>JAHZSR010000001.1:0-1285480 GCA_025782845.1 Boletus coccyginus | reverse complement strand
TCTATTCTTCTCTTTGGTTTGGGTCTTGTGAGGTTTGCCTTTTTTATTTATATATATCTTCATGAGAAAATCAGACAGACTAGAACTGTGACGGTCACGCCAGTTACGGTGTGACATGGTATTGAGTTATCAAGTTTGCGTAATGGTACACATTGTCCTCATCCAACATTGAATTAGCTGTCTGTCAGTCTGTCGTTCACCACAAGCAGCTCGCAATGGATAAAGAGATACGTCAACTTGTCGAGATGGTACGCCATTTTGCTAGACACGTTGCGCGGAATCATCGACTGCGATTCTTTGTTAACCACTAGGGTGCGACGGTGCCACAAGCGCGGGCAGCTTTGCGTAGATACAAAGACGTCATGCAAGCGGCGGAGCGCATTCTTGATGGCGAGTTTGCGTGCGTGACAGACGACGATGACGATGTGCGCATGGCACCAGTTAGTCCAACCGGTCCAATGAGCCCTTCACAGACCCCCTATGCCTCTGTACGTACCCGTTGTTTGTAGTTTTAATGTTCCGCATTGATGGATTCCAGACCCCAGAGCATGTGGACGGGGAGGAAGATCTCGATATGCAAGATAACGAAGATGATGGTGGGTTCATCGTGACACTATTGGTATACGTGCTCATCAAGCCACTCTCTAAGTTGATGATTACATTGACTACGATTCCGATTACGAGGCAAAGAGAAACACAGGGGAGGTTGACCCATATGCAGGCAACTATGAGTTCTTGACTGTATGCTCTGGTAGCTAATCGCATTCCTTAGGTATCTTTTTCTCCAAGGACCGTCGCGAGGAAGTCATCGAAGTGGAGGAAGAACCCGAATATGCCACCCTGTTGGGAGCTAAGGAACCGGTCAAGCTCATGATGCAGGGTGACTGGATGAGAGGTTGTCCTGAGGGCAATGAGCAGTCATTTCTCTTTGCTCTGTATGACTTCCTGAGCAACAACAAGTGCCCCTGTCCTCAGTCTTGTGGGTACGATCTTGATCGAAAGAGAAGCGATTTCTTTCCACTTTTTGTGAGTTGTGGTACATTCTTCTCTTTGTCCAAAGGCTCACGTGCCACACAGCCAGACTTCTCGAGCTATACCGAGCATCTGCGTCGTATTGTGAAGCAGTCGTGCCCGAATTGCAACGTCGAGTTTTGTTTTGCATGTGGTGAAGCAATCAATCCTGGAACTAGCCGTCCAAATTCATCTATCGACGTCAGCTTGTTTCATTGCTCGAACTTGCAGGGGGTTATACTTGGCGTTGGTCTTGCAATGTTGGAAACGATGTTTGTGGAGCAAAGACGCCAAATAGGAGACGAGCAGAATCAAGGAGCTTCGAAGGCAAAGTCAAGCAAGAAGCGCAAGATGGACCTTCATTCATCCGCCACCAATGGGGATGAGGATGAAGATGACACATACTACATGTCCTTACCGGTCGGGAAGAAAGCACGAGGTGGCACTGGGTATGCGGGTGATGGTCGCGAGGATGTGAGTCGCACTATTCAGAAACGCTGGTCTTGGAACTCAAGATTACCAGACTTCAGGGCAGCTCGAGGCACAGGCTCAACAGCGATTCAAAGATGAGAAGATCGGCCAACTCCTCTCTCATATACGCGTCTATCTTCCCTCGCTTCACAGGGAACCTTGCGCCCTTACGAGTGATTACATGGTCCACCCTACTGCCCTGGCACATCTTCGCAGGCGCTTCAATTTCCTCTGCTCGACTCTTCTTCGGAATGATTCTCTGTCTGACATGTCCGATCGGTCCGTTCTGTACTTTGAATTGTTTGAGTGGCTTGAAGTGAGTAATGTTCCTTGGAGGGTTGTACATTTAAACATTGTTTTCCTCCCAGACTATCTCCAATCATGAGGCGTTGGCGAGCATGATGGCCATGCCTATCATGGTTGCAGGGTCGATTAAATCTATTGCCCCGAAGAAAGTTGGCAGAGGCAAGTCAGTAATCCGTGAACGCACGATAATCTATGAGGGCAGCGCCGGGCCTCGTGAGTTGCTTGAAGCTATCGTCATACAAGCACAAGCAGCCATCAAGGGGCTGGAGGGAATCAAGCCCTTAGAACCTGAAGAAGAGGAAATGACAGAGGAACAGAAACGGATGACGACAGGCAAGGGAAAGGGAAAGGAGAAGGAATCCTCTCCAGCGTTATCGGATGAGAATCAGAAGTTACTCGCATTCTGTCAACGGATTCTGATGACCGCGAACGCTATCGATCGCTCCTTGCGAGAGACGAAGGGTGATGCCTTTGTTGATAGGTTGCACGCCTCCCTGCCCAAGATCGCGAACTCCTCAGCATTCGATCTTACGTCAATACAAGTCGGCAATACTGAAGAAGAGCGGCGGAAGGCGTATGTTGACTGGGCAACGCAAGTACGCTTTGAGTATTGCGACCTCACCGTGTCCCCAACAGAACCGATACCAAGCGAAGACACAGTTCCGCATTACAAATTCTTCTTCAACAGTGAAGCACGAATGCTCGCGAACTCGGAGATCCCAAAGCGTTCACTTGCCATCGCAAAAGAGGTAGTGAGGGCTACGCTTTTAAGTCGTGACGGTTAACAGCCTTGATAATTTCTAGCTTGCTGTTTTGACGACGAACCTTCCTGTCGCTTGGGATTCGTCGATATTTCTGAGAGTAGATGAGAACCGCGTAGACATCATCAAGGCGCTAATTATCGGCCCGGAAGGAACACCGTAAATTCTCACACATTATCCCTCGAGACCTGTTCATCACGACTGATTGACTTGCAGATATCAGGATGGGTGGTCAGTATTGATCTAGTCAACTGCTCGCTATCCCGGCTGAAACTTGGCAGTTTCTTGTTCGACATTTTCCTGGGATCAAGTTATAACCAATCACCACCTAGTGTCAAGTACATGACGGTAATGTTAGTGCCGAGTGCCTTGATGCTGTCTGACGCTCCCTCAAAGACAAATGGCGGAAAATATCGCTTCAACCCCAATCTGTATGCGGCAAGTACACTTTGATTATAGCGGCGCATTAGCATGTGCTTCACATTGACTGATTCTTGCCAGGATGGCAAAGTGTGCCTCTCTCTTCTCGGCACTTGGTCCGGCCCTGGCTGGATATCAGGTCGATCAACATTATTACAGGTGCGTCTGCTGACAGGGAGTCATGGAACTTCTAGACGACTTGCACTTACAGGTTCTTATCTCTATCCAATCCATGATCTTATGCGACGAGCCCTACTTGAATGAGCCAGGATGGGCTAATGGCGGCGGAACACCAGCAATCCAAAGCGTGTAAGTCAGTTATCTATGGATTGTGATTTTGCTTACTCGTCACAGATTCGGCAAATGTGCGACGGATGGTTGTAAGAACTGCGGTAGGAGTCCCGCTAATCTTGGTGGTCCGCATTCATTTGCCGTAGATGCTGGGGAATTTGAAGGCTCCTCCTGAACCATTTGGTGACGTCATTCGCACTCACTATCGATTAAAGGCACAAGCGATCTCTTCTCAGCTGGACAAGTGGCTCGCTTTGGACGATGGAAAGCCGATTTCGGGTGACGCATTCAACATCTCTGGGAGACTCGGGAGTGATGCCGGTTCGAGCTCCAGTGTGTTGAAGAAGGACGTGGAGGAGATGCAGAGCCTTCTGAAGCAGCTCCAGGACGGCATTTTTGAGTAGGATATTGTGCAGCTCTACGTATTTATGGAGACCGCACTTTGCGTGCAAAGTACTAGATCCATTATCACATGACACGTGAATTCGGTGTCGCATGCCAGCGGCCGGAAAGGTCAAAGCACAAGGACGTCTCAGATCCTTCCTCCATCATGAGCGACTCTGCATTCCACGCCCTTGCTGGGGCTGTTGGGGGGATGGTGGCAATGTCCGCGACCTAGCAAGTGCACGCTACCTTTTCCGTACTATGCTCGTTAACCCGACCCTGACAGTCCACTGGTCGTCCTCTCAACGCGTGCAGCAGTTGATACCAAGCCCGATGACAAGGTACTCCTGATGCGCGATTCACATTCGAAATTGCCCGCTGACACACGTCAGGCCGTTGCACAGGTAATACTGGACGTCCTCAAGCGTGAGGGGTTTCGCGGTTTATACAGTGGGCTCAGCTCCAGCCTGGTCGGCATCGCAGTCACAAACGGGTGAGCTACCCTTGTGCCCCTCCAATCCTTTGCTCAGTTTCTGTCCACCAGGGTCTACTACTACTTTTATGAGCGTACGCGAGCCATCCTTTTGAATTCGAGGACGGGGAGCAAGGCTCTCAGTACCACCGAATCCATCCTCGCCGGCCTCATAGCAGGTAATAGTTTGTACGCTACTGAAATCCAGCCCCTCATCAACCGTTGGCACAGGCTCTGCGACGACGGTCATAAGCAACCCCATCTGGGTCGTGCAAACCTCGCAAGTGGTTCACTGCCCGAACGCCAACCCCGCTGACACGTCTGCATCGAGGCCCAAGAAGCTCGGCGTATTCGACGCGATCGAAAAGATTTTGTCCAAGGACGGTCCTGCCGGTTTTTGGAGGGGCATTCGCCCTGCGCTCGTGTTGGTCATCAACCCGATCATCCAGTATACCGTGTTCGAGCAGCTCAAGAACGCGCTGATCAAGAGCCGCATGGCAAAACTCCCCGCGGGCCGACGGGGCTCCGCCCTGGCGGTGCTGACCGATTGGGATTTCTTCGTCTTGGGAGCGCTATCGAAGCTTGGTATGTGGCTACGCGCGCTATCGCTTTGACCCCATCGTTGACGGGACTAGTTGCCACCGGAACGACGTATCCGTACATGTAAGCGGGCGTGTATGCATCTTCTTTCCGAGTTTTGAGCTTACGCGTAGACTCTTTCTGAAGCGTCGTCAAGAGTCGACTGCAAGCGGGGCATGCGCGCGCTGAGCGTTATAGGTCTACGTTCCATGGGCTGTTGACAATTTTCAGGGAGGAAGGACTGCAGGGACTGTATGGAGGTGCAGGGAGTAAACTTCTCCAGAGCGTACTCACGGCTGCTATCCTCTTCGTGGCACAGAAGAGAATATACGATCTGACCAACAAGGTGAGGACGTAATCCATTTGATGATCTCGATAGCTGACGCTGGATCATGTTTAGGCTGTCTTATCGTTGAAAAAGTCCAAGGTCACATAGTACCAGTAGTCAAACTTGAGTTACAGTAGAGTCGCGCAACTGGGCGTTGTAACGTACGTTATCGGTAATGATGTATTTGCTCGAGGGCATCTAGAGTCCGCTTGCCTGGTGCTGCTCCATACAACTTGCTTGAAATGCCTCCACCACTCCGTCTCAACGCAGTCGCCTTCATCTCCCCCCAGAACCACCCGATCCTGGTACGCACCTTTCAAAAGGGACAAGAACTCAAGTACCACTACGTCGCCCACACGAGCCTGGATGTCATCGAGGAGCGCAGTCAGCCCTGTTCATCCCTTTACAAAACGTTGCACATCTGAACCTCCAGATCATCACGGTTGGCCACTTTCTTTTCAGTTGGTGGTGGTGGTGGTGGTACGACGACCAAACCCACGGACGGCTACCTCGGGCTGTTGTACGTGATGGACGACGTCGCTGCATACGGCTACGTCACGCCGCTCAAGGTCAAGATCGTCCTGGCTCTCGCGTTGACAGACGCCGTTGTCCGGGACGCCGAAGTCATCATGGTGCGGCCCCCCCTCTCTCTTGCCAAAACGACACACGTACCCGAACGTGTGCGGCTGACGTGCGCGCGCTCTTTCCAGACGTTCAAAGCCATGCACATGGCGCTCTACCATGCCGTCTCGAACCCATTCCTCAAGCTCGACGTCGGTTCTGAACCTGCCAGCGATCAGCTGCCGTACCTCGCCGTCGGGAGCGCGAGGTGGAAGACGTTTCGGGCAAAGGTGGACGAGATAAGCAGAGCGTTGGGCAATCATCACGCGTCGTGAAAAGGAACCCAAAAAAAATTACATTGTCTGTCTGGTTCAAGTTGTTTGACGACACCTCTGTCGGCTCGATGCGTTGGTTCGCAGGCTCGTCTGTGGTCTAGCGGCTTCCCTGGCCAACCCCCACATGCCACAGCGCTGCTCTGCATCCCGATTTTCTATCTAGACTGGGAGCTGGAACCAATATGGATCATGTCCCTTCGATGACTCAGACTCTCAGAGCTTTCCGGGTTTGAGACAGATACGGGGAGTACATTTATCACGTCTGACGTTGAACGGAATGTTATATACCCAACGTGGCTTTATTGAGTTGGTCTATAGCTTCGTTCGCCTCTCTGGCCATCACTCTCACTCTACCGTCTTCGTCCGTCGAGGCAATGTATCCCAGTGTGACCTTTGCTCGCCTAAGGAGTGCAGCCGGTAATGGTAATCTTCCCGCCATGCTGCCATCGTATGTTGCGTGGGTCAGCTGGTGGAGGAGCGATGTCCAAAAATGCAGCGCAGCACGTCGCAAGGGTGGCACTTTCGGGTCGATCGCAGTGGGTTTGGCGTCGAGCGCCTCTGTTCCCTCGTGTTCCTCGGCTTTGCGTGTCCCTCCATCGTCATCTTTTGACGGCGATTGCACAGTAGAAACCATTTCAACTTGAAATAAATCGATCATACCCGCAGCCAGGTCGTCGATGTAACCAAGCACGGACACCGTACTGGTTCTTACGCACTGGGTGAGGAGTGATACGGCAGAGGTGCGGAGAACTGTTGGAGCGTAACTTGAGCGAAAAACCGACATAAGCGGTGGGACGATCATATCTGCTGTTTGATTCGATACACCATCAGTCCTGTTGCTGCGATTGACTCGCTCGGACATACCATAGACACCGAGCGCGTCCCCGCACCGCCCGATCACCTGCCCCAGAGCCTCGCCGACACGGACTTTAGCATCTACCTCCTGCTTCGACAATGTCCCCACGGAGGAAGCGGAGAGATTGCGTGTATACACCTCGAGGAGATTCCTTAACACGTCTTTACCAAACGTGTCAACCATTGCAGAGAGACCCTGTACAGCATTGAGGAAGATATAAGAATCATCGTCTTGCACAGATTGCATGAAGATGGACATGATAGCAGGTATCAATGCTGCGTCTGTCGTAGGCGTGGACGCACGGGGACGTGATGATACGAGTTGCCTCAGTAGTAACAGGCCATGAGCTCGGACAGGCAGGATCGGGTCTTGAAGAAGCTTCAAAGCCTTTTGATAAATATCTCGAGGGTCCTCTTCTTCTCTTCTCCATGGCGCTGACCAGGATGTTGAACAGGACGCAAGTCGAGCAGTCATCACCATTCTAGCTTCCCGAGCTAAGCCCCTGATCGATTCCGATACATCATTGGTAAATGGTTCGAGAAGTGAAAAAATGTCATTGAGTACCGGAGCATTCCGTGCAGATAATTCCGGGTTAGCTGTGAATGCAGTCATATCGAGTCCTCGCATACTCTATGTCATCCCATACCTTCCAATATAGCAAGGAGCAAATTGATCGCGGTCGCAGTCATGCTGTTTTCGGCTTGGTCGCTACCCAGTTCTCCTGGCTCGTCGTCGCTGTCACTGTCCTCCAAATCGTCTGCTTTATCCACGATTCTTAGGTCTTCCAATCCAAGACCACGCGAGTGTTCAGCCTTGTTTGGAGTGGAGGTACCATGTGCCACCTGGGATCCAAGGGCGTGCTTTACGAATGATAAAATATGCTCGGGCTTGCGAAGGATGTTGGTAGGAGACGAATCATCGGCGAGCTGAGTCTGCATCTGAACAATCATTTGAAGATACAGCAAGCCTCTGACGAGGTATTAGCCCACGTATTGAGGCGGGTGACATCTGCACACCTCGACGGGTCGGTGTCTTGTTCGGTGTCTACTGAATGATATACCTCGAGTAACCTAACAAACAGCTCGGAGGCCATGTCCAGGCGGTCGAGTGACTTGACGTACTGCACGAAATGTGCAGGATCTGGGTAAAGGTCTAGGAAGTTCTCTCCTATAATTTCCTCACCCTTGCCGAGGTCTTGTGGCGTGAAAAGGGCAAGTTTTGTGGACATACTGAGGTTCGTTGCACAAGGTGAGAACTAAAGAGACCGCAAAATCATGACGTACTCTGGTGCGCAGTGTCTAATATTACCCGAGATATCCACCTCCCAGTAGATGCGCTCGCTTCGAACGACTGACCAAAGCGTGTTGACCCCCTCCTGCATCTCGACTACACGGCCCCAAGTCGCAAGCAGACCTTGAATAGACTCCTTGAGGACAGGGTCGGATGTCTTGGTTGTATCCAAGTGAAATATGAGCGCATAGAGAGGGGGCACGACGGGAGACAAGACATTTGTGATAAAAGCTGGAGACGGATCTGTATTGAGCAGGAGGACGGTGAGCATAGATAAGGCAGCCGTCGGAGTCGGTGGTGCTGCCGCCGAGGGGAGTCCAGGCTGGTTTCCTTGAGAGAAATCCACTTTCGAACCGAGCATAATTGGGTGATGGATGATGGGTGAGAGAAGAGAAGAGACCAACGAACGATGCAAAAACTCGGAGTCGAGCATCCGAGAGATGGAAAAGGAAGCAGCGCGCCTATATGTCGCAGGAACACTCAAGGATAGCAATTCCATGATGCGAGGGATGATGGTCGCGAAATATTCCTAGAACATGAATGCTTAGATTTGAGAACGGTGATTATAGAGTAGATGCAAACCTCTGGCTTGAGGCTCGCGGGTACGGCCATGAGGATGCCGGCAGTGCGTTCGTACTTTTCCAGCGGGGGATCATCTGAACCCTCTTGCTCACCAAAAACTGCGGCAAAGAGGGCTCGGATTCCTCCTGGACGAAGTAGACTCTTTGTGAGCAAGGACGAAGCTAATTTACGGACATGAGGTGGGGGTGGGGGCGTGCTCGATAACACAACGCCGAGATCTGTCATGACCTGGGATAGAGGGAGACTTGGCCACATGGTTGAGATTCATGTATGCAGACATGCAGCGCATATAGACGCACAATTCCAGGAGACGCAGGACAAAGGGCCGCAGAGTGTGGAGGGAGAGGTCGTCCTGGGGCCATAGCGACTTGGGCAGCCACGCAAGGGTGATGGAGGCCCTGAGAAGGTCGGGGACGTGTCTGTCAAGGATGGTCGTGGTGATGAGGGTCTGAGGGGGCCTGTTCGCGCACGCCGCGGGGGAAGAGGGTTGACATGAGATCGGACAATAACGACGAAAGTGCTGCGAGTGAGTCATCGTGCCGCCATAGACGTGCGAGTAAGGGGTTGATGCCCGACTGAAAGAGGATGGCGAGGAGGGACCTTGTGGCTGCGAGGTCGCGAGCACCGAGCTCTTGATCGTGTGTGTCGAGCAGGAGCTGGAGGCGGTGGACGACGAGGAGTGCGCAGCGGGCGGTGTGGAGGTGGAGGGCGGAGGGGGCGTGGTCTGGGATGGGGGGTGGGTGTTCGCCGAGGGATGCGTAGAAGCGGAGGATGTTTTGAAGGCGATCGTCTGGGGAGAGGACGTGCTGGGCGGCGTCGAGCAAGGGGCGGGCCATGGACGAGAGAGATCACGAGATCAGCGAGATAAAATCGAGCGATGAATAATACAGTGGGGTCGATTCCGACCACCATGAGCAAACTCAACGCCGGTGCGTTCGCATTCGTCCCCGGAAAACCCTTCTCTCTCCCCCCGCCGCAGCCTGACGCTCAACAAAAAACGATATCCCTCAGCATTGGATCTTCCAAGCCTGCACCTGTACCTGTACCTGCACCTGCACCTGCACCTGCACCTGCACCCGCACCCGCACCCACCCCCGCCTCCCATCCAGCATCACCAGCGCCCCCCGTCTCGAAAAAGGTATTTTCCACAGAGAAATCAAAATCGGATACCACCGCCATCGCACGAGAGGTCCAGTCCGTCGCCGATGAGGCTGTCCTCAAAGATCTCTTTGGTGATGGTCAGTACGCATCTCACTCCTTGCCCCTTGTCTGATTTCCAATATCACCCCAGCAAAGGAACATCTAAATGTCGTATTCATCGGTCACGTAGACGCCGGAAAGAGCACCCTCGGCGGCAACTTGCTCTACATCACCGGCGTCGTCGACAAGAGAACGATGGAGAAATACGAACACGACGCCAAGGAAGCCGGAAGAGAAACGTGGTATCTCAGCTGGGCCCTCGACTCCACCCCACATGAGCGTAGCAAGGGCAAGACCATCGAGGTCGGTCGCGCTTACTTTGAGACCGCCACTCGTCGCTACACCATCCTCGACGCTCCCGGCCACAAAACATATGTTCCTTCCATGATCTCTGGTGCCGCCCAAGCAGATGTCGCCGTGCTCGTCATCTCAGCCCGCAAGGGCGAGTTTGAGACCGGTTTCGATAGGGGTGGCCAGACAAGAGAGCACGTCATGCTCGTAAAGACAGTTGGCGTTTCGAAAGTCGTCGTCGTTGTCAACAAGATGGACGATCCCACCGTAAACTGGGATCAAGCCCGTTACAACGAAATCAAAGACAAGCTCGTACCTTTCATCAAAGTCGCCGGGTTCAATCCAAAGGACGTCTCCTTTATACCTATTTCAGGTTATACTGGATTAAACCTCAAGGACCCCGTCCCCGCATCAATATGCTCCTGGTGGAAGTGTGTTGCCTTACCCCTTCTCCCTCTCACTCTCATGTGCTGATCGCTATCAAGGGGTCCATCCTTCCTCGACCACCTAGACCACATACCCATGGTCGTTCGAAAGATTAACGCCCCGCTCATGATGCCGGTTTCGGAAAAGTACAAAGACATGGGTGCTATCGCAGTCGGAAAGATTGAATCAGGTCATATGCGCAAAGGAGACAGCCTCATTCTTATGCCGAACAAAGCCAGCGTTGAAATCGCTGCAATCTACAATGAATTAGAAGAGGAGATATCACAAGCCATGTGCGGAGATAACGTACGAGTCAGATTGAGAGGTGTAGAGGATGAGGACATCAGCCCTGGTTTTGTACTCACAAGCCCAAAGAACCCCGTACATGCGGTACGGCACTTTGAAGCTCAATTGGCCATTCTGGAACACAAGAACATTATTTGTGCCGGATATTCTGCCGTCATGCATGTCCATACCTTGGCGGAAGAAATCACACTACCTGTACGCTCTCCTCCTCGTTCATCCATCTCACTCATCCCCACGATTGTCGCGTCTAGGCTCTTCTACATTACTTTGACAAAGCGACCGGGCGCAAGTCGAAGAAGCCGCCTCAATTCGCCAAAAAGGGTGACCAGTGTTATCTCGTGACCCTCTCCATCATAATGATCGCATTGTCCAGGTCAAAAGATTGTGGCCCTTGTTGAGACATCCCTCCCGGTTTGCGTCGAGAGGTTTGTCGACTATCCCCAGCTTGGGCGCTTCACCCTGCGGGACGAAGGTACGAATGGGGATGCTGTTATCGTCCACCCATGTCATTGACTTTTATCCCAGGGCGCACGGTTGCAATAGGAAAGGTGAGTGCGATGACGGTGGTAGGGTAGTCTTCGACTGATGTTTGAATCAAAGGTTACAAGACTGATTGACGATCGTGCCGAAGACCTTGCCGACGGTGTGTCGAACATCGCCATTTCCACCCCTGTGGGAGCGTGAAGTGGCCGAAGAAAGCAATGGCGTAAGAATAGGGGAACCTGAGGTTGTTTCTTGACACTACCAGTCCGTGTCGACGGCGTGCTGATCCTGATTGCGCGGGACTCGGGCATGTAGGTTGTAGACATTGACTAGTGACGATGCCCGCAGATTTGGTCTGAATCCTGTGGCCTGAGGCCCGATGGGTTCGTTGATACAATCAAGTTATGGCCTGTAACTTCGCATGGTGCATACACGCGCAAGCTTAAGACCCTCGTGGCACTGATCAGAGTGTTTGAACTGCCCACTATAAGCTGCTGCCAGCGTGTACTTCAGTCTCCCGGACTGCCCAATGTTGACAGTGACCCTGCTCTCGCTGGTTGCGGTCATCCGGGTACAGCATCCGTGGTACTGAACATCTCAATCAATTCTAGAACGAATGCTGAAAGTTCACAGTTCAGGTGCACAGTTCCCTCGAGTATGCGCGAGAGATTTAATCGTGAGGTCACGTTTCCAATAAAGTGGTGCCCACTGCCCAAGCCCTCGTTCAACACGACTTGTCCCCCCCCCGTCCCCATGTAGCGGCTTCTACAGGGAACTCCGCAGTTGGTTTTGATTCGTGAAAGTGGAGTAGGTCGAGAATAGGAAATAAAGGAGGTGTCATATGCCACAATTATATACCTCAGTCGTAGTCGGACACCATCACATTCTCGACGGATCTGGAGAGTGCCAAACCCAATGTTTTACACACCTACTAGAGCTTGGGTACAATGCTCCTGCAAAGGCTGGCTGGGGACGTTTACATCTTGTTCCTGTCTCGCTCGTACGAACATTCAAGAACATACTACAACGACGTAAACGCGATGAGCTCGAACCAAGATAGAGGAGAGCAAGTAAAAGTGCGTACCAATGAAATCCCCAACAAGATCAGAGTTCTTTCAAGAAAGCCGCCAACCCTTCGTGACCCTCTTTTCCCTTCTTACGGGATTTCATAATTTCCTCCTTCTGACGATCACGGGAAAGCATGTCCTTCAAAGTTGACGTCTTCATATGACTAGGTTTGGGGTGGGGCTGTCGACCTGGTAAGGGTGGAATGGGCGCGCATTTGGCCGTTCCGACGGTCCCAGCGGTGGGACGGGAACTAGGTGGCTGTTCTTGTCCTGCTTCCTTGGTCCGTGCGATGGTTGGCGCGCTTGGTAATTGGACTGGCAAGGAAGAATAGTCGAGGGACGGGCTAGTGCGTGCGTCGATCGAGAAGCCACAGAGACGACATCTTCTTTGGAGAGCTATCGAATGCGAGGACGAGGCGCGTCTCCGCTTCCTCCTCGTAGGCGGATCGGCGAGGTACGAGGGATGATCACCAGAAAAGCGATATGTGCCACACTTCGGACAATGGGAGTGGTGTAAGACGGTCGACGTTTCAGGATGGAGTGCAACGGCACGTGACGCATGTAGTGCGGAGAGAGAAGGGGAGACGGAGTGCAACGCGTGTGGTAAGTCCAGTCTGTATTGGACCGTCGCCGAGGGCCATTCCGTGCCCGAGCTCATGACGGGTCACTTTCTTTTGACGAGTTCTGGATAGGCATTGTCTTACAAATCAGGCAAGTGTGGTCGTTCGACCGCGAGGAGTCAGCACGAAAGCCTTATTGTCTGCGCATGACACCTCCTGTGAGAGTCGAAGCGACGTTACCATGCGCTTCTTCTTTGTCCTCTACGTTATCAACCCTGACTTCTGCTCGGCCAGCAACTCCTTGTCCCTCTTTCCACCATGATCCTTCCAAAGCGTGCTCAGCGTACCCATGTTTCCTATCCTATGAACTCGGAGCTGGCTCCTTGCTTCTCTACTCCAGAACTCCTGGCTTCTCCACCCACCACGCCTCCGCGTGGTCATAAACACTCGTTCTCCAAGCCAATGTCATGGCTGAATCGTAGCTCTTCTTCCACCTCCAGTCATTTCACCCCTCACGCTGCCCCAAAACCGACTCGAATATCCGAACCAAAAGGTGGTAGCTCTCTGGAACAATTCCATTTCCATCGTAGCGGACCACTTGGTTCTGGTGCAACAATCGTGCGAACGCCTCAAGAGGCGTTGTCTGGCTCGACCCGTCCATTTGGTCTAATAAGTGAGGATGGGGTGGAGCCAGATATCTTGTTGCATGATACAGAAAAATCTGAAACTCGATTTCTTCCATCACTCCCACCCAGTCCCCCTCTCCCACCACTGCCCGATATTCCCCATACAGAGGGACTCGGAGATAGGTTGTCTGGTAGTCCATCAAGCATTCCTTTGTCAGACCACGCTCCGCATCCCCGCTCGTTAGGTTCCCAATCTCCCGCAGCCCACCCCTCTTCGCAACCTACTTTGCTAGCACACCCCCACGTTACTTCTCGTTCAATACCCAGCCCCCCTCCAGTTGACACTGATGTGATTCCGCCACAACCCCCCTTCGAGCCAATCCTCCTCTCACCTATTCCAGACGGCGCGATCGATCCCTCCAAGCTCATAGTCACTCTGGAGACATGCACTACTACTTTCCGAACTTCACTACGGTCCCTGGTATCGCGTCCTTCTCACCTCTCCCGCTATATCACGTCCTTGTTGTCGCCCGTTTCCGAGACAGCGTCCATATATTCAAATACCAGTGACGCATCGTCGGTTCCGCGCAGCAACGGCTTCAATTCTGTGTTTCGTGATCATCTGGCTTCCTCCGGCTTCCTCTCTCAGCCTTCCACTGGTATCCACGTCTTCCTCGATAGACCGAGTGCTCCGTAAGTAACTTGTGTCGACGTGTTCCTCCAACAGCTTCTGACCTTTTTTTTTTGGCGGGGGCGGGCAGTTACGCGCACGTGCTCGCCTATCTCCGTTCCCTTCCAAGCACTCCAGGTCACCCAGAAGCGCTACCGCGGGCGGTGCAACTACTCGGATCCGCAACGTCGTGTCGCTTCGAGTCCCTGCTCGAACTTTGCGACGAAGCCCGCTATCTAGGACTCGCCGAACTCGAAAAGCTTTGTTGTTACGAAATGCATCGGTTCCAACGTTCTCTCCCCTCGACCTCGGCCTGCGGCTTACCCCGTGGCCAGACGGGGTCAGTCCATTCGTCTCACACGTTGGTCGAACGATGTCAGTCTCGCCAAGAAGTTCGACCGTCTGAGCCCCAGGTACCGAAGGGCAATAGCGGCGGAAATACCGTCAGGTCCGCCCCTCGCGAATCCAGCTCGGGTTCCTCGTTTGAAAACAAGGATGCCGCTGTCCGGGAACAAACAAGGCAAGGGAGGGGCTTTAAACATGAGGCGGGGCCACCCCCTCCAGGTTGGATCTAGGTGGTAACAACGGCACGTCTTTTCGCACGTATGATATTTACAACCTTTAGTCCTGTAGTAATTCGCACTGTCCTATTAGTTGTCGTCCGATACCTCGCACTCTACTGATGCTGACACCCATATTTTGACAAAAATACCCCGTTGCAAATAACACTACTACATGAAAACATAGGGCAGATGCATGTGTTGCGAACTGATCAAACGAAAATAGAGTCGAGTGACATCTAAACATCTCATATACATACCCGTACAGAACCGACGCATGAACAGGTCATGAGTCAGTGTCAAGGAGAGGGAAGGAAAACGAAAGCATGCCGAACATGAACACTATCGTACAACAGATGCGCTTCAATGGGCGAAAGGGATCGGAGGACGGATTGTTGGGTAACCTATTTCTTCTGTTCGGCGTAGGGGTTAACACTATACACTTTGATGACGGGGGGACTCTTGGTCAAGTCGGCCGTCACAATTACCTAGTAAACATATTAATAATGTCTTACAGGAGGATGCTCTTACATACCGGGACAGTCATTAGCTCTTTGATGTCCTGGATCTTGTGGCCAGATGGGGTCGTCCTCAGACCTTCGAACACGGGTTCGACTTTCGCAGCAGAAAGGAGGCGTTGCTTGGATGTCTCTGTCTCTTTGACAACCTCACTGTCTCTGCCAAGCACTATCTCGTCTTCGTCGGCATCATCCTCATCGAAAAGAGCCGTCTCGTCGTGCAGGGAGCGTGATGCCACCTCCATCTTAGTAGCGTGTGCCTCAGCGTTCTGTTTGACCTTCTTCAAGTGTTCGTCATCGCTATTTTCTGCAAGCCAGGTGATGACGTCCTTGCTGGACCAATAGATCTGAAGGGTATGGGTGTGTTCATCATATACGTGGTTCTAAACCGATGATTAGTAGCCGGAAGGATCGCTGAACCACCAGACTCACATCGATTGGCATCTGGTCCACATGAACCCTCTTTTCAATACCAAACTCGGGAACAAGTACGTCGAAGGCAGCATCAAGTACATTGACAACCTTGGCTTGTCGGATAACCGGTCCATAACGGTGGGTCAAGTCCGAGATGAAGACGCAGAGGAAGAGGTGGATGGACTGCTCTTGCGCCAATTTCGCGGAATCTCGTTTACTAAAAGACATTCAGCGAATAATTAAGCATGGATGATGCAGGTGCGTACATATTGCACTGCTGAGCGATCTTCGCGACAGCATCTCTATCCATGGTAAACTTTGGGTCGCCTGTGGATACAGAATTAATCTCGACCACAACAACGGGGTCATTCCACCCACTTCCACCTTGCAGAACAGATTCGAGTTGGCGATGAACCAGGATGTCGGCATAACGCCGAATAGGGGAGGAGAAGTGTGTGTAAAGAGGGACGCTGAGAGAGTAATGACCATATTTGGCGATATCCAACATCCCAGCACAGAAATACTTGGCACGTTGGGTGGCTTTGAAAGACAACAGCTCGAGCACCATCCGAGCAGTGGGATTAGTGATTGCCTCAAAGGACTTCATCACTGCCCCTGGGGCTGATGTATCCACCTCCACACCCAGACGCTTGGCACGCTCGGAGAAAGCGTTCTACAAAGCAATGTCAATACCAAGAAGAGCAAAGCAAGCGCAAGGGATGTACCAGACGCCTTTCAATAGGGGAGTCGTGTCTACGGAGGAGTGCCTGTTCAGGGAGGTGAACGGCAATGCGCTGAGCAATGGCAATGTTGGTCAAGAGCATGAACTGGATTCTGGTTAAAGCTCCAGTGACACCAAAGTTCACATAGCGCGTACCTCTTCCACCAGGTTGTTGGCATTATTACGGTCACCTTGTGTGCAATCCGTGGGAAGGCAGTTCTCGTCCAACGTGAATGACAGGCGTGAGGAAGAGAGAGTCAAGGCACCGTCTTGATGACGTTTGGCACGAAGTTGGCTCGCGATACCGTACAGTGCTCTTACATCATCCTCGATCGCAGATAAACTGTGTTCCGGTGACACATGGAGCTCACTTAATGACTGCCCGTCAATTGCTTTCTGTGCGTCAGTGTAGGACAGCTTCGCTGCAGATCTTTTGAAGGCTTAGCATATTGGCACAAACAGACAGTACAACTCACTTGATAATCGTCTTTCCAAACCACTTATTGACGACCATCCCTTCTGGTGTCAGTGTAAAGACAGAAGAGAAAGCAAGACGTTCGGCGCCTGGAACAAGGCTGCAGACTTCCTCGCTCAGTGTAGGGGGCAACATCGGCACTGCTCTTTGAACGAGGTACACGCTTGTAGCTCGCTTGCGAGCATCGCGATCAAGCGCAGTGTTGGGTTTCACGAAGTAGGATACGTCTGAAACGTGAACGCCGACCTCGTAAGTACCATCATCATTCATCTTGATGGACAAGGCATCGTCCAAGTCTTTAGCCGTGTTCGGGTCGATGGTGAAAATTCGTTCCTGGCGCAAGTCCTTGCGAATTTCATACTCCCTGTCAGGAATCCTGGTGTACTACATGAAAAGAAGAACCAGGACAGGGAATGAGCAACGCACATCCAAGGAGTGGGTGGGAGGCATTTGAGCACACTCTCGGAAAATTCTTCAGTAGGGAAGTTGCAGTCTTTCAACAAAGCACTGGTCTCAACTTCGATGTCCCCGATTGGACCAAGCTCCTCAGCTAGTGTGCCAAAAGGATGGAGAGAAGAAATGGGCTGCACCATAGGTGGTCAGAAAAAAAAAGAGTCGAGATCTCGAGGACGCACGTGACGCTTGATACAAGCAACGAACAACCTATTAGCATAGACCTCGGGATTCTGAACGAAATCTGCGGGTGCCTGTTCAGTGGGGATGGCAATGAGAGGTACACGCTTGTCGGTCGGCTTGAACCAGACGATCTTGGGACGTTCAATCGGTCCACGTCGTGGTTCATCCCCACGGTCACCCTCCCGCTCTCGACGTTCGGCCTCCTGCTTCTCTTTGGTAGCTGCAGAAGATGGACGTAGAAGACCAAGTGTTCCAGAAAAGAGCTGTCCAGGCATGCGCTCGACGACTGCCACGACATGTCCAGCAAACTGCGGCTTGACCTCGTCCGTGACCCTGAGAACAATGTTAGTGAGACATAAGGTTACGTTGTTAAACTTATCATACTCTTCATCCTCGAACAACATCAACCCCTGGCCCTCAACCTCGACGTCATCCTTCTTCTTGTCGTCCTTGCGACCTGCACTGGTTTTCAAGTCGTAAGCAGAGTTCTCTTCCTTCTTGCGCTTCTTCTCTTCTTTCTCTTTCTTGGTCTCCCACACCTCATCTACATCAAGGAGCTCAACAGCGACGATATCGCCCTCCAAGGCACGATTACGATCTTTAGAACCGCAAATGTAGATATCGGCATCCAGGACTTCGGTGGCAACATATGCATCCGACCTGTTGCGCTTGTTGACGCGAAGAATACCCACAACTAACTTTCCAGCGGCCAGGAGAGGTGGAAGAGACGCTTGAGGAAGATAAGGTGCGAAAAGAGACTTGCGTTGTTGCTGACTGGACTGTTGTTGCAACTGGGACTGAAATTGTTGTTGCTGTTGCTGCTGCTGCTGCAACAAGCTCACGCCCCCCATACCCAAGCCCATCATATTAGCGGCCATCATGTTCGGCAACATATTCGGGAACGAAAATGAAGGCATCTTGTGGTGGTGACCACCAGCGGCAGCACGAAATTGTTGCAAACTTTGTAGCTGTGCTTGTGCTTGTGCAAGATCAGCAGCAAATGCGTTGTTGCCTTGAATTACACCACCATCTGTCAGATAGGTCAGGGACATGTAATTCAGCAGAAATCGATGCGCACTGATTCTCCAACTAGAGTCGACTCGGGATGTCGTACGCGAGTGGCCCCCGAAGGGTGAAGTGAAACCATCATCGAAACCGTCCTGGCCACTGTAAGGGAAACTGATAGAACCGGCGTTGTTGTGAGAAGTGCTAGATTTGTTGACAACATTAACACTGTGCCTCCTTCCGTGGCCACGAGGTAAGCCAGCTGGCTGTGAGTCAGGACTGACACCCAGGTTGGCCATAGAGTTAAACTGGCCCATCGGCGGGGTGAAACCAGCGACATTGTTGTTCCCTGTAATGTTCATCGGGAGGGTACTCTGAACGCGTCTGTGCCTATTGGGTACAAGGCCAGGAGTTTGGAGAGAGAGAACCTGGTTAGAAGCTAATTGTTGTTGGTAAAGCGCCTGTTGCTGTTGTTGAAGGGCCTCTATTTGGTTTTGAAGAGCAATCTAGCACAGATGGGTCAAAACAATGGCGGGGGAACGTAACACACATACCTGCTCAGCCATAATGCCAGTGAAGTCGTTCTCTGCCCTCCTGTGGTTCTGGTCATGAACACCTTCAAAAGGAGGATTCTGCTGTGGGAATTGGAATCCAACATCTTCCTCATTCAGCGGACCCATGGGCAGGTTAGAACTCGTGCGTCGGCGAGCACCAAACATGAAATTCGGAGCGAGCTGGGGACGCCCAGTAGGACCAAGAACATCCTGCTCTTGCTGAGCGGCCAAGGCGGCAAAACGGGGAGCCATGAAACTTTGAGACTGAGACCGGGCTTGATGGCCAGAACCAGGGAAGAAACCCTCAGAGATCTCACCATCTTCAAAGGACACGCCGGTTCCATCCTCCACGTCTTCCATCATCGCACCAAGGTGAGGTGAGAACGAATTAAAATTTCCGGAAAGAGCGGATGCACCAAGGGACGCAGCCTTGCGGTGCCGGGCAGCATCTGGTAAGGTAGAACCAGGGAAAATGGGAGCACCGGGGTGGAACACAGGTGCGTTTGCAGGAAGGTTAGAGACCGGTACTTGTGGAGCATGCATGGAAGCAGCGAGCGAGTTATTGGGAGGAGACACTTGGCTCGGAGTAGTTTTGAGGTCAGCAATAACACGCTGGAGTGAAGACAGCGCATCACTGGACTCCGAAGCAGAGGCAGGCGCAGGAGAAGAAGATTGACCCATCGAAGTCCGATCCTTGGCAGCACTGCTCCGATTCGCCTGTGAAGACGATGGCTGGCGGTTGCGGTGATTTCCATTACGTTGACCACCACCGCTCTGGCTCTTGTTGCGCGGCAGGTTGGCCTCTGTGGGTTTCTTGCTGGATTCGGAGCCGGATTCTGCACCGCCTGGAGCAGAGGTAGCGGACTTCTTGTTGCCGGATCTAGAAGAGGGCCTTGGTGCGCCTGGGGGATTCCCCGCAGCGGAGGATGGTCTGGCATTCGAAGGAGTCCTCTTGGATCCGCGAGGGATGCTGGGGGCCGAGATCGACTTTTTGGGGTCGTCTCTCTTGGCTTGGTTGAGTATGGATTCGTCGTTCATGTCGTTCGTAGCGTTACAGGGAGTTGGCGTATATGAATGTTTTACGAGTGTCTGAGTAGGGCAACGTGGGCGATGAGGACGACCAAATATGGAGAAAGAGAGATACCTGGTAGTAGGAAAGTGGTTATATGCTGAAAGGCTTGCCCTGTAGGGCGTGTGAGGGATTATGGAGGTGAATGCCGCGTGGAGGCGTGGATGAGAATTTACTAGTTGTCGTCGCAAAGAACGTCGCAGTCAGCATTGGTTCCCGTTTTCCTAGTCCATATTTCCCACGCTCGAACAAGCGCAGCTAGTCCACCCCGGGTCCGTGCTACAACATAATAATTGACTACACGCCCGATGATCGGTACATTCCAGACACATTAATGTACCAAGCTTCATGCACCGGTAAGCTTATCGATGATCGCGGCAGTGTACTCCTTCGTGGTCGCCCTGCCACCCAGGTCCCCGGTAATCGCCTTTCCCTCCGCGATCGTCTGCGAATCGACACCGTCAATATCTCAATGGTTGCACAGGACAATCGTCACTTACATCGAGGGTCGCCTTCTCGATCTTCGTTGCATGCTCGTTCAGGTTCATGTGTCTGCAACGAAGCACGTCGGATCAACCAGGCAACCGGCCGCACCGGAACATAAACGTACCTCAACATCATCAAAGAAGACAACAACAGTGCCGTTGGATTAGCTAATCCCTTTCCTACGCATGTTGTCAGTCGATAATATCGGGATTCCACGAACACAGCACATACCTGCAATGTCGGGGGCGGAGCCATGCACAGCCTCGAAAATGGATGCATCCTTGGGAGGCTCAGCACATGATGGTGCTTTCCAGTATAAAACATGCATACCCGTCCAATGTTGCCAGAAGGAGTGAGACCGAGACCGCCAATCAGCCCTGCGCACATATCCGACAAGATATCACCGTAAAGGTTGGGCATCACCATAACGCGGTTCGAGTATGGCTGGGGATTTTGCACGATCTGTTCGAGGGATTACCCGACATCCCATCTGCCATGCGACGAAGCATACCTGCAGGCAGGCTCGATCCAATAAATCCTCATCGTATGAGATATCCGGGAAATCCCCCGACACCTGGCGGCAAGCCGACAAGAACATACCGTCCGACATTTTCCTGCTACAGTTAATACGTGATTGCAACACATTCTCGTCTTGGCTCACATGATGTTAGCCTTGTGCACTGCGGTCACCCTTTTTCTTCCACTGGCCTGCGCGTAGTGGAACGCGTATCGAGCCACCCGTTCCGAAGCATCGTAAGTGATGAGTTTGATGGATTGAACAACCCCATCAACAATCTGGAATTTCCACGTAAACGAGAAGGGCTCTCGGGTACCAGATAGCATACCTCGTGTTCTATACCCGAGTATTCACCCTCCGTGTTTTCACGAATGAGAACAGTGTTGACATCGTCGTAAGGTGTCTTGAAGCCCTTGATCGAGGCACATGGACGAACGTTAGCAAAAAGATTGAAGGTCCTGCGGAGTGTCAAGTTCAGGGAGACATGACCCTTGCCAACTTGGTGTAGAGTAAGTTTATGAATGCAAACCACTCTCAAATTAGACTCACTTGGCGTTGCCAGGGGGCCTTGAACAGACTGACTAAGTCTCTGAGAACTCTGGTGCTTCTGATGGACACACCTTTCAGAGCGACAGTATTCTTCCTGACCGAATTGATTGCTGTGTCGGGAATAACAGTTTTGCCACCTTTTAATACCGGCGTGACACTGACTTCTTCCCATTCGATAGGGACCTAGTTTCGCGTTGAGCACATCGGAAGCACGCACGTAATGTAGACATACGTTGGCAGCAGAGTATATGGCTTTGACCGATTCACTGATTTCGGGGCCAATACCTGGGGCTGGCGTCAATACATCACCCTGCGATTATGTGTCCAATATTCTGACCATCACCCGGAATCAAGGTCACCGTGTATTTGCCCTACGCAAGGGTGAGTAACATGTACGGAACCACGGTTGTGTTACTCACACGATTACCCTTGTGTCCAGCGAACACAGTGGCTGGAGCTGCAGACGCATAACGCCTGTAGGACTAGGAACAACGTAAGAACGGGGGTTCTTGTGTGAAGAAGCTGGCCACTACCTGGGGATACCAATTCGCAAAACCAGTGAGGGACCTATGTGCCAACATTTCTAAGGACGAGAGAGAGTAAAAGAGTAAAAAAAAAGGATGTGAACAAAAAGTCTAATCAATCTTTGTCAGTTGAGTCTGGTGGCGGGTATACACGGACTGACCCACGTGGGAGATCCTTGCAAGGAGATATCCGTCCATTCAAGGAACGCATAAGTCGCATGCCACTGTGGGCAGTAGTACGCTAACAGGGTTACATAGAAAGGATGGCAGGACCACTATGATACACGAGATGAACAGTGACGCTGGAAGTATCCACTCAGGTGATGCGGGGGGGGTAAGGTATGTGCATGAAAGTATTAGCCGCTCAGTAGTCCATCCAGTTGTTGCCGGTACTGTTCCATTGTCTTCTCCATCTCCTCCTCCTCCAACCGGTCTTGCGTAGACTCGAGTGCTTCAGGTCAACAGACAACCGCATCACAGAATATCGCGTGACTTACTGGTAATTCCTCCCCTACAGTGCCCGCTTGCCCGAGCTTGCCATTGGTAAGCTCGAACAACACTTTGTCTATTTCTGCGTCAGCTTCTTCCTCTAGCTCTTCTTCTTCATCCATCTCCAGCATATCATCAAGCATCTCCTCCATTATACCAGCCTAAGTAGTCTACTCAACGCCTGTATTGTGGATGTAGAAAACGCCTCACTTTTGTCATCTCCATGCTCATCTCTCGCATGACCCGACTAATTTGCGGAAGTTTGATGAGCGAATTTGAGAGTTTCATGATCTCGGTGGATTTCTGCAGCGAACCAGTGACTTTCACCATTGCTAAGAAGAGTTTCAGGTTTGAATTCGAACACCCAGGTTCCACACGTGCCGCTCACCGAGTTGCTGCGTCAACTGTGTCCCGACCGAACCCAAGCGCGCCTTGCCAACCGATAATCGATCCTTCTGTTTGTTGCATCTTACAACCTCTCTGGCAAGTATTCGCGCAGACTTGACGTCCCCTTTGGCTGCGAGTTGCTTTACCGTCAATCGCGCCTTGGAGGTAGCCGCGTCAAGCTGTAATGTGAATCTCTTGAGTCACCTGTCCCCGAGATTTGTGGGAATTCATGCAGACCTGCCTCATCTCCCTATCCAGCTGTCGACTCTCTGCACGTAGTTTACCTTGCCATACTCGTACCTTTTCTTCCGGTGTTGGCCCGTAGAGAAACCGGTTGATTGACTGCATGGGCAATGGGGGGCACCAGATAAATCCTAAAAGGGATATGAACCGGGCTATTCCAGGTTCGTCGAAGGCACAGTTGCGCGTGCGCAACCGGCCGGCCCATCGGCCCGAAAGCACAGTACAACTTGCATTTACATAGTACTTGGCAACTTCAATTCAGGTTTAGAATGTTTTGTTTTTCTTGTCAATATTAGTTGACAGGGGATCAGGTCTGCGATCGCCCCTGCTCTCTCCGCACTTCGCGCCGCTGTTCTTCATGCAGAAACCCCTGCTGATATGTACTAGCACACCGCCAGTGGTTCGTGCGAAGGACGAAGTCACACAGTAACAGCGGTAGCCTGTTACTAAATTTAGGCGTTCAAGTTGGAACTGGCAGTCACAACACGGACGACTGAGTCCACACACATGCATACTAGGGTGAACCGACGGAACTGCGCAGTTTGAGTGAGAGGAACGACTGAATAGAAAGAGACTATGAGTGTCCGAGAGTGTAGATTAAAAACGTAGGAGAGTGGTGTCCATGTATAGTAATGAGTGTAACGTAAAGTGATCTCCAACACACAGGTCACAGTTCGGAATCCAGAACGCCAAGATGCAACTCTTGATCTAACATCGATCACCTCAAGCCCAGTTTGGCCAGTCTCTGGGGAGGGTGAATTACAATGACGACCCGGATTCTTCATGTTCTATCTTCGTCCCGTCTTTGATGATCCAACCTGGCCAGAACAAGGCGTACACGGAGATGGCAATAATGAGGGGAAGGGTGTCGAGTGCGTAAAAGAATGCTTCCGTCGTAGCGAGATAACCTTGGAAGCCTTGAGAGAGCTCGGCAACTCTGTAGCAAGACCGTACCTAGCACAAGTATCAGTCGTGCCTGTATTGGACGCCCACCAGACCACAGTGACTTACAAGGATACCGATGCAACTGATGGCCAAGGCAGCAGCCAGAGTTCGCCAATCACGACTCCATGGCTGCCCCTTGTCACGTTCCCATATGTTGTGCTCGAGGGTATATACCCGGTACAGGAAGCGGATATAAATACCGCTAAATAGAGTGAACGACACCAACTGGAGCGCCAGACCAGCGAGGAATATCTTTTTCAAAGATGAATTCAGAAATACAAGAATAAGTTGTAGCAATAACGCACATGCGAGCCTAGTTGCTGCTGAGTTTGATTGTGAGAGACGGTCAATCCTGCTCCCATGACTTGAATCAGGAATGTTGTGATATCCGAGGACACGAAAACGAGTGTCAATTTCTGTACAGGCAGTAGTACGTGTGTGGGGCATGATAAATGCCTCGCAACTCGTCCAAACAGGACATAGTTTGCTGCGATAAATGCACATGGCTACACATGACTTCATGAGCCTCAGAGACAATGAGAGAATAGAGGGACATACTGATAAAACGATGAACGTATTCTGGGCGATGTATATTCCCTCAGAGTCAGGTTGGTTATGCAGAAGAAACCGACACCCAAATCCGGATGCATAGGCTGTCTGCTGTTCAGAGCTATGCCATTGGGTTGCAGCGAATTACCTACTGAAACCTCCAATAACCATCGCGAGCATATACTTTCCACCATATCGGAAGGTGTAAAAGGCCTGAATATGTGCGACCAGTATGGCGAGCGCTATGATATTCCAAATTAGTTGAGGGTCAGGCTTTGAGTGTCCTTGATTTACCAAACGCAATGGCCGTTAAAGTGTTCGACGCGATATATTTCAGTGGATTGTTAGGATCATTCTTCGGATCCAAGTATGCGTCTGATGATGCGGCGACAGTTTGGCTGTTCGCAGCTGGCGTCATGAGGGTAAGGATTGCGAGATAGAGCAGGACGCTCCCGGTGGAGTGGTAACTTCGTGCCATGGCCACCGTCGAACTTGAGCCCTGCCAGTCTTATATGTGGTTCAACCTTGGCGGAACATACTATACCTCGATGGTTGCATGGATGCACGTAAGCAATATGACGCATAGGCTTCCGTCACCTGAGCGATCATCGGCCGTGTTTATCGAAACAGATCGAAACATACACTGGAGCACGTGCCACGTGAGGTACAACCTACGGTGTTTCAGACCTAGCGCTGGTGCTGGCATCCCGAGCAGCGACTAGTAACCATGCTCGCAGGTTCCTGGCAGTCACAATAGTCAGTCCCGCAATCGAGATCAACATGACGCCCGATCGGGTTAGGTACGGGTTTCGCACAGGAGAAGGTGACATTTGACGAACTGTCAGTCAGGTCTTGAACACGATCGTCAACTGGCCTTGTAACCTCTGCCAAAGCAGATGTTAATGGGGGATGGATTATGCTACCATCATTGCATCCACCGACCCTCTCCTGACCGTTCGCCTTGAGATAAAAGTCAACGTCGTGCCTTCGTTCCGAACTTGAGTGGTCACCCTTTCTGAAGGATTGAAGCGGCTTCTTCGATCTGCGCCGTGTCGCTTTGTCAAACTAATGTAGTAGAACCTGGATACGATACCTCATTGTGATGATTGAGGGGGGTGATCCGACAAAGTATGAAGATGCACAACGGCCCGTGGCCAGTTGAGCTTTGACTCGGATTGTTGTGCTGATCACATGGAGTCGCACACCCTGTTGGCCACGACGACGACGACGACGAACATGACGTCACGCTCTCGTCCGCGCCTGGCCGCCTCTGGATCTGAAACCTGTCAGCATCGCCCAGCTGGTGGACATACCATTCCGTTTGTTTGGCTTGTGCAATCGGACCTAAGGTCTATCCGTCGGAAATATGATGTCCCACTGGCACAACCCGTTGTGGCCGATACATTCTATCTTCATAATCCCCTCCTTTTTTTGCGAGTTATAGTCATCTGCAGAGGTTCTTGTAGGAATGAGATCGTAGGTGAGATCGTGTTGAACCAGAGCATTCGATCCGGACCTCACTTTGCCCAAGAATATTGGTAACGCAGGGCCAAACCAAAACCCATCTGCCGCCATGACTCGTGCACAGCCGACTTGACCCCAGTGCCCAGTCCGGAAGTTCCGCGCATGGCGGCAGGCCATTGGGTACGAGCGCGAGTTTGAAACCTAGCCCAACTGCTTGAAAACCTCATCTGATACAGGCACCGGTGTCCACGCAAGCTCAACCCGACTTTCGGCACGAGCCCACCACCGCAATCGGAAAACACCTTTCAATCACTGTGCATGGAGGTGCCGCCCAAAATACGCAAGCTTGGACGGCGAAAAGGCATCAGAAACATGCCGTCAGCCGAGAATGTCGGCAGACCATGCAAAGATGGCCGACCACCTCAAAAACAGGCAGCGACGAAGGACAAAACATGATCGAACTCAGTACTGACGCCGCCAATCGCATCCATGCCCTTCTCCGGTCACGACTTTGAGAGTCGAACGTTGAATAATCAAGCGACTACCTGATCGAGCGCCGTCAGAACGGCTCCGCACCGTCCAAACGAGAGAGCAAGTCAGCTTCACCCGCTGGTGACAGCGCTCGCCCACAACCGGGTGCCGCTTCTATGGAGTTGCTAGTGCTAAATAATTCCCGCGACTTTTGTGCCACAACGCGCGCAATTTAAATAACATCTGCGACTTAGATATCGAAACATCATCCGCGCAACTTTCGGGGCAGTGTGCCCAACTTAGAACGCTCGCGTTGGGGCCAAGCTACTGTCATCCCCGATACACCCATGACCCAGATTATTATGAATGCGCCGCGTATAATGCACGAGGACAACTTCACAACCACTACCTTACGGATGAAGAGCTGGACGCTATTCTGTCGGCCACAGGGTGCGTCATTGTTACTCCTCCACCAGGCTATGCGCTGATGGCCGCCCCTCGCAAGTTGATGGCGATGTCTACTTATCGATGAGTATGACTATGCTCGTATCGAAGCCGCGAAGTCATATCCAACCTCTCAAAAGCCGCCGGTCTTGCCCACCTGATCTCCACCATGTATCCTGACATTGATCATGCTAATTAATATGTTTTCCATACGACTGCCCGCGCATTCTCCGTTGTTGCATCTGCCCTTGGTATCCCTTCGCTACTCCCCTTCCTTAAGGCCGTCTGCCGCAGCAAAAGTCGTGGCAGGTGCGTCACCTGGCATTCGATCGTTCAACAGATTGCCATCCTGCCACATTTACGAAACCTCGTAGCCTATATTGCCTATGGACTCACAGACGAGCAGCAGAAAGTGCGGACCATGATGGCCCTTGGTCTCGTTGCCCTGGCCAAAGCCCTGGCGCCTTACGGTATCGAGTCGTCCGACGGGGTGCTCAAACCTCTTTGATTCGGTATCCGTCTACACTGTGGCAAGGGTCTCGCCGCGTTCCTGAAGGCGATCGGCTTCGTTATCCCCCTTATGGACCCCAAATACGCCTAAGATTATACCAAGGAAATTACTGTCATCCTCATCCGCGAATTCCAGACGTCTGACGAAGAGATGAAGATCGCACTGAAAGTGGTCAAGCAACGCGCTGCTACCGTGCTACGGAGGGTGTCACAACGCAGTACATCAAACAATAATTCTTCCCGACTTTTTGAGTCATTCTGGGTCCGTCCTATGGCATTGGATAGACGCAACTATCGCCAAGTGACCACTGTGGAACTTGCCCGAAAATCAGACACTTCGGAGATCATTGGAAGGAAGTAAACGAGGTGAAGGACGAGGCTGATCCGTACCGAAAAATGGTTATGGAGACTATCACCGAGGTCATCGCTACTCTTGGTGCCTCGGACATCGACGAACGTCTCGAGGTTCGCCTTGTAGATGGCATCATCTATCCCTTCCAGGAGCAGACTGGAGTCAGCAGCTGGACGGTTTCGGTACCATCCTCAATACTCTCGGCATCCGTGCCAAGTCGTATCTCACCCAAATTGTCTCCACAGTCCTCTGGTGTCTGAACAACAAGAGCGCCATGGCCCACAGTCCGTCAGCAGGCAGTCGACCTGACCACACGACTCGGACCCGCGGTGGTCATCAAGCAATGCGAGGAAGACCAACTTTTGAGCAAGCTCGGTCTCATCTTGTTTGAGCAACTGGGTGAAGAATCGTTCAGTAGAATCATTGCTACCGAGGGGGTGATCGCTAATATCGTTGGTATGACCCAGGTGAACCTCCGGTTAAACTCATTGTTTAGCTGATCGTGGGGCCGAATTCGTCCCAGCAAGAGAGTGGATGCATATTTGCTTCGAGATCCTGGACCTCTTGAAGGCACACAAGAAGGGCGTTTGAAGAGCCGCTGTCAACTCATTCGGTTACATTGCGAAGAGTTTGGGTCCTCAAGATGTCCTTTCGGTTCTCCTCACCAACCTGCGTGTGCAAGGGCTTCAAAGTTGTGTCTGTAGTACCGTCGCGATCGCCATTGTAGCTGAGACTTGCGGGCGCGAGTCATTTGGTCTCCATAAGCTGGCATTACCCCAGCTTTCACGTGGATTCCTGCAATCCTCAACGAGTACCGTACTGCGGAGCTCAACGTATGGATCGGCTGTCTCAAGGCGCTGACCTTTGTATCCGAATATGTTGGTCCACAATCTGCCTACTACGTCGACTCGGTGTCACCATGCTCGAAGACGCCCTTACAGGCCGTGACCTCGTCCACCATCAAATGGCAAGTGTCATCGTAAAGCATCTGGCTCCTGGCGTAGTGGGTCTCGGCTGTGTCAAACCTCTCAAAAGTGGTCGGTCTTGCCCACATGATCTCCCCCAGTGTTCCCAGTGACCGCGCATTGGGCATCAGACTTGGATCATTGTGTGGAGTCAAATGACTCCTCCATAGTCACGGTATCTCTACCGCGAGTCGGCAACACACAGCAACCACACTCGCACTTTTTATTCATCCACCAACTCCTCTGACCTGAAATGTCCGCGAAGTTAGGTTGAATCGTACTCAAATTGAGTTGCTCATCTGACCAAAAAGACAGAGTTTTGGAAAGGGTGGTGTGAAGCGTCACCGCAAGATCCTCCGCGACAACATTCAGGCGTATCTCTTGTCTTATCTACGAAGAAGCGCGTGGAGTTCTGAAGATCCTTGAAAACGTAGGTCCGAACTTATTGATCTCTCGGACTGTGCCTGACGATTTGAATAGGTGGTTCGTGACTCAGTCACATACACTGAGCACGCCAAGCGCAAGACTGTTGCTGCTCTCGACGTCGTGTGTGCCCTCAAACGTTCAGGGCATATGCTCTACGGTTTTGGTGCATGGACGCTTTTAAATGATTTGATTGGGTATTTATCATTGTATCCCGTAGTATAATGTAATCCTATTTGACGGTCTCTTACAAAGTAGTACTACTTTCCTTGTTTAATCGGAATCGTACAGACAATATCTAGGGCGCGCGGTTTGCACTAAAGTCGCGTAGATGAATCGAGCATGTTGTTCAAATCGCGCGCGTTGTGGCACAAAAGTCGCGAGAATTATTTGGCACTTGCAGCCCCATACCGCCTCCAGTGCTTCAGGATGATGTGCAATGGCCGTTGGAAGAAGGCCCGATGCCACTTTGTAAACAAAAATCTAAAAATGATTGTACTCTTAGTTTGATCTACCTAGCAGTTCATGATTAGATTCAGGGCCAACTTCGTCGGCAGGAACCTTGTTTGGAAAGAAACTTCCAGGGAAAAATAACGCAACATCACAGCCACAATTCTCCCCAGTGACCTTGTTACTTAAAACAAGGTAATTACGGCACCTCGAGTAACTTCGGTTCGCCATGTGTCATCTCCGCCCCGTCCTTGATAAACCAGCCTGGCCAGAATAAGACATACACAGAAATGGCAACAACGAGAGGGAGGGTGTCGAGCGCATAAAAGAATGCTTCCGTCGTAGCGAGATAACCTTGGAAGCCTTGGGAAAGCTCGGTAACTCTGTAGCAAGACCGTACCTAGCACAAGTATCAGTCGTGCCGGTATTGGACGCCCACCAGACCAGTGACTTACAAGGATACCGATGCAACTGACAGCCAAGGCAGCAGCCAGAGTTCGCCAGCCACGATTCCATGGCTGCCCCTTGTCATGTTCCCATATATTGTGCTCGAGGGTATATACCCGGTACAGGAAGCGGATATAAATACCGCTAAATAGAGTGAACGACATCAACTGGAGCACCAGGCCAGCGAGGAATACCTTTTAGAAATCGAATTCAGAAATGAATGTAAGAAAAGGTTGTAACAACGCACATGCGCGCCTGTTTGCTGCTGAGTTTGATTGTGTGAGACGGTCATTCCTCCCCCGATGGCTTGAATCAGGAATGTTGTGATATCCGAGGACACGAAAACGAGTGTCAATTTCTGTACAGGCAGTAAGACGTGTGTGGGGCATGATATATGCCTCGCAACTCGTCCTAGCAAGATATAGTTTGCTGCGATAAATGCACATGGCTATACAGGACTTCGTAAGCCGCAGAAATAAAAATGGAACAGAGGGACATGCTGATAACACGATGAACATATACTCGGCGATGTACATTCCCTCTGAGTCAGGGTGGTAACGCAGACCGAATCGACACCCAAACCCGGTTGCGTAGGCTGTTTGTTGCTTAGAGCTACACCATTGCACGGCAGAGGTACTTACTGTATCCTCCAATAACCATCGTGAGCATATACTTTCCACCATATCGGAAGGTGTAAAAGGTCTGAATAAGTGCGATCAACATAACGAGTGCTAGATTATTTATTTCTAATCAGTCGAGGGGCGCGCCTTGGAGTGTCGCCAGCTTACTAAACGCAATGGCCGTCAAAGTGTTTGACGCGATATATCTAAGCGGATTGTAGGGATCATTCTTCGGATCCAAGAATGGATTTGACGGTGGTCCGACGACAGTTTGGCTGTCCGCAGCTGGCGTCATGAAGACAAGGATTGCGACATAGACCAAGTGATGGCCTCTAGTCATGGTTACCGTCGGAAGAACAAGGATGATTCCTCCTTGCGTTTCAAGTTCGGCTCAATAAATAGTAAGTTGGTAGCGCCGACTCGGACTCGGATCGCACGTGCCACCGGCGTAGATGCACATTAATAATCATATCTGGCTTCTTCTTCGTATTGATCATGGCTGTGGTTTAGAGAAGCCCTTTCGGCGACCGAAGACCCCCAAGTCGGTTCGTGCCAAGCAGAGAAGTGAAATGTACACACTGTTGCGGTATGATTGTTCTGGGGGTGTCGTACGTGAGGTCCAACCCACCGGGCTTCAAAATGTGCTAAATCGTATCAGCGCTGGGCACAGTCACTCGGCACTATAGACTACACCTTCCGCCTGTGAGTCGAGATGCGGCGGTGTTTTGTACCCCGTCCGAAGCCTGCCGATAATGAATACTAAGTTGATACACCGTGACCGAGTCAGCGGACGCGAACTTCGTGGATCAAAGGATGATCTTCTTTCCCACGCCATCGTCACATCGACCGTCCGCCTTACATACGATGACGGTACAGTAGTTTCCTTTTTGACTTTATTGACTCTATCGGAGCCTGAGGTTTTGGCAAGTCGGACGTTGCTTGTCCGGGTTCCTGCCCGACGAAACCCTCCTCCACTCTACTACTGCACCGTGGAAGTCGGGGATGTTTTTGTGATCAAGACAATGGCCAAATATTGAACTTCGAAGGGCCTCGTACTGCACTATGATGATGAAGTTCTTTGTGGGTGCGAGTACAAAACCGGGCACGGCACTTCAGTGACTGGTATCGGATCCCTAGGCCCTAACCCTTATCCTCAGCAGTTTCGTGCACTTTTCGTCACAGGACACCTGCGAATTCACCAACGATGGGACATATGAATGAGTGGATAGATATGGGACATGTTCGAAACGCGATATTGAATACTAGTTGATATGTACATCAGAATCACCCATATACTAGTAAATACTTCCATTGAGTCACTAGAACTCAGGGCCTACCACTTCGTTACATATATACAGTATATCTGACATCTACAAGGGAGGACCAGTCTTGATTTGACTAACAAGATTCTCCCAGTAGTTCCAATCACCGTCGGATGTCGGCATTAGGTTTGGGTCAATCGACGGTGGCATGTTAGCACCGGCGCCCACCCAGCCAGTAAAGTCTGCACCGCCCGGCCCCCCCCAGGAAAGCGCGGGCATGCCCGTTGGTCCATCAATTGTGCCATCATTAAATGTGCTGCACCAATGATCCAGTAATGACTGAGCTGCGGATTCCTCCTCTCCACTCGGGCTGTTTGTACCTGCAGGTGAGTTAAGTGCTCCGTCTGTGGCGGCACTTTGCTGCAGACGTTGTATAACGGGGGATTGAAGGAAGGGGGAAGCCGGGTACAGGTGAGGGGTTGTAGGATCCGACGCGGCTGCCAAGATGGAAGAGAATGGGGACTGCCCATGATGCGAAATGGCTGGTGTGGTGGATGCCATTGGTGACAACTGGGAGTCAATTGCTGTGCAAGAATCCTGGTCTGTACTTTGTGCCATGTTTTCTGCAATCTGAAGAGCACGACTCTTCAAAAATTCGATGATTTTGAGCTCCCGGCGCGTAGTCTCATCCATTTCGCGGACACCCTCGTGATCCTTGAGGAAGTCGTCCAAAATAGTGTGCATCATACCAGCGTCCTTCCCATGTGGGTACAGAACGAGATAAATACCACTGATCATCGCTGTCTGAAACTCCCTGTATGCGTTATGGAGAGATTCGCGGGCCTCTTTGGGTATTTTCTCACGAAAAGCCTTGCGAACCCCGAAGTCCTTGATGGCAGACTCGAAACATGCAATTCGTGACCGCAAGTAGCGGTCACTGCTCAGCTTACGGAGTAAGTACGGGCGATGTAAGCTAATCCTCACGAAGAGGATCTCCGTAATGAGCAAGAATCTGTGGACGGGTAGGAATCGCATGTTCTCGTCAAGAGAGGTGTCTGGTTCCAACGCAAAATGGGGTGGTAAACCGGAAACAAATTTCAGGAGGTCGTCATCGAGGGCATGGACGTCGGAGTAGTGGCTAGGGGTGTTAACTTTCTGGAAATGATGAACCATTCGACCGATGATCGAAGCCAGTTGGTGGCGAAGGATGACAAATGTCATGCCCGTGGGGCTTGTCAGAGGGGGAGGATTGCGAACTATAGCAAGAGGGGAATCGTCATCGACGTTCAGGGGAGGTAGCGTGCATGTATAATCGTCTTGGATCGCGTTAGGTCGACCGAGCACAAGGGCATAAGAGCGATCGGCATGATACAGATACGACCTATAAAATTGTTAATCCAATACAACGGGACGAGGTCGAGAGATCTAACCAAATGCGTCTACGGTTTTCGACCTGGGCTGGATCCAGTCCCTGAGAAGTGTCAAAAAAAGTGTGTAACGTGAGAGATTAAACTGACTCTTGGTGCGGCGTCTCGGTGCAAGCCGAGGGCCTGTGCAGTTCGCACAGCTGCGCCAAGCTGGCTCCAACATTCAGTAATTCGACGGTCGAACGTCAAAAATCGGGCGCTCTGCGAACAAATTGGAACAGACCTTGCGGAATCTAATAGCCAGTAAACTCACCATTAAGCGAGTCAGAACAATGTCCAGTGAATCAGGCTGGATTGCTGCTGCGACGAGAAGTGACCGTCGTGCTTCGCAGTGTCAGTTCGAAAAAAAAAGATAGGCACAGACAATAGAACGTACAGGACCAATAATACCTGAGCGAAGTGACCCTCCTCGTGCGTAAATCACCAGCAAGATGTTCCGGTGCAAGTCGCACGGAAATGGCCAGGACAACGAATAGAAGGGGTAAAAAGCGTGCATCATTGGTATTCGGTCCGACCCCGCTTGCACAGAGGGACGAATATGCTGCACGGAAGTCTTTTTCACACACAGGGTACCTTGTCCAATTTCTGTGGGAAGGTTAATATCGTTTGGAGATGACAAGTCTGGGCCGGGGCGCGCTCACATGGCTGTGAAGTAATGATCAATGAGCACATCTGAAAATCGCTGGGGAGGAAGCTCTTGGAGCAGCTCTGTAATTTTATGTGGAGATGCCCCACATTCTTGCACCAGACTCTTCAAGTTATCAGCAGCAGATGGTTCAGAATCCTGTCGCACGGATTCTATAAGAGAAGGGGTCGCAAGGGCTGTTTTGTGGTCTACAGCGTAAGTGCCATTTTGTGGTGTAGAAGTAGCGTTGTGGCCAGCATTACGTTGAGTAGCGTCCCACTGCTCTTGGTGAGAATTGGCAACTACGACGTTTGCCAGCTAAAAGGATATGTGTCAGATTCATGATAGAGAGAACCATCGAAACATTCACTTGCTCCAATACGGAGGCTGGAGCAACACTTCCCGAGGCACTGTTGCCGTACCACTTCCCACTCTGGAAAGTGCCTCCGCTGGGATCCTGTTCGTCGGTGATAGAACGATTGTCTTCATCAGGGCCCTCAGAACTAGCGCGATTGTGCCTATCGCAATACGCGGCAGACGGTGATCCAGGGCTAGAGTATTGGGGTAGCGCAAGCTCGATGATATGTTCAAGCCTTGCCAGTCGTACGCTGAGATCTTGATCTGTCTTCCCTGGCGTATACGCTTTACAAAGTTCGGGCACCTTTCGAGCAATACACTAAAGTTGCTCGTCAGTGACATTACTATGTTACAAACGTACAAGAGACCATCATACATGAGAGCAAGGAATCTGGCGATCGCACTGAAGAAATGGCATAAGCACACCTTCTGGTGCATGGGAAGTTGCTAATACCTTTTGCTTGCGCCGATGACATTCTCCGCATGAAAAACTGGGGAGTCGTTGAGGAAATTGTTGTTAGTACGAGAAAAGCGAAGCGCACCTAACTCGGGTACGAGGTTTCTTCGCCTGCGGATTGGACGAGTCGTCGTCCTCAGTCTTGCGCCTTTTCAAGGCGGTTGGTTCAGAGCCTGAGCTTGAGTGGGCACCTTTGGCCATTTGCCTGTTGACGCCCTCGTGGATCAGTGTGAAGATACATGGCCCGAATTCCGCACGCTGTGCAGTCGATCTCCCAGATCACGTGGCAATTGACAGATCAGTGGGAACACGCCTGGGAGCTATTCGGACGCGATCCCGAAGATCAGACCGACTCGCAAATCTTCGACTGTCACCATGTCTGACGAGCCAGGATGGAAAAAGACAAAATTGTCGCTCGAGTGGCCCTACAAAGATGATGGCGGTGCGCGCATCCCAGTCTTGTTTGATATCACCCCGGAGGGCGAGCGAATCGTCGAGCCGTATGGGTCCTGACTTGTCGGCCGAGGCACACTGGCTGACCCTGGAATAGAATCGAAAATCCCACCACGGTCCTTGGGGAGAACCTGAGGAGAGTATTTGTCGAACGAGGTATCGACTTCTTCGAGCGCCAAGATCAGCTATCCATAGGTGATGCGCTCGTCCCGCCGCCACGAGAGAGTTCACCAGTCTCGGAGGATGGCGATAATGGCACAGTAGATGACACGAGATTGACCATGTCACCCGATCAACTGATCAAAATGCGAATGGAGATTACTCCGCAGCTCTTGTAGGTATAGTTTTTGGGTTCCTTTATCCAATTGTTCACGCGAAATCTCAGTATTGCTCTAGGAGAAATGACACAAGCTAGGGATCTTCTGTCCTTCCTTTTATCGTCTACGACACCAAGCCAGCCTCCCCCAGTGCCATCCTTACCCTCAGCTTCCCTGACTGCTAGCATTGTGTCTAAACCATCTGCCATTAGTTCTGTCGATGCGTTCAATGCACAGCTGATCATTGGTGGCAAAGACGAGGCGCTCAGAAAGGCTGCAGATGTATTCAAGCAAGCTGCATCCAGGCTAGAAAGAAGCCGTTTACACAGCGAGATGTATTGGGTAGATGCGCTCAAGATCCGAAAGGCGAACTGGAGTCTTGTCCCTGCCCCATTACCCATATGGGCACCCTCGGGAAAAGGTGCAGACCGAACATCGAAGGACTTCTTGATATCCTTTGGTCTGGAGGAATGTAGGTGCATCCGTGCGACTGGATGGAATCAGCTGTGTCTGACATGAGTTCTGTAGCCCAAAAACATTTTCGCAGGAAGGCTGTGGCTCATCTATCCGCGCTTGAGACGGAAATGAACACGCTCGTGTTCCCTCATCGCCAATCAGCTCGCCTGCGAATTTCGTTGGCCGTCATGGATTCGACTGGCGCAACCCACACCGCCCACGATTCTGTCCAGTCTCCCGAACACTTGTCACTGGAGGCGTCTCTCGCAGGCGCTCAGAGAGAAATCGTGGACGAAGAGATATTTACCGTTTTAATCAGGGAAGCGAGCAGTCTCCCTACCTCATCTGCCCGAGTTGCCGAGCGCATAATTATCATAGACGTAGATCATGGCACTGAGTTACGATTCGAGATGGTGCGTATTGGGACAGTCACAGATCACCTTGATTTATAGAGAAATAGGTGGACATTAACGAAAATCTTCGCGGAGCTTCCTGTGGACCCAAAGTCCTTTCGGCAACATGTAATCTAATACACGCCACACTGCAAGCTCTCTTGCTGACTATGCATGCTGGTGACAAGTCCAGACGCGTATCAGCTCCAGGTTCTGAACGGTTACCCACTGTAGTTGATACCCAACCACCCTCCGAGCTCCTTCAACCCATCATCGACCTGCTGCAGTACCAACAATTCTGCATCAGGATCAAGGCCGAGCTTGACAAAATGGTATCTGCATTGGCACATGCCGGGGTGCCATGCACGCTTAGATTTCACCCTGTTGGCGAGACTGGTCAAAGCCTGCAACGTCGACTGACAGGAGAAAATATCTTGAAGGCCATCGGGGGTGAAGCGCTTTTGCGCATCGACGAGAGGTAGCTATATTCTTTCTGCCTAAATGGGTTGGCTAACCTCTGCAACTAGGCAGACATTGCGCTTGACCATCTTCTCGCCATCCTCCCTGATCGCGCATCTTCCGCAGGCAACATTACCTATTACATCCGTTCCTCAGCTCGGTCAATTACTCTCAGACGAAGTGGAGAAGTGCTTACTCACTAAGCTTTGCGAGTCTGGGAGCCAGTGTAGCGAACGTTTTGGGGGAACCTGGTTTGTTGATATGGTTAGCGGCAAGACGATCGGAAGATGGGAAGGGTGTATAGTGTCAGTTTGGTCGCAAATGTCCAACACAACCCGCGATATACTGACCCGAAGATACAGAAATTTCAGCGTGTCGTTTGCTGATGATTTTGCCGTATGCTCTTCAGCCTACCGAATTGGTCGGGGGAGCGAGAGTCAGATGTCGCACGTAGATACCTACTCCCCCCATCAATCCACGTCATTGATATCATGGCAGTTAGGGATCCTGGAGAAAATTCTGGCTGTATCATAGTAGAATTTGACCCCATATATTGGTGCATGTAAGCATATGCATGGCTTGACGGTCGGTTTAAAGCATGAAAAGCAGTGGAAGAACCAACGACGAGATCTGGTACGAATGCCCTACTCATCATCCTCGTCCTCGTCCTCTTCGGCAGCCTCTCCACCCCCAGATGCCTTGAAAGCCTCGATTTTGGCCTGGATGGCGGCTTTGCGTTCCTCGTAGGTCAATCTTTGTTTCTTGTACTTGAGACATTCTGCTTTCCAGTCTTTCGTCTTCTCGGTAGGCTTGAACGTGGGGTCCTCACGAATAGCAGCGTACGCATTGGTGTAAATTTCCTCCATGTCTTCGGATCCAACACCATCCGCGAGATACGAGGCAAACTGCTTCTTGAATCTGACGAGTAGTAAGAGGTGGTGAGATCTTGCGTCCCCTCCAAGAAGTAGCACTTACCGTTCATCGTCTTCCTCCTCCAGCGATTCCATATATTCCGCGACGTGACCACCAAAGATGTACTTTTTCAGCACTTCGGCGTCGAGCGTCTTGTTCTCTTGGTCGTATCCGGGGAAACGCCTTTCGGAATGGGGAATGAATATACCACCATCGCTGGCACCCTTCATGGCGCCGAACACACGGTGACCCGTAGAAGTACGCTTCAAGCCAACATCGAGGTAGCACTTGAAGGGACGGGGAGCATCTTCGTCGTCAAGAGCTTCCGTCAACTTCATTGTACCGTCGGGTTCGGTGACGCCCTCATATTTATCCGCAAGACCAAGTTTGGTTAGCGCACGGCGAGCGCAGAGCAGACCTGTTGCGTAAGCTGCGAGCCATCAGAACACGGTCGTTGCGAGTCGTCTCGCAAACCTTACCGGCCGTCCAATTGGTCAGACCATGGTTGATGCCGTATCTTGGGAGCTCTTTCGAGTGAGCAGCGGTCAGGACAAAGTCACCTTGCAGACGTGCATAGACGATTTGGACGATGATATCCCTGTTGGTGAAACGGACGACTAGGCGGTACTTGGGAGCATTGCTGAGATGATATGAGATGAGGGAGCATGACAGTAAATGCACACATACTATTTGTTCTTGGCTTGCGTGACAAGTCGTTTACGGGCATAGTCTGGAGAACAGTCAGGACGGAGGTGTATGATCCAGATGGCAACTGACAGTCGGTTTTTCCCTCTCTGCGGCGACGGTACTTGACCTGGAAGCGCGAAAAGTAGGCGTCTGATTTGACATTTTTGACGAACGGCATCTAGGGAGGATGGATCAGCGAACTGTTCACAGGTCATCATCTCGAAGCTCCGTTGACCATCCATCCCGAAAGACGCGAAACGAGAGCTGAATAGCTATCACAAGCTCTCTTCGATACCCAGGGGTCGTAAAATTGGATCAGACATAGGACTTACCTTGTAGTAACTTGCGGAACGCCTGCGACAACGAGCGGCGCCCAATCTCGTGTATCACGATCGACTATGTTTGATCATGTTGATATGAGTATGCATTATTTTGTGAATTATTAGGTAATTATTGACCCATTGTCACCACCACAGCACCAAGATCCTTGTCGCTCTCACCAATGGATCCGTCGCAAAACTACTATTCGCAGTACAACCAACAGCAGTCGGCTTATGATGTTAATCCTTACCATCAGCCCTATAATGGTCCGATGTATCCTATCGGGTCTTCCTCCTCGCACAGTGCTCCGGTCCCAGCAAATGCTTACGAGTATGATGTTGGCATCCTTGCGCAACAGAGCGTCTATGTACCAGGTGCCATGATCGACAAACGTGGCGGAGCTGGCGGCAAGCTGGCAAAAGGCGGGAAGAGGACAACTGTCCTACGGAAGGGGGGAGGCAAGGTGTGGGAGGACCAAACTCTCCTTGAATGGAACTCGTGTAAGTCTTCCTTCCGTTTTCTTGTGACCTTGCCACCGACGATGTTTCAGCCTGGTTTCGCTTGTTCGTCGGAGACCTAAGCAATGATGTATCTGACGATGTTCTCGCAAATGCCTTCAATAAATACCCTTCATTCCAGAAGGCTCGTGTTATCCGAGATAGACTGAGCCAAAAGGTCAGCCGTCTTTGCTGTATCCTATCATCACTGAACGCTGACCGGATCATGCATAAAGGCCAAGTACGGATTTGTTGCATTTTCGGATCCCGAGGATTTCCTGAGAGCATGGAAGGAGATGGATGGTAGGTCACTCAACCTTCTTCTATTGAATTCCACCGTTCAAGTTATAAACAGGCAAGTATGTGGGCAACCGTCCAGTTAAGCTTAAAAAGGCGGACGACACTGCCATCAGACCTGTGGAAATCGGACACAGGAAGGCGAAACAACTGGAGAAGGACCTGAAGAATAATCGACGCAAGCCATACTGATGAGAAGCACTGAGTAGATGCATCACCAGTACGTTGGGTTGTTAGGATCTTGAGCCATGCTCACACTGCATCTCACCGCAATGCCGCGCGAATGTGGACGAGGTTGGACACCCCCTCGGATGGTTTTCGGCCCATTTCTGAGGCCATTTTGTGTACCTTGGCACTCGTTTGATGTTGAATAAATTATCCCTTCAGTCGCATTGTTGTTGCTTAGGTCATGTGCTAATGCACCAAATACTAAACCGAGTGACGTTGTTAGTTACTCCAACGACTACCGAGCATCAACGGGTGTAATTCTACCCTTCCATTGATATACTTCGCGACACAATGGACATCGACAAATTATTCAAGGTCAGTGTTTTTGACATACTCATCTCGTCGCACTGGTCGAGTCGTGAGTTAGGTGCCGAAGCTTCCCGTGGGTTCAAAGCGTAAGCTACCAGATAATCCAACCCCAGAAATGCTCAAGAAAATGAGGTTGGATGAGTCCACCAGTTCGCGTACCTTGTCCGAGCCGTACCCACAGGAAGAAGAAGGCACTCGAAGTTACGACAGTTCAAGCTCAAGACGCGCGACGGTGGAAGACGCGCCCGACGACGACGTCGAAACTGCATCTGGCTTTGCGCCTGGTGGGGACGCAGATTATTACGCCGAGGAGGACGAAGAAGGCCGCTTCTATGGTGGCGGCCTCACGAAGGAACAAAAAGAAATTTTGAGTGTCTTTGAAAAGGCAGAAGCGGAGGGGGTTTCGAACGAAGTGTGTCCTCGCGCGCGTAGCGTTTCGTGACTATAGTCACCAGGCTCTGTTTTCTTCAGCCAGAAGAGGTGACCATCACCAGCATCCGAAGGACGCTCCTGCGGTTAGAGCGTGCGGTAAACAAGAACCAGGGTCAGCGGTCCAAGTATCCAGATGACCCCTCAAAGTGAGTTTCGATTGCAGCACATGGTGCTGGCAGAACTGATCTTCTCGACCAGGTTCATCGACTCGGAAGCGGACCTCGATAGTTCGATCAAGTCTTTGATACCCCTAGCGCAGTCAGCAGCTCTGGCGTATCCAGAAATGGTCCGCTCTGGGATCGTGTCTCTGTTGGTTGGGTTGCTCAGTCACGAGAACGTTGACATAGTCATTGATGCAGTCGAGGTATTCCACGAATTGACCGACGAGGACGTCGGCAATGAAGGGGATGCGTCTGAACAAGAAGACAACCAACCCGCTCTCAAAATACTTATCGAGGCATTGGTAAGTCGGGTTTCTCCCGAAGCTTCGCATGATGACACGACTCTTTCAGGTAGAACACTCGGTACCCGAGTTGCTTGTGGACAACTTATCCCGACTGAAGGAAGAAGAAGAATCTGACAGACAGGGTGTCTTCCATATCTTGGGTATGAATTTTGGTAACCAACAAGACCAAATGCTAAGTGCCCAAGTGTAGGTGTCTTTGAGAACGTTCTGGGTTTCAATCCCGACCTGTCTGTGCAACTCGTTTCCAAGACGAAAATAATGAGTTGGCTTTTGGAACGTATCCAATCAAAGACCCACGACGAGAACCGCAGTTACGCTGCAGAGTTGCTTTCGATTTTACTCCAAAACATTGTTCCAAATAGACAGGAATTCGGCAAGAAGGATGGTGTCGAGGTCATCCTCAAAGTGCTTTCAGTGAGCGACAGTCGAATCGAGGATATGTGCAAGTCTCACTCGGTGACCAGCAATTTCGGTATCGCGAGCCCATAGATCCGGACGAAACAGAATTCATGGAGAATCTGTTTGATGCTCTATGTTCGGCGTTGGCAGAGCCTGAGATCAAATCGCTCTTCCTGGCCAGCGAAGGTGTGGACCTCATGGTGCTGATGATGAAGTTGGTGATTCTCTAGTTGCGTGTCGTCTTCCCACTGACGGTCATTCAGAGAGAAGCTTCAATCGAGGTCTCGTTCAATAAAAACGCTAGATTATGCCATGTCAGGACCAGCGGGCTCCGATTTATGCGCCAGTTTCGTCGAAGCTTTGGGGCTCAAGACACTGTTCTCCGCGTTAATGGGCAAGGTTCATTCGGAACTTGTGGTATCGGTGTGTTGCTCACACAGACCTCTACAGGCCTCCAAAAAGCAGAAAGTGACAGCGCCAGCTTCGGAGGACCTTTCCCATATTCTGGGAATAATCTCATCCCTGCTTTCAAATCTCCCTTCCGACTCGACGGACCGAATGTGCTTACTGGCTAAATTCGTGGAGAGCGACTACGCAAAGGTGGACAAGCTCTTGGAGACACGAGAAGGCACGCTCAGCCGTCTGAAATCTATCGATGCCGAGATCGAGGCGGAGAAAAAGGTGCGCATAGTTCTGGCGTTGAAAACGATTGACCCAAACAGGTTCATACGTAGGAACTGCTTGCTGAAGATGGCATGATTGGTCCTGAAAACGAGGACCTGTTTTACTTGCGTCGTCTGGACGGGGGATTGTTCACTCTACAAACGTTGGATTACATCTTGGCTTGGGTCGCAATGGAAGACGATGGTGTAAGTTGTCGGACCGTGTCCGGAGCTCCTTTCCTGACGTTTCGTAGATCCGCGCTCATATCACGCAAATGCTGGAGAGGAAAAATCTGTCACTCCAAAACGTCGTCGAAACATTAAAAACGTACTACGACAACATTGATGTGGATGATGCTGACGAAAGCAAGGGGAGTGATAAAATTCAAGCAGACATGACGCAAAGGGCGATCCTCGAGAATCTGATCGCTTTCCTTGAGGGGTGTTCATAAAAGATCGGGGATGAGTATCTCATTGGTGCAATCGAGCTACTCATTTTGGGGCAAGGCCGAGGCTGACACCAGGGTAGCAGAGGAAAACAGCATCTCTAATGTACCCTTTGTTTTCATCAACTCTTTCTGGAAGCGAATCTCTGCGAGCACTTTCTTCCGCAGGCGAAGGAATAGTGTATCGATGAGGGGAGATTGGCCGAGGACAAGGGCATACATATCTTGGGCAGTGAAATTTATTCCATCACGACGGTGCCAATACAAGGTAAGTGGGAGCTCACCTATGAGCAATATGGAGATATCGCAAACCAACTCGCCGAAGCGGGGGTCAGTGACATGCTTGACAAGAAGACGTAGCACAGGCTCCAGTAGGACGTCGTCTCGACCAGAGAGAGCGCTACGGAGGCCATCACGGTGAATAAGTTCTTGGATCAAGGAGAACGTTGTTATAGGTGGAACGTTCTCGGGAGGAATAAGACATTCGAAAGGAAAAGATGAGCAAGGGATCGTACTTTTCGGAGGACGGCATCCAGAGCGGCTGAATACTTGAACGACTTGAGCAAGCGGTCATATTCTCTCAGGCGGGGTGCTCGTCTGCTCTCCACTCTGAGCTCATCGACGTCGCCGTGGAAAGTTGAACGTGTTTTAGCTTTGACGCGACCTTGGCCTACTGATGAAAGGGCGCCCCCCAGGAAAGTTTCGTAGGTACCGGCTGTCAGAGCGTCAGCCAAGTCCGGACCGCTTTGAGATGCCTTGGGTTGTCGTTGGCGGACGGAAAGGGTGCCATCTGACATTCCAGCGGCGATGTGTGTTGAGTCCGGCTGTGAGTAAAGTGAGTCGAAGCGAAGGTGAGGAAGGAGCGTTGCCTACAGAGATAGCGAGAGAGAGTACAGGGGCGGGATAACGCATGGTGTGTACGACCTTATAAGAGGCAATGTCATACACTTTTACCATCTGATCGAGGCTGCCGGTAAGGAGGCGAGCGACGCTGGAGTCAAAGGCGAGGGACGTGATGGTCTTTTGGTGATTGGAGAGAGCACGGATGCAGCGACCGCCGGCATTCAGATCCCACATGCGTAAGATGGGCCCGGCGGCAGACAGTGCGACGGTGCCAGACGGAAGCATGAGGACCTGCTCGACAGGGGACGCGCCGGGGGAGGCAGCGCCCATGAGGAGCTCGCACTGACCGGTACGGGAATCGAACAGCCTCATGGTCGCGTCATACGAGCCGGTGAGGACGAGATGGGGATTTGAGGGGGATACCTGGCCGGAGCGGACATAGTCGGAATGGGCAGCAAAGGACACGATTTCGGACTGGGAAGAAATGTCCCAGAGCCTGGCGGTGGTGTCGTCGGAGCAGGAGAGGACCTGGGTGGGCGAGAGGGGGGAGAATTTGGTGACATGGACGGGCTGCTTGTGGGAATCAAAGGTGCGGAGGATGGCGCGAGAGCTGACGTCAAAGACCTGCACGAGGCCGGTGTCGTCGCCGGCGACGAGGAGTTTTCCGTCGTGACGGAGGTTTGCGCTGCGTGCGACGTCCTTGAACCTGGATATGGTCTTCACGACCTTTTGTGTGCGGGGTGCGTAGATCTGGACGCGGGTGGCGGCGGTGACGGCGTACCTGTGTGGTTTTGCGGGTGCAAAGTGTACTGCGGTGACGGGGGCGTACTCCTTGATGAAGACGGGGCGCCTGAACTGGCGCCAGTAGCGCGACTCGGGGCTGTGGCGGGTCCCCTGCGGACGGGGCGGTCTCTGCACGACCACCGCCTGGTAGTCCATCGCAGAGTGGCGGGAGGACCCCCGGGAGCGCGGTGACCCCGAACAGAGATAAGATGATCAGCGATTTACTCCGCCTCGTCTCTTCATCCTCCACCATGCTGCTCTACCAGGACGTCGTCACCGGAGACGAGATGTTCTCCGATGCATTCCCCGTGTGCGTCCCCTCGTCCCCTTCACCCACACGAGCACACCTCACCTCTCACCAGCAAGCTGATCGACGACATTGCCTACGAGGTCGACTGCAAAACAATCATCGTTAAACCAGGCGCAGACATCGACATCGGCACGTAGCACCCCTCAATCCATCCCCCTTACTCACCTTCACACAGGCGCCAACCCCTCCGCTGAGGACCAAGACGAGGCCCTCGAGGACGGCGCCAAGCAAGTAAACGACGTAGTCCACTCGTTCCGCCTTCAGGAGGTCAGCAAGTTCGATAAGAAAGGTTACCTCACCCATATCAAGGTACATCTCCCCGTTTCTCCTCCCATCTCGCCATCATCGCTCTTCGACTGCAGGACTATATGAAAAAGGTCAAGAAACACTTGGAGGAGCACCACCCAGACGGGGTCAAGGAATTTGAAACTGGCGCCGCTGCGTATGTCAAAAAGATAGTTGCCAACTTGAAGGATTACGATTTCGTTAGTCTTTCCCTCTCCTCGCGGTCTCCATTCTGAACGACCATCAGTACAACGGTGAATCAATGGACCCCAATGGCATGGTTGCCTTGCTCAATTATCGCGTGAGTGTCTTGTCCCTATCTCTATTTCGAAGTCGATGTTCATCTTGCCATCAGGAGGATGGCATAACCCGTGAGTCTTTCCTACCAAACCCTTCCACCCTTCCGTCTCATCTCCTCTCTAGCATACTTCACTTTCTGGAAGCATGGGCTCAAGGAGGTCAAACTGTAGTTTTTCCATGCTTCGCCCTCAGGCACTAGGTTCGCAGAACAGAATCATATATGAGAACAAAGATAGACAACCCTGTTTTGATCTCCTAATCTACCGCCGTCATCATACATCATAGTTCGTCATGCGCACCCTCAGGAGTCTCGAGAACGGTCTGAGCGTCCACCGGCGTCTCTGTAACCACCTTGGGTGGCTTCAGGTCGTTCTTTGCATGCTCTTCCACGAAGGCTATCAGGCTCTCCAACGCACGGTCACCATCAAAGTCCATGAATTCACGTGAACCGGCGGGCTTGAACTTCAGCGTCGGGAAACCCCCGACACGGAAAGGAACAGATCCTGGGAGGTCATTTTCTTGTGCTTCAAACTTTGCACTGAGGAAATGTGAGCTCCGAGCGGAAACGACGGTTCGGTCATCTCTCACATGATGATCTGATCCTTCACGCTAGCAAAGTGATCGCCGAGAGAATCCCACGTGGGCTTCAAGCGCTTGCAGTGCCCACACCTTGATGGAGCAACATCAGATGGTGTCATTCACAGAAAGCAAGGACGACGTACCAGGTAGCGTAGAACTCGATAAAGACATCTTTCGAGTCATCAAAGACGACTTCTTCAAATTGCTGGCCGACAAGGGTAAACACGCTCTCGTCCTGAGCCTCAGGGATTGGCTGGCTCTTCAACGTGGGAACGAGTTTGCCGTCAATGAAATCAGCAACCATCACTGAAATTGCCTCGGCCGCGATAGCTTTGTCCTGATCGTAAGGATACTTGAGCTGTTTCTCAACGTCTTGGACAACAAAGCTGGGCCACTTGGGCTCGGCGAGGTTCAAGGCTTTGCCATGGTCAGCGAACTTTGAAGCATCAATCCAGACAAAGTTGACTTTGCCGCGATACAGGGACGCGACCGGCTTGAGCAACTCGATGTAACTCTCGCTCGTTTCGTCGGCTGGGTCAATAAAGAGGTAGGCCAGAGGCTTCGCGCTGGCAGCGTAGGCGGCATATGTATCCCCGTTGACTTCGCCAAGAAGAGGAAGGGAGAGTTCTTGAATCCAGTCCTCGACGTCCTTGACGGTGGCAGACGAGACTGTAGAAGGATATTCCGTCTTGTGCTCGTCAAAGCTGCGGTACAGGACGATAGCAGGAGGCGTGACCCCTGCTGCAGCAATGGCCTCTGCATCGGTGGACAGACCGAAAAGATAACTGTCGCGAAGCTTTTGAGCAGCTGCGTTGAATTCTGCTGCAGGTTCATCTGTTTCGGAAGTAAGATAGGCAATTGCGACGATCTTGTCTGCGTTTTGGAAGTCGGAGAGATTGGCTGCAGTGACTCGGGAGACTGCAGGCAGCGATTGCCTTGGATAGACGGATGAGCCACTGTACGTTTGCGAACAGAGAAAAAGACAGACTTGATCATGTAGCTCACAATGCCATCCGCCTTACGGGGCCCAGCGTAGTCGGTCGGGTCACCATTGCGGAAGAGCTTGAGAGTCCTAAAAACGTGAGGTGTGGGTACCCAATCCATGACATCACGGCAAGGATTACTTACGGGTAACTCTGTACGCCGTACGACTGGCAAAGTTCAGCTTGGTCGACACAGTCTACCTTGGCGAGCCTGATGTTGCTCTCTTTCAGGCTGGTGGCTGCCTCTTCATAATGCGGAGCCAACGCCTTGCAGTGACCACACCTGCGATTGTTAGTTGGGTCTGGTGACGGAGAAGCCCTGGATATCCAACGTACCATGGAGCATAGAACTCGACCAGGATCAGTGCCTCCGGGTTGACGGTAGAGTCGAAAGTGTCCTGGGTGACACTAAGGACATCGGAAGGCTTCTCGGCATCCGAGTCTGCAACGACGAGAGACGCGAGAGCGACGACAGAAGCCGCCGAGGCAAACGATGGGAGGCGCATCGTTGAGTTGAACGCAGAAGTTGGATGGAAAGAAAGTTGAGCGAGACTCCGCCTTTTATGGACCAAGTCGCGCATACGTGTCAAGGCACCCGGGTGGTGCCGTAATTTGCTTGCTTTTCGTGCAGAAGCTCAACGTATGATTGCCCCAACTAATCACTTGGTAACAATTACTTGATCATGCTAACTAAGTAGGTAGAGACAAAAAGCTTCTCGGACTGCATACTCCTGTCCCGCGATCAACAATCATTGTCACTGTTGATCAGATGGTCGAGAGATCAAAGTCGGAGCCACGTTGACGACCTCCACCGTACTGTTTTACTTCCGAGGTAAACGTTCGCGGAGGTGGAAAGTCTGTCGTGGGGAATCTATGAGAACCGGCTATTGGAGGTGGTGAAGGGACTGGAACGATCACATTGTTAGTTGCACGCGTCACCAGAGAAAACGTCGACGAGCTCACTCTTCCGAGTTGGGGGGGATGGTCTTGTACCGTTCACTGGACGGTTTGGCAAGGTTGTAGACGGTCGAGATGGCGCTTCGGAAGGCGAAGGACTGGAAACGACCCGTGGTCTTTGGGGTGGGGGCAGCAAACTTGTTCGGGCAGGTGATGATCCAGGCCGAGGCGGGGGTGCAGAAGACACAGCCTCGGATAACGCTCTCATATGTGCCGGGAGAGCAGGTGGCCCGTCTGAGACAGCTGCCTTCCGAGCTGGTGGGGGAGGTGGAACTCGGGAGGGCGAGCCGGCGATAGAGGAGGGTCTGGCAGGAGGAGGAGGAGGAGCTTTGCGCGCTGGAGGAATAGGGTTAGCGCTGAAGCGTGCGGGAGGGGGTGGCGCCGTTCTCGCAGGGGGAGGTGTGTCGGCGGGCGATGCACTGCGCACAGCGACAGACGGTGGAGGGCGGACTGGAGGTGGGTGATGCGCTTGTGGTGGAGCCGGTGGTGACGCAGTCCTGGGCAGGGGAGGGGCCCGACGAGGAGGTGCGGGCGCGGTCGTTGGAGGGGAGGGAGTGAAACGAGCTGGCGGTGGCGGGGCTCGCGCTGGGACAGCAGGTGTCCGGGAAGGCAACGCGGGCGCCCCTCTGGCTGGCGGTGCGGGGGCGTAGGGTGGGGGAGGCGCCGGTGTCGATGGCTTTGAAGGGGCAGCCCTAGCCGGTGGGGGCGGTGCACTGGGAGCGGGCGAAGGGCCAGCACGGCCTGGCACCACCGGTGGCCTACCGAGCGTCGGGGCCTTGGCTGGGTTCTGTGAGATGGGACGACGGGTGATAAGCGCAGATCGAACCTAGGTGACCCTGTCCTGCAGGCTTCAACCTGGGCATTCCGCCCGCGAACAAACCCCCCAATTGTGGGGGACCACCACCAGATGGAACAGTGGGGGCGGACGTCGGGGGTCGTGGACCAGCACCAGCGCCGCCAGGCTTGGAGTCGACTATAGGCGCACTACGATCATTTGTTTCTGCCTTTTTCAACCTCTTTCCAGCCTGGATCTGCTTGAGGAGCTCGCTCGAAGCCATTTTATTAGAATAAGCGTGGAAGAGGAGGCAAGATCGATTGTTCGACGCAGCTGCGGTGACGGCTGCTGATATTACGGAGATAAACAGCAATAAATATGCAAGCGACACCGCTTCGGTTCGTAATATTTACACTACCGCAAAGTCCACCGTTGTCAGGGTGCTTTGGAGCACCAGCTAGCCATCGGCCAGCCTAGCGCGACAAATCATAGGAAGCGTGCGGCCGTATATTAGGCTGGAGTCCATACTGAAAGAAGCGGAGTGGTCACGTGCCATATGTGAGCCAAACATGAGCCAAACATCATTATAGGTCACGGTGCATTCAAGATCGGCTAGGGCTTCACCACCCACACCATGGACAACATACCGCAGCTTGGTACAGCTGCGGACTTGGAGCTTCGCGCAGCTCGCATTGCCGACCCTGGCATAGGTGAGCACCTTCTTCCTCTCTCTGCCACCTCTGTTCAAGACCACCCTTGCTTAGACCTCAAAACGAAGCATACGGTAGCATGCGAGCTCAGAGAAATGATCGACACAGTCAGGGATACGGATTCTGCACGCGTATTCCCCCAGATGATCCCCGTTCTCCTCGAAATCCTTCGCTCTGGCGAGGCTGCGTCCCATAAGGACTCCCTCGAATACCAGTTTCGCCGCGTTCTTCTAGAGGTCCTCCATCGTATCCCATACAACGACCCAATTCGACCTCTTGCACTCCCTCTCCTTAGTGGCATGCTTCATACTCTCCGCAATGATAACGAAGAGAATGGTGTCACTTCTTGCAAGATCATCATCGACTTACTTCGCTCCTTCAGAGCACTCACCGAGGATCTTGTTTCCGAATTCATGTCCATCCTGCAGGACGTCTTCCGCAACATAGGCGGTCTCGTGCAGGAAACACTGACCGAGGACTCTGCCATTTTGGACCCCAACATCGTCATGCCCAGCATTCGCAGCTTCAAGGTCTTGGCCGAGATGGGCATGGTTGTCGTCACATTTTCTCAAAGTCACCGATCGATGGTGTCCACCTTGATACAGACTACACTGGGTCTGAACTTTGAAGTTCTAGCTCTCGAGTCGCCTGCTCAGCGCAAAGCACGTGAAGATTACGAAGCTATGGGCTTGTATTGGGCCGGCATGGCTCCCACCATCAAAAACCCACAAGCGTATGGCGATTTCATTACTGCACAAATCAAGGTCTGTATATACGCGATTGTTAAGCACTCTTCTCATGTTTACCTCAGATGGTCTCGTATGTGGCCTACATAATTCGTGGCTTTGCGGAGCAATTCGATTCATTTGGCGAGCGGCTGATTCTCTCCGCGCTCCGACTATTGCAGGATCTGCCTGCTAATGGTATCCAGGCTCGCAAGGTGCGTAAATTGGTTTTCAGCCCAAATGTTGTCCAAAACAGTACCCTAGGACCTCATGGTCGTCTTGCGACATCTCATAGGCACTCCCCATCGCAAGGCTCTTCTGCCGCAGATCGACAAACTCTTTAATGAGAGGATTCTACTTGGTAGCGGTGTTGGCAGCCAAGAGACCCTTCGGTAGGGCATGGATCTAGATGGTTATGTATGTCGCTGACACACATTTTATAGCCCGTCAGCGTATGCTGCCATCGCTGATCTTGTTCATCATGTACGCACTGAACTTTCAGCTGATCAACTCACGCGGGTCTCGAAACTTTACTCCACACTCATTCATAATCCCTATCTCGGAAACACCCTCCACACACTTTTCGCAAAGATGATGTTCGGTCTCATCGAGAACATCACGACTAAAGACACTCCTCACGGTGCGGCTCGCATCCTCACTGCCATGTTCGAGACTTGCGTGGACAGAGTAGATGCGATGACGAATGTACTTGACGATGCCCTGGATCGCCTGGAGAGAGCGAAAGTTGGGGACGAGTTGCTATCTCCAGCTCTGCAGATTGAGAGAGCTCGTCCTGTGGCCGCCGCCGTTTACGCGGTGGAGAAACCCGAGGAAGTGATACACGGTAGGTGATTGTGTTCCTCAAACGTTTCAAGCTTATCGTCTTCCAGAGTGCCGATTGCTATTCCGCACGCTTTTGCATGGTTTCCGAGTATGCCTTGTTGGCTTGAAGAAATGTGATGGGCCGATCCCTGACGGAACGGTGATATTTCGTCTTTTCACCAGCTGCATCAAGTGTATGGCGTTGTTCGATGCGGAGCCCAAGGAAGCAACAGAAGTGATGGATTGGTTCAGCTCAGTGCTCCTGGAAGTGAACTTGCACGTCTTTCAAGAGGTATGGACGCACAAGGTTGAGCTGTTCTTTCAAGCTGCACAAAAGCGACCTGCTCTCCTCCACATCTGTCAACTACTGTTCACTCGAGAGCCCGTCTCCCCGACGCTGGTTGCTATCGTACTCCGCTTTCTGATTGACCGTCTACCACTGCTCGGCGAATATGATGATCAGACGGCCGTGGTAACTATTCGACTTTTCAAAATGGCATTCACCGCCGTCACTGCATTCTCTGTCCCCAACGAGCCGATACTAGCATCTCATCTTGCGAAGTTAATCATGGATTGTTTCCCTCTCGCTGCCAAAGCCACAAAGCCAACCAATTATTTCCACTTGCTTCGAGGCCTCTTTCGCGCTATCGGTGGTGGTGGTGGGCGATTTGAACTCTTGTACAAAGAGGTCTTGCCACTACTGCCTGAGATGCTAGAAAGTTTAAACCGCCAGCTACTTGCATCAGACGGGTACAGCAGGGATATGATAGTGGAGCTCTGTCTCACTGTTCCGCTACGTCTTACTCACCTCCTTCCGCACCTCTCGTATCTTATGCATCCGCTGGCACTAGCTTTGCGAGGAACACCGGAGCTCGTGTCACAAGGCTTACGGACGCTGGAACTCTGCATTGACAATCTAACACCCGATTTCCTCGATCCTACACTTAGCACAGTTCTGCGCGAACTGATGGAAGCACTCCACACTCATCTAAAGCCGCTCCCAGCCAATCATCACCATGCTCATACGACAATACGTATCCTAGGAAAACTGGGCGGGCGAAACCGGCGCTTGTTGAGCAAAGAACCATTACTGGAGTATAAGTCTTTCTCCGAGCCTGCGAAGCTTGCGCTGTCCTTCGGTGGAGCTAGTGAGAGGGTGGAATTGTACGCCATGTCGAGCCTCGCAGCCCGAACCATGATCAAAGCGGGACCCCCTCATCGGGTACATGCATACACGTTCCTCGAGTCATGTGTCACATTCCTTGTGCACGAGGTTGGTCCCTCTTTTCTGCCGTGTTCGCTCGTAAATTTATACCTCCCACAGAATACTCACAATGAGAACCAAGCCGCTGTCTTTGTTAAATGTCTTGAAGCTATTTTCGACGCCTTCTATATCCCTGAGCTGAAGGAAGACGCACAAAAGTTCATCCGAGAGCTTTCAAAGGCAGTCTTTGCGATGGAGATGCGCAAGAACGCCACCAAGGAAATCGGTCTCAAGAGGTATCCGAGCACGCTACTTGCATCTTATCTTGAGGCGATGCCGCGAGTCCTGACACGCGATAAGCAAGAGGAAGCCCGGCAGGGACAAAATTTGGTCGCCGTCATCATCAATGATCTAGTCATGGGAAGAGATCAGGCTGCTCCGTTCGACGTCGTCCCGATGCTCCATCAAATCGCAAGTCGTTTCAGTGCCATTTGTTTGGATGACTCATGGGTGCGGAAGAGCGCAGGATGCAGTGGCATCCGAATTCTAACCTCCGCTCCAGAGTTTGGAGTGAAGTGGATCCAGGATCGCGAGGTGGACTTTGTTCGCACTCTTCTGCACATCTTAAAAGATCTTCCTTACGACCTCCCCCGCGACGTCGGCGATGTGATTGATGTCCTGAAGAGGGTTCTGCGAGTAGGAAGTGCGGAGGTTGAAGTACCCACCGATGCGCCTCTCGCTTCCCGAACCAAGTTGGTCCATCTTATCGGGATCTTCTTCTCGGAACTTTCGAGTCCGAATCCTGTGGTACGGCATGCAGTGCAAACATGCATCGAGCTACTCGTTGAACTCACCGGAAAATCCGCTCACGACCTCCTTCTCCCCCACCGGGATCGCATGCTCACCGCGATATATACGAAGCCACTGCGCGCACTGTCGTTTCCCATCCAAATTGGCATGATCGACGCTGTGCGATTTTGCATCAGCCTTGATCCACCTCTTCCTGAGCTCAATGACGAGCTTCTCAGGCTTTTACACGAGACACTCGCGTTGGCTGATGCAGACGACCTCAATATTGGGCGTGTTAATCTTCGCCAAGGTGGACTGGAGGTGATCAAGCTTCGCGTAGCTTGTATCAAGTTATTGACCGCTTCCATGCCGATGACCGACTTCTTTTCCAAACAACCTCAGACCCGGCAGAGGTAAGGACCGGTTCTATGTTGACTGGCTTATTGATCGAGGTGTTTATACTAGAGTGACGGGCGTATACTTCAAGTCTCTTTACTCACCCTCGCAAGAAGTCAAGGAAGTGGCACACGAGGGACTTCGGATGGTGCTCACCCATCAGAGTCGCCTTCCAAAGGAACTTTTGCAGACTGGCTTACGGCCTATTTTGATGAATCTTGCCGATCCAAAGCGACTTTCTGTCTCGGGACTGGAGGGTCTGGCTCGTCTATTGGAGTTGCTCATCAACTACTTCAAAGTCGAGATTGGCCATAAACTTCTCGATCACTTTCGTATCGTCGCAGATCCTCAAATGCTCCAAGCTTCATCACGTCTCCCGCTTCCGGAAAATGAAGGCATCACCAAGCTCGTTCGCTTGGCAAACATTTTCCACTTACTCCCCTCTGCTGCGAACATCTTCTTGGAAAACCTCGTCAACGCCGTTGTGCAGACGGAAGCGCAAATGCAGTTCTCCGGTAGGAGCCCCTTCTCCGAGCCGCTGGGGAAGTACTTGGATCGGTACCCCGGAGAGGCTCTCGACTTCTTCTTTCGCCATCTACATCACCCACGCCATCTCAGAACATTGCGAAGTATTCTGCTAGCCAAGCTTGCCCCCAACATGGAGAGAGAGTTGGCATCTAGGACCCAATTACTGGCCGCCCACTGTTTCAAGAGCGGCGATACGGCATTGCTGTTGCCTGGTTTACACCTCCTGGATGACCTCGCAGAGTTGCAGCCAAGTTGGATGACTGAAAATAGTCATACGATTGATGCTGTGGTCGAAATCTGGAGATCAGAGCCGTTGCAACCTGAACAAGTGGATACCATGGTCCCAGAAGCTATCCGCAGACAATCCGTCACGCTGTCGATTTTTCAAAAAGTTCTCGAGAAGATACCAAGGATTGACCTATTGTTCGAGATCGTTGCGATCTACACTCGCAACCTGCCGATGGATCTCACACGGCTGACACAGTTCCTCTACCGTCACGTCGCTCTGAACGAGGATTTGTTTTACCGCCGGAATGTCCTTGCTCGGTTCCTCATGTGGTTTGAAGACCAATCTGCATCCTGGGAAACGAAGACTTTCTTCTTGCGGCTCATCGTCACACCCACGATTTTAGTTCAGGCAGATAAGCCCAATAGAGACGGCCTCCTCGACGCAGATTTTGTGACCGCTGTTCATCGAACCATCTGGCAGCCGATGATCGATGACACCATGTTTGTAGTGGCCGATGATATGTTCAAGATCGAACTCTTGCATTTGACCACGGTCCTCGTACATCGTTTTCCACGGCTGTTGGAGGACGTCAAGAAGGACATCATTCGTTGCGCTTGGCATTACATTACTTCCGACGATGCAGTGGTCAAACAAACCGCATACCTCCTAGCGGCTCGTTTCTTTGAAGCTTTCGATACACCGCAGAAGTTCATCCTTCGCGCTTGGACCGGCTTACTTCGTCCTCCACACACCGAAGGCAAACTGCTCATCAAGCAGGCGCTAGACATACTGGCTCCGGTGCTTCCCAGGTCTGGAGCAGATGAGGTAGGCTACCCTCAGTGGGCAAAGACGACTCGAAGACTTCTCGCGGAGGAAGGAAATGGCTTTCAGCAGATCATCATGATTTATCAGCTCCTAGTTCGGCAGCCACATCTGTTCTACCCGGTTCGGGCTCTATTCATCCCCCACATGGTAAATTCCTTGAACAAATTGGGCCTTTCGGGGACCGCGTCGGTGGAGTCCCGCATCTTGTCCATCGACATCTCACAGGTCATTTTCGACTGGGAACAAAACCCCCAGGACGCTGAAACCCAGTCAGTTGTCACGCCGTGGGTTACACCCTTGCCTTTCCGAGAAAGTATCGTGAGCTTTCTTGTTCGCTTGGCGACCGCAACGTTAGAGCCCCCGGTCAAAACTGCTCTTGTTCCTCGAGCATTGACCCTGTTGCAACAAATGGTTGCGTTATCTGGTTGGTCCGACGTGACAGTGAAATTGAACTATTTTGCGAGGGCACTTGAACAGGTAAGGTTTTTGCCATGACCATATCATCCCCACCCTGACAAGTCCTGGAAGATTGATCTAGATTCGGAGCCACAACTGAATCAGGCGCTCAGCGCAGCCAAGGTCTTACAGGTCGTTACTGCTGACAAGGACGACGACTGGTATATCGCAAACGCCACCGTCCTGCAATCACTTATACGCAAAGGCCTGGTAACAGACGAACAAGGACTTCACGATGCTCTGCACCCTATTTTTGAGCGCTTGCTACGGCTCTTCCCTCTCCCAGACAAGGATGAAAAGCAAGGCGAGATGATGTCCGAATTTCACAACTTCGTGTATTCAGCAATCGAAGACGGTCTCGCGAATACGAACGCGCTGCGTGGCACCCTCCTCATGCTGAGATCAGTTGTGCAGGTCTCCTCTGAGCGCGTACAACCTTTCTCCGCATCCCTCTTGCGACTCTTCACCAAACTTGCCAAGGACCATGTTAACTCGTCACAAAATACGAGCGGCTTTGAGAACGGAGTTCGACTGATCACGTCGATCATCGAGATATGCAAGGCCACCTTGCCGTATCTTGGGGATCAGCGCAAGGCCTTCTTGGGTGCATTCACGGCACTAGCGGAGAAGTCAAAGAGTCCGCCGCTCTGTCGGTACATGCTTGACGTTATGCGGGAGTGGGCTTTGGCCAAAAATGAAGCCTACCCTACGATGAAAGACAAGTTGAATGTCCTGCAAAAAATGGCAGGCTTCGAGCCCCGTGGCGACTCGCTTTTTCACGACTACTTGGAGCTGATCTACGATATCTATACCGAACCATCTTTGCGGAGAAGTGACCTGACATCCCGACTAGAGCAGTGCTTCTTGCTCGGAAGTCGCGCACGAGACGTAAACCTCAGGGAACGCTTTATGGACTTGCTGGACGCTAGTATTCCTCGCTCCCCTTCGAGTCGCCTCGCCTACATCCTTGCAGTCCAGAACTGGGAGCCCCTCGCGGATCATAACTGGATCGCTGTCGCTTTACACCTTCTTCTCGGCTCTGTAGATGCAGAAATACCCCTCATTCCAGAGAGAAAATTTACCCTCGATCCCGTTGTGGGATACCTCACGACTCGCCACAGGGTTGTATCAGTTGTGCGCCCAATGCAGCGCCTCGCGTTTCTCGACCCGTTCGCCGCCCACGACATGTGGATTTCCACATTCTCGGCCGCCTGGAAGTGTCTTTCTAGGAGGGAGCAGGCTGATATGACGCTTCACATGATCAATCTCTTGAGCAAGGACTACCACATCAAACAGGCCGAGATGCGTCCAAATGTTATCCACACACTGCTCAGTGGCGTCCTTGCTTGCAATCCGCCTATGATTTTGCCTCCTCACCTCGTGAAGTTCCTATGCAAAACCTATGGTGCATGGCATATTGGCCTGGAAATCCTCGAGCACTCGCTCGATTGCGTGCGGGACGATGACCCCAGTCTACGCGATACCGTCTTTGACTCCTTGGCCGACCTCTACGCTGAGTTAGCGGAGGAAGATATGTTCTATGGATTATGGCGTCGTCGCTGTCTCCACACCGAGACGAATATTGGTCTTGCGTATGAGCAACACGGAATGTGGGATCAGGCGGAAAGCACGTACGAACTTGCCCAGACTAGGTCAAAGTCGGGTGCAATTGCTTTTGCTGAAACGGAATATTTCCTTTGGGAGGACCACTGGATGCTCGCAGCCGAGAAGCTCCAACAATGGGACACGCTCCACGAGCTGGCCAGGAGCGAAGGCAATCAGGAGCTTATGCTCGAAAGCGCCTGGAGGATCAAAGACTGGACAGAACACAGGGAGACTCTGGAGGAACAGATCAACCAACTCCCCGATATCGCCACTCCTCGCAGGCGTGTGTTTGAGGCGTTCATTGCCCTTTTAAAGCTTCCAGCTGCCTTGGATAAAAATACGGAGTTCACCAAGATCCTCGAAGACGCGATGCAGCTCTCCCTTCGCAAATGGGTTGGGCTGCCTCCTCAACTTTCGATTGCCCACGTGCCCCTGTTGCAGCACTTCCAGCAGTTCGTCGAACTTCAAGAAGCTGTACAGATTTTTGGCTCTCTCTCGACCACGACCGCCCAAAACTTGGAAAAGAAGTCGTCCGACTTGAAGATGGTACTTCAAGCGTGGAGAGAACGACTACCTAACCTCCACGACGACATCAGTATCTGGAGCGACCTGGTGGCATGGCGGCAGAACGTCTTTAATGCGATCAATAAGGCTTACATCCCCCTCATCTCTACTAACAACCAGAACGGCAATGCAACCTCTACCAATGTCAACACTTCTGGCTATCGAGGCTACCATGAAACTGCCTGGATCATCAACCGTTTTGCTCACGTCGCCAGAAAGCACGACTTGCTGGACGTGTGTTTCAGCTCCTTGAACAAGATATACACGCTCCCCAACATTGAGATATCCGAAGCCTTCCTCAAACTCCGGGAACAAGCTCGTTGCCACTACCAGAAACCAAATGACCTACAGGCCGGTCTGGAGGTGATCAACAATACCAATTTGATGTACTTTTCCAGTGCGCAAAAGGCGGAGTTCTTCACGCTGAAGGGAATGTTCCACGCGAGGAGTGGACGTTCCGAGGACGCAAATCAGGCATTCGGGCAAGCTGTACAGATGGACATGTCGCAAGCCAAGGCATGGGCGGAGTGGGGCCGTTATAACGACCGGATGTTCAAGGAGGGTCCTTCCGACATGACGTATGCTGCCAACGCTGTCAGCTGTTACCTCCAAGCTGCGGGGCAGTACAAGAATGGCAAAAGTCGACCGCTACTCACTCGCGTCCTTTGGCTTCTCAGTGTCGATGACGGAAACTTCACGATCTCTCGCGCATTTGATACCTATAAAGGAGAGGCAGCCTTTTGGTATTGGATATCGCTAATTCCTCAATTGTGTCTGTCCATCAATCAGCGGGAGGTAAAACAGGCCCGTTACATCCTGCTCAACTTGGCCAAGCTATTCCCTCAAGCAAGTGATGCCGATGCCCTAGCGTTTCCGTGACTAATTCTTGTACAGGCATTATTTTTCCCTCTGCGAACAACCAAAGAGGATATGGTTTTCGTCAAGAAGCAAGCAGCCGCAGCCGTTGCCGCTCGTGCTATGCAGGCGAACCAGGCAGGAGCCAATGGGATAAAACGTGCGGACAGCGACCTATCCATGCAGGACGCGACTGCTGAAGTCGCTGGAGAAATCGCTAAACGGGAGAACCCCACTGTCGAGGTCAATGGGAGCCAGCAGCTGCCTGCTGCCCATGCGGATGCTTCTGGGTCCAACGCAGCGCAATCTTTACCTGGCCAGCATCCAGCTACCGATGTCCAACCTGCCTATACTGTCCGCCAAGCATGGGAGCATGTCGAAGAGGTCGTACAAATACTCAAGACCGCTTTCCCGCTCCTTATCCTAAGTATGGAAACTATGGTCGATCAGATACTCCAAAGATTCAAGGCCCCGCCAGAAGAAGAGATCTATCGCTTGATAAGTATGCTTCTACAGGATGCCATCCAGGTATGTGACCCGCTTTCCTTGCTCGCGCATCCTGTTCTGATCCTATCTAGAATTATGTGTTGCGGACGAATTCGCCTGAGGACGACGGTCAGCTTGCACCCCACACAGTTAATAACCTGACGAAGATGGCGGCCAACTTGTCTGGTCCTGCACGGGTGCGTCCTACCAAGGTTTAGATCGATCTTTCCTGAAGCATATAACTGAGCAGAAGGAATACGAGGAAGATTTCTTAAAGAGCAAGCCAACGCATTACGAATATATCCGTCGACTCCAGCGTTGGCGAGATCGGCAAGAGAAATATCTGGATTCAAGACCCCGCATTCAATCCCTGGATCTTCTGAGTCACTACTTGACTGAGTTCCAATATGGCAAATTCGATGACATTGAGGTTCCCGGACAATATACGGAGGTAGGCGGTTCGCATGTTCCATGTTCCAAGGAACGCTCAACCCCATTCAGGACAAGGACAGCAACCAGAACTTCATCCACATTCAAAGATTTGGTCCCAAGTTTGAGAACTGTCGATCCCACGGTTACTGCTGGAAGAGATTCACTATCCATGGTAGTGACCACTCAAGAACGTCGTTCTCTGTACAGCTTCCATCTGGGCGCCATTGCCGTCGCGAAGAGCGGGTGATGCAAGTCTTCCGCATATTCAATGGGTGTGTTCATTCTTATCCTATTGGAACGCTGTCCTCAGTAACAAACCTTTTTGACAGGGCACTTGCGCGAAAGAAAGAGTCGCGTAGGCGCAACCTCAATTTCCATATACCGGCCGCCATATCCTGCAGTCCCAATCTTCGTTTGCTTCAGAATGACTCATCCTACGTGACGCTGGGTGATATTTACGATCGTCATTGCGAAGAGATTGGCATTACACGCGAGGATCCTATTCTCGTTTCTGGAGAGAAGGTGAAGAGCATCCTTTCGGAGTTCAAACAGGTGAACCAAAGAGCTGTACGTATTATTCAAATCGCGCTTCCACTGGGTCCTTATTCCTCGTAGCCGGGTAAGGCGGAATACTTCAACTTTCGAAAGGATATTATGGACGAAGTCGTGGCGAAACTCGTTCCAGACGACGTCCTCACCAAGGTCGGTTATCTGTTGAACCACATTCTTTGTCAATGCCGATTTTGACCCCTTCCAGTATATGCTCAATGTCATGGGTGGCCCTGCAGACCTCTGGAAAATGCGCAAACAGTTTGCCCTACAAATTGCTGCTACAAGTTTCATGACATACGTCTTTTGCCTTACGAGCAGGTCACCGTCCCGATTCCACCTATCCCGTTCAACTGGCAGAATTGCCATGAGCGAGCTACTTCCTGGTGTTGCTGGCCAAGCCCCAGTGTTTGCGTCAAACGATGCGGTTCCCTTCCGGCTCACGCCAAACATGCAAAAATTCCTTGGGCCTCTCTTCACTGAAGGTATTCTCACATCCGGCATCATGGTCATCGCTCGTTGCCTCACGGAACCCGATGTAAGTGTACGTTTTGAACTTTGTGACCTCGGGAACCTGACAAGGAGATTCAGTTTGGTTTGGAGCAACAACTTTGCTTGTTCGCTCGTGACGAAGTCATGACTTGGCTGCACGGTAGAGGTCAGCCATGGACGTTCGACCTTTCCTTCCGCACGAACTGTGCGAACAACATCGAAGGCGTTGTCAAGCGTGCAGAAGTGATGGCGTGCAAGCTTGAGCGCGATCAGGTGAGTGACATCCAATTTACACGACCCCGGCACAGGTTAACTGGCAGTAGATTGGTATGGTGTCGACGCCGCCAACCTGTGCCGGTCGTACAGACGGTCACGAACCTCATATCAACCGCTACGAATCCGATTCAGCTCATGCGAATGTCGGAGATTTACCATCCTTGGTTCTGAATTTTTCATATTTGCTTCCTTCTGCTGTAACCTGTTGTAGTACATATATTACCATCATTGTCACTTGTACATCTATTCCTGACAAATAAACAGTGCACTATACTTGTATCGAGCGGGAAGCTACCTCGTGCACAAAGGAACGATAAACTCAGGAACGGGTGCTACGTATGAATCCTTCTGTTTGGCGAAACGTGTTTATATGCACTTCACTCTCAGCCATCATCTGTAAGATTTGTCGGATCAAGGAAAAGGGCATCGTTAGGACCGTGCTTACCTCTTCGGCCATGTGGTATATATCACTTGTCGGACGGTTGTACATCATGGCATTGGCAAACATGAGGTAAACGTCCCTCTGAAACTCGAGCGAGTTCGAGATAATGCCATCTTTGACCCTCGCCTTGATAGTCTTGAGGTCCATTGGCCGTTTGATGATGTCGTGATAGTCTGGTGCTTCAGAGTTCTTGATAGGGTTGTGAAAAATATTGCCATTGCGATGTTGTGAGATTTGACTGTGAAGAAATCCAATCACGGCTTGGAAACGTTTGTTGGGAACAGATGGTGGCGTTTGGTGTTGGGAGGCGAGTTCGCCGTTCGCCGTACTACGTTGTCGAGAAGCTACAAGGCATGAGGGAATGGAATGGGACAGAGTTGGCGTCACATACCTTGCTCGTCGACGTCTGGTGTGGACTCATCCCGAGGTCTCTTCTTTTCTCGTAAACTTTCTTCAAGGTTGTCCGAGTCTGCGATCTTGCGCTTGCCTTTCGAGAAGTGACGGAGTCAACAGAGGGTCAAAGTATTCAGGAAAAGGGTGCATGCCTTCACGCTGTTGTGGCTTTTCGTCGGCCTTTTGTTCGGGTTCTCGAACAACGATGGATTCATCGAGGTCCATCTGGGTGGCTTCGGGCTCCGGTTTGATTGCTTCCGCGGTTTCGACTGTCGTAGGCTCTTCGGGGGCAGTCTCACCAATATCCGCGGGCGTAGGTTCAAGGGCGACATCTTCTACGACAGGAACAGCGCCTGCGATCTGGTCATCGACAGGTGTTTCAGGTGGCACTTCAGCGGGGCGTTCCTCTGTGGTGTGCTCGACGACAATGTGAATTTCGGTATCGTCTCCCTCCGGGGCCTTTTGCAGGGTTCCTTGATCGTCGGTGGAAGTAAGGTCATCTGTTGAACTCTGCTGTGGCTCCTAAAGATAAGACGATGTCTGGAAATGGACTGTGTGTGTACACGTCGCAGGCCTACCGGAATTGGTTCCACGGGCGACTGAGCCTGCGTTACTTCTGTATCAAGGTTCGCGTCAAGGCTGGTTTTGATTTTGTCATCCCAGGCGCCACTGCGTATTTCATCAATTTCCGCGACAACGCGCCTGGTATAGAATGTATGAATGAATGTGTGCCACAACAAGGAGGAGGACTTACTTGAACCGGACCTCCTCTGCGGCGATCAAGTCGCGTAGGTGAATAAGGCGCGCAGAGTAGTGGCGTTGTGCGAGGGTTAGATTGAGAGGCGCTGTTGGCAGAGTCAGAGTGCATGCAAAGGGGGAGACGGAGAATCTTGCCATGGGGTATGTTGTTCGCTTCCGAGCTGGCGGACTGGGTGAGCAGGGCGCGAGAGGGCGACGTTGCTGCTTACCATTCAAGAGAAGCGTCGTTCATGAGACGGACGTAGATTTGGTGACAGGACTGGATAATACACTGAATAACCTGTACATGTGAACCATGAACGGGAGGCGAACTTGGGGGGAAAAAAAAGATTGAGGGCGGGCGAGCGCAGGGTGGTTTGAGAGTGCTTTTGATACAGACTGCCAGGCGTCTGCGCCGTGCTCATAGACGGCCTGGGCGAGGAGGAGACACTCTATGGTGGAGAGAGGCGGGTCCTCGCTGTCTGGCACGTCGCTGGCAGCCATCGTCGACGTCGGCGGCGACGACGAGCACGGCCAGACTGACCCTGAGTGAATCCGGGCATTTCCGGATCGGTAGTGGGGAGTTAAAGGACGGTTGAACTCCCCGCAGTGACTTTCTTTGCCCGCCATGTTCCTCTCTGCGTTCGCTCCCCTCTTGCTCCTTCCCTTCGCCTCCGCTGGCGTTCACAAGCTCAAACTAAACAAGCTGCCCTCCGTCGCTCCTGGCCATGCACTCGAGACCGCCTACCTCGCTGACAAGTACGGCTCCCAGGTCCCTTACCAACAGCTCCCCCTCTTCGGCGCTGGCGGCGTTGGTCGCCATGTCCGGCCCAGCCCCAAGGGAGATGACCTTTTCTGGACGCAGGAGGACTTGCTCAACGGCGGCCATGACGTTCCTCTCTCGAGTGCGCGGCTTACCCCTCTTCATTCTACACCTCACTCACACTTCGCTAGACTTCATGAACGCACAATACTACACTGAGATCGAACTCGGTTCACCCCCTCAGTCGTTCAAAGTTATCCTTGACACCGGGTATATAACTTTCTCATTCTTGCTCGCCCTTCACTTATCCCCACTTGCAGCTCCAGCAACCTCTGGGTACCCAGTGTTCAGTGCAACTCCATCGCGTGCTTCCTCCACACAAAGTATGACTCGAGATTATCGTCTTCCTACAACGCCAATGGTTCCGATTTCTCTATCAAATATGGTTCTGGTTCGATGGAGGGATTCATCTCTCAGGACACGCTCACCATTGGCGACCTCCGTGTCAGTAACCAGGATTTTGCCGAGGCCACCAAGGAGCCCGGACTTGCCTTTGCCTTTGGCAAGTGAGTACATTCTATCTTGTCACCCGACTTGGTTTTCACCTTTTCCGAGGTTCGACGGGATTCTTGGTCTCGGGTATGACACCATCTCGGTGAATGATATAGTCCCACCGTTCTACAACATGATCGACCAGGACCTGCTCGACGAGCCTGTATTCTCTTTCCGCCTCGGCTCTTCAGATGAGGATGGTGGTATGGCCGTATTTGGTGGAATCGACCATTCAGCCTACACTGGCAAGATCACTTATGCCCCTGTTCGTCGCAAGGCCTACTGGGAGGTCGAGCTTGAAAAGGTATCCTTTGGGGATGATGTTCTCGAACTCGACAACACTGGTGCTGCTATTGATACGGGTAAGCTCAAGCCATCGTCTGGTTTTGAAGACAATGCTCAACCTCTTAGGTACTTCTTTGATCGCTCTCCCAACTGATGTGGCGGAGATGCTGAACACGCAAATCGGTGCCAAACGCTCTTGGACTGGCCAATATACAGTCGACTGTGCTAAAGTTCCCTCGCTGCCGGACTTGACATTTTACTTCGATGGCAAGCCATACCCCCTGAAGAGCACTGACTATATCCTCGATCTGGCAGGGACATGCGTATCTGCCTTTACTGGTCTGGACATCAACTTGCCCGGTGGTGATCTCTGGATCATTGGTAAAATTTTGATATTATTACACAGAACGCACACTGATTTTCTCCCAGGTGACGTCTTCCTCAGGCGGTACTTCACGGTTTATGACCTGGGAAGGAATGCCATCGGTTTCGCCAAGGCTGCTGTATGAGGGTTGTACTGCGCACTATCGTCCATCTCTTGTCATGTATATTCCCTACTTCCCGAGCATGGTGACGTGTTTGATCTAATGGAGTGCGGTTAATAAAGTGACCTACACCTTTTCCTACCACCGTGTTCGCGGCTTTTTCTTGATTATGGACTGTGAGTCGTGAATCTGCATTGCGAATTTGGTGCGAATTCAAGTTCCGGAATGACATCAAATACTGCTATGTATAATCTGCACGCATCAAGTTTCTTCCGACCACAGCCAATACTTGTGTGTCACCTCCATTTCGATAACTAGTTTATCCCGAGGAAAGTTGACAATGGATGCGGATGAACTTCCCTTGGCCTCGTATCAGTCAACTTTCCCTGGTCTTCCCCATGACATCGTCCCATCCACAGCGAGATCACATGTTTGGAGGCGACAAATAACCAGCAACGTGTGGTCCCGACGTCTCGATAGGGTGAACGTCCTCGGCAGTGATGTTTATGGACATACTGGGTGAGCATACACGTTATCACTGAATATGCCTTCAATGACCCCTGGCCCCCCAAATTGAAAAGTTGCGTGAATGCCGTGAGCTGGTCACAGAGCGGGGAGCTTCTCATCAGTAGCGGGGATGATCAACAGTCAGTCCAAGTCTCAGGATCACTGCCCATTGGTTCATGATGTCCCATGCGTCAGACTGCGGGTGTGGCGAATGGATCCATCGTCAGACGCTCAAAACGAATATCCTTTCGCTTGCCAGACTGCGATAGACACGGGTCACAGCGCGAATGTATTCAACGCACATATGCTGCCCTCATCCACAAGGATGTGAATATCCGTACACGATTCCCGTTTCTATGCTCATTCGTTCCTTAGCGCAACTGTGGCAGGTGACAAGCAGGTTCGCGTGTTTGATGTTGGCGAGTCAGTTGGCCGTTCTCCCTCAGGCAATGAAATGAGCTACACCACCAAACAAGCATGCATTCGTGTTTTGCGTTGTCATTCCAGGAGGACCAAACGCATCATCACAGAAGACAGTCCCGATTTCTTCCTCACGGTAGCCGAAGTTGGTACCTACGTCTACCAGATTCTACCCACCTACTAAGCCATTATCTTCCTAGGATGGCGAAGTGCGTCAACATGACCTTCGAACGCCGCATACATGTGGAAGGGGTGATTGCCCTGCACCCCTGGTTAGGCTACCCCACGAACTTTCGGCGATTGCACTCTCCCCACTGACCCCTTATCAGTTCGTGGTAGGTGGTGAATCGCCTTTCGTGAGTGTTGTAATTGTGTTGCAAAATAACGAGCCTGACATACATGTTCTTGAGGCTCACCTTTTTGATCGACGTCACATAGGCCGCCACCTACGAGAAGAATGGGGAATGTCACCCTCTGTCGATGATGTGACGACCTGTGTTCGACGTTTCTCTAGACATTTTCGGGCGCCAGGAGAGACGAAGAGATGCGAACACATCACTGGCGCGCGAATGTCGGCTTGGAATGGACATGAGGTACGTTTGTCGAGAGCAAAAACTATCAATTCTAGTTTCTCTGACGGCCTATCTCGGCAGCTTCTTTTGTGTAAGCGCTTCGGATGACTGACTTGCTGTCGTCATGATAAGCTTGTCCCAGCATTCAATTCAGATGCGGTATACTTGTACTCCACGCGAGATGAGCCAGGTGCAAGTCCAAGAAACAAATCGTGTATTCTGCCACGAAATTCGAGCAGGGGAGAACAAGGCGTGGCTGAATTGCCCTCGAAATTGCAAGACGACAGCAAAGACGGTAGAGAAGCGCAGGGGATCCTCGACAGTTGTAAAGAAGATGAAGAGGCGGAAATGGATGTTGACGATTTCCTCGATGATAGCGAAGATAACGACGATGAGCCTGAGAGCGATGACGATGGGAGAAGTGAGCCGACTGCTGACATGCACCCCGATGTTCCCGTGATCTATCCACGCATGCGCTTCTCTGGACATTGCAATGTTGAGACGGTCAAAGATGGTGAGTACTATCGGAAAGCCAGCACGTGTGCGCGTGGGTGATTGACGGCTCATCTACAGTGAACTATTTGGGCCCATACGACGAATACGTCGCCTCTGGCTCAGATGATGGCAACTTTTTTATATGGAAGAAATCGTCTGGAAATCTAGTCGACGTTTTGGAGGGAGATGACAGCGTCGTGAACGTCATCGAAGGACATCCTACCCTTCCGCTCGTGGCTGTCAGTGGCATTGACTCAACAATCAAGGTGATTTCCCTCAGACCTGCCACGACCACCCTATTGAAAGTGTTATGGCAGTTGTTTGCGCCTGCTCGCGGCCCCACATCGCATTCCAAGTACCGAAATGCCGCCTCGATCATCAAGCGGAATACTCGTGCTTCGAGAAGAGGCATCAACCACTCGGCCAACCTACAATTTGCCCGCCTCATAATGCACCATCATGATCGTGCGTTGGAGGTACTGCGAGGTACTGAGGATGGGACCGCATCTGATTCTGAAGCTCGACTCGCGCAATGTATAAACCAATGAAGCTGAGAGTAGCACAATATGTAGTAGTACTGTAGTAAGGATAATAGGATGATCTTCGCGGCGACATTGAACCTAGGGCAATGTGTTCGGGCTGTGCCACGCCTTGACTGATTGCACTACCATCAAGTTCAAGTCACATATTCCAGATGCCAGCAGCTGGGAAGCTTATGATAAATGTTACGGGCTCACACCACACTTCCTCAATCAACCGACTACCACCGTTTTGACACAGTTAGTTCATGTCTCCGGGCAGGTCATTTTCGGCCTCACTAGGACCGGGTTTGATGTTGTGAAGGATCCGAGTGTGTTTTGGCGTTCGTCTACTCTTTGACACCCGCCACCACGTGAAAGGTCGCCGGCCTCCGCACTGCGGCATACTACCAAGACCAAGCTAACGCTACTCACGACCGTTAGAAAGGTTGAATCTGAGTGCTGGTATGCTTGCAAATCTTTGCTGAACTTCACTTTTGTTGTTATGTAAGTCCTGTCGTGTTTCGTGGTTCTGCCAGTAAAGCCAAGGACGTTGCTGATTCGATCATCTCTCGCATTTCGTGCTTTTCCTCAACTTGCATCTGTCCCTCTCAGTCACCGTTCTCTCGCTGAAAGTGTCTGTGGTTTGAGCGTTCGTTTGCTATTTGCCACAGAAGTCCACACTCTGTCCTCGACCACAAGGGGGACCCTTTTTGGCTTGTCAACACACTTTTTTTGCCTCATTCTTCGTCCCACACCTTTCCTCACCGACTCGAAGCCAAGTCTACTACATCTACTTGCTTATGCACTCTTCTCAAAACAGATCCAAGCGTAAGCGTGGCAAAAATGTCAGTAACGACGACGACACCGCATTGGCTCAAATGGCAGTTTCGGATTCACAGACGGACGCTTATGGGCGTTCGCGACCTCAATCATACCAACAGCATACGGACACATACATCCCGTTGTCATCCAGGTCGACTTCAACTTACACCATGAGCAGAGACGGCCCTTCATCCCATGCTGACTCACAAGACCACCTTCATCCTCACACCTCCGACGGCCACTATCGGGGCGGTAGAGATAGCTATGACGTTGCTGATTCAAGAGATGGTGACCAACGGAGGTCTCGAATTTCTCATGAAAGCGACTTTCAAAGCGGTGGTATGGACCGGGCATCGAGGGACTTCGTACAGGGTTACTCAGCCACACACCGCAACGAGTCACAGGGTTGGGGCTCGTTGGACAACCACGACGATGGCCCTCAGTGGGGTTCTCCGTCTTCTGATTGGCGAAGAGGGGAGCCGGAGGAGGATCGAAACAAAGCCTGGGACAACAGCCGAAATAGGGAGTCTCGCTCCCATGCAAACCGTCGGCTGCAAAGTGACAATGGTTGGGAAATGCGGAAACGCGACCGACACCAGAACCGACGGCCTCCAGACAGTCAAGACGATGGCTCGTTTTCAAAGGAAGATCGATCTTGGGAACCTGGGCCTGGTTGGCATCCTCGTGGAGATCAAACCTACCGCAACCAACGCGGCCGTGGTGGACCGGGAAAAATGAGAGGAAAGAAGAATAATCAGAACCGACAGCGCCAGCGAGGCGACAAGGACCGAGAGCATGACCGGCGGTGGGATCGCGACCGACGCAATGAGAATGACAGTTTGAACAAGTACGCCCAGCCGTTTCGCTCTTTCTACCCTATTCTCAGTATTTTTTCTCCAGCTGGAAAAGAAGGGAGTTTCACCCTCTGCCTCCCAAGCCAGTCCGCAGTCCGGCCAAGCGTCTCTCTTCTCCTTCTCGCTCACGTTCACGAACCCCCGATTCTGTCTACTCCCGACATTCATCCAAGGCTCGCTCGCGGTCGGGGTCCTTCTCACCGCAGCGAAGTGTCCTTCATTCTAGCCCTGTACGACCTCGTAGCCGTACTCCGTCAGGAAGAGTGAATAGGTCAAGATCTCCAGCGTCATCTCATCGAAGCTACCTGACCCGAGCGCCTCCGCGTGGTAGGAGTATCTCTTCCGTGTCTTCCGGAAGCTGGAGCCGGAGCCCAAGTCGGAGTCCTGACGACCGGCCAAGGGCAAAACACCGTCTACCACCTGCAACTTCTATCAGAGAAATTTCCTTGTCTATATCCAAGACCACCCTCCAGCAACGCTCCCATCTCATTCCCAAACAAGAATCCGAGTCGACAAGACACGAGAAGGCTGGCGCTAATGGACATCACACTGTATGTTTATTTAGCGGTTTGGATCAGACTTCGAATTCACATTTGAGCAGGATGCCCCTTCCGCTTCCCCTGGATCAGAACGTCGATCTACCGAGCGTATGCCTCCCCCTGTTATACCTCCGACCTCAGATTCCCGACCACAAGAGATAATTTTGACGCCATCAAGGACGCAGAAACGGCGTGATGCAGAATCTCCCACTAGAGGGAAATTTATGAAACCTGCAGGCTTCAAACCCATTGGACTGGCTAGTTCATCAGTGAAGATGTTCTTCCCACGCGAAGATCAAGAGCATCATGAAGCTGTAGCCAAACGCCACGAGCTTCCTGCACGGCCCGAGATCCCAACTAAGCGCACCCTCGAAGACGATGGGACTGATCAGGATGAATATTCCCCGCAGGCCACCGGAAAACCCCATTCCCAGTCCACGTTTCCACCGCCGCAGGAGGATATCCCGGTGTCGGTAGAGGTCATTCCTGAACTCCGGCCACCCTCGCCGACAGTTCACGATGTCTCTAAAATGCCGATGTCTCCGAAAGCTAATGCTAATGGAGACCTTGTTACCTCCGCACAACAACCCCGTCCATCCGAGCTTGAAGTTGACGCGGTTACGCGACCGTCGTCCCCGAGTATAACTTCTCGCAAGGAACTATATGCGATCGTGAGCCAGGTTGGCGAGGGAACATTTGGGAAGGTTTACAAAGCTCGAAACACGATCACCAATGTCCACGTTGCGCTGAAAAGGATACGGATGGAGGCGGAGAGAGACGGCTTTCCTGTTACTGCCATGCGAGAAATCAAACTTCTCCAATCACTGAAGCATCAGAATATAGTGCGTCTCTACGAAATGATGGTATCCAACGGTAAGACTATTCAGTGACGATCGTCATCTTACTCACGAATACGCAGGTTCGGTGTTCATGGTGTTCGAGTATATGGACCATGACCTCACGGGTGTCCTTTCCCAAACGCAATTCTCTTTCTCTGAAGCAAATCTGAAGTCTCTTTGCAGCCAGATGCTTGCCGGCCTCGCATACTTGCACCACAAGGGGGTGATACATAGGGACGTTAAAGGATCGAACATTCTCGTGAACAATAGGGGTGAACTCAAGCTTGCTGACTTCGGGCTTGCTCGATTCTATCAGAAGCGGCGACGTATAGACTACACCAACCGAGTCATCACCCTTTGGTACAGGCCGCCTGAACTTCTTTTTGGTGCGACGGTATATGGGCCGGAAGTGGATATGTGGAGCGCTGGGTAAGTGGCTATGATGCGCTACGCAAAAGAACCCAGGCCCTTACTATTTGCCTTCAGCTGCATCATGCTCGAGCTGTTTACCAAGAAACCGGTATTCCAGGGAAACGATGAGATTCACCAGCTCGATGTCATCTATCGTATCTTTGGCACGCCCACTCCAGAACGATGGCCCGGTATCACCGGGCTGCCTTGGTATGAATTGGTGAAACCAAAGGAAGTGCTGCAGGACCGTTTCAGGGAGCTTTTCCAAAAGTAAGTCGCATATATTTTGATCTTTCGAAGCTTACACTTCCCTAGGTGGCTATCTCCTGCAGCTCTTGATCTGGCAGAACAGTTATTGACATACGATCCTTCAAAACGGGTCACCGCAGCGCAGGCACTTGAAGCACCATATTTCAGGGATGAGTTGCCACCATCTGAACTCCCCGTTGGGTATGTACCGCGCATTTAAGCTGCGTACGGTTGCTGACATCTCGTTCTAGTTTGTCATCGCTTGAGGGCGAGTGGCACGAGTTGGAGACTAAACGAGAGCGTGCCAAGAAACGACGTAAAGTGGAAAGTAGTATGCAACCACATCCTGTCTAATAACACCCCCCCTTGGTGCTTGGAATGTACAGTGGCTCGAAAAGGTATTCGGAGTTAGTTATATCTCAGCAACGACACAATCCTTTTTGAGGGTGTTGGTGTGGCTGAATGAGTGGTCTACAAGATGAGCTAGGTAGGTACCCACATAAAATGATCAAACGGGCTCCTTGTACTACTTAGAGCAAGACATGGTAGGGTTATCATTTTAGCAATAACGCGGGTGATTCAAGTTCTCGAATGCACATAACAAAGACACTACATTACGAGGAACAACTTTCTGTGCAGTGCTCGCCATGCATAAAACGGCTAATAATGATCGAGCCTGTGTGTTTGAGCGTCTAGTCGTTAGAAGGGCACTTAAAATTTACCGGGGGAGAAGTTCCGGATGAAAGCGTGAATATTCGTCCTGGACTCACTCGGAGCAACCTTGCTACGGAATTGTCCGATGAGACAGGGGCTAACTTATACCTTGGCTCTACTATAGCTCATTTGATTATGATTATTTTATGTGGGTACCTAGCATCCTGTACAATAGACCACTCACACTGGCTCCCTTGGAAGGGAATGCAATTTGTGTTGTTACTGAGATGAATAATTCCAAAGTTTGCAATGCTTTTTCGAGCTGGCACTATGCACGACCAGCATGAGAACACTTCGCAACCTACGCCCCCTCCAGATGATGGCTTTCATGCCGGTGCTCGGATATGCCCTTGAATTGAAAGATGTTGTACGATTGACTCGACCTGTCGCAGGATCAGCATCGATATGGGAACGAAGAAAGTTGTAAAGATAATACGTTTGCTGCTATAGTGCGTATCTGCATGTCCCAACGTTTCGTGAAAGGTGCCCCTGTGGCTTCGTTGGTTGGCTCGGCATCACCCAACCCCCCTGCCTTGCCTTGAGCATCATCGTCATCTCTCCCTCCCTCAAACCAGATGAGCTTATCCACTTGATCAATTGAACCTTTCAATCGACCTTGCTCGATCATCTTTCGGGCCATCGTCTCAGCAGCGCTGGGAGCCAAGTCCAGCAATGCGCCTAACCCACGAAACGAGATATTGTTGTATATTTTGGAGCTGGCTAGAACGTTGTGCTCCATGACGGCGCGATCAAGAACCGTCGACGGCCCCTTGCGCGCGCTCGTCGAGGGCAACAGATCGTCTTCGTCGACGGCAGAAGCAAGTCTATCATTGCTTGGTATGGAAATCTTGGCGAGCTGATGTGGCCGAAGCGACTCCTCGAAACTCTTGACTTCTGCTGGGCGAAGAATACGGTCGAGAAACATCTTGGAAAGGATGTTGAATGTCGGAAGGTCGGACGACCGTTCGTCCCGGTACAACGAAGCGAGTACGCGGGAACGGTTAGGTCCAGCAGGTGCAAGGACGGCACACGTCACGGCGTGTGATCTGGGACTTGCTCAGCTTCATCTTATTGTTAATAGGCGCTGCATGGCTTACAGAATTTCCTTGCGTTCTTCCTCGTCAATCTCTGCCACCCAAGACAGTTCGTGATATCGCATTGCAGCTTCCAGGAATTTGCGAGCATAATCGCTGATTCTTGCTTGACATAGTTTAAACTGGAGTTGGATCTCTTTGTCTGTGGTGGAATTCGATAGGGACGCTGCCCGATTGTAGTAAGTCTCTGCTTGCACTGAATCTTCGTCTTCCAAGAGCAGACGGACGATACGGATGTAGATGCGGAACTTGTCCTCGTCAGGCAACGAACTAGCAGGAGAATATCAGCACGCGATGGCAGCGACAACGAATCCGTTCCGCGTACCGCGAGCCAGAGTTGAGAGAAACGCCCATGAGGACGCGGGCAGCCGCGGTCCACTCTTCCTCCGCTTCGAGGAGATCAGCAAGTTGGAATCTCAAAGAGTTGACCTGATAGAGTCGACGTCAATGGATCTGGCCTGTGGGACGAGCACCGAGTGATAGTACCTGTTCCTCGTAGCTGGCGATTCGAGGCTGGAGGGTGGCGAGCGCGTCTTCAACGACGCGCTTGCGTATGTCGTGGTCGGTGATAGCGCTGGCGCCAATGCCCCTGACGAGCTCTGAGACGACTTGTCTGCCTGTGACGAGGCCGACGATGTCTGGGTTGGCGACGGCGTCGATGAGGACATGAAGATCGGCGGGGAGGGAGGATGGGTCTGGGCGAGAAAGGGTTTCTGCGAGGAGGGAGAGGTAGGCGGGAGTTTTGTCCTTTTGGGCGAGGGTTGCTAGGTGTGATAGTTTTGCTTCCATTGCGATTGGAGGTCGGTGAATGAAACGTACTTAGGGGAAATTACGCTACTGCTACTCTCACGTGAGTACAACTCTTACTAGGTCCCCCACCATGAGAGTGCCTCACTTCCCTCACGATATATCCGCTTTTAGATTGTTGGACGTCGTCGTCTTGGTGATTTACTCACTCTCAATATGATCCAATCCCCATTTGCCGGCATCAGACACCGCTGGGACTTGTCGCTGTCTCATAGCCTCACGTTGCAGGCCAAATGCAGCGTTATAAGTATCTATCTCATTCTCTTCATGACCCTTCCCCACGCTCTCGTAGCCCCCCGCTCGCAGCCCTCACCCACTTGGCGGACCATAGACTGACCGAGCGGTGAACGAGAGGTCTAAACTCCTTGATATATATCTACACCCATACCGTACAATGCCACGGGACGCTATCCGCTCCTTCCGGCATCTGGCTCCAAACCTTCCGGGCGCTGATCACTGGTCGCATATTCCTGTATCATCGTCTGTTAACCCGGAAGCAGACTTCGACATGACCTCGGTTACTGGCCATTTCCTGGGTCCTACTTCCGAACGCACTGGATTCCGGACTCGTAGGACGTCCACACTTCCGTATCAAAACTCGGGCGACCGAGACCTCCGTGGTCGTGGTTACTCACGGAGCCCAAGGAACCTCGTGGTGGTTATCCCGCCTCATCACCTCCCACTTGATCAGGAGCACCTCGGAAGCGTGCTGTCAATGAGCCCCCGCGGTAGGCTCTCTCATGGCATCCTAATGCCATTGTTTCCGTCAGTGAGTACCTGGGTTATATGTCGTCCTAGTTCCTGATACAATAATTCGCTTTCTTCAGATGTTCGGACAATTGAATGCCATTGCTCGCGAATACAACTTTCCAAGTACCATCGGACTTTGCCTTTACCTTCATATCAACGAAAGTGGCATAACGATGACACCTCGTATCTCCGACGATTCTTGGCAGTACCTTTTTGGTCACTTGTTTGACGGTCGCCCGCCTTCTGGGGGTCAGCTCCCGATAGGCGGGAGTATCGAATTCGACATCGACTTGAACAAAGCGCGATGGTTTGATGCGTGGGTCTCGGGAACCTCCCGCGCACTGTTAGAAGCTCACCGGCGGGGAGAGAGCCAGACCATAAATATAGACGAACAGCCAGTTGAGGATCGGTGGGACGATTCAGGGTCGCATACGGTGGTTACCAACTCGCGATCGGAAACGCTCCGTCATCTACCCAAGAAACTTTCTCTTGTGGACCGACTTGAATTACATGGCGTTCATATGGCCCCAAAAACGCAGAATCATCCCGTTCAACCCGATTCCACCCCAACGGACGGGACCTATACTTCGTTGCCAATCCTCCCGCCAGCTAATCCTCAGGCTGCGACAAGTGACCTCGAGCATCGCGTTTGTTCGTGGAGGGCGACTGCAGAGTTGTATCCAGTCTCAATGACAGAAACCTACCAGCCAGCCCCTGATGCAGGGGTATCCGCGGGTGTAACGACGATGGATGAGTACCCACTAGAGCGTAATTTCCAGCAGGCAGTCGGTATCGATGAATTCCTTTGGTCAGCACCCCGCGGTACTGCCACAGAATTACCCACTGCATCCTCATCGGTAGATCTTGATCGCCATGCAATTGAGACCATTCCAATTATTCCAGCCACTATGACAAGCTGTGGCCCAACCGATGACGAATGGCACCCTGTCGCTTCAAGTGTAACTTGGTTACCTTTGCCTGACATGGGAGAACGCATAGTCGAAAATGTCACGGTCCCAAGACCCCGTGCGGTCTGGGGAAACTCGTTCGGTTGGCGCTCCGCAATGACATGGAAGGACGTCTACCCATATTCGGTTATTCAGTCAAAGCCCGCCATTTGGGTATGGCTTCAAGACTCCAATAGCCTGCCCCAGTATCCCAACTTGGTGATCTGTAAGTAGCCGTTATCGCGGAGGAAAGTGCCATGACCCTTAACAGCGAACGCGCATAGATCCAATCGTGGGTTCTCGCCCTGATACCCGATCTTCACACATTATACAGCGTTTGGAGTCTTCTCCCCAGTCGGTCAGCCCCATTCAACTTCGTGGAGAAGGGGGACTGAAGTCTAACTACCCAAACCTTTGCATCTGTGAGTCCAAAGATAGCCGTTCAGATTACGAAGGCTCATTGGAGATAAGACCCTGCGATCTACCCATACTTTGAAATCTATCCTGCATGCATTATCAAGGAAGATGTCTCACAACCTGTCTCTGGGAAGCTCATTGGATCAAGAAACTTCTTTATGTGTTACCCCAGTCTGGTGATCTGTATGAACGTGACGATTAATGATTCTGCAAACACTCACGATCCATGCAGATCCCTCAGTGTACCCTCATCTTGACATATACCCTCCAGTTGTCGAGGGCGTTAAAATGAAGGGTCGAATCAAGTGGATACAAACATATATTCACTGAGCGGTGTGTCCCCCTTGTGCCCGAACCTTGTTACCTGCGAGTAGAAGTCGTCGATGAGGACATGGAGATCGGCGGGGAGGGAAGATGAGTCTGGGCAAGAAAGAGAAGAGTTTCCGTGAGGAAGGAAAGGTGAAGCGGAAGTTTTGTCATTTTGGGCGAGGGTCGCTAGTAGGTGTGATAATTTTACTTCCATCGCGATTGGAGTCCGTGAATGAAACGGCTTGTACATACTTGGGGGAAATCACGCTACTACTCGCACGTGATTGGCATTCAAAACTCTCATCCTACAACTCTTACCAGTAAGCATATGTATGGCGATAAAGATAAGTAAGTATAGTATCGTGCGATTCAAAGTTCAAGAACTGGGAATATCCGGGTATCTTGTCACATAAACACCCAATAAATACTTCTCGCAAATCAAAGTGAAACCTTTCTGGTCAAGTCCTGCAGACAAATTGAGCAACGGGTAATCAATCCAGGGTGGTTCATCGACGGTACACATACCGTGGGGGGGCCAGTGCAATACTAAATTCCAATAAGTGAGGAGATCGCTCAACTTTCACCCGGGAGCACTCACCCTTGGTTCTTGCGTCCAAGTTTCGTGGACCACATCGCTCTCGGAACTTGAACACTCCAAGTGTGTCTCATCGTACCTGGCCCGAATATCAGCAATGAGCCGCCTAGTAGATGGTATCAGTCGCCGAATGGGCAATTTCAAGGTGACAGATCAACTCACTTAATAGTGGGGTTTGCCGCCATAGCGTCCATGAAACACTTGCAATGAGTGCTGTGGTCAGTCCAGATATGTGATAGCACTCAAAACACTCAACCTGTGAGAAAGTCAATTCTCGTTCGTAATCGTCATGTGCAAGTTGTCCGTCTCTGCAAGCAGACAAACAAATCTGGCGAAAATTGGTTAATTTCAAGGTACGGAAAACTATGCAATGGGGTGCGTACCACATTGAGCTCTCCCACCTTCTCAGTCTTGGAGAAAGGAGGACTGCGCCGCTTGGTACTGACTCGCCTCGGAGGCGGTGGGACGATAGAGTCTTTCTCCCGATATTTCTTGCTCAGTTTGACTATGATATTTTAAATGTCGATCCTATAAGCACAGAGAGAAGACCTACAGAGATTACGAACAACGGTCGAGAAATCTTATCTCAAATGTTAGTGTTCAAATTGTAATGTCAAGTAACCGATTGACCTATCAACAACCGACCAGGGCCAATTTTCCACACCCTCGAATATTTGTTTGGTCTGGTGCTCCTCTCCAAGTCTGCCAACGAAGGAACGTCACGGACACAGTGCAGCGACGAGATGTATCACGCATCACATACCTAATAAACTCTCAGAGTGGCAACAGTCGAAGAGGGCCTTGGTACGGGTGTGAACGAACGAACTGATCGAATCCCAGCGCACATACAAATAGGTTTGCGCCTTTCACATTTTGAAGGGGTGCAACCAAACGATCGTGAAGAATCTGAATGATTTAAGGTCGACTATATTAGCATTTATATTATTTTACTCACACCATCAAGAATGGGCTTCGCATCCGCGCAAATAACTACCGATGTACCTTGAGTATGAGCGCAAGCACAATAACAGTCCACTGACCGTCGTCCCTGCTGTCTGTTCTCATACTTGCACGATTAAGACAGTCTTCATTTAGGAAGTGTCCCGAAACTGTAGTTTGTGTTTTATCATGCTATTCTCGCATGGATCTACAAAACCTACGATAGAAGAAGAAGCGACAATCTTCAGGAGCGTCGCTGGTCAGTCGATCTATTTGGTGTAACTACACAATAAAAACGTTTCAGAGCTCGAGATTCCATACGGAAAGCAAAATGACGCACGATCCTGTCTTGGGTAGGCCAGAGGTGTGTTGGATGATTTTTATCATCCATCATCAAGGTGATATCATCTGGATGGTACCCGTGGGAAGCTGAGACGGATGAGATCGATCAGGTGGGGTGACTTAATGGTATGTACATACTTATCAAGAAATCACGAAGCATTCCAGCATCTCGATGGGCGAGATCAAGATTAGGCAGATTGTCGAATTCGGATCCAGCCTCACGATAGACGCGCTGTATGGCAATCAGAAGAGCTCTCCTATTTCTTAGAGGTTTGGAGTGGATGGCCATATTGGTGGGTATGCTGGTCGCAAAGGGTGAGTATATCCTGCTTCCACTCTCGAGCTCCGCGCCAGGGACATCATTCTGCATACCCTGTGGTATTTATTAGAGATAGACGATCACACAACAGAAGTGTCCTTGAGCATACACATACCGAAGGAACTAGCATGGAATCCGTGGCGTGATTAGCAATCCCGAACGGCATCTCCATTTCACGGTCAAGGGTACTTGGGTACATAGACGTGGGCTGCGAGGTGCTAGAGCTGCTGTGCGCAGCATTGACGAACACGAACGAAGATGAGGTCGCGACTTGATCTGGGAACCGTGTTGGGGTAACTCTGTGCGTGAGACAGGTACGAATGATTGGATCTGTGAGTGAGGTAAGATTTTCCTTGTCCTTGCCATCACTTTGGAGTGGTGGGGACGCGGACTGGTGGGAAATAGAGGCCTGGGTCTGATCAAGACTCCACTCCGTGGCATGGGATGGGGACCCAATGACTCGCTTGTCAGAGGGGGCACGGGGGTTGGTGCTATGCTCCATGTTCGCAAAGGGACCATAAGGATTCTTGTTTGACGCAATATCACTTGCCAGGTCACCTGGAAAGCGCGATCGATCAACATCAAAGTCAGCTAATGATCCGTGCTCTTTATCCGAGAGATAGACAGTATCTGAGAGCGATAAGCAACTGCGACAGCATGGAAACATTATTCTTACCATTGTGGGTAACTATAGAATAGTGCACTGGCACCAATGCTTCTAGACGCTTCTCTAGCTCCCCTAGCGTCCATGATTGTCCCTGTATCACAACGATTAAAGAGGAACATAGGAGAAAAAGAGTACCTACTTCTCCGAGTAATTTGAGCATGGCCATCCACTGACCATCATGGGTCACAGCAACTTTTGCGGATGGTTCCTATACTGTCATGAGTATAACCGTCACATATTCAGATGCCAGATGCCACGAGCCTTTGTCAATAAATACCGATTAATAATCTCCGATGGATGGGACGCCTATCGAGTGACTGTCTCTCCATGTTCAACTGGTGATGGCAGAACGAAAGAATTACCTGTGATATTTGTGGTACATGCTGTATTGTTACATTGGGTGTCTCTGTCACTGTTGCCTTAGTCGAGCCCCCCACCAGTGAATTCAGGAACCGAGTGGGGCGAAAAAACATGCCGAGGGATCCAGGCTCTCGGTTTTCACTCTGTCCCTGTTCAGAGAGATTGGGTGTGACTGTAATTCCACGTATGAAAATAGTTTGGTTGTCTTCCCCTTGACGGTCTGGCGGGGGTCCAATCTTGCGCTTGAAACGACCAGAGGGCTGCCAAACCGAGTCGTGCCGTATAAGTCGTTCATCAACTTCCGTCAATGTGCAGTGCACACCAACTGGGTTAGTGTTCGCTGCCGTCTGCATGCTGAATGATGCAATGGACCATGAACACGTCTTATAGAACCCAGTGAGTAGGTAAAGCGAGTTGGATCGTGGCCATCCAAGGTGATCTTTAAAACGCTCAAGCCAATTGGCTCCATGCACCCTCGCATGGTTCTCGAATAGTCGCCTGTGGTGATGTCCGAGCTCGAACAATTGTGCCCCTTGGGGTAGGATGATATGCGCCCCGTCATCCGACAGGGTAGCACTATATTGAGTTATCTTACGACTACATAGGAACATAGTCAGCTGCTGTTGTATGATTGCGGGGAGAAACTGGCATACGCGACATCACCAACGGTCAACGCATCCAATTGGTCAACATCCCAGGAAGTTTCAGGGGACGAGATTACCTCACGAGGCAGGATGTCTCCACCGTCGCGGCGAACGTGGACATCCTCAATCGACGGGAAGATTGGTAGAGAATCAGCGCTTCCTGGAGTAGCTTCAAGGATATTGAAGAAAACGTCGAATTCCCCTCGTTCATCGACTGTGCCAACGTCTCCGATCCTAAGGCCGGTGCTCTGACGAGCTTGCGGCAATAGACCTGGGTGAGGACTCCAGAGAGGATAGCCCTGCATGAATAGGTGCTTTGCAAACGCAGCCTGCTCGGAAAGAAGGGGAGGCATACTAAGGAGCTCAGCGCTCTGCCGGGGAGGGAAACGTTTTGAATCCAGTGTTTTACACATGACTGAGTCATGCGGTCCGGCTGTACGCGTTTGAGTTTGCCAAGAAGCTCGCATGCTTGTAAACATGGCAAGAACCTGAATCAAGTATGTAATTCCCGGGCCCGCTACGGTAATGTCCCCCCCCTCCTTCACTAATATTTGCTCTATGTCGCTTATCGAATCCTTTATGGATGGCGAAGAGCGATCCCGCAATGGAACGTTCCACTGTGGGAACCGCATGGCAGCGATAAAGTGCGCTCCTCGCCGAGCGCCCGAACGACCTCTGGGTTTTACCCGGCGGCCGTGTCTGGCCTCGTGCCCACCCGGTATATAGGCTTCGCCGAGCAGGAAGCCTCCCTCCCCACTCGTTTACCCGTATCGCAATCTATCTGGGGTCGTGCCCCCGCCGTTGTGGGTTTGGGCCAACTCCCTCGATAGGGCTGAAGATTGGTAGCTGGTACCCTAAACGGTCTCGGAAGGACAGCGGTAGGGGTAGCGGTAGCCCCCTGACGAGAGCTTTCGCAGGCTCGAAACCGCACGCCCGAAACCCCCCCCCCCCCCATCATCCACCTCCGCCTATACTGTACATGGTTTTCCATGGTCCGGCTCGGAGAGGAGCGCCTGACGGACAGGCGAGTGGACCGACAGCCCGAGCGTCCCTCTTCGTACATAGATCGCACACCATGGCCCTTCGGGCCATGGTCCTTACAACTTGGAATTGCACGTTGTACCCACACCGTATTGCCAAGTACTCATCCTATAACTCTTACCAGCCTGAGGTCCCCCACCATGGAGTGCCTCAATAGTTGTTGGACGCGGTCGTCTTGGTGATAGTTACGCACCCTCAATATGATGCCATTTACCACTGGCATCAGACACCGCTGAGACCCGTCGCTATCTCGTAGTCTCACGTTGCAGGCCAAATGCAGCGTTATATGTATCTATCGGATTCTATCCCATTCTCTTTGGCATGACCCTTCCCCACCGTCTCTCGTAGCTCCCCCCTCACCCACTTGGCGGACCATAGACCGACCGAGCGGTGAACGAGAGTCTAGACTGCTTCCCGATTCTTTCGCCGGCCATCTACACCCATACCGTACAATGCCACCCGACGCTTTCCACTCCTTCCAGCATCTGCCTCCCAACCCTCCGGGCGCTGATCACTGCATATTCCTCCGGTATTATCGTCTGTTAACCCGGAAGCAGACTTCGACATGACCTCGGCTACTGGTCATTTCCTGGGTCCCACTCCCGAATGTATAGTAGATTTCGGACTCGTTGGACGTCCACACTTCCGTATCGAACTCGGGCGCCCAAGACATCTGTGGTCGTGGTTACTCACGGAGCCCAAGGAACCTCGTGGCCTTATCCTACTTCATTACCTCCTGCTTGATCAGGGGCACCTTGGAATTGTTCTGTCAATGAGCCCCCGCGGTAGGCTCTCTCATGGCATCCTAATGCCATTGTTTCCGTCAGTGGGTACCCGGGTTATATGTCGTCCTAGTTCCGGATACAATAATCCGCTTTCTTCAGATGTTCGGACAATTGAATGCCATTGCTCGTGAATACAACTTTCCAAGTACTATCGGACTTTGCCTTTACCTTCATATCAACGAAAGTGGCATAACGATGACACCTCGTATCTCCGACGATTCTTGGCAGTACCTTTCTGGTCACTTGTTCGACGGTCGCCCGCCTTCTGGAGGTCACCAGCTCCCGATAGGCCGGAGTATTGAATTCGACATCGACTTGAACAAAGCGCGATGGTTTGATGCGTGGGTCTCGGGAACCTCCCGCGCACTGTTAGAAGCTCACCGGCGGGGAGAGAGCCTGTTACACCCCCGCTGCGGGCGCATACGATAACACAGACACTACGAAAGACCGATGTGGAATTACATGCCGAGGTCTTTCGACTTTCAGGAAAGCAGCCGGCACGGAAGTCGAAGATGCACCTACAACTCCACACCGACGTATTTCAGGACGGCGTAGTGTGGACCTCTAGCGGATATGTACAAGATATCTCGTCCCTGATCACGAAGAGGCGGGGGGATACACCAGGGCAAGAATCGCAGCGCTACCCACCACAAGACACCTCGATCCTTCTCCCATCACGCTCTAGATCAAGAACTATCACCGCTCGATCACCGGATAAGGTCGTTTTTCCATTACCAGCCCTGTCTCGGATATCTATGACTGAAGTGGCGGAGATGATGAGAAAAAATCTAAGGTTACCTTCCCTTACAAACACTGTTCGTTTCACTCATTGTTGGTGTCTCGTAAATCGTTGGTAAATATGTATGGTACAATGTCACAGCAGCAAGAGTGAGATGATCAGTCGTGGTACGGAGGTGGTTGGTCCACGTCAGGGTTATCGACTGCGGCTAGTGTGTATCCTAAGCCAGGCATGGGCACGGGGCTTTGATCTTCAAGTGGGGGCGACGGTGCAAGAGGTGCGGAAGTACTCTGAGATCCTTGAGCTGATTCCCGAGCCCTGCGCAATTCCCGCTCCCTCTCGTCGAGCATCAACTTGCGTCTACGGTCATCCAAAAATGCCAGCTTTACCTTCAAGTTGTCGGGACAGGAAAGAGGGGGTCAACATGGACGATCTTTTGGGAGACGGCATGAAAGGCAAAACGTACATTTTGAGCGGCCGCAGCAGCAACCGCTCTCTGCTCCTCCATACTCCAGTGTGCACGCTCCTCCCTTTTCGTCTCGCGATCGATCGCTTCCTTGAGAATCGCAGCGCCCATACGTAGGTCCTCCATCTTGCTGGCATTGAAGACGTAATACGATTGAAACCCCTTCACCTTCAAGGGGGGGTATACGTCAACCAACCCCCTAGGCTAATCGCCCGACATGCGATGCGACTCACTTTCGGGCTGAATCCGAGCTAAGTCGGGCCCCCCACAAAGACGAACGTGCGTCATCATTCACGACCAAACACACGGGCGCGGGCGAACTCGCGACGCGATGGCCCCAAGGTAAAACACTCACCGCCAGCGCATACTCGAGTGCGCCTTTGGGATCTATCAGCCGGCGCTTGATGAGATCGTTCTCGCGCTTGAACGTCTGATACTTTGGGTTGTCAGGCTCGCGCAAGATGTTTTCTGCCATCATGGACAAGGTCTGTGGGGGCAGTGGTTTTCGCATGAGATTTAGCTCGAAGAGGCACTGGATCGGACCGAGCACGAGCACGCTCGCCTTGAGAGAGTCCATTGCGACTTGTTTCGAGTTGGGCCGAACGATGCCAGGGTCGATCATGCGACGAAAGTGCTGCCGTTTCTCGTGCTCTTGCATGGACTGAGCACCCGAATGACCTGATTCTGCGCTTGCATTGCGTCTGGCAGCAGCTTCTGCCAGTACTTGAGCTGTTGGAAGTGACCTGCTGGTCATGGCGTGGTCAGGTGAGCGCAGCGGCGAAACAGGGGCCACAAATAGCACTTGCCACGCTGATACCCGCAAGGCCAAAAGCGGTGGAAGAAAGTATCAGTACTAGTACTGACAATCATATGCTACACCAAGAAGTACAAATTAAGATGGATAGTCAAAGTCTGTCGATCTTCCGCGTATCAAAGTGAGTCCGCATCTTCCGACGGCCCTCCATGATCAGAATCATCCTGTGTGTCCTGCACGAAGGACGGCAGACCAACTGCCCGGACGGGTTTAAGATCACGAGGGGATGCATCGTCCTCGGAGGAGCTATCACTGCTTAAGGGAGGCTCGTGTCCGTCTTGGCTGGGCTCTCTACTTCTCACGACCCCGGAAGACCTGAGCGGCGAGGAAAATGGTAACGAAAGTGCGGAAACGGATTTCCGTCCTATCTTACTGAAAAAGGTGGACTGTGCAGAACCGCGAGCAGGAGAGTGGTCTCGTGAAGGAAGTATACCTCCATCGGGAGAGCATCGCGATTCAAGAAGATCCGAAGCCCATTTACGGCGGAGAGCAGGAGAGCGGAGGGGGTCTGTATTACTTGTGTATCCAGCGTCATCGGGCGTTGACATGCCGGACTCCACAGCGTCGTTGACAATAGGGCGTCCACGCCGAAAGTACCATGCTGTCCCGTTATTAACGAATGCTTTTTCTGCATCAGTATCCATCGGCAAAGGTGGCTCAATACTTGTTGACGTTGAAGTTCCTGGCTGTCGCGTTCCAGATAGAGGCTTCGGGGAATTACTGTCGTTGGTGACACCGTCTGTGTCAGTGGGGGTCTGGTTAGGTCGTACACGTATGGCGCGGCGGACGGTTTTCCGACCGAGCATTATCTGCTGCTCGATCCGATGTCGGTTCTCTATGATGTGCAGCTTCGCAGGTGACGTTAATTGCGCACAAATTTTCCGAAAGGACGACTCACTTTTGGCCAAGTAACGATTTCGCCGACTCGGATCATCCTCTGAAGTTCAGTGGGGTCCGGATCACTCAATATGCGGAACCAGTCCTACAATGGGTTAAATCAGAATAAATATATGATAATTTTGTAAAGGCACCAACCAAGAGTCGCGTCTTTGGCCATATGCTGATATAATGATGAGATACGAGACCCAACCAACGAATATGGACAGCGCATACGTTACGGTGCCATCAAAACGCTGGAGGAAGACGCTAGACCAATCCTGACCCAGTAACTGCGGAAGTAGTTCAAGGTCTCGGATGACCTACAAGCCAAGTTTGTCTCTGGGTGCAGACCACGTTCGGAATAAGGTATTTACCTTGAAATTCTTCGTCAGCTCCAATTTGAGCCACTGCTCAGCAGCAGATAACAGAAAATTGCCCCTCCAACCTGGTTCCTGCATCGATTATGGTAATCTAGTAAGGCCATTAAGGGCGTACCTTTGCCTTTCCTGTGGGCTACCGGTTTCCCAGCAGAACCGCGAGGTGCAAAGAAGAATAGATGGACATGTGGGTTGACCTGCGATACGACTGGATGGGTGACTACGTGCAAGACATCAACCACTCTACGACTATCGAAGCGAAGACAAGCCACACCATTAAAATAAAGATTGAGAGCTTGAATTGGTATATCCACCCTGTAAACAAACATGAGAATGGAAAGGTTACAGTATTAAGCTCGTCGTGTCGCGAACCTTAGAGAACCATCCTTGAACTTGCTTCCCCAATTCCATGGGACGAGACGGCCATCCCTGAGTTTCTGCATCAGCACCACTGGATTCAGTATACCGGGTACTGCCGCTGAGGCCAGCAGCGCGCTCCAGATGACCGTATCCGGTGCAGTAACGTAGTTAAGCAACTTTGTTGGCCTGTACGCTCAAGATCAGAAAAGTTTTTGAACAGCCGATGATGGAACTGACGAGTGGCGGTCAGCTGGGATGACAGATATATTAAGGATCCGCCCCGTCCTGAGATAAGCCTCACGGAAAGTCATCGAGCCCCTCGTGAAGAATGCACACTAGATGACGATGTCAATCAAGAATAAAGGCGGTAGCCGTTCAGAGGCAACAAACCTGCCGAGCCCACGTCACACCGTCGAACCGAGCACCTGTCTTCAAGAAACGCTTAAACCAAAGCTCGAAGGGTTCCTCGCAAGCCGTTAGTTTGTGAGCTAATTCAGGAACCAAGAGAGCGTTCAATTCCTCTTCCGTTCTAGTGCACACGAGTGCGGCAACAAGACCACCTGCAGAAGTCCCTGCAATTACTCGAGGTAACAAGCCAGCATCTAGGAATGCCTTCACTACTCCTATATGGTCTGCATTTCAAGCGGTTACCAGCGAGTATCTCATGAGTCAATTTACGCACAGTAACCGAAAGACGCGCCACCAGACAGGCACAACGCCGAGGTGCCGAAATTGGCGGTCGCACTCTTGAAAAAGCGCTTCTTCTCTTCATTTGATAACTCGGTGGACTCGCGGACGAACCGGAGAGCTCTTTCTTGCTCGTCGTGATATGCTGACGAAGGAGACAACTATCACTTCACCACTAGAGCCAAGCAGTGGAATAACAACACACATTCGATCAAATCCTTCGTCCCCAAAAAGGTCTGAAACAGAATGAGCCATGTATCGGCAATCTGGCGAGAAGACAGACGACCTCGCTGTACAGCCTTCAACAAAACGGTCAGCACGAGGTCGAATCAACTGAAATACAATCATTACCTGGGTGATTCCACGCCAGCAAAGTTACTCCGAATACACGTTTCAAGTACTCCGAGTACACCACGAACGTCGTTCCTCTCCCTTAGGATCTTGAGTGAACGATTGACCTGGTCGTGGATTAAAGGAGGTCTCTCGAAGAGAACTGACAACATTCATACCTTTTTGACCAACTTCCAGTCATAGAACGGATCTTCGTCAATCCGTTTCCACTCATGAAAGTCCAAGTACCTGTCCAGGGTAAGGGCCGATTCTTTCCACTCCTGTGGTACACAGTCAGGAATGGTATCGCGGAGCCTAGAGGGTCAAAGGTTAAAGCGAGTGTACGTACTTCGTATGTTCGCGAAGCGCGGAGACGTCGGCGAAGTACGCCTTTCCGACCCCTCCCTGATGAAACGTGAGATAGAATTGTTGCGACCCATTGTTTAACTCACAAGCAGACAACCATTCCTTGGTGTTGACGACCTGTCGGATGAATATGTAAAGACTGAACTGTGCAGCGATGATGACGAAAATGAACAACTGAGATAGACCGAGAAACACGTGAATACGACTTCACGAGTGAAAGTCGACATCTGTGCGTACCAGAAGCGGCCACCTTACAAGAAGGAACAACCACTCTTGCCTGTGCTCAAGAGATCTTTCTCTCTTCCTCCTCCTTGCCTGAGATCAATGGGGGAATTGGTAGACAGGGATATAACGAATACCTCTTCACTTTGAGGTTGATAGGAGCGAAATCAGAGAGCGCAGAAACCTTTCTTATCCGCGGGCTTTGGGGGACCGGAGTACCCGGATTTGACGCAGCGCCAAAGTGATCGTGTTCGTCCGATTGCAGTGCGGCCTTGAACGCATCGATGTGGCTAATAACTCAGCAGAAGTATAAGTGAAACCTGCACACATAGCTCAAACGCTCACGAGTCGTCGACGTAGTCGAAAGCAAAGAGATCCGTCTCATTTGAGAGTTTCATCTGTAACGAGGGAGAGGCAAGGAACTTGAATCATGTATTACCTAATCTCATCCCGAAGCTGAAGCACTGGCACACGTTCCCGCTACGGTAGTCTCCCTACGCCAGACCCATACTACTTCGGCATCAAATGGTCGTCATTCTGATCGTACACACCGCGATAGTAATGGGGCATCCAGGACCGTCATCCGGATGACCCCAGCCTTCGTCCCCACCGACTCAAGCACAGAAATGAGACGGATGGCTACGAAGGTGCGTAATTTTTTGCAGAAAATCACTTCGAATATTTGAACGCGTCGAATACAGTGCGCTTAATGGCCCAGGAGCACCAGAGGCTTGCTTTGTCCACGTGCGAAAAAGCTCGAAAGGGAAAGTCCACAGTGATGTCTTTTGTGACGCTTGGAACCGTCTGTGCCAACTCCGCAAATACATGCCTCCCGCTTTGATCATGAGTTCATATCGAGCTGGACAAAGACGAAATGTCCACACCGCTCAACAATCGGGGACACGAGAGATATAAACATGGCAGGGTGGGTGATCTCAGCATACCCTCACTTCCAGTACGCCAGGACCGTCCATAAATCATGAGCGATGTGCGTTCCCGTCTCACATTGCCGGACTAGAGACTGACCATTTTTTTCCAGACACACTCCTGCACATTTCCCGGCTGTGGCAAGGTCTTCTCGAAAGCCTTTGAGCTGAAGAAACACAAGGCCACTCACGAAGACCCAGGGAGGTACGCGTGGGGTATCTTGGTGACATGACCATTGCCAGACCTGACAACTATCGATAGCGTGTTCTATTGCCCGAAATGTACCTTTATCACTCTTCAAAAGAAGAACCTCGCGATCCATTTCGCAGGACAGTGAGTTTGTCCTTTCACAACATCTTCATCCAACGCCGAGATGTTGACGTCGTTCCCCTCCAGCACCGGAGAGAAGATTCACCAGTGTCCTCACATGATCCATTTTGTTGATTCCTCCGGGTCGCTAGCTCGTGAAGAACGATGCGAGTACAGAACGAACGACCCTGCAGCCCTGACAAAGCACCGGAAGAAGGCCCACGGGTATATACCACCAGCAAACCGCAGTCGACCCACAAAGGACGTGCGTGCTGCTCCTTACAAGCCTCGGCAAAGGAAGGGTGGAAAAGTTTCTCGGCCCCCTCCACTTTCTCAGAGTCCTCTCCCTGTTTCATGTCCCAAACCGTCTCGCGTACCCGAAAAGGTCAACAGTTCCAGTAGTGACTTTGGCCATGCGTCCACTTCCACTGTGCCGCCAGAAGATTCTTCCCCCTTTCTTTGGCAAGGAAGTACGAATGTGTATGAACAGTCGACGGAGTCATTTTTCTCCGACGTGTTCGGATGCGATTTTTCCGTTCTTAGCAACGCAACATTGCCTGCTCCCGAAGAAGAAATGCAAATAAACGCCCTTTACGACCCCTCGTTACAATCCCAATGGATGGCAAAGTACGAGATGAGCTACAGCATATTCGACACGACTGGATCGAACTATCTCCCGGAACCTCTCCCTGCGGTTCCCCCTTCAGATCCGGTTAGTCTCGACGCACAGACAGGCCGAGAGGGATGTCTATGCCCCGAATGGATGGTCGAAGCCGGGATCGAGGGTTGGGATCAGTCCGCGCTGGATACTCGCAGGCAGTTCTATCGTGTTTGATGCTTGACTTGTCATGCATCAATCCTTTTTTTTCCCTTTACATTTGTATTTATTGGATTCTGGCCTCGTCATTTGTAAACCTGTTATTCCCTTCATCTCGTTTTCGCTGGATCGCTGCATGTTCCCATCAAGCATCACCACCCCTTGTATCGATATCATTCATCCTGGACCTCTTTCGAGTTGCACCATATCCATATCGAATGTACTCTAGCTAATAATATGATCACGGGATGACGTGACCTTTCCACGGACGAGGCCATTTAGTAATTCCTGTGCATTTGCTCTACAGTGATTGTAATTCTACCCGGGAGTCTCGGTATCTTCACCTGCGTATCGATCATGGTTTGCACTGTTGTGATGGGTAGGAAATCTAGTAATGTAGTGGCGTATCTAATCGTAGGCTACTATAGGCGATGTGGAACTTTCTGCGTACTGAACCCGATACATCCAACAACGGACACCAATGAAGCTGGGCGGGCGGGCATGATGCCAATCAATCACAGGTACTCGTCTGGGTGGGCTATGGATCAAAAAGCAAAACGAACGAGGCTCTCGATGGTCGACGCGGAGAAGATGGCGCGTACGTCCGTAACTTTGGGTTTTGCCACGGGACGTGAACCCGCCACGGGTTACTTGGGACCGTCTCTGATTCAAGACGCTTTATTGAGCCACTTCTTGACGTTGGTCTGTCCCATCGCGTTCACCGCTTGCTTCACGGCTCCCCTCTCGACCAAACATCGGTACCGCACAAATTCGGGCGCAACGTTGGGCGACGGTGCGACGACACTCATGAACATGCGCACACCCACAAGCTCTTCAAAACTCTAAAGTAATAAAGTTTTCGCATGAGAAGCGAATGCAGCCGCGCGTCGGACGTACCCTCATGAGGACCTCTCGGGTGCATCTCGCCATTCCGATACTCCCCCCTTCAATCTGGATGGGTGCCACCAAAGAGGCGCGAAATTCCTCCCGGAATGCATCATGGAGCATCTCGAACGTGATCATGTCGTGACCGGCTGAATGCGCGTGGATCGCAGCGACTAAAAGGCAGATCGAGGGATAGGATAACGCTTCGTTTGGTACCTACATTCAGTGCCGTGGTCTGACAGGAAGGGGCGAAGCCTCACCTTGCAAATTGGAGAACTTTTGGCGAAGTCTCTGAGCTGAAACCGCTGAGGAGATGTGGGATGCCGTTGGAAACGGGGATGTTGACCGTAAATTGATAACGATGGCGGTCTATATCGCTGTCACTCCCGGTCAAGTGATACAAAGATGACTGCTCACCAGCATTTGCTTGAGCATTCTGACATCCCGAGTCAGTGCAAACGTATCCTTTATTATGTCTACGACCCTCCGATCTTCAAGAAAAGTGTGGACCGCAAATGTCCAAAGGGTAACCCATTCGCTGGAACCGTCAACAGGCGTGGTGAGCAGTCGTCGCGAGAGATTTATCCAAAAAAGTAGATCGGACGGAGGTGCGGTTCGGATCATGCGGCCTGAAAATCGACTCTTTACACGCTTTTCTAGCAGGTTGATCGTGTCGATACGGGTGGTGATACCAACGACTGCCAGCCCATTGTTGCCCAGCCCCACTTTGCAACTTTGGACGGTATCCAAGAGGCAGTAAAGTAGGGACTGCCTGGCATGCTGTGCGAAGAGATCAAAGCCATCTAGGATAACGACTGTAGGACGAGCGAGGGTGGACAGTACCGATATCAAGGCGGGGAGGTGGGATGGTGGCGGGATGGATATCATGGGACCTGGAACGATGAATGGATTGGACTCCTCTTCCGGGTTGTCGACATCCTCTTCCATCTCGCGTAAGAACGACTTGCCGGTTTGCTGGGACAGCTGTCGCGCAATTTCGCGCAGAGCTAACCGGTCATTATGCTGTGTGTGGCCAGATAGCCGAAGAACTATCGGTTCCTGTGGCAGGTTCCTAATTGCTCGTTCAATAAGCTGTTTGGCAGTTGCTCAAGGACGTAATTCATTGATAATAAGAAAGACGTACAGAGGTTTTCCCACTTCCACGCGGTCCGAGTAAAAGACAGCTATTACCTTCGCCGCGGGTCGTCGTACCATGCAGCAAATTATGCAACTGAGCATAGGCAGTGCTATTAGTGGATAGGTGGACGTGATCGTCAATGTCATCCGAAGATAGAGATGATGACTGGAGTGCACTCAGGATAGCACGTTTTTGTAGTCGAAGACAAGGTACCAGGTGAGCGGGCAAAACACCAGGGAGTTTGACAGGAGAGGGTAAACGTGTGAGATCACCGCCTTTGTTGGGGGAAGGCGGACGATTGGCACGCTTGCTCGGCGTAACAGGTACGTCATTGTGCTGGTACTGCAGCTTTGGTGGAGAGGCGCGTGGCGTAAGAGGGGGACGGGCTCGCAAAGGGGTTGATGGAAATGGGAGAGTTTTCGCTGGGACAGACGGGGAAGCTGGTCCAGGGCGTAGTTGCCTTGACGGAGTAGAAGGCGCTTTGTGTACGGAGGCGAACCTGAGCTTCAAACCTGGGGATGCACAAGCGGCGCTGCTCCTGATTGCGATAGCTCTCGGGGTGGTGATTTCTACGCAGTCCATCACGACCCGCGCTGGGCCGGGCCGGGGACCAGGCGTTGATGGAGGGACAAGGGGTTTGGACGAAGACAGGTTGAGTTCATCGTCATCGGGCGTCGTCTGCTGTCTTCTGCGTGTTGCACGCGTTGGAGTGGCGTTGTCGTCTGGGGCTTTGCGTTTGGGAGGCATCGTGGACGCGATACCCACGCTCTTGTCGACCACGATATGGGCTTCACAGGGTGCGAGCAGGAAACAACCACCGCGGCGCACTAGCGCTCACTCTTGTACAGGTTGGCGAGATGGATCAACCCACCGGCGTCGGGGTTGGAGCTCATCGCAGAAAACATCATGCGAAACCACCACGTTCGTAGCTCTTCGCTGCAATCGACACCCCCTGCCAACCTTCGTGTTGATGCCACCTGTCCCAGGGCCAAAGCAGAGGACGCTGGACTCTCGGCGTCCGCTCATACAGGTCTACTATTGGCTCTATCCCAGGCCTCACCGTCCATGCTGAGCGGTCCATGTGTACGCTAACGATGAACGACCACGTGTTTGTGCTGTTGGAGGACCCTGCTGCTCCATCTCGTGCAGACGTTCTGGCAACTGTTCAGAATACTGCCAGCCAAGGCACTGATGCCCGCGCGTCTTCCCAAGTGACGCATCCGCCACATTATCGCACTACTTTCCTTACTCTCCGGCCTCCAGGCGCACTGGAGCAACTGCTCAGTCAACTCAAAGCACGGTGGATACCGGTCCGACAGAGCAGTACCGCCTCGTCGCAGCGTGTGCAGACGTCACCTCAGCAGCTGAGTGTCGAAGGACACGTCTTCGCGATTGGTAACGACTGGCTCGTTCGCGTGGGGAACGTCGTTCTTGCAGGCGGTGCGGTGAAGGGTATGTTGTTGGAGGTCGGTGGGGCGTTGTCTGGGCCAAATGCTGTCTACTCACGCTGACATGTAGGCCGAATATCTCCCACTCCCAGTCCTTCATTCGCAGGCCGCCGACGGTACATCTGAACTATTGTCCAATCTCCTATTGTCAGTGCTTCCAAACATACGGGATGCGAAGACGGTTGCTGTAGCGGTCAGTGATTCCCAGTGGGAGGAAGTGCTGTGGGACCGCGAAGAGGAGGAGAGGCTGAGCAGAGAGCAGGACGTTGGAGAGGATGAAGAGGAGATCTTTGTGGCAGGGGAAGAAGGCCTGCCGGGGAAACAAAGGGACGACTGGATTGGTGTAGACCGAGACCGCAGATCTGCGTTCCTGATCATTGGTGCATTGCGATCAGAGGGTATCCTGTAGCGGTGTGACTCGTAGAATGTGTGTTGCCGAGACCTAGTCATTTGATCCATTTCCGAGTCAGACCTATGACTCGACCATGTCACGGTCATGGCGACTCCCTTCGCGTCCTCTCTCTACTGCCCTTCACTTTTACCAGAACCGCCAACTGGACATTTATGCCGCAAAGGAAGCACACCGGCTCACCCTTCGACAGCTCGTATGCGATGACCCCTCTTGCCAGTAGGCTACTCCCACTCATACATAGCATGCCAGGTCTTCTTCGGGCGCCAAATGGACAAGGACCGACTGATCAAGGCACGCCTCATGTTCGCTGCTGGTGTCCTTATAACAATAGACGGTTCCCTTAGAGCGCCAACTATGTCCGCACTGAACTACCAGTTCGAATCGCTCACCGCTTAAGAGACCTCCAAACTCTACCGTATGTAGTAGTCAACGAGGAGGGAGTAGCCAGGGTATACGAAGTGAGCACCGTCCCCTGCGTTTCTCGCTGCGCCTAGTTCACCACCCCCTTTCCAGCTCTATTGGTCTGCGTTTGAAAGGTCCTGGACATCCTTTGCTACACCTCAAGGCACTAACTCGCATACAGATTCAGATGCTTCCCTCAAATTACTAACTTATCTGAGAACGAGACCTTTTGTGAATTCCTGAAAAACATTCTAGATGAGCAGTGCGTTTGGGTATCCCTGGACCTATCATCTAGTCTGAGCCAACTCCTAGTGCCCCTGTAATACCAAGCCTCACCCTTGGATTGTCTCTCGCGTCGCCTCACCTTCCTCCCGACTCTCTCGATTCGTTTATGCACCGGATGTTGGTTTCGCGCATATCAAGGCGTGTACTTGCCGAGCATCACGTTGCGTTGACGAAATCGCTGGGAGAGAACTCGCTGGAGGCACAGGATCCCCATGTCGGTATCATCTATACTGCGCTGAACTTCAAGACTAGCATCGACAAATGCGTGAAACTCTTGCGAAGCAGACCATACAGCGTCGAGGACGACATGGAAGAGAGTGGGCTAAACAGAAGATGGCCAGAAGTCACCGTCGATGGACATTTGGACACAAAGTTCCCGTATATACGTGAACATCTAGAGTGAGCGCAGCTCGTTATTAATACATTTGTGCGGTGGCTAAGTCCTAGGAAGATACATCCTGTTTGAACTATTGAAAAACGTGCGTTTTCGATGGGTTCATAGCAGTTGTCTCATGCGTCTTCTTGGCAGGCAATGCGAGCCACCGGGCTTCGACATCGCGATGCGACCGCATTGCCACCTATCCGTGCTACGATCGTGGCCGGGGAAAATGATGTCGGTGTCCGCATATCGGATCAAGGTTGGCGTAATTGGTGTCTCGGGGAAATGATTTGCCCTAAAATTTGCAGGAGGAGGACTATCGTGCGCATCGATCCAATCGCCTTCCGATCTGTTCTCGTTTTCTCACGTCCGGAATGCGACGAGGATGGATGTCGACCGCCTTGGGGCCCTGCGGACGGCGAGTTCAAGAGGTGTGAAAGCGACTGTCGCCGAGCAGGTCGGAGACGAAACAGCGCGTTCCCAAGAGGGCAAGGACCCCGAGAGCAAGGCTGGGATTGCACCCCACCAACGAATAGGGTTAGGGTTACCCATGAGCAATATATTTGCAACGTGGGTGTGATCTGATCATGGCCCTCCAATCAAGGGCTGATATCGTGGCCTAGGTATTTCGGAGGATCTCTAGAGCTGGTGTCATTGGATGGATGGGGTGAGTTTGATGTCGAGCCTACATGCCGGCGGTTGACGCTTGTCCCTAGGGACTGATGTATTTTTGCGGCTACCGAAGCTGGTAAGCAGTTTTGGCAAAAGTGTGGATCCGAACTAAGGGATGCGCAGGGGACGAATCTAGAAGGGATCGAAGTTTAGCGGCATGTGGACGTTGTTCACGATCTACAGCTTTACCGGCGATTCGCAAATGCCTGGTCTCTGAATAGTAGTATTGACCGGAAATGAGGTGGGCGGGCAGTATATATTATGACTCGCACCGGTGTACATATGAGAGGACCCCGATCATATGAACGCGATTCTCCGAGTCGCAGCTGTATTACGTTGCTGTCACCTCCTTGGTTTGTAACACTGGTAATAAGGCATGCCACCGCGTGGAATGGGCGCCTTCGTCTCTCACAACTCTCTCTCGCTGTCTTTTTCTTGTTAATACCCCCTTGATGCCCTCCCTCCGATAAATCCTTCCAGCCATGAACCACTCTGAACGCTACGTTCCGCCTCCACCACCATACCAATTCTCCCTTCAGCACGACCGCAAGGTCGACGACGAGCAGGTGCTCGAGCTTTCGAAAGGTGGCCCATTCCCAGAGGATGAAAAAGACTCGAAGCACGCCAGGTCCCCGACACCCCCCAGCACCCCAAAAGACCCAGTCAAATCCGTCAGCGGGAACTCTCGAGCTCAGCGGCCTCTCCCACCCAGGCCCGCGGGTACCCGCCCATTTGGCCCAAGAACCAAATCCGGGTCCGCTGCAGATATCAAACCGCGTGCGGCGCAAAACGATTATTCAACAAAGCCACACGCTCCTGTGCTTCCTTCCTTCTCTGCGATAAGACCCTCCTACACGCAGAGTGTGTTTCTTCCAGACCATCCCTCTCCCCTCCAACAACCATCCCAGTCCCAGGCGTCGTATGATACATCTCGTCAAACCTACGACGATCGACGGCCGGTTTCTTCATATTCTTTAATGGAGCCATATGCAGAGTCGTCGTTTAGGCGGCCCTCACACATGTCCTCCCAATTGCCGCGGTATTTCCCGCCACAGAATGGGGCGCGCCTGGTGTTCGATCCTTCTGTAGCATACTCTGACTCGCAAGCAAATACTCGGATCACGCAGGGAGGAGTGACCGCTTCCTCCTTTTATAGGTGGGTTGCCTTTTGTGGCGAGAGACGCCTTCTTTTCCTGACGGCCGTCCTAGTTCTTCTGTATCATCTCATCTACATCCCGATTCTGCCATGGTCTCCGGATCGCACCAACTATCTGTGTAAGCATGTTCATTTGGCCCCTGTCGACGCAGGGCCTGATAACAAACACGTTAGTCCTCTGCGATCTGCGCTAAGGAGTACCGATCGTCTAGATAAGACCAATGTGCGGTGTGTACGAATCAACCCTTCCGTCTCCACGTGTCCTTCGACCCCAACTTCTGTGTGTACCCAAAGGACGAGCAGGTGGAGCGAGTATGAGCAGCGATGGGCTATGTCCGAGTCTGATTTTACGAGAGATATATACCCTGATTGACGGACTTGATCTCTGTTGTTTTCTTTTTCGGCGATGTTACTGTCCCGTTCCATGTATGCCTGGATGTATTGCTGTAGTCGTTCGTTTTTAATTCCATGATACCACTTGATGCAACCCAACCATTTGGATGCGGCTCTTTACTATAAACGATGGCTGTGTAGGAAGAGCACAGGACAGCTCCAAGCATCAAAACACAATCATTGCATAGCCACGACGATCCTCGGAGTTGTCGACATGACTACAGCAGTCCTCCGTGCAGCTCTACGACGGCCGCGACCATGTCGTCCTTTCATGCCGTCCGCAGGCCAACCGCTGCACCCGCCCCGTCGCCAACAATCACAACGCCCAATCCACACTACCCGTCCTCTACACGCCCCAGACCGCCCGACGGCCCTCACGAACATGCTCGCCTCCGACGTGCCTCCCCCCGTACAAGTCTCCTCTGTCGGACCGGCGGGTATCAAGCTCGCGGATGGCCTCGTATCGACAGGTCCGGTGGTGTTCCTGGAGGGAAAGCTGCTGTTGTGGGACGTCCCTGGGGTAGGGAACGGGAGCGGGGGAACGGGTTCGTGGGACGGGTGGACGAGGGCGCATTGGGAGGTGTTCGATGTCGTTGTTCCGAAACCTGGTAAGCTGTTCACTGGTTCCGTGTTCGGCCTAGTCGTTGAATGAGCTCTGTCACATCCCACTCTCGAACCGCAGAGATTTTGATCTTTGGGACTGGCGCGAGGATGGAGCTCGTACCGGGTAGTGTTCGAGGGTATATGAAGGAGCTGGGGATACAGATGGATGTCATGGATACAGTGGGTGCTCGTTCGAGTTACTGTGACTTTGCCCGTTCTGAATGTCCTTCTTAGAAGAACGCGTGTTCGACGTATAATCTATTGGCGGAGGAGGGTCGACGCGTTGCTGCTGCACTGCTCCCCATCGAGCCCAAGAGATGGATTAGAAAACGAGGATGCCCTTGAGGTCACTCCAATGCCTTGCTAATTACGCAAAAATGTACAGTATCATATATCTCACTGCTTGAGTAATACACATCTCCCCCCGACCTTATTCCGGTGGTGCTTTTCGTTTTCCTTTGCCGACTGGCAATAGTGATTCTGGTATCGGTGGGGCTCGACGGGGCTCCTCGTCTTCCTCATCTAGAAGGGTGAGTTGGGACACCTGGACAGGTAGTAGATTACCTGGAACCAGTGAGCAAAAAGCGATTGGGGAACAGAAAGACAACATGCCATCCTCGTCTCTAAACTGGACATAGAGCGTTTCCCAATTACTGAGCAGTCCTTTGATCGGCGTCGAGGAATTTAGGGCCTCGTATGACACGGGTGCAGGTGCAGACAAAGTCGCGTTCAATCTCCCCCTGTCTTTCACTACTCGGCACAACTCAAAGTCCTCCGTCGACCCTACGCGAGGCAACTCGGAATCTCCTTCCTCTTCATCCATCTCGACATCTTCACCGGGCGCGGTCGGCATGTGCGGTACACCCGATGGGGACGAGAGCACGCCAGACGTGAGCGCTGATAACGCTTCCTCTTTCAATTTCGCGACCGTCGAGGACTGATGGGTTGTGAGAAAGATGGTGAGTTTGTGGGTTTTGAGGAGAACGTGGTACGCTTTGGGAGGCGCGCGTAGCGGCTTTGTGATGGATGTTCAGGACGCGTAGATTTGGGCGTTGTAGGATACTCACCATGTCGTTCTCCAGGTACGCGAATGCCAGTGGGGGTCGCGGACGTTTTTGAAGCTGTGAATGGGATGGGAACGACCTTCCATTCTCGTCTCCCGATCTCCTTCCAAACGCAATGCAGTCGACAACTCGTTCACTCTAGCTACGATGGGCATTTTCCATAATCCCGCCTCTTCTTCGACTCCCTACAAAGACGGCACACCACTCCCCGACACAGTACCAAAGGTACAGGAGCTAGGTGCCACCAGCGCACCGCTCAAGAGTGCTGCATTTTTCATTGGAGCGTATTGCAAGGAGTACAATGGTGCGTCTCTTACTGTGACTCGTCCCCGGGAACGCGCTGAATGGATGGGGATGTTGCTGTCGCGGTTGACTTGCTGGATGTCTATGTCTGCGTCTTCGGAAATGGGTAACCCGCGGTGCGATCGGTGCTTGGTGGCTTGGTACGCGGCTCAGAGGACTTTATGCTTTGCAAGAACGAGGCGGGTGGTGATCCTGGACGATGTTTGAAGGAAGGCCGACGTGTGACACGGTGTGCTACCGACCTGTAAGTCGTTTTGCATCACCCGCCATCGCCCCTTGGATACGCTCGTGTGCTGACATGTGCGTGTGCAGGATCAACAAGATGCGTGAAAACTGTTTGGAACAGTTCGAGGCGCACTGGAACTGTCTGGAGCTCAACAATCAGGCGTGTACTCTTCCCTTTCCCGTCAGGGTAGCCCGTTTGACCCGACGGTGCTACACAGGAGTATTACGCATGCCGCAAACCGGAGCGTACGCTGAACAAGTGCATGTTTGAGAAACTCGTGCGTCCCTTTGGCATGACGCTGATCTCTCGTCTCACTGAACGTATCTTGATGATGCCAGGGCCTCACGAAAACGATTCCTGGATCTCCTGTCGGCCAGAAACAAATACACGATGTCGAGAACCCCATATATACCACTCTCCAGCGGTGAATGCACTGTCGGGTTTCTACCTGATATCCCCATGTCGTGCTATATAAAGTAGAATTCATCGCAGCCGGAAATGGGGGGATTAAATGTCCATGCAGAGCAGATCGTTTTAGATCGTTTTTCGCATCGAAGCATCGATGGTAGTCCAGGAGGAAAAATAATAATTCTCGATCTGAATTTCGTGAATCGTGAAATACAGTAGTAGCTTGAACTTGAACGTGGTCTCATGGAGTCCCGGGACACGTAGAATTTAGAATTTAGAATGTTACCTTGGTCCCGTCACGGTGTACACATACGCCTATCCCTTTCTTCACCACTCCTTCCTAGATCGCGTGCGGCACCATTCTATCGTCCTCGCCACCACGCTCGTACATACGCAGCCATTCCTCCGACCTCCCTCAAACCGACCCACTTGATCTACGTTTCAAACTCTACGAATCCATACTTTAACCTCACATTCGAAGACTGGTCTGTACCGTTCTTCCTCATCTCCACGTAGGAGAGCTGACCTCTTCCAGGCTGTTCCGCTTTCATCCACCCAAAGCCCCGCTCTTGTTTCTCTACAGAGACGCGCCCTGTGTCGTCATCGGACGGAACCAGAATCCTTGGAAAGAGGTCAACCTCGCTGCGTCAAAGACACGAGGTATTCCTTGGATCAGGCGACGAAGCGGTGGAGGAACCGTATATCATGTGCGTCCCAACATTGTACATGCTCTCGAACGGACGAGGACGGATGACCCGCACTATACGTTTTCATTCGGACAACAAAACTCGAATAGGACCTCGGGAATACCAATTACTCGATCCACGTCCCACGTACGACGTTTGACCGCACGACGACCGCAAACGTCGTCGTGCGCGCTGTACGTGCGCTCGGCGTGGACGCGTACGTGAACGAACGAAACGACATTTGTGTCGCAGGGGAAAAGATGAGTGAAAGCCCCGACGAGGGGCGCTTTTCGCGCGTGTCACCCCGCATGCTGATCGTTTGCGCGTGTATATCCACGTCTCGGGCTCGGCGTACAAAATCGTGAACAACCGTGCGTATCATCATGGGACGATGCTCATTTCGACGCGGTTGGATACCCTGGGCGATTTGTTGCGCACCGACAAAGTAGGTTGGTGTTGTGTTGTGTTGCGTCCCGAGGGAACGTGAATCATTCAATGGGTCGGTTTTTGACTATGGATTGTTTTACAGGAAACGATGCATACGAAAGGCGTCGCCTCTGTGCGTTCTCCGGTTCGGAATCTCGTGCAGTCTAGTGCGTCAGCGACGCACGAGGCGTTCGTCGACGCTGTCATACAGTCATTCAGGGAGGAGTATGCCATTGACGAAGAGGTAAACCAGTCCTCGGACAGCTACTGCGGCGTGTCAATACCAACGTGCGTTTCTATAGCCGTATTTCGTTCACGAGACGTCGCCATACCTCGAAGATGAGTACTTTAAAGCTGGCATGTCCGAGTTGCAGGCGAGTCTAACCGTGCGTCCGCGGGAACTGCCAGCTGATCCATTCGTTCAGAGCTGGGACTGGGCATATGGCCAAACGCCCGAATTTGAATACATCATCAGCAACACGTTTCAGTGGGGACAACTGGTGAGTGCTCATGTCATCGACCATGTATACCCGACTTTTTTTCTGTGCATTCATCTCATGTCATACTGTGTTTATTAGGCGTGCACGATCCACTCGAGACACGGTGTGATACTCTCATCCTCGTTTTCGGTCTCTCCCGATGCGCCTGTACACCCGGGTGCGCGTGCAGCGCTGGATGGGCTAAGTCGGCATTTGATTGGCAAGCGATACGCGTTCGTGGAGGACAGCGAGGTGGTTGGGGTGAGGATGGGGGCGAGATGGAGGGTATAGGAGAGATTTGGAGCTGGCTCAAGCGAGAGATGTGTGTTTAATTGAAATACATGGGCTCGCTTGGTCGGACAGCATATGTCAGTGGGAAGCGGCAGTACCCTGCCTGAGTCGTTGGTCGAGGTGAAGTCCGGAGCCCAACAGTTAGAAAAGTGGTCGGAACTCTGCCAAAGTCACTATGTTGCCTGCCCGCGGCGACCCCTTCCTACTCGGCAGTGTGACTTCAAGTTAGGGGCCAGTCGATCATGGCATCATAGATGATCGGTGACGGAATAGAAAGGTATCAAGGACTTGGACAGGGGTTCCTTAGCTTACGCTCGACTGAACCTCCATCATCCAACGCGTCTCAATAATTATGGCCACTCAGAGAGCTCTTTGGCTCCCGAACGTCGGTGCCCAGTTTACACTAGGCGAGAACCAGATTCCCGAGCCAGGTCCTGGCGAAGTCCTCGTCAAGCTCGAGGCCACTGCCATTAATCCCATCGACTGGAAGATCCAAAAGGCGGGTTTCTTCTTGGTAGAAAAGTATCCTGCCATCATTGGCGAGAGCGGATCTGGTGTCGTTACAAAACTCGGCGATGGCGTCACTAATCTGGTGACGGGCGACAGAGTGTAAGCATACATATCGAGATCTAATCCAGGTGTTCCGATTGGAGTCGGTCGGTGCTCATTCATACGACGCCGTCTAGGACCTTTTTGACTCCCTTTGGAGTCAATGGGACATACCAGCAGTATTGCCTCGCTGTCGCGGAGCTGGCATCCAAGGTCGGGCCTCTGTTAGAATTGTGAGCATTTCGCTCTTGACGTCATCTGTAAGGTCCCGGGCGACATCTCGTTTGATGAAGCAGCACCCATCACTCTCTGCTTTAATCCGTTTGCGGTGGCCACCTACGCCCAACAACCCCAAGGCATGGGACTCACCCCACCCTTTGAAACAGGGGGTCTTGGCAAGTACGCAAACCAAGCCATCGTCATCATGGGAGGTGCAGGCTCCGTTGGCCAGTACGGTACTGCCAAATGCTCATGAATGAACGTCGAGGTGTTGATCTATTTCATGGGGTGTAGCGATTCAACTCGCCAAGTTGTCGGGCTTCAACCCGATCATCACGACGGCGTCGATGGAAAATGAAGACTTGCTCAGGTCCTTGGGCGCGACAAACGTCCTCGACCGAAAGCTTCCTGCGGCTACACTGAAAGAACAAGCCACTCGCCTCGCTGGTAAACCCATTCCGTACGTATTTGACGCGATCTCTATCGAAGAGACGCAGCAGGTAGCGTACGACCTCTTGGCGCCCGGTGGGACCCTCGCCGTCGTCACTCTGAATTTAGCAAAGGAGGACGAAAGCAGTGAGAAGAAGATTCTCATGGTATACGGATCGTTCCACGTCCCGGAGAACCGCGCGCTAGGGGTCAAGTTTGCGGCGGCGCTGACGACGTGGCTCGCGGAGGGAAAGATCAAGGTGCGTGATGTCGTCATCGTCAAACAACGTGTGCCAGACGGCCTTGATTGACGAGCGTTGCGTTCGACTTGTAGCCTAACCCCGTCCAGGTGTTGTCGGGGGGATTGCGTGGAATCGCAGAGGGGTTGAAGATGTTGGAGGAGAGCAGTGTTAGCGCGAAAAAGTTGGTCGTTCGTCCTCCCGATACGCCTGCGTGATCTGGTGGACTGGGTGCATCATGGTCGTTGTTTCGATAAGCCTGAGCTTGGTACGACTCGGTACATAGTGTGGCAAAGGATTGTCTGCCAGTGTATGATTATGGCTTTGGTTGCATCTCGCGGAAGACAGAAGGGAACCGTGAACTCGTTGAGTTGAATGCTCTGAGGTGGACGAGTCGCCGCCCTGCCAGTGGACGGCCCTGGAGATAGTATTGACCAGTTTCATTCAACTCTTGGATTCAGAAGTATGAATAACCTATTAAATTCCCGGTGTACTGGAATCCACCGATTCGAACCATGTTGGAGATTGGAAGGGAAACGGTAAACCAGGAGGATTTGCGTTGGATTTGCAACTGTAGTGCTCGGACGGAATACGCGGCCCGGGTCACGTGTTCATTCGGGGTGAAGCGATGACGCACAATGCGAGTTCTCCGGTGTCTGACGACACCAGAGCCGGCAAACAGAGCGGGGAGACAAAGTTTATTTTTCCCGTACATCAGGTGAGTTTCACTATCCGAGCTAGTTGAACCGTCATGAACCCAGATGATGATTGCGCTGGTAGGGCATTCGGAGAGCTATGGATATCTGAGGATGGTGCTAGTTGACCTAGTCTATTCCGTCGATCATGTACTTGTTCGTTTCCTTTCTCCATCGCCTCCATCGGAGCACTTGTTTGTTTGTGTCCGTATCATGCTCTCTCCACGCCCTTGGCTAGTACGACTTGATCTGTTTGATGTATGTATATGTCACCTGTGCGACTCCGAGTGCACGTGGAACATCGATTCTGACCACCAGAGGATTGACGAGGACTCGCGAGCCACAGAGCAAAGGATCCAAGAGATGTTGCTGCTCGAGCACAAAACACCCGTCGCTCAAATCAAACTGACCCGCGTCCGAACCAAGCCACCTCTCCAATTCCTCATTCCAGCACTTCGGTGATGTGCCCAGTCGCCTTGCATCCGCGCAAACGCGTCTTGGATATGATCAGGTTGCAACGCCGTCCGCGATTCGGGAGGGGGAAGAAACAACGAGCTCGTCGGTAATGGTGCGTCCTCCGCGTCCTCGTCCTCGTCGTCTACACCGTCTCTTCGAACACGTTTCCCTCCGTCCAGGCCCATACCGGCTGCTTTCCGCTTTCCGAGGAGAGGGGAGGAAGACGAGGGGGTGTAGTCGTCGCGTAAATAAGATTCCTCGAGCGACTTTTTGACGTCGAGACCAGCCAAGGTGAGAGAACGAACCATCTCGAACGCAAGGAAGCCGACAATGTCGACCGTGTCGTCGTTGGCTTTCAAGTCGAGATGTGCGGGGAGGTTCAAGAAATCTCGAAACCGTTTTGCTGGACAGAGTCTGTGTCAGCAAGCGGCCGGCGGTAAAAAAAAGACAGCGATGACAACCTTTGCGATAAGTAAAGCTCGCTTGTCGACAATCGGAATAGTGTTGGTACTCTTCGCGCGTCATTTGTCGGGTCGCGTCGTCGGCCTCTTTCAAGCGCTGGATCGAGGCCTCGTGGGCTTCGATATCGTCTTCGTCTTCTTCGTCATCGGATTGGTGGCCGGATTGTCGGAGGACTTCAGAGTAGATGGTCGATATTTCCCAAGGGAGCTTGATGGTTATCTTTTGCGCCTTGCTGGCTGTCAGTTTGTCTAGAGACAGCTAGGCGTGTCAGGAATGCCTGGTGGAAAAGTCGAGGTGGGTACGTACCGTCGGCACCGTCTTCTAGCGTTTCGACTTCGACGCCTCCACCGCCGTCGCCACCACTGTCCTTGGCGTGCTTGCGGACGTCTTTCCATGAGAGGTATGTGCGGAGACGGTTGACTTTACCTCTGTCGTGTCGGATGAGGAAGATGAGGTCTTCGGCTGTGAGGTAGCGGGCGCCACGACGGTTGGCGAGCGCGCGAGCCTGGAGGATCTGAAGCACCAACGTGAGTGAGGGATCGTGAGGGCGGCACTAGAGCGTCCTTACGAGCTCGATGAGCTGACTGCGAACGATGTCCTCGACGAGATTGACGGTCTCGTGATTCGGGTCTTGGATTTCCCCAAAGACGAACATCTGGCCGTTGGTGTTGGCGCTGGCATGCAGAGTCGAAAGGAAATAGAGGTACAAACCATCTGGGAGATTTCTTGTGTATACTTGAAGTCCCGTAGTCCATCGTGGCGTTTGGTGGGCTGGCTTGGGAGGGCGGGTGCGGTGGCGATTGCGACGGGGGGCGCGGGTGTGGGAGCGACGGGGGTGGATGGAACGGAGCTGGACGGGGCTGGTTGGGTGGATTTGTAAGGGTGGGGGTTGGTCGGGACGAGGTTTGTAGTATTCCATCATGGGTCGCGGCTGCAACACTGGCGGGGATCACCAAAACGAGGTGACCTCTGAAACCTTCCAAGATCTATAAGCATGCTATTTATTGACTCCCATCCTCGACCACCACGATGCCGTCTCCCGAGTTCGACACCTCCCTCGAGCCCCCGTTCTCTCCAGAGACCCTCGCTGCGATCAACGACCACCTCCGCCCCCGAGATCCACCCGAGATCCTCCGGTGGGCCCTCGCCCGTCTCCCCCATCTCTACCAAACGACCGCATTCGGTCTCACAGGCCTCGTCGCCATCGATATGCTCTCCAAGGTCGGACCCGACCAGCCACCCCTCATCTTCATCGACACCCTCTACCACTTTCCCGAGACGTATGCGCTCGTGGCCGAGGTCGAGAAGCGGTACGGGATCAAGGTGAACGTGTTCAAGCCCAAAGGATGTGCGACCGTCGCCGATTTCGAGAGCAAGTGGGGAGAGCGGTTTTGGGAGAGGGACGAGGACGCGTATGACTTTGCGGTCAAGGTTCGGTCGTGGTGTCGCATCTTCGGACGGCAATGATGACCTAGCTGGTGTAGGTCGAGCCCGGCCAGCGCGCGTATCAGGAATTGAACGTCCGGGCTGTCATCACTGGTCGACGGGCATCTCAAGGTGCCGATCGTGCCTCTCTCCAACCGCTCGAGGTCGATGCGACCGGTCTCCTCAAGTTGAACCCTCTGTTTGCGTGGAAATTCACGCAAGTGGAAGAATACATCAAAGCAAACGACGTGCCGCGTAACGAACTACTCGATCAGGGGTACAAGAGCGTTGGTGATTGGCACAGTACAGTCAAGAGTGGGGAGGGAGATGCGGGGGAACGTGCGGGCCGGTGGGCCGGGAGAGAGGAAAAGACCGAGTGTGGGTTACACAAGGATTACTTTGCGATGAAAGCAAAGGCCAAGGTGCGGTCATCTCGCTCTAGACCCACGCAAGGCTCATCCAGCCTAGGCAGAAGCACAGGAAATAAATGGCGCAATCGCCACAGCGGCATAGATTGATGGCAATGATTGTTGTTAGATAGGCTCCCCAATTTGGCAGGGACAAGAAGTCGTGCTGTACTGGTAGCACATTTGGGCAAATGAGAAGCAGAGATTTTGAACTGCCGTTCATTTCGACTGGTTTGCAAGCGCAGGACCACTGAGTTTCACTGTCAAATCGCCAACCCCCCGAATCGACAAAGTGGCACGGAATGCCCGAGTTCGCCGACGCTAACCCGTTTTACGACAACAGGGGCAAGGAATGATGCTTAGTAACGGATATGACGAGAGCTGATGGGTCCTGTCCGGGAATACGAGAACATTGGTGTTCATGGAGGGGCGACAAGGAAGACTGTCAGACGGCGTCCCAGCGTTTCGGACTCTATCGTGGTGCCATAGCAAGTGGACGACACGCCATACCTTTAGTGAGATGAGACCGCGAGGTGGAATGCGAGCCTATCACGAGGCCGAGAATGACGACAAAGTTGGTGGTCCCAATTAGAACCAGCGGTTTTTACCTTTTCTGTACACAAGGTCATGTAGCTGTGGGAGTGGTCACAGGAAAAGGGTTCTCGCGGCTGTGACCACGACATGCTTCTCCGCACCATCATGAAGCTGGACAGGGGGGGGCGGAGTCGTGCCCGAATCGGCGACAGAATCAGCGGTGAGCGCTGCGTTGCACATGGCTCAGTGTCATTTAATGGCATCAGCGTCCTCAGTGCTCCCTCTCGCCCCTTCTCCCGCTTCCCTTCCAAACCTGTCTACTACACCGTGTTCCACTGGTTCACCGACATGCCCCCCACCCCGCCTTCCCTCTTGAGTCCCTCCTTTACCGACGAGAATCCCCTTCCGCCCCTCCCGCCCATCCATGACGACGATGTCCGAACAAAGATATTTACCCACCGCAGTTTCTACGCCCGCCCACTCCACGTCTTTGAAGATTGTCCCGACGATCCTAGTCCGGACAATGAAAAGTAGGGTCCACTGTGGTACACATCCCCGCTCTAAACGGCTGTGGCAGATACGAACACTTGGGCGACATCGTCCTGGGCCTCGTTGTAACCAACCTTCTCATGGACATGTACCCTAACCTGCGTGTCGGTCCGTCCACGGTCCGTCCCCTCTTTCCGAGCACCGCATCGCTCTCATCTTTGCTGTACAGCAAATCCGTGCCCTCATTGTTGGCAACCCCACTCTTGCGGACATTTCTCGCCGGTACCAGTTGCCAGCCCAACTCAAGCTGCACCTCGCACAGGCCGTCACATTGAGGGCCAGCACCCACGTACAAGGCAAGTACACCCTTTTCCAACCCATCACGCCACCCATCTTACACGCCCTCTCCAGCCGATGTCTTCGAAGTCTGTCTCTTCCAAATAGCTCACCCGGACCCTTACTAACGACATTTATGTACAGTCTTACGTGGGAGGGCTCTATCTCGATCAGGGACTCTCCGCCGTCGAAAAGTGGCTCAAGGTGCTGCTCAAACCCTATGCCACCGAAGCATACATCCGCGTTCGCACACGGCATGGGCTTCCCCCCCTCCCCCCCTCACCACCGCCCACCCCAAGCACGAGCGCCTCCTCGACCTCTGATGATTCCTCGTCTGATCCCGACACGACCTCATCAAAGCCCGCGTCAGAAGAATCCAAAAACAATACGGGCCCAACGCCGGTCCGGGCACACTGCAACACACACCGCCACCCGCATGCGTCGGGCACGCCCACCACGACGGGCCACTTGGCATTGTTTAACCAGCATATTCAGAAAGGCGGGTGCGGGATCGAGTGGGTGTATGACGACAGCCTCTCCGAGGGTGCCACCACCACCCCCATCTGGACCGTCCGCGTCGAAGTCGATGGCAAGGTACTTGGCCACGGAAAAGGCGGCACCAAGAAGGCAGCGCGTAATGAAGCTGCCAAGCAGGGTCTTGTTCACTTGGGCATCGAGGTATGAAGAGATGGCTCAGGGTTTGGAGTGCCAAGGTCAGTGTCGCGATCAGGTGGTATTGATAACATGGCACAACGGGTGCCTTCTGCATGGCTTCTCCAGACTTCCGCTGGTGGTGGGTTCACATCTCCTCCTGCGTTGGTGTGCAGACGTGTTGCATGGGTTGTATCACGTTTTCGGTGTTTCTCGTCTCAGATATCCGTTTCAATACCTATTTGTTCGTCAGCACGTACATTTTATGGAACCGGGCTGGCTGTAGATATTTCCTTTGATCCTGTTTTTAAGCACCTCACTGTCTCCACTTGTCGTCTTCTCGTTTCACCATGTATATGTCTAGTTGATACCCTTCACATCATCCGTCCCAGAGCAAGAATGCCTCCCCTAAGACGACCGCGCATGTTATCGCCGTTCCTCGGTAGAACCTCGCAGACACACCCGTCCAAGGTCCCCAATCGGGGGTGCACCCCACACGAGCGTTTTCCGCGTCGGGTCCAACAGACGGGGGAAAGCATGATCCAGCATGGGTGCGAGCACACCTCGGGGTCGAGACTGAGACTGAGACTGTATGTGTACGCCCGCCAAGTCCAGTATCGGTGACGCGCCTCGTCCAGACGCCACCTCTATCAGCGGTGTGGCCGACAACGATGCATTCTGATCCTCCGCCCCCACGTCCCTCCCCTTCATCATCTCCCTTGCCTCCTCGTCCACGTCTGAAAAATCGTCCTGCTTGACGGCGCGAATCGAATACGCCCATACGGCGGTGGCGAACCCGGCGAGGACGAGTCCGGTGAGGGCGTTTTGGAGGCGGAAGGGGGCGCGTGCGCGGAGGAGGCCTGGGGACATGACCTGCGTCGGTGGTTGACGGTCATGTCAGCAAAGGTGCACACAGTGGGAATGAGAATGGGGAAGCGTGGCGAGGGAAGGAGGGCGGGATGGGAGAACGGAGGACTTACATAGCTGCGAGGCCGGTAGGATTTACTGACTTCTTTGCGCGAGAGGTACTGGTCTTGGGACATGGTTTGGTCCGGGTGCAGCCAATGTCAATGCCAGCCATGGACAACATTCCCTTTATCCATTCCCTTCACAAAAAAACCTTTCTCATTTAAAAAAAAAAGAAATGAGTAGATAGAATTGTCCCGGTATCCGTCACTTCATTATTCAAGCAAGGATGCAGTCCTAGAGTCTGCAGAGGGCAGATTCTTGGATTGACAGCGGTGCGCTCGCTGGTCGGCTTCTCGGCATGACAAATTTACAGACTTGAACATCTCTCGACAATCGTAGAGTCCCCTCGTTCCCAATTCATGTTGCCACGAGCCTCAGCAGAACCGAACATGATCCCCCTGGAACTGCGCAGGTGGTCGCTCCGAATCAGGAACCTCCAAGATGCTCCTCAACCAGGTGTTCCAGGGTATCGATGGCCACTGGATTATCCCGGGCCGATACGCCTCGGAAGTGGGATAAAGACAAGGCGTCGCTGGTCGTGCCCGAGCGAACCCATGCTACTGTCGAACTTGCCCCGATTGCTCCGGGCATACTTCTCGTCATTTTCGCCCCCGGAACCTGCCAGTGTGGGTTTATTTAAACCCAGTCGTGTCACCTTTACCCAAGGTGAGTTGCACATCATGATGCTGCGGATGCTTTTGCCACTGGCAATGCAACCTATTGCTGAGGTCGGCGCTTGGTTCCCTTTTTCGCCTGCACTGTGTGGCCATCGGACCGAATTGCGCGCTACGCCGTACTGCACTAAACACAGGATCACCTCGAGTCCGAATATCAGTGGCGTTTTGTACGCTTTGGCTTTGTCAGTCCAAGATTGCTTAAAACAGCTGGAATGGACGCGGCGAGATCACGTGTGGTGAATCACAGCAATCTCATTGGTTGGAGATCCAGATAACTTTACACCATGGCTATGTGAGACAAATGTGCGTACTACACCAAAAAGAAATGTGATGTTGACTGATTCTCGTTTTCGACATTACGGATCGTGTGCTATACATGATCGCATGCCACCACATACGCCACCACATACGACATCGCTGAGACTCGCTATACGCCCAGCCATATCTTCATTCTTTTGCCTTAACAAGGTTGGAACGCCTCAGGTGCCAGGCTATATCCACTCGATCCAGCCATTGCTGTGGAAATATATAATGGCTGTAGATGCAGATGTGACTTGAGCATGTCTTTCCTCGCTCTATCCTTGTGGGAGGCCGTTTACCCCCCGTCAATCCAAGTTCCCATCGACACTGCAACCTTTGTTTCGTATGTCCTCCCAGCCGTCCTTGGATATTTCTTTGTAGCAGTGTTGGCTCTCACCCCACACACGCACGCTCTCCGAGTGGCATTCTGGCCGGTCATCACATTATTATCCTTCCGTGCAGCGGTTTCCGTGGACATGTCGCTTGGCGAACCCAATCGAAAATTCCATAACACCGCATCTGTAGTGAGTTTCTTTCCCCACCAACTCTAACCAGATTGCACGATTACCCTCCACACTTCCAGACCTCAATGATGTTCATAGTCATCCGTACATTCGATTGGGCATTGGCGAAAGAGCCGCTTGAGCGCCAACTTCGTCCTGCAAAGCAATCCAAGTCAACACTTATAGATGCCCTCGACCTCACCTTAGCTTTGCGCGGTCACGGCTGGGACTGGTCACGCGGAGTATACATTCCGCTTGAAACCCGTCCGGCCAGCCGTAGAGGATTTACGTTCCATGTAATCCTTTCCGCGATTTTCCATACCTTCATCTTTGGTGTGCTGCAGACTGCCGTCAAGTCGTTTTCTCCTATGCAACTCGGGACCCTCCCTGGAGGATCTATATTTGACGGAGCACTCCCGTTCTATGTGCGATATCTCCGAGCGGGCATTATCTCAGCCTTTTTCATGCTCGCGATCTACGCCCTTATCCAGGCGTTTTACGACTTATGTACCATGACCGCCATGTTCGTCTTTGGACAGGACCCTGCTCAATGGCCTCCGGCTTTCGATGCCCCATGGCGCGCGACATCGCTGATTGATCTCTGGGGACGCAGGTGGCATCAGTTTTTCCGCCGCATGTTCCTCATTCAAGGGGGTTATCCGCTCTCCTTTTTTCTAGGCAAAGTGGGTCTCATTATCGGGGCATTTCTCTCCTCCGGGGCGCTTCACCACAATGCGTTGGTCCCGCTCAACGATCAGTCAGAACTATGGAGAAACTTGGTTGGATTTGGGATGATGGCGCCTGGCATCCTCGCCGAACGGGCGTTCAAGCAACTTACGGGGAACAAGGTGGGCGGGATGGTGGGGTGGATCTGGACGATGACATGGTTTCTCTCGTGGGGAAGCATGATTGCCGATGCACACACCAGGGCTGGCGCGTTCGGGTATTTTGATTTCGTAGGAAGCATGGTGCCAGGACGGGCAGCCGTGGAACGTTTGGTGGTGAATTTTGATGCTTGGTTGCATGCGATGTAGTGAGTGGGGGTAGATTTTCTGTGATCGAGACGATGCTAGAAGTACGGGCCGATTTTCGGCAGGATCCTTGTTTACAACTTGTCGCTCAATAATAAGAAACTTCTACGATGTAAGCGACCAGACCGCCGCACGCATAGCCGTTACACCAAAAGGTAGAATACTGAATGACTAGCATTCAGTATCACGGACGGTATATGTACTAGTTATGGGACCTAGGTAAGCCAGCGTGCTTACACACGACTCGGAACATTGTCGATTTCTTTCACAGCCACAATCCCCTCCACCTTGTTTACTGGCAGCCTATCCCTCATCCCCTGTCACCTTTTATTTTTATTTTACATTGATAATCAGTAGGATCACCCCTGGCACCGCCACAGGGTGGGGGAGGTCTACTACAGAATAATCCAAAAGAGGGCTTGTCAAGCGTTCCAACCATGCAGGTAGCAATAGCCCACACCATCCAGTCCATCCCTTTCTTAGCCGCCCTGCGTGGTCGTATTCCAATCCTGGCCTCTCCGTCGTATGCGGGACTACCTGGAAAGGGCCAACTGAATACATACTACAATGTGGAATGCGAAACCATTCCCCGAGTTCAAGTTTGTCGCCACGAGATAAAGCTCAATGGCCACAAGTTCCGATGTTTCCATAACGGACAGAAAGAAAAAAAAATTACGAGCGTCATTGGAGAATGCTCCGTGCTCCGCACTGGGGTTCTGTCCTTGTTCGTGTGGTCTCAAATGTAGACGTCACAGAGACAAACCACCGTGTCAGACGTTTGAACTTTGGACCGCACCTTGAATTCGGAAACCAGATCCTCCTGTTATCTTCGTTCCAATGACAGCAGAACAGGAGGACGGGAGATACGTCATACCGAGGATTCCCATGCCACTGTCGAACTCCAGCCTGAGGCATACTTATCGTCTCGGAACCTGTGGTTAAAATCCACTCCTGTCTCACTTCCACCCACTGCCCGGATCCCGAGGTGAGCACAAGCCCAGTTTTTTTTTTTTTTTCAATGTAACCTATTGTTACGTAAGGACGGCGCTTCAAGTTGGTTCCCCTATTCGCCTGCGTTGTAGCTACTCTATCAAGTTGCGCGCTGCGCTGGACCGAACCAAACACATGACCGCACGCCACTGCATACGACATCCCTGACCTAGCTCGTTGTACCCCCAGCCTTATCTTCATTCTTTTGCTTTACAAGGTTGGAACGCCTCAAGTGCCAGGATATTCGGCCATTGACGAGAAATATAAATGGCGTAGATGCAGATGTCTCAGTAATGTCCCTCCTAGCTCTGTCCTTGTGGGAGGCCGTTTACCCCCCGTCAATCCGAGTTCCCATCGACACTGCAACCTTTGTTTCGTATATCCTCCCGACCGTCCTTGGATATTTCGTTGTAGCAGTGTTGGCTGTCACCCCACAGACACACGTTCTCCGACTGGCATTCTGGTCGGTCATCACATTATTGTCCTTCCGTGCAGCGGTTTCCGTGGACATGTCGCTTGGCGAGCCCGATCAAAGATTCCGCAACGCCGTATTAGTAGTGAGCTTCTTTCCCCGCCAACTCTAACCGGGTTGCAGGATCACGCTTCCCTTCACACTTCCAGACCTCAATGGCCTTCATAGTCGTCCGTACATTCAATTGGACATTGACAAAAGAGCCGCTTGAGCGCCAACTTCGTCCTGCAAAGCAATCCGAGTCAACACTTATGGATGCTCTCGACCTCGCCTCAACCTTGCGCGGTCACGGCTGGGACTGGTCACACGGAGTATATATTCCGCGTGAAACCCGTCCAACCGACCGTAGAAGATTTACACTCTGTGCAATCCTGTCTGCAACTTTCCATCTCCTCCTCTTTGGCGTCCTTCACACCGCCATGCGGTCGTTTTCGCCTGTGGGACTCGGGGACATTTCTGGGGGATCCATCTTTGATGAAGCGCTTCTACTCCACGTGCGATATCTCCGAGCGAGCGTCATCTCAATCTTTTACGTGTTTGCGCTCTACGCCCTTGTCCAGACGTGTTACGACTTATGCACCATGACCTCCGTACTCGTCTTTGGACAGGATCCCGTACAATGGCCTCCTGCTTTCGACGCCCCGTGGCGCGCGACATCGCTGAATGATTTCTGGGGACGGAGATGGCATCAGTTTTTCCGCATGTTCCTCGTCCAAGCGAGTCATCCACTCTCCTTTTTTCTAGGCAAAGCGGGTCTCGTCATCGGAGCATTTCTCTCCTCTGCGGTGCTTCACCACATGGCGTTGGTCTCGCTCGACGACCGGTCAGAACTATGGAGAAACTTGGTTGGATTTGGGATGATGGCGCCTGGTATCCTTGCCGAACGGGCGTTCAAGCGACTTACGGGGAACAAGGTGGGCGGGATGGTAGGGTGGATCTGGACGATGACATGGCTTGTCCTGTGGGGAAACGTGATGATTGATGCACACACAAGGGCCGGAGTGTTCGGGTATTTTAATTTCATAGGACGTGTGGTGCCAGGACGGGCAGCGGTAGAACGTTTGGTGGCAGGTTTTGATGATTGGTTGCATGCGATGTAACGAATAAGGGGCTACGTAGATTTTCTGCTGATCGAGACTCATTCTGACAACGTACGCTTTTATGCCTGTAACCAAGTTGTATAGTTCCAGCTTGTTTCGAGCGATTTATGCTACATCATTTTGTCGTATCTAACTACTTGCCAAGAATCCGAAACTAAAAGAGGGTTTCGGTTCTTTGTTAAAAATGATATATCAATGTGTATATACATACGCAGGGAGCACACAACCGCACCGACAAGGATCAGGCGGCGTTTTATGTCACAGCCCATGCACGGTCAAAGCTCTCAGTGCGTCACTCCCTCGGCCCAAGTAGCTTCTGCAGTCCCTCCAATTCCTTTTCTCGTTCGATCAAAATACCTCTCCACTTTTCCTGCTCCTTGATAATCACTCCCCGCGCCTCCTCCAATCGCTCCGCTTCCTCTTTTTCCATATCACTCGTAAACTCAGGCACACCCGACCTCGTCGTTTCTTGCAATGACGCCGGATTGGACGCATGGAACGGAATAGGCTTCTTGGTTGCCTTTGGGAGCGGCGTTGGTGGGTGGACAGTGAGCAATGTGAGAAACGATTGGAATGGATCTGCAAAGACGATTTCGTCGTACTGCCATGAATGCACGGGACCGAGCTTGGCTGCGTTCTCGGGGGACGGAATGTCAGGTTCGGCGGAAACGGTCGAACCTGGGATCGGAAAGGTGACGGTCCAGGGATGAAGTTTGAGGTGGTGATAGAGCGTGATCGCTTTTTCGCCCGACTCGGCGACAAAATTGATCCGGATCTGGATTTCGAACTCGCCCCAGCTGTTGGGACGGTCCGCAGGCGTCAACGTTGAATGTCGTCATACGCGAAACGACAAAAAAAGAAACTTGCCCCGTTTCCGAGACTTCAAACGGTGGTTTATCGATGTCTGTCTCCGGTGCCCCTATCAGCCACACGTCGCATGATGAAGGAGAGGGAACGTACTTCGAGACGGATTGGCGTACGTTTCGTGGAGCTTGAACGTGACGCGTTTGATAAAGTACCCCAGGTCGTCCGCACCGCCGACGATGTCCGAATCTGGCGTGCTCGCAGCCCCTCTGACGGCGACCGTCCATCGATGGGTATGGCCCTCTGGCGCGAGCTCCTTCTCGGCGGGAGTCAACACCGTCGCTGTGTTCCCATATATGACCGGTCTATGGATCGTTACCCCCTATGAAGATCGGAAAGTGGGCCGTCAGTGAATGGCAGGGGAGGTGGTGGGGCAGAAAGAGGGACGTACGCGCACGCGGACACGGTCTGCCATGGATTGTGGGGGGTCATACGCTCGGGCAGGCTCGGCAATCCAAACGCCATTCAGACTCCGACCTTGAGGTCTCTCCCCAACTACTTACCTCGTCTACGTTCAACATGTTCCTCGACTCGCTCGTCAACCGTACGTCCGTCTCCACGAAAAAATACCCCACTCATCGGTCAGTTATAAAAATGTAGGTCCCAACGTCGTGCTAGAACAGCAAAAGGCGTTCCAGGTAAGTCGTTGACAAACATTCGACTCACCCATCGCTTACCCAGGTCTTTCCAGTCCTCCCACTTACCCATCTACATGCGGCCACCACGGGCAAGGCTCTACCTAGGTACTCATCCTCTTTGCTCTTGCCCCAAGCGGTTTGTTCACACGGTCCGTCACAGGGATTTACTTTAGCGTCTACGCAGTCGGCATGGTTGGTACTGCCTATGGCATCTACTCGCTCGCCTTTGTACGTCCCCATTTCAGCGACGCGTATACTTGCATGTACAAACGTTCCCTTCCAGTCCAAGCCAATGAAAAAGGATTAAATACACGCATAGACGCGATTCTCGCTTCCTTCAATACATGCATACACTCGTTATTTCGTCGTCGCGACGTCGGATGCTTCGACCACGCTTCCCTGTGTGAACCAGTAGAACTGGATACTCTGAGCGCCGTCGATCTAAATCTCACGCGTCACGACAAAATGTTTATATGATACTAGATTACCATCCGTCACTCTCCTCTTCACCCTTCAATGCCACTGCAGCCCATCCAGGATACATCTTGGCCTGCAACGCACCGTAAGTAACCCAAAGAGAGAGAAAAAGACCAGAATCACATACCAAATTTCCGTCGTCGGTCGCTTCCTGAAGCAACATCTCCACCAAATTGCTGGTAGAAATCTCTCGCTCTTCACCACCTCCGGACCCTCCACTTCCACTGTGATTTCGGGATTTGATGTTCGATGGTGAATACACCCCTCTCAGTTTCCGCTCGATCGGCCGAAGTGCGTTCTTGGCCAGGTGATGCAAATCCGTCGAGGACTTGACGGCGTTGCGTCGCTCCCGATCCTATATCGTGTTTTCATGGAGCCTGGTCGAACAAACGCGAGATACCTTCCACGTACCATCTTACGTTTCTCGTCCTCCCATTCGACGAGCGGGTCGTGAATGAACGCGTCGAGAACGCTCATCAAAGAGTCCTTGTTATCCCGCAGCAACTGCATTGTCATCTCACACGCCATGCGAAAGACACCTTCGACGCCAGTCACGCCCAATCCGTCGATCATGTTTTGCGTTAGACGAAACGGCACACGTTCGGGGACTTCCAACGTTTTACCCTTGTACGTGGTGTGTACATGTATAAGTGAGGTGGCGTGAGCGGCGAGATGGAGAAGAACACGCACTTTTTCAAAGAGACAGTTAAAGTCGACGTGCACAACGTCACCCGTGTTGGTGTCGAGCAAAATGTTTTCGCAGTGTCGGTCACCCAGTCTGCGAGCCCGTTAGCAACGACGATCGGCACTCGTCGACTAGATGGATGGCTTACCCGAGGATGAATCCGACCATCGACATCACCGCTGCGGTTCGCCCATACATCAAGCGACTAGAAAGCCATGCTGATGGCTCAGGAAAGGTCTCCACGAACCATTCATGAAACACGGGAGGAAATCTAGCAGACAGGGACTCAGACATCATCCACAAAAAAAAGTGTGTGCGACATACGTTGGCAGAACCTTGGTCGCAAACTGTTCCGCGGCTTCTTTTTCCGTTGCCTCTTTAATCTTTTTGAAAACCTCACTCATCTCGGGAGACTTGTTTCGCCGTCAACCCGTGTATAGGCTGTTTGGAGAAACCAGTCTGTACTCACCCAGCTCTTGATGCGTCTTGCCTCGTAGTACCGCATCAACACGGGACGAATGGGGATCGTGTTTGGAACCCATTGTATAAAGCCACATTCCTCGTTGAGCGTCACCACACCATACGTGCGGATATCTGAGCCATAGTCAAGTCTAACCACGGAAAGAAAAGGGTATCCTAGACAAACTTACGAAGTTGCCTCCTTCGAGACTCCGAATTCGCTTTCAGCAATTTGTTGATGATGGCGTTAAAATCCATCAACCGGGCATCCTTTCGAAGATCGTCCTTGGGTTTACCGAGGAACATGTACGTCTGTCCGTTGGATCCGCGAATCGTAATCTTGCGTGGTTTCGCAAGCGAACGCATGATTTCGATTTCGTCCGAAAACTCTATACACAGCAGGGTCAGCACCACCGCACTTTCAAACGCCACGCCTGACGAAAACGGTAACCATACCCTCGAACGTCGGTGCTGCGCTCGGAAAAGGCACGTGTATCGAATTCTCCGTCGTCGAAGACGCAGGTGGTAGATTGGCAGTGAGCGATTCCTGGAGTGGGATGAGCAATCTCGACTTGCCCAGCGAAGCCAGCTTTGGGAATTCGCGCTTCATGCTGAGCGTCTTACGATCGTCGTCGATGGGGTGGTTGCACAACTTGAGCAGCTCTTCTGTTATCGCGTGCGATTGCGTGATGAGCATCGGGAGCTGCGTGTTAGCATTTGTGGGATCGTTCTGACGTGTTCGCGATGAATACCCAAGGCAAGTACGCGACGATAGTGCAGTGCAGGAAAGGGACGTACCCGGAGAGCGTCCAGTATCGCTCGCCCACGCGTTTCTCGATTGGGCTTGGTAGACTTGACGACGGAAGCAAAGAGCCACAACGCTTGGTGTGGGTATTCGCGGATGACCTTGCTGATGATCTTTGACAAGACGTGGTACACTTTTTGATTGGTGTGTCCCACCCTAGACACGATTTGAGGGAATGCCGTGAACCACTACCGCGAGGTTTAGCGGTGGCAAAGTAGGTATCGGGGTAATGAAAACGTGCCTTGTACGCCGGGACGCTTTCCACTGCCTGACATATGGAGCCGTGAATCTTCGAGAAGATGGGATGCGTAGCCGTTTTCGGGTTTTCTCCAAGGTCTAACCAAAGCGTAAGCATGCGTGGTATGGCTTGATAGACGTATTTCGAGCCCAAGCCCACAGCTTTGGCATAGTTCTTGACTATATGCGCATTCATGCGAATACCCCTACAGCCGATATCATTTGTTTTTACTCCGAGAAAACAAGTTGATTGCATACCGTTCGTCATCTGGTACAGAGAGTTGCTTAAACAACTGGTCATGAAATCTTCCGAGATGGTAATGTGCACTTTCCATCATCGTGCCCTGATTTGAAGCAGTCTGGAATGCTTTCAAGAGCTGCGAAGGCTCATATCGATCCGACTCGTTCATCCAACGCGCCCGCAAAATATGAGCCTACGAGATGCGTGAGCCACTTTCAAAAGAAAAAAAAGGGGTCAAATGCTCGCCTTGGCCCTCATGCGTTTCAATTCAGCGTCGTCATCAGACGTCAAATCGATCGTGTTCGGATCCTCCATCAGACCGCTCAGACGCATCGAATTCTCAAGTTCCTGGAGCGCGCGTAGCGGTTCACCCGTCGCCTTGACGAGTTTCGCACTCTCCATAAAGTAGAATCGGGCATTGCTCTGTTGCGCTTGGAGCGTGGCCGAGTAAGCAGTCTGCCATTGCTTGGCTTTACGCGCAATCTTGGCGCTCGCAATCCACGACTGACCAATTTCCTTGGTTATCAAAGGCGTCGTATTAGGACTGTGTAAGCGAACGTCAAACTCGGAGAATGGTGAGTGTGGTCTGCCTCTGACCTCAGTGCAAGCGCCGTACGCCGCATGCTCAAAACTGCTTGTCGGACACGAAAGTTAGGAAGCGTGGCATCAAACCGAGCAGCGAGTGAAGTGCCGAGCGAGTTCATCGCCTCTTGCCGACTTTGCGAACGAGGAACAGTCGCAGAGACGGCATCGTAAATGAGCTCCATCTCGTGAATCATATGCAAATCCAACAACGCGTCGTACGACTGGCGGTACCCTTTGGCTCCGGCTGCCGTGATCGGCGCACCCAAGACAAGCGCGCGCATTGGACAATGCAGATGCTACGTCGTTGGCGTTGCCCGCTCGCATGGCTAGGAGAACGCGGGCTTTCATAATGTACGGCGACGTCAACTCATTGTTGGCCGTGATTTGCTGGAGATCATCCCAAGCACCCATCATCCAGGCACTTTCGGCCTGGAAGCCTGCTAGTGCGGATTCCCAGTCAGGATTTCGAACGAGCACACCCCGTACATGTGTCCTCAGCGTATCTGAAAGAGTCCTCATGGAACTTACTCGGGCGAAAAAAAAGTGCACGAAACACGAACCGTAGTGACCCAGATTTCTCAGACAACGCAATAGACCTAGATGGAACTCGAGGTTGTCAGGAGACTGCTGAAGACGCACTTCCCAACAACTCTGAGCAGCCGTCCATTGTCCCGTGCTTTCATGTTGTCGGATCTTGTGTTCCAAAGACGGCGAGAGGATGAGCATAGATATTCCCTCCATCCCATCGGGTTCGTCGAGGTGAGCATATATCTCGTGTAGACGTTCGTAGTGGGGAGTAAGCTCCCTTGATGATGCAGGCGTACTCCGTTCTCGAAGCGCCACGACCTGCCGTTCGAAATTCATCATAGACCTCGCATAGGCCTTGCATTGAAGCGCGGCTTTAGCCATTAGGTCATGGTTGATGCTGGAAAGCATAGAATCAATTCGAACAAGCTGGTCTTCGCTCTGCGACCCAGCAGCATTTGCCCGTGAGCGCTTGTTGTTCTCTGCTATCTTGGAACTGATATCCTGGCGCAGAATGCGCACAAATTTGCTAACGTGGTCGAGAAGCGTGAAGACGACCTAGATGATATGTCAGTATTGATCACCGGTGATGCAGTTGGGGGAGAGGCCCAACTTGAGCACTGAGAAACTTCTTGTCCGCACTGGAAGGGCTGCGTTCGTCGACTTGGTCCTCAAGCACGGCCAATAATTCCTCCCGTATATCTTGTATGTCCCCCTCTTCCCCAGACAAAAGAATGTTTAGAACAAGGTGAGGCAATAGGTGGTGTGCCACTCCGACGTCTTTATTCCTCAGAGCTGGCCGCAAGACGCCAAAAATTCTGCGTGCGGTCTCCCCAGACGCCCTCGAAATGAGGTACGTTGTCCACAGCTGAAGCCATTCTCGGTAAGTGTTTTGTCGCGGATAAATCGGACGTTCGGGCGGGACAAGCGGGTTTTCGATGTTCTGAAACCGGCCCTCCAACATGGGGGTAATTGTCTCGAGAATGTGTTTCGGCAAACTACTCCATCGGTTGCGCACCTTGACTGGGACCGGGACCGTACTCTTCGGTGCTACGAGCGCGGAGGTGAAACCACAGAATCGTAACAGTTCCTGAATGCTGTATGAGAGGCGGCCCTGGTATTTGATGTCGCTGGTGGAGCGAAAAGTACCGACAAGAACATCCTTGATGAGATGCATCGCGAACAAGACAGCCTCGCCCTCGTCCGTAAAGTTGCTCCGGACGACCATGCGCGAATCGTTCGAGCCAATCTCAAAACGGTCTGGATCGGCAGCTCCCAGGATCCCCATACATTCGAAAGCCAGCAGTCGCAGCCCCTCAATGTCATCCCCATCGCGAGACGCGATGTGGAACAGTGACGACTGTACCTTCCCGACCAAAGGATCGAAAGCATCCCCAGACGCTAAACTGCGAACAAAGTCGGGGTGGTCCACGGACATCAACGTTTTCAGTTCTCCGAGGAAATGCAAGGTGATAGCATAGTTGTCGCTATTCAATTGCGCCAGAATCTTGTGTAGCTTCTCTCGTGGATCCCGGGAAGCCCCACGTCGCATGAGCTCTTGGTGGATACCCCTCAGCTCTGGGATATTCCTCAAGTCCACCACTTCATCCAGATGCCCCCCGGACAAGTCACCGATGTCGAACAAGATGAACCTAAGGCATTCCTTTGCAGTTTCCCGAGCAGTTGGTGATAGTGAAGGCCACAGTGACGCGATGGTCGCACTGGTTGCCACGACGTGTGGTCCGACATCTTGGGGAGCGATGTTCTTGAGGAATACTAAGCCAGGTCGAGAGGGTGACACCCGTAAGCTCCGGGATCAAAGACATGGTCTGGAGCGTAGCCATGATCTACAAACGATAAGAACAACGGAATTCACTTTCAATATCGGATTACCTGGGGAGCAACGCTCGTGAGCGCGTCATGGACTTGCACAATCAACGCTCCGAAAGCCCGAATAATCTGTCTTTTGGCGGGTATGGTCTTCTTTCCTCGGATATCTTGTAGCATCTCGCTCATGTAAGACACAATGCCCAGCAAGTTGGTCTTCAGCAACTGAACCATATCCGTGTTGCTGTTATCGTGACTTCCCGAATTAGAAGACATTATGCGGCCGACTTTTCTCAGTGCACTGACGGCCTGGAAATCAAGAAAAAAAAGGGTCATCGACAGCCTCGAATCGGGATATGTGCGCCGCCTACCGATGCGGCGTCGTCGGGATTTTCGTTCCCAAGCACGACCATCAAGTCTGCCAAGAGTGGGAGCAAGTTGCTGTGGACGATACTCCGGATGTCTATTGACCGTCGGTTGATCTCGTCGGCGTCTGCACGAACTACTTTCACGATAAAGTCCAGGGCCTGGTTCGTCTGTCCTGGCCCTTGAAGTCGAAATATGTGTGCGAGGATCAAAGAAGCATCGCCGAGGAATAGAATCGACAATTTCTTGCCCAATTCGCTCGCGATCTCTTCGAGGACTCTGACCTCGCGTTCGGCAAAGAGGTAAGGAAGCGCATGCGGGCGCGTAATAGATAAAAAGCTGTTCGGATAGACTCCTAAAAACTGACACATCTCTACAAATAATTCCGGGTTCGTACACTTGCGAGCGACGACAAACGGCGCGATCCGGGGGAGGAAAGGTGATAAGAACCCATGCGGCGGTTTCTTGTACCGCTTCGTCAGTTCAGTCAGCTAATATCCATGTTAACTTGGCACCGCGACACTTCAAAGGCATACTCGCCTGTCCCAACGCAGTACTCTTCAACACTGGGTTGTGTTCACCCAGTTGCGAGACCAGGTGAAAGACGACTTCTTCAAGAACTTGTGGATGAGCATCGCTGAAACCGGTCAGCCACATCAATGAAGCGTCTTCAATTAAAACGGACGCACGTTCCGATTAACCCGAGCGTGATCAACGTCGTCTCTTTGATCGCGTTTCTGGCCCCCGTGTGAAGGAAGCGAACGAGGTGGAAAAATAGGTCTTCTATCTGCAACCAACCTGCTTGGTCGTTTGCGCATACTTTGACGAGTTGGGCAAGAGCTTGACTTGAGATGGATGAGTACACCTCCAACTAGAATTCGATGAACACGTACCCTGCCAATAACCTCGAGGATCTATCCTTGTCGGATACCCCACGCTGGACCAGTTCCAGCGCGAGGGTGCAATTGTTGGCAAGCAGGTCGACAGCGTAGTGTTTTACGATACTTAAAATGGCCCGATACGTGTTGCCACGAACCACGGGCGTCACTTCTTCAGCGGAACCGACAAGGAGCTCGCCGAGCAAGGAAAGTACCGATTGAACCAGCAAAACGCCCCCATCAAAAGAGAAGAGCAATTGCGTGACGATTGATGACGTGTATTCGGCAATGGCTCTTCTGACGACGGCCGACCTGGACCAAGTCGTTAATGACGGTATAAAGCGCAGGATATTGGATACCTCTGTGAACTATCCCTCTTCAACACCTGCAAGCCGCACCCTGCGAATTCGGCATCGGATAACGCGGCGTTATTCGTCCACTCGAGTTCCTGCGGATCAACCACCACTCGGAGCACTTGCGTGGCCTGAACACGCCAACCGGCGGAACAGTGAGACCTGCTTTGGGACACCCCGATCGCTGGCTTGCAACACCTCAATATCTCTCACGACCCCATCCCAATCACCATACAATCGATTTCCTTGGAAAAAGCCCCTGACAGCCTGCAAGCCCGCACCATCCAATTGATCAAGATGCTTACGCAAAAAGACGGACGCGAGAACCTTGTACGATCAGTCGTCTCGATTCTGCATCAAAACACGCAAGACAAACGAACTCTGAGTTCAATCCCAGCATCCCCCCATTCCTCTTTTGTCAGAATACCAAGGATAGCAGTTGCGTGAAACGGGGTCAGTCTCAAGCGACTGTCTCCTTCGTTCGACAAAAAGGAAGCAAGTGCCCTGACAGTGGGATAGGATGGATTCTTGGGTCCTTCTTCCAGTTTATGGATCAAGAGACGGGGAAACAGGGTCCCAAGAGCATCCCGAAAGCTGGTACACATTGGAAGCAAGACCTGCGCAGCCTGGAGAGTGCGAAGTAGGCAGCGTGACCGCACCACGTCCGAGAGGGGGTAACTGAAACAACAATAGAACGTCAGAGGAACAATTCGGGCGATACGCCGCAAGAGATCATGCGTAAAACACCGTGTTTCCTCCGACTGTTGCAGCACCCTGGAAGTAATATCCGCGACAACGCTGCAGAAGACGACAAGAAACGATTTGTTCGGTAGTCTGATAATATCCGCGTTATCTGGAGGGACCTACTTTGGCTTCAGAATGACTTCGACGCGTGATCTGTATGGAAATACCCTACAGGCGTATCTACTCTGTTGGAGGGTGCCCGCCCAAAATGTGGCGCCGAATAGAACCGAATGTCCAAGGGAAAATCGTCCTGTGACGTGCTCAAGACATCTACGAACCTGAGACAAGAACGACACGCCAAGAAAGCACGTTGCTCACCGTGGGTCAAGCCAAGCACGCACCGCAAAAGCGAATGTACCATGATTCTCTGAGATATCTCCCTTCGGAAGGGAGAAGCAAGCAACTGACACAGGATGTGCACCAGAATGTTGGTCGCCTTTGAGTACAGGGTTGTAGGGTCCAGGTGGTCCGCCAAGCTAGCGTTGGTCGCATCGAGCCAGGATTCCGCCGACACGCAGAGGGCAAGCAGTCTCACGAATAACTTCTTCACGAGATCCTCCCCGTCATACCAGATTGGCCGCGATTGGTGCGAAACATGATCCAAGACGTCGAGCGACACATGTGTGAGCGTGATGCGTTCGTTGGTCGTGCCTTGTTTAATAGACGTGAAATAGGGAAAGTAGCCATAGACCTGATCAGCGAGCCCTGATATCATGGTAACCCAGGAAGCTCTGTCGTAGACTGCTTTGTCGCCATCTGCGGTCGACTTTTGTATCAAGGACCGCAAGAACTCCAGGAGCTGCTTCGGGGCGACAGCGTCTGAGCCATCTGGAGTCTGAAAGGTTGCCGGAACACAGCTGGACGGTGGGTCGCTCATTCACAGCGGAAGACTGGGATGAACGTCACGACAAACTTGGAACGCGAGTCACGCTGTTGACGCGTCGCGCACTCACGCCTCAAAGTTACCAAATTAGGTAAATGCATTGGACGGTGACCGTGATGCTGGACAGAGTCCCCCCTACTTGCGACCAGCGCGCCGCTTCTCTCTCGCCTTCTCCCTGTCCATCGCCTTCTGTTCTGCCCTCTCCCCTTCCAACGAGCTGAACGCCTTGTTCATGCGCTCCTTGTAGACCCGATCCTTCTCCATCTGCTTCTTATGCTCCACGGTCGCAATGAACTTGGCATCTTTGCGAAGCTCGCGAATAGCCCCCTTGCGTTCCTGCTTGAGCTGGTAACGCAACTTGGCCGCCTCGTTGCGCTCACGGTCCGGGTCCTGCCGCTTGCTGTACGATGACGAACTGGCTTCGAACTTGGGGATGTACGACGGGATCGGGATCGGTTTGTGAGCCTGTAAAAGGAGCGGTTTCCGGGACTGTCGGGAAAACTTGAGTAGACATGTGATCTTGTCTTCCAAGGAGGAAACACGCGACTAAAAACACGTAAGACTCTGCGATTAATAATAACCTGAAGTCATACCTGGACGTCTTTGGACAGTTGACCACATTCCAGCCCCGAGAGTATGTGATTGATTGGCTCGTATAGCTCGATAAATCCATCCAGCGACTTGTACATATCGCCGAACCGTTCCAATAGACTGAGGGCCAGCCCAAGGGCATCAATTTTGGATTGTTCCGTAGGATTTGCAGATATCATGTGCACCAAGTCCGGTGCTCGGAATCGAAGGCCACTGGCTTTGCTACTGTCGATAGCCAGCGACTCACATAATTCGGATCGCAAGTCCGGACGCGTGAAGATGCCAGGTAGTGACTTTGTGCTGGCAAATACATGTGGCGCAAGGTGTAATGTGGCGTTGACCACGAAGTTAATGGCTTCTGGAACGAAGCGTTTTGACAGAAGTTCATATTGCAAGAACAGAGAAGACAAGAACAATCCCCTGATGACGTCTCCGAATGACCTGATCCGGCACAATCCGAGATATGCCCCCATGAGTAGTCGCGCAGGCGAAATGACCGGATGTCGCATGTCACTGGTCGGCCAAATGATTCCTATCACTCGAAGGAAAGTGAGTTCGGAGAGCCCAGGCCATGTCCTTGCCTCTGGTTCTAACGCGCCAGTCGCCAAGCCACGTTTGAGGTTTTTATGCATAAGAGATACCTTTTCCACGAAACACTCTGCTGTTTCGATGGGATATGATCGACAAAGTGCGAACAAGTGCGGAACGAGAGCGGATAGCAACTTCATTCTTGGTGCTGGCGGCGACGCTATATACAGAGTATGATCAATGAGGACCCTCCCCAGGTTCTGTAAGTAATATTAAGACAGGGATATCAGGGTCACCAATGTCACCTTACCTGCAACTTAAGTTTGTTTTCAGGACCCAGGCTGTGATGGTATAGTGTCTGGATCCTCTGTACTACCGTCGGAACATCAGAATCCGGAAGGCCTTCAATGATTTCGAGAAATTCATCGTGACTTTCAGGCGCAGGGAACGTATATGGCAACTCCTGAGCAGCCTTCAGGGTTTCGGATGATCGTCGGGTCTTCCGTTTGCGCTTCGCTTCAGTGGTATCTTGCTCTTCCAAGTCGGACGCTTTGTCGCCACTCGACAGATTGTCCTCTCCGAAACTATCGAGATCAACTTCTTCGTCACTTTCATCACTGTCTTCGACGCCACTTTCTTCTTCTTCGCTCTCAGACACACCACTATCCGGCTCCACATCAAGACCAACGCCAAGTCCACCAAATGATTCGTCTTCCATGAAATCATCGTCTAGGTCATCGCCCCCGCGAGGGCGTTTCCTTCTCCGTCCACCTGCATCTTCATCATCGCTCTTATCTGGATCTTGACCCAGCATACGCAATCTCCGTTGCTTCTCCGCCTTTTCAAGCGCCTCCTTTTGCTCCAGAGCCAATTCTTCCTCCGTTTTCGTTCTATCTTTTGGATTTGCACGTTTATCAAAAGCGAGCTCGCGGACCTGTTTGTCGTAGTCTATGGTATCGTCGGCAGCGGTGGATGCTGGTGCAGGAAGCGTTACAGTGGTACCGTTATCTGTAGATGACGGTTCGGGAGCATAGAGGAGCGTCCTGAGCGAATCAAAATCTTGGTCGAGCTCATGCCGCATGTTCTCTTCTTGTTCCTTCTCCATCTGGCGACGCATCTATGCCGAGCGACGTCTGATTCAGCAGTACTTTGTGCATCAAACGAATAAATACCTTGTGCGCCTTACTCTTGGCGATAACTTCAGCCATGACTTCGGCTTTAGACTTTCTGCGATCGGGCTACAAAGGTGGGTTAGGTGATCTGCACGAAATTAACGAGTCACTATCTCGTACCTCGTCCTCCTTTTCCTCCTCCTCGTCGCTAAATCCACCAAAGTGGACCTTTTTAACGGTATCGTGATCGAGTTGACCTTCTAAGATGATTAAATGTGCCCCTCAAACGCAGAACAGTACTCACCCTCGTCGTCATCGTCCACGGGTAACAATATATCGTCAAAGTCGTCCATTTTAGACAAACTCTGGCCATAATGTGTCAGTTCGTCCTCGTTCTCCAGGTTGAACGCGGACGCCTTGGACGCGCGCTGCCTTTCCCTCGTGAACCGCTCCAACATACGCTCCTCGAGCGACATTGCAGGGTCATTTTCACCAAACCGTCGATCGACGACACCACCAACCCTGCCCCTCTGTTCGATTTCCTTCAAGAGCAATTTCTCTCTCTACGTGACACCAACGCATGCATCAGCACAATACATCACGATAACGAGGACGATTCTACTTGCTGCATCCCAGCCTGCTTGCTCTGCGCTGGTCGTCCCATCGTCCCCTTGATCTTTCGTCCACCGACATCGTGTTTGAGTCGGGTGACCTTGACGTCAAACGGGTTGAGCTTTTGTTGGATCTCGCGCAATTTGGCGGCTTTTTTTACTTTTGCGTGTTCGGTCAATGGGGTGGACTTTTTTTTCTTGCCGTTGGGTCTGTTAACCCCGGCTTGTGAGAGCGCGGATTTGAGCTGGGATAACTGGGATCCCTTGGCCATCGTAGTCACGGTAAGACAGTGCGTCACAACATGCTGTCACACGACCTCACACTCCTTGCACAAAGTTTTCATGGCGACGACGGCCCGATTTGTGTTTCATATGTATCGTCTGATAATCCTTATTACTGTCCTTCTCCTGCGTCGGAGCGCGGAGCACGGAGCACGGCGTATCGTTCGTACCGCCACGGTCACCATCGGGCCACCTACTCCCGAATCCCATTCAGAAAGTAGATCCCTTCGACACATGGCCCATCATGATTTAGCCATATGGAGGACCCGATGTGAATGGCAGCCCCAGGCTGTCCCCGATTGTCCCGGGCATCTTGCCTCCTTCCTGGTACCTTTTCCTCTCACCAGCAAACCCTGCACGTTACGGATCCCCTTGTGTGTTGCCAGCTCAACCCTTCAGAAGCACTGGCCGCCCCGAGATCGTACACACAATTGACAGACACGGTCGTCCGGCGTCGTAAGTCCGGACGTCTGTCAAAACCATGTATTTTCTGCTCGTTGATCATGACGGACACAGAACTAGGATCAGCGCGCTTGACGACCCCGCTTGCTCGAGACACCTATTCAATCCTGGTCATTCGCATCCGAACAAGTGTCTACCGGAACATCTGTGATCGTATCATCCGCGCCGGATAGGTAGCGTGTATATCCGCTTAGAGCTGTCAGCCAACGACCGGACGTCTTCCCCGAGGTGCACGCTCCGTAGCCCGGATCACCCCATGCAGAAAATCATGTCACACCAGAAAGGAAGCGGGAAAGATTGTAACGGAGGAACGACCCGATGTATACCATCAAACCCCTCTACCGTGTAGGCCACCAGACAAAGCAAGTCAAGGACAAAACAGGTTGGCTCTTTATCACCCGCTCTCTTTTCCCAGAAGCGCCTCCATGGTTTGTACTTACGTTACTGTGGCACGTCCAACCTAACAAAGGGGGTGTATATTACCATCCGAGGCAACGCCGCATCATAACACCACATGTTCTGGCACATTCACTTTGCCGTCACCCGCTTTCAATCCCCCAATACGTATGTACGTGAACTATCGCCCGAGCTTACGAGTGTACATTGAGAGTGGCGCTCACAAGCCATGTTGACTTAAGCGCCACGTCGTCGACGTCGATAATTACTCCCAAACATTCAAGCAAGAGCCTGTTGACATTCCCATGCACTTGGTTGGCTCCGACGGCACCTCGGAAAGTCTTCACCGAATCACCGGACAGGAACGACGTTCAGTGATGCGATCCACGTTCCCTTTCCAACACACTCCGCCACTGGCCACAGCATAAACGAAAAAGAATAATGCGGACGTGGTCTGGAGGCGCCCATGTTCGACATATGCCTCTTTTGTCCTAACGGATGGGTCTAGTCGGACGTAAACGTATCCGAATCTGAATGTTGAATCCTCTTCGGAGAGTTTGCCAGCGCGATAGGCCATAGCCCCCTTATCCCCAAACAAAGTCATGTGTGTGCCTCTGGCGGGCCTCGTGTTCACTCTTGTGTTCATGTTCAAACTCATATTCAAAGCCAACCCTTTTTCTCACAAGGCAAACTTTAACTATACGTCAGCCCAGGGAAAACACTCTCATAACTCGGAGACATCCCCCGTTGAGTGATGGTTTGGCCACCAGTGCTGCCCAATGGGGTATGATTATGAGAGAATTGACTGTACAGGATCTCAGGGTAGCATAGACACGCGACACTGACAACGCCTTGGATACAACTTGAATACAGGCTTGTGGGATGTTGGTAACCGCTAAACCAGTGGTCCCTGTGTGGCGAGAGGGGCATTCAGTGCATTCATCTCATGCGCCACTCATGGGAAATGGTTTACTCAGGCTCGTCCCGCAGCATTGCAGATGCCAAAAATTCTAATTCAAGGTATACTAAAGTGCAGTGACTAACACTCCGAATAGTAGTAGTACAGTCCTCATTCTCTTCTCGCCGGTTGATTTCGTACATCATCTGTAAGGGTATCTATCATCGCGACAACGACCCAGGATGGGGAGCGGGGAGGGGTATGAGATGGACATATGGATATGTGCATAATGGGTACGATGTAGAGGATACAAGTCGATCGCAGTCGGTGGGACGGGCCCCCGGATGATAAATATCGTTGACTTTTTTGGCCGTGCTACGTTGTATCGTCGTCGTTTTGAGCCATACTGAATAAATAAGCCCCGATGTCGCGTAAAGACCAAAAAGGCTGCGAGTGAATTAACATGGAGCAGGTCGAACGCGAAGGACAATAAATAGGATCAAGAGACGGATAAGCCCAGAGACACGTCGAGTTATGAGGATGGCAGGTCGACGATCAGGGATGGGGAGGAGAGCAACAGAGGCGATGCGTGGGGGAGTGGAGAGGCCTGTAGCAAAGCGTCTGGCGTGAGACTCTGCACCGGTGCAGGTGACTGTGACAGGCATGGGTGGCGAAGCAAACTGAACATTGCGCTGCACAGGCAGTGACCCACGGCGGAAACTCTCCGACTGACCCTGATACATCGCTGGCTGCGGGTAATAATTAGGTGTAGTCGCCATTTTGCGCGGTGCGGGATGTGATTGTTGAAGGGAAGCAATGTCCGTAAGGGGGGCATTAGGGAGGCGGATAGGCGCTTGCACGCCCGAGTCCACTGGCGGGCTCTGGGAGCTGCGAGGGATGGGGAACGTCGAAGCAGCAGGCGACGAAAAAGCGGACGACTGTGAGGATGCGGAGCCAGGCGTAGGGGGCTGAGAAGAGCAGATGGAAACTGCAGCCAAGTTTGAATACACGCCAAATCAGGAGTGAATATGGGACACTTACAGCTGTCGTCCCAATCGCTGGCACCACTTGAGTTATTGCTAGAAATCGAGTTGCGACGGGTAAGGCCCAACTCGCTTGGTTCGTTCTTGACGGGGTGAGAACCAACGGGAACAGATTTGGGTGTCTTTTTGTCTGCCGGGGTGCCACCAGTAGCCTTGCGCGTTTTGCCACCTGCGCGGAGCTCATCAAAGCGCAGGGGACGCGGACGGAGATGGGTGCGCTCATAGAGGCCACACTTGTTGCAGACAATTTTGCCAGGATTGAGGGTGGAACGCCGCCAGGAAGGAGGCTCTGTGGTGTGGCAGTTGAAGCAGCGGCGGCGAAGGTACTGGGTTTCCTTGCTGGCGGCGTCGTCAGTGAGCTGAACGGGGGCGGCGGCGCCGGCAGGGGAGGGAAGGAAAGAAGGGTGGTGGGAGGCGTGGAGGGAGTGGGCAGGGAAGCCAAGCTGGGAGGGGACTATGAGGGAGGTGTCCTCGAGCTTGATCGGCTGGGGGTCGGGGTGGTCGGTGACTGGGTCGGGATAGATGGAGTACGGATCATAGTACTGGGGCTGGGGGAGGTCGTGGCGGACGTAGGGGTAGGTAGCGCGGCGCGGGACGGGGTGAGTGTGGAGGTGGTGTTGCTGCTGCTGCTGCTGCTGCCACTCGGCGTAGTGGGCGCTGTCGTCAATGTAGAGGTCCTGGGGGTAGCTGTCGTGGGGGTCCTGTTCGTAGAGGTCGTGGAGAAGGGTATTTGGCTGGTTTGTGTAGGGGAACCAGGTGGGGTCGTTGTGGATCATCAAGTCGGATTCCTGGAAGATGTGGGGGACAGATCCGATCGGGATGTTGTGCTTTGGGTTGATATAATGAAAGTCGGACTGGTTTGGGGATGGGGTACGCGGTGTGGAAGAAGCGTCAGAGAAGGACGGCGGGGAGGGATAAGCGTCGAATTGCATCCTTGTGAAAGCGTCGCAGCAACTGGCTTGCCGTCCGACGCTGAGAGGTTATAAGAACAACGCTGTCCATGCCCATAACAGGAACTTCCTTTTCTGGTCGGGGCCCATCTCCTTCCCAGATTTCGGCTACTCTTTCGTTCAACCGTACCACTATCTCGGATCCCCGGAACATCCCGCCTAACCGATCTCAGATCCGCCAAATACAAACAATCACACACCCAAACACACGGTGACATAACAGCGTGTCCGCGTTACGTCAACACCACCCACGCACAGCCCCTTCAGACCCCGTGCCCACCTTCCTCGTCCCCCCTCCGCCGGTCCACGTTCGTCCCACCCTCGGTCCCTTCCACGGTCCCGTCCCGTGCGGGCGTGCGCAAATGCGCCCTCATCGCACCCCTCCTGCACTCTGCGATACCCCCTCGATCACCTCTCTTCCCGTATCTTGCACGACCACCTACGCCAGCCATAGTACTTTGAGATCTCGTTGCTGCTCCGGCACCCAGCCCACCTCCGGCGCGAATGTAGCGACTTCTATTTTTACATCCGACGAACAGCCCTTTCCTTTCACTCTGGCCATGCTGTGCTCAGCGACTCTTCGCACGTGCACTGTATTTGGAATCTCGTCTCGTATCTCCCCACTCTTTCCCCTGCATTTCCCAATCTATGTCCTCATCCCCTCCAATGCTATACCCCATATAATCTCAATTCTCCCCATCGTGTGCATCAAGCCCGCATCTGTTTTGATGACCATCCACAGCGGTTATCAGTAAACCACTGTCCCTGTTACAGATACACTTCCCCGTTCACGCGTCTATCGCTCTCCTACCTCCTTGCGATGACCTTCCGAGGACACACTGCAAAATGATCGCGACGAATGCGGGTGCCCATCCGGTGCTATCCACGACGAAACCCTTTACATACCTCCACCTGATTTCCCTTACTACATCCGGTGAATTGCCCACCCCTCACCCTCGAACAAAGTTCCATCACAACAGCCTGCCATCGTCACAGGGGCCCATGCCTTAGCTGCTAGCATTGCTCTTTGATTCCCTGGCAGATATTCCCCGTGTAATTTCCCAGACGTCATCGCTCATCGTACTGGCTGCATGCCCTTGACATTTGTTCGTCTTCCTGACCCTGTGATGCTGTATTAATGTATCATCTTATTGCACAAAGCTTCCCGTGACGGCAGCTCAGCCCGTGCTGTCGTGGTATACGTTTCAAAATCGCGGAGTACATATGGGGGTTGGTTCTCGACGCATCTTGCCATCTCCGCACTGCCGTTCCATCCTAATGAAAATAACGAGATACGGCTTGTCAACAATTCCGCTGCATTGTCTTCTGTCCTAGGTCCTCGAGCTTGTGGTGGATCCTGTACTACAGCATAAACGCCGTGGATCCGTCGACAAAGTGATTCGCACGTGTCTCCCCTTGACGATCGATTTCGTGCTGTGGAGTTCCTTTTCCTCAGGCATGCGCTATATCATAAAGAGATGGAACTGATGAGGATCTCTTAGATCACCCATTCCTGTCGAGGCACGGTACCGCTCATACATCGGTGGGAGTATACCTCGTCATCATCAGCAGCAGCACAGCGGGATCCGATGGCAGGCCAGCAAAGAATCGCACCATCATGGCCCCAACGGGACTGGAAGACGCCCAGGGTCTCCGCGCTTCGTTGTCACCGCTCTCGGTCAATCCCAGCCGCCGCATCGTTCAAATTTTGCGATGCGACGCAACGCTGATCATCGGTAGCTCGCATGGACACCACCGACGGGAATATGAACAACGTGGAACTTAGTTGCATCGGAACGAGCGTCTCGCCGAAGGCGAAGCCCACTCTTCGTTCACCTCTGACGCTGTAATACTGCATTGTGCGTAAATAGGTCAAATTACCAATGAAATGAATTGCACATGGACCAGGCTGGCAGCAACATGTGAGTGACGTCTGCGACGCTTGCGGCCCGTGCCTAGTGACAGTCGCCGGTAATGTATTTGAAAACGGGCCTTTCCGATGTTATCTTGCCGCCAAGAGAGACCCTCTGGCCACAGGACATGAGATTGGGTGTTCTCCACACCACGTTCCCTCGAAGGTTATTTTCAACATGACATGCTCACCTCAGTTATCGTGCTCGGTAAGTGCCGTTGTCCCCAGGGCTGTTCCGCGCAGGAAGGCCGGCAAGTTACTCAGAGGATCTTGCGTATCTGGCAGGTCGAGGAGTCTGGATAGGAGCAACGGTTAGTTTGAAACTGTCTCGCAGGCAATACCGTGCTCGATTCCCTCGACATCCCTTTTCGAGACTGAACGCATGCCAAGCCCCATTGCCATCGGGGCTTCCGATTCCGCTATTCCAACGTATGTACGTTCGTGCTTCGACAGCTTCGATTAGCCATCCAGAAAAGCATCCAGATGCACTATGGTACTCCGTACGCCACCCGTTGTAATTCGACCGGCTTCCGTGGGGTGCACAAGACGGTGCTACAGGGACGACCAGTTCCATTCACACAAGTACTATTCGCGGCGCGTCTGCGGCCGAATGCTGCAGGAGAGCAACCCCGCTGCCACTTTGGGACGAGCGCCATGCGCGCAGCCCTCTCCAGGGGCAACGTCTGCCGGGGTGACCTATCTTGCGAGTCGGGCGTGCCGGTCAAGTCGGAATCGCTGTTTTGTCAACGTTCTCAGCTGTCCTCAGTTGCGGTTCCGGTGAAGTCAGTGGATAAAAAGTCCTCGGGAGGCGGGCGCGATATGGAAGTCTTGTCGGCATGAACTGTTCACCGTGCCTCCGCGTCAGCGTTGGCCCAAGATCGGTGCAATAAACGGATTCTATTCAATTCACCGACCCTGTATGGTTCATTCAGGGCGCAGCTGACGAATCCAGGACTCGTCTGCGGATTCTTTGCGTCGTGCGTCCACAGCAAACTGACTCATGCGAGCGTCACTGAGGTTCTGTACTAGGTTACATTCAGCATGGTCCTGTTAAAGTATGAAGTCACATTGGCCCATGGATCTCTCTCCGTTTCAGATCCCGATCGCCCACCGGGCGCACTGCGTGTCAGTCCACGGCCACGCTAGACGTTGCTTTTTTTTTCCACGTCTGGCGCTGTGGCAGGCTTACCACTGACGTATTTGATTCCAAAGCGTTTCATGTCGACCCGCCCCACACGCTACTCCGACCCTTTGCCCGCCGCCTTCGTACGTCCCCCATGGCGCCACAGCGGCGGGAGTTGCACATGCAAGTGCCTGCGCGTTTGCAGACTTGAACCCAAGGGCTTTCCGCGCCCATACATTCGCCTTCCGGGTTCCGCGTCCGGCGCGTTGTGTGGATATTGTTTTGAATCGGTAAAAAGCGACCACCTCGTGGGTTCGTGTGGCAGCCCATGGCTTTTTTGTTGCGGTTGCCGTCATTCCTCGCAGCTAGCTAGGCGTTTCCCCCCTCCTCACTCCATTTTACCGTATTCGACTTGCCTCCCCTGCCACGGTTACGTTGGTACACACACAGCGCCGCAAGGTCATGTCCAGGTATGGATAATCTGACCAAGGTGCTCGAGGCTAGCCATAGGCTCGGTTCGAATGCCATTGGATCCGCAATACATATAATACCCATGGCTGTGACTCTTGGGTGTGGAGCTGCACCCGCGTCTCCCTCTGGCAAAATAATATAGAGTGCCTGTCTCATGACCGGATGCCATCCCTGACCCTCACTTTATCATGCGAACCTCCATATGCGTCTTAATATCTTCTCACCTGTAATCCTTTTTTTAAAAACAAAACAAAACACCCACAGAATGTGACTCGAAAATATTATTGGAATCACCACAGTGATAGCTACTTGTACATACATACGTACGCCGCCTTCGTTCGAAGAATAGCGCAGGGAAGAGGGAAGACAGGGAAAAAAAAATAGGACGTCTACAGCTACACCTCACGGCATCCGGTAACTTGAAGATTCGATACGACAACTGGTACAAAAGCATTTGTTGCTTGGCACTCATGGAAAGGGAGACAATTATGGCAACGCGCAATTAAAGCGGCTCGCATTTCTTCTCGACAGGGGAGGGCGCGGGTTCGAGAGGGCGTTACCGCGGACCTGACCCCTCCAAAGCGAGCAAAAAGCGCACACGAATACCGAAATGGCGCACTCCAAGCGTCCCTGAACCCCCTGTTTCAAAAATGCGCGTCATTCAGTTGTACGCAAGCATTTTTCGGCACCAATGGCGCGTTCAGTCATGTCCATTGACAAAACAACCGACCGTTCTCGTGCGCAGTTCGTTCGCTCCACTTCGACTTTCTAATCCAATGTCGTTTTCTCCATTCTCAACACGTCGGCGGCAGTGTGGCGGGACCTTTTTCTTTATATGTACATGTGCATAGTATCGCACCGTTCGGACGCAAGAGTGGAGAGGGCGCCATACGAAATTGGCTTTTAGCGTCCCGAATAACCAATCCGTACTTCCAGGCAAGTGCGCCCACCGCCCGCCGGAACTTGACTTGCTCCCGTCCCTGCTCTGATTATAATTTGCATTGCCCTCGTCGCTCTCTTTAGCGCAAACCACCCCGGATAGGGAATTCCGCCATTTCTCCTGACCCACCATTGTGGATACTTGGTCGAAGTTCCATTCGGCGCTGCAACAAAAGAATACGCAACCTTGTTTGGATGTTGGAGAACGGAGATATGGTCACCGCGGTCGTGCCTACCAACAGCCATGGAAAACTCCAAGGTACATTCTTCGAACACCGTTTTTGTGTTCGAACTTGGGCACGAGGTCGTGCGATACCGTCACCTGAGAACCACATGACACCATCGTTAGACGGCACTGGAGTACGTATTGGATTCATTAATCGGAAGAACGTTAATAGGAGTTGAACACTTCATGGCCGCGTGATGGCAGGATATTGAACTAGCTATCTGGCGTTGAAATGTCCACAGGTGCAGTCGACAGGAGCAACGCCGAACGATGGTGTAGCACAAGTACGGGGTGATATCCTGCCAGGCGGGCTTGTTCTGCTCGAGGTGACAGACAGATGACCGATCGTGTCATCTTGAGAACGTCACGTCAAGGTTAATATGTCCACAAACTAGTCTTGCATGGTTGCGGAATAGCACACGACGAAGAAATTCGAAGTGTCAAGTGCACGTGGCACTACTTCTTCCGCCCTTTGCGGACAGTACCGGTAGTGGCAGGTGCGCCCATACCGCGTTTGGTACATTCCGAGCAGAACCAACGTTCCGGAAGCGGCTGCTTCAGGTTCACGCAGGGAAGGTGGAACTACGCCGACATGGTCAGCATTTGCAACCCGTGGAGTGATAATGAACACGAAAATACTAACCCATTGGTAAGGACAGTCAGGGTTGTCACATGCGATCATCTCGCCATAGCTGAGTTTTTGGCAGAAACAATACAGTTCCTTGTCATCGCCGTCATCGCCTTCCTCGCCCTCGCCCTCGTCGCCGTCGCCTTCTTCAGCAGGTTGGGTTTCTTCACCAAAGTCGAAGTCCATGTCATCGACTTCGGATGAAACTCCGCGCTTCTTACGTCGACCACGACCGGAAGCTGGAACGTATGATGACGGGGCGGGAGAGGGCAACTTGATAGACGCTTGCGTAGTGAGCTTACGTTCTGCAATCAGATATGAGGGAATGCGTTACGGAGAACATGAGCCACATACTCTTGTGTGCGCTCTCTTCTGTGCCGCTCGTTCGACTGCCAATAGTGGCAGTACTTGCTGTATTTGGTGCGGCAAGAGTAGCCCCCGAAAAGGCATTTCGAAGACTCTCGTTGATTTGTGCGGCAGGATTTCTTCCGCCGAGAACATAGCCTGGCCCCGCTGAAGCCCCGCCCGCCCCTGCCGACATAAGAGGCGCAGCGCCTGCGACAACAGCGGCCGGATCTGGCTCTCCTTGCAACACCAGCACACGGCCGAGATCATAGTCCAATCGAGAACGCTTCCTCGACAATAGTTCAACGATCCGCTCAGCCAACGCAATCTTTTCATCAGCAATCATGGATAGCGTCTTTTGTGCCTGCGTTATCCTCTCGGTGGGTGGTGGCGGTGAGAGCTTATCCTTGGCAATTGCATCGAAATCGGTGCGAAGCGCATGGCGGATGAATTTGTGACTGTCCCTGGCGATTTCTTGTTGTAGTTCTGGAACGGCGTGAGTTGGGAAAATGCTGTAAACGACGATAGACATACCTTGCGATTGGGTCTCCTTTGAGCGAAGCTCTTGCAAGAGGAATTGAACCTCGCTCGGTATGTTTTCGAGGGCTGCAGATCTTGAGTACAATCGCGCACAAATTGACACAGAACTGCTTACTGGCGATGAATTCGGATGCGATGGCAGCGGCTTCCTCCAAATTCTGAACTGAAGGTGTACTCATGGTCGCCGTCAAGGACAATGAACTCGGACCCTTGACTCGGCATGGATCGGCAACCCAATTAAATTGAATCTCCGCGATTGTGAGTCAGCATAACCCTCTTGTCCTCGCTTCTTCCCTCGGTCGACTTCCCAGCATCACTGTGCCAGTGCAGGGTTGGGAAGCGAGCTAATGTTTCCGCCGACCCCTCCAACTTGAAGTCTGAAGTCATCTGTACCTTTCGGTCAACCATTGTGACAAAAATTGCGTTCCTGCGGTATCTTCCGCAGGTTCTACTGCCACAAGCACAGGCGTCCGCAGTTCAGAATTGCGTGCCTGGGACTGTCGCTGAGCGCTGAGCCTCCGGTCTTCGCTCCCCGCCTGTCATCGGGGCAGCGTGTGTGGGCACTTTCGTTCTCTATATCTTTGGTTTAGTATGGAAATGCAGTTGTCTGCAATAGCCGCCGGCACAGTTACAAGGAACGAGTCCCGCCATCTTTCGAGTGCAGTTCACTACCTATGCTATTATTCTCCTTTCTCCTATCTTACTTTGTCGCGGTCTCGGGCGTCCGCGGGCATTTCACCATCATCCCATCTTTTCATTATATCTCATCATCTTTGCGATTGCCGCGACCCGAGAGCCCTGCAACGGCACCGCCCCTTCTAAGATTGTCCCCTATCAACCATGTGACACATGTACGAGTTTTCACCCATCGCGATTCCTCGTATCAATCAGTACCAAGCTTTCTTGCTGCATGAGAAGCCTTGGCTTTGGTGAAAACTTTATCATTGTCCAGCTCAGCGACGGTCATTTGTTAACGTCCCGGGCATAGCCTCCCGTTTCCCTCCGCAATCCTCCTCTCTACGCGATGTTCGCCCGCCAATCGTGGGGAGTGTGCTATGTATGTATCTTCACATGATGTCGCACTCGTCGTCCTTCTTGATATTCTTCGCAATGTGGCTGAAATGATCAAATCGCACGCAAAAATATTTGTACCACCAGATCGGATCGCATGGATGATGGGCGTCGTGGATAACCAAGCTAAGCTAGGCTGATTTTTGGCGCGCACTACCAGTCACTTGACCACGTTTACCCCGCGGATGACCTCGACAGATGTCGTTTGCTCGTGCATCTGTAGCATTCTCTGAATGCGTGCCCCGCGATTGCGCAACCGCCGCTCCGAATGTCTACTGAGGAGCGTTGTGCGATCAATCAGCGATCAACGAAGGATCGGTACCACCGTGACCACGGGGGTACCACAAACAAGGCCGTTATAGGATTGTGCTTGGCAGACGCCAGCACTGGTATAAGGGTCGATGACGGCTTCTGTTTCCCCTCAAAGCTCGGTGCAGTGTCCTCGGGCTCTTCTCCATGCCTGTGTACCCGACGCGAGTACGTGCGCTCTTCGTGCTTCTGCGAGCGGTGCGCCTGCCACCCCATCTATCTTGGCTTGGCCATGATCCCAAGTCCGTCTTCTTCGCCGCAAAGGGCCACGGCGTTGCTGTCGCCAAAGGATCCGAGATATCCAAGTTGTCTCAGGCTATACACCGAGGTAATAAGGCACGTTGTAACCTAGAGCGGTTTCAGAGGGAACTATAATGGTGCAGTATGAGGACAGCCAAATAAGGGGAGCTTTTGCGGGGCTGGAACCCTGTTCGCGACTCATAAAGATACCGGCCGGGGCGCAATGCGAGGGACACGTATGTCACCGCACCTTCTTGCCTAGAGGCGGTACGTACATACAGGCTGGGCCGAGCCTGTTCATGAAGAGCAAATGAAATCTCATTGGAGCAGCTCTTTGGAGGGTAAGACCCGCCAATCGTTCAAGATGGGTTGGAGGAGCTTCTTCCCATCTCTACGAGAAGCATGGTGTATTGCATGTCGATAGTACCTTTTTCTTTTTCCGTCACTTTCTCAATTAAATGTTTCCGCGGACGGGCAATCGAGCGTGAAAATATATGACGGAGGCTTTGACGCGTTTACCAGATCCGATGTGGGCAGATTTGGGAGGGGTAGTCAGCTGAGTGCCACGAGTTCAGATGGTCTGGGGTCCAAGCGAAGTACGGATGCTGTCAGCTTCACTGGATGCTCCACGAATGACGGGGGGATGTGCACACTGCACACGCCGCCGCATTTGGCCGCACATATAAGGGATTGTCAAAGAGTTGGGAGACTAACACAGGTCAGTATCGATCGGCGAACATTGTTTGGTCTCATTTTTTCTTTATCCTTTTGGTCGAACGGTGGTGCGCTATCACCATCATATCAGTTGCACCGCTTGACAGGTGTGCAAAGGCGCCGAAAACCGATTGCGGGAAACCAAGGACGCGCTTGCTTACTTACTTAATGTGGCATATCATACCCATCCCCGGCGTGCAAGCCACAAAAGTTCAACGTTCATGTATGAAAAAAGCTATGTTGTATATAGTACCCATGGAGAAATGCTGAAACAAAAGGGCACCATATGGAGCTGGTCACATAAGGCCTACATCATAGCCGCCTCCGCAGTGTAGCTAGCCAATATCCACTGTTAGTCATGTTACTTAAAAGCCTTCCCAGTGGACCATGGTGACACCCGTTGAACGGTTGTGTGTCGGCCTATGTACTGCACGTAACCAGGGCATTGAGACAGAGCCGCTCAACTGGAGCATATCGGAGTATACGCTTAAACGCTGGATAAGAAGACGCCATCTGAGTCGGTAATCGATTTATAAGCCAGGGATGGGTAGGAGACGTCATTCATGCCACAGGGTGGGCGCGGGTTATCGCAAGAACTCGAGCTGCACTGAGCCGGCATGCCCACAACCGGAAAACTAAACGGTCGAAGCCTCGGCAAAGAGTGCGCCCAGAACTTGAGAAGTACGCCGTGGGGAAAAGGACACGACATGAACGGACTGGCTAAATGTAAAAACGATTTGGGAATACGCGCCAGGGGGTCGTCGTAATCCATGTTCGGGGTTCCGGAGAAGCAAAACATGAGTTTGACAGGCGAAAAAAAGTCCGTTGGACCAAATCGTGGCAACCTCAAGACGCGAGGTTCGCGTGAACGAGGGAATTGCACCACAAGCCAACCCCAAAACATATGCGCTGGGCATAAGGCGGGGTATAAGAAGGGCAGAAGGATCTTAATGTGATCTCACTGAGTATGAAAACCGTCCGTGGCGACCATAAGTCTATGACGCCGCGCAGTGGAAAGACTTGTACTTATGGGTCAACCTAAAGTACCTTGAGCGAATGTCGGATCACTTGCATCGACTTGCACTTAGGATGTCTCGATTTGTGCCCTGAATTCCTGTCAGAGTTGCTATGTAACATGCATTGGGCTAATGCTGGGGATTGAACTAACGTTCTAGAGAGTCCCTAGAATTCCATGACCTGTTGTTCAACGTTGACCGCCTGAGGCCTGCAGGTTTCCACCCGGTGGAGTCACCTTGCTTGACAAGGTTTCTGTCGCCCCGACAATTGGCAGCCCCTGTCGTCCCGGATTCTTCCGTGTCTGAGTTTGAATAATTTGTGCCACTACACTCCTCGAGATTGTGTACGAACCAAGTAGTTAGTTACAAGCTACAGTCCTCCTCGACGTATCCCTACACAGATCCTACACAGATCTTGTACACATTTCCTTCCACCATCTCAGTGTTTGCTTGTCTAGGTCATTAATCCGGTTGTTTCTGCCAGCAACTCCACACTGTCCCTGCTGGAATATCTTGTCGTCAAAATCTTGTAGCAGGCGGATCGTTGAACGTCCCGAACTCTGTGAGAGTGCGACATAAAGATTGAATAATGTCAGACCTCCTGAAGGGGGTGTTGCGATATCCACGAGCACAGTCGGAATGGTCTGCCCTTGTGAGCAGTAATCTGTGAAGGTGTAGGCAGCAGTCATTGGGAATTGGCGTCGACACGGTGTGTATCATGTCTTTTCCCTCTGATGACTTATCAAGATGCCAGGTAATGATGTCGTAGGCACAGAATCTCTTGGTGCGCGGGAAAGATCTGACAAGTCAGTCTGGTCATGATCTTGGATTCTTGGTTCATAATGTCGGACACTGGGTTATACTGACCACGACAGTGGTCCAGAGTGTAATGGACACTTTCGACTATCGCCTTACTTCTTTGTAGTGTAACGTTCGTTGACTTGGATTTCGGATCCATTTCAACCAGATAAAGCTAATATTGTGGCCCTTTAAGCCTCCCTCTTGTTTCACATACACGGTTGACTCAGAATCAAATTGAGTGTTGTTCCTGTTTACCTTCCCAAGTGACAAGCAAGGTTGTCGCCGACGCCAGGCGGCAGTTCCCTGAGTGAAAGGCTTACCGTGAGAATGTTTTTACCACAGCCACACAGCAACCACGCAAGTACGTCGAGGTAGTCCTAAGTAGCGTCACCCGACACTTGCTAGAGGCTACACCACGATCGTTCAATCCGTGTTCTACTTGTTTGGTACCCAGACTCAAATCCTCGGCGTTTTCTGGTACTTGCAGGGCTGAGATATCTGGTGTTCGTGACGAAACACCATGTCATTTGAGCATGCTTCAGTCACGAAAGGTGCGATTCCTGCATCCGCTGTCCAATTTTTGCTTAGTGGGTTTCAGGACTTATGATGGGATATGCTTTCACTTCCATCGTCTGTGGAATATTTGATGTCAAACACTACCTACACCTGCAGGTTTGAGATTTCCTCTCCACCAATCAGGTTCTTTATAACGGCTTCATGCTCTCCTCAGCTCGTTCCACATATTTCGCGCCATCATCAGGTAATGACATGTTCCCTTCCAAAATCTGAAGGGCAGCTGAGCCTGAACAGACCCTCTGTAGTATTGGCGCCTCGCTACCCATCATGTCGCATTTTCCAGTTCAAGTGACTTGCTACTCGCAGAACTCCTCCTGTATGGCGTCGGAATAAATATAGAGCGTCAATTCGGAAGTGTCAAGTTTGCAGTGGGTAACGGTGTCGAAGTGAAGATGCCCATGATTGACCAGAGTTTTGTTCGCTAGTCTTTTGCCATCGTTTCCACGTTGATGTCGACCATACTCGAATTTTCGTCGCTCATTCTACTTCACCGCGTTGGGATCAATCATATCCCCGGAGGACCAACGGCGGTGGTATTCAGTATACTGTACCAGTGGTACAGATTGGTACCTCCTGCATACCACTTCCGGATTTTCGGTGTTCCGTTGAGTAACAAATCAGTTTACGTACATACTGGCGTCCCAAGTAAGTCCTCTATTTGTCACTGATCGTTCCGCTATTGACGGTGACAAGCTTGCGCTAGGGTATGTCCCGGGTTCGTTGGCATCTGCATGCCTCGGGCTACTTGTGGGTTTCATATACCGCTCGGAGCTAATTAATATCAAGACATGGCGTGTTTCACCGGCCGTCATCCGGTTCTCTACGCGTTTCTTGCTACCTTTGGTTGGGTCTACGCGTCTACCTCGTCGCTTCAATCGTGCACGACCCGAACGACAGGAATTAACTGCTGAATCTGCCGATGACGAAGTAGTCACTACTGCTCGACCTTCTGTGTCAACGACTCAGACAGATGGTGCTCCATCTCAGGCCCAGGGAGAGGCGGGCAGTGTGGTGCGCGAGTGGGTGAACGAGTTGAGGGGTAGAACAGAAGACCCCGCAAGAATACGGACGCCAAGCGAAGCCGAGATTTCGCAAGTCGCTGCAATGTTTCCCGATACATCAAGAGAATTAATAACCAGGGCACTCCAGCGAACGTGTGTACAAAATCAGTCTAACTGATTTGAAACTCTCGAGCTGATATGCCATATTTTTAGTCCAAATATCGAGGTTGCTGTTGAGATCCTTTTGCATGTTAGATAACACTCTTTTTAGCGTCATCCATATCAGTCGTCCTCTGTGCTTCAACTACGACATATTCCTAGACACCCTCGGAGATTGGAGATCTACCCTTAAGTTGCCAACTCCGGATTTTCTGCCACGAAGGCTTCTCCTTCTTCGTCTTCGGTCGCAAAGGCAGTCATCGGGACGGAATACAGTCGTATCACGGACTAGCGAACTAAATTTTAGCACTGTAGAAGTCGCCGAGTAATTCCATATTACCCTGTTAGGATCCTTGACGAGTACATATTTGCCTTCGGGCATTTTCATGCATAGATCTGTGATGGTTCTGACGATCCCCCAACCGTTGGAAACGGAAACGTTGAGCTGGCTCGCAAAGTCTGTAGGACGTATCGAAGCAGTGCTAAGGATGACGTGTCGAGTGTTATCCTTGGGATTGACACGTGAGATGTATCTGCGACCGGGTAATTGCGCAGTCAGTTTAAGCGCTATCGATCGAGCGCGCGGAGTAGGGGTGTTCTGTATCACGAAATGGGGACGACACGCACCCAATTTTCATGAGATCAGCCCCTGCCAATATGCTCTGGACTGTCCACTTTGCCAGTTTGCAACTGTTGTTTTTCATCTCCGTTGCAACGACAGCGCCGCGTTGAGAGTCCAACTTTGAGCGCCAGTCCTGAGCTCCACCTGCGCCCTGAGCACGGGGGTCAAACTCGTTCAGGGCTCGGATCGTCACAAGGCCGTGGCCATCGGCTGGATTCCCAGCACCAGGAACGTACGCGTCAACTTCTGTACGTACACAGATCTTAAGGTCCTCGTCCTCAGTAACGCCGAGATCGAAAATGCGGTATCGATAACCACACGATGCCAAAGGATCTGTTTCTTCCAGGCCATAGAACGGGTTTGGGTGGGCCAAGTCTGCCGTCACGTTTTCTTGTACAGACTGGAAGCCAAAATTTTGGTTGATGTAGGTCGCCTCCAGTGATAACGACGTAGCAGAGTTGATCGACGGAACCTCGAGGACAGCAGTTTTATCAACTGGATTGTTGGGGTTGGGAGGTGTGGGATCCTGAGGGGGATCAGACGCATTTTCGTTCACAGTGACCGTGTCGAACGGGCCGCCATCGCGTTTGTCAAAGAACAGGTTGTTACCCTCGCGCAGAATGACAATGTCCCAAGGATACACCGACCGGGGAGCACACATGAGTACAGAAAGGATGACATCGGTGGCATAGACCGTTGCTGTGTTTTTGGCTACGAGCTACACGATCGAGTTCAAAGATTTTCGGTGAGAAATATTGAATGCGTACGTACCTGTTGGATGACTGGGTCATCAGATGTAGTTGTATTATATTTTATGCGGTCCACAAGCTGAAGTGGTCGCTCGGTTTTGGTGGTGACGCGGTCATAAGATTTATCATAGGCAAATACCCGTCCGTATGTGTCGCTTTCGGATGAGAAGATTGAATAACTGCCAACGAAATGTATGATAGCTCACTGACATGTCTTCTGTCTCATCCACATCTAATTTGAGCTTGCCCAAGCGATGGAACTCGATCTCTTCCAGCATCGTCCACTGAGGTGAAATAGCAACAGAAGATTCTCGAGTACGATTGTTCTGCAGAAAACCACAGTACATCAGCGATACTGGAATTGCCAAACCGGAGCGAACGAACGTACTTTCTCCCAATCTCTCCAGCCCCTCCGACCACCACGCTGGGCTGCTCCCCGCCCGCCCGTGGGACCACCACGAGCACCTCTTTGAGCACCTCTTGCAGCGAAGAAGTTATTCCCGCGTCCAGAGGATCTTCCCCTAGTAAACCCTCCGCGACGGGGAGGCGCAGCCTTGTTATCGACCAAAGAAAAGCTAGATTCATCCTCGGCGTGAAAGTATGCAAATGCACTCGCGGTGCCACTGCCAAAGGCCTGAGCACCTTCTCTCTTCGATCTCCCCGTGGCACCACGTGTATCACGGGTGTTTGGAAGGCCAACAGCAGCCTGGCGACCTTCGTTTGTGGTGTCGTTCCAGTCTGCAAACCGGCCGAGCTTGTCAGATTTCGAGTACGGTGCATACGGGATGTCCTTGAACTTGAACTGTTCAGGAATGTTTGACGGAGATGGACCCCATCCTCCATCTGGATTGTCATGAATTGGTGGTAGAGAGAACGAAGCCATCGTGTTTTCGCTGTTGACGGTAGATATTGATCAAGAAATTTGAGATCGATCACCGACAGCGTGGGAAACGGCACTTTGAACCTCGACGGACATGAAGTAGGTTCGTTTGCTAACAACTTGTATTGAGACTAATCACTGGACCTTAGTGTTGTGCGAGAAATCAACAAGATTAATGAGCGTGAGCTTGAACTAGGTACTTCTGCTTCATGGCACGACGAATACAAAGGTGAGGCGTTGGAAACCTTCCGGTGCCAGATGATTCTCAACATATTATGTAGACTCTGCCTACATCTTCATCGGTGGTCTTCACCTTGATCTCACAGAAGGCGATGTTATTGCAATTTTTTCTCAGTAAGTACAAAGTCCCTCTTGTTCACTACACGGTTCCAACCTCTGAAAGATACGGGGAAGTTATGGATGTGAATTTACCTCGGGACAAAACAACGGGGAAAGCGAGGGGTTTCGGTTTCCTCATGTACGAAGATCAGAGATCCACGGTCTTAGCGGTTGACAATCTCAATGGCGCCAAGGTTCTTGATAGAACGCTGCGTGTCGATCATGTCAAGGACTACAAGCAACCCAAGGCAAAGGGGGAAGATGGTGAATGGGTAGAACCGGAGGAACAAAGTTTAAATGCAAAGCCTGAAATGATTATTGGTATGTCGCCGTCTTTCATCCGAACACGCTCTGCTAATACTGGTGCTGTTCAGAGGAGGCACCCGCTTCAGATTCAGACGCGTCGTCTACGTTCTCCATCGACCCTGAAGATCCCATGAGAGACTACCTATTGGCCCAGCGCAAGGAAATGAAGGCACTCAAAAAGACAAAGAAATCGAAAAAGGATAGACGCAAGGATGAAACGCCTGAAGAACGTCGCGCGAGAAAAGAACGAAAACGAGAAAGAAAGTTGCGGAAGGAGAAGACGAAATCAGAGGGCGTGAGGGGAGTGGAAGATTTACTAAAGAGCTTGGCGAAGCAAGAGTCTCCGCGGGACCGACAAAGGGATTATCGAGATACACCTGACAAGGGCTCCGATCGTTCAAGAGACCGGCAGCGTTCACACTCACCCCCGCACCGGAGCAGAGAGAGCCGAAACGTTTGTATGAGGAGCCGCACCCCGGAACGAGATCCACGACGTCCCTGAATTTCCCAGCGCAGGGACAAGAACGACGACTGACGCGGCAGGTTGATCGTGATAGGAGAGCTAGAGAATAGTTCGATTGGGGTGACCCGAGGTGTATCTCTTATTTCAGTTACTGCCGATAAGTCAGTGCCCCTGCTTTGAGATTTGACCTGACGCGTTGTCATTGTCTGATAAGGAGATGCGCCATGAATTGCGCCACGGTGCAGACGTCTGTATCCCAGCTACCTTGCTTGTCAAGTGAATCATTGATTTACCCCCGTCCAGGGGAGGTTTCCTTTTGCGTTGATCTACGCGGGCCGCGGATGGACACACCGAGCCTAATCACCAACCACACACTACTCGCGGATCAGATAGTGCGGACACTCGATCTCGATCCCCCATAGAAAGTCCTCCGTAAACGGCATCATTTAATGATCCAGGGGATTGGCAGTCGGTTACGCGCACGGTTCTCCGTCGAGGATCGTTCGTCGGCACTGCCAAGGCTGCATGGACAATGTTTTTCAAATGTCAAGCAAGCAACAGCCTATCGGGCGTTGTAGGGGCAAGAAAGGAATACACACCATTTAATTGCCAGCACAGGTTCAGTAAGTAGTACAGCGTCTCGGCTGCAGGTGGACAGGTGACCCTGGACTGGTCATTAATCATTCGTCAAGCGATCCCACAATCCTGCGGAAACATATGTAAGTTGGAATTACAAATTTCCCATGCCCATGTGCGACGAACCCTCCTCAGATCAGCATGCTCTGATGTTTGCATCAGATGCTGAAGCAGTTGCATTGGATCTCAGTTCTTACCTTTGGAGGGGAAGGCGACCCTGGAGATTATCTAGCGGTCACATGAGACACAAAGTCCATGTTGTTGATAAGATAGCGCTCCACAGACATACTGCATTCAATCGGGAAATAGCCGAGTCATTGTCCCCATTCTAACTCGACCGTAAATCCTTGTTGAAGTTCAGGCGGGTGGTCGGGAGGTAGCTTATGGATCATCAGGCTCTATCAGCAGTTCGCGACCTAGCTCATAGTGTCTTTGTGAAACGCGAATAAAGATACTGTGAAACCTGTGTGTGTCAAATCGTGTCCGTTCCCAGAGGGTTCACTCAAACGTTCTCCAAGCAAGGCAGTCACGGGTTTTCAGGCTCCGACGTCGTGGGCACATACTTCCACATCTGCAAAGATGCTTGCGACTGTGACTTGGACTTTCACTGCCTGCGAGACTCCATCATGACTCTAGTGACACGCTCCTCAGCCCCATCAACGCCTGCAAAGCCATGCGTGAGTACTGGTTCGAATGGCCTAGTAACACCTCCCAGCACTGGCGCGCGCCGTACACCCCATTGCACAAAGTGCCACCGCCCGCGCGTAGGGCATCCTCGTTCTGGTTGTCCCTACGTCGACGGGTCGGTTCCGAGTCCCACATCCCCTTCTGTCACAAAACTCGCCCCCGGGGCAGCGCACATCGCGCCCGTAGCGGATGACTGGATCTCAGAAGAGCTCTCCTCCCTCCACATAGTCAGTCCGACGGAGCAGAGCAGACGCGTATCCATACCACGCACTGGGAACGGGTTGAAGCGGAGGCTTTCGGTACGGTTCGCCCTCGTCCCAGAGCAGACTCTCGCATCCCTCAGTCCGACGGACACGCAACTGGTGGAGCAGCTACTCCAGCCTGGCATGATCAGCAACGTCGTGCCACCGCAGGATAGGGTGGCGCACGTGTTGGAGTGGCGCAAGACGCTCGACGACGTCGATCCAATGGATGCTCGCAATGAAGAGCCCGTGGAAGTGAAGGCAGAGCCGCTGTCTGACCATGTGGTCGCGCCGCTTTCTCGTCGCATGCCTTGCACGTTGTCTACTCCTACGGCCAGTCTTACGACCACGGAACCGGTCACTGATCAGGGGATCGGTGGCTCGGCTCTCAACATGAATGAAACAGTTTATCTACTTCCCGATCCTAATGTCAAAAAAACAAAACCGCTCAGTCGTTCAATGAGCTTCGAGCAACGTTCCTTGTTTTTACAACAGCTCAGTCATTCCTCCAACATGGCACCCGCTACTTTATTTTCCATCCCACTTGGAGATCTGGATAGCGTGGAGAGTGACGCAGAGAAGGTCGGATTCCATGTCCGCGTCCTTCCAAGCGGGGAGAACAATAACAAGTGGGTGGTTCTTGGCACCGAGGAAGAGGCAATTAATCTCTTGGCGGAAACGTTTCTCGAGGAAGAAAAGAGGAATGCGAGGGTCAAGGGGGGAGGCAGAAAATTAACAGCGGTCGCAGGAGGTGTGGTCTTTGGCGCAGTAGCCACATGGACTGGCCTCGCATTTTCTTGAGCACCGAGATATCTGACATCCCGAGTACGTACGTATCATGTATCAGTGTAGTCAAAATTCCAAATGTCCCTTTTGTCGATCAGCCTAGTTTGCTTTGAACACGCGGAATACGCAGTGCGTGTATGATATTAATGAGCGCTCGCACCTACCGCACTTGTATATTTAGCGTATATGGTATACATGTTTCCACAGGAAAGTATGAACTTAAAGCAACAAACGTGTGGTAAGTAAGCTGGTCTGGAACATACGTAAGGAGCGTGCATGAGGTTCGCACATCCCCCGTAGAAATTAAGGTGGCACTAATGCCCAGCAGAAGGGCTGGGCTTTCGATGCTGGTCTCTTGATATGTTTATGCACCTCCCTAATGTGCCTCTTGAGTGACTGTGGGCGCATTGACTTCTCGCACTTGTCACAGATCACATATTCCGGGCGAACATGAGAGCGACGGCGGTGTCGACGGTATCTGGAGGGCGACGGCGCCTGACTTGGCTGCACAGGGTCCGCCGCACAGGGTCCGACATTGCCTAGGTCCGCGTTGTAGCCCTGAGTTGTAGCCGGGCCAGCGCCAGTCTCAGGGAGTGCTGGCAAGTATGGCGAGACCGCCATCCGATTTCGAAGATAGTCTGTATCGAGCCAAAAAGTCGGCTGTGCAAGTCCAGGCGCCCCTACCACAGCATGGCAAACGTCGCCGCGCTGTGGCCACGATGGTCCAAATACGTACGGATCTGTCGAGCCGGACGGGACTTGGCTTCTATTGAAGTGCGTGAGGCCCTCGCTCCCAGCTGTCTGTGGCGCATACGCATCAGCAGTCGCTGCGACCCCAGCAGACCACCAATGTCTCGAATGCACATCATAAAGGTAATCATAGCCCGCGAGGGGTATGGATAGCGTGCGGGTCATCGTGGCTGGATGATATGATGCATGTACCGCAGAGCCTGAATTTCTGAGAGACAATTAGCGGCTGAATGAAGCCAACTTTCCGAGAACATGAAGGACTAACCCAGGGACACCTGAAAGAGTGGTCAGCGAACCATCATGATTATTTCCGATGATGGGCCCGACCGTCCATCCCTGAAGGTCAACGGGAACATCCGTGCTAACGAATCGTCAGGGAAAAAGAACACGTAGAGTCGTCCACACTCACTTGGTGAAGGTCGACGTGTTGATGGCTGCACCAGAATTGACAAGTGCGCTCTCGGAGTAGTGTGGATTTGAGCTCTCCTGGTGCCCCGAACAGTAGGAATACCTATTCGCAAACAGGTGTCAGAGAGAATTGCCATCGCAATGTAGAAGCTCCACACCAGTTCTCTTGCATCATTCTGAGTGCAGTGGTGTTACGAAATTGAAAAGGGAAAGCGAGAGCAATACTTTGGAGTGAAGCACTCTTCATAAAGTTTGGGCTTTTAAGTTCCAGAACCTTGTGCATGACACAGCTTCAAAGGCGGGTGGGTAAAGGATGGCCCTCCATCTGGGGAGATCGGCAAGGAGCGACCGAATAAGTTGGATCACGGGTGTGGACCCGGGTCTCCGTGAACACAGCGTATGGAGCCCGGGCTTCATACTTGGAAGAGAAACGGAGTTATGACGTACTTAAGGAGAGGGGAAACCCATATTCGCCTTCATATCGGCTTACTTCGCGTCAAAGGCTCGAGAAAGCGTCGCGGCAAGCTTCGGGACGGTCACAGACCTAATGGGTTGCGGCCCCCCATCAGGTCACCAGAATGGCTAGACACGATGTTATGGCGTGCGACATCCAACTCCGAATCACATCAGGGAAATATGGAGGTTTCTCTGGAAAGGGATTGTATGTTCCGTTACAAACTCACGACACTGGTGATTGGCAAGGTGTGACCCCGCCGAACCTATCGGAGACTTCATGCGCCGATTAGAAAGGACCCTGCATACACCAACCTGGGCAGAAGACGGTGGGAATTACTGATTAAGAAATGATGCTGTTCAGAGGATACTAGTGACAGTGAAAACGTGGGCCCACTCTGCCTTCCGAATTTCGGAGGGAGTTACAGAACACAGATCTACCAGTGACCTGGGGACTCCGCGCACCATGTGGTAATTTGGTGCGATAGCATGTCGCGCTTTCTGATGGTCTAGATCATGGTGATGAACAAAACCTTGTCCGAGACGGTCACTGCGACAACGGGATCACGTGTCATCGTGATGTAGCATTGACATAACAGGAAAGCCGAGAGTGGAAGCACTGGATTCTAATGTACTTTCCCTCAACTTAGTCGCCTGCTCAATGTCTGTTAACTCCTTCGACTCATACGAAACATACGTACAGGGCGCCGAGCAGGACCAACAAGGCGATGGCGACTTGCCTACCTACGACGATCTTGCTGCCCAACACAGCCCCAATTCGCGGTGCGTGCAACAGTAGGCAGCCTGCAGGTAGACCTGAACGTGTACCCAGATTCGGTCGGTGGAGAGGATGGATCGAGAAAAGGTGAAGTACTTTCTCGATCAGTGAAAATGTTGCGACCCTGCATTGACACGGGTCTAGGGCCGCAGAACGCTATGCAGACGTCACCCCCGCAGAACTGGCACGCCGCCGAGCTCGGGGCTGGGGGGACAATCAGGAACAACCACCCGTACGTGAACATTTAGACCTCTCTGATTCCGTCTCTGAAGGACCGGGATAGATCGCCCAAGTAATTGATCCGAATATGCCCTCTACATCTGACGGTTTTCTTGGTGACCAAAATCGTGTTGCACCAGCCCCGTTGCGGATTCGAATAGATCGTGATCTCCCCGATCTCCCTTCACCTTCTTCGGTGCCCAATCTAGGAATCTCTCATGCGGAATCCGCTGTTTCTGCCTTGTCATCAGAGTCTGTATCTCAGTCGCAGCAAGACCTACAAGGAACGGCTTGTGAAGCTCTCCTACCTACCCACTTGCAACTCCATCAGTTTGGCTCGCGATTTCTTCCACACACAACGTCGCCCATCCGGTGTATCCTTCCCATCAACCGCGACCGTTTGCTGCTTATTGGTACAGATAATGGTCTCTCGGTCCTAGATATGTACCCTATGGAGTGGGCGAGTGACGGTAACGTTGGGATCGTCCACAAGGGCCCTGGAGACGCGCAGGCACGTGTAGTATGGTCAGGGGAGGCGTACGTGATCTTCAACTTTAACGTATTCGTACTCAATTCTATTTTATTTCAGAGTGTATCAAATGTCAATCCTTGAGCATGAAGACATCGGGGAAGGAACTCCGCAGGGTGTTGTCCTAGCCTTGGTGGGACCAGATCCTGACGCACCGTCTGCTTCAAGTGGGCACCAGGAATCGTTGCGGACCCTGAGAATGTACAATCTAGCAAGTCTTACGAACCTCGCGAAATGGACAATTGCTCAGAAAGTTTGTCCGTCACTAATCGTCTGACTTGTTGTGCTTGACCTCTGGTACAGGGCACAAATCCTGTAGACCTCCGCCGAGCTTCTGATTGGAACATCCAACAAACGCCTATCAAGAAACACCGCCCGGCGAGCAGCATTACGCGAGGTTTCAAACACCTCATTGAGTCTCCAACCCGTACACAGCAACCCGCAACCTCCTACGAGTCCTACCTTGCTGTGCCGAGTGCGAAACGGCAAACCCCCACCGCTCCGGCCGACGCATCATGGGATATCGTTGACGATCTACCGTTGCGGTGGGCCACAGACTTCGTACCGCTTGCCAGTACCGGCACCCGGTTAGCAAGTGCTAGTGTTATTTCGTATGCCTTGTGGCACGAGGGTGGAGCTGGGCCTGGCGGAGGGAGACACTGGACGACGAGCACTCCTTGCGGTGGCTACCAAGTGTAACATATTCTTGTTTGAGACCCCAAAAGGAGAAAGAGCTTTTCATTTTGTAAAGGTGCGCTCATTACCTTGCTTTGGGTTTTTTGAAATTTATCCGTGGACAGGAATTTTACACTCCAACTCAACCCCGTCAGCTTGTGTTCGTACATCAGTTGGTAGATACCACCCGAGCACCACCCGAGAGTCCTTCACCAAAACAGACAGGACATGCTCACTCTCGTGGCGCATCTTCTGATTCTTATTCATCCTCCTACAGCAACCGCGCTTCCCCCTCACATCTCACGTACAGTGCACAAATGGCCGTCTTTGTGACGTTTGAGAAGAAGGCGGGGGTCATACGCATCGCAGATGCGGCGGTCACGGAGGTAGAAATGTATGACAACGGAAGCAACAACGGCCTTTTAAGCGGTGGAAGTTTCATGCCCGCAAAAGATTCGCTCAGTGTCGGCAGCTCCCTTGGCTCCAGGCGTTCCCGCGCCTCGATCGATTTCATGGCCTTCAAAGAAGGAAAAGGCCCCTGGATCCTCCCATCTCTCGTCAATCTACCAGCGACGCAGCTTCCCGGCGGAGATACCACCCCCAAAAAATCGGTCTATGTCCTGACGAGGGGGAAGAACACGCACATTATCCCCGCGCCCCTCCCTGCGATCATCCAGCACGCTCCGCCCATCCACGCCCTCGTGTGGTCTTCCTCCCCATCGAGCGTCAGCGCCCGCGTATGCGTCCTACAGACATCATCACGCACCAAGTCTCACCTCAAGACGGCCCCCTTTCTCCAGCTCATCGCGTTCAGCGAGGACGGCGTCGAAGCACAAGAAATCCCGCTCGCAGCGCTCGTCAGCGGCAGCGGCACCAACGGCAAAGGTAAAGGTAAAGGCAGTGGAGTGGCGCTGGCAGATCCGCGCCGTGGACAGTTGTTTATCGGCGAGACTGGTTTGCTGGCGCAGGGTGGACATTGGCATCGTCTCCCCTCCGAGATCACGGCGCCCGTGCTGGAACGGACGGACTCGGGGACGTCAATGCACTCGTTTGAGAGCGTTCATACCGAGGAAGTCGTTGCGAGGCTCAAGGCGGAGGCTGGGGTGTACGGGTGGCTGAGAAAGTCGGTCGAAGACTGGCGGGTATTTTGGGTGGGGGGAGACGCGCGCGACGTGGGAGGACACGACGACGAAGAGGACGGCGTTCTCGTGTGACGGTGACCAACTATGACGCTTCCTCGGCCGGACAATCGACCGTCCTTTTTGATTGCTCGTACAGTGATTTGAATGGATAGATGATGGAGAGCATGCATGTTTACTTAAATATTTCGCGGCTAGTTATATACTGTACTACTGACACATCAAGAGAAAAGAAAAGTCCAAAACAGCGAGCGCGGGTGCACTAAATGTTACACGTGCTGTAAGTACCATGGATAATATACCGAATGTCCATGAATGGGAGGGATCGTCAATGCAGCGAAGGGACATGGTCACACAAAAGACATAGGAAGAGAGAGGGGGTGGAGGGGGTAAGACGGAAATTTTCCTTTATATACGCATTAGGCGAAATATCAACAATCCCAGCCACGTCGCTATACTGCGTGTATCATGAATCTGCGCCTCTTTTACCGGCAAAGGAAGTTCGACTAGACTCATCCAGCGATTGTCTTGGTTTTTGACCCGGCTTCAACTCGGGCCGAGAGGACATTGGCCGTCGATCGCGGATCACAACAAACGATCGGCCGGGCTCCTTTGAACTCGAGGCAACCGCGTTGTCGCCTTCTTCCGCATCGTTCAATACTAACCCATCTGAATGTCTGCGATGGCGACGGATGTTGAACCAGTGCTTCTTCCTTGGCTGGCCACTATCCGCGTTGGCCACATTATCACCACGAGACCCTTTCTCTGCGGCTTCGACCAGTTGGTGAGACTCAGGTTCTGTGCTTGGTGCTGCTGTGATGGCGGCCAATTCACCGACAATGATCGCCGTCTGGCTCATTGTTCTACCTGCCGGCAACCCCGCATTAGTGAGCACAGGCATCCTCGCCACGTTGGCCACGGAGGTCGTTGGCGTTGGCGCCACTTCTTCTTCGCGAGGCACGACCCTGGGGCTCTCACCAAGACTTGATCCTCGCCGCTCCACGCTCGGGAATGTGAGCGTGGAACCCTCTTTGCCGCCCGCGATCGCGTAGGGAGAGTCGAAATGCGCACGTCCGCCCCCCACGCGCGAGAATCCGGAATTCGACGTTTGCGTGCGGGGTGACGATCCGGCACGATCATAGGACACTCTATTTCCGGATCCGGGGAAGGGCTGCCATGCACCCATGATGTGGGCACTTTCGTCGTCTTCGTCGCTGTCTTCCCTATAGGGACGTAGAGCATGCTCGGGGCGGAGCACCGAAGCGGGTGGCCCGGAGTGATGCGAAACAGCAGAATCCTTGACTGGCTGGGCATACGAAGCAACCGGTGGTATGAACGATCCAGAGTCACGGATGGTATACGACTCCCGCACTTCTGACTTTTTATACGCTCTGCGCGCATGCCCTTCCTTGCGAGTACTACAGCAGCCGAGGATGCCGAGTGCGCCGACGAGACCGCTATCAACCGGGCGTCGGGATCGATCGAATCCCACGCGACCGAATGTGCGGACGAGTGCCTCTGTGAATTTGACTAGCAAGATGAGGAAAAAGGCAAGATAAACGAGGCACAACACGGTGAGTATGCCGTAGGCAACCCAGCCACCAGCAGCCGAACCAATAGCAATCTGGTTGAATAACATCACAATGAGCGATCTGTAAGGGGCTATAACAGTGTTCCACCCTTACCGTTGGTGTCAACACCACGAGTAGGACCGCGATTACGATTCTAGCAACACAGAACAAGAAGCTTATCAGGCTCATGCCTGCGCCTGTACCCCAAGGGAGCCATATGCTAGTGATCAATGCACTGGCAACCTCCGATACAAGAATCACTACGGCCTGAGCCGTACCACTTGCCTGGCCACCCCCTATCACAACCCCGTTAACTAAGTTTGACATGAGGAGTAATCCAGAGAAAAGTTGCGATCCGGGGCGGAAGTGATTATAGAGAGGTCCGAGTGATAGGAGAGTTCGGGTTTCGTCGTAGAGCTTGGAAGTGGGTGTGCGAGAGAGTCGAAGCAACAAGAGTGCAGGGATGATAACCGAGAAAACTGCAAAGGAAAGTGCCCCAAGGGCAATAGAGGAAGTTGAGGTAGCGGTGGAGAATTCGTAAGCCGAGAAAACGGTCACAGGGAAATGGAACAGGGACAGCACGCGAACGAGGTTACCGATCAAAACGCTAGTGTGAAATGACCTAAGGTCGGGACGAAGCCAGCGCCGTCGTAGCGTGGGAAACGCATGAGCAAGGCCGTTTAACGAACGACTCTCTTCAACCATATTTTCGAGCATATCTTTACTTCCTGCTGAAGGGCGCGGGCTGCGGCCTTTGCTTGCCGAAGTCGGGAGGCTGTTCGAAGGTGATTTTCGTGAGAAAAATAAATCAGTCAGCCAGATGAACAGGCTGATGGCAATGATTCCTGCGAGGATGGCAAGGAAGATGCAAAGGCATATCCCGAAGAGATTCTCAGGGCTGACTCCCACGCTCCATGCAAAGGCCTCCATTCCATTCGGCGTTCCGGGAGGAAGAAGAAAGAGGGAATTGGGAATGGACGTGTTGAGGTAGAGAACGGAATTCGGATCGCTTAGTTGATCTACGAACGTCGACGGAGGATCGTACGACTGAACGTTGAGCGGATTCCAATGCTCAGAATTGCGGGTCAAGCTAACGTCTATAGCATTCAGGATGTTACGGTGCCATGAACGTATATTTTCGAGCAGCACTCACTGTATGTAAGGGTGGCCCATGCAGTCTGCGAGAGCAGCGGGTCTAAGGATGGTTGGATAAAGGAACTGAAAACGTGCCCATGAAAATGACTTACAAATGAATGGCGGCCATTGAACGGCGACCATGGCCAGCGCGGCACACCATTGTGTATGCATCATGATATCACGCAATGATGGGGAACCTTGCAAAGATGAGAGAATACGCGGCAATTGAGAAAAGTGACATACAGAATCTCAAGAGCGCAGGGGACGCTGCTAGACGTTCACCACTGATGGCACTGGCGACAATGAAACCGGCACTTTGTACACGATGCCAGATGCTAGGTCCTGGTCGACTTAAACCACGGCCCCAGGCGGCAATGATGCGAGCGATGCCAACGATCAACCAGTAAGCAATTGCTAGACCTACAGTAGCCCAGAAAATGATGTGAGCGCTGCCATATGGAGAACTGAGTGGACCCGGTTGAAGTGGGGTGGTTGCAACGGTTAGACAGAGGATCTCTTGCTCATTGGTATCAAGTGCACGGAGCTGAGTGTTCATGGTGGTGAGGACGTTTCTGGAGTCGAAGGGCATGGACACGGCGAAAGCATACGGGCCAACTGATATGGGACAGTAGGTCGCGCTCGAGGGGGTAAGGGAAGGGAGAGGCGAGGGTGGGCGGATGCGATCACATAAATAAAACCCGTTACTGTAAGTACTGATTGTGAGTGTCGTGGTATCCATGAAGAGCGTAGCAGCTAATGGTCGGATGTTTGAGTGGGTCGAGTGGGTCGAGTGACAAGTGAACGTACCGAGACTTGTGTTGGAGTTGACGATGGCCGCAGCGGTGTCGCCGAGGACGGTGATGTTGAGGGTCTGGTTATCTATAATCTGTGAGTAGACAGTGTCGACCGACATTTTCCGGGAAGCATCGCCGGTGTAGCAATCATCGAAGGAAAGCGTGGCAGGCTGTGTGGAGGACTGGTGGACGAAGATGAGGAGAACGAGAACTAGAAGGGACGTCTGGCGCGCGTTTCCCGACGACGAGGACGTTGGGATCATCGTTTGAGACGGCGGGCGCGGGGAGTTGCGGGAGGTGTGGTCATTAACGAAGGTGGGCCTCGAGAGTCGAGTCTGACGGTCCTCGTGTCTATCACACACACAGCCACACGGCTAGCTCGGCGTTTCAAAATTCAATCACCACGGCTCGCGTGTGTTATACAGGACGCTTTAGGGCTCATCCACCGGGTTCCATGTCACAGCACCGCTCGCCCCTTCGTCAAGAGCATCTATCGCGGCCACATCCTCCGCGTCGAGGGTGAAGTCGAACACCTTGAAGTTCTCCTCAATTCGGTGAGCCAAAGTAGCCTTGGGAAGTGGCACAAGGCCTTTCTGCAGGGACCAGCGAATCAGAACCTGTGCGGGACTCTTGCCGTGCTGGAACGGTAACCCCGGTTGTTACAATAGACCTCGGAGTTGCCTCCAAACAACCGTACCTTGTCTGCAATTCCGAGCACAACCGCATTTTTTATCCCTTTTCCCTCTCCGGCTTCGTTACCGCGAACCAGTGGTGAGTACGCCTGCACGACGATCCCCTCTGACTGACAATACGACACGATGGGGCGCTGTTGGCACCACGGGTGCAACTGCCCACGCAATGTCAGGATTGCTCAGGCCAGGTTCCGGGCGATTGTTTATCACCTCGATTTGGTTCACGGCAGGCTTCTCTAACCCCGCTTCCTCGATTTCCTTGATATGCTTCTCCGAGCTACAAGGAAAACGTCCCTAAGGACGGGATGCTCAAAATTTATGGCAACGCACAAGTTCGAGACCCCGACGGTGCGCACGAGACCCTGATTCTTGGCCTCCAGCAGAGCCCTGTACCTTGCAAGCCTCCCATTACGCCGACCATGGGGGGAGTGGACGAGGAAAAGGTCATAGTAACCTATTTCCGTAAGTTGACACCTGTAGACTGGTTGTATGGAACAAGACTTGCTAAAGCCGAGCTTTTTGACCGATCTCTCGACACTCTTGAGTGTCTTGTCGTACCCAACGGTCGTACGGTAAACTTTTGAAGCTATTTCTCCATCATGTCAGATTCATCAAGGAATACACGGCTCCAGATCATACTGATGAAGACTTGGTCACGTGGAATGCCCGATCTTCGGACACCTTCCCCGACTTCTGCCTCATTCTGATAATACTGTGCGCAATCGATATGCCTGAGAACATAGCGATTTCAAGCGCCATGAGAGTCAAACTGGGATACCGAGGACTATTACCATACCTGTACCCAGCTTTCAGAGCATTTTCCACAGCTTCAGGACACAACGAAGCTTCGAGCTGGTACACCCCGAACCCGATGGTGGGCAACGAATATCCTATCACGAGGTCAATCAATCCAGCCCATCGATGGCAGTTTCAGTCACCATACTGGTGGTCAATGACACGGTTTTTGGTACGTCTGCCATTGTGGGAGGAGAAAAGGATGGTCGCTTGCGAACGGTAGTATACTACTGTGCGTTACGAGCGTTTCTATAGAATCTTTGGCTACGAGCGGTTCGGCGATAGAGCGTGCGAGATCACTGAGATGCCGCTCATGTAGTGTAGAGAGAACCCTACTAGATGAAACATAAACACAATAATGGAACGGGACTATGAGCAAGTGCACTGTCGTCCGACAGATCCCACCGCAACTGGGAAGTCAAACGAATCCTTCTTCCGGAGAACGCATGATAGGTATTCAATATTTTGTTCCCGAAAGTATGAGGTAAAGACCAAAACCTACAAAAGTGTAGGAAATTTATTGGCTTGGTCGCTGTGGTGGTAGACAAAACAATGACAAACAAACTTCACCGACACCGTCCATCACCGACCAGCGCAGAACCAGACTAAGCAATCTGTCAACATGCCTGTTCCATGGGAAGCCCTCATTCCGTTCGGTATTGCTACACACGCATTAACCAGCCAAATGTCGCTGACTTTTATCTTCGCCCCAAGGTCTGCTAACCACCATGTTCGCAGCGGCGGGTACACTCTTCAACACGTCTAAAAGGGCGCAGAACCAAGGCAAGGTACGTCGTTCGTCGGGAACCGTCCATATCTCATTCTCAGACGCGCGTCGACACGTCCAGCCCGTTCGTTACAATATCGACTCATGGGAGGAAATGATGATGGACCGCGACAGACGACTCACAGGACACCCCCGCGGACAGAAGGTACGCTCACCCTATCTCTCGCATTTTCTTTCAAACGGGGCCTTTTTGTTCCCGAGAATACGGATGATTAATGACGATGACCTCATTTCTAGTCGGATCCTACACCTCCGGAGGGTTTCGACACTAGTAGCACTTGGTATACACAGCAAACCTCGTGATCTGCGATCATTCGTGTCCAGCATCACTTGATTTATATACCGCTTAGACAATGCGCGCTCGAATGTTACCTCAAAATACAGTCAGGCGCAGATTGACGTGGACCTGTACCTCTGCCCGCGCACGCAGCCCTTAGGACGGATCCCACGTATATCCCCAGGGCCTGGCCGGTTGTGTTTTGTAAACTGAGCCAGGGCCTCTGAGCCCGCGCTCTCGAAGGGTTCGGCTCGGAAATCCGGTCCTATGCATCCTCTTACAAGCGCCGATACCTTACCAAGCGGGAATGCGAACGGAAATTCTGGTTTGGTGTTTTGGCCGCTTTGCTGACTACAGCCTCCTATCACCGACGCCAAACGTACTGTCCGAAGGTTACTCTATTCACCCCTCGTTTCTCACTTGAGCCAGCTGTAAATTTCTTCCGTACCTTCAGACTTCCCCCCGAACACCTCACTATCATCCACGAACGCTGTATTGCTTGTCAACCAAACGTTGACTCAGTACATGTGGTCCCAAACGGACATTCAGGGGTATACGAACATGAGAGTATAATTCCGTGTTTCAGGTAAATCATGGACCTTTGAGTGGTCATACAATGTATGTTGCCAGATGGATCGCCCTGGGGCCTGGGCTGTGGCCTCACCGCCAGTTGTCCCCACTGAAACGTTTTGCTAGTAACATGTTCAAATTCGGGTTTGACCATATGCCCACGATGAAGTTGACCTGCTGGTAACTCGGACCGTGACATGCTTGCCTTGGACGAACCCATTCTCGAGATATCGCGACATCTCGCCAACGAAACACGACTCATAATAGATATTTCGCGATAGTACCAACGACTCGATGACACTCCGAGTTCAATGTTACCACCTCTTCATTCAGTGGTATACTCTTGCCTGAATGACTGATTATCGTAAATGACAGCGTCACCGACGAACATCTTACTGGCATGTCTCGTTGACGTGCTTTACTGCGCGAGATTCCGAACCGGAGAACGCACATAGGCAACGCCTATAACGCCTTTCGTGTGCACCGTTTCCCATAGAATCAACCTGCCGATGCGCGGCGTCCCTCCCGGGGACGCACTGAGCAGCAAATCACCCAGGGTGCCTCCAACCGCGCCGAAATGAACATCGTTCCAAGTTGGTGATACGCACGGCTGTTCACAATCCAGTCTTGCGCCCCGAATCCGGGAACGTGGATATAAGCAATAAGCGTCACGGAGTCTGTGCGGGTGGCACGGATACCCTTGCCAGCGATGTACACGACCGCCTCCAGAATGCTTCAAAATCCATGTACAGTGTCTCTGCGGTGTACACTACCGTACATCCACATATTATTCCAGCTTGACCATTCATTCAACTCTATCCGCCCACTCTGAGATCGACATCGCTACTCGCATATAAAGTCCATTAGACCTCCCTCATTACCCGAACAGCATACTCGCAGCGACATCCACGTTTCCACCGCAAGCGTCCAATAACTGGATAGCTTGCTCCCTCGACGCTCCAAGACTAACGAGCGTCTCAACGTGGCTTTCGGGATATCTTGCTCCGGTGCTCGCTGGCCCCTCGGCCGGTGCAGCACCTAGGGTATGTCCTCCTCCAGGGAAGTTTGACCGTGAACCGGGGTTCTGCGGCGTGGACGATCCTCCTTTGGGTGACGGTAAAGAACCAGAGGACGTGGAGACAGGCTGAGGGGAGGGCAGCGACGCGTCCGCGTCCACCCCCGCTTCCAAGATACGCGCCTTCTCTGGGAGCTCGTGCTCAGGTAGGAACGACACTTCGCGTCCTTGGATACGCAAGACGCCTTTCTGAAGGTCTATACAAGCTTGATGGGCCTTAAGCATGTCGAGTCCGAGCAGCAGGTCGACGTCCCGTCCCTGATGTACATCGTCGACGTTGAAAAAGCACAGTCATTACCGGACGAGACGATGAGTGAAAGAGTGGGGCTCACCTCCATAACGGTGAATGAACACGGCAAGTGCAGATCTGCCAGCTTTAATTGTGCGCTGTGTACCCTTCCGAGGATCTTGGCGGTGCCTACACCTCTCGCGATACCAGCGAATCGTTTGTCCACGAGGCGCATGATCCTAGATGTCGTGCAAATATGTACTTTGATGAGCAAGCATAGTCGGAGATGTGGTGTGTGATCAGACGTACCCGCATGCTTCAGCACATTCCGGACTCACTGGCAGCAAAATGGTGTCAGTCCAAGAAAGCAACTATGAAGGACCTCGATCAACTCACTTATCGTGCTTTGTGCACCACTGTCCACGAACGCTTTCACAGGATGCGAGTTAACTTCAACCGGGACGCTAACTAATGCCCTTCACATTAGCAATCCCTCGGACGTCCCTACCTATGACAGACACGAAACTGACTCACTAAAGCATAGCCACCCTCCCGAACGCCTCAGGGCTGTACTCCAGCGCATGCTCCATATTCTCCATGATGGCCTGCTGTCTTATAACCTCTTCTATCCGCCTTTGTGCCTCAATGTCGAACGGGTCGGCGTTGAGCGCCTCAATCGCGCGTTGTCGCTCCAGTTCGGCCATCACCTAACCGTTCATGCATTTGCCTCAAAAGCTCAGCGAATCGTGCGGGCGAAGATACCGCCGCATGTGCCAACTCGGGTTGGGTCTGTCGTACAAATAGGTCAACGCGAGGCCGAGGAAGGGGATGAAGAAGATCGGGAATCGACGGACTTCCTGGACCTGGCGCAACAGATCTGGGTTGCCCAATATTTGTAACCGCATCATCTCCGCATCCTGTGATGCTTCTCTACGAAATGAGTGGCGTTGAATCGACCCACCAGTGAGCCAATCGCATGCAGTGAACCGGTGCATGCGAGACCCACCTCCCGCTGGACACAACTCTTCGCCTGAGCAGCAGCATAGCGTCATCAGACACACCGAGGGCTCTCATCGTCGCAGATGGCTGGCTGAGCTCGCGTCCTTGTAGTGAGATGGCTTGCTCGGGTACAGGCACGCCCGACTGTATGGTTCCCGAGTCGCACATCGGATGAGGGGAACTCGCGAGATATCATAGGTAAAGGGGCTCACCTCTGCCTCCAGAAGTGCCTGGACGTCCTCGAGTTTCATATCCGGGTCTATCTCCACAGGGAACGTCTGGCCCACGTCGTTGATGAACGTGATCTGCATGGTCTACAATCTTGTGACTTGGACGCTCTTTGAGGTCTGAATGTGAGAATGCTCGGGCGATGGTTATTGTTGTAGGTCGTATCCAACCGTAGATAATCGGGTGGAGGGGGTCACAACGCGTGGGCGGAGCTCGCGCAGGAGATGATCTCGAAGTACTTGATCAGGAAGGTGCTGTAAATCGCCGACGATACTGCCGACTCCTCGAATGCCGAGCGAGGTTAAATACTCCAGTGGCCATAAACACGCAAGCCCTCCACGAAAGATCCAGAATTCAGTGGAAGTGGACGACACGTCAGCAGGGTCGGAGCAGCTCGGTAAGCAAACGCCCACAAGCGCATTAAGTAAAGCATACAATACACAAAATGCCATCCGATATCTAGCAAACCTATAATCATCATCTATTGTCGAATTCCTCGTCCACCCAATCTACTTATTGCAACAGAGCTATGATAAGAACAGATAAGTATCCGGGCCACGAACACGGAAAGAGCAACGCACAACCTTGACCCTGTCCCACGCATGTTGGACATCAGCGCGCTCTCCAGAGCAGAGGGAGACAAGCTCGCGTCTACCACGAGTATCCTGCGTTAGCGATCGTTCCTTTTATAGAAAGAATACTCAAGTGCGCACCACTCAGATCGCTGAAACTACTTGCCGAACTCCCATGATTACTCTCCCCCTCGCTCACACCTGCTGCCCCCAACGCGCCAAATCCCTGGCGCGTATGAGCATGGCCCCTTGCGTTCCGCACGGATACTGCAGGTGGAGAACTAGACTTGGTTGGCGAGAGGTGTCGCTGCAGTGGGGAACCCGCAAGTGATGGAGGTTGAGAGTTCGGGTGTAGATGTATTGCTTGCGTTTGGTGTTGATTTGGGGCACGAGGGTGGTCATGTGGGGAGGAAGCGTGACGGTGCACCGGTGGTGGCGAGGGAGAAGATACAGAAGGTGACGGAATAGACGGAGTCGACCCTTGGGGTGAAGATGCACTCGAGACGCTCGCACTGTGGTCCCTATTCCGCGTAGCACTGGTGAACTCTGCAGCCCGAACGTCCAGTCCTGTATGTTCATTGAACCTAAGTTTATTCGGTGCGGCACCAACCCCACTGGGATGCGAAGACACCGCGATGGCGGAAGCAGGGAGTGGTGGGCGGCCACGCACAATCTCGTCTCGTTTCGTGTACTCGCGTTCCTTGCCCTTTTTAGAGGACACGGGTGATCTCACGAGCCCCAGTCTTTCGCTTGTCATCATCTTCTGCAGCTGCGCGAGCTTCTTATCTAGGTGTTCTTGCACCTCCGCTTGCCTCTCCAACTCTTCCACCTTTCTCTCTTCCAGCTCCTCGTCGCTCGATTCACTCTCGTCTTCGTCAGAGAATGGAGAAGGCATTTGGGGCGGCGCGGAGAGTGGACCCGTGGAGCGTTTGGTACCGTGCAGTGTGGCGGTGGACGAGGAGGATGTCTTTCCATGCGCCAGGTGTCCCAGCCCCCCGCGAAGCTTGGACGGCGACTTGTGCGTCAGCGAGTTCAAGCGTGCTCTCACGCCCAACGGCGTCGCCATCCGTTGACTCGCAGAGAGCCGCCGCGCGCCAATGGTAGGGGGAATCTTGATGGACAGTGGGTGAGGAGAGGGAGTGGTAGGTGTCGCTTCTGCCGAATGAGGCGTAGGGATAGCGGACGTCGACGGAGCAGCGGGAAAGAGGGTCGTAGCAGATGCAGGGGTCGGGGGAACGCCTCGGATGTCTTGCAACCCGCGAAGGTCCTCTTCGTACCGAGCTTGTGCGCGATAGAGTAGGTAGGGCAAGGGTACTTCTAGATGGGCCGCAAGACCCTTCCCTGTGAACGTAGGTGCGATGAGAGGGACAGGTGGGGCGTGAAAGGGAGGACGCACAGTCTGTGCCGCCATTATCGCTTGTCCGACTGAGTGCAATGACTTCCCAGAGGATGTTCGCCTTCTCGGCGTTCCATTCTATCGTGGTTACCGCGTTCAGTTTAGTGGTTTGTCTGGATGCCGAAGAAACAGCATACCTACATGGGGAGGATTGGGGTGTGGTTCGTCTGGTCTGTTGTATGGAAGCTGGACCACGACGCGTACCCGAGGTGTGGGCATTGGCGCAGATGGTGTACACTGCACACAACGACGAACTGGTAGTACGTTACTTGGTCAGACTTAGTACCAATTTTGGTACACTCCCCCTCACTTCACCGCCATGTCTAGCGACACCTTCCTCGAAGTCGAGGACGACGAACAACGACAAAACAGAATCGGTTCGTTACCTCTTCCTAGTCTGTCCACTCACCGCTGACTACCCTCTACCAGGCACTCTTCTCGAACAACTAAATACCACCACACCCTCGAGCTCAGTGTCCCCCAATCCCCTCCTCGGTATCGGACACGAGCGCGTACCGGGTCCAATCGAACCTCCCGCTGAACGTACGGCCCATCCAACCGCTTCCATCGATCCCCGATGATCTATAGCACCTCCACCCCACAGTGCTAGCGCGCGTACAAGCCTTCCTTCCCGCCATCTCAGCCTCGAACGAGGCGCTCTCTCAGCAGAAACCCGAGGACATTGACATTGAACATGTCCAAGAGGACGAAGAACAGTACGTCGAGATGGTGGGTCCCATCGCCCTCGCTCTCTCGTCCACTTCCACTTCTCGCCGAGTCGTGGACCGCATCCGGGCTCCCTTGTTCACAAAGCCTCTCAGAACCTCGGGCTAGGCGTCTTTGAGGCGAAACGTCGCCCCGAATCAAGATCACGCTCGCCCTCTTCCTCCGAAGCGGAATCGACCTCCTCAGAGTCCGAATCATATTCCGATTCGTCCAGCTCGTGCTCGGGTTCCAGCTCGGAAGAGGACTCTGATTCCTCTTCCAGTGACGGCTCGGATGTAGAGTCGCGGTCGGGATCGTCGGTCGACATAAAGCCCGTCTCTTCCCGTCCCATCAAACCCCTCCCAAGACGAGTGTCGCAGCAAACAAAGCTTGAGGTTTGAGCCCGCATCCAGTGTCCGACATGGATGCGGCAGACGTTACGCGAACTTTTGTCAACTGTGAGTGTCGACGCACCTCTTGCCGCCCCACATGACCGATAGTCACACCAGAGTTCTTCGGGGACTGCAGGATCACATTTTGGAAAATAAATACCGTACTACCGGCACTCAATACGCAGATCAACTATATGTATGTGATATACCCTGAAAGATCGTCCATACAGTAAACGACAAAGCGAGAAGAAAAACCGAAAGGGCGAAGAGTCTGGGCACGGCCCGTCACCGCCCCATCGCGCTCATCCCGTTCATGACCATCGACCAAAAGTCATTGTCGAAGAGGATGTCCGAGTTCATAAAGTAATTCGGATCACTCATCGGAAAGTTGGGAAACGTGTACTGATCTGTCGGGCCGGGGGCGAGGTTCGTCCCCATGGCGACACCCGCAGCCGAGCTCCCAGCTGCATATTCACCCGTACCCATTCCATTTGACACGCCTGCACTCCTGCTCGTGGGGCCATATTCTGTAAAGTGCTTCACTATCGGCTTTGGAATCGGCTTTGGCCCCGGGTCTGATCTCTCGCTCTTCTTCCTGAAGGAGAGAACACCCGCCTCGATTAGCCGAGCGCACTTGGCGGCGAAGTGGTCAGGTGAACAGGCGATGTGCGACAATCTCTGAATTATCTTTGCCAGTATCGAATCCGAAGACCCTGGCATCTGTTGACCAATGTTCTCCAACACGCACCATTTCGACAGTATGACAAAAATCGCGGCCATCGTAATCATGCTGAACAGGCTGTCGGGAGCAGTGCTCATCAATGCGAGCTCGGATCGCGAGATTGTCGCGATCAATATAGCTTCGCTAAGCACCAGGGCATGATGCCCCCAACTTCGTGCAAGGTTGACGCCATTGTGCTCGGCGGCGAGAAACCAAGTTTGGCTGTCGGTTTTATTGAGCGCGTGCTTGGCTTGCATGATTGCGTGGACGACTACGAGGAGTCGACATGACTGGCAGTAGATCTGAAGGATGTAGAAATAGAAGACTTCGTGTTCTGCCAAGACTAGATGTCAGGGTCAGGACTATTCTGAATCATGCACGTAAAGCCAAGGTAGGGGGTCACCGCGAAAAATGATAAACTGAAAGCGTACCTGCAAGTGGGGAGATAAGGCGTTCAATAACGTCCATCTGACCGAGGAAATCGAGCACTTCTTTGTAGAAGACGCCAAGCCCGTCAGGGGACCGTAGTCGTATTGACAGTCCCTGTTGGGTTCTAGCGAAAAGTTGGCAGAGAAGAGATAATCTCAAGTCCCGACTTAAGCCGACGGTAGCGTACGAGGTCGTATCGAGGGCTTCGTATGTCAGACTTTGACAATCTGAGATGGGTTCCCGGCCAGTGCCGGCGCAGAGCCTTCAAAATCCCACTAAATCAACTTATACTACAGATGAGCGTAGCGTTGACTTACATCGTCTCGAAGGCATTGAGGGCAAACCACTGAAATTGGGTGAAACTCGGTCAATTTAAGTTTGGACACCGATCTGGGTGGACGCACTAGTCGTGCTTTATCGAGTGCTTCGAGGAGTTCTGCACTTGGCGGCTCGTCTGGCATTTTTTGATTACGAAGCGTCTCAGTATATACCACAGCTTCGCTCAGACGGAGATTCATAGCCATGCTGACTGCTGTTGCAGCTATTAGTCTTCCGTCACGGGGTCCATCTAGCGTTGGATCACCGACGGGCTCCCACAAAGAGAGGATGAGGATGGCGTGAATCGCGTCAGTGGAGGGGAGTGGGTTGAAAGATTGTTTGAAGACGGCTTCCTCGGCTAAGCGGTAGAGCTGCGGAGTGACGATGGAGCGTGTTGAAGGCTCCAGATGCCGAGAGGCTACACAACATTGGGCAAGACGAAGCAAGGGGCCATCACTGCGGTTGCCGGGTTGTAAGTTTACCCACGGGCTGTAACGCTCCTCGAATCTGAAATTGATGCATCTGATGAAAAACACTTGAAAGAAATGGCGAGGGACACACATGTCAACCAAATATTTGACCTGCTCACGACCCAGTACGTGGAGGAGTGTCTGATCGACCTTGGTTCGAGAGGGGTCTGCGGCGCTTGTTCCATTGCGCGTGAGTGCTTGTATGGCAAGTATAGGAACCATGGTGCTTTCGAAACCGCCAGTAAGCTTCAAGAAACCCCACGGGGAGTGCTTTTCGGGTAGGAGACGCTGCGGGTCCAACAACTCGACTTCTTCCGGTGGCGCTCTGAACGGAAGCGGTGTATCCGAAAACGAGTCCCCCAAACCTTTAGGGTGTTGTTTCATCGTGTCATCCATTGGCACATCCTGTGGCTTCTTAGGGAGCTGGACGGAGGATCTCCGATCGATGGTGGATTGAGCCGAGCACTCGGACTGTTGACCATGTGCAGAAGACGGCCCAGGAGACTGTCCGGAGCTGTGCTCGAAGGAACAGGAAAGACTGAGCACTTTGCAGCGGTGACATTGAGTACCAGAGTTGTCCCTATCAAGCATCTCACAACGCGTTTTGTGCTTCCGGCATGAAAGACAAGCTTGCGCGGCCTTTGCTCGTTTTGAGGGTGCTGGGCGTGGAGAGTGGGCACGTTTTGAACCAACTATGGGGTCGTCCATGTCTTGTGCGGCTATGGTGAAGGTAAAGATGAAGGAGAACTTTGTGAGCTTGGATCTCGACCCCTCGGCAACGCTGCTACGGCAAGTAATTGTGCCCGCTTCAAAGTCAGCGAGCGGGACCACAGCCTGTCAATGTGACGATCTCGAAGCTCTAAACTTTGTGCGCTCGTGACCGTATTGCTAACCACCTCAGTGTCGGCCGCAACAACCTGCATACCACCTCTTCGTCACCAGGCCCCTCAGCGAATGATGCTACTGAGTCGTCGAGCACTGAATTCCTTGAGACGGCGTCGTGATGAGTCAAGTTGCTGACGCGAACCTGTGCGTTTTTTCCAAGTGGCGGCCCTGCGTTGATGATCCTGTCTGAGTAATCGCTGATGCGGCGTGGGCAGACCCACAAACGGACCACCGGTGGGAATACCAAGCTGTTCAACGTGCCAGTGGTGTGGGGATATCGTAATGCATCACCATCCGTTGTCCAAACTGCTGATAGTTACCATGGGGTGTGACAGCTCTTGCCAGGAAGTTAGGTCAATAATCAAAGTAAGGGTCGTTCTCTAGCAAAGGAGACGATAATCAAGGCATCCAGCGAATAAGAAATGTCCGAAGCTACTCTGAAACGTGGTCCCTGATCAACTTTCAAGAAGCCTGCTTCTACTGTGGGAACATGCAAATCCAGTAATATTTCTTCGACATCCGGAACTCCCATCCAGAAGCCCCTGCGGGTGCTCGGCCAGCCATACGCAGCACATATGCCACAAGAGGACAGCAACTTCTGATCAGCACCCCTGAGGCACTTACGATTGACGGCCACCACACATAATATGACATGTGTACCTGTCCATGCAGTCATCATCGGCTACAGGATATAGTGCCGACGTTCGTCTGTCACGCTGCGTGCTCCTCCGGGTCAGTCACACAGCTGAACTTGAAACGAACACTTATGTTGGCTGGAGTTTCAGAGTGTTGCGAGATCAGGTGCGGTGAATCATAGCCTCGCAGATAATTTTACAGTCATCACTACCTAAATGGACAAATGTGCGTACTACTAAAAAGAAATGTGGTGTCGGATGATTCTCACTTTTCGGCATTACCGGCGGGTCCCCTTACTAACTTATTCTTTGAGCCAAGCCGATAAAGGTGGGAGTTACAGACCTAACGAAACTTCGTCGGTTCGATTATGTATTCAGGACCTGCCTTCCGAGTCGCGTGATCTTTGCCATCAGCTTCTATTTCACCCCATTCGTTACCCCGTCAGAAATCTCGCAGTTCGCACTCGTAGCAGCATTCTAGTGGTAAGCGCTTAAGCCATCCAAGTGTTGTCACGGTGCGCTTTCTAAGGCTGTTCTCGTTATGTTCCAGCCAAGGCCACCGACCTCTTCAGGTTAGCAGCCCGGACCAGTACCGAAACTTAGGACCTGCAGTGACACAGTCAAGCTATCAAAGGTTCGTTGGGAGTGAATAAAGTTGGTATGACCCTTAACTCATCGCCAGTATCTCTGTCCTTGCAGTACCAAGCTTGTCTCGAGCGGGCAAGAATATTCACCATATGGTAAAAGAACAGAATCATCTCCGTCTCAAAGGACTCGATACGAGGGATTCGATACTCTGCCCACTCGGTGTTGTACTTCTAACCACGAAAACTGTTTAAACTTTGAGAGGCCAGTGTGTGTCTTGCGTCAAACCGTGTTCTCACATCTTTTACACTTGGATATCCCCACCGTTCACCTTGTTGCGCTGGCACTCGTGCACCGGGTTTCCAGACGACAGCCGCGGGTGGCTCCTGTGTAGCGTCGAGGAGAGCGCCTTTCTGGTGCATCTAAAAGTGAGTAAGGAACCCTCGAAGCGATCAGGGAAGAGGTCCACGCCAAATTTCCAGGAAGCTTGCCAATTGGCATGATAACGCGGTCGAAGTACGTATCCCTTGTTTTGAAGAAGAAGTACCTATCTCTCCAGAAGGTCTCCCTGTTCCATAGCTTATCGGAGCGTAATCGAAAGTTGGCATAATGACCACAACCTGAAATCCGAGAACAACGTTCCCTCGAGTAAGAACACAGCCACATTGAGACTCCCTTATGCTGTGTCGCCAAACAAAGCCGTATACCCATCACCATCAAGCCTCGAGGGTGCGGCATGCCCTTACACAGGATGTCGATCATTCCGTTACAAGCCAGTGATACCTCGTGTCGTCAGGTTTGTACGGCTCACAAAGCGCGTTCGAACTCTGATGACGACCCGGGCCAGCGCATTTTCCTCCTTCTCTAGTATCTTCGGATTTATCCTGGCTGCGACAGCTTTTCTGGAGAATGTTTCCGTTTTTTCCAGCAGAGATTCTAATATCTTGATCTTGTTACTAGGACGGCATAATGACTACCACAATTCTTTATGCAGTGCCCCCATCATCTCGAGTACGCTGAAGCAGACTAACAGACGTCTTTTTCAGAACGACAAATGAACGACTTGAGCTTCCCTACTTGAATTCCTGACCTAAAATCCGCCATGTACTTCGAGACGTTCCGGTCTCCTAGTCCCAGCATATCTCGGAGTGCTTTCTTCAGCTCGAGTCCCCGCGTAGTTCTTCTACTCCCTCGGCATAGTGTACAGGCCAAGCACACCTGGCGAGCTCGCGATGGTGGTGATCTCCCCCTCAATCGCAAGCGGTCCGAGGTCGAGATCAGGTATTATTTCACCGATTTCGGCCTATCGACAGAGTTCCCTTCAGGACAACCTGAACGGCTAGTTACCGGAGAACTGGGTCGAATTCAAGCTCCCGAGCAGATCCCCAGGTTACCTTATGATCCGTTCAAATTAGACGTCCATTATCTTGGACATGTTTATCAAACGAAGATCGTGGACGTGCGTTTTCCATATCTTTTGACACCCTCTTAGGGCTAACGTGTCCCAGCAGGAGTTTAAAGGCTTGGAAGTCCTGGGCGATCTAGCTCGGCTGATGACGAAGCCAAACCCAAAGGACCGTCCTAGCGCACACGAGACAGTGATGATTTGGAACAGTTTGCAACTACTTCCCTCGATGCCTCCGCGGTGGACGAAGCTTAGGCCCACACGAGAAGAAAGATCGATCGAGCGCATCATGAATAATGCTTTGGACGTGGTTGGCATGGTCCGGGGATCCATGGGACTCTAGATTGGACGTTCTGATCCTTTGCATATTCAACGACACCTCGGCGCTACCATCGATATAACACATCATCCGGTGAACGCATTCCGAAAACTTGATCAGAACTGACTGATCAGAAGATAGGAAAGGGACCACAACGGAACTCGTACCATTTAATGTATGCTGCCACACCGATTAGGCATCTCCCGCACGCCATAGCATCTTCATGGAGCACCTCACATTCATATTCCCCATCGACCACTGCATTGTCCGCTTTGTGTTATGTCATTATTGTTCTCTCCGACGTCGCTTTCGTTACTTGCTTCTTCGCTCGCTCCTTTCTTGAAGTATTCATGGATCTCTTTTTTCATTTACGTGCTCTCTGTTGGTTTATCTGTTGCGAAGGTCCATTCGTACGTCGATAGGTTACCGTCATTCGTTATCCTCTCCCAGACTCTGACTCACAAGAGCGGTAGTTCAAGTTGCCAATGGTACAGTAGACTGCCGTTAATGCATAACTCAAATATGTATCATTAGACCGACTTCACTGGATGATACACGCGTTAGCGAACTGCGTTGTGTGAGGCATTCTTGGTTGTAAACAGGATAGCAAAGTGCGTCTCATATTGAACTTATTTCTCCGAAAAGAGAGGTCATGTTTAAAATCTTGCCAAATCCACCCTTATGTATTAGGTCCGCCGGACACGCACACATTGTTGTGGATAAGGCACACACGTTGGGAATGTGGGCCCAACGGGACTGGCATGTTTCGCACCTTGGTTTGAAGGATTCGTGGTCATACCAAGGAACATACGTTCGGTAAAGGGTGGGGATCCATGACAGGAAATGTTACGAAGTGGACTCTTCCATTGAGTGTAACCACGTCTGAATCTTATTTCTGTTGTCGGCAACACCTGCAGCATCACTGCCAGGCATCTTTTTTTCGTCCCGGGCCTCTCTCGCTGCCTGCTTCCACAGGGCCAAGATCCCATCATATAAATCCATATCTCCGGAAGTCGGCTGGTCCGCTGGGTTGACAGCTTGTGCTTTCTTTGCACTGCGTTTGTCATATCGAATGGTACGAGATGTTGGCGGATCAGGCACCTGTGCGGTCGGACCTCCTGATGGACCTCCATCGTCATCACCCTCCTCGTCATCTGGATAATAAGCATCCCTTGAATTCTCCCGGACATATTCGATGAAAGTTTTTGGACCCCATGACTGCAGAGCTGCTGCAGTGTAAGAGAGATCGACAATGATGGCAAGCGGCCACTGGTTGACATCTTGTGGTTGCCGTGCGTCAGAGTTGTGAGGGCCGAGTTGGGACACCACACCAGGGTCAGTCTCAAAATGCTGTAAAGTTAAGCGATTTTCCGGACTCCCTGCGTCTGGTGGTTTGTGGTAAGGAATACCACCGACGGTCAAAGCAAAATTAGGTGTCTATTGGATACTTGAGCCGCACGGAATAGACAGGAACGAACAACAGACCTTCAAAAAAGCTAAGCGACGAGCATCAAGTGCGCGATGGAAGCCAACGAAAAGTAGGATCCCATTTCGAATGTCATTAATGCTGTCCAACGGGTCCACGGTTCCATACATTTCATGTCGGTGACGGAAGAGGTTTAACATGTACTTGATTGAAGGGTCACAGTTTGCTTCGAAATGACGCAAGATCCATGAAAACGCACGTCGTCTCCCTTTGAATGGGGGATAAAATGGCATGCATCGCAATCGGAGGCGCGTTGGCCAGTCAACGCGCAGGTCCCATCACGCTCGATCAACGCTTGTGTGAAATTCGCCCTCCCAGTCGAGAAATCCGACTCGGAAGTGTATATGCTCCTCTTGTCTATTGCATCGACATCCACGAAGCGAGGTTCACCTGCAAAAGTCGACAATGTTGGGAGGGATCTTCAAGGTGTATAGGAGTCCAGCTTACCGTTTGATACAAAATAGTAAGATCGAGCCTGTATCTCCAATGTGTAGTCAAGCTCTGGGCCGTTCATAGACATGGAGATGTGGCCTTGTCGTCCGTAGATAGCGAACCCGAGGAACCTTAGCCACTTCAGAGGTGTGGTAGCAAAGGTTGTACATTGAGCGAGCGGGATGGACAATGCGAGTTTGCTGCCATCGCCCAAGCACACCCATAGCTCGACTTGGTCGGACATGACTAGGACTGTCGGCATCTTGACTTCCCAAGCATTACATAATCACTCGTATCACCCCGCACGTGCTTCCAGGGACATGTGTAAACGCGGCGTCTGAATTGAAACGCTCTATGTATAATCGGCCAATGGCAAGATCTCAACAACATTTTTGCGCAAAGTGTGCATCCTGCCCTATCCTTCATGGGAAGTGGACTTGAAGACAATGCTGCAGAGCTGGCAGTGGAGATGGAGAGTTTTGTTTCTGATCTGATGATGCAACCAGATCGAGAGCAGGTAGCCTCGGAAATCGGTGGTGAATACATTTGGTTTCTCGGTTCTCGTGCTCTTTCTGAATGCATGCACCACACTTTCCCTCTCGCAGTGTTGCAGTCTATCTACGGTGATAACACGATCCATCTCTGGCATGGTTCGAGAGTAGGGAGTCCCAAGAATACCTCGGATGGGGCCTGTAAAAGCAACGAGATAGACACAATTCGCTATGTGGTTTCACTAAAGTGAGTCCGTTCATTTTTCCGTCTCATTCACCATCATTTGATTCCTCTCTTGCTGCCGTCTTAATAGTCTTCCATCCCACGAGGACGTATCGATCCGCATCCTCGTTTCTCTGCCTCCTTTATACCCCGCCGAGAGCCCACCCCAGCTGCAGCTCCTCTCGCGCTATATCGGTGCTTATGGTGTCGACCCATCTCTCTTTGGGTCGATACTCCGTACTTTTATATCTACATCTGGTGTCGAGTGGTCCCGAGATACCGTCTGCGTCTTTGACGGACTTCAAAGCGTCCTCGAACGATCCGAAGCATGGTACGAAGACAAGCTCAACAAAGAAAAGGCGGGGGAGCTCGTACGAGAGGACGCTTTGGGGCGCGATTCAGCACCGCAAGAATCGATGAAACAGGACGGCGAGGGATCAGCAACGGTGTCGCCGCCGACGCCAACCAATGTGGCGCTGCCGGAGGGAATCAAGCTTATCGAGGCTGAGCCAATCGTGGACCGGAAGAGCGTGTTCGTAGGGCGGGCGTGTCAAATATCAAATCCGTCGCAGGTTCGCCCGCGCTATCTTTGTTGGCGCTGGATCGTGTCGCGTGCTGACAAGAGTGTGCTGGTGTTTTCCATGTTCTAGGTTCCGCTGATACTGAATTACTTGATGTCCGATCGACATATTGCCCGCGCGGCACACCCGAGCATCAACGCCTGGCGTTGTCAAGTTGGAAACGTACTTCATCAAGGTGAGTGACTCTATCCCGGCTTGCCATGCGGACGACGTAAGCTAAGTCGGAACGACGTCACATCAAAAGACAACGACGATGACGGCGAGACGGCAGCAGGGGGTCGGCTCGCGCATTTATTGTCAATTCTAGTAAGAGGTCCATATGGGTTGGAGTGTTGAGTGTGCTGTGTCTGACGCGAATTGACCATTTCATTGCGATGTAGGAGATCAATAACGTGCTTGTTGTCGTTACGAGGTGGTTTGGAGGGATTCATCTCGGGCCTGATCGGTTCAAACACATCAATCATGCGGCACGGAATGCGCTCGAGTTGGGTGGTTTTTTAGACCAAGTAGAGGGAGGCAAGAGTGGAGCCAAGGGACGAAAACGCTGAGCTCTGCTTTGTAGAACTTGTTTACGGTAGCGCATGTAGACACGAGTTGGTAGCCGGAATCAACGTCGTGCATGCCCGGATGACTAGCTGGACACGTGCCGACTCCTATATTCCTGACTCCATCGGACGCAAATGATACCACTCCGACACCTGCCCTCAGTCTCATCGACATCATTTAGAGTCCTTGCACCAAGGACACCATCGATAGCAATCCACCACCGCCCGAGGTCGACGTTGTGGTACAGAATGACAAGCACTGCAAACACCAGCATCGTAGGTGTCGGAGTGAAACCCGGTTGTTCACAAGGTTGATTTTTTACTCGTTGCTTCCAGTGGGGACTCAAGGATCCGACGTTGATCAAGACGCAAGGGTACATTGACGGAAAATGGGTCGACGCGACTGGTGGAGAGAGGATCCCCGTGACGAGTGGGTGCTCATCCTTTCGTCTCCACCTCATCTCGGTGGGGGCACTTGGACGGGTGTGCGGATACTTACACGTGGTTCTCGTCCTCTCATTGCAGACCCTGCAACCGAAGAAGAGTTGGGTACGATCCCTGAGATGGGCCTCGAGGAGACCAAAGCTGCAATCGCAGCGGCCGGAAAAGCATTCCAGACTTGGGGAAAGACAACAGCCAAAGTCAGTTATCTCCAAGGGAAAAGAGAATACGTTGACCGAGCCTCTCGCTGCCTGGATGTAGTACCGGCACGACATTCTCATCAAGTTCTTTGGGTTGATGCAAGAACACCACGACGACTTGGCTCGCATTATCGTGTGTCATGTCGCATGGTTGGGTGTGATTGATGTTAATATGGTGTAGACATTGGAAAACGGAAAGCCTTTGAGGGATGCCAGGGTGGGCCGGTCTCATTGCAGCCTCGTGTATGTGCCTCAATGCGGTCCTCTAGGGCGAGAACGTGTACAGTGCATCTTTCTTGGAGGTGAGTAGCATATATGCAGGTATGTCTGAGCTGACTGGGTATCGCAGTGGTTTGGTGCGCACCTCTGTTTGCTCCCCGGGCAAGACACAAAAAGTAAAGCAGTATTGTACAGCCGAGGAGGCCGTTCGCACATATGGTGGTAAGCACTTTTGAAGCTGGATAATTCAGATGTATACTTGACCTATCTTGCAGAACAAGTCCCGTCGCCAGTTTCCAATATACGAAACGTCGTGATCAAGCAACCTATCGGTGAGTGCAAGTCGTGTTCATCCCGCCCCGTGACTGACCACTTGTTTGATAGGTGTCGTGTAGGTTCTGTCTTTCCGTATAATGTTGGACATGCTTTACTGTCATGGCAGATCGATCCTCACACCATGGAACTTCCCGTCTGCGATGATCACCCGAAAGCTTGGGGCAGCACTCGCGGCAGGCTGTACGGCGGTCATCAAGCCGGCACCTGAGACGCCTTTCTCTGCGCTTGCGTTGGCCGAGGCAAGTATTTCTGCTTTGAAGTTCTACACGACCATTGAATGGCCATTTATTTTAGCTCTCTCGACGTGCGGGTATACCTGATGGCGTCATTAACATGGTCACGACCCACAAGAACGTCCAAGAGGTCGGTCGCGAGATGTGCGAAAGCAAGCTCGTCCGAAAATTCTCGTTCACGGGCTCGACGGCCGTTGCCAAGTTATTGTATAGCATGTCCGCTTCAACATTGAAAAAGTGCGCCTTTGGTCTTATTTCGTCTTTTCGTGGACTTGCACTCATGGGTGGAAAGAATGTCGATAGAAGCTGGCGGAAATGCACCCTTTATCGTCTTCGACGACGCCGACATTGAACAGGCTGTTAAAGGTATTATACCAACCTCTCGTGGAGCCCGAGTCTTGCCCATTCATGTTGCCCCATCCAGGTGCTATCTTATGCAAATTCCGCGCGTCGGGACAAACATGCGTCTGTGCTAACCGCATCTATGTTCAATCGTCCGTCTATGCCGACTTCGCTTCTCGACTCGCCGAAAAAGTGGCCGCGTTGAAAGTCGGGAACGGACTCGACGAAACGACGTACGTCTTTCGCTTGCGCTGATGCTAGACTGATATATATACATGACGGACACGTTCACAGGACACACGGCCCGCTCATCCACGATCGCGCCGTTTCCAAAGTCATCCAACACGTCAATGATGCTGTCGCCCTCGGCGCCAACATCCTTGTCGGTGGGCACTCTCCCGACACCACGCAAGCCAAATGTGTCGGCTCGTTCTACCCCCTTACCGTCCTCTCTGATGTCTCCCCTACCGCTCTGCTCACGCACGAAGAAACGTTCGGTCCCATCGCCGCCCTCATCAAGTTCGACACGGAAGAGCAGGTGATTGCGATGGCCAACGACGTCGATGTCGGGTTGGCGGGGTACTTTTTCAGTCGAGACGTAGGACGGGTGTGGCGCGTCGCGGAGGCGCTCGAAGTGGGGATGGTGGGAGCTAACACGGGGATAATCAGCAATGCGAGTATACCGTTCGGAGGGGTGAAGCAGAGTGGGATCGGTAAGTTCCTTGCTTCTCGGTTGTTTTTTTCTCTCTTTCGGACGCTCATGATTCGGCGTCCCACAGGACGAGAGGGGGGACATGGGATCGAAGAGTACTTGAACCAAAAGTTGATCGCGTTCGGTGGGCTCTGATTCAGAGCGTGGGGCTGTGAGACGAAGAAAAGGACATGTTTCGTTTATGCTGTATCACTATCGCATTCCATCTTTGTGCTTTCCTGGCATTGTTTTTCTATTTTGTTCTCAAACGGCGAAAACGACAGAATGAGAAACGCGTGGTAGGGACGACTACAACATGGCCACCAGTTTTCCCACCTCCGCGACGGGGTTCACGAGCGTCCCGATCCCATGTCCAATCCAAACTCGACAATCATCGCCATGTTTGAGTACGATGGGGGGCTTGCGTGTGAACCCGACGCCGGCGGGGGTTCCGGTAAGAATGACCGAGCCAGGTTCGAGGGTGGTAGCTTGGGAGAGGAAGGCGATGGTTTGGCGAACGTTGAAAATCTGGCCACTGTTCAGAAAGGAAAGGGATGAGTATGCGCGCGGACGAGAAGGAATTGCGAGACGTACTTGGTATTACCATTCTGGAGTGTCTTGCCGTTGAGCGTACACGTGAGGGGGAGCACCTGTGGATCAGGGATGGCGTTGTTGGAGACGAGGCAAGGTCCGAGGGGGGTGGTGTTGTCTGAAGAAGGGGAGAGTGTGTGTGAGCGTGCGCACGCACCAGCAAGCGGAAAACGACCAACCAAATCCCTTGGAAAAACACCACTGCGACGTCGTCAGCTGGTGCTTGCGGAAAGAAACCTAGATCCACAGGGCATGGATTTCAGCAAAACGCGTTACCGAGAACCAAACCCGATCGTAAATCGCAAATACGCACGTCGTTGGCGCCGGTGTACCCAAGGACGTAATCGAGCGCCTCTGTCTCAGACACGTTCTTGGCTGCCTTTCCAATGACGATGACCAGCTCGACTTCATAGTCGGGAAGATGCTCCTCGACTGGCTGGGCGACCTTGGGGACGCAGATCGGTGCATTGGGTCCGATCATGGACGAGAGGGGTTTATAGAACAGGAGCGGTGCGCTAGAAGAAAGGATTAAACCCGGCGATATAAGCACCAGAACTTTCCACGGTCATGAACCGACAGAAAAAGGCGCTCACACAGGCTTTGCCATCTTGGTCTCGGCCTGAACACGACTCGCAAATCAACGAAAAGAGGGGGCGGAGTGCAAGAAAGGACACACGGCATGATCAGAGTAGTTAAGACCCAGACACCGAACGATCTTGAGTTCCTCGCGCGAGAGGGGGGGAAGGAGCTCTTTGACAGTCAAGACTGTGTTGGTGACCTGCGCAGCGGGGTCGAGCGCCGAGCCGACGATTTCGTGGGCTTTGATGGTCTGCCTGTTCCATGCAGCAAGACCAACTGCGGGAGTATGAGTGAGGACGGGCTAGCAAGTAAAAGCGACTTGCCGTCGAGCTTCGGGTCAACAGGCTGGCCGATGTGCACATGAGATGTCTCAGCGGCGATAAAGCGAATGAGACGCGTCCATTGCTGTGGTTTTTATGAATACAGAGACTTTGCTGGTCCATTCAAAGGGCACACGCACGGTTCGGATGGGTGCCATGGTGGTGGTGGTGATTGTGCGCTGGGAAGGACATTACTACCGCTTGATTCATTTGCCCGGGCCTCCCCGCAGTCCCGACCACGGTCAAGGAATGTGTATAACAAATATTTATCCAAGGTAACATACTGGCATACCATGTAGACCACCTTGTTAATACTTTTCTCCAAAGGTTCGTGTCTGGGTCAAACATGCGTTCACAGCGTCGAAGGGGCAGTTCCAGTCCCTCTGCGAGTTCGGTTGGTGCAATTTTCACGTTCACATGCCTCCACAACATGATGATCCAGTTCGAGAAGTGTTGGGAGTTGAAAAGACGATGGGTTGGACTAGACAAGAAGTTGCAGAGCCGTATTATCCAATGGCACCCAAGTGTTGCCACAGTTCGGTTAACCACCAACTTCCAGTTAGGAGCCTGAGACGTTGCATTTTACAACATATTAATACATACACGTTTTTACATTTTCTGCAGGCCCCACAACGGGAACACTCGAAACCGACTGCACTTTAGATATTAGTAGTTCAAGAAGTTACCTCAAGACTCGGATGTGACACATGAGAACAACAGTTCGCGATACTTACCGCTACCGTGACATGATCGTTTACCTTCAAAGTCGCACGCACTGGGAGGGCGCTTAACTTGGGTTGCTGACTAAACTTATCATAGCGAACTTGTACGGTGTCAAGTTGACAAATTCGGTACTACTCCCACCATGAGGCGGGGGTGGGGCTCATGGGCAGTGCTCTCACGCTGATAGAGGGTAAACATAACAACAGACTGTTTCGAGCAGGCTCCCAAGAACAAGGGCATTCCAAACGTAGTCCAAGATAAGCATTATCAGTAGTTGGTGGGCCTCTCTGAGCCAGAGTCTCTGTAGAGCTTCCCCCATTACACCCACTGCAGGTCGGGCCACGCTGGTGTTTCGAAATAATCGCGTGTCCATAGGGAAGGTCAATGCCATCACATCGCTATCAAACGGACTCGCGCAGGGACGGGCATGGCAGTTATGTTCCACTAAACAGTAACGATACGACCGTCTCTCAGCTTGCACAGCAAGACAACATTCCCTGGTACAGCAAACCAAACCTTCGACTCTTATATTTCTTAACGTTTCCCACTTGTCTTGGAGTGGAGATGACGAGTGGGCAAGTATTTGCATTATGATGTATATTCAGTGGTGAAATGCTGACGCGAAGTTTTGACTCGTCCATGGTAAATGGTCTGCAAGCCGTGCCTTCGTGGTTGGAATGTAAGCTGGTTACCAAATTCATCTCAGAAAGGATTTGACTTGAGTGACAGACTATGATCATCCACGTTCCGCCTTACTGGGTCTCATGGTTGCCATGTATTCTCTGGGTTCTGTGGCTGCCATTTCGTTTGTCCCTTCTGTTGTCGATAAGATGGGAAGGCGATACCCGATATTGCTCGGAGGTGTAATTTCGATGGTTGGCGGGATTCTTCAGGGATCCGCATTGAATTGTAAGTGATTGATGTGCTCGAAACTCAAAGATACATCTTGAATCCAATAGTCGTGATGTTTATCGTTGCTCGTTTTATCCTCGGATTTGCCAATGCCTTCTGCGTCGTCGCTAGCTCTTCATTGATTGGAGGTGCGGCAAAGTGGATTCAGGTTGCATATTAATTTATTAAACCATGTGAAGAACTCTCACATCCCAAGGAGCGAGCGATTATGGGCTCCCTTTATAATACTTCTTATTACCTCGGTAAATTAAAATGGTAATCCTCCACGAGATGCACTGTGAAGCTGATTCCTCTTAGGTGTTGTAGCTGCTGCTGGGGTGACTCTTGGGACATATGCCATGACCAGTAATTGGGGGTGGAGAATACCATCGTTCCTTCAAGCAGTCCCTAGTCTCCTTCAAGTCTCCTTCATTTGGTTTCTCCCCGAATCCCCTCGTTGGCTTGTATCGAAAGGAAGAGGGGACGAAGCGTACGCCATTCTGGTGAAATATCATGCAGAGGGAAATGAAAACTCGGAATTTGTCAAAGCGGAGTACACTCAGATTGAGGAGACGCTGGAAGTGGAACTGAAGATTGCCCACATGAACCGGATGGTCATATTTTCAACGCCGGGGATGCGAAAGAGGGCTACCATCGCATCTTTTCTCGGTCTGTCTGTTGTTTGGAGTGGAGTTGGACTGATTTCGTAGGCCCTGCCATTGATTTCCATCTGTTTTACTGTCCGCTTATCACGCCAACAAGACAATTCCTTTCCCCGATCTTGGACAGTATCGGGATTCACGACAACCGGACGAAGAACATCATCAACCTCGCCAAAGGTTCTTGGGGCCTCGTTGTTTGTATATTCTGTGCGTTCATAGCGCCTCGGTACCCTCGACGGAGGATATATCTAGTGACGTGATCATTGGCTGCTTCTGATGCTGTTCTTCTAACCTTTCCATAGGCGAGTGCTATCTCTCTTTTTGTTGTATTTGCTGCGTGGACTATAGCCAGTGCAGAGTATTCGTTCACACACAACAAGGTCTCTGCGCAAGTAGTACTTGCGTGAGCATTCAAGTTACTGAAAACGCTATTTTCCACTCTCACCACACGTTCCATAGCCTCATCTTTTTGTATAGTCCGGCTTACAGCCTAGCATTCACCGCCTTGACTTTCAGTAAGCATTGCGCCATTCGTGTCACCCTGTACCGCTCTTTGACGCAACGGACGTGGACATAAACAGCTTACTTGGCCGAACTATTCCCCTTTCATGTCCGGGCCACGGGTATCTCCATCTACTACTGGTGGTGCCGCGTTGGGGGATCCCTCGGTCACTTAGTGAATCCTATTGGGATCGACGCCGCAGGTACGTCTGTCTGTTCGATTTATCTGAATTCTAGCTCTGATAAAGCCGGTGGTGCATGGATAGGCTGGAAATGGTACATCATGTAAGGCTTAGGTTTCTCTTGGGGACGAACGGGTACTGAGCGATGTTAGGTATTGTGTATGGAATGCGTTCCAGGTCGTGTTCATCTACTTTGTGTTTCCCGAGACATCGGGGCGCACGCTCGAGGAACTAGCATTCTGTAAGTGTGCTAATTCTCTATGAGGGACGTGTTTACAGTCTTCTCATGGATACTCGGACAGTGTTTGAGGGTGATCAGGAAGCGCTCAGGGATAGTGAGGCCGAGACGCTACGTGAACGTGGAGAAACTGAGACGTATGGCACCATGGAAGATAGTCCCAGATGACCGCAGTCTTAACCCTTGGTCTTGAACGTTACTCTCTAATCTGACATGGACGCAAGCATACTGCTGTGTCTCTGTCAAGCTGTCGAAGACAGGAAACACAAATGGAGGCGAGGTCAAGGAGATACTAAACACGGAATGCAGTCGCCTATCGTCATAGTCTGTTACGGACGAGTCTGTTTTCTCGGACACCGTGAAGACGTGACTTGAATGCTACTAGCACCACTAAATCGTTTCGTCCGCCAAGGGAAGACCACACCCGTTGATCCACAGACCCCTACCACCACCCACGATCAAGCGAGCGCAGTGCGCCGGCTCGCAGAACGAGCGTGTCAACAGACGTCGGGTGATCTCACTGTCACCGTTATTCTACCACTGCCTCATGCACGTCTGCCGAACAGGTCCTTACTTGCATTTTAGAATCAGCTTGGCTAACTGGCTGCTGCCAAGATATGGGATATGGAGATCGAAGATGCGACTACCTCGTTCCCCTCGTACTGACAAACCTTTGAACGTCCTCGTATCCGAACGCGCCATGCGTCCATTGGTCCATGATTGCGAGTGGCATCATATGGGCTGACGCGACCGGCACGCGCCGCAGACGTGTTTGGAGGTGGCGGCTGGCAGTGGCGGGTCGGATCCAATATACACTCAGCATTCCGAGTCAGACCGTTTCCGTGTAATGATGGTTCCTCGTCGCACACGATGCACGAGAGCTATGCCAATCTCCGTTATCGCCCGCGTCTGGTGACCCGCGCCCGAGTCCAAAAAACCCAAATCCGGGGTCGGACGATACGGTGCTGACGTACAAAGAACCTTATGTACGCCGCCAAGCTTCATGATGACGGAGAAACAAGTACCATTGGTAGCTTGCCAAGGGCGCAGTGCTGGGTCCGTCATGATCCTGGGTAACTATGGCCGCGTTTCGCACACCTGGCAGCTTATGCCGCCACGGGACACGTGTCGATGCCGACTGGTACTTACAACATTAATGACTCTTTCGTGCAGACTGGACCCGAGTCGGCGATCGCGTTTGCGCCCGCCCATTCAATCCAGCCAGCGCTCCAGCCTCTAGGAGATGTGCCCAGAGTCACCAGACTCTGCAGAGAATGTCCTAGAATACATCGAGGGGCCAAGTAACGCCACCCTAATTTTTAGTAAGTGCGACACTCGACCAACTCAAACGCCATTTGACAGCCTAAACAGCCTCAGCCCCTTTGTGTCATGTCCATCGATCCGACGGCTTCCGCTGACCAAAAAACATACTCCGAGTCGTACGACAAACTGAGTGACAAACTTGATGATCGCCCAGCGTCAGCGCCGACACCCCGGAGTATACATATTTAACTTGCGTAATGTGGAGCTTATCTTACGAACCGCTTTCTGTGTTCTCAGGGCAAACCGATTTCATGTATTACGTCTCATTTTGAACAGTCTTTGTGTTCTCGATTGCGGTTCGATTGTACCATATCTTTTTCGCCCATCTTCATCAGGAACAATGGCACCGGAATCCAGTTGCCGGTAGCAAGTTATGTCGGATAAAGTTGAAAATACAAAAAGGGGGAAGATGCGGAGAGATCGTGATTATCGTACATGGAATGAGAGCGTGTGTGGCCGTGACGACTTAAAACAAACGGTTACAAGGTCGTGAAGAAAATAAGTATTTATCAAAACGCCTTCCATACCCTTGTTCTAGAAGGAGAACCGCCAAACAGTAACCCGAACAGAATCCCGACGAAAACGTGCCAAGACGAGAATGGTCAAGGACAAAGGTGGATAGGTCCGACGGAGGGTGGAGGCCGATTCAGAATGTCGTATTGGGGATGTTCATCTCCGGCGTTGTAAGACGGCGCATGGCACGGTAACGGAACACGGCTTATCCAAGCTTCCGTCGCCGTCGCACGGAGTTGGTGGGCCATCTGTGGAGAGACTTGTCCCAATGGCACGGGTGCGTAGATAGGCGACTGCATGGATTCCTCGGCGACGGAAGCACGCTTCTCGTCCTGGTCGATAGGGGGAGGTGGGAGGAGATATACGCGCTCGAGCGGTGGAAAGTTGTTATCGTCATGCGCATACGATAGGTCGCAGCGATGACCCGAGGCGAGATGTGCGTAGAAACGCGAGAGGGCAAAGATGAAATGTATCTAGACACGATCGTGATGAGCGCAGATCATGGTGGATGTAGAAAAGGTACACACACGGACGACAGTGCGAATGAGGAACACAGCCATGAAGGCCATGAGCCCACGTTCGAACCACTGCTCGCAGTTCTCGAGGGTGAGGCCGAGGTCGATGACATCTCTGAGGAGGTCAGGTTGTCTTGATACTTGTTCGCAGACTTGAGCGCGTGCAGCGGGGTCTACGGCTGCAGAAGATGCCAAGACGGCAAAGAGAGTGCAAAAGGCAAAGTCGCCGATGACATAGCTGCGGTAGATGCGTACGAACGAGGGTATGCCCTAGGGATGGTGTCAGAGGGGCCAGTGTGGAAAAGAAAGCGAGGTACCCTGACGATACCTGTGAGGCCAAATACGCATATGGCAGAGGCAGCTGCGAAATAGCCAGAGAAGAGACCGCAGACGAGCCTCGCGCCGTCTCTGGAGAGGGAGAAGCGGGAGCCCTCCCATTCACTTCCAGGCTCCCATGCGAGGGATCGCCACACGCCGCAGAGGTAGGCAGCAAGGGCAATGTTGGAGAGAGCGCCGATGAAGGCGGTTGCAACAGAGGCAGACCTGAAAGACTTCATGAGGGAGGAGAAAGACGTAGGGGAGCAGCGAACCTGGCCAACTTCATAATGGTGGAATGCGGTGCTAGCTGAGTGAGACAACTGTAATTACCCGAATGACTAAGCGATACTACCATTCGGCAAGCGGCCCCTTTTCGACCCGACTACGTGAGGCCCCAGATGCCCGCCTTGCGTACACCCTCCACCAGCGCGTCCACATTCCCCAGCAGCGTGCCCAGAATCTCCTTCTTTTCTTCCGTAGTCCGCACCCGCTCGTGGCTGCTCTCCCCTTCCCTCTCACGCCGGCGTGGTGTCGAAAAGTCCTCGGACACGTACACCCGCGATCCGTGCGCCTTCTTCGGACTCTGCGGTTCGTAATCGACATCCCTCCGAAGCATCATCATCGGGCGCGTCGAGATCGCCCTGGGTGTTCTTTTGCTGGATTCGCGGACTGGGGGTGGCGAATTCGGCGGTGTGCGGGGATCTGACACGATCACAGGGCTCGAGTACGACTTTTTCATAGGTGATGGCGTTCGGATACTCTGCACACTACTCCGACTCGAGGTCGTCGCCACAGAAAAGGCAGATCTCGATGACGATGAATTAGACGAACCAAATGATGAGTTCGATGTACCCGACGCTGGCCGCGAAAATATCTTCCGTGTCGACGTGTGCAAAGGAGTCATGACCAGCGTGCCTGAGGTCGATTGTGATCCCACCGAGGACACATCCTGCGTAGTCTCATCCATCAAATAAAAGTACAGGAACTCAAGGCACTTCATCCTGGGATCGGCGTGAACATCGATCTTCTCTAATGATTCCGATCACGTACCTCACTTCTCGTGGCGTTCCTGCTCTCTTTAATAACTTGACGACAGCCTGCACTCCGTTGACGTCTTCGAACGCGCGCAGTGCAGCCGACGAGTCAACAAGTACGCAGAGCAAGGTGTCCAGGATAGCAGAGGAAAGATGGGCGATCGAGGACGTCTTGTCCGGTGGCATGCCCGAAACCGGATTACCAACGGATGACGGTGTGATCATGGGTGTATGCCGCGAGATCGTCAAGAGCGCTACTAAAATCTACAACACGACTCAGCACAAGGACAAACATCGGTGTTGTGTCATACCTCCAAAGGATATCGCCGACCAAGGTATACTTTACTGGCCTTGTGATGCAGTACGATCCCCTGCATCACCGACAGCAGTTGGTACAACTGGGAGCAAATCACATTAAGTTCCGTGTCCTGTTCATCTACATCACACGGTCAATATCGGGGACCAATCGCTATGTTCAAGTGACGTACTATCACTCGATGTCTTGCCAGCCAACGCCTCTACGCGCGACGCTGCAATATTTACCCAAGCAAACGTCCTTGATGGAACTGAGCGACCGCGTTCAACGAAGTCCGTTGACCACGACTGCATCTCTTACCGTTGCATTCAAACGTGTCCTGAAGTTCGAGAAAGTAACTCATCGTATCGTCTTCGACGTCAGGTGCACATGCCAGTGCAAGTTGCTGCTCCAATACAGCGAGCGCCCGTGACCGACGGTTGGACGACGCGCTTGGAGAACTTATCTGGTGGAGTGCATCTCAGCATGACTGCGGGAGAACAATTTAGATGCGCACGTCGTCGAGGGCATCCTGGATCGTGTCTTTCATGGACATGGAGAGCGATTCAGGACAAAGAGACCCAAAAATAGGACTGCGGTACAGCTGTCTCCACGTGACTAATAAGCATTAAATTGATTTTTAGTCGCGTGCGTGGAATGTCAGATCTAGTTCAGAGCTCACACGGCTGTCATTAAGTCAAGACCCCACCGTCAACGTCTGACGCTGATTTGTTACTACATAGGGCATGTCGAGAACCCACTGGCATACTCAAGAGGTTCGCTTTGAGAGACTCGAGACAGGAAATCAGTAACGGACCCTAACGCAACCACATAAAGGTCCAGACTTGCGCATACTTTCGTATATTAAGAACACGGGGTACTGGGACAGCATGAGTTTTTGGCACGGGTTACACTTCCCTTACTCGCCCCGGTTGCGTGTCACAAATCTTGTCCGGATTGCTCTACCCTCCTTGATCTCAGTCTTCGAGACGGCACCACTTCGCGAAGCACCCGTGGCGTTCGGTGTACAAGGATATCATGATGGCCCGTTTCCTCAGTATGTCTTTCTAATTCCGTCATGCAGTGTGATGGTTCCCACTCGATTGGCGGGGAAGCTGTTTGGATACAAGTCAAATGAGGGAATAACATTTGAGACCGACAGTTCAGTTGAACGACAGCAACCCGGCTAGTCGTGAACAGTCCTTCTAGGACCGTCATCCATGGTACCATACCCTGACGTCTCAATTTCCCCATGTTCACGCAGCGTCTCGACCCCGCCATCCCGGAATACTTCCTGATCACCCTCAAACACTGCAAGTATCCATGAGAAGACTGTAAACAAAACTTCAGAGAACATCAGCACACTTACAGAACGCCAGTTCCTCGAGCGTGCGCCCCGATGTCTCAGGAAATACAAAGTGGATGAACACGACCTGGAACGCATTCCACACACAATACCTAACATCGTTCAGCACTTGTCCGTTTGTGGCCCCAGAAGAATGCTTACACGATGTACCATCTCCAGCCTATCCGTGCCCCACCGGCTTTAACAGAGCTAAAATTCAGATAATGGAGCAGACGGACGTACCTACGACGTCAATCCCAATAGGATTCACGAAGTGACTGAGGGATGCCCCAGCGCGGTACCACCAGTGGTAGATGGAGATACCCGTGGCCCGGACATGAAAGGGGAAAAGTTCGACCAAGTAAGCTGTTGACATCCACGTCCGTTGCATCAAAGATTGACACATGGTGACACGGATGGCGCGATGCTTACTGAAAGTCAAGGTGGTGAATGCTAGGTTGTAAGCGGGACTAAAAAAGAAAATGAGACTACAGAACGTGGTGAGAACGAAAAACAAAATGTTTTCAGCGAATTGAATACCCACGCAAGTACTACTTGAGCAGAAAGTTTGTTGTGTGTAAATGAATACTCTGCACTGGCTATAGTCCACGCAGTAAATACAACAAAGAGAGAGATAGCACTCGCCTACGGAAAGGTTAGAAGGACGGCATCAGAAGCAGCTGATGACCACATTACTAGATATATCCTCCGTCGAGGGTATCGAGGCGCTATGAACGCACAGAATGTACTGTTAACGAGGCTCCAAGAACCTTTGGCAAGGTTGACAATGTTCTTTGTCCGGTTGTCGTGAATCCCGACACTGTCCAAGATCGGGGAAAGGAAGTATCTGTCGGCGCAATAAGCGGACAGCGCAGCAGACAACAATCAATGGCAAGGCTCACGCAATCAATCCAACTCCACTCCAAACAACAGACAGACCAAGAAAAGATGCGATGGTAGCCCTCTTTCGCATTCCCGGCGTTGAAAATATGACCATCCGGTTCATGTGGGCAATTTTCAGTTCCGCTTCCAGCGTCTCCTTGATTTGAGTATACTCCGCTTTGACGAATTCCGAGTTTTCGTCTCCCTCTGCGTGATACTTCACAAGAATGGCATATGCTTCGTAACCTCTTCCTTTTGAAATGAGCCAACGAGGAGACTCTGGGAGGAGCCAAATGAAGGAGACTTGAAGGAGACTAGGGACTACTTGAAGGAACGACGGTATTCTCCATCCCCAATCACTGGTCATGGCAAATGTCTCGAGGGTGACTCCAGCAGCAATTATAGCGCCTAGGAAAAATCAGTGTAGAATTCCCCTATAGGCCATTCAATTTACCGAGGCTGTAAGAGGCGTTCAAAAGAGAGCCCATGACGGCTCGCTCCTTGGGATATGAGAGTTCTTCACATAGTTCAATAACTAATAATATACGAGGTTCAATTCACTTTCCCGTACCTCCAATCAACGAAGAGGCAGCCACGAGACAGAAGGCATTGGCGAATCCGAGAAGAAACCGAGCTACGATAAACATCACGACTATTGGGTTCAAGATGTGTCCTCGACTTTTGAAACGTATCAATCACTTACAATTCAACGCAGATCCTTGAAGAATCCCTCCAGCTATCGAGATTACACCTCCGAGCAATATCGGGTATCGCCTTCCCATCTTATCAACAACAGAGGGGACAAACGGAATGGCAGCTATAGAACCTAGAGAATACATGGCAACTATGAGACCCAATGAGGCGGAACGAGGATAATCGTAATCTGTCCTTCGAGTCAATCCTTTCCGACATGAACTGGGTAACCAACTTACATTCAAGCCACGAGGACACGGCTTGCAGACCATTTATCATGGAAGAGTCGAAGCTTTTTTCGCGTCAGAATTCACCATTGAACGTACATCACAATGGAAGCACTTGCCCGCTCGTCATCTCCACTCCAAGGCAGGTCGGAAACATTAAGAAATATAAGAGTCGAAGGTTCGGTTTGCTGTACCAGGGAATGTTGTCTTGCTTTGCAAGCCGAGAGACTCGGATCGTGTCGTTGCTGTCCAGTGGAACATAACTTCCCTGCCCATCCCTACGCGAGTCCGTTTGATAGCGATGTGATGGCACTGACTTTTCCTGCGCACATGCGATTGTTTCGAACCACCAGCAAGGCTCGACTCGCAGTGAGTATAATGGGAGGAGCCCGGGCCCTACTTAAGGAGGCTTACAAACTATTAGTGACGCTTATCTTGGACTGCGTTTCCGGGAATGCCTTCCAGTTCTCAGGCGAAGAAGTATGATCGTGACCGCGGTCGGATTCACAGTTCGAATCACAGCGTGCAATCACGGTTTGGCAGGAGCCTGAGAATACTTCCCCTCGGCAATGCGCCGAATCACACATATGCAGTGCCAATCACTGTTTCGGCAGGATGTGTCATCCTGCGAGAGATTGCCATTTTATATAGCAATCCTGTGGCGCTCCTGATGCCTATATACTAGGGACAGCGTTGCCGTCTAAGACCTTGCTGGACTGAGCAGCCTGTACGTGGAAAGGGGGTTAACGAAGTGCCAACGGAGAAATGGGGCACGTCAATGAAACAAAGAGGCGCGTTTGTTGCTGTTTACGATTGGCAGACGAAATGTGCACGGTACCGTATGACCTTGCTTCCAGCAAGGTAAATATGGCCTGTTGCCTCAGCATGTGTTTCTAATTCCGTCATGCGTCGCCCTTTACTATCGACACGATCTCTGGGTGACCGCGACTTTTTTGTATCCATCCCACCTTTGCGCCTGACAACCTGACAACCCCAGTCTCCGTTTGAAATTTAGTCTGGGTCTGATTCGAACCTACAACCAAGTCCGGAGCGCGGCGCGCAATGTACACCGTTGTCGTACGTTAGGGTGCAGTGTGCAGGCAGGTTCGGCTCGAGCACCTCGAAGCAAATTGTAGGGATTGGAACGGGTATTGGAATGAGGGTAACACGACCGCACTCAATTCCTCTAGTACTCTGTCATCAATTGCATCTATGGCTTTCTCCGCTCACCGTTCATCTTCGATGCTTCGGTCCTGACGGCGCGTCCATTAAGCTAACACTCAGTTGAATGCTTTCACGATGAATGGTGAAAACACATTCAAACTGACAACAAGTCAGCGTTACCCACTAGTGTAATGGTTCCCGCTCGATGCAGGAAAGCTCTGGATACAAGTCAGATGAGGGGATGACATTTGAGACCGACAGTTTAACGACAGCAACCCGGCTAGTCGCGAACAGTTCTTCTAGGACCATCATCCATGGTACCATACCCTGACGTCTCAATTTCCCCATGTTCACGCAGCGTCTCGACCCCGCCATCCCGGAATACTTCCTGATCACCCTCAAATACTGTTCAAGTATCCATGAGAAGACTGTAAACAAAACTTCAGAGAGCATCAACACACTTACAGAATGCCAGTTCCTCGAGCGTGCGCCCCGATGTCTCAGGAAACACAAAGTAGATGAACACGATCTGGAACACATTCCACACACAGTACCTAACATCGTTCAGCACTTGTCCGTGTGTGTCCCAAAAAAAATGCTTACACGATGTACCATCTCCAGCCTATCCGTACCCCACCGGCTTTATCAGAGCTAAAATCGAGATAAATGGAGCAGGCGGACGTACCTGCGACGTCGATCCCAATAGGATTCACAAACTGATTGAGGAATGACGCACTGCGGCACCACCACTCGTAGATGGTGATGCCTGTGGCTCGGACATGGAAAGGGAAGAGTTCAACCAAATAAGCTGTTGACATCCACGTCCGTTACGTCAAAGATCGGGACATGGAGACACAAATAGCGCAATGCTTACTGAAAGTCAAGGCGGTGAATGCTAGGTTGTAAGCTGGACTATAAAAGAAAACGAGGCTATAGAACGTGGTGAGAACGAAAAACAAAATGTTTTCAGCGAATTGAATACCCACGCAAGTACTACTTGAGCAGATAGCTTGTTGTGTGTAAATGAATACTCTGCACTGGCTATAGTCCAAGCAGTAAATACAACGAAGAGAGAGATAGTGCTCGCCTATGGAAAGGTTAGAAGGACGGCATCAGAAGCAACTGACGACCCCATTACTAAATATATCCTCCGTCGAGGGTATCGAGGCGCTATGAACGCACAGAATGTACTATTAACGAGGGCCCAAGAACCTTTGGCAAGGTTGACAATGTTCTTCGTCCGGTTATCATGAATACCGATACTGTCTAAGACCAGGGAAAGGAAAGATCTGTTGGTGTGATAAGCGGGCAGCGCACCAGACGACATTCAACGGCATGGCCTACGAAATTAGTCCAACTCCACACCAGACAACACAGAGACCGAGGAAAGATGCGATGATGACCCTCTTTCGCATTCCTGGTGTTGAAAATATGACCATCCGGTCCGCACGGGCAATCTTCAGTTCTGCTTCCAGCGTTTCCTTGATCTGAATATACTCCGCTTTGACGAATTCCGAGTTTTCGTCTCCCTCCGCGTGATACTTCACAAGAATGGCGTACGCTTCGTAACCTCTTCCTTTCGACACGAGCCAACGAGGGGATTCTGGGAGGAACCAAACGAAGGAGACTTGAAGGAGACTAGGAACAATTTGAAGGAACGATGGTATTCTCCACCCCCAGTTACTGGTCATGGCAAATGTCCCGAGAGTCACCCCAGCAGCAATTATAGCACCTAGGACGAATTAGTGTAGAATTCCCCTATAGGCCATCCAATTTACCGAGGTCGTAAGAAGCGTTAAAAAGAGAGCCCATGACGGCTCGCTCCTTGGGATATGAGAGTTCTTCACATAGCTCAATAACTAATACACGAGTTTTTAAGAACCATGGCCCGAAGGGCCATGGTGTGTGATCTATGTGCGAAGAGGGACGCTCGGGCTGTCAGTCCACTCGCCTGTCCGTCGGGCGCTCCTCTCCAAGGATCAGAGCCGGACCATGGAAAACCATGTACGGTACAGGCGGAGGTGGATAAGGAGGGGGCGGGTTCGGGCGTGCGGTTTCGAGCCTGCGAAAGCTCTCGTCAGGGGGCTACCGCTACCCCTACCGCTGTCCTTCCGAGACCGTTTAGGGTACCAGCTACCAATCTTAAGCCCTATCGAGGGAGTTGGCCAAACCACGAAGTGGCCCGCAACGGCGGGGGCGCGACCCCGGATAGATTGGTTGCGATGCGGGTAAAACGAGTGGGGAGGGGGAGGCTTCCTGCTCGGCGAAGCCTATATACCGGGTGGGCACGAGGCCAGGCACGGCCGGCAAAACCCACAGGTCGTTCGGGCGCCGAGGCTCCTTTCGGAGATCCCCAGCGCACTTTTTCGCTGCCATGCGGTCCCCACAGTGGAACATTCCACTGTGGGATCGCTCTTCGCCATCCGTGAAGGATTCGATAAGCGACATAGATCAATTCACTTTGCCGTACCTCCAATCAACGAAGAGGCAGCCACGAGACAGAAGGCATTGGCGAATCCGAGAAGAAACCGAGCTACGATAAACATCACGACTATTGGGTTCAAGATGTGTCCTCGACTTTTGAAACGTATCAATCACTTACAATTCAACGCAGATCCTTGAAGAATCCCTCCAGCTATCGAGATTACACCTCCGAGCAATATCGGGTATCGCCTTCCCATCTTATCAACAACAGAGGGGACAAACGGAATGGCAGCTATAGAACCTAGAGAATACATGGCAACTATAAGGCCCAATGAGGCGGAACGAGGATAATCGTAATCTGTCCTTCGAGTCAATCCTTTCCGACATGAACTGGGTAACCAACTTACATTCAAGCCACGAGGACACGGCTTGCAGACCATTTATCATGGAAGAGTCGAAGCTTTTTTCGCGTCAGAATTCACCATTGAACGTACATCACAATGGAAGCACTTGCCCGCTCGTCATCTCCACTCCAAGGCAGGTCGGAAACATTAAGAAATATAAGAGTCGAAGGTTCGGTTTGCTGTACCAGGGAATGTTGTCTTGCTTTGCAAGCCAAGAGACTCGGACCGTGTCGTTGCTGTCCAGTGGAACATAACTTCCCTGCCCATCCCTACGCGAGTCCGTTTGATAGCGATGTGATGGCATTGACTTTTCCTGCGCACATGCGATTGTTTCGAACCACCAGCAAGGCTCGACTCGCAGTGAGTATAATGGGAGGAGCCCGGGCCCTACTTAAGGAGGCTTACGAACTACTAGACGCTTATCTTGGACTGTGTTTCCGGGAATGCCTTCCAGTTCTCGCGCGAAGAAGCGTGATCGAATTGTTTCGAACCACCGGCGTGGCTCGACTCGCAGTGAGCGTAATGGGAGGAGGTCTAGAGGCTCCACTTAGGGAGGCTTACGAACTACTAGTGGCGCTTATCCTTATCTTGTTCAGCGTCTGGAATGTGCTTGTTCCTGTGGAAAGCCAGAGACTGCTCGAAAAGCCACGTCTGTCGGAAAATTGGTCGGTGGCGAGCCGAGAAGCTACCCAGGGGTCGGCATCGGAAGTGACCAATGTTCCGACGAATCTCCCTACAATGGAGCTGATGACTTTGTCCCGTGCCACCCTACACGCAGTGGGTACTACAATTGTTCTTGTACAGCACTCTGACTCGTCTGTCTTTACCCTACGCGGACACTACCATTAGGGCTGTTGCACACCAGAGTTGACTAGGATCATCGCCATAGTGCAAGATTCACAAAGATACTCTTCTATTTCACCACCGACGCTGCAGGCAAGAGTGCAATATGGAAAATGGGTATTATACGCGAAAAAGATCGTCCGTCTAGCTGGGTATATCTGAGAATAAATCAAAACTAATGGCTACACGAGTGATTGTTCAGAAAGGGACGATACGGTGAAAATAAATTATCGAAGATCACAATGAACCGGCCCGCAGATAGTCCCTGTAACCATCGTATGCCGCACGCGCGTCGTCGTACAGCAGCTCCAACAGATCCTGTTCCTGTTGCGTAAATCCGTCCAAATCCACTAGTTTGCCTTCGGATAGGAAGGTTTGGTCACTGGGGTGACGCAGCTGCTCCGAAATAGTCGCCTTCCACTCCCTCCACACCTTGGTGTCGTTGGGAAGGAGTTCGTTGAGAAGTTTCGTCGGGTCTTGGAGCTGCAAGACCAGAAGCATGAACATCACTGCGCTGGTGCGGGTTCCCAAGGTGTATTTGCTCAATGTTGGGTTCTCCAGTACCCCCTCGAACAAGAGCCTCTGGTGGATCTTCTCTTTGTCCGACAAGGAATGCCAAGCATTGTACAGCGCGGAGATGCCCAGCGAAGCCAGGAACATCATTTGACCAAACAACGATGCTTGTGGGATGAGAAGGAGCTGGGTGATGCATTGGACGAAAAACAAGATGGAACACCACCGGATGAGGTTGTAGTGGCCCTCGCTCGAGAAACGAAGGGAGAACCTGCCGCGTGTAATAGAGTTTACGGCACCTTCTGTTCCTCTCAACAGGACGATGTCCTTGTCTGAGCTCAGGATTCCATCACCAGCAGGCGACCCTTTGGCAGGGTCGGGGTGCGTGAACACGAAATCTGCTGAGCCGAAGACGAGGCAGGATACGCCACTTGCGACGATGCCGACGAGGATCAACGACGATGCATACCAGTCCTCGCAAACAGCGCAGAGCGCACACGTGCTAACGCTGACAGCGATCGGGATGCTGGCAGAGAGGAGAGTGAAGACACTGCTGCGTGCAGGGTGCATCTCGGAGGCAGGTGCCTGACCAAGATCGGCGATGGTAATCCCGACCGGTTGCGTCCTCCGGCCCGGTACTACTTTCCCCTCCGAATCCCAAGCGGCACATTCTTTCATGAAGAGCGTGGCCAAGTAGCCCGTGTCCTCGATGACAGTTCCCGAGTGGGCAGCACGGAACTTGGGCCCCTTGGAACGATCCAATTCAAATAACGTCGTGGGGTCCACATGGACGCTCTTTGAGATTGACTTTGGATAGGAGTTGCCACCAGAAATTAAACGGGAGGATGCGGATTTTGCGAACGAACTCAGTCGTTTGGCAATCTGGAAGGACCCAGGGGCATTGTACCAGCCCAGCCAACGCCTGTTCCCGTAGATATGAACTGCAGCCATAGCGGAGACGGCATCATCTCCGCCCAACAAAGCTGCTACACCTGACATATCGAGCGAAAAGCGGGGGGACTTGTCCAAGAGGAGTGGTGGTATGATGGCGGGGTGGTTGTTGGATAGATCAGAGACGTCAGGCTGATGGATGAACATGTCGTATAAGTCTGGTCGACGAGAGAAAGGCCTGTGGACGGAGTGATGGAAGACTAGTAGCAGAAACGAATGACAAGCTACCGTCATCAACCCGACAAGCTCTTATACACTGTCTGTAGGGCAATGCAGACATATGTAGCTGGACACTGTCAACGTTCAGATGTTGTTCCATATAGGCCAGTGAGTTTCTGGAAGAAAAGTCTGGAAGAAAAACGCACAGGAGGAATAGCCGGGTATATCGCTTTCCTTCTGTGTGCTACTAGAACAGCCTTTGGCGGAGTTTCTCTTCCTGCGTCACTGGTCTACCTGATGGCGGTGCTATGACACTGTGAAGCATGTTCTCTATACAGCTTGTACTGCCCCGACAAGTGTACATACAACCAAATGAACCTTTTTTTAGCATGCACTACTACCTTGACTGTGAGTACTAGTGTTGAGTGTCATGCTAACGCGGAGCACCCTTGATTGAACACGAGAAAATACAGCCAAGTACATTATTGGGCGAGGAGTCTCCCACCTTGACTTTCGTTAAACATTGACGATCCGAAGGAACTCATCCAATCATACAAATACTTCCTTTGCATTATCTCACACAGTTTCAGACTTTCCGATCAATCATTTCCAGGCATGCCCTGTCGAGGGCTAGCTGCTACATAGATTAGCAGTCGAACATTGCTGTCCCCACTCCTTTCCCGGGTTATGCTATGCGTGGAGACAGCAAGGTACGCGCTTGGGTCGCACATGGGTGCCATTACAAGATACGGACACTGTCAGAGCTTTGAGGACATCCGCCTATTCTACCCGGCGCACCGGCAACAGGCTTCCTGTACTGCTCTATCACATGCGGTTGGCCTTGAAGATGACCATCAATAACAATCACTAGCACTGACCCTGTCGTCTCGCCGAAGCTCGTGAGCGTTACTGGTGTCGTCATTGTCCACAATTTGAGTTCATTCAAACCCGGAGGATTCACACTGTTACTTTACTCTACCGACGTGAACCTTGGTTGAAATTTGGTCGAAACCATGGACTTCGATTGTGCGTACCATATACCTCACCGTCAACGCGCCGTATGTTAGTGCGTCAAACGAACAACGTTATCCGTCGTTTGGTTGCCAGGTTTACTTTACTTCAGATGAATATACTTGATATAGGCTAAAACTTATTGATTGATCGCCTGTATTCACCACTCACGCCTCGACAGTGCCTTGATTCTTTAGACTATATTTCACGAGCAAGACACTGGGGTAAATGAGGATTTCGTGGTCATGTATCGGCAGACGACCGCGGGTTCCAAACGACAAGGTGGCTCCTGTATGTCCAGAACCTCCTTTTCCAACCAGCGCTCCAAGAGCCTAAGTAGAACTGTCCGGTAAACGTCCGGAGAGCCACGATCGGCCCGCTATCTTACTACCGTTCTGTCACCAGGAAGAAAGCACCCCCGTCCCGAGCCAAAGCCCGAAATGGCGAGGGATTAGAAAAACACGGGGAACGGCGCTAGGCGATCCTGACGCCGCAACTCTAGCTAGGGTCGGAGGCAAACCGCAAGAAGCTAGTTGACGAAGCAATGTCTAGGTTTGCAATGCGAATATGCGAATGCAAATGCAAATAAGTCGACTGGGGTCTGGCAGGACATTCGCGCGTCTGTCAAACAGGAGGGACGGGCTCGGCGGAAGCGAACACCAAATGGCGGCGACATAGTCGAAGGTATCTGGAACTGGGAAAGTTAGTCAGAAGGACACGGGACTTATTTGGCGTGATGGCACGGCTGCACTGCATAGTCTGGTAAATTTCGTTGGGGGTCCTATAAGATTGAAAGCTGCAGTGCCAGAAGTTGGTCAACGATAATATCCACGTCACGGGGGTCGACAGAACGGGAGCAGGAGAACATATTTCTCAACGTACCGGCGGTGCAAGAATGCTAAGCAGAACCCATTTTCAGAGGTGCCACCTACTAGTAGGGCTAGAGAACGGGATTTTGCACCTTTGATTATGGGAAAGACCCTGGAATCCGCTGGCACTGCAATGAGCGCTCGGCTCGATTGAGCGTAATTATAAGGTGACTTGGGGGCCAGCGTCAACATCAACTTGTAGCTGAGGGCCGATTAGAAAGTCCCGTCCGCGCTATCATCTCGCTGTCACCTACCCACTAGTCGAACGAGAACAGTTTAAAAAGAGCATAGAGAGGAAATGGCGATGGTCCGCCCACGCTCGTCATCGCCCACAGTCGACCAAGCTAACCAGAAAAGGCTCAAGACGAACCACACCGAAGCGGACGCAGACACCGTCGCATATTTTGCCACCAATCTTTTCGTTGCGTCCAGCGTCGAGCAACTACGCACCGGCTATGCAGACAGCACGCCGTTCAAGCACGTCGTCGTCGATGCGCTCTTTCGCGACGACCTTTTGCGGAGCGTCAAAGACGAGTGTATAGAGCACCTCAGCTTTACGGAGAAGGAGACGGACATTTACAAGGTATGGCATTGTATTCGCGGTCAGACGACCCACCTCTCATCCGTTCGCTCGCTAGGTAAACCAAACGGGTGACCTCGCCTCCCTTTCCTACCTCTCCGACGACCAGCGCTCTCTCTTCCCGAGTCTCCTCGCCCTCCGCGATGCCCTTTACTCCTCGCGCTTCCGTGCCTTTCTTCAAGCCGTCACGGGTTGTGGACCACTCTCGGGCACGAAGCAAGACATGTCTGTCAATTCGTACACCCGTGGCTGCCACCTCCTCAACCACGACGATGTGATCGGCACACGCCGAGTATCTTATATCCTCTACATGCCCCTCCCATGCGACAAACCATGGTGCACAGAGTACGGCGGGGCACTCGAGCTTTATCCCGTACGAGAGAGTGGGGACGTCCCCGAGCCAGAAGTCGCCCCCGTCAAGGCGATCCCCCCGAGTTGGAACCAATTCGTCTTCTTCGAGGTACAGCCCGGGAAGAGTTTCCATTCGGTCGAAGAAGTCGTCGTCGACCAAGAGGGGCATGTACGGTTGAGCATCAGTGGTTGGTTTCATGCCGCACAGCCTGGCGAAGACGGGTACGTTTCCGAGGAGGCGACCGCCCCGCAAGAAACCACAAGTTCGCGTGAGCAACTCGTACGTCTACTTCCTTGCCTACCCTGCCGGGATGTGGTCACATACACACGCATACACTCTCCCTACAGACGTCGAGTTCCAACATGAGCACGTGTGCTGGCAGGTTCTCACAGTATGACGACCTCAGCGATGACACCGAACCACCTCACCCAGATGTCCCTCTCTCGCCCGCATACACGTCGTTCCTAGCCAAGTACCTTAACCCGGCGTACCTGCGACTCCGCACCCTCAAGACCGTCATGGCCAAGTTTGTCAACGAGTCCAACCTGCAACTGCAAAATTTTCTTGTTGACGAGCTCGCGGCCGCTGTGGAGGAGGGGCTGGGTGAGGCAGATGTGACCGATGGACTGGACGGAGCGTCGCGCGGAGACAAGGTACCGGGCCATGCACTCGGAGTACCTCCTTCCTCGGTAGCGTCGGCATGGACCATCAAAGGACCCCCTCACAAATGGCGCTATTGCACGCTCACACAAGAACACGACGCGAACGTGTCGTCATCCTCATCGACGACCGCTCGCGCGAAAGCTGAAGGCATTCTGCGCGAGCTCCAGGACACGTTTTTCCTCAGCGCTGCGTTCCGTGCTTGGTTGACTATCGTAACCAAGCTGATCCCGTTGAGCTGTGCGGTCGAGGCGAGGCGATTTAGGCCTGGGTTAGATTACACGCTCGCCACGAGCAATGAGGGCGAGTCGCGACTCGACGTCGTGCTCGGGTTAACCCCACAAGTGCAACCAAAGAGGGCCGAAGTCGAAAACGGAATCCGTCACGGCAAGGCAAAAGCAAAGGCGAAAGCGAACGAGGACGAAGATGAGGACGAGGACCAGTCCACGGGGTGGCTAGCTGGAGAATGGGGAGGTTGGGAGGTATGCCTGCCATCCCCTGGCCCTTTATGAAGCGTGTCTCATGTCCTTTGCATTGTTAGTGTTATATGGCCCCACACGACGAGGAAGACGACCCAGCGGTGTACCGCTCTGGATCGAGTAAACAATCACAGCCAAAGGAACGACCCGAATCCAGCGGTGCGTCCGCTTCGAACAATGCTGATGATGACGCGAACGAAGACGAGGACGAGGACGAGGATGGTACTCTCTTGACTTGGCAGCCGCACTTTAACTGTTTACACCTCGTTCTACGAGACGAGGGTGTGCTGCGGTTCGTCAAGTACGTCTCTGCCGCCGCCCCGGGCTCTCGATGGGACGTCTGCAGCGAATTCGAAGTCGGTATGGTCGACGATGACGAAGATGAGGAGGAAGAACCTTGAGCTTGCGTTAAATTTAAAAGTGGTTTGCTTTGGACAGAAGTCGTGCGCATGTTCGGGTACTGCAGATATGTACGATGCGGGATATACATTCGGTGTACTAACCATCACTTGTCTTTGGTTCCTCTCACTGCTCCGCCCGTCCTAAAAGACAGTCTTTTGACCTTGACTAGGTAGGATGGCTGCAGACTGGCGCTGAGCGTGCGCGAGGGCGGCACCTGGTTTTGCACGTCGTGTATGCGCCCGATCGTGACCAGCACGATCAGGCCGCCGTGAACGAGGCGTGGTCTCTTCCGCCGGCATCTCCGCATCCTCCGCATCCCGCTGTTCGATATGCCGGGGTGGGCATTGCTTGGAATACGGGACATTTGCGGATCCCCTTTGTGGGGTCTTCCCAGTCCCGCTTCTGCGTTTTTGGTCTCGGTCTTCTCTTGAATTTCGAGGGCCACCACCCCCACCACCCCGTCGGACAGCATCGAGAGATGCGTATTCGACCACGAGGTGGCGTCCGTTCAAGCGATGATTTCGAGGATCCACAAGGGCCTCGGTAGCATACTCGACGCTCGTAAAGTCCACGAACGCGAACCTGGTTTTGGTCATCGTCGTGCACGACGCAGACAGGCACCAAAAAATTGATCGGAACAAAGTCGTTTGTGTCAGTCAACGTTCGTACGGGAAGAACGGACGCGAGATTGGAGACTGACCCTTTGCAAGCACCACTGTCCTCGAACGTGCCCATACGGATTTTTCGTATCCACACGTCTTTCGATTTGGCTGCATCTCCGCCTTGACCCTCGCCCTCACCTTGGGCCACCTCCTGCTTCTCTGCCTTGACGTCGACCCCCCTCACCTTGTCCTTGTGCCCCCGATGCCGATGCGCCTCAAAGAGCTCCCGAATCGACCCCTCCGTCGTCTCAAACCCGAGATTACCCAGAAACAGCGTCGGCGCAGGCGGTTGCTTCTGCGCACGCAATATCTCTTGCGCGGTCTTGGACAAGCCCTTTCCTCCCCCCGACGTGCTGTTCTTGACCGGTTTCTCGCCTTCGCCTTCGCCTCCCAAATCTGCGTTGGCTCTGGCAGGTCGTCCAGTAAAGTCGTCCCCTGTAGGTACATTGAACGTCGGTCGCCTTGCACTCATGGACGAACGATGTAGGGAGAGGAGAGACGCACCGTCTTTAATGAGTAGGTTTCGGCCGTCAAGCTCACCCTCGGAGAGCGTGATCGCGATTACTTTTGCGTCTGGCGTTTCAAAGTCGATATACGCGAACCTGGTCGTACATGGTCACACAACACCATCCATAACAATATTGCGAAATAGACGGGGTAGATGGGGGGGGGGACGAGATAAAGGAGAAAGCACACACCCCATGTTCTCGCCCTGCGTCTCCTTTCCGCGTCGCAAAGGCATATGAACCCGCGTGATCGTCCCAACGCCATCGAAAAAACCCCGAAGGGCATCTTGAGTCGTCCGAAAAGACAAGTTCCCAACCCACACCGAGTGTTGACGTTTTTGGCGTCTGGGATCGTCTGCAACGGGGGCCTTGGCATCGTCGAGCTTGCGCCTTTTGCGCGGGGAGGACTCCGAGGACGTGGCCGCGAGTTGATTTTGCTTCTGCTTTTTCTTTTGCCGTCTCCGTTTGGCGTGTGAGAGGACGGTGGGCTGCTCCGTGGAGGGTAGGGGTTGCAGAGCGTCCGAGTCCTCCGAGTCTTCGTCGGCGCTGCTTGTATCCGAGGTGTCATGGTCGTCGGAGCTCTCTGACGATTCGACCTCGGCTGGTCTTTTCTTTCTTGTTGGCGCAGGGGAGCTGCTGGGTTCCGAGGACGACATGTTATGAGTGAATATTGAAGGGGGAATTGCCTTGTTTGCAAGGACCTATAAATCCGTCAACAATGATAAAATTCAGAGCGGGTGATCGATCGATTGGTCCAGTATGGTCATTGTTAGCTGCGGCGAACCCGTGCTCGTCCGAAGACACCATTTCGGTCGTCTGGACGCGTCCACGGCGTTCATCCTCGATGCATCCCTCATCACGATAGGCGGGATTATGTGTCCGCATCACATTTCCGAACTCTCGGCCCATACTTTACACCCAAACAGAGATACAGACCGGACGCCAAGACACGATTAGATCAGTATGCAGAATACTTATACAACATTATATACTTTAGGATATCTCCGTCCAAAGGGAGAGAGAGAGAAAAGCATCGTAAGAAGATATAAAAGAAAGCGTGCATCTGCACCGACATAGATAGATACTCAACCCCAACCCAACTCCGTGACCTACCCCTTCAAGGAGGCAGTCTTCCTCCGCCCTGCTTCCTCTAGTACGCTCTTTGGTCCCCGCCTCGCCATCGCCCACACAAAGACGACGACGATGATCGTAAACTGCAACCACAGCCAGATCTCCAACACGAACGTCACGATACCCCGCTGTCGTGGTGCAGGGGGCGGCGCCGTCGCCACCTCACCCCTCGACCGCGTCCCAACCGTGGAGTCCTCCACAGAATGGCCCTTATCATTCTGATAATCTAAAGACAAGGCGCCGATCTTGCCTTTACTCCGATTCATCGTGTCCACGATCGCTTCGAAAGCATTGGCAAGCCGTTCAGGGACGGGCGTCGATGGTCGACCCATGTCGAGGCTGTTGTGTTTGTCTGCGGGAATAAGCGTCCCACCGAATCGCCCTTCTGTCCAATGAGCAGCCCTCATCCGTATCGTCTGTGACTTTCGGCGCTGTTTCTCAGCGGGCAAAGCCGGCTTGGAAGCCGACTCGCTCAAAATGCTACGGTGCTGAGACCCCTGCCAAGATCCGGGCTGAAGTGCGGTGCCTCTCCGGGAGAGTGACATCGCTGACGTGAACACATCCGGGGATCGCTCTGGTTCTGGCCGCGCGTGAACACCTGGTATAGACATTGCACTACTAGTGTCATCAGCGCCGGGAATGATCGATGTCAAGCTGACAATGCTCGAAGTCCGAAAATGAAGACTGTCTGGACTGCCTTCTTGTCCCACGCGGCCGTCCCAATTGCCATCGAATGCAGCGCCGAGCTCGCTGTCAAGCGTAGGACGGCCAGGAGCATGTTCAATGGGAGGGGATACAGTCCCCTCCAAGCTCTGAGAGAGTGTCGGTGACGGGGAGCGGGACGACGCAGTCGTGCTGGATGTATTACTTGGCTGAGGAACGAATGGCACTGGCGGTAAACCAGGAATCATCATATCGAGCAATGATGCGGCTGTTTCGGAGACCGGCGAACTTGGAGACACGACTTCCTCTTCAGGTGAATCGAAAAGACCGACAACCGTGCGCCGCACCTTGGGGTGGGCGACTACGGGAACATGATCCGGAAAAACAGGATGTTTCAAGCTGCTCTGCATATCCACATCGATACCACCCGCAAAGTCGATGGAAACTTCAGGTGAAAGAGTACGACGCAAGCTGGCAAACCGAATAGTCTCATTCGCTTCGTCATCTCCAACGCTCGGACTCCCGTCGCTTTCCTCAGCAATCCATTCGACGCCTTCTCCGTCCCCTAAACTCTCGTAAACAAGGCGGAGGCTCGTTGCATCCTTCTGTACTGTCTGTAACTGAGCAACGGTCCGCGCTTGTTGTTCAGTGATTTGAGTATTAGTCTCCTCGAGTTCTTTTATTTTGAGCAGGAGCTGAGAAACGAGAGCGTACTCATGAGTCGAAGTCACTGGTGACGACGGAGGGAATCGGAAGTGGTGTGATAAGGATGCGGACCGCAAGAGCCCAGTTTGCAGGGACACCCTTCTCGGTCGTTCATCAAGGGCTTCGTCGACGCCATGTGGTCGACCGACAGCTTCTGAGATGTGCCTACGTCTGGGTGTAAACTTGTTCTTGGAGGGGAGTGCACCACTCGGAGCGAAATCCCGTATCTCAGTCGCCTGATCCCCACTGTCTGCCTTGCTTCGCAGGGCACGCAATCTCTCCTCCCTCTCCCGTTTCCTTCTCTCCGTTTCCTCGTCTCTCAGGGCAGCGCTCTCGCTGAACACCCTAGCTTTCTTCTCGAGCTCGTCGCTTCTTGCGCGTGTCTTGTCAAGTTCGTCCCGAAGTCCCTGGATCTCCCTCTCCAAATTCCGCAGTTTTCTTCGACCCGCTTGATCAGCCTGAATGGACTCGGCCTCAAGCTTTTCGAGTTTGGCGAGAAGCTCGGCGTTCTGATCCGACAAGAGAGCCAAGTCTGCAGGTGAGACAGAGACCTTACGATAATGGGGTAGAGGACGTGGGATGAAAGCGCTGGCGTTCGAGGATACGTGCGAATCGTCTGCACTATAATAGTGCGGCGACTGTGGTAGCTGAGAGTCGGGCGACAAGGGCGAAGGGGACGAAGACTCCACCGGCGAAGACGATGCCGGGGAAGGTGGTAAGCGGGCCAACAATGCCTGGTGTCTAGTCTTCAACTCCCGATTGTTCTCATACAAGCTCTTGCAGACCGCACTCGTCACGTTAAGCTCTGCGTGGAGCGCAAGTCAGAGGGTTTACAGCAGTGGTTCTGGAAGCTAGGTACCCACCGAGTTCCCGGTCTTTAATGAGTTCGTCGGCCTTGTAGAGGAGATCGGTGAGCTCTTCTCTCGAGTGTTCGTCCCACTGTTCCGATCGCGCGGAGGGGGGGAATGGGGACCAGTCACCCCGCAGGGATTCGGCGGAGAGTTTTCCATGCTCGCTCGGTGCACGTGCATCGTCGGAGAGCGATGGGCGGTATGGTGGTGGTGGGGATGATTTGACCTGGGAAGATGCGCGCCGTGACCTGGCAGGAGGCCGAGGGCGCGGAGTGATGGAACCGGCCAGCATCCAATTCAGCAACGCGGTGTATGTATGGCAAGGAAGATCCTTGTAATGTGGCAGGAATGTCGGCAATTAGAGCTTATTCTTATTCCTGCCTCACGAGAGAAAGTGGAGGAAAGCGAAGAGCAACAGGAAGAAGTTGGAAGAACTAAATGCGCATCAGACTGGAACCAAGCAGCCGCACTGGGACGAGGTGGAACAAATGAGGTCAGTCCGAAAAAGAGCAGCCTGCAGAGTTTCATGTGGATTCAGTCCGGTTTACTTCGCACGACCGTATAATTTCCTATACGCGGTCTGGCAACGCGGCCGCCTGGCGAAATGGCATCGCGTCTGACTACGAATCAGGAGATTGCAGGTTCGATCCCTGCGGTGGTCATTCTCCTTTTTCTACCCAGGCACTGACATTCATCGTCTCATAGGCCAAGCCTGAGGCCTTGAGCCGTTCGGAACTGGATCTTCTTCTTCTGCTTGCTATCTTATTCCCGCTCTATCGTCATTGCATCAATCAAAATTCTTTCCCCGACTCCCAAAGGAAGAGGGTTTTGTCGTGCAGGATTTTTAAGGCACCCTGCAAATGGACTTGTGCGATGAGAAAAAGTTACGTAATATAACTGTACAGTTGCTTCCTTGCTTGCGGGTTGTTTATTCGAATCGCATCGCCAATTCAAACCGTCCGGGCACTGATCCTAGCACACAGTACGAGAACCCACTGCGCTCGCAGCGGAACTCCACAAGGATGTACCCACCACACACTCTTCCGCATTTGACATCATCAGCAATCCAATTGTCCACGCGCCGTGTCAGTACGTCGTTCGCATGTAAGTGTCCGCTCTGTGTTCGATGCGACAAGTAGTTGAAAATTTCGTCAGGTTTATTTGTAAGTCGCCTTGTCTTGCACCCCGTCTACTTGACGAGTCCCAGTTACCACCTGATGATGAACCACACAACCCTTCTGACTATGCTCTTTACTATGACCCCATTTATTTCCCGCTCGAACATGCCTCGTGTTTTGATACCCCCGAGAACTTCTGCTCGTGGCTGAAAAACACCTTACGAACTCACTCTGTTTCATGTATTCAATGTACTGTTGAGTTCATCGGTTCCGTGTCTTTTGATGGCTGCAGTATTATTATTTTCTTTGTCTCTGCTCGTCGGTCCCTCGTCAAGACCCTCGCATACTTTGCAGACGCTAATTATACCCATTGCCATCGTCTGCAAGACTTTGTCGATGAGCCACACTCCCCAAGTGATATGCCCCAGGCTCCGTTGTTAGACAGACGTCAGGACCTCCCTCCATGGTTTTTTTATGCTGACTCCGTGTATGAGGTCAACTTAAGCTTCTTGTTAGCTAATGTCCTCGCAAAATCATTATCTCCCCTGCATATTGCCAAGGGGAACACGAAAAGAAAAAGTCACCGCTCTGGTATCACATTTTCGTCACAGTTGTGCATCTCTTGCGCCTCTACGATTTGATGACCTGTCGCATCAATATGGTTGTGTCCCTCTGCCTGACACGTGTGTTCGAGATCGACTTTCCCTCGTAGCATCTTACTTTGAACAGTTATATGGACGTGACGTAGCTGTTGCGCTACACATACCTCTGCCGCCCGTGTTTGTTGCCGACTCAACTGACATCACTTTGGTTTGTTGGGCATCTTTGCCCTCCGACGTTCTTGTGGAGGCTCTTCATGGTTTCGCTCTAGACTCAATATCATCCTGTATTCGCTGTCTTATCGCTCCCAATCCCCCCTCTGTCAATTCGCGCTCGCGCCGCAAGACTTGTATCGGTCTTGTGAACCACATTATTGAGCGTGTCCGCTACCTTGAGAGCGTCAATCTTGTTAGTATGTTCATGTCTGAGAATCTTAGCACTCGTTTGCGTGTCATTGTGTGTGTGTCTAGGTGTGAGAGATGGAGTTGGGGACTTTGGCGCCTCCGCGCGCCGCTACCGATGGATTAATTGGCCTATGCATTGAGCCTGTACTGTTGTCTGGTGGTGCTAAGTAACACAGTCGAGAGAAGGTTACTGCCTTGACTAATACTACCTGACCAAGCTGGTGCCAGTGTGGGAAAATGACTCGGAGTATTACTAGAGTCTTGGTATGTACAACTCTGCCGCCAACCGCATCACAGCCCATATTTCTACGTTCTACGCGTTTCCCATCGCGCTTGGTTCGTACTAGTACACAATGTCACTCTTTAAGTGGTCCAGTAAGCTCACAATATCTCTATTTCCGCCATCGACTTCAATTTCTCCAGCTCCAGAACGACAGAAAGCAGACCGGATCTTGCCCATCATACCAAACGAGATATATCTCTGCATATTCGAATACATCGCCCCACCCATCGGCCGTCTAACGCCAGGACAACTCAGAACATACGCCCATCTATCCTGGGTTTGCAGATTCTTTGCCAACTTTTGTCTTCCCCGCATCTTTGAATTCGTGGAGTTTTCTGGCGCTGTCCTCCGTAACGATATGCCCACCCTACGCTGTAGTGATGCCGTCTACAAGACGTCGCGCGAGGCTACGTTGTGCACACAAATCGCCGCGGACCAGCCTCTCGCCCTCGCTCTTGCTGAGAGGGTGACAATGTGCCATTTCACCAACTGGCAGCTCGACGACACAGGCTCATGGGCAGTCCGATTGTTCGCCAACAAGTACATCGCTGCGATGTCCCACATGAGAAACATCCGCGAGCTCGGATTTTTCCAGAGTTCCGTGGACGCAGAACACTGGGATGTGATTGCAACCCTACCATTGCTTGAAAAACTCGAGTTCCACTCCTGCCGGTTTCTGAAAGGCCCTGCGGATCTCGAACCTGAGAAGAGGGTCATGGTCAAGCCGTCTTGCCTTTGGTTGGTTGGTACTAGCACCGGATTTCGCCAACCCCTTGCGGCGATAGATTTTCGGTACCTACGTGCTCTTGCCACGGATGACTTATTTTTCAAGCTAGTTCATTTACTCCCCCAGTCTCTCGAGGCCCTGGCACTTCTCGTTGACGATACACTTGAATTGGACCTGGTCCCATGGATGCTCTACGAACTTGTGTGGAAAAACTTGCCTCTCCTTCAGTTGCTCACACTGCGCATTCTCTCACTGAATCCTATAGAGGTACCTCAATTATCTTCGTCGAGTGTCTCGTGCCGTTCCTTGACCCGTTCTTTAGGTCCTTTCCTCAGTCATGGAGGGTATTGGTTTCCATACACATCTACAATCATTTACGCTGAAAAGCTGCGGGACCACTCCGGAGATCTCACTCACAGAAATTCGACGTGTCCTTGAAGACAAACTAGGCCCTTCTGTCAGCCTCAAGCATGTAGATATCTACGGAAGAGTTCTTAGCTTGGTGGGCGGTGAGTGGTCAGAGCACGGCCCAACGGACTGCAGTCCCAGAGACGAGCTCTTGTGTTTTAAGGACTACAGTTTATCTACAAGTACTTAGGACACCCACACCAGCGGGTCGCCTGCTCGCACTTTCCGAATCCCCTTTCCCAATCCTTTGACCAAGCTCCCCCCGCGGGAACGTTGATATCAGTTTTCGTAATGATTATCACTTCATCCGCCGACGCAGACATGGATGAGTGGTGCTGTCTCACCTTCAAGTTACTCCGAGTCCCACACGAGCAATGATTGTCAGTATCAATTTACGGGTCGATGTCAACGAGTCAGTATTGAATTCAAGTATAACTATATCATATTCCCCCTTGCGACGGACTGTTGAACGGGTGCCAATGCCGGTATGTCGCAAGTCTTTCAAGACCCCGGACAATACTATACCCTACACTCACCACAGAGATCGGCAGTCTCTGCAGGATGTCGGTCAATTACCCAAAGCTTCTATTCCATCACTTTCACTTATCTATATCTCCCGTACATGCAATCCGACTTTCTAGGATCGATCAACTTGAATAATGGCACGTTCATGGTCCGCGGCCAAGTTCTTGAATTCTGTGAGCCGTCAATTGGGTGGTGGCAAGACACACCAACATGTGTTCGTGTGCCGTCTCACAGCAAGTCGTGGTGATTCATGTACGTTGCATTCTGATCATTATCCCCTGCGGAACTATTGAGGACATATCTTGCTCGTCGTGCTCACTGGATTGTCACTGGTCCAAGCGCCAATGAACGGTGATCATATGACATGCCCAGCCAGCGACAACATTCGCAAGTCTTGACATTTCAAGAAATATCAATTTTCTCCTTGATGTCCTTCTGTGACGGAATAGCAAGTAGGTACGCCCGACCTCTTCGCACTGGCATGCGTGCTGGGTAAACGGGCTATGTGCAGAGTGGGGCAGAGGTCCTCCTCTATGTATAAGAAGTCAAGTCACAGAATAACTCACCGTCAAAAAAAGACATCCTATCGCCTCTCGAGCAATCTAACTCGGTCAGTCTACCATCAAGAAGATGTACGTCCACTTGTCTACCCTTTTCCCATCTCCGCCCCCGTTGCAATTGGCACCGCTGCCGCACCCAGCGTGCTCGAAGCTCGTGACGGCTCCTTGGAATGCAACACCGGTTCAATGCAATGTTGCGTCATGATCGATTTTCCCGCTCTGCCCTCGCTTCACGTGCTAACCACTCTTATCCACACTCGACTCCCACCACGCTGGCCTACCTCTCAGCGGACTGCTCGGGTTCGCCCTTCCTAGCATCGACGGTCTCCCTGTGTTCAACTACAACCCGATCACGGCCATCGGCACGGGAACTGGTGCTTTTTGCACCCAACAGCCCGTCTGTGCCACTAACAATAGGTTCGTAAGTTGACTTTCTTTTTCTAAATACACGAGTGGAGACGAGCGGTGCTGATCATGAACTTGTAAACCACCGAAAGCTAGCTCGTCAGATGTGACTCCCGCAATGTTCTTTCTCTTTTGGTCTGAATAGGGTTCATCATGATGGCCAGTATTTCGTATGTAAAGGGAGTATTGCCTCGACCACCACAAGGAGTGCAAGTACTCTATGTAATGTCTGCTGTTCTCATGGTTCAAACGCTTACCATCTATCTCGCCTCCGAATCTTGAATTCATAACCCGCCGGGTCTCTATCTGCAGTCCAATTTAGACCATGCGTGCTGTGCGGCGTTAGGGCGTGTATTCTCACGAAGTACCAGCTCGAGGCAACAAGCGCTTCAGTTGCCTTCCACAGCTAGATCCCATCACGGTGGACGGGTCCTTGTCACACGGAAGGCAAGTGCATGTACATATGCCCAACGACAATCGATCACAACGATCATTGCAGTTAGCCATGTCTTTCCGCACGCCAAGAGCAAGCAAGTCCCCCACTTCGAATTCGAACTCGGACTCGGACAGTGTGGATTCACTCTTTGATGAGCCCTCCACCATGTCGATTCCCCTAGCGATGCGAAGTGTCCCACCTATTCCAGGACTGTTCGTCCCACCCGTCTCCATCCCCACAGAGCTGGCGACACAGATCGCACACGAATGTATGCGTCTGTATTTCGATGGCAGGGACGTCAACCAGATCATGTTGTTCGGACGCACCACGACAGCCATGGGTGAAGAAGAGGAAGGCACGGACGCGAGGATGGGCAAAGGACTGCCATCGATTTTGATCCAGCTGCTCCACCAGCTATCTGCGTTGTTGCACCCTTGGATTCCAAGCGATCTCCACGATCATCTCTTTCCATCCAAGGGCGCGCCATCTCGCGCACGACAGGCGATTCTGAATCTCTATCATCCCGGAGAAGGTATTACGCCACATGTGGACCTGCTAAACAGATTTGATGACGGGATCATTGGAGTCAGCCTTTGCGGAAGTTGCGTCATGTCCTTTGAGGAGGCGGCTGCCCGGGGTTCTGCGGAAAGCGGGGGAGAGGGGAAGAAGTGGGATTTATACCTTCCGGAGAGGAGTGTCTTGGTGATGTCAAAAGATGCGCGATACGATTGGAAGCACGGAATACCAGGAAGGACACATGATCTCGTTGAGAACGAGGACGAATACCATGAACCCTGCCTGATCAAAAGAGGAATTAGATTGAGTGCTACCTTTCGATGGCTACTCCCCGGCGCAGATATTGTTGGTGGGCCGGAGACATGAGTCCTAGATCCATCACTGGGATTCTTAGTGGAAGTTCGGATTTCCGATTGTATTGTGCGGCCCGAATGGAGAGGGTTGCAGGAAAGTAGTGAAGATTAATTGTGTTCTATGATCATATGCCTATGTCCTTCATACAAGCGAGAAGCGTGCCACCTGCTTAAAATCCGCCGCGCAAAGCGAGGACGAGGTGAAGAACTGATCCAGCTGCTATATTGAACTCCTTGGCAGTCTTCTCATCAGGCCTAGACGTAGCTTAAGCACGAGATAAATGCTAGATTGGGAACGAGCCATACATCTGTCTTCCACCAAAGATCAACCTTTGCTGTTGTGGCGGCACACCTGACTGTTCCTCAACCTTCTCTTTGATCCGAGTGATCTGCAGAAAATAAGAAGTCAGCGGACGTCTAACCAAAGCGCCCCACGACTCACCTTGTCCTCTGGATCGATGTCTAGTTCAATCTGGACGCCACCCAATGAAATAGGGTGCAGTGGAGTCACGCAGGGCTTACCTCTTTTCCCGTCAGCGTCTGGAGAAGTAGGAATCAGCATCGAAATAAAAACTGTTTCGTTGAAAGCGGGTGCACCTTAACTTTGATCAGCATTTTCCAAGTGAGGGAACACTAGACCGTTGCACGCGTTCAAGTCTCTGGGCCAGAGGAAGTAGGGCTGCTGACTAAGCTGATCATAACCGGAACTTGAAAGCTTGAACTGCATCAGGTTGGTGTCGAGTCGACGAATTCGTACTTCCACGGGGTTGGGGCTCAATCTCTCATGATCAGTGCTCTCACGGAAACTCTGTGGACCGCCCCGGTTCGACAGAGGCGGGTAAACAAGGAAATACTCACGGGATCTGGGAATCACGATCATGACAGACAGACATGACTTTTCGAGAAGTCTCTGGCTTTCCACAGGACCAAGCACATTCCGAAAACCGCCCAATTGGCAAGATAAGCGTCATTAGCCGCTCGTGAGGAAGTTACTTCATCGAGACTCAGATGTAACACATGGCCAACACGTTGCAATACCGTCGCCACGACATTTACCTGATAGCTAGCCTCCTCCCATTACACTCACTGCGAGTCGGGCCACGCTGGTGCTTCGAAACAATCGAGCGTTTCTAGGGAAAGTTGATGGTCTCACATCGCCATCAAATGGACTCGCGCAGGGGTGGGCAGGGAAGTTATGCTCAACTAGACAGCAACGACACGATCGTCTCTCGGCTTGCACAGCAAGACAACATTCCCTGGTACAGCAAACCCAATCTTCGACTCTTATATTTCTTGATGTTTCCGACTTGCCTTGGAGTGGAGATGACGAGCGGGCAAGTGCTTCCATTGTGATGTACGTTCAATGGTGAAATTCTGACGCGAAAACAGCTTCGACTCTTCCATGATAAATGGTCTGCAAGCTGTGTCCTCGTGGCTTAAATGTAAGGTGGTCACCTAGTTCATGTCAGAAAGGATTGACTCGAACGACAGATTACGATTATCCTCGTTCCGCATCATTGGGCCTCATGGTTGCCATGTATTCTCTAGGTTCTTTTGCCGCCGTTCCGTTTGTCCCCTCTGTTGTCGATAATATTGGAAGGCGATACCCGATATTGCTCGGAGGTGTGATCTCGATAGCTGGAGGCATTCTGCAAGGATCTGCATTGAATTGTAAGTGGTTGACATGTTTCGAAACTCGGGAACACTTTTCATCTTGAACTCGATAGTCTTGATGTTTATCATCGCTCGTTTTATTCTTGGGTTTGCCAATACCTTCTGCGTCGTAGCTGCTGCTTCTTTAATCGGAGGTACGGAAAAGTGAATTTAACTCGCGCATAAGTAATTAAGCTATGTGAAGAACTCTCATATCCCAAGGAGCGAGCAGTCATGGGGGCCCTATTTAATACCTTTTACCACCTCGGTGATTTGAAATAGTGGTTCTCTACAGGGGGCATAGTAAAGCTGATTCCTCCTAGGTGCTGTAGTTGCTGCTGGGGTGACCCTCGGGACATTTGCCATGACCAGTAACTGGGGGTGGAGAATACCATCGTTCCTTCAAGTAGTCCCCAGCCTACTTCAAGTTTCCTTTATTTGGTTCCTCCCGGAGTCTCCTCGTTGGCTCGTGTCAAAAGGAAGAGGAGACGAAGCCTACGCCGCTCTTGTGAAGTATCATGCAGAGGGAGACGAACACTCGGAATTCGTCAAGGCGGAGTATACCCAAATCGAAGAGACGCTTGAAGCAGAACTGATGATTTCCCACATGAACCAGAATGAGATATTTTCAACACCCGGAATGCGAAAGCGAGTCATCATCACATCGTTCCTCGGGCTGTTTACCCAGTGGAGTGGATCTGGATTGATTTCGTAAGCCTTGCCATTGGTTGCTGTCTGTTGTGCTGTCAGCTTACTGTATCATGGCTACAGACAATTCCTTTCCCCGGTCTTAGACAGTATTGGTATTCATGATAACCGGACGAAAAACATCGTCAACCTTGCCAAAGGTTCCTGGGCCCTCGTTAATGGTATATACATTGCGTTGATTGTGCCCCAATACCCTCGACGGAGGATATTTTTGGTGAGTGATATGGTTGCGGACTGCTTGATACTATTCTTCTAATATTTTTACAGGCGTGTACTATCTCTCTTTTCGTTGTATTTACTGCGTGGACTATTGCCAGTGCAGAGTATTCGTTCTCTCACAACAAGGTCTCTGCTCAAATAGTACTCGGGTAAGCATTCGGGTTGTTGAAAATACTGTTCTTCCCTCTCACCGTACGTTCCACAGTCTCATCTTCGCGTATAGTCCGGCTTACAACCTAGCATTCACCGCCTTGGTTTACAGTCAGTATTACGCTGTCCATGTCACCTCATACTATTCTTTGACGCAACGGACTGCAGCTTTCGTGGTCGAACTTTTCCCCTTCCACGTCCGAGCCAAAGGTATCGCCATCTACCAACGGTGGTGCCGAGGTGCGGCACTCCTCAGTCGGTTTGTGGATCCCATTGGGATCGACGTCGCAGGTATATCATTTCCTCCGTTCATCTGAGCTGCAGCACTCATAAAGCTGATGCGGGACGATAGGTTGGAGATGGTACCTCACGTAAGCTCTCCTTTGGGGACGCAAACGAAGTGCTGAAAGATGTTAGCTACTGTGTGTGGAATGCCTTCCAGGTCGTATTCGTCTATTCCATGTTTCCCGAGACATCGGGGCGCACGCTCGAGGAGCTGACTTTCTGTAAGTGTGCTGAGGTTATGTATACAGTCTTCTCATGGATACTTCAACAGTGTATGAGAGTGATCAGGATCAGGAAGTATTCAGGCATGGTGGGGTCGAGACACTCCGTGAATGTGGGCAAACCGCCACATATGGTACTGTAGAAGATGGTGCTAGAAGAACTGTTTGCAGCGAGCAGGGATGACTGCAATTTTTCTGTGAGTCGGTCTCGAACGTTATGTAGCGCGACAGCATCTTCCAATCTGATTTGGATCTAAACACTTTCTCTAGCTGTCGAAGACTCGAAAGACGCATGGAACATAGGTCAAAGAATACTAAACATGAAATTCAGTCGCCTATCATTGTAGCCTCTGTGATGGTGATAGTGAGATGAAGCTATACATCAGAACTGCCCGTCGAATGGCTGCCTGCCCATCCTCAATCGGGCACAACTCAGGCGTGGGCCCGCATTTCTCGGACCTAGACTCAGTGACTTGTTACACCGTGAAGGCATGACACGACGTGACTCTGGTGTTACTAGTATATATGGGAGACCAGTAGTACTGGTCTCGGATAACTTATGTAGAAGCCTGGCGTTCTATTGGCGGGCGTGATCACTCAGGCTTGTCCAGTAAGACATGAAAGTCTTCCTTCAAGCTCTGATGATTCGGCTTTCCAACAGCCCGGGATGTGTGATCAAGTGCCGGATCACGTCGATTTCTCCTTGGGAGACAACACATCATCCCGGTACTCTACTTGTATCCCGATTGATCAATTCCTAGTTATACGAGTTTGACATCGTCGAAGGACGACGGGTAGATGACACACTTTTGCTGTACGCGCGACATAGGTCAAATCCAATTGCAACCACAGAAATGACACAGCAACTAGTACATACACGACTACACAAGCAACAGGCAACAGGTAACATCAAACATAACGATGACACATTTAATGCGCCCAGTAGCCGAGAACGTGGCTACTAGCGATCTTCTACTCAAAGGCTCTCTTCGAGAATTGCAGAGGCATGCTCAAAGTAATCACCAGGGACCCAGAACTGAGACTGCAATGGGTGTCATCAGAGTAAAGATTCAATAGTGGCAGAAACACACAGTTTCCTCAGAGGCTTGCTCGTCGACGATTTCAGAGGCATGCTCAAAGTAATGACCAGGGACCCAAAACTGAGCCTGCAATGGGTGTCATCAGAGTACAAGATTCAATAGTGGCAGAAGCATACAGTTTCCTCAGAGGCTTGCTCGTCGACGACTTCAGAGGCATGCTCAAAGTAATGACCAGGGACCCAGAACTGAGTCTGCAATGGGTGTCAGAGTGAAGATTCAATAGTGGCAGTCTTCCACTACATACAATAAATCCTCCAGAGCCAGACATTGTATGCGGATATCAGTAGATAGACGGTGGTGGGATCTGAGGGTTGTTGGATTCGAGGGTTATTGGATTCCTGCTGATTTCAGTCTATTTTATGCCCTTCCGTGGATCAAACAAACAACCACACTGCAGTTCTGGGCGCAATCAGCATCGCCGAAAGCATGGACTCATCCGAGCACCATGAGTCGGGTGATAACACTCGGTTATTCCATGTCTCCACGCTGAATAAAGACCTTTCGTTATGTTGTTCGGGTACTCGAGCACTTGACCAAATTCGATGTACTACAAAATAGAAATCAAACGGCATCGGGCATAGAGAGAATGAAACTTACGATACACGATCACAGTTCGGACGCCAGTCAATCTATGTGTCGGTAATTGGCGTGGATAATATGGGCGCGCCTCCAATACGTACCAAACCCGGGAATTCGATCCAGCGTGATTTGAATGTGTGCACTTGTTCAACCAGGTTGTCTCTTGTATTCTCTCGTAAAAGAAACCTGTGGGGTATATTAATGGTGGTGATTGCGCGAAGCTTGTGCTTTGCCACAGGCTATTTATCTGGAACAGGGAATGGTTTTATATAGTTATATATGCAGAGTGCATCTACATCTACATACCTAGCCGAGCTGAAAGGCTCGAAATAGTCCCCGTTTGGAATGGTTCCATAAAGTTTTCCGTCAGCTCGAGTTCCTGGTACGTTAGCTCATGGGCGTTGATCTGATCGCTATACTGGAATGGTAATATTCAGTTTTCTTTGACGTCATTATCTCGGAGATAATGATAATCTTCTTCGGGTTGGCTGCTCACCAGGTTCAGGTCTGAAAACGAACCCGGGACGTCGTGCAGTGAGAGTTACCCACCAGGCTTCGCGTCGGCGGAGACAAAAAGGGTGCTCTCTGGCACAAATGATGTGGAATCGGTTGGCCAGCATTAGTTTGCAATTGTAATCGACGATGCTCGGGGTCCCTGAAACGCAGTCGAGAAACAATATTAAACGTAACTTGTCAAATGAAAATGCAGTCTCAGATACGATCTATCACCACTTAGCGTTGAATTGGAAAACCTGTGGGTGGCGACCGGTCACCGGCCCTGTGCTGCAGCGTCAGTGCTATGTAATATTCTTAGACGTAATTGTGTTGGAGATAATCTACCACCACGCTCAACTGATCGTGAACCATGTTTGGCCCACGTCCGAAGTTGGACACGGGAGGTTCGTGCAGTGAAAATTACCCACCAGGCTTCCCTAAAACGCGCTTGAGGAATAAGACTGAACATAATGTTACTGTAACTTGAAAACACTGACCCGATTCGGAGACGAAGCCGAATTCAAGCGCCCTTGGCGGGAAGTCATTCCAATTCGGGCCAAACAAGTCAGCTGCTACCAGGCTTATCTCGACAATGACGAATTTTTCATCAGACGGCGATGGAGTGGAGCCTTTCCGTAAGGATTAGATGCTGCCAGACGGGCCGTGACGTTAGATTTTCTAGATAACTAGGCACAAATCCACCGCCCCGACCAGATTAGTTTGCAAGATCGGTAATGAATTCTGAATCGGTACCAAGTACGTTGAAACAACAATTTCGACACTCTTGGACGCGAACGTGAAAATGGGCTGTGACTGCAATAGATCGGCGGAGTAATCGATTCTAATTGATGAGGCGCGGTGACCTATGGAACGGACTCATCAGAAGACTGATGGTGTGCAAATGAGTCTCTTCTCAGGTTGTTGTCTCTAGAACATCGCGGGGGAGAGTTGAATACAGCAATTTATGCCAGCGTCCAATTGGTTGGTTTGAAGTGGGGCATTCCCTCTTGATAATGCCTCATTATTACGTCGCTGGCAAGCAGAAACACGAGAAAAAACGAATGATGGGAAGGTGCAGGCGTTGTACCTGGGACGAGACAAAACGTTACCCTCTGATTCTGAAGCATGAACAAAGACAATCGCCAGACCAGAGCCGTCGACGTTTCATCGACATGAACGTCAAACGGGTGACTGAAGAGTCCAATATATCCAAGGGGAAACATCGGTCATACTTACCAGTCTTACCATCCTTCTCCGGCCGCTGTGGGCCTGGCAGATCGGGGAAGGTAAACAAGTCATTTTTATATTTGTTTTGGTTTCTGTCAACACGGATTTGAACCGATCATGAAAATGGCGGCTTCCGAAAGCGAGGGTGTTGAGATGAACGCACTGGTCGGCGAAATCTGGGGTTAGAAGACATGCCGCTGAGGTGAGATGAGGTTTGGTTTTCTCGGGCGGTGTATGTACGCTGCAGCCTGCAGGCCAAGTGAACCGCACACAGGGGAGGCAGCCATCATACTGGTCACTGCGACGCGGCGTGGTGGAGCAGTATGAACCGACGGCAGTATAGATGTGCCCCCAGGAGTAGCACAACGCCATAACGAAAGCGTAAAGGCGTAAAATCGAGTAAGGAGACTGTACGATCTTCCGAAGCTGGAGCGAAGGAGAGAAGCGGTACAGGACACACGAACAATGGAGGTGGATGCGAACGAAGAGGGGGAAAGATTTGGGGGGATGGCATAGCGAACGACCTGGAACATGCCGCACCAAAGGTAATAGAAGCGGAGGGCAGGGAACTAGTCAATACGACCATGAGTAGTGTTTCTACAGGTGTCTCAGAGGAATCACATCAAGTATTGTTTCCCTCCCTATCAGTTGACTCATCAGCCGAATGGACAATGCGAAGGCGATCGAGGTCCCCACAAGGACACTGCCATGTACCCGCGGAGGACATGGCGAGGGCGAGTGGTGGAGTGGATGGAGCGATGGTTGCGTTGGCATCTCCCTGCACTTAGAGAGCTAGACCTCATGAAACCTGGTCGTGTTTATTTTTTATTTTCGATTTGGTCACGCACGTTCGCGTGATCCATCCAAAGGGGACACGATTTATGTTTGTGGACCCTTCTATTGTCAGGCGGCCATAGCGTGGCAAAATATCAGTAGATCTCTGTGACAGTTCACCTGCGTAGGTTTCCCCTAGGAGGATGGGCTCAGTCGACAGGTCCATGACCGCGGAGGAGAGCGGCACTGACCTGTTCACCATCGCTAATCTGTGCAGGCGTTCTTTTTCCTGCAGCGATCTGCTCTCTCCCTGTACCACAGCAATCATTTCTCTCGCCAGTCGCACTTCTAAACTCTTCCCCGGTCTCGACTCGCTCGCTGCAATAATTGCCTTGAGTCCCGCGCGCGTGCGCTGTTTCTCCGTCAACGGATGTGGCGTCATCATCACTTTTGTCCCGTATTTGAACGAGACGACGCGAACGGCAGGGGCGGCGGTCATGATGGCCTCCCGGACGATGGGTGTGGGGGGTGCACGCGTAAAGGTATGGATGTGGAGAAGCATGCGGGAGACCGTGTGAGCAGCACGTGCGCGGAGGCCGTGTCGTTGGATGACAGCAGCGATGTAATCGAGAAGGGGGTCGTGTGCAGGGGGTATGAACATGTCAGTGACAGTGGTGTTTCCGTTGACGGCTGGGACTTGAACCTGTTGAGGCGCGGGGGTCAAACGCAGAGGCGAAGGGGTAGTGGACTTGGCGTTGAGACCTAGAGTCGAGCCCATGAGCGCGCTGAGCATGTCGGCCGACTTTGCGAGGGTGCGCTCGTCGTTGGACGGTTTGGTGCTCGCATGTCGTGTCCAGATCCAGGCGGCAGTGGTTTTGGACGAGCGCGTGAGACGTGGTGCCAATTGGGCGAGTGCAGACGCTGAGGCTGTTATTCCGCTGGTGCTCATCGTACGTCGTGGTTGTGTTTTTGCGCAGGCACACGTGGCTGTGAACCTGCTCAGACTGGGCCTGGAACCGGGTCATGCTGCATGCATCATGTATGTATAGATTGGATAACTAGTAGCCCCGACGGCGCTCGACCAGCTGGGTGTCCCTGTTAGTGTTTCTCTTTACATGCAATGCCCTCAGGTTCCTCCTTGGAGTCTACTTTGAAAAATATCCAAATATCTGGCTATACAGCCGGTATGTCGCTCGCCACTAGTCTGGTCAAAGATTCATCTTTTAGTCCGACATAGTCATCATAATCACTGTTGTCGGATATGATTATAGTGAGTGCTACTCCGTACATACTATCCTGTTTTGTTTTGAGTCGCTGGCGCGCCAGTCCTCACCTTATCGAGAGAGGTATTCTATTTCGCTTCCTGCCTCTTGTTTGATAGCTAATGATTTGCAAAGATAGACAACATTTGGGTAAGGAAGAGATAGCTACCAAAGTTCTGTGTCCTTGACGGTACCACAGCGTAGACCCTGGACTCGGGTCTCTGTGCTATTCCTTGTCGTATGTATATGGCCTCACGAGACACTCTGCCACTGCATAACTGATCGTTCGGCTAGGTTCGCTACATCGGACTTTGTTGGGGCATGTGAGTCTATGGATGCCGTGCCGATACTCGAAAACATGGCTAACCTTTGATTTCATTTTCAAGTACACTTGCGCTCAGTATGTTCAAGCGTGCTGACTACATGTCAGACTTGATCGACTGATACATTCGTAGCTGGTAGTGCTTTTATGCCCGGCCCTCTTAAAGCTAGTCTTTCTTCTTTATATTTAATCCATCACTGATGAACATGTTCTGATAGACGTAGGTATCTCCATCTTGACAAGCGGTGCTGTAACATTAACACTCGAATAGGTGTAAGTACTCCCTTTGTAGTACAGCTTTCAGAACCAGAATGAGATCGGATACTATAAAGGTGCTGCGATGCTTGTTGTGGGTGACTGGGGATATATGTTGTTCCTTGCTGCCGCCGATCGTGTGTTGCCATACTCTCTCGCTTGGTTTCCCTCTGCATTGACTCATATTACAGTGGTGATGATTCTGCGGGTTTATGCAATGTGGAATCGATCTAGGATAATCCTCTACATTCTTTTGTTCTTTTACGTGCCACAAGTCGTCGTCTCTGCTGTTTGGGAAGGTATCTATAACAATCCTAATGGGCCCCTCTCAGGTATGTTTCGGGCTAAATTGGAAGTCCCAGTGTGATCTTGAGAAATAGCCTCTACTTTTTCTCTAGTGACGGTTGTCCAAGTACTCAATTTCAGATATTGCAGCTACACGCCCCACGGAACACCCTCGTCAACATACAGAGCAATTCCCCGATATTTTCTTGGTACTGCACTATTGATTCTCGCTGCCATCCCAACCTTCAGACAGTCGAATGAGATGTACAAATTGACGAAGCGCTGGAAGACTAACCGGTCAATGAATTTACTCTTGAAAGAAGGAGCTGCTTATTTCGTCGTGTACGTTCACTCGTTTCGTTATGTTTTTCCTGTGCCCTTTATTCGCATCTTTCTTTCTCTCCTCCCCCTATAAAAAGTCTAACCGCACGGACGCTTTCCCTTGAACTAGGAATCTGTTTTTCAACATCGTTTTTGAGATCGAGCTATCATCCGTCGACTTGACGATGTTCTTGGACACCCTTAGCTATTCGCTGTCATGCGCGATCATGCCTCGGTTCATCATTAGTATACGGGAATTGTATGACCGTGACCTTCAAAACAGATGGCAAGGGATCGACACCGGATTCGGGGTATTGGTTGCTAGCGAAAATGCGGATGGGACTACGATCGCGTTGGAGAATATCGGCCGGAAGAGCGGCAGGCGATAGAGAGGGATGCCGGTGACTCGGAGGCGATTCAACTTGAAGTGGTCAGGGATGGTACGAGTTGGGCTTGATCTGGGTAGAGACCAGAGTCGAGAAGATGGAGGTGTTAGTTGTGATCCCGCGAGGGGCCACGTCGGGAGTAGTTTCTAATCGTGTGCAGGATGTAACAGATGTAATAAAAGCACGAACTTTGCAGGAAAAGTCACGACTAGATAATAGTTGGAATAATAAAACATTAGAACGGCAACCGGGTTTGAAATGAGGGATAGCTGCGGGTGGTAGCGACAAGTGAGATGGTTAGGTGAAGGGAACCCTCGTTAAGTAATGGGGGAGTCAGGGTGCATCATAGTTTCGCAAACTATTGTAATGAAACATGCTTCCCCCAACTATTCGAGGAAAATTGCTCGTCGATTCCGCGTTGAAATAGTATATAAGAGATTGCCGTTGTGTTTGTATGCAAGACCGATGACTTGAATACGATCACGAACGTTCCCTGTCATCCCTGCTGAACACGAACGGTTTCCCTTAGTCAATCGTCCTCCTGTAGCATCATGCGTATCCGGCTCTCCCTGTTCTAGTAGTCCCACGAGCTCAGGAATCTCGCAGTACCTCCTGCCTGTGATCACCCTCGAACACTGCAGGAATGAGCGGAAAAACAAAGTTTGAATACCAGCACTCACAGAATGTCAGTTCCTCGAGCGTCCGTCCTGACGTCTCCGGGAACATGAAGTAGATGAACACAATCTCAAACGAGATCCACACGCAATAGCTAACATCTTTCAGCCTCCTTGCCCACTCATTTTGCCAAAGAGCAGCTTACACGATGTAGTATTTCCAACCTATCATGTCCCGCCACTTCCATTAGTCACAAATAAGATAAAGAGTAGACAACGTACCCGCGGCCTCGATTGCAATAGGATCCATGAATTGGGTGATGAACCCTGCGCTGCAGGCCCACCACTGGAATATGGTAATACCCTTGGCTCGAGTATGAAATGGGAAAAGCTCGACCAAGAAAGCTATCCGCCCGCTTCGTTGGGAAGAGATTCATGTTGACATGGATGACCTAAGACTCACTATATATCAGAGCACTGAATCCTATACCATAAGCGGGACGATGCGCCGAAGATGAGGCTACGGAACACATGGTCAGGGTGGAAACGCCACGCTCGTCAATGAACAATAATACTCACGCTAACACTGTGCGAGAACAGGCCACGCTGTGAGTTCGCGCGCATTGTGCATTAGCCACTGTCCAAGCAATAAAGATAACTAGGAGAGAGATAGCACATGCCTAAGGGAGACATTAGCACAGCGGTATCAGAAATAGTTTGAGACTACATGCCAAGTACATTCTCCGTCGCGGGAATCGGGGTACTGTCAATGCGAGGAATGTACCGATAATGAGGTCCCAGCCACCCTTGGCGAAGTTAACGATGTTCTTCATCTGGTCATCGTGGATTCCGATGTTGTCCAGGATTGGGGAGAGGAAGTACCTGTAAATACGATAAGCAGGCCATCTAGTAGCATGCAGTATTCGCTGGCGTAACCCACGAGAATAGTCCATTGCCGCTCCACCTGCTAAACAGACCGAGGGAAGCCGCGATGATGGCCCGCTTTCGCATCCCTGCCGTCGAAAATGCCTCCTTCCAGCTCATCTGGGAATTCTTCATTTCTTCTTCCAGGGTCTCCACGATCTGGGTATACTCCGCCTTGACGAATTCCGAGTTTTCATCTCCTTCTGCATGAAACTTCACAAGAATGGTGCACGCTTCGACCCCTTTGCCTTTTGAAACGAGCCAACGAGGAGATTCTGGGAGGAACCAGACGAAGGAGACTTGAAGTAGACCAGGGACTACTTGGAGGAAAGACGGAATCCTCCACCCCCAATTGTTGGGTATTGCAAACGTCCCGAGGGTTACTCCAGCGGCAGTTAGAGTGCCTAGGAGCAATCAGTTTCTTCCATTAGAGAGTTGATCTGGCCTCGACTTGCCGATTGAGTAACAGCAGTTGAAAAGTGCGCCCATGATTGCTCGCTCCTTGGGATGTGACAGTTCTTTGCAAAGCTTCATAACCAACGATTACCAACTCAAAGAAATCGCAACGCACCTCCAATCAAGGAGGCGGCGGCTACGGTGGCGAGGATACTCCCCGAGCCCAGGACAAAGCGAGCGATGATAAACATCGTAACTGAGGATTCGAGATGAAAAACGTTCTGAATTCTGAAGACCATCAGTCACTTACGATTCAATGCAGCTCCTTGTAGAACACCGCCGATTATCGTTATTATGCTCCCGATAAGTATCGAACGTTGCCTCCCAAATTCATCGACGACAGAGGAGACGAACAGAAGGGCAACAATGAAACCCATGGGATACATAGCAGTAACGAGGCCCAGCAAAGCGGAACGAGGATGGTGGTAAACTTCAATCAAGTTAATTGTTTATGAATAGGCTGGGACTGCCTCACATTCAACCCATGAAGGCACAGCTTGCAAACCATTTAACATGGACGCATCAAAGCTTCTGCGTATCAACAGTGCGTCATCAAAGATGTATCGAAACACTTACCCATTCGTCATCTCCACTCCTAGACAGGTCGGAAACATCAAGAGGTACAGAAGTCGGAGGTTGGGTTTCTCATACCACGGGACCTTATCTTGCTGGGCAAGCCGAGAGACAATTGCGTTGTTACGAGAAAAACTCCCATGCACGGACCCTCGCGAAGCCATTGGAAAGAAAATGAGAAGATCGTAGGTTTCGCGTTTGGTATACGCAGATCAGTGCGCAATCCCTACAAACCCTGCCCGGGGTTGTAGGATTTGGGGGAGACGTGATATATACCTGGTTTAGGGTAGATTGGACTTTGGACGTAAAAGGTCACGGTTGGCGAAAATATATAAGTGCTGGTCATTGAACCATGTATCTTGGACTGGCAAGACGATAGGGCAACTTGCACATGCCTGCGGATGAACCAGTGTTCGGCTGTTGGTTCGAAGCGCGCACGAAAAGCATTTGTCCAGTTACTCATGCATGTTGATCATGAAGGTCTTCGGAATCATGCTCGACCTTTGACTCATCTGCTGTTCCATAGATACCTTACAATTATGAACAGTTTCCCTTCAATCACCCTCTGTGGCATCATGCATATGCGTCTCCAGTCCCACGAGCTCAAAATTTCTCGGTACTTCCTGCCTGTGATCCCCCTCGTACACTGCAAGAATCAGTGGGGGAAAAAAGGGTTGAATATCAGCACCTACAAAATGTCAGCTCCTCGAGAGTGCGCCCTGACGTCTCTGGAAACATAAAGTAGACGAACACAACCTCAAAGGAGATCCACACGCAATAGCTAGCATCTTTTAGCTCCCGCACACTTACACTTCCAAAGGGTAGCTTACATGATGTAGTATTTCCAACCTATCATGACCCGCCAATTTCATCAGTCACGAATAAGATAAACCGAATAGAGAACGTACCCGCGGCGTCGATTCCAATAGGATCCACGAATTGGGTAACAAACCCTGCGCTGCGGCCCCACCACTGGAAGATGGCAATACCCTTAGCTCGAGTATGAAATGGGAAAAGCTCGACCAAGAAAGCTATCCGTTTCGTCAGTAAGTTCGTGGCGACACGGACGGCAAAAAACTCGCTAGATGTCAAAGCGCTGAACCCTACAGCATAAGCCAGATAATACACGAAGATGAGGCTACGGGGCACTGGTGAGTGGAAACGCCGCGTTCTTCAATGAGCGGCAATGCTCACACTAGCACTACGTGAGAAGAGACCACGCTGTGAGTGCGTGCATATTCTGCACTGGCCACGGTCCAAGCAATAAAGACAACTAGCAGAGAGATAGTACATGTCTAAGGGGAACACTAGCACAACGATATCGGAAGCAGTTTGGGACTACATACCAAATACATTCTCCGTCGCGGGAATCGGGGTACTGTCAATGTGAGGAATGTACCGGTAACGAGGGACCAGACACCCATGGCGAAGTTAACAATGTTCTTCATCCGGTCATCGTGGATTCCGATGTTGTCCAAAATTGGGGAAAGGAAGTGTCTGTATACACGATAAGGCCATCTAGCAGAAGACAAGATTCGCTGGCTAGCTCACGAAATTAGCCCATTACCGCTCCACCTGGTAAACAGAGCGAGGGAGGTCGCGATGATGACTCGCTTTCGCATCCCTGCCGTCGAAAATGCCTCCTTCCAGCTCATCTTGGCGTTCCTCATTTCTTCTTCTAGTGTCTCCTCAATCTGGGTATACTCTGCCTTGACGAATTCCGAGTTTTCATCTCCTTCTGCGTGATACTTCACAAGAATGGCGTATGCTTCGTCCTTTCTCCTTTTTGAAATGAGCCAACGGGGAGATTCTGGGAGGAACCAGATGAAAGAGACTTGAAGTAGACCAGGGACTGCTTGGAAGAAAGATGGAATCCTCCACCCCCAATTGTTGGGTATTGCAAACGTCCCAAGAATCACTCCAGCGGCAGTTAGAGAGCCTAGGTGGGATCAATTTAATTCCTTTCTATAGTTGATCACGGCTTCGACTTACCAATCGAGTAACAGCAGTCGAAAAGTGAACACATGATTGCTCGCTCCTTGGGATGTGATAATTCTTTGCAGAGCTTCGTGACCAACAAGTACTAACTCAAAGGAACCGTAACGCACCTCCGATCAACGACGAGGCGGCTACGATGGAGAACACAATCCCCAAGCCCACAACAAACCGAGCGACGATAAACATCGTAACTAAGCGTTCAAGATGAAAAACCCTTCTAAATTCTGAAGACGATCGGTCACTTACGGTTCAATGCAGCTCCTTGTAGAACACCACCGATCATCGTTATTATGCTCCCGACAAGCATCGCATATCGCCTCCCGAACTTATCGACTATAGAGGGGACGAATGGAAGGGCAAAGATGGAACCCAAGGGATACATAGCAGAAATGAGGCCGAGCAAAGCGGAATGAGGATGATGATAATCTGTAACCCAAGTGAATCCTTTACGAAATGAGCTGAGGGACTGTCTCACATTCAACCCATGAGGGCACGGCCTGCAAACCATTTAACATGGACGAATCAAAGCTTCTGCGTATCAACAGTGCGACATCAAAGATATACCAAGACACTTGCCCAGTCGTCATATCCGCTAATAAACAGGTCGGGAACATCAAGAGATATAGAAGTCGGAGGTTGGGTTTCTTATACCACGGGACCTTATCTTGATGGGCAAGCCGGGAGACAATTGCGTTGTTACTCTCCAGCTGAGGATAACCTCCATGCACGGACCCTCGCGAAGCCATTGGAAGGACAATGAGAAGACCGTAGGTCTCGCGTTTGGTATACGCAGATTAGTGCGTTTTCCCTACAAACCCTGCCCGAGGTTGTAGGATTTGGGGGAGCGACGCTACTAGAACGTGATGGATACCCATTTTAGACGCACAAGGTTGACAAAAATAAGTGCTGGAGAGTCCCAGCTGCGACGATGTGACAGAATCGCTAAACACATCCTAACCGAATGCTCCGCGACAGAGAACTCCACCATATGGAGCCTAGTAAAACAAGTCTGGCCAGACAATGTCAGAAAGGCTGGGTCAAACCTACCTTCGGCCAAATCCTCGGATGCGGAAAGATGAACTTCAGGCATCACCCCAGAGTTGAATAGAGGCGAGCAACCCACTGCGGCGCAGCGAGGAACGGCGAGACTAAAACGTATCATACTCTCGGAATCAACCTACCTACCTGATCTGGACACTCAGATGCGACCGCGTAATAGGCGGCCACCACCATAACAGATGTCAGCAACCATGACGCAATGGAAAAAGGCTATCATGACCAGACTTAACGTTGACCGCAGACCCACCAACTCGAACAGGAAGAAATATTCACAGAACAAAGTCGGCAACACTTGGTCGCCTATAATCTCTGACCTGTCATCCCTAGGCTACCACCAGACTGGACCACGAACCTCGAGGTTTTAGCAGTGGGTATCAAACTATCCAGGCCCCCTGAATCACCGGGGACACCAGATAGTGCACGGAGCCTCACACACCCTATGAAAATAGGGCGCGCGCAAGACGCCGGCCCGCCAGTGTGAACTCGGGACTTCATCGGAACTTGGGAATGCCGACTTGCTGTCGGCAGAAGCCTTGCTTGACGTGTTTGTACATGTTTGCTGGTGAGTAGTCGTAAAGGGAGGTTACCAAAAAGGAAGGTTTTTCCGTGGTGAGTTGTTCCCACGATTATGGGGGTGATAGAAACTTGTCAAGCAAGGTAACCATGGATCAAGTGGGCCTGCGGACGAATCAGTGTTCGGCTGTTGGTTCGAAACACGCACAAAAAACATTTGTCCAGTTACTATAAAGAACTTCGAATATTTTGAATCTTCGTTCCCGTCGTACTGAGGGGCCGACGATCTCCAATAAAGTACTTTTTAACCGGTTACTCATGCCAGTGCAGGTCATGCAGGTCATGCCCGACCTTTGACTCATCCGCTGTTGCTTGGGTACGCTTGAAACGTCTTACAACTTGAATACAATCACGAACATTCCCTGTCATCCCTGCTGAACACGAACAGTTTCCCTTCAATCGTCCTCGGTAGTGTCATGCGTATCCATCTCTCCCTGTTCTAGCAGTCCCACGAGCTCGGGATTTCTAAGTACCTTCTGCCTGTGATCACCCTCGTACACTGGAGGAATCAGTGGGGAAAAGGGGATAATATCAACACTTACAGAACGTCAGCTCCTCGAGAGTGCGCCCCGACGTTTCCGGGAACATGAAGTAAATGAACGCAATCTCAAACGAGATCCATACGCAATAGCTAACATCTTTCAGCCCATGCGCTTTCATTTTGCCAAAAAGAGTTTACACGATGTAGTATTTCCAACCTATCATCGTGACCCGCCATTTTCATCAGTCTAATAAATAAGATAAACTGAGTAGAGAACGTGCCTGCAGCGTCGATTCCAATAGGGTCCACGAATTGGGTGACGAACCCTGCGCTGCGGCCCAACCACTGGAATATGGTAATACCCTTGGCTCGAGTATGAAATGGGAAAAGCTCGACCAAGAAGGCTATCCGTTTCGTCAGGAAGAGGCCCGTGGTGACACGGATGGCCAAAAGCTCACTAGATGTCAAAGCGCCGAATCCTATAGCATAAACCGGATAATACACAAAGATGAGGCTACGGAGCATATGGTTAGTGGAATCGCCGCGTTCTTCAATAAACGACAATGCTCACGCTAGCACTACGTGAGAAGAGACCGTGCTGTGAGTTTGCGCATATTCTGCACTGGCCATGGTCCAAGTAATAAAGACAATTAGCAGAGAGACAGCACATGTCTAAGGGGGCCATTGGTACAGCGGTATCGTAAGTAGTTTGAGACTACATACCAAATACATTCTGCGTCGCGGGAATCGGGGTACTATCAACGCGATGAATGTACCGGTGACGAGTGTCCAGCCACCCTTGGCGAAGTTAATGATGTTCTTCATCCGGTCATCATGGATTCCGATGTTGTCTAAGATCGGGGAAAGGAAGTGTCTGTATAAACGATGAACGGGCCATCTAGCTGAAGGCAAGAATTATTGGCTAACTCACGAGACTAGTCCATTGCCGCTCCACCTGGTGAACAGACCAAGGGAGGCCGCGATGACGACCCGCTTTCGCATCCCTGCCGTCGAAAATGCTTCCTCCCAACTCATCTTGGCGATCTTCATTTCTTCTTCCACTGTCTCTTCGATCTGGGTATACTCTGCCTTGACGAATTCCGAGTTTTCATCTCCTTCTGCATGATACTTCACAAGAATGGCAAACGCTTCGTCCCTTCTTCCCTTTGAAATGAGCCAACGGGGAGATTCTGGGAGGAACCCGATGAAGTAGAGTTGAAGTAGACTAGGGAATACTTGGAGGAAAGATGGAATCCTCCACCCCCAATTGTTGGGTATTGCAAACGTCCCAAGAATCACTCCAGCGGCAGTTAGAGAACCTAGGTGGGATCAATTTAATTCCTTTCTATAGTTGATCATGGCTTCGACCTACCGATCGAGTAACAGCAGTCGAAAAGTGCGCCCATGATTGCTCGTTCCTTGGGATGTGATAATTCTTTGCAAAGCTTTGTGACCAACAAGTACCAACTCAAAGGAACCGTAACGCACCTCCGATCAACGACGAGGCGGCCACGATGGAGAACACAATCCCCGAGCCCACAATAAATCGAGCGATGATAAACATCGTAACTAAGCATTCAAGATGAAAAAACGTTCTAAATTCTGAAGACCATCGGTCACTTACGATTCAATGCAGCTCCTTGTAGAACACCGCCAATCATCGTTATTATGCTCCCGACAAGCATCGAACATCGCCTCCCGAACTTATCGACTATAGAGGGGACGAACGGAAGGGCAAAGATGGCACCCAAGGGATACATAGCAGAAATGAGGCCGAGCAAAGCGGAACGAGGATGGTGAAAATCTGTAATCACAGTGAATCCTGTACGAAATAGGCTGAGGGACTGCCTCACATCCAACCCATGAGGGCACGGCCTGCAAACCATTCAACATGGACGAATCGAAGCTTCTGCGTATCAATAGTGCAGCATCAAAGATGTACTCAGAGACACTTGCCCGGTCGTCATCTCCACTCCTAAACAGGTCGGAAACATCAAGAGGTACAGAAGTCGGAGGTTAGGTTTCTTATACCACGGGACCTTATCTTGCCGGGCAAGCTGCGAGACAATTGCGTTGTTACTCTCCAGTTGAGAATGACCTCCATGTACGGACGCTCGCGAGGCCATTGGAATGACGACAAAAGGACCGTAGGTCTCGCGTTTGGTATACGTAGATTATGTTGCCCCACACACTCTGCCCGAGTTTGTGAGACTTGGAGGACGTGGGGAGTCTGGGGACGCTAGAACGTGAGATATACCTGATTTAGGTTAGAAGACGTCAAGTGTTGGCGAAACTCACTACTGGCCTGGGAACCCGGTAGTAAACTATGTTGAATTGGACTGCCACGATCGATAACGCAAGTGCCTGCGGACGAACCAGTGTCAACATGGCCCGTTGGTTCGAAACGCGCGCGAAAACCATTTGTGGTAGGAAGAGATGGTGGTAGTGATGATCGATCGAACTAGTCACGCTACCACATGACGTGATTATTACTAATGTACTCCAGGACCAGATAGCGATATCGCGAACCAGTTGGCCATGATCTGTCACATCTTGGTCTTGATGGGGTACGTTCTTCACGGACCACGAGCAATTATTACGGTGTAGAAGCCAGAGACTGGTCATGAGTTGTTTTCCCTAGTGCCCCAACGAGATCGTCTGATAATCGACGGCTTGCCCCATGGTACGGTCTGGTCACCAGACTACCCCATACATACAGCTTCCCAACGGGACAAAGTTCCACGCACGCAGTGACACATCATGATAATGATGCTTTCAACGGTTGGATCACCAACTCGTCTTTGTCGACGAATCCGATAAGGATGGCTAAACACTTGTTCAACTATGCGGTCGCGCGTCTGGGGTGGGCGGGTAACCGAGTTCGTGATTAGTGCAACTTTGTGGGGAAGTGCCGATCCATCGTTCCCGTACTCACTACTACATCAAGCTCATCGGCAGTGGTAGCCAAACCGGTTGCCCGGTCACCCATATTTGTTACAACACCGGATTAATATACTCCCATACCAGGTGTCGAGAGCCTCTAACTATGCCACTGACCGCCTGTAATAGACCCTTTCACGACGACTGGTAAAATCCCTAACCACGAGCAGAACGATTTAGCCCACTCCAAGCGATGCGTAAACGTTGGCACAAACCTCCAGTGGGCAGAATCCAAGGGCGATGATTGCACATCCGCAAGAAGCCGTTAATGAAGCCTCCATGTGCTGTGATCGATATAACTAACAGAGCCACGAGTAAGCTTCACCGTCGAGCGGGGACGATCGACGAAACGAAGGAAAAAGACAATGCTTACATTGTTCTGTATCATTGTGGAATATCATATCCAGCACATGCCTCGCCCTTCTATCGATATCGCCGTACGTCTCTCGATAATCCGGTGTCCACAGTTCATCCCTCTCCGTGAACCCCTCCTCGAAGTAGTATTTCGGGAACGCAGCGTGAATGTGCGAACGCGACCGTCGCTTATCGCACGTATGAACGCCATTGTGTTCGCGCATGTTCTGTGCGACCGTTGTGAGCACCATGCATACATGACGTACGGCGCAATTGCAAGGTTCACCTCGACGATAATCGCATTTAGACCAGAGGCATCGTCAAACGTCACTTGGTGTGTCCGTATCGCGCGCGTCAGAGGGCTGGTATACAACTTCTCTGGAAGAGGAATCCCAAAACGGCGTTCCCCGTCCCAGGCAGCATGGGCCATCTGGGCCTGTTGTTCGCCTAGTGGCGTTAGGAGTGGATCAGCTATGGAGTGGCGCGTCGGTCAGATCGTGTGTCGCGAGCCAACGAGACATGAGCGACGTACGTCCCCAGGTGATTTCGTCATCGCCATTCAGCTTTGCCCAGTATCTTATCCAATAATCAAAGGAGAGGTCATACTTCCAGAAAGCACAACTCACTCGCACCATCTCTGGAGAACGCAATGTCGTACAAAGCGTCAAACCATGGATAAACCGCGCTCGCTCGCTCGCTCGACGACCCACCTTGGTACCATGCTTTGCCTCGCCCACGTTATCTTGACACAAGATAAGCCCATAAAACGAGATAGAACTTAGAGCACGCAAGAGAGGTAAAAACGTACGATAGCCTTCTCCATGTCGACCGAGAAAAAAGACCTTGAACTGGACTCCGGGTTCTGCGGTCGCGTTGAGCCTCTCGATCTCTGCGACGAACGTTGTCCACCGGTCAGTTCGTTCATCGATCAGACCGAATCTGGGGAGTATCTGGAAGATGGAGAAACGTAGTCAGTTCCACCAACGTCGATACCCACCCGGGGCAGGGGCATGAACTCACAGCCTAGCAAGGGTTGAGCACCCAACTTGGGTGAACATCAAAGCGAACACGAAGATGGTTCTGGTACCATTCCTGCGTACCTCTCCGGTGGTCGATTTATTTGTATCATGGTCGTCCTGAACAAAGAATCCCGGTACCGCCTATCAGAACGTGTCGATATTATCAGTGAAATAATAAGATTCGACTATTGAATGAGATTCACTGACCGTGTATCTTCTTACGCTCATGCTTCTATTCGTACGCATTCTTCAACAAATGATCCGAGAGTGGCTATAAGTAATAGAAGCAGTGATAATCCCTGCTGACTTCCTACCGTAGCGACCGTAACGGGGTAAGATATCCGAGTCTCGGCTGATCGGACCGTCGAACCGGTTAGAACCGATTCAGCGATCGATCGATCGATCAACAACTGACAGGTTTAACTGCACTTCAGGCTTTTTACCAAGTTTTTCGAGATAGGTGCTACTATGCTACCACTGGTCTCCCGTACTAGTCGTCCAACTTGAGTCACGTTGTGTCATGCCTTCACAGCGCATAGTCACCGAATCAGCGTCCAAGAAATACAGGCCCACGCTCGAGTTGTGCTCGATCGAGGATGTGTGGCAGACTTGCCATTCGATGCGCAGTTCTGATGTACATGTTACCCATAGTGGAGGGTACAATGCTAGGCGACTATATTCAGTGTTTACTATCTCTTTGTGCTATGCACCATCGTCTAGCTTTCGAGTCTTCGACAGCTGGAGAGACAGCACAGTGTTTAGATCCAAGTCAGATGGAGAGGATGCTGTCGTAATACATAATCTTCAAGTCAGACAGAAAAACTGCGGCTATCCCTGATCGCCGCGAACAGTTCTTCTAGAACTATCCTCCAAGGCACCATAGTACGTCCCAATTTCCCCACCTTCACACAGTGTCTCTGCCCCACCATGCCTGAATACTTCCTGATCGCCCTCGAACACTGTCAAGTAAAGCATCCACGACAAGGACTGTAAACATAACCATAACCTTGGCACAGAGCGCATCAACACACTTACGGAATGCCAGCTCCTCGAGCGTGCGTCCCGATGTCTCGGGAAACACAAAGTAGATGAACACCACCTGGAAGGCATTCCACACACAATAGCTATTCGTCTTTCAGCACCTTGTCCGTTTGTGTCGTCGAGTGGGAAATGCAAAAGCTTACACGATGTACCATCTCCATCCTATCCGCGCCCCCACCGGCTTTTATCAGAACCATGACTCGGATGAATGGAGCACATGGACGTACCTGCGGCGTCGATCCCAATAGGATTCACAAACTGATTGACGAACGCCGCAACGCGGCCCCACCACTGGTAGATGGTGATACCCGTGGCTCGAGCATGAAAAGGGAAAAGTTCGACCAAGTAAGCTGTTTACGTCCGTTGCGTCACAAAGAGTGGTACGAGGTGACACGAATGGCGGAATACTTACTGTACGTCAAGGCACTGAATGCTAGGTTATAAGCCGGACTGTACAAGAAAATGAGACTACAGAACACGTGAGGATCGGAAACAGAATTCTCAGTGACTTGAACACTTGCACGAGCACTGCTTGGGCAGAGACCTTGTTGTGTGTGAATGAATACTCTGCACTGGCTATAGTCCACGCAGTAAATACAACAAAGAGCGAGATGGCACTCGCCTGCAGGAACGTTAGAAGAACGGCATCAGAAGCAGTCGATGAACACATTACTAGGTATATCCTCCGTCGAGGGTATCGAGGCGCTATCAACGCACTGAATGTACAATTAACGAGGCTCCAAGAATGTTTGGCAAGGTTGATGATGTTCTTCGTCCGGTTATCGTGAATGCCAATACTATCTAGGATCGGGGAAAGGAAGTACCTGTTTGCGTGGTAAGCAGCAGTCCTACAGATGGCAATCAATGGCAGGGCTTACGAGATCAATCCAACTCCACTCCAAGAAATAAACAGACCGAGGAAAGATGCGATAATGACACGCTTTCGCATCCCTGGCATTGAAAATACTGCCCTCTGGCTCATGTGGGAAATCCTCAGTTCTGCTTCCAGCGTCTCCTCGATCTGAGTATACTCCGCCTTGACGAATTCCGAGGTTTCGTCCCCCTCTGCGTGATACTTGACAAGAATGGCGTACGCTTCATCCCCTCTTTCCGTTGATATGAGCCAACGAGGGGACTCTGGGAGAAACCAAATGAAGGAGACTTGGAGGAGACTAGGCACTATTTGAAAGAACGATGGGATTCTCCACCCCCAATTGCTAGTCATGGCAAACGTCCCGAGAGTCACGCTAGCAGCAACTACAGCACCTAGGGCGGAATCAGCTTGAAAAGCCCTCTTACAGACCATTTCGATTTACCGAGGTCGAAAGAGTCGTTAAAGAGGGAGCACATGACCGCTCGTTCCTTGGGATAAGAGAGTTCTTCACATAGCTTAATAGCTAACACGCAAGCGGAGTTCACTTTGCCGTACCTCCAATCAAAGAAGAGGCAGCCACGATGCAGAAGACATCGGCGAATCCGAGGATAAAACGAGCAACGATAAACATCAAGACTATTGGGTTCAAGATGAAAAGTGTTCCCGAGCCTCAAAACATATCAGTCTTGACTTACAGTTCAACGAAGATCCTTGAAGAATGCCTCCAACTATAGAGATTAGACCTCCGAGAAATATCGAGAATCGCCTTCCCATCTTATCGACAACGAAGGGGACAAACGGAGCGGCAGAAACAGAGCCCACAGAATATATGGCAACCATGAGACCCAGTGAGGCAGAACGAGGATAATCGTAATCTGTCGCTCGAGTCAATCCTTTCTGACATTAATCCACGACTACCTTACATTCAAGCCAAGAAGACACAGCTTGCAGACCATTCACCATGGACGCGTCAAAGCTTTCTTCGCCTCAGCATTTTCACAATTGAATAAACATAATGCAAGTACTTGCCCACTCGTCATCTGCACTCCGAGACAGGTTGGAGCCATCAGGAAGTACAAGAGTCGCAGGTTGGGTTTGCTATACCAGGGAACTTGGTCGAGCTGTGCGAGCCGAGAGACGATCGCGTCGTTGCTGTCTAATTGAGCATAACTTCCCCGCCCACGCCTACGCGAGTCCATTTGATAGAAATGTGAGGACGTTGACTTTCCCTCCGAAACGCGAGATCGCTTCGAAACACCAGCGTCACGGTGGCTCGACTCGCAGTGTGTAAAGGAGTAAACTCCACAGAGGCAGTAGCCCAGCAACTTGAAGGTTCACGTACGAGCCGGTAGCAACTCGGTAGCGCTGATTTTGGGCGGCGTTTGGAATACCCTTGTATCCTGATTCCTGAGAGCCCGCTCGAAAAGTCGTGTCCCGGATCTGTTATCATGGTGACGAACGATTACGGGCACATCCCGTGACATTTCCTTGTTTACCCTCCTCTATCGAAGTGGGGTCACCAACCAACTTGAGTGTAGTACGTAGCCACTGCAACTGCCTTTTCTCTTTGTGGGCTCGTCAGGCATTCAGACCATCAGATTCAGCCCTGTGTATTTTGGTTCCGCGGATGAAACCGATCGGTCGTTTCGATCTGTCAGGACGCTTGTAACAGCGCCGGGCGCCGTCTCTCACAGCGATTATATTATTCACCGGTGCATCCGTTGATCATGAGCTTTGTTCAACCGAAAAGCATATAGAATTAATGGTCAGAACTAATTACCTAAAATTCACTTGGAACAAATGCCTGTCGCCTTCCCCAACGGTCCTACCCCAACCCCCAACGCCCGCCGACTCACAGCTCAAACTTGATCCGATGATACAACTCAGACCCACCCCGCATGGCCTCTACGCTCTCAAACGCCACCTCCTCCCCGCGCTGATCAAACACGTGCATCGGCGCATACACAAACGGCGCGGGCGCATGCGGGACGCAATGCGCCGGCTTCACCCCGTAGTCTTCCGCAGAGAACGGTTCGTCCGGGTTCGAAGGCGTTTGGAGGAGGATGGCATTGGTCGAGTCGATCGAGACGTCGTGGTCAAAGTAGTTGAGTGGCGTTAGGAAGAAGCTGTGCGGTGGATGGAATGTTCCGATTCAGATTCGATCAGAACGTGTGGCAAACTGTTGGCGTTCCTAGAGAACCGGTGCTTACCTCGACGTAGCGATGTTTGTGCGGGTGTTGGGTGCGTCCTCGGATTGTGGCTGAGAGATCGTCCGCGGTGAGGTCAAGTCAGTCGAGGAGAATGCGGCGGAATCTTACGAGGTGGTGCATCCCGATGTTGACCCAAGCGACCAAATCTTCCTGCGTGATATTCTCCCCGTCGAAAAACTTGTGAAAGTCCACCGGCGGCGCAGCCGGCAAGTTAAAGTTCCATGCGCTGCTCGAGGACGGTTCCGTTTCCTTGCGACGAGACACGGCGAGGTTGTAGCGTGCCCAGTTGACATTGTTGAGGGCGCGTTTGGAGCCCACGACGGTCTGTGCTGGTAGTCGGCATCTGTCCAAAGAACATCACAGGAGGGTTGTGCTTACTGCACGAATTGGCGAATATCCAGGATGGATCGCATAACCCCTGACGGTGCCCCATTTGTTTCTCTCGTCTTGGTTGACGATAGAGTATCCCCCTTGGAGGTTATCGGGGAGTTTGAGGAGCGCATCGTCTTCGTTCGTAATGTACTCGCGGTGGATGGTTTGTTGGATAACTTCATTACCCCAATCTTCATCAAACCAAGGGTGGGTCACGGCTTCTTGCCTTGTCGTCGTTTTCAAAAGGGAATTGGCAGTACCCGCAATGTCGAGATCAACCTACGAGGGATGAGTGACTCTGCCTGGCGTGTGATGCATGGATCTCCGACCTTGTAGTTGAGAACATGGTCGTGTAGACTTCCCACTGAAAAATGGAACATGGGTTAGTAGATACAGACGACGCTCTGGATCACGCACTGGTGGTTTCCCAGATGCGAGCGCCATAGTTCCTTTGGCTAGCGTCCCAGTACCCAGCTTGGAGATAACCCGACGCCGACACGCGGACTTCGATCGTTCCATCCAGGTGGAAAATATAGTCAAACTAGGTTCGTCAGTAAAAGAAGACACGTTTAGAATCAACATTTTACCACTGAAAGAAGAAAAAAAAGGTCAATCTGGATCGATCAACGTGATAAGATCCTCCACTCACGATAGTCATAGCTGTATAAGTAACAATAAGTTTCCATTGGTTGGGGTAAATTGGGGTCAACGTACTTTCCCAGGGTCGCTATGCTTCTGATCACGAGCTGATACCCCTTGACGGCACCAAATTCGTCCTTGTCATATCCCAAGTGCCTGGTGAGCGGCCGTTCACTATCGTGCTCGAATATGCATATGGCACGGTCTCTTGATAGAATCCCTGTGAGACCGAACGTCGTAGCGGGCAAGTAAACTGCTTCATAAGGGCAATCATATCCAGGAAGCATGTCTCGAACGGCGTGACCCATTCCAAAGTAGCGGTCGAGCCAAGCAGTTGATGACTGGAAGGGGTCACTGCCAGCTGTGTGACGGTCGTTTGGTCAATTGCAACACGTGCGTGAACGGGAAACGACGAACCATAGTGTGCTAGCGCATCTTGCGGTCTCAGCTCAACAGACGTTCAATACCGACAAGCTGAAGCCGAGAGAAGAAACATACCTCGTAAATAATTCTCTCATTTCGGAACCGAATGTCCCACAGACTGAGACCCATGTCCCTATCGAACCCAAGGTAGACACCCCAACCCATCCAACTGACGTACTGTTGTTCGTGATCAACTCTGAACCTCAACCCCGCAAAGGAGACGGAGCGTGGACCTGGAAGGTGATCCAAGTCGCGTTGAGCTCCGGTACGTTTTCTGGTGCTCCAAGAAAAATCCGTGTCTTCTTGAGCAGGCAACGGAGCGCGCTCGAGGGTACCGTTATGGAGTGCTTCCAAGAACGATTCGGTGGTGTCGAATACTTGGCGATTATACACGATCTAGACTAACAGGTGAGGTCGTCTCACCACAGGGGAGTAAATACCAACCTTGAGCTGCTTCCACTGGGATGTGTCTGTGCCACTGACGTCGACATACTGGTAGAAGTTCAAGGGGTGCAAAAAGGGTCCTGGGACGTTACGACGCCAACTGAGCCAGAGGCGACGGAAGGATCCATCAAAGCTAAAAGGACCGCCCCCTCCTGCAACGAGGGTGTCATTTGGAAGTCCGGCAGCTTGACCACCAAATAATTCCTTGGCACCGGTGAGACACGAGAAGCGTTACATGACATATCTGACTCACCTCGAATGCTTCAGCCACTGGGGCGGCTATGTTGGAGTATATCTCAGGGGCCTCCCAGTCGCGAGTATCGAATGAACGGGAGTTGTAAGGAATGGGGTCCACATGATAAATGTCCGTCAAGGGTGACAGGCTCGTATGTAGACCAATAGGGAGCGGCCCGACAAGATAGTTCCTCACGATGGGTACCTCAGCAGCTCCATGGTGAATAGTCACCCGGGCAAACCGAGAAGGAAGGTTGGCCGTGGAAGGAGACGACAGATAATTGAGCACCGCTGCTTTGGGCGGGTAGTATGCTTCGATGATGTACAGGTGGTTGTCGGACGGAACGGCGATGGTACCTCGTGTTAGGTTGAGGCCTTGTTCCGGGGCAAAGAGCCAGTCTTGTATCTGCACGAGTTCAGTGATGGTGAGTGAGGACCAGGGATTCACGGGAGCAGGTGGCGATGCGGGTGGTACGGTGCTTGCGGCGCATTGCCCGACCGAGTCGACATTGTCGTGTACACCGAAAGACGTTGGGGGCGGGCCAGATGAGAAGTAGGGGCCGGATTTGGACCAGAAGAACGCGGCCAAAGCCAGGAAGGCAATGCCAGAGACAAGGCGATACCTTGACCTGTGAGAAGACGCTATATCGACAGAGTCAGGCTTCAACGACCCATATCCTCCACTGGCCATGGTGGGGATCGTTTGACAGAGGGTGGAGAACAATGTCCTGAGAAGTTATATACTCCCCCTGGGGCCCCTGGGCCACATGGGCTAGTGGTTTCAAACGTAGAATCTAAAAAGGAAGAGTCATCCGATATCCGCACGCCGCTCAAGGAACTGCTTCGCAACGAACGAACCGTGTGCAAAGTTGCGCATGGTCAGTGATAACCAGCTCATTTCAAACTTTATATTCATCGTCCACTGCGGACTTGGCATGGAATGCAAGAGAATCGTAACATGCATGATGGGCATGGATGTGGGAGCACTGCCGACACACAAGGCGAGAGCACGGTGAATATTGTTTGAAGCGAGCGCTCGGCGTAGCCATGTTATATGGCAGTGCTATGGCGCAAACCGCCGCGGCAGCAAACGTTCCGAGTGACAGAACCCGAATCCCAAACATCAACGTTCAACAACGACAATAGACTCCTATTTACGGGGGCCTGCTATGCAGGCGTGCATACCCATTTTCTGACCTGATTCCATACTCGCCTCGTTCGAGCGATCTTCTTGTCCAGCAAGGTCCCTGTCGCCAATGCCGACCGTAGTTTATTTACCGGCGCGGGTCTAGATCTGCATTTGTGGTGGCTGTGCCCGTTGTGTGATACCAAACAGATTACTAATACTCGGGGCCCCGCCAAGCGCGGACTGCCGAGAAAAGCGGTCGGAATCGCCAATTCAAGCTCCGAGAGTTACCGTGACTTCACCGTTGAACGTCGAGCGCGAAATATGAGCGACACTGAGCCCGTCTCGCCGCACGTCTCCCGAGAAAAGGTGAGTGCGTGCTCTCACCCCCGGTTGTTGTTCCTGATCATTCTCACAGACAGCGCCGTTCCTCATCCGGTCGTTTGTCAAAGTGGGCACGTTCCACCGTCTCTCCTTGTTCGAAGAAGGAACGCTCCCGACGACGGACGAACACCAACTCTTTACCTGGTACGTCGTCGCGTCTCTTTTCCACAGCTCGCCTGACCCACGTCTGTAGGAGAGATGCCACGCTGCGTGAAGTCCTGACCACCCTTCGCAACACCGCGCCGCACATCCCAGAGCTCAGACACCCCCTCGCACGGTACTCTTTCCGCGCGATATACGCCGACGGCGCCAACAAGGGCCGTTTTGCCCAAAAAGAACTCGGCATCGTCTACTCGCGCGACATCCTTGGCGAACCAGGCTCGCTCGAGTCGCCTGCCACCCGGCTGCTCGAGGACGCGGACGGCCAACACCGTGAACCAACCGAACGTGAAAAAGAAGAGAGGACGCTCGAGGAACTGCGTTTCGTCCCTGGGGATTATCTGTGTGTCTCCATCATCCTTCCAAAAGGCGCTGCTCCCGGTGCACCCCAGGACGTGGCTGCCAAACTTGTTCAGCCGAATGGCTGGCGCGCTGGTCCGCCCGGCCCCGGCCGTGTGAGCGATGGTGGGTGGGGCAGTGGCGTAAATGCGCCTCCTCTGGGTCGTGGTGGAGGGCATTGGCGTGGTGAATCGAACCCACCGCCTCCGAGCGGTAGACGTGGCCGTGGGGGACGGCCTGGTGATTTTGCAGGGAGGGACCGTGATTTTGATCGTGCGCGGGAGCCCGAGAGGCGTCCTCGCAGGGATTCGCCACCGCATCGAGGTGGGCGGGGTGGGCGAGGAGGGAGACGGTCCCCTTCGTATTCACGATCTCGAAGCCCGCCGAGGCGCAGAGGTTCACGGTATGACTGATGTATGAGAAATTGCTGTAGTTGGGAATGGTACTTGTAGTATACCCGGGACGGGGTTCCGTAATTGAAGCGCGGGCGTATACAGGGTCAGGTCGACCTCGAGGCATCTTATCTGGGATCCATCCGAACCCTCTGGGATCCATCCGAACCCCACACCGCCCGCCCTCGATGGGGTCCAGCTTGTCCAGACCCACAATGTACCCCTTCCCCATGCCTGCTGGGAGCGACCCACCCTTGTCCTCGAAATTGGGCAAGTGGTCGCTCTCCTCCCGGAAAAAGAGCAAAAAAGGCAAAGGCCATGAAAACCTCGACGATTTCATTACTCCCAAATTCCCCACCCCTGCCGTCACATATGGGCTCCCTTATTGTGCGTGGCCCGCCTTTGTTGTGTACGTGCCACGGTGTTGACTCCAAATGCAGACCCACAGATGCCATCGGCGTTTCCTGCGTATTATGCACCTGTACAGATGGCGCTCGTACAGCCATTTGGCATCCAGCAGCCTGTCCTCGCCATGCCCCAGACCTATGTCCCGATGGCATACCAAACAACCGCAGCGCCCGTCCAACCCGCTATGGCACACGCCTCCGCCATGCAATCCACTGCAGCCATGCAGATGCCCGTCCCCGCCTCAGCACCCGCACCCGCACCCGCCCCTGCCATGCAATCCACGGCAGCCGTGCAAATGCCCGTCCCCGCCTCGGCACCTGCCCCCAACCAACCGCTCTCATCCGCCCCGGCACAGATGCCCCAACCCCAACCCCCACCCCACCGCCCACCACTCCCACCCTCGCCCATCCCCGCCAACCCCGTCATCCCACCGCCCCCGATCGTCAACTTCAACTTCCACGATCCCCGCGCCGCACCTGACTCGGTGCGGCCCCGCTTCACCGAATTTTACCGGACTGCCAGTCCTGATTACCCGCTTCGACGACCGAACATCGACGAGCCTGACCGCCCTGGCCGAACGCCCTTTGCCCCCCCAATGTCGATGCCGATACCCTCGTCCACGCCGGGGCCGATGCGGATGCCCACGCCGGGACCAGGGACGATGCAGATGCCTACGCCGGGATCAGGGACGATGCGGATGCCCACGCCAGGACCGGGATCAGGACTAGGACCGGGACCACCCACCTTCCCAACGTCCGACAACCCGCTCCCGGACCTCCCGGTGGACGTATGGGATTCCTCGCCGTACCGAGACGTCCTCGCGAACCTCCCCGCGGAGCTCCCAGACCTCGTCGATGTGCAGCACCACCACTACCGCACAGAGATGTTCGTGGGCGACCCTGAGCCCCTCTCGCGCTCGTCGTCGCGGCTCGGGGGGCTCTTTGGGTCGAGGGACAAGGGGAAGAAGCCGCTGAGGGGGCCTGTTTCGGTCGAGGAGCACGTCGGGGCAGAGCGATATGGGCGTGGGGCCGAGCAGCGGGAGTCGACATGGACACACGCGGGGGCAGTCGGTGACCGCCATCGTCATCCCCCCCGGCGAAGGCGGCACGCACACTCCAACCATGGGCATGCCCCGGCCCGGCCCGTCGATGCCCATTCCCACGGCCGGCCCGCCGGTCAGGTTTGACCACACCGGCGACTATGCCGGGTTCGTGAACCACTCGCATCACAGGGTGCTGTACAAGAACAAGACGTACCCGACGGCGCTGCATTTGCTCGAGGCGATGAAGTTTACGCACCAGCCTGCGTTGCAGGAGCGGATACGAACGTGCAAGGATGTCAACGACATGTACCCGCTCTCGGCGAGTTTTCAGGAGCACGTTCGGCCGGATTGGGGACAAGTGTTTTTGAGGACGGTCCGTGGTTCTTTTTCCCTCTTTTTTTTTTCTGGCGTGTTTTGACGCGGCAGTCGGCTCTTAGATGGAGGACGTGTTGTATCTCAAGTTTAAGCAACACCCGAGTTTACGGGAGTTGCTCATGCGTACGGGCCTTGCGGAGATTATCTATACGGACGACAATACATACTGGGGCGATGGACCCTTGGGCGACGGTGCCAACGAGCTCGGTAAAGCACTCATTCGGCTCAGGGAACGACTACGACTGGAGGGCGACAACTGACGATCATGACTGCGATGCTTTATGTCCCTCATGCATGCCATTTCTTCTCAGGATAACACTACTTGCTCTATCATACCTTTTTTTGTGTTCGTGGCTATCATGTTGTTGTCGCTTAGAGCTTACAATTGGAATGGGCACCTCGGGGTTGGCATTGGCAACCGGACGTTTGACGTATTTTTAAACCTCTCGTGTCCTTTTCAGCCCGCTTCCGCTGGCACCGCTGTGGTGCACCGTGTCCGACGGGGAATCAGACGACCCCGCGGTGCTTGCGAGCTGCGCCTGAATGACCTTGTCCACGGCCTGGCGTCGCACCTTTTCGGGTACTTTCTTCCAGTAGAGTTCCTCCTTTTTGCCTTGCACCTTCTCCGTCGTGATCGGCTTGTCGTCTTGGAGGGGCGTTCGGCCCGTCGCGTCCAGTCCATGTGCCTGCGTCCGGGGTCGCGCGTCAAAATACGCCGTCAACTGCGTTGCGTGGTCTGGGGACGCAAGACGGAGGTAACACTAGCATACAGTTCAGCGCTCAGTCCCACAGAGGGAGAGCGCGCGCGCGCGCACGCACGCACGCACCGTGTCCATGCCCCTGTTAAAGTCGACATAGTCGACCCCGGCGGGCGCGTGCCCGCTTCCTGTCTGGGTCTTGGTCTTGGAAAAGCTTGGGTAAAGAGCGACTTGAGTGTGGTCTTGTTCGTGCCTGGGTGGACGTTGCGCACGAAGACGAGGCAGTCGAACGGGTAGGGTGAAAAGGGGGTCGTCTGGGCTGGGGGCTGGGGGTGGGGGTGAGGCAGAGCGGTGGGTTCGCCGTGCTCGTGGTCGGGTGCAGGAGCGCCTTGATCTGGGCGATACATGTCCGTATCTGTGCGCGTCATCTCGCTCACGAGGGCGTGTTTATACGCGAGGTACTCTTCGTTCAACGCGTTCCAACGTGCCTTGGAGATGGCTCGCAACCCATACTTGAACGCTTCTTTTACGATGGGCGACGCGTCGTCGTCAGTTTGTGGAGACGTGGCGCCGCCAAGGCCACAGCACGGAGGAGAGCCTCGAGGTGTGATTTGGTCGAAAAGGTGACCAGGGCGTATCCTTTGCACTTGGGCGTGTCCCCGGGTTTGTCGAGGTAGTGGGGCGGGAGGGTGACGCATTGGACGCGGAGACGCGGTTCCGCGTCCGCGTCTGCCTCCGTTTCCGAGAGGAGCGATTCGGCGAAACGAGCGATGCCCCCGAGGGTGCGGTATTGCGGTGGTATGCACTCCTGGGGCAAGGGCATCGGATGAGATATGGAGGAGGGGGGGGAGAGACGAGACGAACCATGTACGCGGTCATGTCGTCCCATCTGGCGCGCGTCCACCCACGCGACGGACGATCGCGCAGCGTGGCCCAGTCCCTCCGGCGTACTTGGTACCCACCTACGTCTTTCTTCCGGGAGGTTTTTCCGGTGCCATACCAGACGGACGAGGGCGGTACGGAAGAGGGGAGACACATCCGTACTTCAAGGGTGTGACGCGCGTGCGTGCGGAGGGCTTTGACCACCTCGGTTTCGGATGGGGGGTCAGGCTGGCCGGTGACTGGTGGGAGCGCACCGCGAAACGGTGGTCGGCGGAGGAGGTAGTTGATGGGTACGACTGTGGAAGAGGTCATCGATGGTGGTCATGTAGGAGGAGGGAGACGTACACCCTGCCTCGTCGGAGTCGTCGCGCAAGCACGCCTCGAGCTTGGAGCGCAGGTCGGGGTCGAGCCAGATGTTGTAGTCGGAGAGGGCGAGGGAGATCAGGGACGCGATGTCTTGTCCGTGTTGCTTTGGGTGGGCTGGTTCGATGGCCCTTTCTTTTCCCTTGGACTCGGAGGGGGTGGGTGGCGGCGACGGGGACGGTGATGGTGATGGTGATGATCTGGAGATGCCTTGCCATTCTTTGGTGTACTTGAGGACTGCTCGTGGAAGGAAGGCAAGGGGGGTCGTCATCTACACTATGCACGCGTCTGTGAGTCGATATCCAGCAAGACAGTAGCGCTCCGATTGCAAATTAGGACCTCATCCAGCCTGGATCATCGCACTGGGCGGTTACCAGCACCGGCCTCGGGTGGAAACACAGCGCCGGTGCGATACCGCAGCTGTCGGGTGTGCTTGATATCGTCCTGCGCGCCAGACAGAGACTCGGACTCACCGGTATGGTCATTACCTTGTTTACAAGGTTACTGGGGGGGAGAATTGTGGCTGCTTGTGAAATGCGGGTCGAACCGATCAGTATTTGCAAACCTCGACGACCTGTATTCTGATTCCCGTTAACAGCGATCCCACACAGGCTCCACATATGGAACGATGGTTGCTGTCCATTCGTGCACCCTGAGGGCCTTTTGTTCTTTATTAGGCCCAGTCGACATTGTTGTCCAAATTTATTCATGTACACCCACAAACCGGGTGTCACTACCTGGACCAACCTCGTCAACAATTTTATGCCGAAGTGCGGCCGTACATCTTTGGTCAGACAAGCCATCATCCCACGCCGATCTGAGAGCGTATCGCGCTTTTTACGCGTAGACGGCCACCATGTCGCTCGTCTCGACCGACGCAAACGACAATGGCAAACCCACGCCAGACTGGAAAGACAATGTTGACAAGCCTTCCGTGCTCATCGCGACGGTGCGCGACGACGAGCCCATAGTCACAAGAAAGGAACTCTGGAGTTACTATCGTGCGTCCTCCCGTCCACGCTCTTTGTTTACTGTCCTCACCCGGACATAGTCTACTACAACGGCGACAACGTGAGTCCTCGTTCCACCTCGTATCCTTCATCCCATCCATCCCGCCACAGGGTGTTGGTCCTCTCGGCTTTACCCAGACGTTGTTCCAAGGCCTCGCTACCGCCGCTGGCTACGACCCCACCGTCGGACCAGGCTCGTCCTGTCTTTCCAGTACCGCCTCGGGACAATGTGTCCTCCCCTGGATGGGTGGCACAAAGTCTGTTGCGAGCGTCGTCCTCATTGCCAACGGGACAAGCTTTGCGATCATGACCGCCATATTCACGACGATCGGCTCCGCAGCCGACTATGGCACCTTTGGTCGCTGGCTCTTGTTCACCGTGACAGTCGTCTGTTGGGCTGCCCAGTATGCGTGCATGGCCCTCACATGTACGTGCTGGTCGAATGTGGGTGTCGATGCGCACTCAACGACGTCGTCTAGCTCCTGATCGCTGGAAACTCGCGATGGGGCTCTATATCGTCGGATTCGTCTCCTACGGGGCAACCTTGGTTTTCTATGCTGCTGCATTCCCCCGTCTCGCTCGTAATACCCCTCACTCCCGCAGTCTACGTAAAAAGTATGAGAATGGCGACATTTCCGTCGAGGAGTACGAGAGGGAAGAATCCCTCGAGAAGAACAGGATCAGTAATATCTCCACCGTGGGTTCGCGGAATGTTTGCCCTGGCACTCTATGCTTATTCTTGTGCATCAGTTTCACAGCAACGTCGGTTATGTGGTCGTGAACCTTTTGAACCTCGCGCTCCTCCTTCCGCCAAAGACGGCCAACGACCCCAAGGTTGACAACTATACGCTGGTCCTGTGCGTTCTTTCTTCCTCTCGAGTGGGGCTCATCACTGAATCTGCGCTAGGGATAACTCGTATTGGGTTCTCCTCGGAATTTGGTGGTGTATGCGTTCGTCATCGAGAGATTACTATGTGTGACTGATCGTGGTCTAGTCATATACCAGTCTCCTCGTCGGGGTCCCCCTCTACCCAAAGGCGAAAATTACCTTACAATCGGATGGAAGCAGGTGATCAATTAGTCTTACCACCACTGAAGCACACCATGTTTACATCGAGTTCAGATCTGGGCGGCTCTCAAGACTTATAAATACCTTCCGTATACCTTTGTGTATCTCTTTGCCTATTTCCTCTTGGCTGATGCAAGTATTCCTATTAAATTTCTTGACTCGGCTGAACGCGCCCTTAGGGACTCAATACCACTGGCACCCTCGTGTCCATCTGTCAAAATGACAAGTTCAGCTTCTCATTCTTGCAGAGCACGTATCTTGGTTTGTCGCAGGCTATCACGTCAACCATCAGTACTCTCGTCTTCTGGTACGTTCAACGTTACTGGAAGATCAGTACAAAGAAAATGGTATGTGCATATCACGTTCTATGCCCATAACCTTCCTGATTGTTACAGTTTGTTGTCACCAATGTCGTGACCATTCTGATCCCACTCTGGGGTATGATCGGCATATGGACCGACAAGTTTGGGTAAGTCATGATCACATTTCCCTTTGTCTGGTACATGACAAGGTCCCGCTCAAGGTTTCACAACGTCTGGGAGTTTTGGTGAGAAAGCTTGAGAGTACATGCGCACGTTCGTCTTTCTGATCGAATCCAGGGCGTACAATGTCTTGTTCGGTCTGTTCCAAGCGCCATACTATGCCTTTGCGCAAACGATGATGGCGGAGCTGGCTCCACCCGGGTTCGACAACATGGTACGTCGTCCGTCGCCCCCCTGACCCAATGTTGACCCGTGCACGCGCAGTTCTTTGGCTTGTTTGGCCTTTCCAACCGCGCTTCGTCCATGGTCGGGCCGTATGTCGTCCAGGCGATCATCGACAAGACGCAGGATAATTGGCAGGGGTTCCCGTTCTTGTTTGCGCTCTGTACGAGTGCGTCTCTTGTGATATGGTTTGGTGTCGATGTTGCAAAAGGAAGGCGGGACGCTGTGAGATGGGCGGCAGGGCAGCGCGGTTGAGTCGCTATAAAGACGCTTGATTGTATGTACTGGGCACGTGACTGCTGGCACTGTCACTTTTGTCGACCACAACTCTGGCCCACTGTCGACCATGTCGAAAAGAGGCCCGTCCCCACCTGGAGATGGCCAACTCGTGAAGCGAGCTCGTTCAAACACACCACCGCGTAGCCAGCTCGTCATATCTGGCGATGACCGCCAAAAAGGCCTCGTTCGTAGCGTCAAGCGCACAAGCAACCTCGAGGCACCCATCATCAGCCTGAGCGGGGCGCATTCGGTAAGTGGGACGATGCATGCGGTTGTATCGCTCGGGGGGCTCATGCACACCTTGCCAAGGCCGAGATATTGAGCTGTCGATTCGATCCTACCGGGCAAAACATTGCAGCGTGTTCCGCCGACAGAAGCGTCTGTACGTCCCTTCTTTTCCTCCTCCCTTTGCGCTTACCCTAACACCCACCCTTCCGGGACGCGTTTCGGACAGCCCTCTGGCGGACCTACCCTCCCAACACCAACTACGGCCTCTTATCCAGCCTCCACAAAGCCCCCATCCTCGACCTCCACTGGTCCCTCTGCTCGCCCACGCTCTACACCGTCTCCGCAGACCACGTCCTGAACCTGACAGACCTCACCACCGGCCAACGGATCAAAAAAGTCCGTGCGCACCGAGGGATCATCAATGCGCTCGACCGGACGATGGCGGGCGGGGCGGGGGTGGAACTCGTCGTGACCGGCTCGGACGACGGGTCGGTCAAGGTGTGGGAGGGAGGCGAGGGAGCGAAGCAGTGCGTGGCGATGTGGGAGGTGGGATGTTCGGTGACGGGGGTGTGTTGGAGCGCGGACGGGCAGCACGTGTACGTGGGGGCGCTGGACAATGAGATTCATGTGCGTGTTTTTTTTTTTTTACCCCCCCCTGCGCTGAACGGTTCATGGGAACCCGAACAGGTATACGACGTGCGGAAAAACGAAGAGGTGTACGCGCTCACGGGACACATCGACACGCCGACGTCGCTCGCGCTCTCCCCCAACGGGTCCTACCTCCTCTCGCCCTCGTTCTCCTCCCAAACCATCATCCACGACGTCCGACCCTTTTCGCCCTCCCCCGCCCGGATCCACCGTGTCCTCCAAGGCGCACCCGCCGGGTTCGAAAACACGCTGTTGAAGGGGGCGTGGAGCAGGGACGACGATGGGCGGCGGGTCGCGGTGGGCGGTGCGGATCGGATGGTGTGTATTTGGGACGTTGAGAGCGGGCGGGTGTTGTACAAGGTTTGTCTGCGTCTCTCTTTTGCTTTTTTTTTGCGCGGTCGCTGATACGTGTGCATGCGTAGCTTCCTGGCCACAAGGGGACCGTGACGTCGGTCGACTTCCATCCAAAAGAGCCTATCGGTGCGTGTGCCTATTGTTGGTATTTACATCATCGCTGACGCGCGTGGCAGTCTTGACGGGTAGCAAAGATGCGACGATGTTGATGGGCGAGATTGAACAGAGTTTGATGATATAGCATTGTCTCGCATCGTGTAAGGAGGGGGGGGGGATATATGATTACAATCCTCTGAGAATGTTTACATGTCCGTCGTGGCCTCTATGCAAGCTGCCACCCTCTGTGCAACGTCCGGCTCCAAATGACACCGTTTCGTCAAGAAACGCACCAAGTCCTTACCCTTGGGAAACCCAAGTCCCAGCAGCGCGCTCAACCCGCTCAATAGTCGACCGAGCCACGTCTCGGACGGCATCGAAAACTTGCCTTGTTCTGCGTACTGCCAGAGTAGCTCCTGCACCGCTTCCCGCGATTCGAGGTACTTGGCGTGCCCTTCCAACGTGGTGATACACGCGTGCCCACCGACGCGAATCCCGCTCTGCTCCAGCGTCCTCGCATTGCGCTCCCACCACCCCTCCATGACCCGCTCGCGCTCGAGATGCGTCACCGCCAACGCGATCGGCACCTTCTTGTTACCCAGCACCTCGTAAAACAAGCGATAGTTGCTCTGCATCGTCGTCGTCACCCGATTCCCGCGCACGCAAAACAAGAAGAGGCTGATACCGCCCGACGCACTCAAGCTCTGCACCAACTCGGTCGCTCTCTCGATCGCGCCGACGTACCCGCTCGTCCCGCTCTCGGGCTCCTCCAGCCCGACGGTATCCCAGAGCCGGATCGTCGTCGCGCCGAGCTGGAACTGGTACTCGGTCGCAGTGAGCGTGCATGCAACGCTGTCGGGCGACACCTCGGCGACGTGCCACCCTGCGAGGAGGTTCACGAGCGAGCTTTTGCCGACGCCGGATTCGCCAAAGAGGATGACGTGGAGGTCTTGGGCGGGGACGCTGCGCGGTGTGAGCGCGTGGTCGATGATGAGGTCGCGCACGAGCCGCTGGCAGTCGTCGCGGCGCCCCGGGATTGCGGGGTGCGCATCGTCAGCGAGGGTGGTGATGCACGCGTGTGCGGCGAACGTCATAGAGAGGTCGGACAGGTCGCCTGCGTTGGCGTGCCACCATTGGTCCATGCCAGCGAGGACGTCGCGTGCGCTTGCGTTTGATTTGCGTTCAAGTTCGGTGATGACCGCGACGAGGGGGGTGTCGGGGCAGACGCGATCGCGGAGCGCGAGGATGGCGTCGTACGTCTGTTTCATGCTCTTGGTGACGCGCCGGCCACCTCGGAAACAGATGAGGAGGAGGTGCACACCTGCCCCACGACCGAGTTCCGTGAGGAGGGATCGCAGGGCGTTGTATGCGTGTTTGGAAGACGTGCTGCCGGAAGGGCCTCTGCCCAGTCCGGGGGTGTCCCAGAGACGGAACGTTTGCGTTTGTAAGAGATCCCAGTCGTGATAGCTCGTACCGACGGTGACAGCGCCCACGTCGCTCGTCGCGACAGCGCTGTCTGTGCCGACCACTAGATTGATGATCGAGCTTTTTCCGACGCCAGTCTCACCCACGACGACGATGTTGCGAGTGAGCTTGAGGGAGAGACTGGTGTTGGTCATCCGCATGGACTCACCACGCGGAGAGAATGGGAGGGAATAGTCAATGAGGAGGTTCCGCGCGAGGCGTTGGCACTCGGCATGGCGACCCGGCATTTGGGGGTGACAGTCGTCGGGGAGGGTCGTGAGGCAAGCGTGACCACAAAACGACATGCCAAAGGCGGCGAGCACGCTCTCGTTGCTCGTCCACCATTCTTCCATCGAGGACACGACGTTGGCTTCATCGCACCGTTTTTCCAATTCGGTGATCACAGCCACGACGGGGATCTGCGGGGACACCTGGTCACGAATGCGCAGGACGGCGTCGTACGTCTGTCTCATGCCCCTCGTGATTCTCGCAATGCCGCGCATGCACACGACGAGGAGGTGCACCCCGCCTTCCTTGTTGAGCTCCCTGAGGAGCGACCGCAACGCATGCTGCGCAGCCCTGGGGGTGACGTTCCCAAACGAGCCCTCGCCCAGCCCAGGTGTGTCCCACAGACGAAACGCGTGCGTGCGGGCCCCCGTTTCCCAAGCGTGCGCGCTCGTACGGGTGGTGACGCCACAGACATCGTTGGCAGTGGTCGCGCTGTCTGAGCCGGTGACGAGGTTGATGAAAGAGCTTTTGCCAACCCCGGTTTCACCTACGACGACGACGTTGCGGGAAATGAGGCGTGAGGGGAGGCTTTCAGGAAGATAAGCATCCTTTCACGTCCAAGCACTTGTGGAGTGTGCCCTACCAAGATTGGTTATCTGTTTTGGCCATCGACCTGATATGTGTTGGTGCTTGTGAGGGTGTGTTCTGGTGCGACGGCCTTGGGAGCCGTCGAGTGAACTTGGCGTTTGCAGAGGGTACTTTGGGTGCGAATCATCGTGCAGGGGGGCCTGGAGAGAAGCTCTGGGCACATGGTTTCCCCGCGTCATCCTCGTTGGCCGCAAATGTGATATGGAAATGGCAAAATTTGGGATATGAAATCACTATCGCTGGCGTATGATAGGCCCGGGCCCAGCGAGGACACCGTGCTTTGACGCAGCCCCGTGAGGACTTCCAAGTCGCATTAGACCATGTTTACTCTCTCCAAGTCGGCATGGTTGCGACCCCGGAATGGGGATGCAGACATCCGACAGTAAGACAGGCCATGGCTGTCATCAAAACCTAGAGGTGAGCCATTGCATGATGGTCAAGGACATACTAATACACACTGCCAGTGAGGGTGCTATCTCAAATGGCTAGAGATTACTGGGAACTTAGTCTGAGTGCCGAGGATATCACAACAGGGTTTGTCATATTGAGGACTGGTTTAGACCGGATCTTTACATTTAGCACACCGTTTAGAATTAGTCTCGACACCATCCGTTTTGGGGTACCGTACCTCAGCGAGCCTCGGGACCTTCCGATTCCCAAAACGTCTGGAGTTGTCACGCTTTTCGTCTATATTAGGAAGGAGACTTGAGCGTCTCCGAGGGCGTAGCCCTTGCGCTTCCTAAAACGGAACGTCGGGTTTCGAGACTAGTTTAGAATAGGATTAAATACGGCATTGCAACCCCGTTGTATATCTAGCAAGTCTCAGCTACGCTTTTGTACAGGAACCTTGTTTGGCAAGACACTTTTCCACGGGGCGCACACACTCCAATGAATATGATACACCATAGGCACGATACAAGAACCAAGTAACGTCTGCTCGACCTGTCCTTTCAATTCATAGCCACATGCGGCGGTGCTTGTCTAACCGTTTGCAACTCAGCCTGTAGTTGCCAGTGCTTACGCTCAAGTTCTTCACGGGCTCTTCGCTCTTCCTCTCTTCCTCTTCGCTCTTCCTCTCTTCCTCTTCGCTCTTCCTCACGACCTCTTCGCTCTTCCTCACGACCCCTTCGCTCTTCCTCACAAGCCCTGCGCTCTTCGTCCAGCTTTTGCTGCCATTCCTGTTGATGTTACAAAGGAATACATGTTGATGACGAAAGTAATCAGTGAGGAGGCTAACCTGCCGGTCTGTTCCATCCTGTTCCACCCCGCCCATCTGCAGAGACTTTCCCCATTCGATGCTGTACTCTTTGCAGATGTTCCGGAGGTTGTGCGTAGCAAGCATTGTAAGGTTCAAACGGCATCGACCACGGTCATCGTGTTTATAGCATGACTCTCGGTACCCTGGAAAGAGTTCCTTGGAAGCCTCAAAGACCATGTCCGCAAACCAGTAACAATTGTGCTCGTACAGGTTGTAGTCTGGTTGGTGCTTAGTGACAACAAGGAGAAGGATCGAAAGCTGAATTGCCGAGGGAGGCTGAGGTATGAAGGACTTCGGGTATTCAAGGATGCAGAGTGTATCGTATTCGCCAAAGGTGTTAGAGAGGTAAGCATCAAAATTGACATTTTGGCCCACAACGTGCACCGTGTCAAGTGCCGGTGTGGTCTTCTGAGAGGGAAGACTTGGTGCAACAATCGCAGAAGACCGGGAGGGGTCCTTCGCGGCACGGTCTACGATGACCACTGCACGGGCAGATGCATGGGTGTGGTGGGAGAAATAGAGAATAAGAAACTCGTGAAGTTTGCCATTCTTTCTCTTGCAAAATTCCATGCGCTCCAACCTGCATGAATTAGCACTGTCGCGCAGCATTTGATGCCAACCGCAGGTATCGAGCACAAACCCAGGATGGCTGATGAAGAGACCGTGAACGTCTGTCGGAGGGGGTTGTGACATGAACTGACGAAAGAACGCGATGAGATGGTGGTGGATGTTTGGGAGCTGCGATGTTAAGCCCATGGTAAGTTGACAAGGGTTGGCGGAAACGCTGACCACGAGGCGTGGACCATGCTTCCACTTGACTATTATAAGAGTCGTGTGAAAAACCAAAAACCAATCTCGTTGGTCCTCCAGGTAGGCTCCTTCCCATATTACCTTGTCTACAAGGCCACTGGCCAGCCTGGCAGCCTGGGGGGGGGGGGGAACCTGGCACCTCGAACCGGGTTAGCCGAGGTTTTTGACCAGTCCGTGACCAACAAAAAAGGAATGGTACAGTTATTTGCTCCTTCTGCAGCCCAAGATCCTCCAACCACAAACTGCGAGAAACCCACAAAAGGGAGTTGTAGGTAGAGCGACACTCTAATACGTAATGTTGGCAAGTTTCTCCAGGGGTCATAAATTAAGCCGTTATATGAGCCCCCGTGACTTGTTACATAATAGCCTCTTCTTGTGTGCTCGGTATGGCTGCCGCGTCAACAGAAACCTTAGTTTGGTTCATCTCCTTTGACAGTACTTCGAGCACGAGCGAGACGACTTACACACTATTGCTAGACGGGCCAGTACCGTCTCATCTGGATCCACCCTCAAATGCTTGATACGGATGTATGCGGACGAAGAACCCACTTGATGGGCCCAGGGTCTCCTTTAATCTTTGTATACTCCGCCTATCTGTCTTCCCACTTCGCACCACTTCTCCGGCCCTTGTTTTCCTGGGTCGTCTACATAGTACATACGTATCATATAACATCTCTGCATGCGCCGACATTTAATTTGTGATAGCGGGGTTTCTGCCGACGGAGGCGGCAGTTCCCGAGTAATTCAACTGTCAAGCAAATTTGGTCGTGCAAGGGGGGACAAGGGTGAGTTGGACCAGCGGGGGAATCATCGGATTCTGGAAAATGACGGTGAGCGCTCAGGCTGGTGGAGTTCCACCTCAGTTCGTTCCGACACGATCTCAAGCTCACATAACTGCTGCGTCGGAGTCGCAGCCATAAGTATCAAGGTTTTGCCAAGGCACTGGTTAGAATTAAGTAAGTTTCAAATTAAATAAATTAAATTGGCGCACGTCGGAGTTCGTTCTGACACGATCTCAAGCTCACATTACTGCTGCGTCGGGGTCCTGCCAACTTGGGCACTGATTGGAATTACTAAGCCTGCTCAAAGTTCCAATTTTTTGTGCCAAAGTTACTTACACGAACTTGCGGAAGAGTGTGCGAACCTTACATAATGTATATAAATCAGCCCCAGGTTGGGCTCCGATGGAATCAAAGCTGATACCGAGTATAATATTATAAAAGACTGTATATCTTCCAGTTAAATTACATTGCAAAACATTGGAGCATAGTTGTCCAATAGTATATGCTACTACTGTCTACCTCTTCTGGTTGGATCGGAGGACAAACCCACAGGTAGCGATTTGCATTACATAATATTCACACACTCTTTCTTTCGCTAAAGCTTGTAGGAATGTTCGGAGCTCAAACTTGTAGGTGGGCTTTATATTACATAATGTTCACACATTTCTCATCAAGTTCGCATTGGTAACTGGGCATACAAGACCGGAACTTTGAAATAACTTTTTCAGGCAACTTGGCCACGTGGGAAAATCTTGAGAAAACGAGGGAGAACTAGCAGAACATGATTCCATGACTAATTTTCCCACATGGCCGAGTTGCCTGAAAAAGACAGTAAATAAATTAAATTGGCGCACGTCGGAGTGCGCTGCGGCGGGTTGTCTGCAAGGTGTCCGATTCATTGTTCGTCAGTGCGCGTTGCCCACCAACGATTGCCGCGGGCCGCAGTCCGGTGATCAAACGTCTCAGGCTGCCCCGATATGTTCAGACCCCGCGATAGGTTGGGGCGACCAGCCGTCAAACTCGATCCCTCCCTAGGCTCGAACGTCGTCATGATCCACAGGTCCACATTGACAATTACTTCTTCACCTTTCACTTTTTGCTGATTAACCCTGCCACTCAGGACATCCAAGGACCCTCCCGACATAGCCAAGAAAATTCAGGATGAATTCCCCAACCTCACTGTTCGTGTACGTTCGCGCTGATCCGATCTGCCGTTATATGCCTGCATCTCACCTCCACATGTGTAGGGGGTTGCCAATGCGACGTGCGATTTTGATAACTTGCAAGAGACTTTTAATCGCATTGAGCAAGATCTCAAAACCAGCAGCGCCGGCGTCACTACCGTCCGTTTGCCGTCTTGACTTGATTAATTGCTTCCGCTGATTCACGTTTCAGAACGCTGGTATCTCCATAATTCCTACGATTTTTGGCTGCAACGCGCGCAATTTATTTAAATAACATCCGCGCCATTCATCTAGGCAAACATCATCCACGCGACTTTCGAGACAGTGTGCGCAACTCAGAACACTCGTGTTGGGACCAAGCTTCTGTCATCCGCGATACACCTATGACCTAGATTATTATGAATGTGCCGGGTATAATGCACGGGGACAGGCACAACCGCTACCTTACGGATGAAGAACTGAACGCTATTCTGCTGGCCACAGGGTACGTCGTTGTTACTCCTCCGCTAGGCTATGCGCTGATGGTTCCCCCTCGCAAGTTGATGGCGACGTCTACTTATCGACAAGGATTACTATGCTCGCTTCGAAGACTGCGAAATTATATCCAACCTCTCAAAAGCGGCCAGTTTTGCACACGCAATCTCCATCATGCGTCCTGACATTGATCGTACTGATGAATACGTTCGCAATACGACTGCCCGCGCATTCTCCGTCGTTGCACTTCGCTCCTCCCCTTCTTTAAGGCCGTCTGCCGCAGAAAAAAAGTCATGCAGGCGTGTCACACCGGTATTCGGATTGTTCAACACGTTGCCATTATGGTGGTTGTGCCGTGCTTCCTCATTTATGAAACTTCGGGCCTGTATTGCACATGGACTCACGGATGAGGAGCGGAAAGTGCGGACCATGGCGGCCCTTGGTCTCGCTGCCCTGGCCGAAGTTTCGGCGCCCTACAGTATTGAGCCGTTCAGTGAAGTGCTCAAATCTCTTTGGCTTAGTTTCCGTCTGCACCACGGCAAGGGTCTCGCCGCATTCCTGAAGGCGGTCGGCTTCATCCCCCTTATGGACCCTGAATACGCTTCTTATTATACCTGGGAAGTTACTGTCATCCTTGTCCACGAATTCCAGACGTCTGACGAAGAGATGAAGAAGATCGTACTGAAAGTGGTCAAGCAATGCGCTGCTACAGAGGGTGTCACAACGCAGTACATCAAACAAGACATTCTTCCCGACTTTCTCAAGACTTACGGGTCCGTCGTATGGCATTAGATAGACTCAACTATCGCCAAGTTGTAGAGACCACTGTGGGACTTGCGCAAAAATTAGGCATTTCGTAGATCGTCGGAATGAGCTGAAGGATGAGGCCGAGCCGGACCGGAAGATGGTTACGGGGACTATCACCAGTTCGCTTTGTAGATGGTATCATCTATTCGTTCCAGGAGCAGACTACGGAAGACCAAGTCATGCTGGACGGTTTCGGTACCGTCGTCAACGCTCTCGACATTCCAAACTACCCCGATGATCGGGTTCGACGGCAGCGTCAGACAGGCTGGTCACCAGACTTGCCGCAACCAACAAAAGAAACTCCCGCAATCATCGCATCTAATCTTCCGATTTCACGACATCTCAACAGTGTATTACTTAAGTAATTAGGCTTTCTCTCTTTGCCAACTTCATGTCTCTTGTTTCCGTCTCTCTCTCGGCGTAGCACCTTTTTTTTTTTCATCTACTGTTTGCCAATTCAGCAAATAAATAAGTAACTTTCGTTTTCAATCCTCTTATCTACGATTCCGAGTCGTATGTACCTGGGATACCCGCATATAATTTCTTCAACATGTCACGTTACGCCGCAAGAACTGGGCGTCCGGGACTATGTGGGACCGGCAATGTATTTTAGACAGGAACCTCGGTGGGATGCTCAGTCTTTGGTTTCTGTGGCTCCGAGGTGTTGTGCTGAGTCATGGAGTGTTGCGTTGGTGCAGCTGGAGGACCGAAAGATTCTTTCACAGACGACAGCCAGATATCCGACTGTCCACGGGATGCAGCAATCATAGCCATGACGAATAAGGCACCGGTGTACAGCAAGACTTGACGAACCCATTAGAATAAGTAAGAGAAAAAAGAGTCGACTCACGGATGATGAAGTTCAGGAACGAAAATGCTATGCTTGCCTGGGCTTCTTGACATATCCCATTCAGAACAGCTAGAACAATGGTGGTCAAGGAAAGCACACCAAGAGTGCAGGGAATTAAATCTTACACTCTTCATAACTGCACGCGAGCGAGAAGATTAGATTGTATGCCGAAAGCGATTCGCCCGCAGCGGCCACCCAGAGGATGCAAAGAAGACCTGTTATGTCATGAACAACGATATTACATGCAGAAACACGTCGTCTTACCCAGCCAACTCAATTCGACGACGATCATGGATGTAAAGAAACCACGGCGAGCGATGTCGATGACAAGCCTGCATCGATAGGTCAGTCTTCAGGAAGTGCACATGACGATGGCTACCAACATGACAGGTAAAGTCAGCATGGAAAGTACACCGGCACCAATAACAAGGGCATTGAGAGTAACCGAAGCTGAGATGGCCAGCCCAATAAGGGAGAAGAGCGTTGCCGCTCCTAGAACGTGCGTCGGAAATGTATTGCTCTCAAATTGACATCGCTCACCTAGGACGCACTGGCGAATGAGTGGGAATGTGATCATTGTCAAAGGATTCCTGTGGTGAAGGATAAGAGGGGGATTGAAGGAAGGATTTTGTTTGGTTCCTTCACTTTTATCATCCGAGGGCAGGGACGAATTTGGATATGAAATCCTTCTCGAGGAGTTAGGGCAACCGTCCTTGTCTAAGTCTGCCAATCTCCATCTTGTCACATGTGAAGTTTGATCTTACACAGCCTCTAGCCATAAGAGTCTAAAAAAAGCCGTCAAGGACCGGATGCGGCGGGCGATAGGAGTTCCCTTCTCACTGATCTGGAGCCAGACAGAGTGTGTGATGGACCTACTACATTCTCGCCGTGTCGGACCTCTGCACCACCTGGAAGATGTAAGCACCCACTCAGAATATAACTATGGGGTGGAAGGGTTGTCACCGAAACGCCATATGGCCATATGCGATGTAAATTGCAACCTTCATCACGTTACAAGTCCTGGGTCTCGAATCCAGACCCCACTGCAGCATGGCCAGGGGGAAGCTTTTCGCGAAAAATAGACACCTTTCCCAGTGAACCATACTACAGGGACATAATATACTGGACCTACCCCTGCCAAGTTCATCGAGAGCCGTTGCAAGGATACGGGAGAGTAACTTCTTGAGCGCGCATTCAAATGAATTCTGTAATCACCGCAAAGTGGCTTTCTGTTATAATTGTGATAAGTTCCTTTTCTTGACTTTGCTGGTCGACATTCCGCTAACGCCAGATGATTCCAATCGTTTCTTTTGGATGACGATGTACTGCTGGTAACCTTACATCTGACTGGCTCCTCCCAATCTTCTATTGATTGAGAGTGAGCACATTCCAACCTATGACGGGACCGAAATAACAACCCCCGTTACACACGGCCATTTCCATAGCAGCCAAACTTCCTCGTTCATTATGGTCGACGGGAGACAAACCCCTACAAGTGTACGTAGTAGAGAACAAATCACCCAAAGCAGTGCGTGATCTCACCTTCATATGGGTTAAATAAGTTATAGTATGATGCCAGGGCGCGATAGGTAGTGTTGTTGTTGGCTTGAACTTGCTTTCGTTTGGACGGTGCAGTGCCGGTTGTTGCAGCAGCACCACAAGGTCATCCCGAAGCGCCCAAGACGGAAGGACAGTATTTGGTCCCACGACCTAACTTGAGAATGCCGACTTGTTGTTCAAGCAAGGTAACCTTGTCAAGCAAGCAACCTTGTCACAAGCAAGGTAATGTTCGGAATCCCCCGAGCTGTCACTCGATGTCAAGTTGTCAAATCGGTACTATTCCACGGGCCTAACTCGGAACATCTTCTCAGTGCTCTCGGGCTGCGGGGACCACCCTAATTCGACGGAGGCTGGTAAACAGGGAGCGTCACGATCACGGAATATGGGGACCTATCGGTCATTCATCGCCATGATGACAGACGGACACGACTCTTCGAGCGGTCTCTAGGATCTGGCTTTCCACAGGATCAAGCACATCTCAAATGCCGTCCAAAATAAGCGTTACTGGTACTGAGTCATGCGCCTCTCTAGAACTTCACCCATTACACTCACTGGGAGTCGAGCCACGCTGGTGTTTCGAAACAATCGCGCGTTTCGTGGCAATGTCCTCACACCGCTATCAAATGAATTCGAGCATGGGTGGACAGGGAAGGTATGTACAACTAGACAGCAGCGACACGGTTGTCACTCGGCTTGCACTGCAAGACAACATTCCCTGGCACAGCAAACCCAATCTTCGACTCTTGTATCTCTTGATGGTTCCGACCTGTCTGGGAGTAATGGTGACGACCGGGCAAGTCTTTCCAATATGTATGTTCAAGGGTGAAATGCTGAAATACTGAAATAAGGTTTAACGCGTCCGTAGTAAATGGTCTGCAAGCTGTGTCTTCATGGCTTGAATGTAAGGGGCGCATCCAGTTGATGTCAGAAAGGATTGACTCGAATGACAGACTATCATCATCCACGTTCCGCCTCGTTGGGTCTCATGGTTGGCATGTATTCTCTGGGTTCTGTTGTTGCCCTTCCGTTCGTCCCCTTTATTGTCAATAAGACCGGAAGGCGATACCCGATATTTCTCGGAGGTGCAATCTCGATAGTTGGAGGGCTTCTTCAAGGATCTGCATTGGATTGTGAGTGATTGATTTGTTTCTAAACCTGAGGACACACCTTAAACCCAATAGTTGTCATGTTCATTGTTGCTCGGTTTATCCTCGGATTTGCCAATTCCTTCTGCGTCGTTGCTGCTGCTTCTTTGATTGGAGGTACGAAAAAGTGATTTTAGTTTGTGTGTTAGTTATTAAACTTTGCGAATGCGAAGAACTCTCGTATCCTAAGGAACGAGCGGTCATCTGCTCCCTTTTCAATGCCTCTTATGACATCGGTAAATGGAATGGTGATCCTCTACGAGGGGCATTGTAAAGCTGATTCCTCCTAGGTGCTGTAGCTGTTGCTGGCGTGACATTGGGGACGTTTTCCATGACCAGTAATTGGGGGTGGAGAATCCCATCGATCCTTCAAGTAGTCCCTAGTCTTTTTCAAGTCTCCTTCATTTGGTTTCTCCCAGAGTCTCCTCGTTGGCTCATATCAAGGGAAAGAGGGGGTGAAGCGTACGCCATTCTCGTGAAGTACCACGCAGAGGGGGACGAAAATTCGGAATTCGTCAAGGCAGAGTATAGTCAAATCGAGGAGACGCTGGCGGCAGAACTGAAGATTGCCCACATGAACCGGAATGAGATATTTCCAACGCCAGGAATGCGAAAGCGGGTCATCATCGCATCTTTTCTTGGTCTATTTGTTGCTTGGAGTGGAGTTGGGCTCATTTCGTAAGCCCCACCATCGATTACCGTTGTGCTGCTGCTTATCGCGCCATCAGATCTTTCCTTTCACCAATCTTAGACAGTATCGGTATTCACGATAACCGGACGAAAAACCTCGTCAACTTTGCCAAAGATTCGTGGAGTTTCGTTAACGGTACATTCAGTGCGTTGATAGCGCCTCGATACCCTCGACGGAGGATATATCTAGTAATGCATCGACTATTTTTTATGCTGCCCTTCTAACCTCTCTGCAGGCGAGTGCTGTCTCACTCTTTGTTGTATTTACTGCGTGGACTATAGCCAGTGCAGAGTATTCATTCACGCACAACATTGTCTCCGCTCAAGCAGTGCTTGCGTAAGTATTCAAGTCACTAATCAGAAAATGCTGTTTTCCACTCACCACACATTCTATAGTCTCATCTTTTTGTATAGCCCGGCTTATAACCTGGCATTCAGCGCCTTGACATACAGTAAGTATTCCGCCATTCGTGTTACCTCGTACCACTCTTTGACGCAACGGACGTAAACAGCTTACTTGGTCGAACTTTTCCCTTTCCATGCCCGAGCCAGGGGTATTACTATCTACGAGTGGTGGTGTCGCGTTGCGTTATTCCTCAATCAGTTCGTGAATCCTATTGGGATTGACGTCGCAGGTCTGTCATCTACTCCGTTCATCTGAGTTGTAGCTCTGACAAAAGCTGGTTGGGGGACGATAGGTTGGAGATGGTACATCGTGTAAAGCTTTCCTTTAGGGACGCGAACAGACATGTGCTGAATGATGTCAGCTATTGTGTGTGGAATGCCTTCCAGGTGGTGATCATCTACCTTGTGTTTCCTGAGACATCGGGGCGCACGCTCGAGGAGCTGACATTCTGTAAGTGTGTCAATGGTCTTCGAGGGTCATGTTTACAGTCTCGTCGTGGATGCTTGGACAGTGCTCGATGGTAACCAGCAAGTATCCAGGCATGGTGGGGTCGAGACGCTGTGCGAATGCGGGGAGACCAATGGGACGTATGGTACTTTGGAGGATAGTCCTAGAAGAACTGTTTGCGGTTAGCATACGTATGTTGTTAGCTGGAACGTGTTTTAGTCGGTCGTCAGTGCCGCAGCATTCAACCGGGTGATAGTTCGATGGGCACTGAGTATGGAGATAGAGCAGCCGCTGAAGTGACTCAGATGTTGAAGCGCACGATGATCAAGTTTGTCATGAGCTACTTGAAAAAAAGTGCCACTGGTGTGACTCGCAGTGGACTGGGCACCACAAGCATGTCCCGCAAGGTCATCAGACGCGCTGTCAGGGCTGTCGTATTGAAGATGGACACTGGAGCGGAGCAGGGCACCGTGTTAGCAAGACCGCCAGCCTCATTCTTTGAACAGGGTTATCCAGATCAATGATCGTCCACTGAAGACCATGCCATGTTTGACTCGGATAATCGACCCGGGTGCTGGGGAAAGCGCAATGGCGACGGGGAGATCGTCTGGGGACGCAGTGCGTACCTGATTTGGTGTCGAACGTCGGATTATTACACTAACACACTCGTCTCATTGACGCCATCCAGCTCACGGTGAAAAAAAAAAGGCTCACTGAATCCCGTTCTGCGTGTGGAAATCACAATGGAACGACCCTTCGGGTTCCTGTCCTGGCAGAAAAACCTTTATACCAGCCCCTTGACGCGCACTATACGAACCAAGCTGGCAGATTATATACGTTTGACGATATCATCGTCTCCGGTTTCGAGACAACCATTGTCGAACTGAGCCTGTGCACTGTGGTGCCCTCGTGCTAGATGTTCAGTCGAGCTTTCCTGCACGCTGCGCCCTATGATATCAGCAAATTTATCTATGTGCTAATCACTGGCCACCGTGACGACAAGTAGAGGACATATACTTAAGATGTTCAAAGACCCACATGGATGAATGGAAGCCACTCGACGAACGACGCGTTGCTATGTCGAACACGCCCAATAGCCTCATGCAGCGCCCGTGCAGCCTCCCGATAATCCGGTCTTGTGCCGTTCCGAAACAGCTGCCCATAGACGTACTTTGCCACATCTGGCGCAAGCTTATCACTGATCGATCACATCGTCCCAATGACTGCCCCGTACCCCGCAAACAACATTCCCGCTGCGATATGGATAGCCTCATCAGAGAGACGCTCATCACCCATCGCAGTTTGACATGCGGAAAGAAAGGCAAGCCCGCTGTGAGGGCGTGACACCGCGATGATGTCACCGATTTTCAAGCGGCGTCGATCGGCGAGACAAAGGCCGCTATGAGTCGGATTCGCGGCATCTTGGATTCCGTGGCATGCAAAATGGACCCAGTCCGCCTCCTTCATCAGTGCAAGCACTTCCTCAACCGTACCGTTGGAGGATTCCAGGAGGGTGATGTGTGCTGAAGGCGAGTTCCCAACTACCTCCCTGATGTGTGTCAACTCGGTGGCCACACCTGGAAGGTGGGATAGTCCATCTGAGGGCGGCTGACGGACGGTAAGGAGGGGGAGATCATCGCTGCTAGGTGGGGTGCTGGAATGGGGTGACAACGTGAGAATGCTGAGAGTAGGGACATATGACGACACAACAAAGTCAGAAAATTTGTGCCCAGGTTGCGCATGCTGAGGGTCGTAGAGACCCGCTCCATGGATAGGAAGAAACATGAAAGGGCCAGTCGAACACCAGAAAATACATGATGGATCCCCAGGTGTCTGTTCGGAGACAGACCATCAGCAAGATGTCACCCCAACTGTGACATCTGCACGGACTGTCCACACTGCCGGACCTGTCAGACAGTGCCAACATTCCCGACAGACCACCACAGATCACAATAGTATCTTCAACACACAGAAAATTCTGACAGACACACAGTACTCGTCTAAGTTAACAAAGAGTGTACGAGTGATGATCTATGTACCTGTTAACATAGTATGCATTAAATGCATCGAGAGAACTTGAGAAATGAAATGGAACGGGTAAAAATGCTGCGCCAAACACTCCAATCAAATGAGCACCCCGTAGAATAGATTTGACTGAAATCACCGCTTGAACGCGGCATCCAGCAGCATTCACCTCAGGCACTACAATCCACATTCCTGTCAAGGGGTCTCGGTCATCATTGAATGGTAGGAACCACTCAACCAGGGCACAGGAGTGCGAACACCCTTGAAACCTGAATGAGAAAAAAAGTAAGACACGAGCAACCAGTAAACCAGAGAGAGATTCATCATCAGAACCACTGTTGTCTACAAATATGCAATCATAGCGTGCTGAACCACCCTGCCACTGTGGTGTACAGCGTATGACATTGCGGTGCATCCCACCGCATCCTGAATGATCACTTGGTGCAAAATACGTGGCCGATGCACAGTTGAACACCCTGATGTTGCCCTCGAAGGATGGGCAATGACACAGGTCAACCCGGTCTCCGGATATCCCCGCATTGGGGTTGTGTTGGTCATACAGATAGCGCCGGATGCATTCAATGAGTTCGGGATACCCATAGTGTGCAGCCACAAGCTCGCTCGCACGAGGTATATTCTGTACTGAACGAAATCCAGAGTAGTTAGCCTGTGTGATGTGAATACCGCAAAGTAGTACTTACCTGGCTTCCTTGCTAATTGAACATTATAATCAGATTTGTCTCCCTCGACCGCCTGAGAATCATCATCCTCATCTCCATCCTTGCCTTCCACTGCGGTAATATCTTCTCTTCTCCCTGGTGGAACCGATGGCCCATCCAACATACCCTTCTGTGAGTATACTAAGCGTGCCGCAGCCAGCTTATCCAATTGTTGATTTGTGAGTAACATTTGTCCGAGTGCCTCGTATCGATTCGAGTGGCGCCATGGCTCCTTCACTGCCTTGATGTGCCGAGATTCCGTGATTGAGGAACAAAGACCGTTTGGCACTCCAAACATTTCAATTAACGTGCAATAATGGACCATGGAGTGCTGGTGAGGTAGTGAGAAATGCTGACGGACTCCAACCTCCTTGAAAATCTGCCGCTCGAGGTGGAAGCGGCGTACCGCATCATCGATAGCGTCAAGATCTCTTTCATTGATGACCGACTTTCGCGCAATATAACAGAAGTCGAGAAAAGCCGTGATCGCACGAACCATTGCATCCAGGACCAAGCTGGTAATGGCAGGCAAATAAATCTATCATGATACTTGACTTAGACCAGTGGGTATTGGAATACATTGGGATTACTCACCTTCATCAACGCTTTCGAATCATCCCCCATCCACTGCTTAAATCCTCGACCCTCGGGGAATCGGCGAAGTCCAGGAAATAGCGGTACAGCAGCAAGTCTGTCATGCGAGCGATGATTACTTGGTCAGCAAATGGTTGTATGTCCCAATGTGAAAGACAAACCGGTGGTCAATCTCAGCTATGATCTCCAAGGCTCGTTGCTTGGGGTAATTCTGCTCTAGATATTCTTGGACCCAGGTAACAAGGTGGTCCTTAAATGTCCCTTTGATTAATTGATGGAGGAGATCCGGCGTGATCAACTCGTGAATATCTGCACGAGGAAAATGAGCTGTAAATGGCTGAAAAAGATATCGGACCGTTAATATCAAACATATCAAGCAAACTGATGAAGCGTACCTCAACGTCACCCACAATACCGTAGTCGTCCCATAGAGTTCGTGGATCCATTGTAGTACAAAGTTGCTCACTGTGGGCATGTGCCCGTGGTCCGCTGCCACTATTGAGATCACTATTTTGCGCTGTGCAACTGCATACAGTCAGGTGTGACATTACTTGAAAAGCGATATAGATGACCTACCGTGTACACCAACCCTGTACGATACATCCGAGCAAGGCCTGCTCAGGATAATCAGCGATGTAAGGACCAAGGCCATATATAACACGGCGGAAGTGGCCATCTGCACATCAAGTCACCCACAGTTTGATCATAGCATCCCTAACTGGGCGAAGGACAGTGGCAAGTGACGAGTGGAATAACTGACAGCGGAAGTGGTGAAAGTTGACATCATCTTTGTGCGCAGGATCAGCTACGCGATCACAGTCAGAATGAGCCTTCGAGCTAGTTAAAAAGTGGGTATTTACTCTTTGGAATGGACAGAAAGGCCAATATGGACACTGCACCACCGTGTGAGCGATGGACGTTGTTGTGAACATTCCCTAGAGATATGTATAATGGATAATATTCCGTGTTTCCAGTGCCGATGCTGACCATCGTTTTGTCGCTGCCTAGCACTATAGGTGCAAATGTGGCCCCGTGTGTATCCGGATCCTGGGCGATAAGTTCCTATATAATGTATGTATCATCACGACAGGAACAGGATGAGAGCATATAGACTTACGGATTGATCCCATGCCCACTGACCTGACATGAGGTCGCAGACCTCGTGTCGGCCATTTTCATCCGTTACAACCTGTGTGATAGTATTCTTAATATATTGTCTATTGTAGTTCGGTAAAACACACCTTCGCAGCATAGTCAATTGCGCCAGCAAACTCCGGATTCTGAAATTGTTGTTCAAGTAGACTGAGTGGGTCGTGATACCATACATCATAGTTTGCCAACATCCAAGACGGTGGGTCCGTAGGTAACGGTCCCGAATACTTCACCGAAAAGGACTGCCAAGGGCACTCTCCATATGATATAGCATTGATGGACATGTACAAATCATCATGGGATCTGAACGGCAGATCTTGGCCTTCGTACAACGAGGCCAAGATATCCATTAAGATATCTGTCTTACCAGCAGACATCTGTACCTTCTGGTACAAAAACTCGGCGAGCTCAAATTGAACTCGGCTGGTAAAAGGCGTCCAGTCACCTTGTACATATGGGTCAAAGGGCAGTGGTGGTGTGGCGGGTGGGAGATCCTGCCCATATGGATCACAAGGTAACCCTGTATAATGTCAATATGAGCGACATCGTTGAGTGAGGATACGCACCATCAAGAATGGGATGGAAGCGAATGTGCCGATCGGGTTGATCAGTGAGCTCGGTCCCAGATACTTCCAAGTCGTAGCCATCCGGGTCACTAACTGGAGAACCGTGTCGTTCTGGCAGTGGTGTTCGGTGACCACCATGTTGTCGGCGGTGCAGTCGAGCATGTCGTTTCAGACCACCCTTGGTCCTACAAGCCTTGTTGCAAAATGGGAATGTACAGACAAAAAATTTCGGATGGTGGGGGTGCACGAGGAAGTGCCCCGCTGGAGACATGAAGTGCAAGGTGAGGGATGGACTGAATGCGAGAGGGGGGACAGACCTGGCACGTTGCCCTGTGCAACCGCAAGGTTCAAATCAATACGGCAGAGGTGGAACCATGCACATGGTCAACGACCAATGACATGGGCATAACATGTTGCCACCCTCGTCGGGTAGAACTATGCACATGGGCAGGCTCATAATTTCAGGCACTTCTGCATTCTATGAAAAAAAGGCTGTGATCAGTAAGCGCAAGTTAAAAGAGACTGACCGGGTGGTGCGAGGACCCTGCCTGGCTCACTACCTTATGATGCCAAATCACATCATCACCCGCGCAGCAAACAAGAACCGTCACCCCGGAAAACCTGACCTCCCCGCCCCACGGCGAAGCAGCCAGGTCGTCCAAGAAGAGCATGCTGTGCAACATGCAGTGCGTGTTGCTGCTAGGCACCAACAGCAGGAGAGCATCCGTCAGGTGGCTGAGATCAAAGATCAGCTACACACACAGATGAAAATGTGACGCACCAACTTCCAGAATCCAAAATCGACAGGGACTAGGTCATTGAAGCCGCCGCCAATGCCGAAGACAGCACCCGATGGTACGACAGCACCCGATGGTGCTATCCCAATGGCGCTGACCTTGCATCATGTCCCAGGTCACGACGAGGGTGGAGAGAGCCAAGAGACTGAGACCGAAAAAGGTATAAGTACATCGATTATGCAAGTGCAAGAATGCTTACCTTGCTTATAAGTGTCGGACGCTGAGCCTGAGTCAACTCACAGCGAGGATGTCTACGACACCGATCCCAATGTTGCCATGGCAGGGAGTGAGGACGAAGAGACTGTGGTAACACACAAGAAGCTGGTCAAGGTCACACGCCACCTCATCGAACTTGCCCGCACTACCAAGGCCAACCAGGAGGCTGCTAGTAAGGCAGTCACATCCATTGCACCTGTACTGCCGTCAACGGGCAAGTGCAAGCTCAAACGCTGACCTGCACCAAACTGTTTGGATGCGGATACATAGTTATTGTATATGTGATGCTAGACATTTGACCCGAGATTTGAGTTTTTACTATATTCCCACGGTCCAAATGCTTAGCTAATTGAGGGACATATGGACCATACTGTCTAGTATGTATCCCTATTTTTTTTTTCTTATTTGTTCATTCACATGTTGTGGAGAAACAAAATGATTTCTCCCAACATACTTTTATTACTACCTACAACTACTTAGCAAACCATTTTCTTAATATCTCTTTTATCCTTGAGTACTTAGCCAAGTGTCAGAGAAGCAATTGGAGCATGTGACCTCAGTTGCGAATCACCTGACTCAGATCATGTGACCTTGCACAGCATGAGTCATAATGAGTCAATATGAGTCAAAGTGAGTCAGATGAGGACTAGCCAAAGCACTGCCCCTAGACTAGCAGAATGATCATGTGACCTGCACAGCATGAGTCAGTATGAGTCATTGCCAAGCCAAAGGCTATTTTTAGCTCATTGCAAGTCATTTTCTGACAGGTTGAGTCAAAGTGAGTCAGTATGAGTCAGTATGAGTCATATCTTGGCACAGCCACCTCGGAACCGAAGGTAGCACAGCCACATGTAAACTACTATATAAGGAGCGCGATTCAGCCCCATTTGGCAGGTTCCCTCTTTTAGGAAAAAGGTTCCTACTTGAGTAAATCTCAACCAACGAGTGCTCACAAGTGCACCCCTCTACAAACAAACAGTGAGGCTGTGTAGAGTAATTCCCACGCTATAAATAGAACTACTTAGACCCAAGTTAGGAGTATACTGTATCCCTTAGGATAGGGACAGTTAGGACACCTTTAGGGAGAAAACCCCAGAGCAGGCAACTAAAGGGAATAGATCTCCAGCTAGTAGGGAGACCTAATAGTTCATTAGTACCCTGGGAAAGGGTCGAGTCGAGCACATTTAAGCTGATTGCCAACTCCTTAGTACATAATAGATTCAGTTTAGGAAAAGCTGTTCTGTGTGACTAAGTGACGTGTGTGAATCAGTAAGCGAAAGTGAAGCATATTTACGCTACCTACCCAATTGAGCATTCCTAATCGACTGGAGCTAATTGGCATCTTAGGGAAGTAACCCTAGTCACTACAGAGTACCCTTCTAGCAACCCAAGAAGTTGTCTAGACTATTCCCCCAACTATCCAGTGTACAATTTGTACACCACCCCAGCTGAAATCCAGACCCTCAACAGTTTGCTGAACCCCCAATCACCCTCAACCTCATTGACGATTGACGAACAAACCACGTGCCTGATAGTCAACCCCTTTCTATGAGATTGATACTTATTTCTAGTACCAACTCGACCAGGGAAGAGTACTCTCTTCACCTCGCTAAAGATTTACTACCCGTGGAGATAAGATTGGTTGTCTGGTAAGCGTTTTCTTAGCGTTTCTACTGATCTTATCTAGAAGAAGACAACTGGAGCCCACCGCGAGGGGTTTCAGCAAGCATACATTACAACAAGTCCCATTGGGAATACGCAAACTTACCTCTAAGTTTACAACAAGAAACTACGAGTCATGGTAGGCACAGGAACAGCACCTACTACAGCACCTACTACATTACCTAGCCACAGAAGCCGAGATGCCCCTGACAAGTTTAAAGGGCACTACTCTAAAGTCAGATGCTTCTTACGGCAATATGAGCGATTGCTCACCCAGTACAACATCACTACCGATCGAGAGAAATGCGAAGGGATCACCAACTACTGTAGCAGTAGTGTTGGACGACTGATCGAATCCCTTGATGAATATGAGAAAGACGATTGGGATGGAATGAAAGCCAAGATCCTCCATCTCTACGATGCTGAGCGAGTAGACGCTCGGTACAGAAAGAGTGACCTTAGGAAGCTCACTCAGAAGTATGCCAAGAAGAGCTTGGACAAGATGTCACAATGGAAGGCCTACCAGCGCAAGTTTACAGTAGTTGCGCAATGGCTAAAGGCCGCAAAGGTAATTCAGGACGAAGAATATTGCACCTACTTTTGGAAAGGAATCCCTAAGTACATGCGAGAGAAGGTGCAAATACATCTACTTGCCGGTAATACTGGCGTAGATATGAGTAAGCCCTTCCAGATTAGTGAAGTCAGTCGAGTCGTAAGCCAGTTACTACATCGATACAAGTTCGATGAGGATGGAACTGACTCTGACACCAAGAGCTCCTCTGAAGAGAGTAGCACTGATTCTGACTCTACTATAGACTCGTCTGATGAAAGTTCAGATGATGAGTCTAGTGACGATGAATGTCGAAGGAGGAAGAAGAAATCCTCAAAGAAACACAAGGACAAGGGATCGAAGAAGACCCCTGAGAAACAAGCAAAGAAGAAGCCTGAGCCGAAGAAAGAACCCAAGAAGTCATCAGATGATGTAGATTCACTCATAGATCATATGAGTAAACTTAAGCTTGATGATCCTGCCTATGCAAGAGCTTACATCAAGGCCCTCAAGGTGGAACCTTTGATAGCAGACATCCTGGAAAAACCTAGGTTAAAGTCTGTAACATTCAAGGAACCTTCAAGTAGTATACAGAATAATAATACTACTACTACAAGGGAAGTGCTACAAAGAGGAAGTAATGGTAGGAATAGATCACTACCTAATACCCGCCCACCCTTTAAATGTTTCAGGTGTAACAGTCACGACCATCGCCTAAGCGATTGTCCCCGTGTGCTAGAATTAATAGACTGCGGAGAATTAGTTTATGACCGGCGGGGTATGGTGAACCTACCTAGGGACCAAGGTGCGCTCAACAGGAGAGCAGATGAATCGATAATCGAAAGCTACCATCGAATGATTGAGCAACGCGCACGAGATAATAAACGGGCGCAGACGAACCTCATTATGGTCGATCGCGACAGCTTGAAGCGCGGATCATCGAACTATATCGTACCTGAAATATCTGTCAGTGACGAAGAGGATGAGGACGAAGATAAATTATTCATACCTTATCTGTTGATGGACGAGAACGATGAAGACGATGTCGATGAAATCTTGCAAAGCTACGGTGTCGTGTGATCTCAGCGCGAAGCCAAGACCGCCCGAAAGGAGATCATGGACGGTGTGTATGTCCCTCCCAAGAAATTGGGAGGCAATCAGTGCCGGAACGAGGTGGTGATTAAAAACTCACCAAATACTCATGACGGCGATGCTAACGAAGCGTCACGTCCATGGTCGAGTCGCCGAAACGAGAGAAATGATCGATCTGACAAGAAGGATCAATACCAGCGCGAATGGCGAAAGAATAAAGAGAATGACTTACCAGGTACTCGGGATGATCCGAAAGGATCCCCGAGAGGTGAGAACGAACAGGCGAAGTCGATTGAACGACGGGACGACATCCAGAACGCTCCCGCGCCATCCAAAGGCTGGGAAGTAAAGAATGATGTCAGCGACGAGCGATCGAAAACGATCGACTTACCTCATCAACCAACGACGCCCTCGACAAGTGCGTCAAAGGACACTCGACGAGTGCGCACCGATGTGCGTGATGATGAAGATGTAGAGATGCTCGACATCTCTGAGAGGAAGCAGGGAGGGAATGACGAAAAAGGAAGGAGTGCAGAGTTTCCCGAAAGAGTTGATGGAAATAAACCCCGTGCGAGTGTACAGCCTTCTAAGGAACATTCCAGAAACGTGGCAGTGCGACGCACGGAGTTATCCGCTGCCACAAACCCTCGTGACGTGCTGACTAAGATACTTGGCACTAAGGTAGAACTGACCGTGGGAGAAATATTAGGTAACTCGCGGGAACTGACACAAGCGTTGGCCGATCAAATTAGATTTCGACAGGTGACATCGGCTAACACCGCTTTACAAGCGTATCATGTCAGAACGAGCCAGGACCATGGGCCGTTACTGACAGTTCCTGTCCGCATAGCTAATAAAGTGTATAGTGCTGTAGTAGACTCTGGTAGTGAAGTTAATATCATTACTAGGGAACTATGGGAGAAACTGCAAGTGCCGATGGATATCGACGCAAGCCTAACACTTCATGATGCGAATGGAGGTAACGGTGAATTAAAAGGATTAATTCCCGATCTAGCTATACAGATAGGAGGACTAACTACTCATAGTAACTTTTGGATATCTACAGATTGTCCCCTCGACATACTACTCGGCTGCCCTTGGCAGCGGCAGAACTTTGTCTCCATTGACGAGAGATTAGATGGAACGTACCTAAGATTTAGCTATGTTAACAGCAAAGATAATCGGACCATGGAAATTCTTGTACAGCTGTCGGCTGCCAAAAATGGAAGCGCGCTGCTCATAATAGGAGGGCGCAGCTCCACTCGATCTTATTTGGGAAGAATAGTGGAGCCGGAGATCCGAAATGAACCAAATATGGAAGCGCGCCCAGAGCATGAGGCGCAAGAAGATCACAGCCCGACGATACAAAGAATATTTAATCGTGAATCCCCAGAGGGAGGGAATCTCTGGGGCACGATGCCGAAACATTCCTATCACCTAGCAGACGCTTATCAGACTCTATTCCAGCCCGAACCATCCCTCACAAGCTATGGGCAGCCCCCACCCAAGCTCGATAACGCACGTCTCGGGACGCTTGCCTCGCCTGTGCACGCTCCGATCAATAATTGTTTAGCCGACGTCATCGTTTTGAACTCCGCGCAGTATGCTACACTGCGACCTATGCTGAATAATGTAGACAGCAATTACCAATTAGTCTACATACTTCCCATGGAGTTACCCAAAGTGGATACAGAACCCAATAAGCGTTGGGTAAGCCTACCCACTGAGGTGCTACCCGACGACGCCTGAAAGATTACATCCCCTGTCCCCTATGCGATGTTTACCCGATTAGGTCATTGTACCGCTCCCTTCCTTCCCGGCTACCAAGCGCAGCTCGATTACCTCCTCGAGCAGGAGAGCTGCACGCTGCCTCCTCCCATCCTCACCCCTCCTCCCCAACACGACGATTCCCCTTCCCTTCTTTCTCTCCTCCAAACCAGTGGACTGAGACGTGAGCTCAGTCGAGCTCGGGAAGAAAAGAAGATCGCTGACGAAGATGCTGACGATCAGCCAAGGAAGGTACCGGGTGAGAAGGTACTAGACCTAGGACTAACCAATATGCCGCCGACTACCTCCCCATTGATGGGGAGGTTTCTTCTTCTCGCCCCGTCCAAGGAGGACGGGCACCTTACGCCGCGCTCGGGGTACGTCGTCACCCCGACCCCATCACCGATTTTTATTACAGATCAGCAAGTCGACGAAGAAGATAATCGTTCGGAGACCGGGAGTACCACCTCCTCCTCGTCGACTTGGAGTTCAGACATCTCCCAGTATCCATCGCTGCTGAGCAGAGACCTGGACCGCCCCAGGAAACTCTTTTACAGTCGATCTAACCCTCTTATGGAGGGTATTTTCGACCCCAATCAATTCCATACGAGGACGAACCAGAGGTTTGGAGCTCTTCCCTTCAGGGAAGGGCAATTTGATGGAACTAACTCGTTCAAGACGAACGGTAACTATGGGATGTTGGAATCTTTATTCCATATTTGGTATTACCTGCTTACTTAAGCAGTACTTACATCGGACCACTTACCTTTAGTTTTACTTAGTGACTTACTAAGTATTCTACAGGTACTACTATTCTAATATTATAGTGACTTACTGAGTATTCTACAGGCACCACCTTTTTACAGGTTATGAGCCCTGGTGCTTCTCAGTGACCACAAGAGTTCACTCACTCAGGCTTGGAGAAATGCCTTACTCGACACGAGCCAAGAACGGCAAGAAATTTCTCATTCCGGACCTTGCGGCAAACGGGCGGAATTGGTCAGATTACCGCAAGAAGCTTTTTCAAGCAGTGGAAGTGCAAGATCTACTTGGACTACTCGATGGGACCAAAACGAAGCCAAACGGGCCATGGGACCCATGGCGCGCAGCCGCATGGATGCGCGACGACACGGAAGCGCAGTACATGCTGGTGACCACCACCCCGCCATTCATTTGGGACGACACCCATTTAACGACCGCTCACGAGTACTACGACTACCTAAGCAACTTATTCGACAAGCCCACTAGTCCAGCGCCACAAGTGGCGGCGCGGGTACCTACAACATACCGCGGGACCTGTCAGAAGTGCGGCAAGCGCGGCCACAAGGCACGCGAGTGCGAAGGAGTCGAGACTCAGTCCGGAAGCGCCAAGGTCGAAGGTCGACGCGACAAGAAGCGTCGCGAGCCGAAACGAGAGGGCGAGAAGCCGCGTGGGAGAGTTGAGGAAGAGGCAGCCGCAGTGCCGAGAAGACCGGGCAAAGTGACCACGGCCAGGACGACTGACGGCGGAAGCCTCACGACCCCGGTGAGCAGCCAAGAACCTGAAACGGCGAGTCGGGAAGTCGACAACGAGACCGTCGACACGATGAACCCGAACGCGACATGCACCGAGCCATCAGAGCCGACGGACACATCGCGCAACCCACAGGACCAGCCGCTCGAGGTACGAGCAGGCGGAGAGGTCGAAACGGCCGACAAACGAGCCGAAACGGCAGGCGAAGAGGGCGGTGAGATGGCTGAGGCGAGTGGGCAAGTGACTGGAGCCAGGAGAGCTACCAGCGAGGGACCCACCGCACGGAACAGCCGAGACGATCGTGGCGACACCGATGTCGACCACGCGCGCACCAAGCCCAAGGGGACCTGCAAGGACGCTGTGGAACGGGTTAGCAATGAGGGACAGAGTCGAGCGCACGAGCGCGTCGACAGTCCAGCAAACGGTCGGGTGGAGACGTCCGAAGACGAGACCACCACAACACTACCGCACGCACCCCAGAGCATGCCGCTTGAGGGGGAGCACGCAGGTTAGACGAGCGGCAGCAAGGAGCTGACCGCGCATGAAACGGACTGGCCGACGAAGACCAGCGCGAGCGCACGAAGCGCGTCGCGCACCCACCCTGATGGAGACGCGGAGTCGACGAACGCACCCAGACCGTCAGACGACACTGGGGATGCGACGGGCGACGACGAGCGTCGTCCAGACGCACCCACAGAGCCGCCTGACCAGCCAGCGGGCACGAGAGATCGAGGCGGCGTCCAGGTCGAGCCAGGGAGCAAGACCGGTGAGGTCGATCCAAGTGGAAGCGTCGCGCATCGAAGCGCGGACGCAGCGGACGACGCGGAGGCCACAGAGGAAGCGCCACAGGTAGCGCAGGTCGAGGGGGAGAGTGTTGAGACACGATGGAACGTGCCGACCGAATGGGAGAGAGAGAGCGTGACGGCGTCGGGAGACGAAGAACAGCGTCAGCGCATCTCAGCGAATGAAGAGGATGTACCCAGGACTCCTCCAGACCCACCCCCACCACTTACACACCCAGCCAACCCATCTGCATGAGAGAACGGACCCCCGAGCGTCGAGCTCGAGGGGGAGTGCCGAGTATTGACGAGCGCCGACGTCGAGTGTACCGCAGCCGAGACGGACGTGTTGGGAGCGTCGGGAGATGTCGAGGACGCCGGGAACATGCCGAGGAAGCTGCGGAATGCGTCAGAACGCGAGCGCGCACGCTCAGAGCAGGTAGAGGGAGGAAACTCACCTATGAGACCTCCAGACGACCCAGACGACCCGAGCGGCGAGACGGTCGTACCAGGCGACCTCCAGGGCACCCAGGGACGTGCCATAGACGACGGGAACGCGCGCGTCGCCGAAACGAACGCGCCATGTCGATATGAGGACCCAAGAGGGCCTGAGAGCGAGCAGGAGGCGTTGAGTGACGAAGAAGTCGATTGGGGCCGCCCAAAGGTTATTGATGGCGGCGGATACGATGGGAATAGTGGCCAGACAGATGGCGCAACAAGCGGAGCACGCCGTGACTCGAAACGAGTCAAAACGGACCCGCTAGCTGATACCAAGGCGAGTCAGCGTCGACGTTACAAACAAGGTACGACGGACGCACCTAGGCCATCCGCACCACCTCCCGCTTATCCCAGGTCACCCACCGACTATCTGGACCCACCGCGCTGTCTTCTTCTAGATAAGATCAGTAGAAACGCTAAGAAAACGCTTACCAGACAACTAATCTTATCTCCACGGGTAGTAAACCTTTAGCAAGGTGAAGAGAGTACTCTTCCCTGGTCGAGTTGGTACTAGAAATAAGTATCAATCTCGTAGAAAGGGGTTGACTATCAGGTACGTGGTTTGTTCGTCAATCGTCAACGAGGTTGAGGGTGATTGGGGGTTCAGCAATACTGTTGAGGGTCTGGCTTTCAGTTGGGGTGGTGTACGAATTGTACACTGGATGGTTGGGGAAATGGTCTAGACAACTCTCAGGTTGCTAGGGGGGGGGTACTTGGTAGTGACTAGGGGTACTTCCCTAAGATGCCAATTGGCTCCAGTTGATTAGGAATGCTCAATTGGGTAGGTAGCGTAAATACGCTTCACTTTCGCTTACTGATTCACACACGTCACTTAGTCACACAGAACAGCTTTTCCTAAACTGATTCTATTATGCACTAAGGAGTTGGCAATCAGCTTAAATGTGCTCGACTTGACCCTTTCCCAGGGTACTAATGAACTATTAGGTCTCCCTACTAGCTGGGGATCTATTCCCTTTAGTTGCCCGCTCTGGGGTTTTCTCCCTAAAGGTGTCCTAACTGTCCCTATCCTAAGGGATACAGTATACTCCTAACTTGGGTCTAAGTAGTTCTATTTATAGCGTGGGAAACTTCTCTACACAGCCTCACTGTTTGTTTGTAGAGGGGTGCTACTTGTGAGCACTCGTTGGTTGAGATTTACTCAAGTAGGAACCTTTTTCCTAAAAGAGGGAACCTGCCAAATGGGGCTGAATCGCGCTCCTTATATAGTAGTTTACATGTGGCTGTGCTACCTTCGGTTCCGAGGTGGCTGTGCCAAGATATGACTCATACTGACTCATATTGACTCACTTTGACTCAACCTGTCAGAAAATGACTTGCAATGAGCTAAAAATAGCCTTTGGCTTGGCAATGACTCATGCTGACTCATGCCGACTCACTATGACTCATTATGACTCATTATGACTCATGCTGTGCAGGTCACATGACCATTCTGCTAGTCTAGGGGCAGTGCTTTGGCTAGTCCTCATTTGACTCACTTTGACTCATATTGACTCATTATGACTCATGCTGTGCAAGGTCACATGATCTGAGTCAGGTGATTCGCAACTGAGGTCACATGCTCCAATTGCTTCTCTGACACTTGGCTAAGTACTCAAGGATAAAAGAGATATTAAGAAAATGGTTTGCTAAGTAGTTGTAGGTAGTAATAAAAGTATGTTGGAAGAAATCATTTTGTTTCTCCACAACCTGTGAATGAACAAATAAGGAAAAATAGGGATACATACTAGACACTATGGTCTATATGTCCCTCAATTAGCTAAGCATTTGGACCGTGGGAATATAGTAAAAACTCAAATCTCGGGTCAAATGTCTAGCATCACATATACAATAACTATGTATCCGCATCCAAACAGTTTGGTGCAGGTCATCCGCAGGGAACGGAAAACAATCGTCCCCGATTGTTCATTCAATCAAGGATAATCAAGTTGGAGTCTTCCATTAGCCCTTTGCTGTCCCTGATTAGGAGGGGGAGCTTCTTCCTCCTCTGGTTCAGGGGATGGTTCATTCTGAGTCAATTCACGAAGAACTCTCTCCATGTCTGCTATGGGTGGAAATGGGGGTTCTAAGAAATGAATTAACTCCATTCTATCTTCTAATAGTCCATGCCTAATCGGGTCAACCTGCCTAATTCCGGGAATATAGGTCATTATGATACCGATTACAAAGACGGGCATGTCTGTAGATTGCATGGCAGTAGATACAATGCCATTGCACTGTAGGTGTTCCTCGGTTGCGACCTTGAGTAATCACTCGTACAGTAGCATGGTATCGAATTTGGTTGTCTTCTCCTTGCTCACGAACGTGATGCATGAGCTCAGTGTGTAGGAATTGTAGGATATGTTCGAGTAGTTGCTGTTGTTTGCGAAGTTCTAGTACCTCCTCCACTACTCCATTAGCTTCAGCCATTTGTGTCTGACGGTATTATGGCTGTTGCTTTCTGTAAGGTAATATGACTATGTTTGGGTCAGAACTCCCTATTATTTATGATGGTATTTAGGGGCACTGATCTCCAATGGTATGTAGATTCTGAAGATGGGAATTAAGGTATTGGCTGTGCCTTTACAGAGCTAGGGGAAACTTCTTGACTAGTAGCTAATTCAAGATCGAGAGATAATATTGGTGATATCGGCTAAGGTACCTCCGTTAACTTGAGCTTCGTGCTCTGGAGGGTCAGGATCTGGTGGTGGGGATTGCTCTTGTTCAGTGAATTGACGAAGGATCTCAGCTATGGTCCTTCCTGCAATTGGTGGGAATGGTGGTGATAGCAAATCCACAAGTTCTGTTCGCCTTTCTTCTTCTGGCAAATCTCTGTCAGCTTCTGAACTCCTTATTCGGGTAGACAGGTTGTTGTAGGTTTCAACAAATACTGTAGCATATCGGTAAATAATTAGACAATGCTGACAATGCCAATCAGCCCAAAGGGTTCCTCTTTCTCTCCCTTCGGTCTCTACATGTACAGTAGCATGATAATAGGAGGGAGTATGATCATCATCTCGAAAGGTGTGATCATGCAGCCAATCGTGTAGTGTGTTAATGATTCGATCGCACAGATTGCGATGTAAACCTAAGTTCCAGACAGTTACATCCATGTCAGCTGGTTCTGCCATATTGCTAATGCTCCTTATTGTATATAACGGTATTTAAGGGCAAAAGTTTTCCTACAGCAAGAAGGGGACTGTAACAACTACAGATGTACTGGGAATGTCATAGGAAGTAAGGGGCCTGAGGTACACCTCGTTTAGTGTCGGTGTAAGGGTAGGAAAATAGTATACTGGAATGAGGTGATCTGGACACTTATCTACTCGAAGCCGTCGATCTATCCTGTAATCGGAACCGGTGTATCAAAGACTGTACAGCAGTTAGACAGATTAGATCAAGGGGAATACGAAGTAGGAATTTGTCTGGGACTTTATCGGCTGAGTGGTAATAGTGGGGCGAAGGGGTAAGTTGGACATCGATGCAGTCTTGCCAATGCCCGGTGACGCGTGATAGGTGGCCAACAAATATTGGCTCTTCCTCCATCCAGGTGTAGAGTGCGATTTGATCGTCGCTGCTGGGAGGGCAAATGAATTCATGCCCCATGGCATAGCCAGTGTGGGCGCTGAGTTTATGCACGTAAACGAACGTGCCGATGGTTCGGTTGTGATGGAAACACAGGTTTGCAGCCATGATCGTCTTCTCAAAAAGGGATAAGTCGTGTTGTTGGATGGCAAGTTGTGCTTACCGGTGGCAGGATTGATGGGATGTGCGGGCAATGGCGGAATGTGGTAAGTTCTACAGCTTCAACGGTCGCCTAAGTAATATATGCGGCTAGATAGACTCTATCGGCGATATCCGTAGTAGTGCTGGGTCAATTGTCTCTGGATCCTGCTCTTGGTTTGATGAATTAGGTAACACATACGGCACATCTTGCGAATATATCGTTCGGCCTTGTAAGTTCCAGCCAGACTCAGTAATAATATCATTGTTCGGTGTCCTTCCTGGTGTACTCGTCGGGAATGGGTTTCCAAGACTCCATTCAGTAAAGCTAGATCTCTCAATATTCTTTGCTGCGCGAACTCGTTGTTCCTCATGCGGGGTGGAGTGTGGGGATATGGGGGTGGATCTTGCTCCTGTGGCCCCTGATGAGCCTGTCCAGGCACATTTGGCATGTCCGGATCCCTTAATATATTGTGAGAATGGTTCCTGAATGGGTTGTTGCTGTTCGACATGGCTTTGGCCAATTTCAAATGAGTCTCGCGTTACAGCTGGACTTGTTAGGTGGTCTGATATCGTGCTTTCCTGATTAGGGTCTAGGGCTTTTAAGATGTACTTCTCTAATGCCCGTAGTTCCTCTCTGTCGTGTTCTACCTGTTGTATCTTCTTACAGGCAGATCTACACTCAGTACACTCAGTGGCTGAGGGTATTACTATAGTCTCCTCTAGGCTAGTCCTAGGTATGGTTATATGATTCGTGTGAGTTGTCGGCTCAGCTAAGGGTGTGAGACCAAATGTGGAGTGGTAAATTCGGGTGGGGTGCTTAGTAAGCAAGTGAGCTACCCAATGATAGGTAACTTGCCGTAATCGATTCTGAATATGTAAGTTCTGTCGACGGAAATGAACTTGCCACTCCGATAGGGTACTAGTGCTATATATGGTCTCCGTTGATGTCTGACTCTGTGTCAGATCTGTCGCTATCGGCGGTATTAGGCTTTGAGGATAGTTTATTGAGTTTGCGCTCATAGTCTTCTCCATCTTCTGATGATGCTTCTTCATCATCTGTGGTTACCTCAGGGTCTTCTCCCCCTTTATCTAACTGTGTTAGGGAGTGCCTCTGTATGTAAGGTATTACTCTGAATGCCGCAATTGGTCTAGCCAGTTGCGCTCCGTCAACTTCTGCTAGTTTGTAGCTTCCTCCTTGGGTTTGTCTGATGACTTTGTATGGTCCTAGATATCTGGGCTTAGTTTTCCTGTTCAGCTCTTTCTCGACTGCTGTATTTCTGATTAGGACTAAGTCTCCAGGGGCATAGCTTCCTTGCACCAATCTGATTTCAAATCGCTTTTCAAATTGGCGCTTAGAGTTCAATCTAGAATCTCGTAAGGTTGCTATGGCTCTTTCCAAGTCTTCTTCTCGTCGTTCTATTTGCCTTATCCATAGTGCTAATAATTCCTCATGGGAAAGTTCTTGATCAAAACCTTCAACCAAGAAGGTTGACTCCCATAAATCGAAGGGTAATACTGGGTCAACTCCATGTAAAAGGTAATATGCAGAATATCCTGTCGATCGTCGTACAGTGATATTGTCTGCAAATAAGGCTGCTTGCAGCTTGTCTGGCCACAAGTGTATCTTTCCTTCACAAGCCTTCACTAAAGCTTCTCTAATTGCAAAGTGGCCTTGCTCAACCACTCCATTAGCTTGTGAATTGTAAGGGCTGATAAATACTTGAGGTATTCCATGTTGTGCAAGTATGTCCGATAGGGCTCCTTTGAATTCTGGTCCATTATCTGTGACTATCCTTCCCACACCTCCATATCTGTATATAATATCATCTAGCACAAACTGGGCCACTGCTCGGGCAGATGCTTGTCGTAGAGCTTTGCCTTCGACATACTTAGATAAGTCATCTCTGGCTAGCACTATATAGCGATATCCCTTTGCTACAGGCATGTGCATGATATCAATATGAACCTTTGTGAATACAGTAGCTGGTGGTGGGGTAATAATGGGAATATGGACTTTAGCGGTATTCCTAATCTGGCACTCATGGCAAGACTTGACATGATACCATACATCTTGGTACATTTGAGGCCAATAGAAGTGGCGTCTGAGGTTTTCCCAGGTGGCTTTCTCACCATGGTGACCTAGTGACTCATGGGCTTGGCTCAAGATCTGTTCCCGCTTACTATGGTCAAATATCACTAAGAGGGGGTGTCCAGACTTGGTTCGCTTGAATAGGCGTCCTGCCTTTACGAAGTACTTGGTAACCTTTCGTAGAAATTTATTAGTAACAGGTTTAGGCTCAGGATTGGTCAGATACTCGTATATCTGCCTAAGGGTGGTATCTTGATTCTCTTGGGCAGACAGTACATATGCTGTCATGCTCCTAGAGATACCTTCCTTTATACCATTGCTCTTACGCAATCTGGGTCCATAATGTGCGTAGTACAGGGCAATTTCATCAAGCCAGCTATCATCATAAGATTCTATCTTGGCTTGGTCTTCCAGTGGTCTTCGGGATAATGCATCTGGTGCCTTGAACTGTGTTGCAGGTACATGAACAAGAGTAAAATCAAACATAAGGATTCCCTGAATCCATCTGTTGATTACTGCATTTGGTTGCAGTTTAGGCTCATTTAGCATTCCCTTGATATACTTGGCATCCACCTCTACTATGAAGTTCTTAGCTCCAATTACATATAGACGGAAGTGTCGTAGGGCTCGGAATAGGCCAAATAGTTCCAGCTTAGGTTGGGAGTAGGTAGCTTCTACCAAGGAAAAGGGAAGTGATCCATATCTAGAGGGGCGGCGTTTACCGTGCTCATCTATTTGTGACAGAATCATTCCTACCCCCATGTAGCTAGAGTCTACTGACAACACTATTGGTCGTCCACATGTATAATCTATAGGTAAGAGTGCGGGTGCTGTTGTAGTCAATTCCTTTAAAGTCTCAAAGGCTTCTTGACATTCTTCTGTCCAGACAAAGGGTACATCCCTCTTCCAGGTAGAAGTTATACTTCTTGCTATCTGGGAGTAATTAGGAATCCATATGCGAACTGTTCCACATAGGCCCATGAATTGTCTGGCTTCTGTAGCACTTTGAGGGGTAGGCCATTCCTTTATGGTCTTTACGCGTTGTACGTCGGGTTCTCTTCCATTGATTCCTACATTCTGGCCAAGTATTACTACTTGGGGTTGGCAGATTTGAAGCTTCTTTCCATTGAAGGTTCCTCCAGCTTCTGCCAATCAATGTAAGATTCGATTCAAGTCTTCTGCATGTTCCCAGATATATTGTCGTATTCCTGGTCTTTCTGATGGAACTGCAGGGTTCCCATCCTTATCAGGATAGGTGGTAAGTGGTCCTTGTATTGGTGCATCGTCAATGAATACATTCATCACTTGCTTGGCGATTTCATCTTGGAATATAAACACCATGCATTCTTGGAATTCAGCGGGTGAATTGGTGTATCCAGTGGGTAATGAGGTTATCCGTAGTAGTCCTAGTGGGGTTTGGAAGGCTGTCATGTCGCGACTAGCTTGATCCATCTTTCTTGCATCAAAGCCCCAATATAGGTCTAGGACTGTAAAGCATTTTCCTCCCAAGAACTGGTCTACAAATTGATCCAGGTGTGGGGGAATTGATGACTCCTTGATGCTAACTGCATTTAGTGGTTGCAGGTCATGTACTATTCTCAGTTTCTGCTTCTCTTCATTCCATGTACAGAACCATCGTGATCTGTAGGGGGATTGGCAGTATTCATAGACTCCTGCTCTTATCTTGAGTTGCAGCAGATCTATGATTCGTTGTCGCAATGCAGGGGCAAGTCGTATGCCTTTCTCCTGCCATGGCTTATGTGGTACATGAGGTATCTTGTAGGGGCTAAAGTACTCTTCCTTAAGAGTTCCTCTATCCTCATCTTCAAAGGCTATAGCTGCTTCATTCTTGATCAGTGTATAGATAAACAAATCACGCTCTTCAGGCCACAAGAATTGATAGGATTCCATGTCCTTCAAAATCTTGTCTATTCGTGCCTGAGTAAACTTCCGAGTGGGCCTCTGTAGGCCAAAGTGTACATTCAGGGGTTCCAATGTTATCATTGGATCGTATGGTATTGTCCTGGTGACCTTAAACTCCTGGGGAATTGCGGTAGAGATTGGCTTGATGCGTTGATCAACCCGCTTATATGCTCCGTAGGTTTGTACACACGAGTGTGATCTTGATCGGGTAAGTAACCCTATAGACTCTGCATCTTGTTGAACGAACTCGTATTACATGGTAGTAGTTCATTTATAGTAGTTAGTTCACACGCACTTCATGTAGCGTATATAGCTTTCGGACTCAGTCATCTGAGTTCCAATTGACTCTTGACCAGCAACCGCTATCATCTCTGAGTTACTACACATAGCAGGTAAGCCAAGTAACTGCGTACTGCATGCTTCCGACAGGTTATGAGCCCTGGTGATCGTGCTGTGCGACCTGCTCGCCACCATCACTTGGTTTTTCCTGCTCCCGCCCTCAGATGCGCCATGCGCTCTCTGGTGCGGTAAAGTCGCGTTCTAATGCGTTTTTACGCTTGAACACATGCGACATGTCGCGTCCTATGCGTCTTTACGCTTGGACATATGCGACCAGATCCTTGGACATATGGGGAGACTATGTCTCACCGGTCCATGGACTCTGAGAGCGTAATGAGCGTACCTACGCCCCTTCCTCCTCTTCCCTTTATCTCAGCTGGAAGTTAACTGACGCCTCTTTGTCCTAGACCACCCATTCTCACTATGTCCTCCAAGACCGACACTTCCAACGCCTCCAAGGTCCCTGACCTCAACGGTTCCAACTACCTTCGTTGGTGCCAAACTATGCAGGCTTACCTGCGTACCCTTGACGCTTTCTGGGCCATCACTACGGATTGCCCCGACGAACTTACCGAAGGGGGATCCGACCGGGTCATTAATCAATCTCGGATTGACGACTGGAACTCCGCCAACGAGAAGGCCCTTGGTGCCATGGTCTTGAAAATGTCCCCCACTCTCGCTCACCCCTTTTATGACGCGACCTCTGCCAAGGAAGTCTGGAACGCCCTCAAGGCGAAGTTCTCCACTCCATCCACTGCCTCCAAACATCTGGAGTTTAAAGCGATGATGGACACTACCATCCCCGAGGACCAGCACCCCCAGGCTGCGTTCTCGAAGCTGAAGCAACACTTCGACCTACTCCGGACCTACCAGACCGAGGTCCCCGCCTCCTTACAATCCCTCATCGTACTTGTGAAATTACCGCGGTACATGGACGTGTTCACCCAGCTTCTGAACATGTCCACCTCTGGACCAGCCGCCACCTCTGTGAAAGGAAAGGAGAAGGAAGAAGAGGCGGACCCGACGAAACTCCCCACCCTTGATGAGATCGAACGGATGACTCTCGTGGCCTGGCAGCAATACGTCTCCAAGTGTAAGCCCAGACACGACGACCACGCGAAGAAAATCTCCGCGGTCAAACGTAAGCCTGCGGACCCCCAGTTCCAGCAGCAGCAGCAGCAGCAGTGCCCACAGGGGCAGCAGCAGCAGCAGCAGCGCCCACAGGGGCAGCAGCAGCAGCAGCAGCGCCCACAGGGGCAGCAGCAGCAGCAGCAGCGCCCACAGGGGCAGCAGCAGCAGTGCCCACAGGGGCAGCAGCAGCAGGGGGGGAACCAGCAGCAACAGGGAGGACCGCAGCAGAAGAAGAAGAAGACCACTCGTGGTCAGCGTTCCGCACAAGGGCAAGCGAAGCAAGACGCTCGCGCCCAACGTCGCGAAAATACTCATTACAACGACGCCGGCCCCTCCTTCGCCTTCTCTGCTGCCACCATCATCGACCCCACCATCGTGGAAGCCGGCCCCTCCGTCATCGACCCTCGCCGTCACGCTCACACCACTGGTGAGGCCCACTACGGCCCACCAGCCTTTCCCCAGACCAAGAATGCGATTTCTCTCGCTCGCCGTCTGGAGATTACTCCCACTATCGAGACTGTAAGACGTCTTGATAAGGTCGCGAACCGAAAACTCACTCGCACCCCAATCGTCAACCCTGGCGATTACGACTTTGGCGCCCCCGGTCCCTCGCGTCCACCGCAATACAAGGACCACAAAATGGACTCTCCAGTCCACCGCCTATCCCCGTCCTTTTCGGCCACCTTTGGCCTGGACGTCCCTTCCTACGAGGATGCGATGGAAGACGATTCGTCTTCGCTCCTCAATCGGCTTCACCAGCCCATCAAGCCTGCCGCCCTTGTTGAGATGGATGAAGACACTGTCTCCATCCACTCAGGCCAGGCCGAAGCTGGCGAATTCTATGCCACCCAGGATGACTTCTACGCCCCAGAAGAGGAAGAAGTCGAAATCCTGTTTGAGGATTACTTCAACCTGGATGACGGATTCGAGGATGACACGTACGTCTCTTCCTCACCCTACTCACATCTCTCAGACACTGATGAGCGATTCCCATATTCGCCACAGTATGTAGGTTTCATTCTATCGTCTGTAGTAGATAGTGATGCAATAGACATTGTTTCTACGCTCCCTTACTCCCTGTGTGACGGCTGTGAGAACCATAACACCAAAGGAAAAGGGAAAATGCGTGCGAACAAAGAGGATGCAGAAATGTGGCTCCTTGACTCTGGAGCTTGGGCTCATTTCACCAACAACTTCGACGCCTTCGTCGAGTATCAGGCCTACCGCGAACCCCGCTATACCCAAACAGCGAATGGCAAAGCGCCAGTCTTAGGCGAAGGCAGCGTCCTTATCCGCTACAAGGAGAATGTTGTGCGACTATCGCCAACTATCTACATGCCAGATTGTACTATCAATCTCATCTCTCTCGGCACACTCCTTAAGGACAATTGCCTATACGCTCAAAGCGCTGAAGGCTTTATGCACATCATCGATGATTGCACTAAGCGCGACCTGATCAGCTTCCACTCTCATGGAAGCAGTACTATGTACTGGGTGAGAGCCCCTATCGTCCATGAACACACTAAAGTGAATATCGACATGATCGCCGTGGACTACGAACTGCTCCATCGCCGCCTCGGACACCCCTCAAAGGATGTACTAAGAGCTGCGCGAAAACACATAAGAGATTTCCCAAGCGTAACTATTCCGCCCGTGGAACCAGTTTGCCCTGGCTGCCAGCTAGGCAAACAACCCAACCGTCCCTTTGCAGCGAATGATATTCGCGCAAAGACACCTTTTGAACTCATACACTCCGATCTGAAGTCCTTTGAGACTGAATCTTACCACAGATCGAGGTATATCATCGTTTTTTATGATGATTACACGTCCCAAGGATGGATTAAACCCCTCCGGACTAAGGACCAGGCACTTGGTGCCACCAAAGAGTTCATAAAGTACATCAATAATCAGTACTCCTGCCTCCATAAAAGGCTGGATGTCCGATGCAGGGGGAGAATATAAATCGAAAGCCTTCGGGCAACTGATGCGCGACAACGGCATTCATATCTATGAGTCTGCGCCTCACACCCCACAACAAAACGGACGAGCTGAGCGATTTATTCGCACTTTGATGGACAAAGCTCAGGCCATGCGTCTTCACGCTTGCCTACCTGATTCTTACTGGGAGTTTGCTATCCAGCATGCGGTACATTTGTACAACCGCACTCCCAAACGAGGTTTAAACTGGAGGACACCTCACGAACTTCTAAACAAAGTTCCTCCAACAATTTCTCATCTACGCGTCTTTGGATGCGCTGCATATGTTCACCTTCCAGTGGACACTCGTGGGGGCAAGCTGCAACCCAAATCGCAGCTAATGATTTACCTAGGAATTCCACCAGGTAACGAGCGCAACTATTTATTCATGCGCCCTAACAACGCGCTACATACGTATGCGCATGCCATTTTTGATGAGAACCTATTCCCTCGATGTCCAGGGGCTCGGCCTCACAAGCCGGTAAGTGCACCCCCACAACCCCATAAACATCCGAGACCACCCTCGCACCCGCACTCTGATGCGGAAAGCGACGATGACGGTTTACCGGGATTTCCTGAGCGAACTCGCCGTGTCCCTCCAAACCCAAGTCCGCTACCTTCTGAGCGAAACCCTTCGCCTGAACTGGTTGTCCCGGAACGAACGCCCTCTCCTCCTCGTACCCCTCCTAGGAGACTCCCTCCTTTGGATGCCCCTCCTGCCTTACCACGCCGTTCTGAGCGTATCAGGCAACCACCCCGCCGCCCAGGCAACATTTATGGAGAACGCCGTAACCCGGTACAACAAATAAAAGAAATTGAGCGCGATTCGCGCTGGAAAGACCTAACCGGTCAATCCACTCCTCCTGCGCCGGAAACACCCAACGTTCCCGGTGCCATGCCTCCATCCCCCACTCCTTCCGAGGACGACGTCGAACGCATGATCCGGGAAGGGGGAGACGCTATGGTATTATACCTATGCGCAAAGGCAGTACCCCTCGACGAAAGGCCTAACAAGCCTAATTACCGAGAATGGTCATACAGAGACCTTCTACGCCTACCTGAATCAGAGCAAAAGCAATGGTTCAAAGCGTGCGAAACAGAACTAGACATGCTGAAACAACGCAAAGTCTTTGAAGTCTCTGACCGCCCCACTGGCCGAAAGGTCATTAAGAATCGATGGGTTTTTGATGAAAAATCCGATGGCCGTAAACGTGCCCGACTAGTAGCGAAAGGATTCTCGCAAGTCGAAGGTCTTGATTTTGATCAGATCTTCAGTCCAGTCGTAAGATTCGAAACAGTGCGATGTATGCTCGCCCTAGCCGCCTTAGAGAACTGGCATCTGTCCGGACTCGATGTGCGATCTGCCTATCTATATGGCAAATTAGATGAGGAAATCTATATGGAATTCCCAGAAGGCTTTGCGCCTCCTCATCTTAAAAACAAAGTTCTCAGATTACTCCGCGCCCTCTATGGGCTTAAACAAGCAGGTTTAGCTTGGTGGAACGAGCTCAACCAATCAATGAGAGAACTAGGCTTTGAGCGACTCCAAACGGACGCCGGCCTCTTTATATACAGAGAAGCAAACCAAATTGTCGTAGCTATAATCTACGTAGACGATGCTCTCTTCTGTGGCCCCTCAAAAGCCTTTGTCGAGAAAGTCAAGGCTACCTTTATGAAGAGGTGGGAATGCCGCGATCTCGGGGATGCACGTGAATTCCTCTGAATGAACATTCATCGAATTGATCGCTGGTTACATATTGACCAGCGCGAATACCTCGAGAAAGTACTAGAGCGATGCGAAATGATCAACGCAAAACCCGCTCGTACACCTTTACCTCAAGGTTACCAACCTGAGAAGAACACAGCCCCTGTCAATGTGGAACTTCGGACGCGATTCCAGACAGTTATCGGCTCATTGTTATACCTTATGCTTGGTACTCGCCCAGACATTGCTTATGCAGTCACCCAGATGGCACGACAGTCTGCCAACCCATCACAGGAGCACTTAGACAAGGCCCTGTACATTTGCCGTTACCTACTTGGCACTCGCGACTACTCGCTTGTGTATGACGGTTCCTCTGGATGCGGTATCACCGCCTGTACTGACTCTGATTGGGGAGCAGATCCAGAGACTCGCCACTCCCAAACGGGATTCTACTTAAAGTTGGCGAATGGTGTTTTCCTCTGGAACTCACATTTACAAAAGACCACAGCCCTCTCTTCTACAGAGGCTGAATACATGGCCTTGAGCGATTGTTCTCGCCAGGTCATATGGGTTAAACAAATGTTTGAGGAATTAGGGTTTCACCTAAAACCCATTCCTATCTGTGGCGACAATCAAGGTTCTATTTTTATAGCTAACAATCCTGTCACCGAACGTCGCACCAAACACATACCCATTCGCTACCATTTTGTACGCGATGCTGTAACTAATCAGCAAGTAGAGATCTTCTATATCGAAGGGACTGACAATCCTGCCGATATGTTCACCAAGAACCTCGGATATGTCAAATTCGAGCAGTGTAGATCTCAAATTGGTTTAGATATAAAAACCGCAGTTAGCAGGACTAACTAGTGATACATATCACTACCACCTAATGCTTACGCGATTACCATGCGCTTAGCAAGGGGGAGTGTTGAACGAACTCGTATTACACGGTAGTAGTTCATTTATAGTAGTTAGTTCACACGCACTTCATGTAGCGTATATAGCTTTCGGACTCAGTCATCTGAGTTCCAATTGACTCTTGACCAGCAACCGCTATCATCTCTGAGTTACTACACATAGCAGGTAAGCCAAGTAACTGCGTACTGCATGCTTCCGACACATCTAGATTCTTGGGTAAGTACCGATCCATACTATGTTCTTCGTATATTGCCTTGGTAGTCATCGCCTTGATTTGTATGTCTCCTAATGGTTCCGCTGCTTCATTAGGCAGGCAGATACTATCAGTGATACTGCTGCTTCGTTAGGCAGGCAGTTACTAATAGCTAGTACGCCCTTCTTAGGCGTGTCGTCCTAATACGGTGTGAGATCTGTCCCTTAGATGTCACACGTAAGAGTCTAGTTCCTATCGTAGTCCGTAGCTATGCCTATATATGGTCTTAGGATCACACTGGATCTGCCTAGGCCGAATAGCTATACTCTACGCTTCTAGTGCTCCCGTTTTACCGTATTAGGGAATCCTTCTATTCACAGTTGTATTCACCGTACTCAAGGTGTTAGCTTCGTGCTATTGCCAGCGTAGCAACAACTATGTATTCTCTTCCGTAGTTTAGTGAGATTGCGCTCGTTGTCTCGTATGACTAGATGGCAAGGTTATCGTATGTTCGTGTACCGTAGTCTACCTAAAGACTCGGTTTATGTCCTCGTATAGCTTTCTCTGTGTGTGGAGCTGGTTTCCGCAGGGAACGGAAATACTTTATAGTTGGGTTATTCTCATTGGCCAGTCAACCATTTGACTTCTCTACTTATTCGGGCAGGGTTTTCGCTCACACTTTCCATGTTGTCGTAAAGGGGATACAAGAGGGGGTATGTAGGAGTACGGTAACAATACAGTAAGGGTGTCCTTCATAGCTATAGTAGGCGGGGGTGGACTCTATGTACACCATCGGATCAGGCGCTCTCGCACTGAAAATTTGATGGGTTAATCATATTGGCCATGCCTACAAAGGACATACCTTGTTGTATGTTCGACTGTTCCTTTCGAGGGAGCTGGCGGCGTAAGTCCTAGTCGACTCTAAGTACAAGTCTAGGGGGGGCGGGTCTCTAGTAAGTTACTGGGTTGACGAGGGGATGGGGCGTACCTGGTCCTATGCGCCTCAAGCGATGGTGGGGGGGGGAGGGGAAAGTCCACCCCGCGGTTGCTAAGGGCGAGGCCAAGTTTATATACTATGTGGTCAGATCTTAAAGTGTTCGGCATTTTCCTTAGGCGAGCACAGTCTGGTAGGGCGTAACTTGATAAGCGAAATTAGTATCAGCATGTCTGCTGAGTGTCTATCCTATTTTGGGACCGCTGATCCGCAGCTTTGACAAGACCGCAAAGTTCCTTCTTGATTTGGGAACGGCGTTTTGTCTTTCCTATTTGGGGGCAGGGTCCTAATCTTTCGGGTACAGTGTCTGACTTGTGTGATTCATCTCGGGCTGTGTCGGCCTCTACTTTGTATACCTAGTCCCTTGGATATTGTATTTAATGTACCTTAGTGTCAGTCACAAGTCGTTGCCCATAACAATGCACTTGATTGCGGGCTACACTAGTGTACAAGCACTTGCGCACGTCTGGGGCGCGGCACATCATAACTATTCGTACATACAATTATCCACCTAACATAGGTAGCGACGAACTGAAACACTAGTCATAGAAGTCGCGGGAGGGGACGAACAGACGAGAGAAACGAAGTACAATCAATAATACAGTCTCGGGGACGGGACTGTCAACGGACGTCACGGAACTGTCAAAACGATCGAGCCCGGAGTGCAACTGCGCTCGGGTCTCAGTTCACTATCTGAAGAAAAGATAACACATATGAAAGCGTCGAAGACGCTGGTTTTTCCAAAAATTATGAAAGATAAGCATAAAAAGATAAAACGAAACATTCGTTAGTGTTACTAGACGGGGATCGAGGTATACTCGATCAGTCCCTGAGGGACAGACGGCAGCGCGACGATCTCTGAGGTGCCGTGTTGCCAATAGAAATCTTCTTGTTTTGCCCGAAGTCGGCGCGCGTCGCGATAGAGCGACTGCGCTTCCGTAGCACGGCGTCCGGCGAGTGAGTTGGGATCGTCGAGATGAAAATCGTGGAGGAGCTGGGTGACGAGGTCTTCGTCCGGGAGGGGGATCTGTAAGATCTGATCAATTAGATCAGATAGTTCCGTCTCACCCATGAATCGGAGCGTTCCGCTTGCTGATCGTAAGAAGCCGATCTCTTCGAGAGTGAAGAGTGGGTTGGCTGATGGTGTGCGTTGCTGGAAAAACTCCCCCCGGTGTACTGCAGCGGGGGTGATGGTTGTGCCGTCGATAAAAATCACTGCCGCAGTCTCTTGCAGGCAGTCGAATGCCTGCGGGAGCGTTAGTACTGCTAGGATGGAATGTAAAACGCTATATGCGTCTGCGCGAAACTTTCGCATGTCTTCGAGATGGCGGTGACGGTCGATCTGGAGCCGGAGCACGTGCAGTTCATAGGATGGGGTGCGGCCGAAATATACTGTAGGGGGGTGACGCATCAGTTGCTCACTCCTCGGCGCTCCGTCCCAGTCGCAGGTTTTCTCCAGATACCTCCTTAGCGATAGATAAAAAGTTGTTGTATGGAATATCGCCGCATCGATGTACGGCGATGCAATTTTTCCTTCGGGCGGGGATGGATGGTAGTCCGGGTTATACTCGAAGGGTGGCTGGAAGTAAGTGGTACCATAGTTCCCGTTCATCTTGAACGAGTTAGTCCCATCGAAATGTCCTTTCCCGAAGGGAAGGACTCCAAACCTTTGATTCGTCCGGGTATGGAATTGATTTGGATCGAAAATCCCCTCCATCAGAGGGTTGGATCGGCTGAAAAACATCTTCCTGGGTCGATCCAGGTCTCTGCTCAGCGGCGATGGGTACTGAGAGATGTCGGAGCTCCATGTCGACGAGGAGGAGGTAGTACTCCCGGTCTCCGAACGATTATCTTCTTCGTCCACTTGCTGATCTGTAATAAAAATTGGGGAGGGAGTTGGGGTGACGACGTACCCCGATCATGGCGTAAGGTGCCCGTCCTCCTTGGACGGGGCGAGAAGTAGGAACCTCCCCATCGATGGGGAGGTGGTCGGTGGGATACTTGTTAGTCCTAACTCCAAGACTCTCTCACCCGGTACCTTCCTCGGCCGATCGTCGGCATCTTCGTCGGCGATCTTCTTTTCTTCCCGAGCTCGACTGAGCTCGCGTCTCAGTCCACTTGTATGGAGGAGGGAAAGGAGGGAAGGGGGATCGTCGTGTTGGGGAGGAGGGGTGAGGATGGGAGGAGGCAGTGCGCAGCTCTCCTGCTCGAGGAGGTATTCGAGCTGCGCTTGGTAGCCGGGGAGGAAGGGAGCGGTACAATGACCTAATTGGGTAAACATCGCGTAGGGGACGGGGGATGTAATCTTTCGGGCGTCGTCGGGTAGCGCCACAGTGGGTAGACTTACCCGACGCTTATTGGGTTCTGTATCCACTTTGGGTAACTCCGTGGGAAGTATGTAGACTAATTGGTAATTGCTGTCTACATTATTCAGCATAGGTCGCAGTGTAGCATACTGCGCGGAGTTCAAAACGATGACATCGGCTAGACAATTATTGATCGGGGCGTGCACAGGCGAGGCAAGCGTCCCAAGTCGTGCATTATCGAGTTTGGGCGGGGGCTGCCCATAGCTCGTGAGGGATGGTTCGGGTTGGAATATGGTCTGATAAGCATCTGCTAGGTGGTAGGAATGTTTTGGCATCGTGCCCCAGAGATTCCCTCCCTCTGGGGACTCACGATTAAATATTCTTTGTACTATAGTCGGGCTGTGATCTTCTTGCGCCTCATGCTCCGGGAATGCTTCCATATTTGGCTCATTTCAGATCTTCGGTTCCACTATTCTTCCCAAATAAGATCGAGTGGAGCTGCGCCCTCCTATTATGAGCAGTGCACTTCCATTTTTGGCAGCCGACGGCTGTACAAGAATTTCCATGGTCCGATTATCTTTGCCGTTAACATAGCTAAATCTTAGGTACGTTCCATCTAATCTTTCGTCAATGGAGACAAAGTTTTGCCGCTGCCAAGGGCGGCCGAGTAGTATGTCGAGGGGACAATCTGTAGATACCCAAAAGTTACTATGAGTAGTTAGTCCTCCTATCTGTATAGCTAGATCGGGAATTAATCCCTTTAATTCACCGTTACCTCCGTTCGCATCGTGAAGTGTTAAGCTAGCGTCGATATCCATCGGCACTTGCAGTTTTTCCCATAGTTCTCTAGTAATGATATTTACTTCACTACCAGAGTCTACTACGGCACTATACACTTTATTAGCTATGCGGACAGGAACTGTCAGTAACGGCCCATGATCCTGGCTCGTTCTGACATGATATGCTTGTAAAGCGGCGTTAGCCGATGTCACCTGTCGAAACCTAATTTGATCGGCCAACGCTTGTGTCAATTCCCGCGAGTTACCTAATATTTCTCCCGCGGTCAGTTCTACCTTAGTGCCGAGTATCTTAGTCAGCACGTCACGAGGATTTGTGGCAGCGGATAACTCCGTACTGTCGCACTGCCACGTTTCTGGAATGTTCCTTAGAAGGCTGTACACTCGCACGGGGTTTATTTCCGTCAACTCTTTCGGGAAACTCCGCGCTCCTTCCTTTTTCGGCATTCCCTCCCCGCTTCCTCTCAGAGATGTCGGCCATCTCTACATCTTCATCGTCACGCACATCGGTGCGTTCTCGTTGAACGTCCTTTGACGCACTTGTCGAGGGCGTCACTGCTTGATGAGGTAAGTCGATCACTTTCGATCGATCAGTTGCTGACATCGTTCTTTACTTCCCGGCCTTTGGATGGCGCGGAAGTGTTCTGGATGTCAGTCCCGTTGTTTGAACGACTTTGCCCGTTCGTCCTGGTCTTTCGGGGATGCTTTCGGATCATCCCGAGTGCTTGGTAAGTCGTCCTCTTTATTCCTTCGCCATTCGCGCTGATATTGATCTTTCCTTTCAGATCGATCATTCCTTTGGTTTCGGCGACTCGACCATGGGCGCAACGCTTCGTTAGCGTCGCCATCGTGAGTATTTGGTGAGTCTTTAATCACCACCTCGTTCCGGCGCTGACTTCCTCCCAATTTCTTGGGAGGTAGATACACTCCGTCCATGATTTCTTTTCGGGCGGTCTTTGCTTCGCGCTGAGACCGCACGACGCCGTAACTTTGCAGAATTTCGTCGACATCATCCTCGTCATCCTCGTCCATCAGTAAGTAAGGTACGAATAATTTCTCATCGTCCTCGTCCTCTTCATCACTGACAGATATTTCAGGTATGATATAGTTCGACGATCCGCGCTTCAAGCTGTCGCGGTCTACCATAATAAGGTTCGTCTGTGCCCGTTTGTTATCCCGTGCGTGTTGCTCAATCATTCGATGATAGCTTTCGATTATAGATTCGTCTGCTCGCCTATTGAGCGCACCTTGGTCTCTAGGTAGGTTCACCATACCCCGTCGGTCATAAACTAATTCTCCTGCGGTCTATTAATTCTAGCACGCGGGGACAATCGCTTAGGCGATGATCGTGACTGTTACACCCGAAACATTTAAAGGGTGGGCAGGTATTAGGTAGTGCTCTATTCCTACCATTACTTCCTCTTTGTAGCACTTCCCTTATAGTAGTAGTATTATTATTTTGTATACTACTTGAAGCATCCTTGAATGTAACAGACTTTAACCTGGGTTTTTCCAGGATGTCTGCTATCAGGGGTTCCACCTTGAGGGCCTTGATGTAAGCTCTTGCATATGCTGGATCATCCAGCTTAAGTTTACTCATACGATCTATGAGTGAATCTACATCGTCTGAGGACTTCTTAGGTTCTTTCTTCGGCTCAGGCTTCTTCTTTGCCTGTTTCTCAGGGGCCTTCTTCGATCCCTTGTCCTTGTGCTTCTTGGAGGACTTCTTCTTCCTTCGGTGTTCATCGTCGCTAGATTCATCATCTGAACTTTCATCAGATGAATCGGTAGTAGAGTCAGAATCAGTGCTACTCTCTTCAGAGGAGCTCTCGGTGTCAGAGTCAGTTCCATCTTCATCGAACTTGTATCGATGTAGTAACTGGCTTACGACTCGACTGACTTCACTAATCTGGAAGGGCTTACTCATATCTACGCCAGTATTACCGGCAAGTAGATGTATTTGCACCTTCTCTCGCATGTACTTAGGGATTCCTTTCCAAAAGTAGGTGTGATATTCTTCGTCCTGAATTACCTTCGCGGTCTTTAGCCATTGCGCAACTACTGTAAACTTGCGCTGGTAGGCCTTCCATTGTGACATCTTGTCCAAGCTCTTCTTGGCATACTTCTGAGTGAGCTTCCTAAGGTCACTCTTTCTGTACCGAGCATCTACTCGCTCAGCATCGTAGAGATGGAGGATCTTGGCTTTCATTCCATCCCAATCGTCTTTCTCATATTCATCAAGGGATTCGATCAGTCGTCCAACACTACTGCTATAGTAGTTGGTGATCCCTTCGCATTTCTCTTGATCGGTAGTGATGTTGTACTGGGTGAGCAATCGCTCATATTGCCGTAAGAAGCGTCTGACTTTAGAGTAATGTCCTTTGAACTTGTCAGGGGCATCTCGGCTTCTGTGGCTGGGTAATGTAGTAGGTGCTGTAGTAGGTGCTGTTCCTGAGGTGCCTACCATGATTCGTAGTGTCTTGTTGTGGATTTAAGGGTAAGTTACGTATTCCCTTAGGGGCTTGTTACGATATAACTTGTTGCTGAAACCCCTCGCGGTGGGCTCCAGTTGTCTTCTTCTAGATAAGATCAGTAGAAACGCTAAGAAAATGCTTACCAGACAACTAATCTTATCTCCACGGGTAGTAAACCTTTAGCAAGGTGAAGAGAGTACTCTTCCCTGGTCGAGTTGGTACTAGAAATAAGTATCAATCTCGTAGAAAGGGGTTGACTATCAGGTACGTGGTTTGTTCGTCAATCGTCAACGAGGTTGAGGGTGATTGGGGGTTCAGCAATACTGTTGAGGGTCTGGCTTTCAGTTGGGGTGGTGTACGAATTGTACACTGGATGGTTGGGGAAATGGTCTAGACAACTCTCAGGTTGCTAGGGGGGGGGTACTTGGTAGTGACTAGGGGTACTTCCCTAAGATGCCAATTGGCTCCAGTTGATTAGGAATGCTCAATTGGGTAGGTAGCGTAAATACGCTTCACTTTCGCTTACTGATTCACACACGTCACTTAGTCACACAGAACAGCTTTTCCTAAACTGAATCTATTATGCACTAAGGAGTTGGCAATCAGCTTAAATGTGCTCGACTTGACCCTTTCCCAGGGTACTAATGAACTATTAGGTCTCCCTACTAGCTGGGGATCTATTCCCTTTAGTTGCCCGCTCTGGGGTTTTCTCCCTAAAGGTGTCCTAACTGTCCCTATCCTAAGGGATACAGTATACTCCTAACTTGGGTCTAAGTAGTTCTATTTATAGCGTGGGAAACTTCTCTACACAGCCTCACTGTTTGTTTGTAGAGGGATACTCTTGTGAGCACTCGTTGGTTGAGATTTACTCAAGTAGGAACCTTTTTCCTAAAAGAGGAAACCTGCCAAATGGGGCTGAATCGCGCTCCTTATATAGTAGTTTACATGTGGCTGTGCTACCTTCGGTTCCGAGGTGGCTGTGCCAAGATATGACTCATACTGACTCATATTGACTCACTTTGACTCAACCTGTCAGAAAATGACTTGCAATGAGCTAAAAATAGCCTTTGGCTTGGCAATGACTCATGCTGACTCATGCCGACTCATTATGACTCATGCTGTGCAGGTCACATGACCATTCTGCTAGTCTAGGGGCAGTGCTTTGGCTAGTCCTCATTTGACTCACTTTGACTCATATTGACTCATTATGACTCATGCTGTGCAAGGTCACATGATCTGAGTCAGGTGATTCGCAACTGAGGTCACATGCTCCAATTGCTTCTCTGACACTTGGCTAAGTACTCAAGGATAAAAGAGATATTAAGAAAATGGTTTGCTAAGTAGTTGTAGGTAGTAATAAAAGTATGTTGGAAGAAATCATTTTGTTTCTCCACAACCTGTGAATGAATAAATAAGGAAAAATAGGGATACATACTAGACACTATGGTCTATATGTCCCTCAATTAGCTAAGCATTTGGACCGTGGGAATATAGTAAAAACTCAAATCTCGGGTTAAATGTCTAGCATCACATATACAATAACTATGTATCCGCATCCAAACAGTTTGGTGCAGGTCAGCGCCGCCGAGGACGACTCAAGTTACAACCTAGATGAGTCAGTCGGACCTGAGCGAGGAAAACCGCTCACCACGTCATTCGGGCGTATCAAGGCCGTATCGGGCAGATCGGACGCACCAGAAAGGTTGTATATTCATTCAATATATTGTAGGAGCAACCGCACATCACGATACGTGAAGACGGTGACACTGGAGTCGATCGAGGCGAGTGCACGCACTTCGACAGCACCACTCTGCAGCCGAGCCGCGACTTACCATATATGGACACTGCTCGAGCGCACCGCGACTACCACCTACGGACATCAATACGGACTATACTACAAGTCATTTATTGAATCTTTTGGTATATTTCTTCTGATCTTACCTTCTATTCTGTTTGGACAAACACTTACAGCTAATAGTTAGCCCCTTGTGTTTGAGGGGGAGTGTTGGAATCTTTATTCCATATTTGGTATTACCTGCTTACTTAAGCAGTACTTACATCGGACCACTTACCTTTAGTTTTACTTAGTGACTTACTGAGTATTCTACAGGTACTACTATTCTAATATTATAGTGACTTACTGAGTATTCTACAGGCACCACCTTTTTACATGGGACTACTTACTTCCAGCCGCCATTCGAGTACAACCCAGACTATCACCCTTCCCCACCCGAGGGAAAAATAGCATCGCCGTACATCGACGCGGCGATCTTTCACACAACAACGTTCTACCTATCACTAAGAAGATATCTGGAGGAAGTATGCGATTGGGATGGAGCGCCGAGGAGCAAGCAGCTAATGCATCATCCCCCTACAGTTTATTTCGGCCGCACCCCATCCTATGAGTTACACATGCTCCGACTACAAATCGATCGCCGCCGCCATCTCGAAGACATGCGCCGTTTTCGCACAGACGCTTATAGCGTCCTACATTCTATCCTAGCAGTACTAACTCTCCCGCAGGCATTCGATTGCCTGCAAGAGACCGCGGCGGTCATATTTATTGACGGCACTAACTATCGCCCCCGCTGCAGTTACACCGGGGCGAGTTCTTTCAGCAACGAGCACCCTCAGCCAATCCCCTCTTCACTCTCGAAGAGATCGGGTTCCTCCGATCAGCAAGCGGAACGCTCCGTTTCATGGGTGAGATGGAATTAGCTGATCTTATTGATCAGATCTTGCAGATCCCTCTCCCAGACGAAGACCTCGTCACCCAGCTCCTCCACGATTTCCACCTCGACGACCCCAACTCACTCGCCGGTCGCCGCGCTACAGAAGCGCAGTCGCTTTACTGCGACGCTCGCCGTCTCCGTGCCAAACAAGAAGATTTTTATTGGCAACACGGCACCTCAGAGATTGTCGCGCCGCCGTCCGTCCCTCAGGGACTGATCGAGTATACCTCGATCCCCGTCTAGTATCACTAACTGAATGTTTCGTTTTATCTCTTTATGCCTATCATTCATAATTTTTGGAAAAACCAGCGTCTTTGACGCTTTTATATGCTTATCTTTCCTTCGAGATAGTGAGTCGAGACCCGAGCGCAGTTGCGCCCCGGGCTCGATCGTTTGACAGTTCCGTGACAGATTTTGACAGTTCCGTGACTGTCTGTTGACAGTCCCATCCCCGAGACTGTAATATTGTTTCTACTTCGTTTCTCTCGAGTGTTCGTCCCCTCCCGCGACTTATTATGACTACTCTTTCAGTTCGTCGCTACCTATGTTTGAAGGATATGTGTATGTACGAATAGTTACGATGTGCCGCGCCCCAGACGCGCGCAAGTGTTTGTACACTAGTGTAGCCCGCAATCAAGTGTATTATGGGCAACGAGTTGTGACTGACACAAAGGCACATTAAATACAATATCCAAGGAACTAGGTATACAAAGTAGAGGCCGACACAGCCCGAGACTGAATCACACAAGTCAGAAACTGTACCCGAAAGCTTAGGACCCTGTTCCCAAATTAGAAAGACAAAACGCCGTTCCCAAATCAAGAAGGAACCTTGCGGCCTTGTCAAAGCTACGGATCAGCGGTCCCAAAATAGGATAGACACTCAGCAGACATGCTGATACTAATTTCGCTTATCAACTTACGCCCTAGCAGACTGTGCTCGCTTAAGGAATATGCCGAACACTTTAAGATCCGACCAGATAGTTTATAAACCTGGCCTCGCCCTTAGCAACCGCGGGGTGGACTTTTCCCCTCCCCCCCACCATCGCTTGAGGCGCATAGGACCAGGTACGCCCCATCCTCTCCACTCCCCACTGATTTACTAGAGAACCACCCACCCCTCCTAGCCTCGTACTCTATGTATGGGAGAGGCCGACTAGGACAAGCATCGCCAACCCCCCCGATTGGAACAGTCGGACATACAAGAGGTATGTTTTCGTAACTATGGTAGATAACAGTAACCCATCAGAACTTTCAGTGCGAGAGCGCCTGATCTGATGGTGTGGAAAGTGTCCATCCCCTGCCTACTATAGCTATGAAGGACACCCCTACTGTATCGTTACCATATTCCTACAGTACCCCCTCTTGTATCCCCTTTACGACAACATGGAAAGTGTGAGCAAAAACCCTGCCTGAATAAGTAGAGAGTCAAATGGTTGACTGGCCAACACATAACCCAACTATAATGCATTTCCGTTCCCTGCGGAAACCAGCTCCACACACAGAGAGAAATATACGAGGACATAGACCGAGTCTTTAGGTAGACTACGGTACACGAATGCACGACACCTTGCCATCTAGTCATACGAGACAACGAGCGCAACCTCACTAAACTATGAAAGAGTAATACATAGTTGTTGCTACGCTGGCAATAGCACGAAGCTAACACCACGAGTACGGTGAATACAACTGTGAATAGAAGGATTCCCTATTACGGTAAAACGGGAGCGCTAGAAGCGTAGAGTATAGCTATTCGGCCTAGGCAGATCCAGTGTGATCCTAAGACCATATATAGGCATAGCTACGGACTACGATAGGAACTAGACTCTTACGCGTGACATCTAAGGGACAGATCTCACACCGTATTAGGACGACACGCCTAAGAAGGGCGTACTAGCTATTAGTAACTGCCTGCCTAACGAAGCAGCAGTATTACTGATAGTATCTGCCTGCCTAACGAAGCAGCGGAACCATTAGGAGACATACAAATCAAGGCGATGACTATCAAGGCAATATACGAAGAACATAGTATGGATCGGTACTTACCCAAGAATCTAGACGCAGAGTCTATAGGATTACTTACCCGATCAAGATCACACTCGTGTGTACAAACCTACGGAGCATATAAGAGGGTTGATCAACGCATCAAGCCAATCTCTACTGCAATTCCCCAGGAGTTTAAGGTCACCAGAACAATACCATACGATCCAATGATAACATTGGAAACCCTGAATGTACACTTTGGCCTACAAAGGCCCACTCGGAAGTTTACCCAGGCACGAATAGACAAGATTTTGAAGGACATGGAATCCCATCAATTCTTGTGGCCTGAAGAACGCGATTTGTTTATCTATACGCTGATCAAGAATGAAGCAGCTATAGCCTTTGAAGATGAGGATAGGGGAACTCTTAAGGAAGAGTACTTTAGCCCCTACAAGATACCTCATGTACCACATAAGCCATGGCAGGAGAAAGGCATACGACTTGCCCCTGCATTGCGACAACGAATCATAGATCTCCTGCAACTTAAGATAAGAGCAGGAGTCTATGAATACTGCCAATCCCCCTACAGATCACGATGGTTCTGTACATGGAATGAAGAGAAGCAGAAACTGAGAATAGTACATGACCTGCAACCACTAAATGCAGTTAGCATCAAGGAGTCATCAATTCCCCCACACCTGGATCAATTTGTAGACCAGTTCTTGGGAGGAAAATGCTTTACAGTCCTAGATCTATATTGGGGCTTTGATGCAAGAAAGATGGATCAAGCTAGTCGCGACATGACAGCCTTCCAAACCCCACTAGGACTACTACGGATAACCTCATTACCCACTGGATACACCAATTCACCCTCTGAATTCCAAGAATGCATGGTGTTTATATTCCAAGATGAAATTGCCAAGCAAGTGATGAATATATTCATTGATGATGCACCAATACGAGGACCACTTACCATCTATCCCGATAAGGATGGAAACCCTGCAGTTCTGCCAGAAAGACCAGGAATACGACAATATATCTGGGAACATGCAGAAGACTTGAATCGAATCTTACATCGATTGGCAGAAGCTGGAGGAACCTTCAATGGAAAGAAGCTTCAAATCTGCCAACCCCAAGTAGTAATACTTGGCCAGAATGTAGGAATCAATGGAAGAGAACCCGACGTACAACGCGTAAAGACCATAAAGGAATGGCCTACCCCTCAAAGTGCTACAGAAGCCAGACAATTTATGGGCCTATGTGGAACAGTTCGCATATGGATTCCTAATTACTCCCAGATAGCAAGAAGTATAACTTCTACCTGGAAGAAGGATGTACCCTTTGTCTGGACAGAAGAATGTCAAGAAGCCTTTGAGACTTTGAAGGAATTGATTACAACAGCACCTGCACTCCTACCTATAGATTATACATGTGGATGACCAATAGTGTTGTCAGTAGACTCTAGCTATATGGGGGTAGGGATGATTCTGTCACAAATAGATGAGCATGGTAAACGCCGCCCCTCTAGATATGGATCACTCCCCTTCTCATTAGTGGAAGCTACCTACTCCCAGCCCAAGCTGGAACTATTTGGCCTATTTCGAGCCCTACGACACTTCCGCCTATATGTAATTGGAGCCAAGAACCTCATAGTAGAGGTGGATGCCAAGTATATCAAGGGAATGCTAAATGAGCCTAAACTGCAACCAAATGCAGTAATCAACAGATGGATCCAAGGAATCCTTATGTTTGATTTTACCCTTGTTCATGTACCTGCGACACAGTTCAAGGCACCAGATGCATTATCCCGAAGACCACTGGAAGACCAAGCCAAGATAGAATCTTATGATGATAGCTGGCTTGATGAAATTGCCCTGTACTACGCACATTATGGACCCAGATTGCGTAAGGACAATGGAATAGGAGAAGGTATCTCTAGGAGCATGACAGCATATGTACTGTCTGCCCAAGAGAATCAAGATACCACCCTTAGGCAGATATACGAGTATCTGACCAATCCCGAGCTGAAACCTGTCACTAATAAGTTTCTACGAAAGGTTACCAAGTACTTCGTAAAAGCAGGATGCCTATTCAAGCGAACCAAATCTGGACATCCTCTCTTAGTGATATTTGACCATAGTAAGCGGGAACAGATCTTGAGCCAAGCCCATGAGTCACTAGGTCACCACGGTGAGAAAGCCACCTGGGAAAACCTCAGACGCCGCTTCTATTGGCCACAAATGTACCAAGATGTACGGCATCATGTCAAGTCTTGTCATGAGTGCCAGGTTAGGAATACCGCTAAAGTTCATATCCCCATTATTACCCCACCACCAGCTACTGTATTCACGAAGGTTCATATAGATATCATGCACATGCCTATAGCAAAGGGGTATCGCTATATAGTGCTAGCCAGAGATGACTTATCTAAGTATGTCGAAGGCAAAGCTCTACGACAAGCATCTGCCCGAGCAGTGGCCCAGTTTGTGCTAGATGATATTATATACAGATATGGAGGTGTGGGAAGGATAGTCACAGATAATGGACCTGAATTTAAAGGAGTCCTATCAGACATACTTGCATAACATGGAATACCTCAAGTGTTTATTAGCCCTTACAATTCACAAGCTAATGGAGTGGTTGAGCAAGGCCACTTTGCAATTAGAGAAGCTTTAGTGAAGGCTTGTGAAGGGAAGATACACTTGTGGTCAGACAAGCTGCAAGCAGCCTTATTTGCAGATAATATTACTGTACGACGATCAACAGGATATTCTGCATATTATCTTTTACACGGAGTTGATCCAGTATTACCCTTCGATTTATGGGAGTCAACCTTCTTGGTTGGAGGATTTGACCAAGAACCTTCCCATGAGGAATTATTAGCACTACGTATAAGGCAAATAGAACGACGAGAAGAAGATTTGGAAAGAGCCATAGCAACCTTACGAGATTCTAGATTGAACTCTAAGCGCCAGTTTGAAAAGTGATTTGAAACCAGATTGGTGTAAGGAAGCTATGCTCCTGGAGACTTAGTCCTAATCAGAAATACAGCAGTCGAGAAAGAGCTGAACAGGAAAACTAAGCCCAGATATCTAGGACCATACAAAGTCATCAGACAAACCCAAGGAGGAAGCTACAAATTAGCTGAAGTTGACGGAGCTCAACTGGCTAGACCAATTGTGGCATTCAGAGTAATACCTTACATACAGAGGCACTCCCTAACACAGTTAAATAAAAGGGGAGAAGACTCTGAGGTAACCACAGATGAAGAAGAAGCTCTATCAGAAGATGGAGAAGACTACGAGCACAAACTCAATAAACTACCCTCAAAGCTTAATACCACCAATAGCGACCGATCTGACACAGAGTCAGACATTGGTTGAAACTGCACACAGTACTAGTACCCTATCAGAGTGGCGAGTTCATTTCCGTCGACAAAACTTGCATATTCAGAATCGATTACGGCAGGTTACCTATCATTGGGTAGCTCACTTGCTTACTGAGCACCCCACCCGAATTTACCACTCCACATTTGGTCTCACACCCTTAGCTGAGCCGACAACTCACACGAATCATATAACTATACCTAGGACTAGCCTAGAGGAGACTATAGTGATACCCTCAGCTACTGAATGTACTGAGTGTAGATCTGCTTGTAAGAACATACAACAGGTAGAACACGACAGAGAAGAACTACGGGCATTAGAGAAGTACATCTTAAAAGCCCTAGATTCTAATCAGGAAAGTACGATATCAGACCACCTAACAAGTCCAGCTGTAACGCGAGACTCAATTGAAATTGGCCAAAGCCATGTCGAACAGCAACAACCCATTCAGGAACCATTCTCACAATATATTAAGGGATCCAGACATGCTGAATGTGCCTGGACAGGCCCATCAGGGGCCACAGGAGCAAGATCCGCCCCCATATCCCCATACTCCACCCCGCGTGAGGAACAACGAGTTTGTGCAGCAGAGGATATTGAGAGATCTGGCTCTGCTGAATGGAGTCTTGGAAACCCATTCCCGACGAGTACACCGGGAAGGACACTGAACGATGGTATTATTACTGAGTCTGGCTGGAACTTACAAGGCCGAACGATATATTCGCAAGATGTGCCGTATGTGTTACCTAATTCATCAAACCAAGAGCAGGATTCACAGACAATTGACCCAGCATTACTACGGATATCACCGATAGAGTCTATCTAGCCGCGTATATTACTTAGGCGACCGTTGAAGCTGTAGAACTTACCACATTCCGCCATTGCCTGCCACATCCCATCAATCCTGCCACCGGTAAGCACAACTTGCCATCCAGCAACGCGACTTATCCTTTTCAAGAAGACGATCATGGCTGCAAACCTGTGTTTCCATCACAACCGAGCCATCGGCACGTTCGTTTACGTGCACAAACTCAGCGCCCACACTGGCTATGCCATGGGGCACGAATTCATTTGCCCTCCTAGCAGCGATGATCAAATCGCACTCTACACCTGGATGGAGGAAGAGCCAATATTTGTTGGTCATCTATCATGTGTCACTGGACATTGGCACGATTGCATCGACATCCAACTTACCCCATCGCCCCATTATTACCACTCAGCCGATAAAGTCCCGGACAAGTTCCTACTTCATATTCCCCTTGATCTTATCTGTCTAACTGCGGTACAGTCTTTGATACACCAGTTCCGATTACGGATAGATCGATGGCTTCGAGTAGATAAGTGTCCAGATCACCTCCTCCCAGTATACTATTTTCCCACCCTTACACCAACACTAAACGAGGTGTACCTCAGACCTCTCACTTCCTACGACGTTCCCAGTACATCTGTAGTTGTTACAGTCCCCTTCTTGCTGTAGGAAACTTTTGCCCTTAAATACCGTTATAAAGAATAAGGAGCAATAGCAATATGGCAGAACCGGCTGATATTGATGTAACTGTCTGGAATTTAGGTTTACATCGCAATCTATGCGACCGAATCATCAACACACTACACAATTGGTTGCATGATCACACCTTCCGAGATGATGATCATACTCCCTCCTATTATCATGCTACTGTACATGTATAGAGACCGAAGGGAGAGAACGAGGAACCCTTTGGGCTGATTGGCATTGTCAGCATTGTCTAATCATCTACCGATACGCTACAGTATTTGTTGAAACCTACAACGATCTAAGTACCCGAATAAGAAGTTTGGAAGGTGACAGAGATCTGCCAGAAGAAGAAAGGCGAACAGAACTTGTGGATTTGCTATCACCACCATTCCCACCAATTGCAGGAAGGACCATAGCTGAGATCCTCCGTCAATTCACTGAACAAGAGCAATCCCCACCACCAGATCCTGACCCTCCAGAGCACGAAGCTCAAGTTAACGGAGGTACCTTAGCCGATATCACCAATATTATTTCTCAATCTTGAGCTAGCTACTAGTCAAGAAATTTCCCCTAGCTCTGTAAAGGCACAGCCATTACCTTAATTCCCATCTTCAGTATCTATATATCATTGGAGATTAGTGCCCCTAAATACCGTCATAAACAATAGGGAGTTCTGACCCAAACATAGTCATATTATCTTACACAAAGCAACAGCCATAATACCATCAGACACAAATGGCTGAAGCTAATGGAATAGTACAGGAAGTACTAGATCTTCGCAAGCAACAACAATTGCTTGAACATATCCTACAATTCCTACACACCGAGCTCATGCACCACGTCCGTGAGCAAGGAGAAGATAACCAAATTCGATACCATGCTACTGTACGAGTGATTACTCAAGGTCGCAACCGAGGAACACCTACAGTGCAATGGCATTGTATCTACTGCCATGCAATCTACAGACATGCCCGCCTTTGTAATTGGTATCATAATGACCTATATTCCCGAATTAGGCAAGTTGACCCGATTAGGATGGACTGTTAGAAGATAGAATGGAGTTAATTCATTTCTTAGAACCCCCATTTCCGCCCATAGCAGACATGGAGAGAGTTCTTCGTGAATTGACTCAGAATGAACCATCCCCTGAACCAGAGGAGGAAGAAGCTCCCCCTCCTAATCAGGGACAGCAAAGGGCTAATGGAAGACCCCAACTTGATTATCCTTGATTGAATGAACAATCGGGGATGATTGTTTTCCATTCCCTGTGGATGACCTGCACCAAACTGTTTGGATGCGGATACATAGTTATTGTATATGTGATGTTAGACATTTGACCCGAGATTTGAGTTTTCACTATATTCCCACGGTCCAAATGCTTAGCTAATTGAGGGACATATGGACCATACTGTCTAGTATGTATCCCTATTTTTTTTTCTTATTTGTTCATTCACATGTTGTGGAGAAACAAAATGATTTCTCCCAACATACTTTTATTACTACCTACAACTACTTAGCAAACCATTTTCTTAATATCTCTTTTATCCTTGAGTACTTAGCCAAGTGTCAGAGAAGCAATTGGAGCATGTGACCTCAGTTGCGAATCACCTGACTCAGATCATGTGACCTTGCACAGCATGAGTCATAATGAGTCAATATGAGTCAAAGTGAGTCAAATGAGGACTAGCCAAAGCACTGCCCCTAGACTAGCAGAATGGTCATGTGACCTGCACAGCATGAGTCATAATGAGTCATAATGAGTCGGCATGAGTCAGTATGAGTCATTGCCAAGCCAAAGGCTATTTTTAGCTCATTGCAAGTCATTTTCTGACAGGTTGAGTCAAAGTGAGTCAGTATGAGTCAGTATGAGTCATATCTTGGCACAGCCACCTCGGAACCGAAGGTAGCGCAGCCACATGTAAACTACTATATAAGGAGCGCGATTCAGCCCCATTTGGCAGGTTCCCTCTTTTAGGAAAAAGGTTCCTACTTGAGTAAATCTCAACCAACGAGTGCTCACAAGTGCACCCCTCTACAAACAAACAGTGAGGCTGTGTAGAGTAATTCCCACGCTATAAATAGAACTACTTAGACCCAAGTTAGGAGTATACTGTATCCCTTAGGATAGGGACAGTTAGGACACCTTTAGGGAGAAAACCCCAGAGCGGGCAACTAAAGGGAATAGATCCCCAGCTAGTAGGGAGACCTAATAGTTCATTAGTACCCTGGGAAAGGGTCGAGTCGAGCACATTTAAGCTGATTGCCAACTCCTTAGTACATAATAGATTCAGTTTAGGAAAAGCTGTTCTGTGTGACTAAGTGACGTGTGTGAATTAGTAAGCGAAAGTGAAGCATATTTACGCTACCTACCCAATTGAGCATTCCTAATCGACTGGAGCTAATTGGCATCTTAGGGAAGTAACCCTAGTCACTACAGAGTACCTTTCTAGCAACCCAAGAAGTTGTCTAGACCATTCCCCCAACTATCCAGTGTACAATTTGTACACCACCCCAGCTGAAATCCAGACCCTCAACAGTTTGCTGAACCCCCAATCACCCTCAACCTCATTGACGATTGACGAACAAACCACGTGCCTGATAGTCAACCCCTTTCTACGAGATTGATACTTATTTCTAGTACCAACTCGACCAGGGAAGAGTACTCTCTTCACCTCGCTAAAGATTTACTACCCGTGGAGATAAGATTGGTTGTCTGGTAAGCGTTTTCTTAGCGTTTCTACTGATCTTATCTAGAAGAAGACAACTGGAGCCCACCGCGAGGGGTTTCAGCAACAAGTTATATCGTAACAAGCCCCTAAGGGAATACGTAACTTACCCTTAAATCCACAACAAGACACTACGAATCATGGTAGGCACCTCAGGAACAGCACCTACTACAGCACCTACTACATTACCTAGCCACAGAAGCCGAGATGCCCCTGACAAGTTTAAAGGGCACTACTCTAAAGTCAGATGCTTCTTACGGCAATATGAGCGATTGCTCACCCAGTACAACATCACTACCGATCAAGAGAAATGCGAAGGGATCACCAACTACTGTAGCAGTAGTTTGGACGACTGATCGAATCCCTTGATGAATACGAGAAAGACGATTGGGATGGAATGAAAGCCAAGATCCTCCATCTCTACGATGCTGAGCGAGTAGACGCTCGGTACAGAAAGAGTGACCTTAGGAAGCTCACTCAGAAGTATGCCAAGAAGAGCTTGGACAAGATGTCACAATGGAAGGCCTACCAGCGCAAGTCCATATTGAGAGTTTCCTGTAGCCATTGAATGTCCAAAAGATAAATTAATCAGATCATTAGAAGTATCTGAATCTTCGTGATGATGAAAAACGGTATGCAGAATCACCTTGAGAGCTTGACAGAACGGGGCAAGGGTAAGAGGTACCTGAAGATGTTCTGTGACATAAGTATGAAGGGTATTACTAAAAGCATCACTATTGACAGTCTTGTCATTGACAACATAGAGATAGTCCCTGTAAACCTTGACATTATCTGGAAGCACCTGGTGAGCAAATATCAAGACCACTTCTCAGATAGGACCAATAGGGTAAATAAAAAGACAAGAGACAGATCCCAGGAGAAAATGTGTGACATAACCATCTTTTTCAGTTATATCTCGAGTTTTGATATACTGGCAGATAAGTGCACATGAACTGGAAAGGAAATAAAAGTTGTGAGGCCCATCAAGGCAATTGACAGATCACAGTGGACCAAGTTCGGTGTCTTGAGCAACACTAGGTGTAGAGGTGTGAACAAGGACCATGTGGAGGTGGACAAACTCATGGTATAGATGCAAATAAGCCCAGATCACAACTATTGAAAAAAAAAAATCTATATAAACATGGTATCCAGAGACTCACCATGTTTATGAACGAGACAACCTTGAGCATCCCAGAAATGAAAGTAATCAAAAACAGAGGAGTTGGAATGGATATGCTTGAAAACAAAGTCAAGGAACACATGAAATGAATTATGAGATGAATGGACAAAGGAGAAACCATTGTTGGTATTATGCAAAGGATCCACAGGCCATTTTAGGGGATCGCTCGACTTGAGAGCAGTGTCTATAATAAGATTGAAAGGTTTCCGATTGACTTCAAGCAAAAGTTGATTGAGTATTGATTTGGCCTTGAAGCACAATGCTTGTACCATTTTCGGAAGCAGATCAATCCATAAAGGAAGTCCTTTGACACTGAGGGTATCCTGTCCTTGATTCCAATGCATATTGGGGAGCTTTGTGGAGTTGAAAGCATACATGCTGACAAGATGGATGAGCTGCTGCAGAGCGTTGAAATGGATCAGATAACTCTCTTTCAATATGGAAAGAAGATCATTTGAATAATATCTTTAAGTATATCGATGAAACAGTTTGAAGCAAAAAAAAAGTACATACTCCATAAAAATGATGGACAGATCTGCAAGCATATGAGCATGGGCTTCCAGGATTGCAATAGCTTGAAAGCAAAATGTAATGAAGGCTAGGTTGGAAGAAATGGATGAGGGAGGTTGGAAAGTGTCGTCTTCTCAAAGGTGCCAAAAGGTAATGAACTGATTGAGAGGACAGAGTGAAGTATCCCTCTGGTTGTCTGATATATAAGTGAATATCAGGAGAAAGGATAGGGCATGAACAGGCTCAGAAAGGTCAGCATTGTCAGTCAAGGCCTGATATAGAACACAACAATGTTTCAGTTGCTGAGACGAGAGAGCAAAAATTGGCAGAGACTTATTCAGCGAATGGAGCATGGTGTATATATACATGCCCCAGTGTTTTGCACATTGAAACAGGTATTCTTGGATCTAAGGGCACCCGGTGGTTTATTCTCGAGTTCAGGAGTGTCAAGATTCCTAGAAGAGCAAATAAATAATGACTGTAAGAAGTATAGAAACTGACATACCCTTTGGGAGTATGGATGTGTCTTTGTGGAAGGACTTCCATACTTTCAATGTCATCCCACATCCATTTGAACATGATCTTGATGGCTGGCATGGTAGGAGATAGTATATCGCCATGTGCAGGAACAGCAACCAGAGATAAAAGATCTTGAATGAAATGACTGCTGACAACTTGAAGCCATCTTGATCGCTGGAGGAAGCCAGTTGTTTTGCAAGCATTGTCGGAAGGGTTCAAGGAAAGCAGTAAATGGTTCTCCTTAGGATGCATGATGGACATGTATTCTGCAAAAGTTCCATGTGGATGGTCAATAGCCAAGTTAGGGTTAACATGAACAACTAGTTGATGACCCCTGAAACCAAAGATATGATGGATTTTGCAGGGTTCCAATGACATAATAGCATTCATATGACATTCTCTACAGTACCATTGCAACGGCGTTCTGGAGCCAACAGCAATACTGCAAGACTCAGCAAGGCACATGAAACCATCAATCAACTCAAGACCATCAATAGGAGCAATAAAATCAGATGAAGAAAAGGGGGGAGGCACCATGAGATCCAATTCTTCAAGAATAGTGGCCAACTCATCAGTGGAGGGACATGGCAAACAATGCCGAGAAGTGTGACTGTGTATATAAGAATGGTCCAGAACCTGAGAACATTGCAGGCATATGACAAGCTTGTGAGTGAGGTTAATGTGAAGTCTGGAGTGAGACAAAGTGTCCAGATGTGAGGAAACGATTTCGGAAGGAAGCAATTACATGGAGTGTTGCTCTGAGTCCTGCTCCACATTAGGTTCTGGGGTTCTGATGTCATTTTGACCAATAGAGTCTGGTAGGAGAATTCAATCACAGGTTACTGATGTAGCAAGAATGCATTGACCATTACCATCATTGAAGCTCTCTTCACAAGAGTGGGGTTGGAATGTGGAGAAATTCATATATGTGCCATCTGAACCATTTGAAAAAGATCCATCATCATGAGGTGACAGGGAAGCATTTCCTGCATCTGACATGCATCATTCCCCATGATCCTATGGCATTTGATTTGGTGAGTTAGATGGCCCATCACTGAGATTATTGTTGTAGAATATGAAAAAATCCAAAAGAATAGGTTGTGTGTTAGCTTGACAACTTGATCTCAAATATGTCCTAAGCTGGTCAGGATTTCAATTCCTATGCTCTCTGCAAGGATAATGGAAATGTGAATTGCAAGATGATAGTATGGCCTATATGTACTACTGTAAGTCACATACAAGATTGATGGAAATAAACTTGCCTTAATACCAGACATTTGAATGAGACTGGTGAACAGTACATGGGTTGTAAGGTCACAAGACTTCTCATTGCATTGGAGGCATTTTAAAAAAATGCTGTTTGATAACGGCCAATGGTGAATTGTAAAAAAAAAAAACATACTGCAGCATGGTGGGAGATATAAATGCAAGGTGTTGCAATAGTTGATGAAAACTGAAAAATGGAATTGCAGTGAGATGACACAACTCTGTTTAGGATAGAAGTAGAACAATACACATGTGGCACCTATGCTATTTATATACTAGGATGGCAATTTCTATGACATACCCAATGAAACTATGAACACTATACAGCATAAATGGTGAATTTATACGATAGAATGATAAAACAAGACTGAGAAAATTGAACAGTTCATCTATATCTCACAGAGTATGAAGGGGAAGAAAGAGAAGACAGGACGTCTACCTCACTATAGCACAAGAATAAAATTAGGTGATTTGATATGTATGCAATTCAACATTATATGGGAAGGTGATGTCCACGTCATCAGAGCAAGAGGGCAGGATTCCAACCCTTCCTAATGAGAAGACTGACAGTCAAGCTCGCATGTAGCAATTGATTGAGATCTAGAAAAGCTAGAAAAAAGAAAAAGACAAGCGTAGAATAGAGAGGAAATAAATAAGGGCATACCTAGAGCTCTCAATTTCCTAAGATCATATGAAAAGGATAAGACCTGACATCCACATCGATGGAAATGACAATGAGGGTAGGCAAATCAATAACATAATCACAATCATCAAAATGAGATTGAATGAAAGTGTAGAAAATATGACATTCATGTTGCAGAGAATGACAAGTAATTGGATGACATACACATCATTCAAGGAGTATTTGACAGAAAACAAATAAAGGGAATAAAGACAAAGTGGCATTGACTAACAGAGGTTATACAGATAACGACATTCACAACATCATGGAGAGGAACTCAGAAGAGAGGGTGGGATCTAAACCTGTCCTGATGTGTGAGAGGACTAATAGTCTGGCTCACATGTAGTAATGGGTGAAAAGTGAATGCTAGAACAAAGAGAAAAAGGAGGAAAACATCACAGCAGCACATCAAGATGAATTGGTGGAGAGCACACCTAGAGTGCCATTTTATGCAACACTGCATGTCGTTGCAGAGAAAGAGGTAACATGGATGATTCAATGATATACATGCCATGAATGCTGAATAGAGGGAAAGAGAGAAAGGATGATGTTCACGTCGATGGCTCTTGCTGAGATGCACCAAAATGGTGGAGATGAAGGAAGATAGTTGCAGAAAGATGAATGAAGAGAGTGGTTCAATAAGGTATATGCCATATACACTGGATGGAATGGAAGGGAGTAAGGGCGACATTCACCATCCAATATATGTTGTACTGAGAAATGTTGATACAGTTAGGATCAAACATGGCATGCACAAATACCAACCAATTGTCACATACATGATGATCACATTACCAAAAAGGGAAGCTATAGAAAAGATAGGAAGAATGTTCATCATGTTCATAGCACAATAATGCACTATCTGAGGGCTAAATTGGTACAAGGGGAATTTTATATAAGATAATAAGGAAAAAATTTAGCACTGAAAGTAGTCCACAGCAGTAGATAGTATGCTGCAGTGAGTGACTTTGTGGGATACTGATTACACACGCTGATCACGGTACCAAAGAGTGAACCATATATGATGGGGATGAACAATAGGTCTACATATATGCAACACAACAATGCACTATCTGAAGGCTAAATTGGTACAAGAGGAATTTTAGAGAAGGTGATAAGGAATAATCTTGTCACCAACAGTAGTCCATAGCAGTAGATAGCACGCTGCGATGAGTGACTTTGTAAATTAATGCAGGATACTGATCATACATACTGATTACAGTATCAAAAAGGGAACCATAGTGCTAGAGGGGGTGAATGATGAGTCAATAGCACAACAGCACAGCATCTGAGGGACAAATGAGTACTGGGAGAGATATTCCAAAGATAATAATAAACAACTTTCTCATTGATAGTAGTCTGTAGCAGTTGATGGTATGCTGTGGTGAGTGACTTTATAAATCCATAGGATACTGATTACATAATCTGATGTGGACATTGCCAATCACACTGCAGAAAAGATATGAAGGATGTCTATAGCATGACAATGTATTATCTGAGGGCCAGTTTTTATAGGAAGAGATGTTCCAAAAGTAATGAAGATGAATTCACACAGGACAGGAAGCTCATATGTTAGGTTACAACCCCAACTACTAACTAACTGGATATTTCCTCCAGACCCCCTTCAAAATATACATGAATCCCAAACTACTAACCTAATCCAAACTAACCCCTGGAGCCTTGACCTAAGAGAATGGTGGAAGGGGGCATGAGCATTGATGATCGGATTGACATGCTGGTAGAGATCAACAAGGTTTGAAATTGGTGCAGTGGAGGTGGGACATGAGCATTGAGGCAAAGAAAAGCATGATGGAGGGGAAGGTTGAGCATTTGCATTGAGAGACATAGTAGAGGCTGGATAAAGAGATTGCTAGGTCTATCTCGGTGCAGAGGCAACAGCAGAAAAATAAACCCAATGAGGGAGAGTACTCACTTGCTGTAGAGCATACTTGCAAGCTAGTTGCTAGGAGTTGTTCACAATGTGATACAAAGTAAAGAACTTAAATTGTGGCTCTGAAGGAGCTGGTTTTATATAGTGTACAGCAATTGTATGTATCTATTGTGAAAATATCCTAAAAGGATGAAGGCTATGTAATGCACAACAGTAAGCAGCCAATGGCAGAAGGTGCACATGGTATGGCACAATATGCCAAGAGAATGGTGTGATGTTTCACCATAATGATATAATATATTGTTATCATATAGATAAGAGATAAGGATGATGTCACTGGTCTAGAACAATGATATCATGGGTCTAGATGAATTAGTAATCATGAAGAGTGACCCAAACAAGGATAAGGTTAACATAATGAAACCTAACTATTTCAATACTCCACCTTGCTATTTATGATGAAAGAGATGAATAAGGCATAAGGGAAATTTTCTTGCAGTTCTCCTTGAAACATTGCCATGTTAGATTTTTTGTAAAGATATCTACGACTTGTTCATCAGTGGAAATATAGAAAAGTTGGATTTTTCCATCTGTAACACATTCTCGGATATAATGTTCCAGAATTTCAATGTGTTTTGAATGACCTTCTTGCACTGGATTAGCAGCAAGGAACATGGCATCTTGATTGTCACAGAGCAGGGGAATAGTTTTGAGGTTAAACCTCAGTTCAGAAAGAAGGATCCAAATCCAAGAAAGCTGTTTTGCAGCTTCTGTCATTCCAATGTATTCTGCTTCTGTTGAAGACAAGGTTATTTTTCATTGTTGTCTGGAAAGCCAAGAGACTATTCCATTGCCAATGAACATCACATAACCAGAGGTAGATCAATGAGTTTCATGATCTCCAGCCCAATCTATATCAGAATATGCCATAATGCCGGATCAAGAAGATCTGTTATATATGATGCAGAGATCCTTGGTACCAATTAGATACCACACTATATAGAGTGCTTTCTGCAGATGTTCATCTGATGGATTGGTGGAGAACTATGACATCTTAATTACAGCAAAGGCAATATCTGGGTGAGTTCCCAGCATGATATACAGTAGTGATCTGATCATCGACTAATATTGACTATGGAGTTGGAAGAAGGTTTCCATGGTAAGAGAAGCAGGATTATATCCGGAAGAAAAAGGGGTACAAGCTACTTTGGCATTATCAAGTTTGAAATGACCAATAATCTTTTTGGCATAAGCAACTTGGTCTAACTTCAACGTTCATTTAGAATGGTTGCAAGTAATACGCATGCCAAGATATTCTGTAGTAGCTCCAAGATCACAGCTTTCCCATTTGCTCATAAATTCTTTCTTCTTTCTCAAGAGATAGGAGTGGTTGGAGCCAAGAAAGAGAGCATTGTCAACATAAATGACTAAAATGATAATGTCCTGACTGTTAAAATGAACATAGACACCAGGATCTCCATATGTCCTAACAAATTCCATAGCTAAAAAAGACTTGTGAAGCACCTTGTTCCATTATAGGGCAGCTTGTTTCAAACCATAGATTGCCCTTAGCAAGCAACAAACTTTCTTCTCCATGCCAAGTTGGACGAAACCTTCAGGCTGTTCCATATAAATTTCTTTGTCAAGTTCTCTAAATAGAAAAGCAGTTTTGACATCTAGCACTTCAATTTCCCAATCTTTGAGTGCTGCAATAGATAGAAGAAGTTGAACAGTCTCAAATCCTGCAACTGGTGAAAAGGTTTCTTCAAAATCTATCCTGTAGACTTGTGTAAAGCCTTTTCCTATGAAACAAGCCTTGATGTGGCCGTCACTTTTGACAACATATACCCATCTTCCTTTGACAGGTTTTTATCCAGGTGGAAGGTCAACCAATTCCCATACTTTGTGCTCTTTAAGTGACATAATTTCTTCTTTCATTGCAATCCTCCATTTGCTCTGATCTTCTTTCAGAAGTTTCAGAACATCCTTATAGTGCATTGGTGTGGCAGCCATGGATACTGCAGAGGCTAATAAAGAGCCAAAGAAATGTATACTGTATAAAGATACAAGATCATCTGTTTCATTCATGGGAACAGACGATTAAACTTCTCATTTAATATCCACAGGTGGTCTAGCTCCATATGCATTATTAGGAAGAATGCATGGATTGCAGATATGAGTACCACAATGAGGTTCATCTTCTTGTGGTGGTTCAGAAGAAGTAGGAGAAGGAGTATGAGGATGCTGTTGGTTTCCTCGTGAAGGGAATTGTTGATTGGGATCATGATCATCCATAGGTGGAAATAGATAGTGACAAGTGACTGGAATATAGTGAGCTGAATCAGGGTCTTTATTCTCATCTTGATTCTGATCTGAATGGTTGTCTGGAATAGAAATTTTGATAGGTTTGTCTTCTGACTTTCCAGAACAAAAGAAAAACACAAGTTTATTGAATATGGCAGTGGAAGAAACAATTACTGTTCTTCTCTTAGGAGATCAGAAGTGGTATCCTTTTGTTCCTTTTTCATATCCAATGAAGATGGCTTCCTCTGCTTTCGCAACTAGCTTATTAGCTCGATCTTCTTTTGGAATGAAAATATAAGCACGACATCCAAATACTTTGAAGTAGGAAACATCAGGTTTACTACCATTCCATTTGGATATGGGAGTAGCCCAATCAAGACAATGCATGGGCTGTCTGTTATAGATGTGGAGAGCAGTCTCAACAGCATCTTGCCATAAAGATGGTGGCAAACAGGCATGTTGGCATATAGCCTCAGATTTTTCAAGGATTGTGTGATTAAAGCATTCAGCATGACTATTTTATTGAGGGATATGAGGTACAGAGGTTTGGTGCTCTATACCCTTGGATGAGAAAAACATCTGAAGAGAATGATTAATGTATTTTCCTCCACAGTCCGAACATACAGAGCAGAGATGAAAACCAGTCTGATTCTCTGTCCAAGCAATCAGATCCTGAAATGCCTGTATAGCATCAGACTTGGAGCACAAAAAAATGCAAGCTACCAAAACCAGAAGTATCATCAAGAAAAGTGATGATTCCCTTGTTATGAGAACATGACAAGGTCAGCATTTTGCACAAATCAGTATGGATAAGGTCAAGCATGTGAGATGAGCATGAAGACGAAGCAGGAAAATCCTGCTGATGTACCTTGCCAAGCACACAGCCTTTGCAAGTAGGCATTGAAGTGGGTGGCTGTATGGCAGGAACATCCATCAAATGCTGATGAGCATGACAGAGAGTGTTCTTGGAGGAATATCCAAGATGATGATATCACAAGTCAAAAGACTTGAGATCCTGCAAGGAGTTAACTGATCCAGTAGAAGTGATCAGAGAGGACTGAAGCCAGTAGGAGTGGAGAAGGTGGAAATAAAGCAGATGTCTGTATTACCACCCTTCCTTAATTGTCCCAGATCTTAGTCTGATCCATAATCTCACATAGCCAGCTTCAGTAAGAGTATTGATTGATAAAAGTTAATTGCAAGCATCAGGGGTATGCCAGACATTTTGGAGAATGACAGGAATAGCCCCTGTCTTTTCCTGTTTAAATATCACAGTACCAGGACCATACATTTGCATAATACTGTCATTAGCAGTGCCAGCAAGATGTGTCCCTTTCTGCAAATTAGAGAAATCCTCAAGATAAGGTGTTATGTGATCAGAACATCCTGAATCAACAAGCCAATGGTTCTCAGTAGTGTGATCTTTCACACCTAGGGCAAATGTCCACGAATAAGCAGAATCATAGTAGTATTCACCATCAGGTACATTGTCATACTCATCATCTGATCTAGCATCATAGTTGTGCTCTTCACAGAGTAAGGTAGAATGATCTACACTGCCTTTTCAAGTACCATCAGCATTACGCTGGAAATCTCCATGAAAACTAGCAACAACATGTGCTTATTTCTTCTTTGGCTTCTTGGATTGTGCTCCTCTCTTAAAGTGCTGGGAGAGAGGAGCTGGATTGAAAGGACAAGGAGGAAGGTCTGGCATGACCAGTACCAACTGGTCCCATGGATTCTTCAAAGTCTCCTGCTTTAGCAGTAAAAGACTCAGTATCTCATTGGTCATTGGCAACTTCCTGTTGAAACTCATCAATATCCATCATCCTACCTGTCATATCACCATCAATGACATTGGCAAAACCATCGACTTCATTTACTCATGCTTTCCCTTTCCCTTTTTGGTTCGTCTGCTTGTTTGAGGAAGAAGCAATAGCACCCTGCAAAGCAGAAGTCCTTGTGGACAGCTTATATGGCTTCTTTCCTTATTGACTTCATTGAGTCTAATGGGGGCGACTAGATCTCTGTCCAGGACGACCGTATAATTCCCAACAGTTTGTTGTCAGGTGGAGTTTCCCACAGTGGTCACAAACAGGACAAGAGGGAGCATGTTGAATCGTATTCATATGATTTACTTCGCTTGGAGTAGCTTCAAGGTGGTGAGCCAAGGATCTCCATTGCAGACGAGCAGTAGAGCGAAGTTGAGATTCCTGAAGTATCTTAGGAATGATGGTGTTGGTGGTGAAGTTTGCAGCCATGACAGTCTGCACAATGGTGGATACCAAAGGTTGGTATGAATAAGGGAGTGAGTTAAGCAGAATCATGGTGCAAAGATTGCCAGGAAGCTGTAGTCCAGACATGGACATTTTGTAGAATGTGTTCATCATCTTATTTATTTGAGATGGAATATCCTCAGTATCCTAATGGTGATGTTCCAAAGGGTCTACAATGCACGTGTTAAGTGCTTTTACAAAAGCTTCAGATTGGCCTGTGATGCTGGTGGGAGAATAGAGGGTTGCGAGTGCCTCCCAAAGATCCTTTGCTAGAGAAGGACGAGCAATGTTCCCAATGGCAATGTAGTTCTCTTTCATGAGATGTTGCATATCTGCATGAATGAAAACACCAATTAATGCTTGAGCCTGATGATCAGAAGAAATCCAAGCAGCTTGAGCATCAGCATCAGCAAGTTGCTGAGTGAAGGTAGAGGTCCCATCAACTACATTCCACCATGTTGCCATGGTGAGAAGGTTGTGGACTTGGCAAGACCAGATGGAATAGTTGAAAGCACCTGCAAGAACTGCAGTGTGGGCCTGAATAGCGGAGTTGATAGAGAAAGACATAATGTATCTGCTTTAGAAGATAAAGATGTTGGTGACGAAAATCTGCAAGAAATTCTGATTAGCATGCATGACAGGAAAGATAGGAAAGGGAACTGGAGCAGGTGGAATAAGAAGGTTTGTGACAAGGTTGACATCTTCTTGAGTGTTATTGTTATCATTGTTATCATTGTCCTCAGTTTCTTCATTTCTATCATCAGCTGGCTTGGTATCCAAATGCTGAGTGAGACGCTGCATTAAGGGAATTTGTTCTCTCCAAACTTGTATTCATTCCGGAATGTTATCATCAGAACGTACAAGTCTCTCGAATAATTCAAAATCAGTATGTGGAAAGAAATGTGAGTTAGAGATAGAATAAAATTGTCCCTTTCTAGCCCTAAAACTGACTTGAAGACAATTGTGAGAAACGTATAAAGAAATACAATTTTTTATACTGTTTGCAACAAGATGAAGATGAGAACCAGTCCAATATTTAAGATGCACGGAGGTACTCCAAATGAATCCAGGCTTTGCGTAATTCATGTAATGACCTCCTAACTGGGCCAGTAAGGGCCAAATGTCTACAGGAAATAGGAGCAGGTTCAGGACCTGGGACAGGCAATACTCTTGGAGCCTGTCATTGTTGTTCTTCACGATAGCCTCATTGAGAGATGTAATGTCCGTGGCAGTAAAGATCAGGGACATCTCGACTGAGTTCTATGTGAAGAGAAATGTGATCAGCTCCTAGTTTGATCATGATGTTATACTAGGGGTTCTTCCTCTTCCACACTCATCACCACCTAGCATCCATCAACTCATTCCAGATGCATTGCATGGGAATGTTGGAATTATGAGGATATCTGATGAAGGAGTGGAGGTAGTTAAATTGATGGTGCATGCACTGGTGCTGACTGTCCTTTCAAATGATGTCTCCTTCCGAGTTGATAAAACATTCAGGATGCTCATAGAGCTCCTGTTGAACATTGCAGTCCAAAACTTCATCCAGTTTCAGAGATTCATAGAACTTGATGAAGTATTTGCTAAACGTGTGATGATTGCATTGCATGATCTCAAAGCCTTGGTTGTGGATGGAGTGAGCAGGAGTAGAGTGGTACTTCTCCATGGGAAACACATAGCCAAGTCCTTCATAGAAGGATGTGATGGGCTTATTCCAATACATAAGTCCTTCCTTAAAAATTACATCCTGTTTCAGGATATACCAGACAGGACCTTCTTTGACAATGACCTGCAGTAAAAGATCACCACAATAGAGAGTGGGAATTTGTACAACCTGAGTGAAATGAGACGAGACCTGTAAGTAATTGGTAGCATCTATCTGAACAAGGGGTACTTTTGGTCTGATCAACAGATTGGAAATATTCTGGTATGTTACCAGTTGATGTGTAAGATTGTTCCTATAAGAGACAGTCTGATGTCTATGGATCCTCGTCAGTACATGGACGTCTTTGGAAAACATCACAAGCTGATTGTTCAGAGTTGGATTGATCTGAAGAGGATTCATTGCTTGATCGAGATCTATTATCTTGCCGAGTTCCATGATCTTGTCGATGATGAAGACCATGTCGTTTGGATTGATGTTCTCATTGATGGATGCATTGTCTGATACGATGACAGTATTATTCTTGAGCATAAGAGGTGGGATCGAGAATCTATTGCTGATGTCAGTTAGAGGTGATCCGTCAAGAAGTGATCTCGAAATAGGACCATGAATGACTGTGATCAATGCTTTGGTCAAACCATGGTTTGGTGTTGGTGGATAAGTTAATCCAGGTGAGGTCAAAGGGGAGGATGCATTCCTCAAAGGGAACTGGACTGGGTGTATTGGAAATCGTTGGACTAGGCATTGGTGGATGAAAGAAGAGGGAGAGGTCATGGTAGGCTTGAGTATGACGAAGGAGTATTCTTATAGCACAGGTAGGAGGTAGTTATGGAATAACTGATGTCCATGGAGTATGCAAAAAAGTAGGATGGAGGTGAGAAGCCAGAAAATCAATATATTGGAGAGAAGCCAGAGGAGGAGCGCAAGAAGGAGGAGGATGAGATGGATGATAGATGGTTCCAGGTGGAATAGGAAATTTGGCTGAACAATGATGATTCACGCAATTCAAATGAATGCAACAATCTCCACACAAGATAGGACAGGTGTCCTTATCAAAGTTGGAGTGACACTTCCATGTACAATGGTGGGTAGGAGTAGGATTTGGGGCTTGACTAACCTGGGTAGAAATGATAAAGTTCCTATGCTGCCAGGTTAGCATTCATCTATGTGATCATAACACAGATAAAAAGAAGATATAATTCTGCTAATAATAGCAGGCCAGGATTGCCCCAGATCCATTGGACCTGACCCATAAACAATATCGGAATGACAACCATTGAGCCTAAGTGGGGCTCATAACCTAAAGAGATTGCTAGGTCTCTCTCAGTGCAGAGGCAACAGCAAAAAGGTAAACTTAGTGAGGAAGAGTACTCACTTGCTGTAGAGCATACTTGCAAGCTAGTTGCTAGAAGTTGTTCACAATGTGATACAAAGTAAAGAACTTGAATTGTGGGCTTTGAAGGAGCCGTGTTTATATAGTGTACAGCGATTGTGTGTACCTATTGTGAAAATATCCTAAAAGGATGAAGGCTGTGTAATGTACAGCAGTAAGCAGCCAATGGCAGAAGGTGCACATGATATGGTGCAATATGTCAAGAGAATGGTGTGATGTTTCACCATAATGATATAATATGTCATCATCATATAGATAAGAGATAAGGATGATGTCATGGGTCTAGATGAATTAGTAATCATCAAGAGCGACCCAGACAAGGACAAGGTTATCATAATGAAATCCAACTATTTCAATGGTAACTTTACTATAGAATTTGGTGAGGAGGGGATACTCAGGGCAGGCAAATGGATGAGTGACCAACTGTGGGTGTAACTTTGAAGTCTGCTTGCAAAGCGGACCCTGCCCAGTCCAAGCACCCTGTGTTGAGGGTGAGACTTAGCACTGAGCACTGGGGCCTGAGGCCTAAGAGTTGGTAGTGTAGGGATGAAGGTTCTGCTCCCATTCACCTACATAGGAATTTTCCAGCATTCGATGCTGACCCTTAGGTAGCTTGGGGACTCTCTGGGAGTCCATTATCCAATCATTCCACCTCCCTGTCCCCTCAAATGGTGTATGTCTGTACAAGGTCCTATAGACATATTCCATGTGCCTTTGCGACAGTGGATGTGATGATGTTCTTGGCAAGCTTTTCATCTCTAATTTGGGTCAACCCCTGCATGTTACACAAAAGTTAGCAAGTATATTCATGTCACAACCAAAAGAGGGCCATCTTCACCTTATTCTTAGTATCTATTGATTATGATCTGAACATGGAGAGTTACTATTCACCCTTTATTTTGGATAGGTATCACATCATCATCTCTTTCAATCACTTGCTGGATTTGAGGTGCTGGTTCCACAGACCACTTTCCCATCAAACTACCAAAAATGGAACACCTAGATGTCCTCAAAATTAGGGCCAAAGAGATGTGGCCATGATTTATTGATGTGCTCATCCCTTTCTTGTGACTTTACAAGGTCTTGTCCAAGAATGAAAATGACCTGGCAGAGATTCTCAACCATAGGGGAGAAGGTGACCTTATACCTGCAAACCAAAGGGTGGAAACCACATTCAAAGACATTCCATTTTCTTCTGCAGTGTTCAATATTGTCATTGAGACAGCATCCTGTCAGAGTGAGTATCATCTTACTTGCAGAAACCTGTGCTGATCAGATCACAGTAACCGCTCTACCTTCATCTCATTGTCCTATTGGAGAAGAGAATATAGTTCAAAGTACACATGAAAAGTTCCTCAAAAACAACTTGCTAGATAAACCCTCAGCCACTGCTATTCCATCAACATTCTGTGAGCAGCAGGTGAAGATCACCCAAGCTATCCCCTATGGATGCCCTTACATCTACAAGGACTGTATTCCTACAATCTTGTTACACCCCATCTTTGGTCAGTTTATTGAGGACACCAGGAATATTCCATTGACTGTAGAAGACAATAAGCTAGCTATGGATCTTGTGGGTACCATGTCAGCTTTCTACTCTAATGAGTTCAGTTGGATCAAGAAGATCCAAGGTGTCCTGGAAACTTATAATGTTCACTTTTATATCATCAAAATCAAAACCACTGGATATAAAGCTGATGGCAACATCTCTACCCAAGGTTATCGATATGTTATTGCTGAGTTCAAAAATAAAACTGGAAATACCTCGGTAGAACCATACTTTCAGACCATAGGATACTACCTGGAATAGACAAGATCAAATGCTCCTAAAATGCTGAATTCTCCTTTGCTGTGCCTTCTATTGTCTATTTTCAGTTGGTTTTTATTGCAAATGTCAACGTTGAATGTAACCTGACTATCTTTTGTAGGATCATACATTGTCTTCACTGGTACCGCTTGGAATCTGCATCCAATGGTACAATTGCTGTCAATCCAAATTGCATTTCACATCCATAATACTGACACCGACAATTTCCTCATCTTGGCATGACATATGACTGCATTTTGCAAAGCTATCCAAATACTAAAACAATATTACAATGCATTGCAACCACCCCAATCCTTGTCAAGCATGTCGTCCCCCCAGCTTTTTCCATACTGCTCAACCTATACCTCTTGGATCACCAAGCCCAAGACCAAGCAAATTGTATACCTGAGGCAGCTTTCCAAGGACAAGCTCTTCTTTTTCAGTTTTGAAGATACTTACCACAGACATTGGATCTGTATCAAGTTTGTTCAATGGTATTCAGTTGACAATGGTATTCAGTTGAGGCTCATGAACATTGTGTGCTCTTGGAATGTGCTCTCACATTGCAGGGTTTTTGAAAATGTTCTCGGTGGCTGGTTTATGGTGGTTATAAATGATATTAGTAAAAATGTTATTCTCTAAGCCAGTCTCCTTAACCACGAAGGAACTCATAGCAGAAAAACTGGCAAAATTCCATGAGGCTGGCTTTGTCCATGGTTATATTCGAGATATGAACATCATGATCTTCAAGTTGAATCAGAAAGATTTCAAAATTGTGGACTTTGACTGGGCAGGAAGAGCAAATGAGGTGACATACCCACCATGTGTCAACAGGGAGATATGAAGGCCAAGTGAAGTGATAGATAGGTGACCAATTCTTGCAGTGCATGACAATGCTATGCTTGATCAAATCAGTCATTGGAAATAGCAACCAATGTAATGGGATAAATGGATAGCATGATACTATGATGCAAAAATAGTATGCTGAGCTTGATCTTTCTGAGACTTGGAGAGTAATTACTAGTGTTGAAAAAAGTGAGCTAAGGTATAATAGCTATGAACAAAATGAAATGAAAAATAGCTTCCCAAGGTTCTGAGCATATTCCAGATCTTCTAACATACCAGAAGCATCTCACACCACTCGAAAGAATTCCATCTCGAAATGGTCCTCAAACTGTCTGTCGTTCACCTGGTCATTGCATCGGAGCACAGTCCCCTGCACAGCTGTGGTGCTACAACATGCATGTCAAATTCTTTGACCTTGGTGAAAATTTCCCTGGCTAGTGTGTGACTCAGGGGGTGGCTCGGCCATCATGTGCATGTAGAACACCCGGGTATGGGGAATCTCCCATGGTAGGAGCTCCTCAGATTTGTCAGCAGGGTCTCAGCTGGAGTACTTGCAAGTGTCTGGCCAGCATGCAAGGTGCTATATCACACAGACAGCTCACTTCTCAACCTACTGTGAACAGTATAAGAATGGTTTCAGGCATGTTACACTGATGTGTGTGGAGAATCTAATACATATTCCATTTACATATTCTGTCAATTGTCAGTTTTCCAGAACACAAGTTTTGGCATGTAGTTTGACCATGTATTGTCACAAAGATCATATAATGTCATGACTGATTTCATGGTCCAAAGTATAACATCATGGCCATGGGCACACCTTACACCATAGATCCTCACATTCTACTTACCACTACCCGCATTCACACTACCCTGATAATAATTCCACATATCATACAGCCAAAGGAAGCCTGGCAATCCTGGATCTGAGACAACCTCACAAGGGACATGGTAAACAATCCAACTTCTCTGCCATGTTCTGCAAAGTGTAATATATATCATTTCAGTTTTCAAAGATAAAATTACTACAATCAAATGCCAGCTCACCATACCCCAGGCTTCTAAAAAGCCTGCACTGCATGCCCTTGTGTCACTATAAAGGTGGCATGACCTTGGACATCCTATGCTTTGATGAGGTGTGTACCGACAATCCCTTGGTCACTAGTCCTAATTACATGGACGTACCACTGGAAGCACTCTCTGATGTCAGGGAGGGGGATTTCTGGTGGGAAGCACTGCCACCAGGTGGTAAGTGGCTCATTTCAGAGCTGGTTTCATTTCACTTAGCATTTTGATATCTAGTTTCTTTGAGGATTCTCAAGGAACCCAGACTACCCATATTCAATGATACCCCAACTGAAGAAAGTAAGTCTAGCCAACTATTACGGAATACAGGTGGTCATGCTGACCTCGAATGATAGCACTGGAGCATTTGTTTACTGAGGACATTGAAACATCTAGGATGACCTTGGATCAGATGAAGCCAGGTAAAATGTGCAGCATTATCACCTAGGGATATTGAAGATGACATTCATGACAGAGGAACAGTACGAGGAAGCTGTTTGCCCTTGCGATGGCCCTGCCATCCAGGATTCCAGTGGTTTCAAATTTGCCTTGAATCCAATGGGAAAAAGGTGAGCATCTGAACTGGAACAAGATCAACAACACCATACAAAGAAGAAAGCTGTTGCCATAAATCATAAGCTGCCTGTGGCAGTGGTAGTGGCAGAAAACATGGGCAATGCTGAGGCTAGGCCTTCCACATGCATCAGTCTGAAAAGGAAAGGCAAGGAGGACATTTCCATCTGACAAAAAGGCCTGGATGCATTCAAAGTACATTATACATGAAATGGCAAAACAAATGAGAATGTCCTGATACACTGAAATTATCTCAGGATTGTGATGCATGCAAATCCTGTGGTTTACCATGTGCATGGCCCACTTCCAATCTCTCAGCCTTTTGGGGTGAGAAGCACACATGCACCAGGTGTGCCTCACAGAAAATCAAATATGTGATTGCTTGTGAGTCATCCCAAGGCCTTTCTTTTTCGATTTCTTGGCTGAAGAAATGGTTAGGCAAGTTTATTTGCCCTGTGTGAGGCAAGGTGACGGCTGGGACCAGATAGTTCATCATGCTAGACAGGTTGGCCAACAAGCCAACATAGTCCTCCATTTAGTTGAGCAACTCTATCGTGGACCTGCAGTCAGATCTAAAAGCCATCCAGGAAGAGCAGTGCATGCTTGTGATCTGAGTACAAACCTGGAGCTTCAGCTTGCATGACTGAAGAGAGCTAACTCTTGAAACAATTATATAGTTATCTCTGCATATTATATATTTCCATCAATATGTTCATTCTCACATGGAATGACTTGTCTAGGTACTCCGAATATTCTGACTGTTGTTCTGACTATTGCAAAAGCTTGGATAATTCAGAGCTATAGTATGATACCAGTTTCAAGAGTTACTTGATAGTCACTCTCTTGAACAAGCATGGTTCCCAGAGCTCCAAGAGCTCCAATGGATATCACTAGACCATTGTATGTCACAGGTCCAACTTCCATTAATCACAAAGAGACATCCAGCTCCACCATCCCTGTACACACTCTGAATGATTCTGGTTCCTTGAAAGAGACATTCATTCATTTTATATCATATTTTTCTTCGTTTCTGAATCCCTATCTCAGGGTGCAGCCAAAGAACTCCAATATACTAGTCGATTGAGTATACATACATGAAAAGAAGATTATGCAACCATTTATGCCAGGGCTTGAACATATTTCCCTGCAAATGTATGCCCTTAGCCTCCTAAGCAGAAATTTTGGACCTGTTCTGAAATATGCTCTGGGGCTGCTTTCTGCATCTTCTCCACATATGAAGCACACTCGTCCCACTGGGCGAAGTGCCATGTCACCACATTAGGGTTAACCCACAGTGGGGCATTTTGGAGTCCAGCTCCCTTTCCTCAGAAAGCCCTGAGTGATTCTTCATCCAATAAGGAATGCAATGGGGGGATGGCCAGACTCACCTTGGTCTTGCTGTGGGTTTTTCCTGTATCACACACCTGTTTATAATTCTGAGCACACAAGGTCCACAGGTATTCAGAGACAGGTCCTGAATGTGTCACAGACCTGCAAAGGGCATGAGCAATACTTGACTGCTACCCCCTCCCTAGTTGATCCACATAGGAAACCAGTGCTTCTGGTGCTTCCATTGCCATAGCTGAGAATTTTTCTTGTCAATTTGGTAGTTTTGTAGGTTATGTTTATGATGATTTCTATGGCGATGACAATGGCATTCAGATGGAAGTCAGTGTGAGAGTGTGTCAACTGGAGGGAAGCAAACTGGACTGGGAGTTCAGCAGCATGGGTGATCGAACTCAGGTACTTCACACAACTCGGATCCTTTTCACAAAACCTACAAATCCCTATTGAAAAAAAGTGAAAAATAAGGGAAACAGGATTGGAGCCCAATGCTGCATATATGCAAGGGTAGAAATATGGTGGAAATGTTGTACTGTGGCCACATGTCACAAGTGAAAACTTTGATGCATAATGAGTATGTCCTGAAATGAGTGAGGGACAGGAGTTGTGCAATGGGTCTGAAATGGTGTAGGAAACCTCAGAACCAGTCCAGGTTGATTTACAGTCATGGAGTGCTCCTCCTGTTAAAGAAGGTTTATTGCTGAGAGAAAAATATCCACAATATCAATACAATTTCTGGAATCCAAGAGAGGGAAAGAATTCATCCAGGGGCTGTGGGTTACTTGCATTAATTTAGTAGTACTTTATGTATAATCATGGACTTGGAGGATTGCAAATGGTACAACAGAGGTTGTAAGATAAAAGTAGGGTCAAACATGCAACCAAATCCCTGGGTCAAACTACCAGAAGAACCATTCCACAGTCTTTGGGAGTGGTAGTGATGCCGAGGGCCCTAACTTGAGTTACCCATAACAGCGCCCCTCTATAAGGCAAGGGGAGACTGAGGAGTTGATCATGCATCAACTTGCATGTATGCATAGTACTTTTTTTTTTTTTTTATATGCCTATACTTGTGATTGCATTTATCTCATCTTTTGAATATATAATTGTGTTAAATGTCATCCAAACCTATATCCTTTTCTCTCCAGGTTACTTGGTAAGGATGTTCTGGAAGCAGATATTTTACCAAGTAAATATCCCTCAACCAATTTGCGGGAACCCGCTGGATAAAGGACAGCATTTTTGAATATCCCTCGCTGACCATTTTGCATATACATGACTGTCTGACCTTGTTCCCCTTCTTTTTGATCTTTGCCTGCATATTGAGGTTTGTCCTGTATCTCGGACACTCTGGTTTTGAAACTCTCCATGGGTTGTGGCTGAGGGCTCCATATACCATCATTTCGATCGAAATAAGCTAGGATGTGCCTGAGTTAGACAGGAGTCTCATGTGAGCATGCTTTTTTTACTGGTCACCTGGGTCTTAGAGTCATGTTGCATGAGAACAACTAAACATTGACTCAGAAATTCTCTTTTCCCTCTGAATACCTTGATGAACCCAGCCATCAATGACATGCTGTTGCAATATACAGCCATGCAAAAGCTATTTAGGGTATCTGCAATCATCAAAGAAATCACAGATGTCGCTGAAAAGCCGAGAATGAACGTTAGTTTCAATCTAAACAGAGTGAGTGATTTGTATTCTATTTGTAGTACAGTCAAACATGGAAATTTACTTGCTTATCAACTTCTCCAGATCCTTCCTACTGTTCTCTATCTCAAACGTTGGTCCACAAAACAAGGCTATCATCCCTTTCAGAGAACTTCTTGAGAAATGCACGTATTTTTCCAACTTGTCTGAAAAGTATCGAGTTACCACCTTGCAGGCAGGTATCAGAATTGTTAGTAAACCAGATCCACCCACAATTGCTTACCTTGGATAACAAGTCAGTTTCTGTTCCTGTTCCACATGTAACTTCTCTGGTCTCAATCATGCTATGAGTCTCCACTGTGATCAACACTGGAATATCCTCCACCTTTGGATAAGTTTGTCTGGTTTTATGTGATTCCCCTTTCCCAAGATGGACCTGATTGAAATATACCTGCATATAGTGAAAGTCATTTGGATGCATGAGACAAGATGATCTCTCGTCTTACTAGTTATTTCAAACAGTCTCTTCTATATATGTCATTTAGCAATACCTTCAGTTGGTCTTGAAGAGGGACATTCTCGAATTCTTCCAAAGCTAGAGAGATCCACAATAAAAAGCCAGTGCTCTTGGCATGTAGAAGATGCATTTGGTTTCTCCAATATGTTAGCTGACCAAGAAATGTATGTCATCTGAATGACACTCCAGGAAGCCTGGACTCACATGAAATGGTATCCTTTTTCTAATTGAACACACAGGGCAGATGAATCTCTCTCTCCTCCTTTGAAGAACATTCATCTCACTCACACTGAGACATCCTCTTACCAATATTCCTGCATTCATTGTTGAATCACAGCAGAAGGCAAGCATGCAGCTACTTTCTTGACACAAGATCAAATCACCATAGTCATTGCAGCCATTGCACCTCTGTAGGATTACATGAGCCTACAGATCTCATCATATACAACACATAAAAATGTGGTGAGACTAATACAAGAAATGAATTAAAAAACCACATCTGACAGACAGCTAACCATTATGCACCTTCTTAACAGTTCTTTCAGTTCCAGAGCACACCACAGGTTCAAAGATGGTCCTGAAGCCTCTTTGAGAGGCTCTGGTGGCATTGAAACACCAGCTTTCTGTGAGTCAATTGGATGATATTGGTGTTGAGTCGGCTGTGCAGAGCGCACACCTGACAGTTCTAGCATTTGACAGGTGGAAGAGACTACTTTGGGTGACATGGTCATGGAGTCTCTGTAACAGTGCAGCAGTTTTGGAAGGCCAGGTACATCGAATAAATACAAATTGCTTACCCTTTAGCAGGGGCGGAGCTATCTCTTCCAAGTCTTATCAACCCTGCATGTGGTTCCTATTAAATTCAAATGAAAAATCATAAATTGTGACCATAAATACAGTGGCCCTGCATTTTTGTAGCATTTTTTTCAACATAATATTACACCAGAACAGGCTACAATAAATCTTACTTAAAACCTGCAACTCTATCTCCATTAAATGTACTGGTATATCTCAGTCTGAAATGTTTTATGGGAGAAAGTTAGTTGGTGTTGATCAGATCTTCCGAGGACACTGAGAAGAATAGAACAAGGGTTTTTCACACTCTCCCTCACACCCCATGACTCTCAGTCGAGAACTGAGTCCTTGGCTTCCATACTACAGACAGAGTTACAGTAGGGTCATGACGAGCCTGCAAAAAATAGTGATGGATGTCATGAATAAAACAAAGTTCGACCAAACACAAGCCTAGTGCATCTGGTGCTCCTGAGTACCTGCCCATCCACCCATTAGAATGACCCTCATGCTTGGTATGCAGAACTTGGGAATTGCTGCATGCGTAGCTGAACACACTGAGGCTTGATTGGATAACTTCAAGGACCATCTAGGTTCATGATGCAACCAATCTCCCTGAGTAGGTAGTCCAGGGACTTTGTGGGCATGATATGAGAATTGAATGAATGCAAACACCAGCACCATCTTCATCTTCCAATTGGATCCATCCAAGTGTATCATTTTAGAACCAAGAAATGCATAAAAATGTCACACTTGATCTACCATCACAAAACTACATGAAGGGATGAAGGAATATCCCCCTTCAACACCTGGGCTTCTCTTGCTTCAAACATCTGAGCTTGATCCTCAAATCTAAAATCTAAGATGCAAACGTAGAGTTGACCTTTTTCAAGGAAGTCATACGTGCATCCATCTTATCCCTCCACTCCTTCCTGTTAATGGTTGGCTTGGAAGCAGCCTCATGTGCCAAGGCCGTCTTTCCTCATGGACAGTGAATGGCAGGCAGCCCTGCGCTACTTTTCAGAGAATGAATCATGCAATGAAAGTGTCACCTGACTCACCTTTAATCTGACATCAGGTTTTTGTGGAAACACATGCCTGATATGTCCATTTACTATTTTTAACACTCGAGATCCATGAGCATTCAGAACCACAGGTCTTACATGCATCACAAACCTGTTTGAGAACGTCCAAGTCAGTCACAATGGAATGTTGAACCTGGTCAACTCACCCTGGAACCCACACCTTCCAGGTCTCCTGATGCTTCTGATGAAACCACCCTCATTTTGTGTTTGGTGTCCAAGCATTTGAATTGGCTGACCCAGATGTCGTCTTCATTCTCATCCATATCTACAAACTCCCATGACTTGAACTTCTTTCTTTTCTTCTCACAGAGCCTCCTACCTTCATCTTCTGGCATCCACATGTTGCCATTCAGACCCCCAGCAGGCCACATACTTTCACTGCCATTGTCTGTATGGGAGGGACTCTGGCTGGCTGCTGGTCCTATGGTAACTGTCAAAGCTACATTACCATCCAACGTTACATCATGAATGTTGAATTCTGCAAGAATAAGCTCACCATCATCTGTTCTGACTGCTGTGTTGCTTGCTGCCACAGATGATCGAGCCTGCTTCAGCTTCAGTTTCAGCCCTGATGATCCCTGAACTGGCACATTCAATGACTGTCCCTTGACCTGCAAAGGGACTGTGGGTGGTGTGTCCACCTGCAAGCTTACTGGGCATGGATGAGAATGCATCAAGAGGACCCATGCCATGTAAGCCAGAATTCACGTACTCACCTTCCGGTGGCAAGTCTTGCCACCACAAGTCAGCTTCAATAATCTTGGGAAATGACCTAGAGGGTACATCCATGTACTCTTCTCTACTCACAGAAGGATCGTCCGCATGCATTGCATCAAACAACAGTGTGTCTACTCCCATGCCGTTTCTGTGGTGGTTCCCCAACATGCCTTTAAAGCTTTTGAGAAGCTTGGGATGTGAATAGCTAGGACTCACCATGAAGATCTTTTTCTAAAAAGATCAAGATACATATAGACATAGTTTTTTCCAGAAATGTGGAACTGCATACCTCTTCAATCTTGAGGTGATCTTGCATCCAGGGTCCCCAGACTTTCTTTGGGCCTATGATATGAGGAACAATTTCTAGAGCTGCCTGTATGCATGCCATAGCCACAAGAACATTGTCATCTATTTGGTATGATGTGTTCATGATGAGGGCAAAGGTGTTCGAATCAGATAGGTGAGAGTGTTTTCACTTGGAACTAAACTTGAACTTGGCAAACTGGATTCATTATCAAATATGACAAGGTGAAACTTTACATAATGGACACAAGGCCCACAAGCGTCACACGAGACTTGTTGTGCTATTCACACCTTCACCCCATGCATTTACATGTCATCATCCTTCAACATCGCCAAGTTTGCATCCTTGCAGAAGGATATCATGGGGTATATCATCAGAGAAGGAAATTCCTTTTTCTTGAGCCAGGATGTCAAGAACTACCTGCAGGTATGGTGTGCATCTCAAATACCTGCCGATATCATTGCCACCAACCTTTTTCTCTTTCATAGCTCATCAGTGATGCCCTCTCATATACATCTGAAATCACAATGGAAGGCAACCATATCAACTTTGTGTGGCCAGTGGCCCCTCAAGGCTTGGAAGCAATGCTGGAGTTAGTCCAAGAGTGGAAGGAGAGGAGGGTGCAAGAAAAAGGCAAGCATTTGATCAGTTCAAGTCTTCAAACCACCTAACCTGGTCATGGTCTGCTAGCCAACAAAAGCACATTGGGCCACAGCACATCAACCCACGGCACATCAGACCAAAATACATCAGGCCAAAACACATTGACCTGCATCAAAATGTTTGGATGCGGATACATAGTTATTGTATATGTGATGCTAGACATTTGATCCGAGATTTGAGTTTTTACTATATTCCCACGGTCCAAATGCTTAGCTAATTGAGGAACATATAGACCATAGTGTCTGGAATATACCTCTATTTTTCCTTATTTGTTCGTTTACAGGTTGTGGAGAAACAAAATGATTTCTTTCAATATACTTTTATTACTACCTACAAGTACATAGCAAACCATTTTCTTAATATCTCTTTTACCCTTAAGTACTTAGCCAAGTGTCAGAGAGGCAATTGGAGCATGTGACCTTGTACAGCATGAGTTATAATAAGTCACAATGAGTCAAATGAGGACTAATCAAAGCACTACCCCTAGACTAGCAAAATGATCATGTGACCTGCACAGCATGAGTCATGATGAGTCATTGCCAAGCCAAAGGCTATTTTTAGCTCATTGCAAGTTATTTTCTGATTATCAGGGTAAGTTAAAGTGAGTCAGTATGAGTCATATCTTGGCATAGCCACCTCGGAACCGAAGGTAGCACAGCCACATGTAAATTACTATGTAAGGAGCATGATTCAGCCCCATTTGGACAGTTCCCTCTTTTAGGAAAAAGATTCCTACTTGAATTGAACTCAACCAATAAGTGCTTACAAGTGCACCCCTCTACAAACAGACAGTAAGGCTGTGTAGAGAAGTTCCCACGCTATAAATAGAACTACTTAGACCCATAGTTAGGAGTATACTGAATCCCTTAGGATAGGATCAGTTAGGACACCTTTAGGGAGAAAACCCCAGAGTGGGCAACTAAAGGAAATAGATCCCCAGCCAGTAGGGAGACCTACATAATAGTTCACTAGTACCTTGGGAAAGGGTCGAGTCGAGCATTTAAGCTATTGCCAACTCCTTAGTGCATAATAGAATCAGTTTAGGAAAGACTATTCTGTGTGTCTAAGTAACGTATGAGAATCAGTAGCGATGTCTTCTTCTAGATAAGATCAGTAGAAACGCTAAGAAAACGCTTACCAGACAACCAATCTTATCTCCACGGGTAGTAAACCTTTAGCGAGGTGAAGAGAGTACTCTTCCCTGGTCGAGTTGGTACTAGAAATAAGTATCAATCTCGTAGAAAGGGGTTGACTATCAGGCACGTGGTTTGTTCGTCAATCGTCAATGAGGTTGAGGGTGATTGGGGGTTCAGCAAACTGTTGAGGGTCTGGATTTCAGCTGGGGTGGTGTACAAATTGTACACTGGATAGTTGGGGGAATGGTCTAGACAACTTCTTGGGTTGCTAGAAGGGTACTCTGTAGTGACTAGGGTTACTTCCCTAAGATGCCAATTAGCTCCAGTCGATTAGGAATGCTCAATTGGGTAGGTAGCGTAAATATGCTTCACTTTCGCTTACTGATTCACACACGTCACTTAGTCACACAGAACAGCTTTTCCTAAACTGAATCTATTATGTACTAAGGAGTTGGCAATCAGCTTAAATGTGCTCGACTCGACCCTTTCCCAGGGTACTAATGAACTATTAGGTCTCCCTACTAGCTGGAGATCTATTCCCTTTAGTTGCCCGCTCTGGGGTTTTCTCCCTAAAGGTGTCCTAACTGTCCCTATCCTAAGGGATACAGTATACTCCTAACTTGGGTCTAAGTAGTTCTATTTATAGCGTGGGAATTACTCTACACAGCCTCACTGTTTGTTTGTAGAGGGGTGCACTTGTGAGCACTCATTGGTTGAGATTTACTCAAGTAGGAACCTTTTTCCTAAAAGAGGGAACCTGCCAAATGGGGCTGAATCGCGCTCCTTATATAGTAGTTTACATGTGGCTGTGCTACCTTCGGTTCCGAGGTGGCTGTGCCAAGATATGACTCATACTGACTCATACTGACTCACTTTGACTCAACCTGTCAGAAAATGACTTGCAATGAGCTAAAAATAGCCTTTGGCTTGGCAATGACTCATACTGACTCATGCCGACTCATTATGACTCATTATGACTCATGCTGTGCAGGTCACATGCTCATTCTGCTAGTCTAGGGGCAGTGCTTTGGCTAGTCCTCATTTGACTCACTTTGACTCATATTGACTCATTATGACTCATGCTGTGCAAGGTCACATGATCTGAGTCAGGTGATTCGCAACTGAGGTCACATGCTCCAATTGCTTCTCTGACACTTGGCTAAGTACTCAAGGATAAAAGAGATATTAAGAAAATGGTTTGCTAAGTAGTTGTAGGTAGTAATAAAAGTATGTTGGAAGAAATCATTTTGTTTCTCCACAACCTGTGAATGAACAAATAAGGAAAAATAGGGATACATACTAGACACTATGGTCTATATGTCCCTCAATTAGCTAAGCATTTGGACCGTGGGAATATAGTGAAAACTCAAATCTCGGGTCAAATGTCTAGCATCACATATACAATAACTATGTATCCGCATCCAAACAGTTTGGTGCAGGTCAGCGAGAGTGAAGCATATTAATGCTACCTACCCAATTGAGCATTCCTAATCGACTGGAGCTAATTGGAAGTCATTGAGAGTGCATTTTAGGAAAGTAACCCTAGTCACTACAAAGTATCCTTCTAGCAACCTAAGAGTTGTCTAGATCATTCCCCAACTAACTATAGTACATTTCGTACACCATTCCAACAGAAGATCAGACTTTCAACGTGTTGCTGAACTCCAATCCCCTCAACCTCATTGAAGATTGACGAACAAACCATATGCCTGATAGTCAACCCCTTTCTATGAGATTGATACTTATTTCTAGTACCAACTTGACCAGGGCAGAGTACTCTCTTCACTTCGCTTTAGGTTTACTATCTGTGGAGATAAGATTGGTTGTCTGGTAAGCATTTCTTAGCATTTCTACTGATCTTATCTAAAAAGAAAACAACGTCAGGCCAAAACAAGTCAGGCCAAAATAAGTTAGGCCAAGACATGTTGGTCCAAAACACATCGGGCCAAAGCTTGTTGGTCCAGGGAAACCAAAGCATCTCTGATCAGGGAATGAGCACTCAAGTGGGCAGAGGATCCCAAACATCTAAAATCCTGAATGCTTGACTTATCTCTTCTTTTTGTCTAGATGTTGGCACAGAGCAACAAGCATTCCACACAACAAGCCATGGAGGATGGCCCCACACACAAGTGCATGCAATTGCTTAGCCATCCCATCATCAACTTTCACTTCACGTACCTCCTCGAGCTCATCAAGGACAAGCCTAAGCTGGCATGTAGCATCCTCAACCTCCAGCATGTGCTTCAATTGATCAATGCCAGAGCTAATCCAAAACTAGTGAAGTGACATGTGAAATGGATCCAGAGTACATTGCCAGGAGATGATGATATAGTGGAGGCAGCTGACCTACTTTTGGAGTATATCCAATGAATGGAATATTTTTAGAAATGAATCCCTCAAGCTGACAGTATGGTGTATTCCATGGAGATCACAAATGTTGGAAGTGGACCAGCAATGCTGTACATCTCAAACAGCAGTACACATCCACCAACGCCTATGCTGGGCAATGTTTTATATGATTTCTTGAATTGAATGCTGCAAATTTATGTTCTTTGGTTAAGTTTTAGCAGCACAGATGATGGAGATGCCTCTTTGGAGGGGCATAGCAGTGGGTAGGAGGTCCAGCAACATCATGTCAGACCTGCCACTGCAGTGGCACTGGACCTATGCTTGTACAGTGGATCCAAATAACCATATCAAATTAATTAATTTGAGGAGAGTGTTTTATGACTTACTGGAATCTTCAGAATGATGGTGTCTGGATTGTGGGGAATGCCCATCTTTTTCTGGACATCCAACACAATGGCACCGACATGACCTGATCATATGCTGTGTGTGCTCATGGAGGACAAACATGCCAACACATGCAATCTGCACATTCCACTTGAAGTTGACCTTCCATGTCAACATTCAACTTGTACTATATATCAAACATGTGAGTATTGATGGCGACAATGGATGCTGATCATTGCTGGCTCCTCATCCTTTCAAGTTCCTTTTTACTTTGGATTGTTGATGCAGACAATGGATGCCAGTTATTGCTGGCTCCTCATTGGCATTGACAATAGTGATGGATGCTGGTTATTTCTTGCTCCTTGTCCTTCCCTATGGCTGTTAACAGTCACTATCGGCTTCTGTCTCCCATCACATCCAAGCACTACATCTTATCACATTCATCTCCTGGCATCAGCATGCGACATCCTTCCTGTGGGCGCCAATGGTAACCACACATCCATTGAAGTCATTGAAAATCTGGCATCTTTGGCACACATACGTGCACTTGATGGTGGCCAAATGTATAGATAACCAAGTTGACTGGGGATAGTGGAGATGATCTCCAGCATATCGAGATTGTTTTCCTGCATAAACTTATTCTAGGCATGGGTTGCATGTTACAGTATACATTACAGTGGCAATACATAAGTTTCATATAAATGGCCATGACCCATGTGGAGCCTGATGTAGAGCTCTACATGGTGACATGAGAATGCCATTATTGCTCAAACAATGCACTGTCAGCAGTTCACCATGAATATTACAGTGAAACTGGCAATTGGAATCACAATGTATGATACAGAAAATAAAGTACTTGTTACACCGGAAATGGTTTCCTATATGCCAGAACACCAAAAGTATTCCATTGTGCTGTGTTGGAAAGTATAAATTACACACCAAACCCATAAAATGTATATACATAATATACAGTGGCTCAAAAAACTATCTGCATGTTTGTACATTTTCCACTAAAGTTGATAACCCCCCATACCTCCTAATCTGGGCCCTAACTTATGAGTGTATGAAATGGAGCCCCTACCATTGGCTCTCCATTGGTCCCAGGGTCAAGTAAGCTGGATAAGATTTGATGGCGTGACAGCCATTTCAAAATGATGATGCATATGGATAGTTTTTTGACTTTAGGTTTGGATTACATATATTCTACCCTAGCATGCTGTAATATGATTACATACATTTGATAATGATTCTATTATGTCACCCTTATATAACTGAGTGTCAGAGACTATATATACACCCCACCATTGTATGTTTATTGTCATAAAACCTATTTTTCTTTTCTTTTGATATATCCTCTAGGCAAATTGCTTCTCAAACTGGTCTAGAGAAGCCTATGGTATGCCTGGTACTTCATGAACTCCAGCCAAGGAAGACTAGACTTCATGGTGGTTGTTCTTTATAGCTTATTTCTACCAACAAAAGGGCTATTCTTTAGCAAATCATTACTAGCAAGGTCAGAAATACTGTCCATGCCACTCATACTGTTCAGGATCCATCCATCCCTCTACTTCACTCAAAGCCCCTACTCCATTCCACCCTATGCACCCCCATACCATCAGTGAACCTCCTCCAAACTGAATTATATTATTTACATCTATAGCAATCAGCTTTTTCTTTGTCTTTTATGATACATACTCTTGCCCATTTGACCCAATCCTATTGATTGTGGCTTCATCTGACCATGTGAGTATATTCCAGTCCTCCATAGTCTAATGCTAATACTTGAAAGCAAAGACTAGCCTGCTCTTCTTGTAGCTATTAGAAGGAAAGGTTTGTTTTGTCTCTATCACAGCCTTTAAACAGGCCTTTTTGATGGTATTTCTCCTAGTCTTAGAGCAGAGAGGAGTATCAATAATAGAATTGATAACTTGAATGGCATGAACAGTATTTCTGACCTTGCTAGTAATGATTTGCTAAAGAATAGTTCTTTTGTTGGTAGAAATAAACTATAAAGAACAACCACCATGAAGTCTAGTCTTTCTTGGGTGGAGTTCCTGAAGTACCAGGCATACTATAGACTTCCCTAGACCAGTTTGGGAAGCAATTTGCCTAGAGGATATATCAAAAGAGAACAAAAATATGATATTGCTCTTTTGAAAAGTAAAAATAAGTTCTATGACAATAAACATAGAATAGTGGGGTGTATATATACTTTCTGATACTCAGTTATATAAGGGTGACATAATAGAACCATTACCAAATGTATGTGATTATATTACAGCATGCTAGGGTAGAATATATGTAATTCAAACCTAAAGTCAAACAACTGTTCACATGCGTCATTATTTTGAAATAGCTGTCACTTCATCAAATTGTATCCAAATTGCTTGATCCTAGGACCAATGGAGAGCCAATGGTAGGAGCTTCATTTCATAAACTCATAGGTTAGGGCCTGGATTAGGAAGTATGGGGGGTTATCGACTTTAGTGGAAAATGTACAAACATGCGGACAGTTTTTTGAGCCACTGTATATGTCCAATAAAATGAGAGTTTGTTTAATGGAGACCCCAACCTTGACCCCCCCTAGATAAGTCAAAAGGATTATGGGAAGGCTGTTTACTTAATGTATATCGGAGTGATGTAAATTCAGTCCTCTGACATTATTTACTGGGATACAATAAAATATCAATTCATGGACTCAAAGCTTTAGACTTCCCCCCATCTGTCCAGCCTCCTACCAACTTGTGCCGACCTTTCATATTTGTTGCCACTACCTCTAAATCAGAGAGCTCGCCAGCACTATGGCCAAAAGGTTGTGGCAGTGATCAAAATTGTAGTTTGACTTTTTTCTGGGAGCAGATGGTGGTCAACAGCTTTTGATTTCTTGCACAAGAGGACCTGGAGGGCAGGTTGGTGAATTTTGTTGCTCCTTTTACCTCAGGTGGTCCCAGAGACTCCTAATCTATCTGCCCTACCCTCTCCTTCTGGCTGTGTTTCAATTTCCCACGTTCTTCTTCCCAATGTAACCTTTTCTTCTGCAATCCATTATCTGGCTGCAATATTTGAAACTTTGACTGACCTGCCACCACCTGCAGATTCCGGTACTATTATCCTATTTCACCTACAAAGTAGTGTCAAATCAAAGAGATGGAAGAGCTTGTCAGGCAAGTCTCTGTTCTCAAGCGGTGACTACATATCAGTGTGGAGATGAGGGAGCAGGTGGATGAGGAACAGCTTGTGTTTACAGTATCACTCCAGGATGGTTGAAGCAAGTGCAAGCACAGTATGACCAAGCTGCACTCAGAGGCACAGAGGGAAGCCATAGTAACATATACAGAACACAAATGATTTGCAATCAACATTAATATTGAGACATCACAGATTTCAACATGAGAAGTTCATGCTCCTTCCTAATGTAATCTAGTCCTTGTACCCCCTCCAGCCACTTAATAGAGCCTGAAATTGAAACTGGGTACTTGACTTTGCCTTCCTTTCTGGCCCAGTCAAAGTCAACCAGTTGTACTGTGGATTTTCCTTTTTCTTCTGGTGTGATAATGACATTTGGCTGCCAAAGGTTGCTGAATATATAACCAGCACTATGAAGCTGCTTGAATGTTTTGCAAAGGTCATCTTCAAATCTTGGGGGAATTTTCCTCTGTTTCAATGCATCTTTGAGCATCAATCCATACACATATTCCATCATGACTATATGTAGATCACCATATGATGGTGTGTCAGGGGTCATGTTGATCGGCCCATAGTAAAGAAGTTGTGGTACAAAGCCTGTCGACATCATCTTGCAGTATGCATCTATACCATATGAGGTGATGAACTTGATGACGATGTTCTTTGGATTGTCCTCAATGGTCTCAGTGAGATAAGTGACACACAAAATGTTTTTTTTGAGTGGTCTTTGATATGCAAATATTAGAAGATGGGAAGAACCATGGGTGGATAGCAGGAAACAAAGGGTTGGTTTGGTATCACAAATCTAAATGCTGGATCGACTCTCTGAGGGCATAGAGGATGCATACAATTCAACAGCACTGGCTGTCATCATGGATAGAATGGGCAGAAATCCAGAGAAAGTCCGTGAATCGTTGAATGATGTAGTTTGTGGTGATGATATCACCCATAATCGTAAGCCATGGTCTAACATGAGCAATAATGAAGGCAGGGTAGTAGCATCTCAGAGGGAGTTTCTTGTTCTATGCGAACAAGGGATCAACAAAAAAGAAGAGAATGGATGTGAGATGGATGCTGTCATCTCTTTTTGGCCAAATATATGCAGAAACGAGAAGGTGGCTTGGACTGAGGGGTCTGAGCCTCTGTCACCAAACTCATTCTTCTTCTTGCCAATCATCAGGTATACTGATAACTTTCCACATGAACTCAATGCAATGACATCTGGAGCAGTTCTATCAAAGTTACTAATGAATGTAAGGGGGCAGTGGATGGCCGCCTTCAAAAAGAATTTGAGATGAAGTTGATGAGCCTCCTTGCTAGTATGAATGACAGCAAATTGAGACATGAGAACCCAGATGGTGTGGATGAAATCATTAAGTACATTATATTTAAGGTCAAATGCCTTACTGGAGAAGTGTGTGAATGCTGGATTAAACAGCTGGATAGGAGGCACCACTATGTTGACTGGATTGCTCTAAGCACAATAATAATTTAACAGCCTCTGATTGCTGGACTGAATTTTAACATACTCACTCAATTTTGCAGCTTGGGAAGGAGTGGGACTCTTGGAAGTAATGGTAGTGGTATGCTTGAATGCTGTTTCGATATCATCAATCAATGGCTCACTAAGAAAACAACAAAGCTTTCACAATCAGTCAATATAGTTAGCATGACATCCTGTTCTCCTACTTGTAGCAGATTTGTATGGACATCTGACAGAAGTGTGATTATTTGTAACAACATATAGCAATGCCATAACAGTCAACTTACTGGTATCGCTGGTAACTTTGATAACAACATAAAAAGGGTCAAGAACTGGCACATCCAAGAAATTGGGTATCAAAGTGTTCCCTTGGAGTGATTCACCATCACCCATCTTGTCAAGACTCTCCTGGAGTTCATTCTCATCTTCTGATGTCCTGTATAAGCATATATGCTGGTCAGCTATGTTTCTAAGATTTGGTTCTGCCTCCCTGATGTGATGCTTAAGTTGACTCATGGTTGCATCCGCTCGAATTGGAATTTGAAATCTGGCATCAAGAGTGGAGCCTTGTAACCAACCAAGAATCATCAAATATGGTGCATCTGGAGAACAGGAATCAGAATCAATTGTGAAGGGAAATTTGCATAGCTACATACCCACTATAATACGGATGTTGCACTCAGGTGGTATATTTGGAAACACTCCTGATAACTGATGAGGCCCAAATTCCAAAAGTTCCACATGCTCCAAGAGGATGATTTGTCTGAGATTCTCTTTATATGGTTCACCCACAGGATTTCTGGGCTTGTAAAGATCAAGAGTATCTGCATTCATGTTATGAAAAGCCATTAGTTTCTCATTCTTAATGGCTTTTTTAAGGGTGGTGACAGTCCTCATCTTTGAAATCTTAACCTCAAAGATTCTTTCAATATCTGATCCACAAACCTAACAGTTGAGTGTGAGTACTTCCATGTTATGATACTCGGTTGGATGGACACAGATCCCTGACTCCCACGAAGTGTGGAGTAGGGTTTTATCAGTAGCAAATGTCCAGGTACCCTGCAAAACAACTTGCAGGCACATCCCATAGTCATCATGTGACTATCTTATATAAAATATTTGGTAATGTTTTTATGAGAATTGCTGTGCTTGCCCTGTCCTCCTACATAAACTGAATGATGATGTTGGATGTGATCCCCCTGAAGATCACCAAATTTTTTGTCTGTCTTTGCATCCATCCAGAGTCTTAAATGTCTCCTTGTGGTGCTTGGGTTGGACCTCTCTTTCACTCAAAAATGCAAGAGGCTATCTCTTCCAAACTCAGACATATTTTCAGATCTTTCTAGAGCTATTGAAAGCCATTCACACATCATGGCTCCAGATTGTTAATATACATCTCACATTCCAGGTCAAGCCAGATGAGCCAGACGAGCTTTTTGAATCCATGACATCATTGTTCAGCTCACAGCAGTTCATTTACCTCATATCATTGGCTGCGAATGGCTATACATCGGCTCTCCATTCAATTGGTGATCTGCTATCTATTCAGCATCTGCTCCACCTTACTCTACAGAGTACTGGCCTTGTTCTCGATGATTGTCAACTTGATGAACTGGCGAGGGTGTGGCCCATTTTGCAGCACTTGTCTATCACCAATAATATCCTACCTTCAATGACCATTAATGGAACATTGAAATCCTTGGATTCATTCTTACAATATTGTCCTTATCACCTTCATTGGAGTCCATGACAAAATGAGAAGGAGAAGTGACCAGAGAATCATCAGCACAACTTGGAGCAACAGTAGCCACTACAGCCATGGCCCAGGGCGAGGAAGTGGTGTGAATAGTGCTAGAAGACAACTCCCATTTACCTGACAATGTTGCATTAGAGCTGAGTCAGCTGAGGTGGGCCTCAACACTGACTTTCAGAGATATTATTTGAATGTGTGGAGATCCTTGCGTAGTGACCAGAAAATCATCAGCACAACTTGGAGTGACAGCAGGGAGTACACCTGGGATCTCAGGCGAGGAGGAAATGGCATGAGTAGTGCTAGAAGACCACTCCTGTTTACCCGATAATGCTTCGTAGAGGCTGAGTTGGCTATGGTGGGCCTTGATACTGACTTAAAGAGGTGTTATTTGAATATGTGAGGGTTCAGAAAACTTGTGATTGTCGATGTAAGGAGAAAGACTGATTGGCAACACTGCAGCATATGGGCTAGAAGGTTGGAGGTGCACTGACCTGTTGCCCTTGGACCAATACAAAGACCTGGTGATAACTTTGCTGAGGGTTCCACAACCACCAAGCGGCACAGGTCAGTAATGACAGCATTACTACTACCTTGTACTCTTGGGCCTTGAGTCATACGATTATAATCGACACCAAATATCATTGGTGAAATCCCACTAGAGAGTAGATACTCATGTAGAGACACTACATCTAAGAAGATATTTGAAACAGAGGATACAGTGGTTATGAGGGACTGTGATGAAGGTTGAAGTCAATTGGACTTCCAAGGATTCTGTGGTGACAAGGGATGAAGACGAGAGTTGAAGTCAATCAGACTAAGGACACAAGAGTATGCTAGATTGTGCAGAATAAGTGTAAAAACTATAATACAGACAACAAGGGTTTAAGTACTAGGGGACACATCATCATAGAATAAGATAGAAAGTGATAGAACACTTGGGTCAGAAGGACGCATCACCTATTGCTAAATGGGGAATGGAACTATGAGGCTGATATGAGAGAATCAGCTAAGAAGTATGCTGTCTGAAGAATCGGAAAGAAAGCAAAAGAATAAGTCAAAGAATAACAAATGTAAGGTTTATCGGACTAACAAGAAATAAACCAAAAACCCATATAGTTTGGAACATCCCTAAAAAGACATGAATGCATTTGGAAATGCAGAAAAGATAAACATGATAGACAAGTAAGAAAACTGTAACAGCTTGGACAGCAATCCTTTTATCATTCCTTTTTTGATTGTTTTCTCCCCAGGAAAGCTTACTGGCATTGGGTGAGTTGCAGACATCCATCTGGAATGATGTTCAAGGGTGAAATGCAAAGTGGGATAAGGGATTGGTCGACCACATTGTTTGGTCTGAATTAATCAATTTTTGATCATTAAGTAATCCCTTCATTTAAATAAAAAAATCTATGCAAGCAATCTACGATGGCCAGCTCATTGGTGCCACAATTGGCTACCAAGTTTCCCTCATGAAACTAAAGGTTTTTTTTTTTTTTTTTTTTTTTTTTTTTTTTTTTTTTTTTTTTTTTTTCCTTTAAACACAGTTATAACTCTTTCTGAGTTTCACATAGCTCAATTGCTAGCTACAACTCTGCATGAACATGCTATAACTCTTGAGTCTTACTTATGTTTTGCTGATCAAATCACGGATTTCTGAAATTAGGTATTGTAGCTTGTTGTTACAAATACAAGAATGTTAAATGCACAAACTGTTAATCTCGCACGTCTTCCCCTTGTGCATTGTGTTTGTTGGATCTGTGCTGTATAGTAAGGAAATTGCTAAGAGTTTCATTTGAATGCGTTGAGTGGTTCATTTGTTGTCAGCATCTTTGTGGCAATAACAAGTCATTTTATATTCTAGCAAACAAGGTCATATTTGTTGATGTCAGTGATAGAATATGAGGTCATCTTCTCTTTCATTATAAATACCTCATGTGCATCATAAACATGATCGAAAAACACCTCGTAATGGTCAATATTATTCTTTAATGTGCCATAGATACTAGTGCTCACTGGTTCTCCGACCCTTTTTGACTTTGCAATTCCATGGCTTGTATCCCAGCCATTGAGTTGTTTGTGTCTTTGAAATATTTTTGATAAGTGCATGAATGTTACATAGGTTGCAAAACTTTACCTATTGATTTGGTTAAGAGTCCATTTAGCAGCTTATCTGGTTGTACTTCTAAAGACTCCCACAAGGGAATCACTGTAATAGATGAGTGTTTTTCTGGTTCTCTGTTATGTTCAAACCAAGTGACATCCTCATTTTGGATTTCACAAGCACTAGCCAAATCAACTCTCTCTCGAATGCCCATGCTGCTGGTACTGGATTTGGAGCGACAAATACTGCTCGGTCATACTATGTTGATATTCTGTGCCAAGCATCTTCTTTGATTCTGCCTAGCATTCTCCAAGCAACCAAAGATAAGTCATGAGGGTTCAGAGTAAGTAACAAGGCAGGGATAGAGAATCGATGGGTGAGTGACCATATCTCCTTTCATAATGAAAGTTTATATCTGGGCAACCCTTTCAGTTTTTTCGTAATAACTTGAACTTTCCAAAGTGTGTTAATTGTCCTGTGTACTTCATCATTGACTGCTTTTGAGTAAGGATCCTGTGACCATTTATTCCCGACATTTCTAAGATAATATGGTGGGGCAGTGTCAACCTGAAGGGATCTGTGTGCCAGCAGCAATGCTTCATGCTTTTCCTATTGAGATATAGTACTCTATCTATAATAGGTCATGAGCAAGTCAACTGTACCGCACTTTGCTCTCAAACATGCTTCTACTGCAGTGAGCGAGTTTACCTTCAGCAGGGCAACATATATTCAATTATCTCCAAACCCACATAGAAATTGGCCTCAATGAACATTTAATCATTATATGATTGTCTGTGGTGTGAATGAACACAAAATAATACTAGTATGAAGGCTATGTATCTCTGATTCCCAGCTCCAACAGCTGTTCAAAGGTAAGGTCACAACAGATTATCTGCCATTCAGACTGTGCTGGCTCAATTCAGCTGGTCATCTGAATAATATGGCTCAGACAAGCCACTTCAACTGTAGATGTGATTGCTAAACTGTTTCCATCTCTGTCTTCCCACATTTTCACAACTTGTCCCCTTTTAGTCTACCACTAGCCTATGCAACAACACCCAATGGCTGGCAAAATCTCACCTTGTCATGCATCTGGCTCAATGGACAGACTTTAGTCGATGGCTAACCCTACCCTAGTGCTTGTATGATCCTTGCATGTAGATGTATTGTTTAGCATCGCATCATGGGGCTTCTGCTTGAAGAAGAGGCATTATATAATGAGCAAGAATATAAGAAGTGATGCTGCCACAAAATGCATGTGTTAGCAGCTGGTCCACATATGAACATCAGATTCATGTATGTTCATGACTGGAGTATGAGCATGGTTTGTGTAGTATTTTGCCAGCTCCTGAGTATGCTATCATTGTAAACTATCATTTTGTATGCTGCAGAATCAGCAAACACCAGAGGATCCAGAGTTCGTGTATAAAGCTCTGTTTGCTGCTATTCGTTGTGAATGAAAATGTTCACAAATCAAAAATACCAAGCTCCACTAAAACACTGCCAGCTGAAGAGTTAATACAGTTAAAGTAGGCATAAGTGTACAAAATTCATCACATTCTTCCTCTGTCCAAGATGTGCCAACATCTGGATGCCATATAAACATATCGAGTATTTCAAGACGACAGTGAGACTGAGCTAAGAACATGTAAAGGTCTCCATGTTGTTCATAGCTCACAGCAATGATGTACAAGCTCTGCAGTCCTGGCAACATAGTCATCTTGAAGATGTTGTTTAGGGATCCCTCTATCATGATATATAGCTCTGAAAGAGAGAGGTGGGTGACCAGGCTTGGTAATGACATGCAAGCACAGTCACAGCTATAATCACATAGGGTAGGTACCTGGAGATTTGTACAATGTTCTAGAACAAGGTGCAATATGTCCAGCTCACTAGTGAATATTACATCTAAGTGCATCATAGTCGTCCAACATACGTTGAAAAGCTGGAACCCTCTGCCACTTCCCACACTTAATTAAGTGGCTGGGTGGTACAACAGCATACAGGTCTTCTCTCATGAGTTTGACTTCCATGTCATGTCCAAATTCGTATTGTAGTCAGAGTGAGGATAAAGAAGGGAGAGTCTACATATGCGATTTATCACTGTCCTTGGCATTTTCATCAAGAACAATTGTGAGCAAATAAAGGTTGGAATGGATGTATGTGGATGGGGGTGCATTGGGGCTCTCTATTCTGAATCCACCAAAAATCAACTTTTGCAAGTTAGGATAATGTGAGACAAGATTGAAGAGCTCTCCCATGCAGTAGCTCTCTTTACATGGAAACTTGATGGCAAGGTAAGTGAGATTGGCCCATGCATGATTGGCCAAGATACTTAATTCACCATACAGACCATTGAGAATGAGAGTGTGGAGGATGGGGGATGCCAGGGCGATGACAATGGTTAGTTTGTCATCCCAGTCATGCTGAGCCTGGATGGTGAGGACATGGAGCACGTTGACACCATCAAGCAATATGTTGAGGTCCAGTCCATCTTCATCAACCATCCAAAGTCACTGGAAGCATGCCTTGTATTTGAGGATTGTCTCTAGCCACTCGTCTCTCTAGCATGCATACACATCAAATGAGATGGCAAGTGAAAGTAGGTGATTCCCGGATCTTGAGAGCCATGTCATGTACCCCTTCATATATTGCAGGCGCATGAGTTGTAATCCATCCCCCAAGCTACCCTCTTGAATGGTACTCAGAGAGCACCAGAGTTGGATCATCTGGAGTGCCAACTCTCTCCACTCACAGCAGACGCTTGTCAACAGCAAGGGAGCCTTCACACTATTTGATTCCAAGTAAGGATCATTAGGCAGGCATTGAATGAAGATGTGACTGAGTAGTTCCATAGGAAGTTGTGACATGACAGTCACTGCTGTTGTTGAATGAGGCATAGAGAGTTGTGGGTAGCTCTTGGTGAATGACATGCCTCATGCCTCAGCAAGCGAATGACAGCCATTCATGAACTCTGCAGCCAAGTTGGCTTTGATTCTGATTGCTCCAATAGATCATGCCCATGCTGGCACATATTGCATGACAATAGAGAGCTAAAGTGCGATGGAGGACAATCTCTCTCGTGGATGCTATGTTGTGCCACGATATGTGCTTGCACAAAGGACTGTAATGCAAAGTGTTCTGAAGGCAGAGAAGTTGCAGTAGGACATTATAAGCCAATTACATCTATACTATGTTAGCATGTTTTGGTGATATACTGTTATTTTCATTCTTACTCTAACCCAAATGAACAGAGCTACAACATCGAGCCACACCACATAGGGAACTAACATATGGCAGCTTATATTATTGGTTTCTAGCAATCATATTGTGAATAGTTTCTTCATGTGAAGAATAGTGTACACTTTGACCTCAAGTCACAGGAGCAAGATATCACCAACATATCCATTGCATCTGAGGACCTTTATGTATGATGGAAGATCATAGTCAAACTCCTTGGTAGGCTGTGACAACCAGCCTTGAAAGTGTCATGGTAAGGGTGAGTCCTGCCTCACATTCATTTACCAGGATATACTGTACAGGTCCATCTCTGCCAAGCTGCTGTGAAACACGCAAAACTACTATATCCAATAGCTGGTGGTCTGTAGATACCTTTAATATACCAATCATATCCAGTGGTAGCATGGAGACGATGGTTAAGTTATTGGATAGATTTGTGATGGGCAACCTCAAATTTGAATGGCACATACAGTCACAACAAGCAGATCAGCAGAAGCCTACAAATTCCAATTCCAAATAAAGCACTTACAAGAGTGCTCGGGGGGCCATAGAACTGCTCATTGTTGTGTTACTTTTTGAGATCTAAGGTAGATATGAACTAGTTTAACACAGATGACATAATATTTCCTTTTTTGGACACATGAACATGAAATTACCCAAGTGTACCATTTCTTTTGCAAACTACTGTAAAAGAAATGTCTGCAACTCATTTTACCCACATCAGCTTTCCAAGTGACAATGCAATTAACTAGGGGCAAATTGCAAAATTGCTCTGCAAGTGAAGCTACGTTGATTCTGAGGCCAATGTCCTGATGCTCCTACAAGGAAAAAAGATATCTCCCTCTGCAATCCACATTCCTACCAAATATTCAAAAGTGCTTCACATCATTAGCTATCAGTATAATGTCTACAAATACACTGCTTTAATCATCCAAGGTTATGACACCAATTCCAATATCAAGCTGGCCATACAGCAGCTGGCTAGGGTACTACAATACCTTGATGACATATGAAGTGTATACATCACTTGCACACACCAGAGTAGTATCTATGAGGATGGTTGGTTCTGCCTGGAGGTCAAGTATCACCTTTGGCTCGACTACACCGAAAAATCATATCATAGCAGCCTGTGTACCTCCATGGAGAAGCAGTTGGTGGTTACATTTGACTACATTCTGGAACGATGCCAGCCTGACATTTTCAACTTCAGTAAGTCTGTTTAACTGACTTACAGGCAACCATTGATTGATTTGTTTATTAATTTGTTTATTACCTCGATATACAGTTGATTGGAATGAGTATGTTTAGAAGCATAGTGGCCAGTTTGACATGTGTGGTCTTGATATTATACTTGGAAAACATGAGCCACCAGTGTCCCAAGCTGTGCATGACTTTGCAAAAGCAATTCTTAATAATTTGGAAATTGTGGACAGGAAGAGGAAAGGAAAGGTGAAGGTCGCTGATGCTGAAGATCTGGAAGTAGAAGAAAAAATAAAGAAGGGAACTTCAAAGATAGCTGGAAAGAAGAATGAAAGAAGAAGAAGCTAGTAAGGAGGGCCAAGGGGACTGCAGTGAAGCAGCCACAGGTGGAAGATGACGAATATGAGACTGAGAGTAGGGGGAAGAGGGACATGACAGAAAAGAAAAACCAAAAATTCACAGAGAATTCACAGGACATGCAAGATGAAAGTCTTGTTTTTCGTCTTGAAACATCATTCATTCATTCATTTTAACTATCTCTTCCTTTCTGCTGCTCAGTGGACCCCTTCAAAGCACAATCCATATAGGGGGCAGCACTACACTTTACCACACAAGGAGGGTATGAGCATGACCTCTAACCTCTCCAATAAGGGTTCAATCAACAATGATGATAGAATCATACTGATGGTGATAAATGCAGAGGAAAAACAAGATGTAAGTAGTAAATTCTTTTATTTGTATTCATGCCAGCTTCACTAACTCATTCATCTCATTCTTATTGTGTAGCGCCACTCTCCCAAAAAGAAATACAGAATGGTACATCACAGAACATCACCAGGAAAGAGTGTAGGAAATACTGCCTATAATATCTGGAATGCCCAGTTTAGCAAATTACATAACTTCTGTCACAACCACTTAATTAAAATTTACAATGTCGACATCAATGAGATACATGATGCTACAGATTTGGATCTCTGGCACAGCTTAATTGACTTGCATAATCCCAATGCCATGGAAATATTAGATCATATCATAATCCTTGATTTCATCATCTGACTGGAGCAAGAAGATACTATCCACCTATATGAAGCTTTGACTTCACTTGGCATCCAAAACAGACCAGGCATGTATCACCGAGTGCATGAGAAAATGAAACAAGTTGAGTATCAGGAGCAAGGGGAGGTGATGGATGATGGGGGAGGTAATCATGATGAAGGCAAGGTTGAAAAAGTAATGTTGAAAGAAGGTGCTTGTAGCAAGCTGACAGGTGGCAAAAATGCCAACAGGATTGATGAACAACAAGAGTAAAATGGTGTCATAGTGTGGTCATGTGTGATTCCTGGAGAAAGATACAATGAGATGAATATAAAGGGGGAGAAACTGGAGGTGGAGGTGGAGGGAGAGGGGAAAAGGAAGAGGGAGAGGAAGGGGGAGATGAAGATAATGGCTGATGATAGGGAAAATGTTTTAGGTGAGAAGGAGAAGACTAATGAAATCCAGGATTTCTTTGCAGAGATTGAAGAGGATCTTGACTTGGAATTAGAAATCAATCCAATTGCACAAGATAGAAGTACCTCTGAGGATGATGGCACAAGGACATCCACAGATGTGGCACTGAAATGCAAAAGAGCAGTATTGATGAGATTGACATCACCAGAGGTTGGTATTTCAGTTAGTTAGTTGGTTAATTATTGAGGCTTTCTAATGCCTTCAATGGATTATAGCATGGACATACTTCAATGAAGAAGATGAAGCATTCCAGCTTGCAAACCCTAATTACACAAACTCCATTAGCTTCCATCATGGTGGTATCTACCCTCAAATGTATGGACAACATGGGCACTAGTCCTGATATTACATTTCAACACCATGCAACAACATCTTTAGCTATGCTCTAGGATCCCCCGACTTCATCTACATCCAGTAATCCAATGGATACATTAAATACAGTGGAGGGTAAGAGACCCTCCTAGCTCCTTTCATATATTGTATAATCAACATGTAAATATTTGTGCACCGATCTTGCATAGATCTTGCAGGTTCAGATAATGGTACCTCTGCTGTTGATGATTTCAACAAGGGTCACAAAGACAAAGATGAAATGACTCCCCATCAAAAACATAATAGAGGCCATCCTCGACAGGTACCTCAAGGACAAAGGAAGGTAAAGGTCAAATCATCTAAAAGAAGTCCCAACAGTCCCGAGAAGATATACAGCAAAGTGGTTGTCCATAAGAATTCCAATTGGCAAACTTACATCACTGGACCTGCTGAAAATAATAATAATGTTTCAGAAGTCACCATGCCACCTCCACAAATTTGGACCAAAGTGGCAGCTGTGTATATGAATGAAGCAATGACGTGTGGAAATTTGATGTTGATGCAAGATGTGTGTGCTGTCCTTTTTGTTGGTTCTGATAATCTTAATAAGCACATATTAACTCCCTGTAAATCCTCTAAAAATGATTCAGAGTGGAAGCTACTGTACTTGGCACACCATATGCAGCTAAGTCGTGTGCAAAAGTGGTACCAGATTTGTTTTTGTGTGCTTTTTAAAGTTGCTGTCACTACATCTCCTTACTTACTATAAAGTTGCTGCTTCTTAGAGTGCAGCCCTGCAAAACGACTTGATAACACTTGTCCAAGCACTTTTTGCCATTGAGGCAGATTTTGAACTGGTGTCAGATTGGATGACCACATTAAACAAGCTTTCAGACTTCCATACAATGATACATAAAGCACACAGAGAGTCTGAAGCGAAGCCCGAGGAGCTTGGTTGGCTGGTGTATACTATTCTTTGTAGTGTTTGCCATCTTATTTAGTTTCGTGCTATTGATTGATTGATTGGGGCATGTTGATATATGTAGGAGATGCACATATTGGATATAATTGAATCACAGCAGAGAAATGAGGTCCACAAGATACTTGATGGATGACTCAGGGTGCTCCAGCACGTGAGTTCGATATCTTCCCTTGTCATACATGTCATGAATGATGACCACCTAGGTGCCATATTTGGATGTGAGGAACTCAGTTCTCATTCACCTGGCTAAGCTTATGGAATGTAAGAAGCTTGAGCTTAGACAGTTGTGAAGCTTTAAAAGGTGGGCAACACTGACAATGATGGAAAAAAAAAAGTGAAATCAGTTATACTGGAAGAGTAGGAAATTACATTACTACTCGCAAAGCCTGGAAATAGACAATAGAATCAAATCATGTGAGTATGGAAGAGGTTGAAGTAACAGCCATTTAAGGCAGTGAGGCAGCTTTTATTCAATAGCTTACTCAAAATCTGATGACTGGACCCCCATCCTATGTATTTCTTTGGCATGATGGCATATCACCCGCAACCAGCAAGAAAGCGGCACATTCATATGGGTTAGTATCCATCCTGTGGAAGAAGTGAAAGTAACAGCAGATGAGAATTTTCGAACCAGGATTCATTGCTGGATATTGAAACCTCCAAAAGTGTATATAAACTCACCATTAAGTACACTTTTCAACTTCAGGCTTCACTCACCATCCTTCATGGAAAGTATTTCATACTCACTGCAGGAACAGGCAGCCACTTACTATGGTTTCTAGCACCAGGTCCAGTCCAAGCTCATTGGTCGGGCCTGGCCTGTGTCTTTGGTAGGTGTGATGCATTACTGATGATAGCCTGCCAGTACATCCAAAAGTGCACAGACATGAGGCAGGATATACAAACATTGATTGCGATGGAGAAGATCCAGCAAAAGATGTTGGTCTTCTGCATAGCATGGATGCTGGTAAATTGGACTGGGTGCCTATATCATGATAAGCCAGGCAAAAGTGGCAACACGGGAAACCTTAACACATACTTATCTGCAGTGCAATATAGCATCAATAGACCTAAGTTCCTGATTCAGGTCATCAGTGTGTCCGATGACAACATGGAAAGATGTGCGAGTCTGTCACCCACAGGTGGCTTGTCATGCAGCCTGCTGTGTCTTATCTGAACCACTTGCTTTCATACACAGTCTTGGTGTTCTACTAACTAAGCAATTGTATATGCAAGTTGTGAACTATTGTGAAGGAGTCAGCAAGAAATTGACATCAGTGCCAGAACTACTACCAGTCACTGATCTGACCCTCTGTGATTGTTCAGCTGACTGCCTCTTTTCTTTGAGTTATTGTATCATAAACTACCTATTCTCCTTGTCAATCATGTACATGACATTCTAGAAATGACCACTTTCTGCCTCCAGCTTGATGGTTGACCTAAGGAGGAGTATGTACCCTAATATTTCAAACACATGAAAATCAGTGACATCAATTGATCTGTGCCAAGCCTCTAGAGTTTCATCATCATGAATCTTGTTGATGTCAACATTGCAAAGTTTGACCACCTGATTGTGAATAAATATATGTAGTTGTTCAAACTATGTGCTCCAGATCTTGGTGTCAGCAAGCATACTGTGTCCTTTCTTTTCAGGTGACACATTGTGGTACATTGTCTAGGAGTACTTCTGCTTGGAGGCATGGTGCTGTGGAGGAAGAATCAGAAAAAATACTGAAATGTGGGCAGTTGAAATACAAGAAAGGTAAAACAAATACTTACTTCTTTTCTTTTCTCTGCATCGATTGCCTGCATAGTGATTGCATCATCATCATCAACTGCCTCTGATAGTTCACCCCTCTAGCTGCTAGCTGCAACCAGCTTACTATTGTTGCCACTGCTATTCTAATCATCATCCACAAGTGGTTGCTTCTCTATGACTGGTTTTTTTAGCTTTGCTCCACTATCTGTTGCTTGTGCCATGCTTGACTTGGCCAGTCTCTTCCTTCTCTCTTTGCTTTCTACTGCCTCATCTGCAGCATCCTCCTTGCTGATTGTCTTCCTGTCCATGGCCTCTAAATCATCTAGGATCACTTTTGCTAAGTCCTGCGCAGCTTGTGGAGCTTGTGACTCATTTTGTCCAAGTGTGATTCCAAGACCATACATGTCAAACTGCACATTGTGAAATTGAATGTATTCATCCCAGTCAACTTCATATTAAGATTATCAGAGGTTATAACTTAGATGCTTGACTGCTCAACATACTAAAGGTCAAGATGTCAGGCTACTTTCATTCCAGCATATACTTAAATGTAATATCCAGCTCATTCTTAATGGAGACATATACTGTGTTATGGTATGCTCTTTCACTGTAATCAAGTCACAGATGATATTCAAGCTCAGGGAAGAACCAAGTGTTGTCTCCCACACTGCCCTGGTGTGCACATACTATATATGCGGTTCATACATTGTCAAGGTAGTGTAGGATGAGGGTCAGTTTCTATATTGCCAATTTGATGTTGATACTGGTTTTGACCCCTTGAATAGCTACAGTGGCATGTCTATAAACTTTGTACCTAAGAGTCATTAGATCAGGGTTAGTGGTGAGGGCCGAGAGTTCAGGGCTTTCATATAAAGTATACCTGTAACTTATGATTTGGAGGATTTTGAAATACTTCTCTGGAATATGGACTACTGATGTAGGCGCCTTTCCTTCTTGCAAGAGGATCAGTACATTTGAGCTGGAATTCACGTAGCTTCACTTGGACAGCAGTTTTTCCAGCATTGCTTTTTTAATTTCTTTCTCCCTAGGAAAGCTCACAAATATGACATGTGTCGCAGACATGCCTTTCCAATGATGTTGGAGGTTATATGTGAAGTGGGAGATTTTACCACATTGTTCTATCTTATGATTTATTTATTTATTTGTATAAAGAAATTTGCTCACACAATAAATAAATCCACTGGTGGTGATCTTATCGACACCAAGATCTTGACACAATGCAGCAGTCATATACCTGAAGAAGTACCTGAAGGACTTCGCAAGCATTTTTCATTTCCACAGTATGCTAGGAGCAAGATTCAGTCCCAACCAATATGACTTCCCAACTACTGTTGCCATTCCACCTGCACAACAGTCTGAAAACTATGCAGGCTTATGGTTAGTAAATCTAGAACAGCATAGGAAGCCCTAAGGGCCAGACCATCTGCATATATAATGGTGATTATGTATATATAATCATCTCATTACTACACTACTACTATGGTTCACTCTCAAATGAAATTTGGCCCAATGTTCCTTTCACATAGTGCTTTGTTACATTATATGGGCATGGCAGACAAGGTATATAAATGTTCTTATATCTGTTGGCTTTGCTTCACACTCACATTGATTCACTAGATATGATGCAGTGACAGGTAACCTGGATGAAAATATGGAGTTCATTCAACCTGCCTGATGGCACTACTGGCCTGGCCCCTGCTGCATTCTGATTTGGTTAGCAGCCTTCTCTAGAGTACATGCACTGTCACTGATGCCCTTGATGTAATTCAATCTAAGTGATACTTGAATAAATAACCTTACTATACTAGATAGAGTTGATAAAAGTTAGTTAGTGAGCAAGTGAGTACATATGACTATAGTAGATTAAATTACTACTACTACTATTATGCAGGCAAGCATAAATGGGATGCAAAATACACAAATAGCCACTATACTCAAGATGCCTTTCCCAGAAGTATCACTATATTGTATTAGATGAGGCAATACTGGAGCAAGACTTATCTGATGAGTAGCAGTATGACACTAAACAAATGGACACTAACTTATCTGGTAAAATGAAGAAGCCTCTCAGAATGAGCCTTGACGGGTGGAAATGCTATTTGGATGGGAGATTTTTGAGGAACAGAGCAACAAGCATGCTGAGATACATTCGGAATGTGCTTTCTATGTAGTCTACATAGCACTATACATAGTAATCCAGTGAAGGAAAAACCTGGATTTTTAGTGGTTATTGAATGCATATGTAGCACTTCAGAAGGGATTAATATATGCCAAACGTGCTAGTAGTGAACCGGTTATCCCTTAGTACCCCTGTAGCCATGATTCACTATACTTTCCAGATGCTGGTGAATTAGATACAATGCTTGGTTTGATGGAGGGGTGCCAAACAGAAAGGAGTCTGACCAGATGCCAGTGCATAGCCTAAAGTTGGCTCTAGTCATGAGGAGGCAATGCACTGCATTGGGGGAAATTTGATCTCGAAATGTGATATTCTCCAATCCAGTGTAGATATAGGGAATGTCAGATTTATCCTGTTTGTTCTGGAAAAGATCATCTCTGATGATGATGTCCATTACCCCACCCTGCATGTCTTCACCTGCTTCAATTTCATCTACCTTCATACTAGCCTTTTCATATTCTGCTTTTTCTACTTCAACCTGAGTGGCAATTTTGGACTCATTCCAGTGAAGGACCAATGTAACCACCAGAAGTCAGAAGCTGCAATTAACAACACTTTTTCTTGGTCAGGATACATCTGAAAGAGGGGGTGGGCTTGTCTGACAAGCTGATCTGACCCAATGTAAAGCAGATGGTGGGCACTCTCCAGACTGGTGCAGACATTAGACATACAGGGGCCTTTAACATGAACAGGTGGTTTGAGAATATCTTCAGCAGTGATGTACATTGTGTAAGAAAATGGTACATACCACTTTATTTGAGCTTGCACAGGACTGGAATGCCCATATATTCTACAGTTGGAGACAAATGGAATTGATAATTTTGTGGATGTGCAGGTGGTGCAGTAGGGGATATGGGGATCCAATGATTTCTGGATACTTTGTGAGTGATAGTGAAGTCAACAAGCTGATATTTATTGCGATGATGCCCTACATGGATGCTCCTGATGGAGTCCAGTGTAGTGTTGCCTGCTTCAAGCCAATCATCTGCATCTTGTGTGGGAGGATATTCAATACAGTGGTCTCCAGGCCTAGGATTGTGATAATACCACAGGTATGATTGGGGGGCCACTGCAAGTGAGGGTAAATCTTCCACCAGAGCTTGTAATATCTGAGCCCATGGTTCGTACCATGGGTGCTCCAGATTACGTGAATTCCAATGGTGACTATATGCAGACATGAGTGATAAGAGACATTTGTGACAAGCAGATGGAGCAGTCCAGCCTGGCAGCACAAAATCTACATGAGGAATAGTATCAGAGTTGATAGAGTCAGGGTTGGGCATCTGGGCTGATAATAGTGGTTAGATCAGTCATATGAATGTCCATATTATAACCAAATTGGGAGCATAGGATGAGGAAATTGGTCAGATCCTGGGACTGAAACAACCCTAGAGTGTAGCTCCCTTAGGTTTCCAAAAGTAACTTGGACTGGATGGAGAGCAATAAGAGAATAGACTTGTTAGGCCAAGTATGAGTTCTTTTTATAGTGCTTAGGGGAAACACCAAGAGAACTAGACTGGAGTTCTCTGGTGGTGGCATCGAGCCTTAAGTACCTACTGGAGGTATGTACATGTTTGGGACATATCTAATGATCCGAGGACGAAAGGGGAAAGGGCATAGGGTGAAATGGAAGTGAAACATATGAGGCCAACATGCAGTGTGGCAGAATGGAAGGGAAGCATAACATATGTGAAACATGTGTACCAAGGGAATGGAATGGAAGCATGATCAAATGCTTCTGTGAAAAGGTGAAACATAAAGATGTGAAATGGGGAAGATAAGAAGTCTCATGCATGAAACAGAGTGAAGAGGTGACATGACTATGATGCACGAGATAAGGGAGAGAGATAGCGAGATAAGATAAAAGATAAGATTGTTTGTTGATATCCATAGAAAATGTTAAATCCAATGAACATAGGAGTACAAGAATATACTGTTCATAACACTACCTCCCTTCTAGGGATTGACTTTTAGGCAATTCAAGAGTGGTGACTTGCACTCAGTATAATTCACATATGGGTTAAATAATTTCTTGAACTGGACGACAGCCATAGACAGTTTTCGTGGGGCATTCAGGTGAAGAATGTGGAATTCGCGAATGGCATCCTAAGTGCTGGAAAGATTCCTGAGTGGTTCCCATGTACAATTTGTCTCTTCAAAGCCTTTCCAATGTACCAGATATTCAAGGCAGCATCCCTTCAATTGGGAATCAACCAAATAATCTACTTCGTGAACTTCTTTGTAGTCTTCGGTAATGTCAACCAGGCCAGGCTGGACAATGGGCTGACCAGGCAGCCATTCCTTATAGGATTTGACCCGAGAGATGTTCACAATATTATGGATCTTCATGCCCCTGGGAAGTCTAAGCTTAACTGTATTGGGGCCCATGAGTTCTAGAATAGGAAAGGGGCCTAGCTACTGTTCCGTTAACTTCTTAGATTGGCACATCAAGTGCAGGTTATCTGTAACTAACCAGACCTTATCTCTAACCTGATATTGTGGAATCTCAGACCAGTGTTTGTCCGCTTGAGCTTTCATTTGCTCTTGGGAAGCTTTTAGACTATTTCTTGTTTCATCCAAAGTCTTGCTCATTAAATTGGCAAACTCTGTAGTGGCTGGCACTTTGGAAACATGTTGTTCCACACCCATATGGGGGACATATGAATGTGTGACTTCGAATGGGGTTTTCTTTGAAGATGCTGAGATCTTCAAGTTATATGAGAATTGGGTGATCGGAAGCCAGTCTGACCATTCTTCCTGCTTTTCTATGCAGAACATGCGGAGATACTGCTGGAGATCTCTATTCATGTGCTCTGTTTGTCCGTCTATTTGTGGATGGTGTGCAGTGGATAATTTAGACTTAATTCCGAGGTGTCTGCAGACATCTTGCATAACCTGGGAAGCGAACTGTGGTCTGCGGTCTGATACAATCGACCAGGGAAGTCCATGGTTCTTCCAAACATGGTGTAAATATAATTTAGCTGTTTCCAGTGCTGTGGCTGTTTTGTTGCATGGGATAAATATGGTTTCTTTAAAGAACTAATCTACAATGACAAGGATGGAGTTGAAGCCACCAGAGGAGGAAAGATCAGTAGTGAAGTCAGTGGAGATGTCCTGCCAGGGACCATCTGGAATAGGAAGTGGGATTAATGTGCCTGCCAGGGCCTTGTTTCCTCCCTTCATGCATGCACAGCGATCGCACCGAGTGACATATTCTTTTACATAAATGGTCATGTTGGGCCACCAGTAGCTTTTCCTGAGAAGTTCTATGGTCTTTTCAAACCAGGGTGACTAGCGACTGGGGAGTCATGACATGTGTTCATAATAGATAAGCGAATGGGTTCATTATCAGAGACAAAGACTTTTCCTTCTTGATTTCGTAATACTTCATCAATACGGCATACTCCATGCTTTTGACATAGTTCCTTAACTTTGCTCTCTTTGAGCACATGTATCTTCTTCTTAATAGAACATAGGATTTGTTCGCCTTCATCGTGGATTGCAACCGGGATGGTTCATATCTGCTCCGGTGAGATCATCGTAATTCCTTCATTATCATATTCTATGCTGACTGTATGATCTTCTCTTCTAGAGAGTACATTGGCTTTAACGTTAGTAGTGCCGGACTTGTAGACAAATAGGTAGTTGAACCACGAGAGCCATTGCCACCATCAGGCTTGTCTGCGATTCAGATTCTGAGACTTCATAAAATATTGCAAGTTGGCATGATCATTCCAGATTTCAAACTGGTGATGAGAGCCTTCCAGATAGTGCCGTCAGAGCTCCAATGCTTTGATAATGCTCAACATTTCTTTGTCAGCAATGGAATAATTGCGTTCCATGGACATCATGCTGTGACTGAAAAGGCAACTGGGTGCCAATTGTCTTTTTTTAATATAGATAGTACAGCCCCTGTGGCATAGTTGGAGGCGTTGGTTTCTAAGTGGAATTGACAATCAATGTCCAGGAAAGCCAACACAGGTGCCATGGTGAAACATTCTTTGAGTGTGTCAAACATGTTCTGCTGTGCTTCTTTCCATGTGAAGGGTTCATCCTTCTTTAATAGATCATTTAATGGATGTGCGAACTGAGCATAGTCCTTGATGAACCTTCAGTAGAAGTTAGTGAGGCTGAGGAAACTTCAGACTCCTTTGACTGTTTTCAGTTCTGGCCATTCCAAGATGGCACAGACCTTTGAGTTGTCTATTCTGATTCCATCAATGCCGACCATCATGCTAAGGAACTCAACTTCCTTCTTCAAGAAGAAACACTTTTCAGGTTTGACAAAGAGATCATTTTCTTTTAACCTCCACAATACTTTGCATACGATTCTATCATGTTCGTCTTGATCATCTGTTTTGGTGAATATCATAAGGTTATTGATATAGACCATGATTACGTCTTCCATATCAGCAAAGATTTCATTCATTATAGCTTGAAAAGTGCTAGGGAAATTGCATAGCCCAAAGTACATGACTAGGGGTTCAAATGCTCCTTTGTAGCAGATGAAAGCAGCCTTCCATTTATTGTCTTCTTTAATACAGATGTTGTTGTAGCCCCATCTAAGATCCATTTTTGTAAATAGCTTTGCTCCTTTGAGCTTATCCACAAGCTGTGAGATTGAGGGCAGCAGGTAATTGTTCTTAACCATGTGTTCATTTAGATAGTAGTAATCCTGTACCATGCGCTTCTTGCTGTCTTTCTTAGGGATGAAGAATACCAGTGAGGTTTGAAGGAATTTGGAGGGACGGATATATCCTTTAGCCAGCTGATTGTCCAGAAAAGTAGCGATTTACTCCTGTTCTTGTGTGGATAGAGGGATAATACGACCTTTCTTTGGTTCAAATATATTCTTTAGGTTGATGGCATGATCCCATGGTTTTCTTATCAGCATCCTTTCAGATTCGGCTTTGCTAAACACTTTTAGATAATCATGATATTGTAGGGGAATGAGTTGCTCTGCAGTTTCTTCTGTCTTTTTCTTTTCTTCTAGGATGCGGATAGTTGCATGCACTTGGTATTGGATATCTTTTTCTTCCTTCTCAATCATTCGGACAAAGATGGATTTGTTTTGGAGGGTGTGACAGTGCCTTGGGCAACGTGTCATTCATACTATACCCTTGACCCAATTTATTTCTGGGTTGTGGCATTTAAGCCAGGAGAATCTAAGAATAAGAGCGTTCTTCCTGAGGTCTGTTACTTCGGCTATAACCTTTTCGTATTGACCCTGATACTCTATCATTAAATCCACCGAGTGTGTGATATTACCAGCAGAGTTCTTAGTTCCATCCACATTGTATACAGGAATGGCATGTCTTAATTGGTTGAGCGGAAGTTTCAAGTTTTCCACCCAAGATCTATTGATAAAGATTGCATTTGGGCCACTATCAAGCAGGGCATTGACTTTCGTGAGGGTATGTCATGTAGATAGGGGTGTGATTGCGATTGCCAATATGATTTCCCTTGTCGGGTTGATGTTACATACAAAAGCTTCTTCTGGGATTTTGGAGAGGGAGAAGGTAACTAAAGAATGAGGTTTCAACGGCTTTTCTTTATTTGTTTTAGGGGAATTAAGCACAGGTTTAACATCCCTGCCAAGCTCACTAGAAGACTCCCCTGACATGTAGATAGATGTAGAAAATCTGGCCGAGTCATCATTGTCTGACTCCTCAACCAGAAGGGAAGAAGATTTATTGGAGAAAGGACCCTGAGAACACCCAGATAAGTTCCTTGGGTTTAGACTTTTCCCAACTTCTTTTGGATAGCCTCCTGATCCTTGAACCAGGTGGCAGCCTCTTTGAAATTCATACCTTTAATGGACTTTGAAAAGTCCTGTGTCTTTCCTTTTCCTTTTGTGGTCTTGCAGACCTCGCGTTCATCATCACTACTTGCAGTGCTTTTTGCATCATCCCAGGATGTACTCACTTTGCGTACTTGTCAGCCATCTCTTTTCTTGCAGCCCTTCTTGTGCTGTCCTCCTAGCCACTTGCAGAAGGGGCAGGCAACAATTGGCTTTGGACAATTCTTAGTAAAGTGTCCTTCTTTGCTGCAATTGTAGCAGCCCTTGGTGGTAGCTCCAATGTCCATGGCATTCAGATCTTTCCTTTGTGGCACCAAAGTGCGTTTCTGAGTTCTGCCCCTGATGAAATCAAGGGACTCTTGTGCTGTGCTGACCCTTATAATTTCTTGGAGATAGAGGGTGGGAGAGACATGGTGATTGCCTTCTCTGAATATTTGGGCTATGATAGACCCACATGTGTTCTTTTCAAGTAACTCGCATGCGTGCAAGGGATCGATACTTGCTTGTTGGTAAAGTGCTTCCCATTGGATGATGAAGTCATCCATGGGTCCATCTCCTTGGTAGCATTTGCTTATCTGAGCGCATGCCCAGTCCTTTTGGTTGGTGCTCCTAAAAGTCCCTCTAGTTCATCCACCAGGGTTGGCCAGTCATACTGCCTTCCCTGGGCTAGCCTTATTTGGGTGAAGCCACCCACCTTAGCTCCTTTTAGTCATGAGAGGACAGAGATGACTGCCTCATAGGAGTTAGGGGTGATGGTGCCCCAGTTTATGGAGAGCCAAGCTTTCATCTTGGCCTACCATTCTTCAAATTTTGCTTTCGACCCATTGTACTCTCCTGGGTCTGTGAATACTTCTACTCATCTTGATATTCCTGCTGCTGCTACTCCTCCTTCAGCTCTTGCTGTAGAAAGCACTGTTACTTCTGTTGTTAGGCGATTGTTGCTGTTTGTGAGTATGATTAATTTATTTTTGAGGTTGTTGAATTCTTGGAGGATGGCTAAAATCTTATCTTCCCACGAGATGGTTCTGTTGCTCAAAATCTGATTGATATGCATGGACATAATAGGAGGGGCTCTTTACTTGGTATGGTAGTGTTCTGGTTTTCATAGAGTCTATAGGGCTTGTAATTCAATTCATGTGAAGTCCACGGATTCTCTGCCTCTAGCCCTATGGATCTGTGGGTAAGCTTTCTTCTTCTTTTTAACTGGCTTCTTTAATTCCAGTACTACCTCCTCTGGTTCTTCGTCATGTTCCTTCCTTTTGTGGCTAGATTCCATGGGTGGTGATGGGATGAGGAGACTTAGGAGTGATAGCTCTCTTACTTGTCTGAATTGCAGTTCTTCTTTGGAGTGAAACAGACAGAATATTTCTTGAAGCGAGGGTTGAGAGTGGATGGCTAAGGTATCATCCCTTGGGCTGAATACGAGGTCATTCGGATCTATGGATAGATTGTCTGCCTCCAAGTGCTGGAATACTCTCGCTGTGGATGAGTCATTGGGGCCTCCCAATCTTAAGGCAAGGGCGACTGTTACCGCTTGGTCTATCTCATTGTCTAATGTGTAGCGAAAGTCGGACAGTTGTAAGTCCGCTTCTAATAGCCTTAAGAATTGCATTGCTGCAGAGAGCAAACATGGTGATGGCAATGGGGTTTCTTCCATGCCCTGTAGGCCTGCTGATTCCGCTGGTGGGGCTGTTCACTCTAAAGTGTCTGCTACTTCATCAGTACTGGGTCTGGCTACTTTTGCCAAGGCCACATACAAAGGGTTAGGTGGGCTGGATGGACCTGAAGCGGATGGAAAAGAGAGAAGGGAATGATGGAAAGTGATCAGCACTAGCTCTACCATAAGCTAGGTGCGAGCAATCCTTCTTGTGATGACGCACTTGTGTTATATGAGAACGAGTCGCATCGAGGTTGGTAAGATAAGGGTAAATGTGGAGCCTAGTTCTAATGAAACAACCCTAGAGTGTAGCTCCCTTATGTCACCAAAAGTAACTTGGACTGGATGGAGAGCGATAAGAGAATAGGCTTGTCAGGCCAAGTATGAGTCCTTCTTATAGTGCTTAGGGGAAACACCAAGAGAACTAGACTGGAGTTCTCTGGTGGTGGCATCGAGCCTTAAGTACCTATTGGAGATATGTACATGTTTGGAACATATCTAATGATCTGAGGACAAAAGGGAAAAGAGCATAGAATGAAATGGAAGTGAAACATGTGAGGCCAATTGTCATATCCCGTACTTTCTCCAAGTTCAACTCTGGCCCTCCAGGCTTATCGCTACCAACTCCACTGCATTCTCGCACAGGACACAACTCCAGACCACAGACTTCATACTGTACTTAGTATTTTCTCTCTTCTCTATTCCCTGTTTTTACGTTACACTCTTCCCCACTTGTACTAGCCTCATAACTTACTTACCTCCGAACCTGTGTCTTGCTTAGAGCACAGCTCTAGGATACTTACTCCTGACTCCCATTCTGTTATGACTCCATTACTAATCTGTCCCTGACTCTGTATATAAACCTTCGACTCCACTCATGTACTCTTTAGTTCAAATATTAACTAGAATAACTCTCCTGACCTCCATTTGAGTCTTGATGACTCTCTTCTGACACCTCTGCTCAACTTGACATTTCAACATCTTAAGTCTTATCTCTGATCTCCGCAAAACCAAGACTGGACTCTTGTAAGGGCACACCACATATGATGAAGCCAAGTCTCATCTTAGTACTCATCTCCGGAGTTCCAGAGTTGATACCGGAGTTCACAGTTCTAACAGTATATTCAAACTCCTCCTTGCAAAGAGTTCTCCACCATGGCTACGCATACCACACATTCACGAACCCGCGCCCTCATCAGCGCCAACAATTCCCCCAGATTCAATCCCCTTAGCGCCTTCAGGAGCAGTCATCAAGGTCCAGAACTCGTTGACCAATTCCGAAGCTTTTCCGCTCATCGCATCCCTGCCTCTGCTTCAACATTGTGCCTGCTCCCGCAATCCCCAACTCCAGGTGCATGCATCGAAGTCTTGGAAGATGATGATGAGCAGTCACTCCATACTCCTCCCAATGAACCAGGATTCCTGAAAGGCCCCAGAGATGACCTGGATGGTGATGACCCGGATGGTCCTGATGATGACTACTTCCCCAAATCCTATGACGATTACAACCCATACCCCAATGACGATGAACGTATCCTGCGAGATACCCTTGCCCAATTAGCGAGTGCCATTCAAGGCCTCATCCATTCCACTCATCGTCCCGCCTCCAAATCTACCCTCCACACCAAGGTCCAAGAACTAGATCAGTTTGACGGAACAGAATTCCACAAACTCCAGGTTTTCATGGTGCAATGCAAATTAAACTTCCAAGACTGCCCTAAGGCCTTCAGTGCAGACCGTGCTAAAGTAACATTTGTGCAGTTCTACCTGAAAGGTATGGCATTGGAGTGGTTCGAACTGGACCTCCTCCAGATGGAAGATCCCGGCCAATGTCCCCTTTGGATGGATGACTACAAAGAGTTTGTTCACAAACTCCAGGCAAATTTCAGTCCGCATGACCCCGTCAGAGATGTGGAGCATCAACTCGACCACCTATCCATGAAGGATACATTAATAAATATGTGGTTGAATTCAATAGGATAGCTTTGCAAGTCCGGAGTTACAGAGAAGGTGCCCTCTGGTACTACTTCTACAATGGTCTGCCGGACCGTATTAAGGACGAAATCTCTTATGTTGGGAAACCCCCAACGCTCTCCAACATCTGCCACCTTGCTCAAGCAATTGATGCACACTACTGGGAGAACAAGTCTGAAATCAATCACCAAGCAAAGACTTCCAACCAGCCCTCCGCATCCAAGCCCTCTGAGAAATCATCTACTCCTGCATCCTCCTCCGCCTGTCCCTCAGGAAACTCCAAAGACACTAAGGAGTTCAAGGGCAAAGGAGCTACTACGTCCGCACCTTTGAAGCTGGACTTGTCATCAAAATTAGGAAAAGACGGCAAGCTCACTGCTGAGGAATGTAAGAGGTGCTTTGACCTCAAATTGTGCATGTTCTCTGGCTCCGCCAGCCACATAGCAAAGGATTGCCCCAAGTCTACCTCTCAGGCATCCAAGGACCATGCTGCCACCATCACTCCGGAAGCCAAAACGGAGGTCTCCTTGGAGACAAAAAAATAGAGTGTGATCTCCATGACTCTGCATGGTCTGGAGGTTGCATTGAACCCACTCGTGCACTCAAGGAGATCCATCTCAACCTGTCTGCTCTTTCTGATCCCAAATCACTTATGCCCTCCATCTCTCTTGCATCTTATCCCATCCCATCCTTCCTCACACTTGTAGACTCAGGATCCTCCGATTGTTTTATCAATACATTATTTGTTATAGCGGTTTTCAAAAGTTCATGGAATTCAACCAAATCATTTGCATTTTTGGGCCGTCACATGTCATCATGTGTTTGGGACCCTGAGTGTAACTTAGCTATGTATCGATACTACTAGCGGCTTTCTTTTTTCACATTACCATGCCGTTGCCATCCCCAATACCAGAACTTGCGGAGAACTCAGAAATTGAACAGGTATTCTCCATGTCATTGATTGTCTATTCCAAGGTCAAGAAAATACTTCGAGGTAAAACTACCTCGAAGGAAGAGAAGATGACGAAAACGAAGGAACTTTCGTTCGCTGTCAAGTTCTCAAACTATACTGATTTTTTGCAGAGTATGCTCAAAAAGCATGGCAAGGACGACTACGAGGTCACCGCGAAGAAACATTACCCGTTTAGATACACTTTACCAAAAATAAAAGGGTATTTTTTTATTCATTCGTTACACAACTTGGACTCACACTGAATGTAGACAATGTGTTGTGGATGTGATTGATGTTGATAACATTGCCGACTACAAGGAAATGGTGATGAAAATCAACGAAAGCAAGCCAGCGGCCATCAAAATCCTTGTCGACATGTGAGACATTCAGAAGCTTCCCAGAGCGCATTCTAGCTCTGAGGGCACAGCCTCGGAAGCATCTCCCAAAGCTGTTTGTAGATTTTTTATTCAATATATGATATATGAAACTAACTATTGTCTAGGATAAATCTGATACTACGAAAGCCGACTGGGATAGTCGGTGGCGTATCATGCTTTAGCAAAAGTACAAAAATGAGCATCACAACGGGTTCACGTACATCGGGCCTCTCAGACCTATACCTCTAACAGGGCCGATGATCCTCAATTGGGCCCACGCACTTGAGGTGGGCCAAGCTACTGTACATGTCCCACCTAACATTGACTCATTCAACCCTGCGAATAAAGTCTCGATAATCCATGCAAAGAGACTGCAACTGCCGCCGCTGTCCTCCCTGACACCTGCTGTTGACATCAACTCCCTAGCATCCATCCTTCTAATTCAAGCCATTACAAAATTGGGGCTGTTCCCTTCTGCTACCAGTCCAGATACCACAACTCTGGCGAGCCCGTCTACACCAACTCCTCAGATACCAACTCGGCAGAGGACTGCTCACATGCCAGAGCTCATTCCTTCTACATCCCACTTGACGCATTACCTCGAGTATGCCGAGACTCACCTGGGTGTCCGTCATGCACTTACTTACAAGAGCTTGCTGGAACTCAATGGTATTGGTCCAGACATCCTTCCAGATGTCGATGACAAACTTCTTGCTAGTCTTGGCATTTCCACTGGTGATGTCATTCACTTGAAGAATGGGAGTACGGCATGGTGGAATGGACCTGAGGCGAAGCGAAAATGAAGCAATACTGTGGCATCGGATACTAGTGATGGTCAGGCCAGTGATGAGCCGCAAGTGAAAAAAGTATTCTATAAGAAGAAATTTCATGATGGAGGGGGTGCGATGTTCAGCGGGCTGCCAATGTGAGCCGATGACAGTGATACTTTGGCAAACTGGGACTATGATCTTTTTTATTTTTGTGACTCACAGAAGCAGTGGCTCCCTGTCCCACGTGGCTTTGCTGTTGATGAAGACGAACAGTAGCTAGCTCAAGTAGTAACCAATACAACATTGCGCGTATATTGATTACATCAACGGGAGACGAAAATGCTACAAATATAGTCCGATGTGCTATACGATGTACCCAGATGCCCAAAGGTACCCCTCTGCTTTATCAGGGGTGATGTTCTGACAAGCCCAAATGATAGATATCACAGATGAATCTTCAGATGCATGCCAACGGAGGTAAGCCTTGATTGATGAGAACGCTTGCTCAATGGGATTGTAGTCGGGCAAGTATGGTGGGAGGTAGATGAGCTTGCAGACTGTGTCTATAGTATCAGTACCGATGTTCTATATACAATTGGCACTTACAATGATGATCCTCAATCAACTGACGGAGCTGCTCACCATGATGAATGTTGTTACAGTTTTTCTCCTTTTCCCTCACCTTTACCTCTTCTGCTTTCCTCGACGAGTACACCGTTTCTTTGGTCTTACACAGACAATCTGGGACGTAGCGCTACTTACGATTAGTCCTTTTCATTCCTCGTTCCTTCTCCTTTGACTTCCTTTTTGTTTTACGAACATTTATCTCCTCAGCTGATTCTCTTACATCGGCCGTGTAGTTCCTATCTTTCCCCTCGTGTTACTGCGGATGACGTGTATGCTTACTTCATCGTTCTCTGGCCTTCTTCTTCTTTCTACAATGACGCGTCCCCGAGTACTTATATCCACCTGTCGTGTACTTGTATTCTCTATTCTTGTTCTACGCAATAATAGCATACTCTTGATTCCTGCAGTCCGATTGACGCAGTCCTTTGTCCCTCGCCCAGCTTGTAAATCCCTGCAGTCCGATTGACTCAGGCTTTCGTCCTTTGAGAACCATTAGACCTTAGTACTTGCTCTGACGTTGAGTCTCTTCGTGAGTACCTCCAGAGAAGTAATCCCTCGAGTCTCCTCTTCGTGTACGCTTCACGTAACAAATGTGACAGTTGTCCATAATGAGGACACTGCAAGGACCAGGATATGGGTTCGTGAACGGCATTTGTACCAAATGATCGTAAGTAACTAACACCACAATGAAAAATAGAATAACTACCACAAATTTCTTGATAAAATTGTAGAAACGATCACCATCAACAGGACCATCCACAATATCATATACAATGCTTCCATCGAGGGTAATGATGGGAATGATTGAGTACCACAAACCTCTTACAAACCACCTCTGAACCACGCAGTGAATACCCTTGCCTGAGCGCCCATATCTGCGTGACAGTGTACGCTCATTTTGGCCGCTTCATCAACAAACATAAGCATGCCCGCATCGGGAGCTTCTTTGGCAATGCAATTCATGTAGATTGCTCGTGACATCTCATTTTGCTCATAGGCAATGGCAGAGATGACTTTGCGACTGACACCAAGCTGTTGGAGGGCACGATGGATGGTTGGAAGAGTGGTGTGAACGCCACGTTTGAGCCACAGCTTGTCCTGCAGTTCATTGAGATAGAGCGATCTGCGATGATTCAAAAGAGTGGTAATAAAAGCAAGGTCAGCTTGACTGAGAGAATGGGGGCGGCCCACTGTGCACGAGTATTTGTGAATGTTCGAGACAACACCAAAATGCAGGTATAATTTGAGGACAAGGTAGACCAATGATTTTTTGATGCCTAGTTGGCTACTGATTTCCTTGACGGACAAACCGTTGTCATGGTATAGGACAGGAATACAAGCCTTCACGTTCTGGGGCGTCCAGTGTTTGGACATAGAGCGTCTTGAAGCCTGATGACGATGGTGAGCAAGGATGAAAACTGCCAATTGTGTTGGTTTGTTTATTTGATTTGTCAGTTACATTCGGGGGCCTGAACACATGATGACACGTGACGGTCCAAAAATCCAAATGATTTGGTCAAATTCCACGAACTTTTGAAAACCGCTGTAATAAACATGGACTTTCTACCTATCCCGTGCCCCCGCTCCAACTCTGCCTTTTCGATGGAACATCAAACAGCACCATCACTCGAGCTATCAATCTCTCCGTCCACTTTCAAACCGGTGACATCACTCTGACAATGTTCTATGTCACTCCGCTGGACTCTTCTTGCTCTCTTGTTCTAGGACACAACTGGCTCACCTGCCACAATCCGTTGATTGATTGGGTTTTGAGCAGTATATCTTTCTGTACACCTGAGCAGAGTTTGCCAGCACCCCCGAGCTCCCCTCCACAGCCCTTGAACCCTCTTCCTCCGGCTGACACCCCCCCATTTGATCCACCACATTTCTCCGATCACAAGGCTCTGCCTATCACGATCATCAGCGCACCCGCTTTTGCACTAGCCTGTCGCCTCCAGGGCTCTGTCCAGTTCAGCATGCAGCTCCATTCCAAGGAGAGCGATCTCCACTCCACCTCTATCACTCCCCCCGAAGAAATCAATCTCTCTGGAGTGCCTCCAGAGTACCACGACTTCACTGACGTCTTCAGCAAGGGCAGAGCATCCAAGCTTGCTTCACATCATGAGTACAATCTAAAGATTGATCTAGAGGAAGGAGCTTCTCCTCCATTGGGTACCACCTACTCCCTTTCCCCTTCTGAACTCGAGTCCCTCCGCATGTTCCTCAATGAGCACCTAGCAATGGGGTTCATTCGTCCCTCCTCCTCCACTCACGCTGCCCCAGTCCTCTTTGTCTGCAAGCAGAATGGCTCACTCTGCCTCTGCGTTGACTTCCGAGGACTGAACAAGATCATGAAAAAGGACCGCTACCCCCTCCCATGCATCTCCGACCTCCTGGATGCCCTGAGCCACACCAAGATATATTTCAAAATTGACCTCCGGCATGCTTATCACCTAGTCTGTATTGCTGAGGGCGATGAATGGAAGACATCTTTCTGGACACATTACAACTCATATGAGTGGCTAGTCATGCCATTCGGCCTTACCAACGCTCCTGCAGCATTTCAGCAGTTTGTCAACACCATCTTCACCAATCTTTTAAATGTTTGCGTTATAGTATACCTGGATGACATTCTGATTTATTCCGTGGACAAGGCCTCCCACAAAAAGCATGTCCATGAGGTTCTCAGTCGTCTCCACAAACACGCCCTTTTCACCAAACCTAAGAAGTGTGAGTTCCACACCGACTCTACCAAGTATCTAGGCTACTTCATGTTGCCCTTCAGTCTCACTATGTCCTCTGAAAAAGTCAAAACCATTCAGGAGTGGCCGGAACTGCAAAAAGTGAAGGACGTCCAGTCTTTCCTCGGGTTTGCCAATTTCTATCAGTGTTTTATCACCAACTACTCTGATATTGTAGTACCCTTGACTTGTCTCACTCGCAAGGGTACTCTGTGGTCTTTCTCCGACGACTGTCATTCTACCTTCCGGAAATTAAAGGATGCCTGATGCTCTGATCATTGTAGAAACTGATGCCTTTGACTATGTCATTGCTGGTATTATCTCCATCCAGTGCCCGGATGATGAGGTTCATCCTGTCACTTTCTACTCTCGCACCCTCTCCGCTCTGGAGCTTAATTACAACACCCATGACAAGGAGCTCCTCGCTATTCATGAGTCCTTTCAGACTTGGCAGCACTACCTTGAAGGTTCCGGAACTCCAGTTGACATCACACTGACCACAAGAATCTCGAGTATTTCACAACCATCAAACTCCTGACCCAGTAGCAGGCCTGCTGGTTGGAGTTCCTCTCCCAGTTTAACATGGTGGTCCGCTTTCGCCCCGGGCACCTTAGCGCGAAGCATGATGCCCTCACTAGATGCTGGGATGTCTACCCCAAAGAGGGGGATAAGGACTACGCTTGCATCAACCCCCACAATTTCCATCCAGTCTTTACTCAGGAATAGCTCGCTGCATTCCTCCAAGCTACATACCTTGCAGCTCCAGTACTCTGAGCTAGCACTCTCTTCAATGTGGAAAACCTCCACAACAATATCCTCTCCACACTTCCCTCCGACCCATTGGCCATAGTTCACATGTCCTCCTCAGAACCCTCCGAATCTCATTGGTCTATCGATGAAGAAGGTTACCTTCGTCTCAACAACCACATCTATGTCCCCCAGGCCAATGATCTCCGGCTCCACGTACTTCGATACAAACATGATCATCCCCTCTCTGGACATTTCGGTCAGAATCGCACTTTGGAACTTATTCGTCACAAATACACTTGGCCAGGAATCAGAACATTCGTCAAGGAGTATGTCTCCTCCTGTACATCCTGTGTCCACGCAAAAATTCCAAGGCATAAGCCCTATGGGCTTCTGAAACAACTTCCCATCCCCAAGAAGCCATGGAACTCCATCTCCATGGACTTCATCGAACAACTCCCTGCCTCCTCCGGTTATACAGCTATACTTGTTGTTGTTGATCAACTCTCCAAACAGTGTATTTTCATCCCAATGTACAACACAATTATGTCTCCGGAGTTGGCTAAACTCTTCTTACTCCATGTCTTCTCCAAGCACAGAGTTTGTGTCCCATTTCTTCTGTTTACTCAAGAAAGCCTTAGATATATGTCTCCACTTCACTTCTGGTTATCATCCAGAGAGGGACAGTCAGACAGAACAAATGAACCAGACTCTTGAACAGTACCTCCGAGTATACTGCAACTACCAGCAAGACAACTGGTTGGAACTCCTGTCCCTCGCAGAGTTCACATATAACAATGCTCCGAGCGCTACGACCGGAGTCTCTCCGTTCTTCACCAACAAAGGCTATCACCCAAACATCACAGTTCACCCTGAACGTGATCTCACCTCCAAAAGGGCATGCAAATACTCCGTTGACCTCGACTCCCTCCACAAATTCCTTTCTGAAGAAATGGCTGCCACCCAGAAGCGATATCAAGGACCTGCAGATGCCAAACAAACTCCAGCACTGGACTTCAAAGTCAGTGACCAGGTATTCATCAAGGTGAAATACTTCCACTCAATGAGGCCCTCTAAGAAACTCTCTGAGAAGAATTTAGGGCCATACACAATCATCACTCAGGCAGGATCCCACTCCTTCACACTCTGCCTTCCAGACTTCATAAAGTCCATTCACCCCATTTTTCATGTTTTCCAGTTGAAGCCCTCCATACCCAACACAATTCCTAATCGGGTACAACCGCCACCCCCTCCAATAGAAGTTGACAGAGAACTGGAGTATGAAATCTCCGAGATTCTTGACTTTAAGGTAGATCAATGAAGGAAGAACTGTAAACTATTGTACCTCGTACGTTGGTCTGGGTATGAAGGCATGGATGACAAGACCTCCTGGCTTTTAGCCACAGAGCTTGATCATGCCTTTGAACTCGTCCATGACTACCATCTCTGTTACCCTGATAAGTCCAGACCCCACTCTGACATTTAATCCACGAAAAGTACATTGTCGTTTTAGTTACAAGGGACCAACTACAGCTTAGACCATTGACTCATCCAAGTTGCTCTCATCCTCCTCTGTCCCTACACCCATTTCCACATTCTCCACCCCTTCCGCTGCCAACTCCGCCATGTCCCCCAGCATCTCTGCCATTACTTCCAACTCTGACCCGTTCCCTGCGTATACGGACACCTTGAACTTGGACTCGGATGCCCACCCATATGCCTCCATCTCCTTGATTGCCACAAGCTCCTCCAGGAGCTCATTCTGCCTGTCGAGCCTCTTCAAGAAGTGTTGCATCCAGTATCCAAACTCCGTGGATACTTGGAGCAACACTGGGGCAGCTGCCCCCCCTGAACCTCCCTCTCCCTTGTCTGACTCCGACCCCTTAGTCTCCCACCTCACCTTCTTCTTCTTTTCCCTCAGCGACTTGCCCTCCGCATACCTCTTTCACTTACTCCCGCTGCCCACCTTCCCCTCGCCATGCTCACACTTCGCCTTGACCTCGATGCAGCCCATGCACAAGGTGGACTTGCCAGGCCCGAGCTCACACTCAAGTCCCCAGGCCTTGCACCTCGTGTACTCCAGCAGGGCTTGCCGGACCTTGTCCTTGCCCTTTGTGGAGCTCTGCTCCACTCAGACCTGCTCAGCCTGCTCTCGTTAGCATGAAGTCATCATTAAACAATGACTACTTACTCACTGTTTGGCCACCTCCTCGGCCACCTTGTGGCACGCTTCCTTTGCCTTGTGCGCCTCCTCCATTTTCTTCACTTCCTCTGCCTTGTGTGTCTCCTCCGCTTTCTTCGCCTCCTCCACCTTGCACCTCACCTCCGCCTCCACTCACCTTCATTCCTCCTCCACCTTCTTCTCCTTGACGCATCACCACCACTTGATGAACTTGGCCTCGCAGATGTCATCTTCATTGTCAATGCACTCCTGCAAATGCTCATTGGACCAATTCATGATGTCGTTGAGCTCGGACATGATGGCTGTAGGTGATAAGGTTAGGCCAGGGCACCACAGACTTTATACAGTGCTGAAAAAGCAATCAATAAACTTTCAGACTTTGATTTCCTAACTCCGCATTGTTCCTCACTAATGGCCTTCAGGGGTTCAGGCCTAGAAGGGGAATACTGTCATATCCCATACTTTCTCCAAGTTCAACTCCGGCCCTCCAGGCTTATCACTACCAACTCCACTGCGTTCTCGCATAGGATGCAACTCCGGACCATAGACTTCATACTTAGTATTTTCTCTCTTCTCTGCTCCTCGTTTTTATGTTATACTCTTCCCCACTTGTACTAGCCCCGTAACTTACTTACCTCCGAACCTGTGTCTTGCTTAGAGCACAGCTCCAGCTTTCTCCTACCTGGAGCGCAGCTCCAGGATACTTACTTCCGACTCCCGTTCTGTTATGACCCCATTACTAATCTGACCCCGACTCTGTATATAAACCTTCGACTCCACTCATGTACTCTTCAGTTCAAATATTAACTAGAATAACTCTCCTGACCTCCGTTTGAGTCTTAACAACTCTCTTCTGACACCTCTGCTCGACTTGATGTTTTAATGTCTTAAGTCTCATCTCCGATCTTGGCAAAACTGGGACTGGACTCTTGTAAGGGCGCACCACATATATACGGTGAAGTCAAGTCCCATCTTAGTACTCATCTCTGGAGTTCCAGAGTTGATACTGGAGTTCACGGTTCTAACACCAACATGCAGTGTGGCAGAATGAAAGGGAAGCATAACATATGTGAAACATGTGTATCAAGGGAATGGAATGGAAGCATGATCAAATGCTTCCATGAAAAGGTGAAACACAAAGATATGAAATGGGGAAGATGAGAAGTCTTGTGCATGAAATGGAGTGAAGAGGTAAGATGGCTATGATGCACGAGATAAGGGCAAGAGATAGCAAGATTAGATAAAAGATAAGATTGTCTGTTGATATCTGTAGAAAATGTTAAGTCCAACAAACATAGGGATATGAGAATATACCATTTGTAACAGGGACAATGGGCTAAGATCCTATCCAGAGATTGGTGTTGATGGCTAGAAATCATTTCCAGGGCCAGTAACTGGCACAGATGGAACTAGCAGCAACACATGCCAAACTGGCCAATGGAAAGCCTCTGTCATTCACATACTTGCACACAATCCAAGTTGTGTGGCCTGCCTACCAACTACCCTGCCATCACTAGTATATACATATGTGTAATGTATGCTTCCTTACTCTTTCTTGCATGTCCTCTTGGCCTCAGTCATATCTGCCCCACATGAATGTGGATGCATGCCTGCACTTGCCCTGTTGACCTGCACCCTCTCTATCTCCTTCACTTAGGGTTAGGTAGGTAAGCTGTTTACACTAGACATACTAGAATGGGAATATTATGTAATTCATTCTCTCAAGGATACTCAAGTGCAATTCAACATCTAGAGCAACTACCCATCCACTATTCCAATGTTCGTTGGGGATTTAATCCTCCCAGCAATTATCAACTGATGACTTATGTGAATCTCCAAGATCTACACTGGCTTTCGACTCCCAAAGGTCCCTCCATATTCCACAGCCTAGCAGAGAATGAGCACAGGCTTTTGGGTATACCCTCTGGCATGACTGGATTATGGAATTTGGGCAGAAACATGATGTTGACCCTATGGGTGTGAAGACTCAGTTCAGTCTCCTTGTTGATAGTATTGAGCTATCCATGATGAAATTAAGAAGGATGGGAAATTTGCATCAGTATGGTACATCCAAAATTCTGTGGAGTTTGATGAGGTAGCTCAGATTTATGTCACAAGGAACTTTTTCTGCCAGATGAGAGGGTGAACAATCATACCACTCATCTGCGACAAGGTGGAGAAGTTGAAGAAATTCTTGGATACCACCAATGAGCCTGAGTGGATAAATTATTGGTAATGTATGTCTTGGATTGTTAAACTAACACAGGGCTCACTACTGACCCAGTTGTGGTGCATACCATACACAGCGATTTATTTTCCATCTCTCACTATTCCATTCAGTATTCACTTGCGCCTCTTGCCAAACCTTTGTATTCATCTATCATTATTTCACTATTTCATTTTTTTATATATCTGTGGGGTCACCTGACTGGGAGTAGTAGTAGTAGTAGTAGTAAAGCTGAACATCATTGGCACTACACACTGTCGTTGTACATGTATATGAGAGAAAGGAAATGGCAATAGACTATATCAGTAGCCTCATGCTTGATCCTAGTTGCCACTATCACTGCCAAGGTTGATTATTATGTATGTACTTTTGAACTTGATATTTCTTTTACCTAAGCGTGTGCAGATGTTTCTTTTTTTCACAGCCAAATTCCCTCTTCATGAAATGTACTTCTGAATCCTTTCCTCTGTCGTGTTGCAATTATACTTCTACATGTGGGTCCAGGTGTGACCTCTGAGAGGGCCATGAGTGACTTACTAAGCAAAGTGACTCTCTTAACTGTGATAGGAAAAATGGTTGCTTGGTCATGGTGTTTGGTTGTATTTATTTATTCACAGTTCATGACATCTACATAAGCTTTTAAACTGACCTGCAAGTTGGTGCTTGTCTATGCTTCTCTCCAGTGAAATATTGACATCACTCAACCCTCGTTTGAGAGGGAGACAATTGTATGAGTACCATGAAGTGAGGGTCAACCCAACGCCCAGCAGTACACCCAGACCTCCTATGAGGCAGGTTGGCCCTCGACTGGCTTGGTCCAACCATGCCACAATTTGCATCTCCTGGGCCACTTTGTTTCACATGAGTGTCCTTCTTCCACCTGCTCCCTGGGAGAGTCTCTAGCGATGCATCAGCATTGCTCAACTCACCTTTGAGGGGGAGATGGTCTGCATGGGACTGAGTGAGAGTCAATCTGGTGCCCAGTGGTGCATCTAGGCCACCTGTGAGGTAGGTTGGCCCTCGATAGGCTCAGTTCAACTATGTCATTGCATTCCCCAGGCCGTTTTATTTTACATGAGTGTCCTCTTTCCAACTGCTCTCCGGAGAGTCTAGCAATACGTTGGCATTGCTCAACCCACCTTTGTGGGGGAGACGGTCTGCATGGGGACCAAGTAAGGGTCAACCCAGCACCTAGATCTTCTGTGAGGCAGGTTGGCCTCGACAGACTCGGTCCAACTATGTCATCACATCCCTTGGACTGCTTTTTTTCACACGAGTGTCCTCTTTCCAACTGCTCCCTGGGAGAGTCTCTAGCAATGTATCGGCATCGCTCAACCCTCATTTGAGGGGGAGACTGCATGGGGACTGAGTGAGGGTCAACCCAGTGTCCAGCAGTATGCCTAGGCCTCCTGTAAGGCAGGTTGATCCTCATCAGGACTATACCATTGCATCTCCCAAGCTGCTTTGTTTTGTATGATTGTCTTGTTTTCAACTGTTTCCTGGAGAGTTCTGCATCACTCAACTGCAACTAGAAAGGCCCATCTTGTGAACTTTTAGAGATACCCATTATTGAGCCTTTTCTTTTTGGTCAGTTTCACCAAAATGAATGAGTGAGAATTGAATTGAGTTTCTCATGCCTATATATGGCTGCTGGGTAGTGATCATTCCCTGTGTGTGAGATAATTCCTAGTGTGATACTCAGGTGGTGAGGATGTGCAGTTGTGCATTGACTTTTGCTTTTGTCTTGCATTTCCGCTGTGCTATTATTGCATGCAGCATATGTGCCTCCTGTATATCACATTCAAGAGCACACCATGTAACCAAGCTCCTCAGGTTTGGGTTTCCATTCTTTCTGTGCTTGATATACCATTACATCCAAGTCCGAGAGATTGTTCAATGCAGCCCGCCACTCCAACATCAGTGCGAAATTAGCATTGATGGTTGAAAGTGCTTGCACCAGTGTGATCAAGTCATCCTGCAAGTCTAAATTCTCTGAGATGCATGGATGAGTGGTGAGAATGAAGACAGCATGTGGATGCCTCTTATATGCAACTACGACTGCAATATCAATGTCATTGATGCTTTGGATACCAGCCTTGAGTTTAGAGTTCCTCATGGTTGATGGTATTATTCATGCAGCATGCAATTTACATGGAGCAGGAAACAAAACAGTAAAACAAAAACGTGAGCAAGTAATAATTCTCCTTCCACTGACCTTCACATAAGCTTACTACTACTATCCTATCTTCACTTTTCTGGCAAGACATTCATGAGCTAAATCATCAATGATGGCCCCGACTACCTATAGTACAGTACAATTGGTGATTGCTCATGTTATGAAATTGCTTGTGTATTGTCAGTTCTCCTGTATTCCAAAATTGGATTTGCTTGCAGCCCATATGTACATCATGGGGCATACATATCTTGTAATGCTCATTGTGAGTGAGTGAGTTGTACTCCCCACAATGGGCACTAGAGCAGAATAACATGTATTCAATTATCCAAAACCCTGACTCATATATATACAGCAGTGATGAACATGCAAGGGTTACACTGGCAGTATGAGCTGTTTGAAATGACTGACAGTGTACTAGTATGAGGGCTGGACATCTTGGATTCCCAACTCTGACAGCTGTTAGAATGTAAGGGGCCATGGAAATTCAGCCCTCTTGTTCAATCCACTTTAAACTGCCTTGATCCATTGTGGGCATTTGATGTTCCTCTGTTGGTGGCCACAGCCAGAGCATACATACCTTACCTTTGTTTTTGTCCATTCATTTCCTGAATGAACTGTTTCTTGCGAGTTGAACTTGAGGTATTGCATACCTAGTTGGCACTCGTGACACCGCCAAAAGTTGATGCCAAAGGGGCAGCGCAATGGATTGGCAAGAGCTAGTACCTTCACATGAACCTGTTTGCACCTGCACAAGCTACCAACAGTTTCGAAACCTGCCCAAATCAATACTACAGAAGTGCTGTTGAGGAGAGTTTGGTCCTTGCCAATGGAGCAAAGGAGTGATGTCCAAAGATCCATGCAGTATATGTAAATGTTCTCAATGAACTGCATCAATGTAGGAGTGACAAGGAATCCAATCGTGCTGGAATTTCCAAATGCCAGAATAAAATTGAAAATGAATCTGGTGATTGGATATGAAAATGAGCAGTACTATACATTTCAAATTTATGTAACTCACTCATCAACCAAGACACAAAGCCGTGCTAAGCTTTTGTGAAAATGGACAAAGGGGCCACATGATATAAGGGTGATACTGCAGACAATTGTGTAACTCTGCCCTATGAGTGTGTCGGTTTCTGCAAGCGTCTTGATGAAAGAGTCCCCAAAGTAGCTGAATATTAGCTGTGATAGCATTAGATTGCTGACCACAACAAGCTGATGCAGAAAAATAAATACATACCTGGTGTATGGTCACACATTTGTGATTGTTCCTTGACCCTCCCACAATGAGATTCCCTGTGGTGGATTCCATATGCATGTCGATGTAGAGGAGGACGTTGGAAAGCCATTTTGCTTTTTCCATTCACATGATGTTGTTATGGACTGCTGAAGGTCAGTTGTTTCCTGTCCAAATTGGGCACTTAAGGATATGAAGCTTCAATGTGGTGAGCTCTGCCACACCAGATTGCTAGATAACATCAAGAGCTCACATTTTCTCTTTCTTGTGAAAAGTGCTCCAGCAAGCAACAGGTCAGTATGTCTTCACAGTACATGAATTCACTTCCTAGACTAAGGAACACCACCCACAGGAGGTTCTCGGTGTGTTGAAGGTATGTGTGGTGGTGGATGTAGCTTTCTGTCTTGTACTGAAGACATGCATGTTAGAATGGGCAGATTTTGAGAGAAGAAATACATCTGGCATACAGGCATTGGCTTGCATTTCACATGCATACACCTCAGGCAAACAAAATCCTTCACCTTCATTGTGGAATTGAGTAGTTTGATGCAGCTGGCATCGTTATCCTGAATACACAGGGCAGTGTTGCAGTCTTCCTCTATGCATGTCCATATTTTACCAGTATTGTGGCACATATGACACTGCTGTAGAAACAGGAGGAACCTTTGTATGACATGTTGAACAACAAAGAAAAGTCAATTGCCCTTACCTTAACTGCCTCAAGGGTACCTGAGTTTAGTAGGTTAGTGAATTCTTGATATATCTTCAAGGTGCTGCCAAATCCCCTTAATAGGGCAGCTCTTGTAGTCCCAGCGTCATAAGTGGCATGGTGAATGAAACAGGAAAGAGCATACTCAGTCCTGTAGGCTGCATAGCTTGCTCAGCAGCTTCATCCTAACCTGAGTCCATTTCCATGTCTGAATTGTTGACTGGTTGTAGGTCAATGCTGGTTGCCTTGGTTGCTTTCATGTCCAGAAAATCCATGCCAAGGTTTAGGAAGGATTCAGATGATGGTGAGTGTGGTTTAGGTGTCAGGTTCATGTGAATAAACTGCAGTCTCTTTACTTGCCATCTTCACTTTCAACCATTGTCCACAAATGCTGCCACACTCCTCAAGCCAAGCTGTGTCCATAAGTGAGTAAGTGAATGAATAGTGGACACCTCTTTCTTGGAAGAATTGTGGTTTTTGTTAGATTGGTAACATATAAGAGATGTATGTAGTTGCAATTGGACTTTTATTTTGCTGCATGGCTCTCATGACCTGGGTCACCTTTGATATCTGCAACATTTGGATTTGGTCTGCTCTTCTCCACAGAATGGATTCCAAAGTCGGGAACTGCTGCCTCCTCTTCTCCACTCTGATGCAGAAGCAGTTAGCAGCTGAACATTAATGTGGGATTGAATAGTTAGTTTAGGTGACGTGCCTTCAAATTGGAGTGGCAGTGATGTCGAATGCAACAGTGGATTTTCGTGCCCTGGTTTTCTCAACTTTGCTGTTCTTGACACCTCCGTGGCATGCATTTTTGAAGGCCATTCATTCCTCACTTTGTGCTGCAGATGTTTAACAGTGTACTATGTGAAAAATAGAAATGGCTACCTGCACAGAATTCTTTCCAATCATTCAAAGACCATGTAATTTGCACAGGGGATTGTGGTTATGGTAGAAAGCCTCCAGAACTGTTTCTTTACATCTTTGCATGGCTCTCACACTCTGCATACATTACATACTGCCCTCAATGCCATCTCAGTGAGCCAAGAGCCAGATGCGAATGTTATCGGCAGGTGAACAATAGTGCAGGGTTGGATAGCAGCAGCTTAGACTTGTCTTCCATTTGGAGTGGCATTTAAAGTGTAGTACAAATGGAGTTCTGGATCAAATGATTGTTCATCTAATGTGGTTGGGTGACAACATCTGCAAAGAAGACTAATGTTCATTATCGAAGCAGATCTTGCAGGAAGTAGTTCTGATTATCATATTCTCGGGAAAAAAATATTGATATCTGAAACTGAAACAATGGAAGCTGAGAGCCTTTCAAGGATCAGAAAAATATATTCCATATACATATGTGGTGGTTGGCCGGAGGAGACAGATTAACACTCTGAGATGCAACACTGGCATTTGATATACATCGAAGGTTGGTATGCAAGTAGTAGTAATACCAGTAGTAGTGCAAGGTTATTGTGCTCTGCATGAAGAAACTGCAGTGTTTTCTTGTCCTTTAGTGGATGAAATGCTATGGTGAATATGAATATGGGTTGCTAGATGGCAAGAACACCCAATCAAATGAAAGGACAGTTGGAGGTAATGGGGGGAAAGCAGCATGTGGCCTGTTGCCATTGTTGCTAGTGTGTTCAACAATGGATTCCATAGTGAGTGACTCCAGCAGATTACGTGTGATGGGGAGAAGCAAGTTGGGATACCTGGTTTTCTTTCTGGTGCCTCCATGCTATGATTCAGTAAGCACATTAGAACACGGTAATGATTAAATGAGGGAGGTACTCACCTTTGAGCAGAACAATCTTATCGAGGTTGACCTCCTGCACTTTAGCACTGTGGCAACATGGGTAATTGTGCCATCGACTTGAGCAGCACCACTGCTTTCTAACTTGACCTCCACATTTGGTGCCATCTGAGAGGCCATACAAATATCTTCTCCGATCTCTGAAAGGAAACCATGCATTTCATGGGCAATCTCATTCTCACCTATGATTGTGTTTCCATTCTGGTCCATATTCAGATCCCCTTCTGATTCTGTTCTATTGTCACTCTCTACAACACCAGTTCCTGATGACAACTTGGCATGTTCCTGTCCTGATATGTTTTGCACTTCATAAGCATGCATATATGTCAACCACTCCACATCATCATTCTGTCTCCAATTCCTGTTGCTCTGTGTCCTGCTCATTTTGTTTGACTCACCCAACAATGAACTCATGTTTGCCTTTCCAATTGTTTGCAAGGTATCGTGCAGAGTGGCAATATTTCCTTCCTCAAGCCAGGTAATGGACCTTAGAATGATTATGTGGCCCAATATTTCAGTTGCATCAGGACTTTTTGCATCGATTGATTGATGCCAGAAATGAAGGCTTTCCTCATCTGTTATCTTGTGGATATTGATATTGCAAATTTTAATTAGCTGGTTGCGAATAAAGTTGTATAGCTTCATGTATCTCTAGTTCCAGATGCTGCCAGAGCTTCTTTCACCATTATTGTATGTAGGTGTATTGTTGTGCACCATACTGCATTATTTTTGCTCGGAGATGTGATGCTATGCAGCACACACAAATAATATAACAATTGAGGCTGGAATGAAATGCAGACTCGAAAATGAACATACTTGTTGCATTTTCCATATAGCCTGCCCACCTTCTGAATTCTCCTTATGCAGCATGTCAGTCCCGCTCTTGTCCTCATTCTTGCCCACTTTAACCAGCTGTTGCTTTCTTGTATTTAATTTGCCTGTCTTCACCTCAATACTTGGTTTGAGGCATTCCTCCTCATTGTGCTTCACATTCTTTTCTTTTTCATTTGCCATCCACCCTTTCATGTCTTTTTTCTCAATTTGCTTTGCCTCTAGAGCTCCAGTGGTGGTCCCCTTGCCCTTCCCCTTGTTGTTCTTATTTGCCACTTTCAAATCATCCACGATCACTTTCACCAAGTCGAGAGCAGCTTGAGGCACAGGTGGCTCATTTTTTCCAAGCATGATCTTGAGACCACACATGTCAAAGTGGTCGTTATATTTTCCAAGATATGTATCTCATTCAACTGCATATTTGAATTTTTAGAGTTTGCCAATTCAATCGCTGAATGGACCTATGGGAATCAAAAATGTTTGGCTTTTGTCTTCCCTGCACATATTCAAATGTAATCCTGACCTTCTCCTTCATGGCAGTGTAAGCCCTGCTGTGATAAGACTTCTCGATATAATCAAGCCAAATATGGTACTTAAGTTCTGGGCAAAACCAATTCTTCACACTAATGCTACCCTGGCATGTGCATGAGATGTAGGCATTTCGTACGTTATCCAGATACTACAGGATCTGAGCAAGCTGCTGTATTGCTGGTTTTACATTTGCAGTGATACTGTGTGCTTGGATGGCCACAGTGGTATGTTTGTACACATTGTACCTGTAGCTGATGATGTGTAGTGTACATAGATACTTTGACAGAACATTAACTGTGGAGGGAACATCCTCCTCCCCTGACAAGACTACAAGTACATGCTGCTCACAATCAACATAACTTTATTTGCAAAGCAATTTGTTGATTGTTTGCAGGTTGATGGTTTTGTTGGTGGGAAATTGGATAGCCATTGAAAGACTTGTAGATGGATGTTCCTTTACAAGATATCTGGACTTGAGTTTGTAATATGAGGATTGAAGCCACTGTTGATTGGTTGCAGGTTTGGAGACTTGTGTGATAAATTTACCTGATGTACAGCATTCAGTATCAAAATAGAACATCTCTTTCTCCTTTCCATCTCAGAATCCTTCAACATTCTTGGCATGTCCACCTCCCCTGCAATTCCTGTGTCCTTCATCCAGAATGAAGCCATCACCAAAGGAGTTCTTAATAGTGTTGGATTGAAGAGCAGCTATGTCAAATCACACAATGGCACTGTGGTCCTGATGATACTACCTGCAGGGGATGTAGTTGCAGTGTCTTTGGCATATGAGAAATCTCTTCGTGTCTTGGCCTATAGGTTCAAGGTATAGAAATACACAATCCTGATGGTGGTGGAATCAAAGGATGCCTGCAAGGCACTGCTTCATAATCTGCTCTACCTCAACCACATCAGGAATAGATTCATCCATGAAATACATGTCATTCCAGACATTGCATTGCAGTGTTGGAGATGTCCCATATTCGAGTATCACCTGTGGCTGGACTACATGTATGGGAGGCATGATGATGATGCTCGGAAACTTCTCGAATCACAGCATGGGATTACCCTTGCAGCCATCACATTAAGAAAGTCAGGAAGCAACATATTGAAAATATGTGAGTGGGCTCTGTCTCCCAATAGCATTCTGAGGTAGAGACACTTGTTGCAGTAGATTGGGCATCCTACAAGCAATGCTACTGTACGAATGTTGACTTATGCAGGTTTGAATACTCTTTGGAGAGCACGATTGGAAAGGAACAACCTCCTACTGCAATTATGTATATGGGCTAAGCTCATTCTCACAGGAGTGAGTTCTAATAATGGTGGAGTTGTTGTACACAGGAACATGTGCACTGAAGAAAAAGAGTTGAGCAGAAGTGAACAAGCATGGAAAAAGAAGAACGAGGACAAGGGAAGGCACAAGGACAAGGGCAAGTGGAAGTTTATAGTGCTGATGGAGACCGAGACTGAGGAAGAAGTCCACAGAGAGCAGAACATCAGATGGTCAGTAAGGGGTACATGCGTGAGTCATCACTATGATATTGGAAATCCCTGGTATTCAGTGATTGATATGCAGAGCATCTTGGAAATTGCAATGGAGAACTTGCAAAGTCTGCTTTTAGAGGATGTTCTGCCTATTTCTCCTGGAATACACAGTGATGAGCAAAGGGACAAAATCCTGGGCCTATGGTATTTCAAGAATGTGCTGAAAAATTATACTGAAAATCTCCATTTGCTGGGGGACTTTTTCCACCTTGCTAGTATTGCTGCTCATGCCAGAGAAGATATTCAGCAGGCACAGGTCCCTGTTCATGCGATAGTATGTTCATACGTTGATTCATGCCTTCTGCATTGGGGTTCTGATTGGCAAACCCAAGCCTATTCCCATAGCCACAGATTCAGGCACAGTTAGACAATCTAGTTCCTCAAAGACACCAAAAACACCTCCCACCATGCCAATGCTTCAGGAGCACATTTCCAAACTTCCTACGATTTCTGCTATTTCATGCATATTATAATTCGACAATAAGGGTCTGCTCAAGACATGGAGGAAGTATAGCAAGCCCTGAATGAACCTTTATTACTGTGAATTCAATTGTGTTCTGTCATTTCATAGATTAGCTCTTCAGCAAAGATCAGAAAGGTATTGTAATATGAAAATATGTAGACCATTATTCATTGTCAAGAATTTTAGGAGAATATTATTCCAGGCATCCCTGGACCCAAACTTGATAGACATGCATGTAGTGAGAAGGGCATATTACTACTACTTCTTTCTATATATTACAACTTTTTTTTCTCTACCCAGGAAGTAGTGATTTCAACTATTTCTTTCAGTTGGCAAGAAGTTAGATGGCAAGGTTCCAGCCAGGTAATGACTTGGCTGAATGTCCAAGATATGCTTTTGAAATTGGCAAGGTTTTACACCATCAAACATGACTGGTATGACCAATTCACTCACTTTGACAAGCAGCAGCCATAAAAGTCAACCATTATCAAGTGAGAAAAGTAGATAGGGCTATCTCAATAGACTTCCATTGAAAAATCACAAGTACTTTTTCAGGTTCGTGAATAATTCAGAAGACGAGCAACTGCTTTTTCACTAGGATTTTATCCTAATTGATAACATTGTATTATTAACAAGTAAAAATTTGTGACAAACTACCAGTTCCAATTAGGCTCGTGTACATCTACAACTAGAAGTTGTGGATGAGGTGCAGATGTGTTTGGTGAGCTGGAGACTAGGAGAGTTGCAATGAGATCAGTGAGGAGTGGACTGTCAAGGTTGATGTCCTTGTCCACCTGCAAAACAACATCTTCCACTTGAAGCTTCTGGTACTCCCCTAGTGGTCTCTCGAGTTCTCTTCATTCTCATCACATTCAGTTTCTTCAGCTGCACTTGAGCCACTTGCATCAGCCCAGGGGACAGTGCCAGTTGAGATTGCCTGAAGCAGGTCCTTATTGATGTCCTTGAATCTCACCACTAGAGAAAAAGATACACTGTGTTGCTAAAAGGATAGCTGGATTTTCTGTGAGGAATTTCCAATGCAAGGGTGGATAGGGATGTCAAACAGATAACTTGTATGCTGACAAATAGTCTAAAGGCAAGGACTAATGATAAAGCACCGAGATATTTGATCTCTTAGTTGGTCTTCTTCAATCTGTCCGAGAAAGAGCATGTCTCTACTCTGACTGATTCAGGGAACCATAGAGGTCTTGACTAAGCACTAAGTTCATACAATAGTTGACAACTGAATGCCTCTTTGTCATATATGATTCGTATGATAGTAGACAAATGAATGCCTCTTCATAAAGGAGCTTGTATCAAGTTCAAGTCTTTAATGAACAAGATATATATAATAAGCAACAACACAGTTGTTGAACTCCTATGTGAATACCTATTCAGTAAGTGGGCTGATTCCACTTTGAAAGGTTTTTGTTTTAACATAAATGAATGTGGGAAAGATGTCAATCTTCTTTTGTGAACTTCTTTTGATAGAGTTCTAATGAACATGGAGTGAAGGTACCAAGTCTTCACAATGAGAGTAAGGTTTTCCTAGAATAGGTGTCCTAATGACAGGGACATGATTCTAAATGAAAACATATGTGGGGTATGTGTCCATGGGATATGGAGCAGAACAATATCAAATTATTAGTGAAGCAATGAAGCTTGTCCTCCAATTGGAATGAGTGGGATATAAACCGAAATGATTTGTCATGAGATGTCATAAGGCAAGAGTAGGGATATGTCAGATATATCCAAATAAATGTCTGTAATGTAAATGTCTGATTTTAAATAAGTGACTTGTCCCATCACAAAGATAATTGTTTTGGAACTGGCCTACTTTGTGCTTATGCGACCAATTCATTCTCCTTATGACTTTAGACTTTCTCTTGATACCAGATCAAAAACATGCTAGTGTGCACCTTAACCTTTAGCGACCTGTGCCCGGGTGGTTCAGAACCCTAACCATTTGTCATGTAGGATGGTAAGCTCCTCAATACTATATCCTATATAACAAGGTGAACTTCTCTTGTTCGTTCTTCGTACTCCAAGAGTACAGGCAGTTTAAACCTTGTACAATATCTTTAGTGCCTTTGCTACCTTATCTAATCCTATCTAGGTGGAACGTCTTCTTGTCCAGTTTAGACTTTTGCTCCAAGGTGATCAACCCAAGAACTTTGTCTCCTGGTTCACTATCTGTAGTGTCAGAGCAGGAAGGGGAGATCTGACTAGCCAATGTATTTCTCTTTGATTTTCCAATGGGAGGAAATATATTCTGCTTCCAATACTTACCATACTGCCACCAACCTTCCTTGGTTGCCGTGGATGTTTCTGTCCATGTAACTACATGAGGGCAATTTATGAACTATTGCCAAGTTCAACAGCAAAGGACCTGATCTGAAGGGATTGAGCACAACTTGTTCCCAACTTGCTGCACTGTAGCCCCAGCTTCAATTTACTCCTACACTTTTGCACCGTTCACTACCAATGGTCGGTGAGTGGCTAACCCAGGGACCAATTAATAGTCTTGTCCTAATGAAACACCAATGCCCACCTGGGGCTTGCATTACCTAGCAAGGCCTTCCAGAGGCATGCTTGACTAGAGCTAGTTGGTAGCCACACTAGTAAACCTGTTGGTCAAGCACAGATGGGTTTTGGGAGAACTCCAGGAGGACAAGACTGGGGGGCCAGTCATAGTCTACCTGGGAGTTTATATACTATCTAGGGTTTGTACATGTTTGGTACTATATAGTATCTAAGTATGGTAATAAGCTATGCATAGAGAGTCCAGGCACAGCCCTGTGAGTCAGTGTGAGTCAGATGGAGTCATACTGAGTCAAGGCAGAACTGAGCATAGCCATGAGGCAATGCGAGGCTATGTGCATGTTGCATACATGAGGTAGAGATAAGCATAGCCATATGTATAGCTGAAGGCATGAGGCATAATAGGAATGGTAATAGGCATAGGTATCTGCATAGCCATATGTGCTTGAGGCTGTGATAAGACATAGCTGAGTATGCCGAGGGAAATGAGGCATGAAGGCAATGTATAGCAGTACACATGTGGGAAACATAAGGCATGATAAGGGAATGACTCATAGATAAGGAGACATGATAAGAGATAAGAGATAAGGCATGAGTCATGAGTAGTCGTGACGAGTCATAAGCATAGCCGAGCATAGCCGTGAGGCGATGTGAGGCAGTGCATATCATGAGTCATGAATAATGGTAAGGACATGAGGCATGACATGAGGCTGAGGGTAACTGTGTGGCAGTGCAGAGCAGTGCAAGGCAATGCGAGGCTGTAGTTGATGAGTCAGGACAAGTCACAGTATAGTCTTGTGGCAATGTAATGCTATGGCATGGCAGTACATGGCTGTGTTGTGAGGAGTTATGGTGAGTCATGGGAATCATGATGAGTCAGAGTGAGTCACAATGATAAAGAGCATAGCCATAATGCTGTACGTGTCCACATGGTATGACATGAGGCGAAGGCTGTGCATGGCTTGTACATGCAAGGCAAGCCGATGTGTCATGTGTTGAGTGTGAGAGCATGATGTCATGTGACCAAATAGTTACGTGGTCATTATTGAGTGAGTGTGATGAGGTCAATGAATGATAGGGGCTATTTAGCGAAATGCTTTGTAGAAAGCCCAGAAAAATAGAGATAAATAAGGGAAAAATAAGGGCAAATACCAGCGGTTGTAAAAATCCTTATCTCTTATCTTTATGATGATGTCATATTATATCATTATGGTGAAACATCACACCATTCTCTTGGCATATTACGCCATACCATGCGCACCTTCTGTCATTGGCTACCTATTGCTGCACATTACACAGCCCTTCATCCTTTTAGGATATTTTCACAATATGTACAAACATTGCTGTATTATATATAAACCCAGCTCCTTCAGAGCCCACAATCTAAGTTCTTTACTTCATATCACATTGTGAATAACTTCTAGCAACTAGCTTGGAAGTATGCTCTACAGCAAATGAGTACTCTCCCTCACTGGGTTTACCCTTCCACTGTTGCCTCTGCACTGAGAGAGACCTAGCAATCTCTTTATACTTGTTGAGACCTCACATATTAGTACTACTATAATCTTTAATAGACATCTCATACAATATATATAAATTCAATGACAACCTCCACCCATTGGTCACAAGTGGAAACTACATGACTACATCCAAGAGTCATGACAGTGTGGGCATGCAAAGTATTCTACTGGGTTATCCATGGGCCAAGGCTTCTGGACTTCAATGGGTTCTCTTCAATTGTACAGAAAATGCTGAGCATGAAGTGTGTATCATAGAACTTCATCAATGGAACTCATCATCAACCTGTTTCCTGCTATACCATGTATCCCTCCATGCACAATTGGTATGTGAATGAGAGAAAGGAAATGCTGGTCCAGAGTAGTCACATGGGTCATAGTGTGCTCAATGAGCAAGGCAAATCATTGCCATCCATGGCCAAGTTGTGAATGCAGTATTGGTGAAACTACCCTCTGCAGTTCCTGCAATATCTTTGTCACAAGCATGGATTGTATAAGCGAATGGTACAATTGTTGATACAACAAATGAGTGGATCTTGTATACGAATGTGATTAGTGGGGCAGATATGATTGTGCAGAGTATACTCATGATCACCCTAGCACTCTGAAGCATTGTGTCACAGCCAGGCCTACCCTTGAGCTTAACTGTGATTTTCCACTGCATATATAACTCATTGGAAGGGAAGGCTTCAGTGCTGAGCTCTTGTTTGTCAAATCTCCTGATGTTGATGTGCTCTGTCCACAATGATGATGATCAGATAATCTTGGAATTTCAATGGCCATTGCAAACTCATGCTCTATACAGGTTATGTCCACTATGGATAGATGATCACTGTCAGCGAGCTCATACTCTCCCATATGGTGTAAAAGCTGGCGGGGACTTGTCTAAGGCCAAGGGCGACATCTGTCACTTGGATGCCTACCTTGTCATTAGCAATCTTTGCAAGCTGTGTAAAGAAACAAACTTGGTACCCATGATCACCATTTCTTCAATCTTGTCGGTGTGCGTTGCACTGTCTGGGGGACTGGGGACATCCTGTGGCTGGTCCCCGGATCCAGGGACTTTCTCTCTCCTTTGCCCATTTCCCACACATCCAGGGTGGGGGGTAGGAACGCCAGGGATTTGTATGCCGTCCTGCAGGATAGGTTGGTTGGTAAACTAGAAGCAAGGTGTGAAAACCCACAGTCAAGGCACTAGATGTCTCCAATCCCAATCATAGTCATTGATTCCTGATGCTCAAAGAGCAGCCCATTGTTATTCAGAGAGGCAAAGTGGGTTGTTGAAGTATACAGTGGGGGACATACCTGGAATGCTTTTATGACCATACTTGGTTACACAACAAAGCGTAGCTGCGTAGTGCATGAAGGAGAACGTAAACCATGCCTCATTCAAGTTGGAAGCCACGCGGCGGGTGCGTCCGCACCATCATCACGATGCCGAAGTTTGACCCGAATTGACCACTGCAGGGCCAGCGAACGTGGACCCAACGACGTGGGATCGGAGAATACCGGTCGCGGTATCACGAGCGCTTGATCGGCGCCATGTCCATACGCCCTCAGTGAGCTTGCTAGCCCGCTTCCACAGTAAATCGACTTCTCCAGTATCCGCAGAGTAGTGCATGATCAAGTACTATTCTCAAAGGTCGTCTGTTCAAGTTGAAGGCAGTATAAATCTATGACACGCCGTGTACAGTGTTAGGTTTTCAGGCTTCCCAGACTTTTAGCTAGTAGACCCGGACCAACAGCAATTGGCAACTCAGATTACGTTTTCAAGCTCATATGAGGATTCAAACTCAGGCTAGGACCTCTGCTATCTGTCCCTATTCCACGAGGTGAGCCACGACTTTTCAATGCTCTCACGTTTGACTGCGAGACCACCCCGGTTCGACAGAGGCAAGTAAACGAGGAAATGATCGGGATCATTGGTCGCCATGATGACAACACAGACACGACTTTTCGAGTAGTCTCTGACTTCCTACAGGAACAAGCGCATTCAAAAGGCCGCCCAAGATAAGCGCTATCAGTGGTTCACGGGCCTCTTTAGAACTTCCCCCATTGCACTCACTGGAAGTCGAGCCACGCTGGCGTTTCGAAACAATCGCGCGCTTCATAAGGAATTCAATGGCCTCGCATCGCTATCAAACCGACTCGTGCAGGGGTAGGCAAGGAAGTTATGCACAACTAGACAACGACGCGATCGTCTCTCGGCTTGCACAGCAGGACAACATTCCCTGGTACAGCAAACCCAACCTTCGACTCCTGTACCTCTTGATGGTTCCGACCTGTCTCGGAGTGGAGACGACGGTTGGGCAAGTGTTTGAATTATGGTGTATGTTCAATCCTGAAATCCTGAACTCGACCAAGTTATAGCGCGTCCATGGTAAATGGTTTGCAAGCTGTGTCCTCGTGGCTTGAATGTAATGTGGTCGCTTGGTTGACGTCAGAAAAGATTGACTCGAATAACAGACTATCATCATCCACGTTCTGCCTCATTGGGTCTCATGGTTGGCATGTATTCTCTGGGTTCTGTTGTTGCACTTCCGTTTGTCCCCTTTGTTGTCGATAAAATTGGAAGGCGATACCCGATAGTGCTCGGAGGTGTCATCTCGATAGCTGGAGGGATTCTTCAAGGATCTGCATTGAATTGTAAGTCATTAATATCTTTCAAAGCTCGACACATCTTGAACCAAATAGTCGTGATGTTTATCGTTGCTCGTTTTATCCTCGGATTTGCCAATTCCTTTTGCGTCGTAGCTGCCTCTTCTTTGATTGGAGGTACGGAAAAGTGAATTTAACTTGCGTATTATGTATTAATCATTGTGAAGAACTCTCATATCCTAAGGAGCGAGCGGTCATGGGATCCCTTTTTAATACCTCTTACGACATTGGTAATTGAATTGGTGATCCTCTAGTACGAGGGGCATTGTAAAGCTGATTCCTCCTAGGTGCTGTAGCTGTTGCTGGCGTGACATTGGGGACGTTTGCCATGACCAGTAATTGGGGGTGGAGAATCCCATCGTTCCTTCAAGTAGTCCCCAGTCTCCTTCAAGTCTCCTTCATTTGGTTTCTCCCAGAGTCTCCTCGTTGGCTCATATCAAGGGAAAGGGGGGATGAAGCGTACGCCATTCTTGTCAAGTATCACGCAGAGGGAGACGAAAACTCGGAATTTGTCAAGGCGGAGTATAGTCAGATCGAGGAGACGCTGGCAGCAGAACTGAAGATCGCCCACACGAACCGGAGTGAGATGTTTCCACCGCCGGGAATGCGAAAGCGGGTCATTATCGCATCTTTCCTCGGTCTATTTGTTGCTTGGAGTGGAGTTGGGCTGATCTCGTAAGCTCTGCCGTTGATTTCCGTCTGTTGGATTGCTTATCACGCCAACAGATACTTCCTTTCCCCGATCTTAGATAGTATTGGTATTCACGATAACCAGACGAAGAACATCATCGGCCTTGCCAGAATTTCTTGGAGCCTCGTTAATAGTACATTTAGCGCGTTGATAGCGCCTCGATACCCTCGGCGGAGGATATATCTAGTAATGTGGTCATTGACCGTTTCTCAGTCCGTCTAACCTTTCTGCAGGCGAGCGCTATTTCTCTCTTTGTTGTATTTACTGCTTGGACTATAGCCAGTGCAGAGTATTCATTCACGCACAACAAGGTCGCTGCTCAAGCAGTGCTCGCGTGAGTACTCAAGTCACTGAACACACTGTTTTCCATTCTGACTACATGTTCCATAGTCTCATTTTCTTGTATAGTCCGGCTTATAACCTAGCATTCAGTACCTTGACTTTCAGTAAGCATTGTGCCATTCATGCCACCTTGTACCGCTCTTTGACGCAACGGGCTTGGACGTGTAAATAGCTTACTTGGTCGAACTTTTTCCTTTCCATTCCCGAGCCAGGGGTATCACCATCTACGAGGGGTGGTATCGCGCTGGGGCATTCCTCAACCACTTAGTGAATCCTATCGGGATCGACGCCGCAGGTGTGTAATCTACTCCGTTCATCTGGGTTGTAGCTCTGATAAAGTCGGTGCGTGACGATAGGCTGGAGATGGTACATCGTGTAAGCTCTCCTTTGGGGACGCAAACGGACATGTGCTGAATGATGTCAGTTATTGTGTATGGAATGCGTTCCAGGTGGTGTTCATCTACTTTGTGTTTCCTGAGACATCGGGACGCACGCTCGAGGAGCTGACGTTCTGTAAGTGTGCCAATACTCTCCGAGGGTTATGTTTACAGTCTTGTTGTGGACACAGTGCTCGAGGGTGATCAGGAAGTATTCGGGTATGGTGGGGTCGAGACACTGGATGAACGTGGGGAAACTGGGACGTATGGTACTATGGAGGATAGTCCTAGAAGAACCGTCCATCGACGGTTTGCTTCATAATTAGACGGTCTGGTCATCAGACCATGTAACCATGCCACGAAGCTATCTCAACCCCTCCAAATCACCTCGTTCAGACTAAGATTCTCCTGCCGGACCTCAGGTTTACATAATCGGACAAATGGTTTTCGCCCGCGTTTCGAACCAACGCGCGAACACTGGTTCGTCCAGGCACTTGCATTATCGATCGTGCAATGACCTAAACCAGGTACGTGGTATATCACACCACATTCTAGCGTCGCCACGTCCACCAAATAAGTACCGCAACCTCGGACAGAGCCTGAGATTCTGCGTCACGGAACACCAAACGCGAGGCTTACGGTCCTCTCGTCATCTCAATGGCCTCGCGAGGGTCCGTGCATGGAGGTTATTCTCAGCTGGAGAGCAACGACGCAATTGTCTCTCGGCTTGCCCAGCATGATAAAGTCCCGTGGTATAAGAAACCCAACCTTCGACTTTTGTATCTCTTGATGTTTCCCACCTGTCTAGGAGTGGAGATGACGAGTGGGCAAGTGTTTCTTGATCCATCCCTGGCGGTGCACTGTTGATACGCAGAAGCTTTGATTCGTCCATGTTAAATGGTTTTCAGGCCGTGCCCTCATGGGTTGAATGTGAGGCAGCCCCCCATCCTATTTCGCAAAGGATTTACTTGGATTGCAGATTATCACCATCCTCATTCCGCTTTGCTTGGCCTCGTTTCTGCTACGTATTCATTGGGTGCTATCGCTGCCCTTTCGTTCGTCCCCTCTGTAGTCGATAAGTTCGGGAGGCGACGTTCGATACTTATCGGGAGCATACTGATGATATTGGGTGGTGCTTTACAAGGAACTGCATTGAATCGTAAGTGACTGATGGTCTTCAGCATTCCCGAATGCTTTTCACCTTGAACCCTTAGTTGCGATGTTTATCATGGCTCGCTTTTTTCTGGGCTCTGGGATCGTCTTCGCCATCGTAGCCGCCTCTTCCTTGGTTGGAGGTGGGTTACGGCTCTTTCGACCTAGCACTTGTTTGTCATGAAGCTTTGCAAAGAACTATCGCATCCTAAGGAGCGAGCAATCATGGGCGCACTTTTCGACTGCTGTTACTCGCTCGGTAAGTCGAAGTTGTGATCAACTCTTGGAAGCAATTGATTCCTCCTAGGCTCTTTAACTGCTGCTGGAGTGACCCTCGGGACGTTTGCAATGCACAGCAATTGGGGGTGGAGGATTCCATCACTCCTCCAAGCAGTTCCTAGTCTACTTCAAGTCTCCTTCATCCGATTCCTCCCAGAGTCTCCTCGTTGGCTCATTTCAAAAGGAAGAGGGGACGAAGCGTACGCCATTCTTGTCAAGTATCATGCAGAAGGTGACGAAAACTCGGAATTCGTCAAGGCAGAATATACCCAGATCGCGGAGACCCTCGAAGAAGAAATGAAGAACGCCGAGATGGGCTGGAAGGAGACATTTTTAACGGCAGGAATGCGAAAGCGGGTTATCATCGCATCTTTCCTCGGTCTGTTCACCAGGTGGAGCGGCAATGGATTGATTTCGTGAGCTATGCTAGCAAAGCTTCCCTTCTGCTAGGGATGGCTCGCTTATCGTGTCTACAGATACTTCCTCTCCCCCATCTTGGCCAACATCGGAATCCACAATGACCGGATGAAGAACACCATTAACTTCGCTATGGGTGGCTGGGCACTCTTTACCAGTACATTCCTTGCGTTGACAGTACCTCGATTCCCGCGACGGAGAATGTATTTGGTATGTAGTAGTCTCGAACTGCTTCTGACATCGCTGTGCTAATCTCCCCCTTAGACATGTACTATCTCTCTCCTAGTTGTCTTTATTGCTTGGACCGTGGCTAGTGCAGAATACGCGCGAACCCACAGCGTAATATCTTCTCACGTAGTGCTAGCGTGAGTATTGCGTTTATTGAAGGACGTGGCGTTTCTACCCTGACCATGTCCTCCGTAGCCTTATCTTCGTGTATACTCCGGCTTATAGTATAGGATTCAGCTCTCTGACATACAGTAAGCTTTTGGCCACCCGTATCACCATGAATTTACTCCTGACGAAGCGGCTAGCTTTCTTGGTCGAGCTGTTCCCTTTTCATGCCCGAGCCAAAGGTATTACCATCTTCCAGTGGTGGGCTCGCAACGCAGAGTTCATCACCCAATTCGTGGACCCTATTGGAATCGAGGCCGCGGGTACGTTCTCTACTCAGTTTATCTGATCCGTGACTGATGGAAGTGGCGGGGTACGATAGGTTGGAAATACTACATCATGTAAGCTACCCTTTGGAAACACGAACGGGCGAGGCTAAAGGATGTTAGCTATTGCGTGTGGATCGCCTTTGAGGTTGCGTTCGTCTACTTCATGTTTCCGGAGACGTCGGGGCGGACTCTCGAAGAACTGACGTTCTGTAAGTGCTGACATTCAGCCTTTTTTTTTTCACTGATCCGTCCAGTGTATGAGGACGATCACAGGCACGCGGAAGTACCCAGAGACCCTGAGGTTGTGGGACTGCTAGAACAGGGAGAGATGGATACGCATGATGCTATGGAGGACGATTGAAGGGGGACTGCTCGTGATTGTATTCAGGTCGTCGGTCTTGCATATGAACGCGAGTGCAGTCTCTTATATGCTAATTTCAACCCAACATCGAGGAGCCATTTCGGGACTACCTCGAAAAACAGGGGGGGAGGTATGTTTCATGACCATATAGCATCGCAGACGCACGGTGAGCAGAGAAGGTCATGGATGCGAATGGCCGCGTAGTTGGCACTGAGTACCGCTGTGTTATTCTCATTGCAATGCTGTCGGGATTCTTTGTTCAGGACGATCCAGACCAATCGTCCACTTCGGAAGACCAGGTGCGCATACCCCCACTATCTACGTTGAACTGCTGTCGGATACTCCAAACCGGTCTCTCCTACTACCCAGGCCGTGAGTATAGTATAGCAGATCCTGTGTACCCAGTTCGTCCAAGTCCCCCAACGTGGTCAGACTGACGTGCTCTAGATACTCTCCCGTTTCGGTTTGAAAGACGAATGACTGGGTTTGTTTATCTTTTTGCAAGATAACGTGGCCGAGAACATGGCAAAAAAAAAAGGTGCGTCTCGTCGAGCAGAGCGTCCCCAGTTCGCTCCGGTTGACGTTTCTTACGTCGTTTCGAGGCATGGGACGAGTGAGTTGTCTGTTTGCAAACGGTGTACATGTGATACTATGTTTGGTGATGGATCGACCCGGGTAGTGGTCAAAACTGCAACGTCAACGAACAACGGAGAGATTGTTTGGGACGTGAAATTACGTTCGATGACTCTATGATCGTCTTCACTCGTTCGTATTTTACCCGTCGCTATAGAACATACGTAAACAGCATAACATCCGCACCTGCGACAAGTGGCGCACGCGCGCCGAAATACACGACGCGTTCCCAGAACATACACTCGAGGATTGGGCCGCCCCCCCCCCGAGGTCGATTTCCTCTGGAAACCGATTACCGCAAAACGCCCGTGGACATTAAGTCTGCTCAAAGTTCCGATTTTTGTGCCAAAGTTACTTACACGAACTTGCGGAAGAGTGTGCGAACCTTACATAATGTATATAAATCCCCCCCAGGTTGGGTTCCAATGGAATCAAAGCTGATACCAAGTATAATATTATAAAAGACTGTATATTTTCCAGTTAAATTACATTGCAAAACATTGGAGCATAGTTGTCCAATAGTATATGCTACTACTGTCTACCTCTTCTGGTTTGATTGGAGGACAAACCAGCAGGTAGCGATTTGCATTACATAATATTCACACACTCTTTCTTTCGCTAAAGCTTGTAGGAACATTCGGAGCTGAAACTTGTAGGTGGGCTTTATATTACATAATGTTCACACATTTCTCGTCAAGTTCGCATTGGTAACTGGGCATATAAGACCAGAACTTTGAGGCACACTATTGATTGTCATGTGACAACTGTTGTGGATGCCATATTTCGAAATGAATTGTGAACAATGTTGCTATCCTACATAAGCCAAGGCTTGAGGTGACACAGGATGAAGTCTGCGCGAGAGCTAAGTGAGGTGGCACGTCTCTTTTCTTTCTGCCACCTCCAGCGCTCACGCAGCACGTCGCTCGTCACCGTTTCTCATCAGCACCTTTTCTCTCCATACCACTTCTAGTTCCCCATCTACCATGGGTGACCCTCACAACAATGAATGTCCAGATTATCTGGACCTGGAGTTCGAAGAAGCCCACCTCCTTTTCACTGTAGAAGGCAAGACTGACCAGGAAGTGGCCATCCTACTCAGGAACATCTGGGACTTCAGTAACACCAAGGCAATAGAAGCCTGGGACTGTCAACGTGCAGAAGAAGCACAAGCTGTGGTTGACAACCAATGACATCTAGAGCAGGAGAAAAAGAGACTATGCCTACTTCATGAGCAAGAAGAAGAGCAAGTCAAACAGGATGAGCAGAAAAAGTACAAAAATAAGTATGCTCCCATTCCAGACAGACTGCTCCCCCCCCACTGCCTTGCTTCTCCCCTCGCAGCATGCTCTCAACAAGCTTTGCAAGGGCGACTATGTCCCACTCTATTTTTTCACCAACAAGGGCATTCAAAAGGCCAAAGAAGACACATCGGGTGATGAGGACCTCCTCACTCTTGTCCAGATGGACAAAGGTCCCACTTGCCAAACCACAGCCTCGGTTAAAGCTAAGAAGCATAAAATCAGAGACAAGCATCTCTCTTGGGAAGAATTCAGCCAAGCCAACTATTGCATGATTGCTACGATGAAACAGCAGGAATGGTCTGAAGAAAGAGTCAACATGGTTTGTGACTTCTGGATTGCCTTCGAGACGCATGCCTGGAGACATGACCCCAGCAAGTACTGCAAATGAGCTCTGCTTCTCTATCAGGGCAGAGTTCACAGAGACTGGCACAAGACACTGGGGACTTCAGCTGCCTTTAGGCTCCTCCCCCTCAGAGAGGACTGGCTCAATGAACTACACTGAGAACTGCTAGACAACACCTACTCAGCCAAGATTGATGCAGCTCTGATGGTATGCCTTTCCCCCCCCCATCACCACTCCTACCTCGAGCTAACATTCTATCTGTTTTTCACTCACATTCATCTTTCTTTCCACTCCTTTTTCTCCCACCCTCTCATCTTATGCACCCATCCTGGCTCTGTATGTGGGTGTCACTCTACCCATGCAGATTTCATCCGGAACACAGGTATGGCATGTCATTACCTTGCCCACAGTCCAACCTTCCTTAACAGAATCGGATACTCTGCACGGCACATCTTCATCCCACCCACTCTTCAGAGCAACAACTATCTGCCCCAGTCATCTGCACCAATAGCCTACACTGACAGTTCTGCAAGATCCCACCACTCTCGCACCCCCAGTTTTTCTAAGCATCCTCTTTCCCCACCTTCCAGAGAGCAGATGGATACAGCGTATCCCAAGCAACCATGTTCCTTTCGGAATGATGCACAGGCAAACAGCTCCGCTGAACAATTCCCTCCTAGCCACCTGGTTGTACTCCCAATCTGCGCAATCTGCCTTGGGCGGCACAGGCACTCCATGCCAGTTGTGCAGTTCCCAGCCAAGTGGACCTGGGATGACAAACACGACACGCACTGTGAGAGAGTCAACAAAGCCATTTGCACCAGGAACAGAGGTACCATTCTTTGCAGTCTCTGGCAGTGGGACATTGGCTGCTATGACAAGCATGACCACATGCACCTCTGTTCTGGCTGTGGTGCCCTTACTCATGGAGCCAGCAAGTGCCCTCAAGCACAGAAGGCACCATCCATGAACACCATATAAAGCTGACGCCTGGGAGCAGGTGTTAAGAAGTCCAGACCTCATCACATGCTTCCCTTTCCTTGTACAAGGTCTTTGCTCAGGTTTCATAGTAGGATATCCTAATATTACCTGTATACAATCCCCTCCAAATAGCACATCCATTCCCTTTTATCAGGACAAGTTTGAAGAAATAGTAAATAAAGAGATCTCTAAAGGCAGATACATCAGGCAGCTCCCTTTAACAATCATAGAATCCCTTCTAGGCCCTTACCAAATGTCTCCGTTATTCTTAATCCCCAAACCCGGCCAGCCAGACAAATTTAGACTTGTACAAAACTTCTCGTTCCCCATTAATCCTTCTTCCCACTTCCCTAACCCCTCTATCAACAATGCAATCAATACCAGCCTTTTCCCTTGCACCTGGGGAAAATTCTCAACAACCTTCCTTTTGATCTCTCATCTTCCATCCAGATCGCAAGCAGCAACATGAGATGTAGCAGAAGCCTACCACACAATCCTGCTCCATGCCTCTCAATGGCCAGCTGCCATTATATGTATTTCTGACACTCATGCATGCATTGACACCTGTGTAGCATTCGGTGTCTCTCCATCCTGTGGTGTGTATGGTCTTATAGCTAATGTGGGAGTGGAAATCCTCCATGCCAGAGGTATCAGCCCATTAGACAAGTGGGTCGATGACCACATCTTCTTCAGAGTACCGCGATCACATCTGATAAAGTACAATCATGCTCGACAGTAATGGCATGCCAACATAATGCAAACAGGACAATGCAACACTGGTTTTCACATTTGGTACAGCAGCACAACTCTTCCCAATGGAAAAATTAAAGAGTTTAGTGAGCACTGCAGCACCCCCATCAAGGACCTTTCTGGCACCTCTACCAGATCGGAAGAAGACAAGCGCTTCTCTTACAATTTATCCAACATAGATAAAGTATCACATGAACTAGGCATACCTTGGGAGACCTCAAAAGACCAACCCTTTGCTGATTCAACAATCTATATCGGCTTTGTCTGGAGTCTCAAAGAGTGCACAGTTGTACTTAGAGAAACCAAGATTGAGAAATACGCTAAGAAATGCTTACCAGACAATCAATCTTATCTCCACAGATAGTAAACCTGAAGCGAGGTGAAGAGAGTACTCTTCCCTGGTCAAGTTGGTACTAGAAACAAGTATCAATCTTGTAGAAAGGGGTTGACTATCAGGCACATGGTTTGTTCATCAATCTTCAATGAGGTTGAGGGGATTGGGGTTCAGCAACACATTAAGGGTCTGGTTTTCTGTTGGAGTGGTGTACAAAATGTACTATAGTTAGTTGGGGAATGGTCTAGACAACTCTCGGATTGCTAGAAGGATACTTTGTAGCGACTAGGGTTACTTCCCTAAGATGTGCTCTCAATGACTTCCAATTAGCTCCAGTCGATTAGGAATGCTCAATTGGGTAGGTAGCGTTAATACGCTTCATTCTCGCTACTAATTCTCACACATCACCTAGACACACAGAATAGTCTTTCCTAAACTGATTCTATTATGCACTAAGGAGTTGGCAATCAGCTTAAATGCTTGACTCGACCCTTTCCCAAGGTACTAATGAACTATTAGGTCTCCCTACTAGCTGGAGATCTATTCCCTTTAGTTGCCCGCTCTGGGGTTTTCTTCCTAAAGATGTCCTAACTGACCCTATCCTAAGGAATTCAGTATACTCCTAACTATGGGTCTAAGTAGTTCTATTTATAGCGTGGGAACTTCTCTACACAGCCTCACTGTCTGTTTGTAAAGGGGTATACTTGTGAATACTCGTTGGTTGAGTTCAATTCAAGTAGAAACCTTTTTCCTAAAAGAGAGAACTGTCCAAATGGGGCTGAATCGCGCTCCTTATATAGTGATTTACATGTGGCTGTGCTACCTTCGGTTCCGAGGTGGCTGTGTCAAGATATGACTCATACTGACTCATATTGACTTACTTTGACTTACTTTGACTCACCCTATCAGAAAATAACTTGCAATGAGCTAAAAATAGCCTTTGGCTTGGCAATGACTCATCATGACTCATGCTGTGCAGGTCACATGATCATTTTGCTAGTCTAGGGATAGTGCTTTGATTAGTCCTCATTTGACTCACTGTGACTCATTATGACTCATGCTGTGCAAGGTCACATGATCTGAGTCAGGTGATTTACAACTGAGGTCACATGCTCCAATTGCTTCTCTGACACTTGGCTAAGTACTTAAGGGTAAAAGAGATATTAAGAAAATGGTTTGCTATGTACTTGTAGGTAGTAATAAAAGTATGTTGGAAGAAATCATTTTGTTTCTCCACAACCTGTGAACGAAAAAATAAGGAAAAATAGAGGTATATTCTAGACACTATGGTCTATATGTCCCTCAATTAGCTAAGCATTTGGACCGTGGGAATATAGTAAAAACTCAAATCTCGGGTCAAATGTCTAGCATCACATATACAATAACTATGTATCTGCATCCAAACATTTTGGTGCAGGTCAACGCCCTTCACACATCCTCAAGCACATACAAGAGCTATATGGCAAATTGCTACATGCAGCATCCATCATACCACAGGGTCATGCCTACCTGACAGGTTTAGAGAGCATGCTTTTGATATGTGCCAAACAGCCATTCCTCCCGCACTGCCCCGACAAAGGCATACAAGAAGACCTTTGCTAGTGGCTTGACCACCTATGGTTCCCGAATAGCGAGCCTTACTATAACAGGTGCACTTACGTGTTGCCCAGTATAATTAGGCTTGATTACTAAATTCTGCCAACACCAGCAATAAATATTACCCCAAATCCTAGACTTATACTTGGTAAAGACCGTAGCTATCGTAGGGAGGGTGCAGCAAGACGGCCCGGTACTGCTCGGCAAGGGAATCCTCCCGCGCCTCCTCGCTTACTGGTTTAAGCATGCACCCCACGCCCGTAAGCTTCCCGCGCTCCTCGCTTACCACTGTGCCACGGTTCCTTAGCCTGCACCCCGCCCCCGCAAGCTTCCCACGCCCCTTCCCTTTCACCTCCATCGTGCCCAACATCACCACCTCCTTTCCTCCTTCCTCACCGCCACCGCCGTCGCTCACATCCCTTTAACGGCCATACGCGACGCCTGGGACACGTTCGTGTGTCTCCTGCCCGCTTTTTTATGCCGTTTTCACACTCAACATCGCCCAACCATGCCGCTGTCGGTCTCTGCCACTGAGTGCCACGAGTGACGTCTTTCCCCCGGTCTTGCTCGCTCCCGACCCTCTCCCACCCTCTCCGCCCCTCTCTCACCCTCTCTCGTTTGCCCCCACCCACCCTCGACCCTCTCCTGTCCCCTGCTGTCTCCCGCCGCTCTTTCACTGTCTCCTGCCTGTGTCTCGCCCTCTCCCATTTTCTGCCATCTCCCGCCGCTCTCTCACCCTCTCTCGCCCTTATCTCGCCCTCTCCCTGCCTCTCCCGCCCTCTCCCGCTCTCCTCTCATCCTCTTTGAAGTGGAAGAGACACCATACGAAGAGAAGAACAGGAAGTCCATCGAGGAGCATCCCAACAGGTCTTTCGTCCCCGTCCTGTCCTTTCACGCTCCCGTTTTGTCCTCTCCTGCCCTTGTTTTGCCCCTTTCCGCCATCTTCCGCCACTCCGCCCTGTCTCGTTCATCTCACCATCGCCTGTCCCCTTTTCCCATTCTCCCTGCGCATTCCTCTGGGTGCTTGTACAACGCTCTGGACTTGTTCTTTAGTTATCATCCTCTCTCGCCATTCTGTCCTCAATTTGTATTCGTGCACAGTGCCTCCATGATGGGTACGTTGTTTCAGCATACGAACTTCATTGAATTACTCAAGATTATGTAGATATACCTTCTACGCAGGTATTTCTATGTTTGAATATTCATTCAAAGAGTTCTGTGTCCACTCCATCGAATGCAAGGATCTCTTGCTCTAAGTCGTCGAGCAATTCGCTAAAATCCCCAACATGCACGCCCGTGTTACCTGATGGTGTAACATCTCGATCGGTGCCACCACTGCTAATTGTCCCTGTGGGTGCTGACGAGACATTGCTTGGTGCTGGCCTGGTGTTACTTGTGGCTGACATAGTATTGCTCTGTGCTGGCTTGGTGTTACTTGTGGCTGGTGTGGTGCTGCTGGCGCTGGGAACCATGTTCCTTCCTTCTGGCATGGTACTGCCTGAAGCTGGTGTGGTGTCTCTCGTGGTCATGATCACTGTTGATGTCATGATCCTGCTAGACATGGTGCCTGCTGCAGAGGAGTTATCATTGGACGTCCCATCAGGGTCTCCTGTGAAGTCAATTCAGGGTTACAAAATGGCAAATGGAGTTCCAAACCTTCATCCTGTGGCCCCTCACTGTCATCGTCATTGTCCTCGACTGTTGCTGTCCTTTTGCATTTCTTGTGATGACGAGTATTGTTAGATGTTGAAGTGTCTATCACAGCATGCTTTTTTCCTTTGTCAGAGCGGGGGCAACGCGTAGGTTCCTGAATTGTGCCGTTCTCGATCTGTCTATTCCTTTCTTGTCTAAGTGCCTCAAACTCTTCCTCAGTTATCGACTTCCAGTGAGTTGTGCCCACTTCCCACTTCCGAAATAACATCTCGAGTTCCGCACGTGAGCTTGATGCAACACTGAGGTTAGCAAAAGGCATGGTCGAGGGCCAGTCCTTGATAACCACTTGGTAACGCGATACAACATTTTGGAAGTAATGGGTCCACTGCATGGTGGCTTTGGGGTCCTTAGTGATATCACCTGGAAGAGTAGTCATAAGTTTGTGTATGTTAGTACCACTTAGCACATATGCAGCTTGACATTTATGATCTTGCGAATCTCACTGCGAAGTTCTGATAAACTATCTTTGTAATTTTTAGCCACGCCTATGATTGGTGTCATGGATGCCGAGTATGTGAAGTGAGCATACTTACCAGTCAGACCCTGAACAGCAAAACCTTCCAACTTGCTGACGAGTGTGTGTGGCTCCATTCCGACAATGGATCCCATGAATCCAGAGACTCCTTCAGTGGCAAAGGCCACCCTATGAAGGAGAAGGTCAGTCGTCCCACGTGAGGCATACAGAATGGCCTCAATCCCTGTGTGGTACCTGAGGTTGTCGAGCTAAAAGTGACCATGAGTTTAATCATTACTTAATAGTGCCGTGGGGTATACCTCATCCTCAATTGCCTTCAACGTATTCGTCACATCATTGATCTTCGCACGTGCCGTAATACGCTGGCCGACAGCCTTATTGGCCTTGAACTCGCTGTACTCCTTGACGAGGTTCTCCTTGTCGTCCACAGAGAGGGTGTGATACTCAACCCTGTTGCTCTTGACGAGGTCAGGTAGGATATCACACCTAGAAGATCCTGTTATTCGTAGCACGTCAGTAGTTGAATAACATGTCAAGTAGTCCAAAAATGATACATACTGTTCTCTCCATCGTTGGATTTATTAGCATGGTCAGTGCAATGCTTCTTCCAGCAGAATGCATTCCACGCATTCAATTTCGTCCGCTTATTTTTGAACTTGGCATGGCCCAAGTGAAGTTCGCGCTGAACACGTCGGATGCTTCGACCGTGCTTGGTGGCGATTGTGGTGGTCATCTCATCAACTTTCTTCCAGGCTTCATCAAGGTCAGAGTGGAGTCATTGGGACTTCTCTTGTCTACCAAGCATCAAAAGGCGGCGGGCCTCATGGCTGAGTATGATTTTGGCCCATTGGCAACTGGGCGGTTGGATGCGTGCTTTCTTGGTCTTGTCAACATAAAATGTGCGGGAGACCTGGCGGGCCATGGTGAGAGGCAGCACAACGCAACAGCAAGATGAGTATGACTTGCTGCGATATTTAACTGTTCATGGAGAGCGGCGAATGAATATATTGAGTTAATGGATCAGCAGGGTGGGTATTCTACTAGAAAAATATAAGGAATAAAAGGTAGAGCGTGCATGCCAACAGCATGCCGGCAAGGACATAGACAGTCATGCCAAAGGAGGAAGGTGTTGGGGCCTGCGATGGGCCGGTTAGTCGCAAGGTCAGGATCGAGAGTCATCAGAATGATTACCTGATATAAAATGGAAAAATTACCCTTGATATCGGTGAGAACAGCCTTGGTCAATGTTGTCACTTGCTCATAACTCAGGTTCCATGGAGTGGATCTCAATTTCGCCTCCCAGCGGCTACTGCGAACACTTGAAACAAGAGTGTGCAGGTGTGGTAGAAGATTATCCCTGAGACTGAAACGGTCCAGTACAGCATCAGTGTTTGCGCCGAAACTAATAAGCAGGGGACCAGGAGCTGATGTAGCACCAGTTGGGGGGGGATTGGCTCTGTAGAATCTCAGCCCACAGAGAACAAGAATGCCTCTGCAGGCTGTCGCTGACGACGCTGACGCATTTGGTCCACCTTCTGAGTATCCAACATCGTGGTCGACACATGTACGTCCTTGGTGTTCATGACCCTGATGGCAGGATCAAGCTGAGTCCGTGAGGGGCCAGGGCTCAATGGAGCCGGCAGATGTCCAGGGCCATGGGAGGAGACATGTTCCTCAGATGCTATACATGTCAGAGTCAGAAAAATATTGTGGTGGCATTGGTGACTCACCATGTCGCTTTGGAGGAACCACAGATTCGACTTTGCACCGTTCAGCGAAGCGTTGCAAGTGGGGGAGTGCAAAATCTTGACGGAAGACCTGGACCGAGGCTTCGACAAGTCTTACAGTGTCGTTGTTGACACGCTTGTTGAGAAAGAGCTCATGAGGGGTTACATAGATATCTACGTCGAGTTGGTCGGCCGTGACATCAGGTGGCACTTCGAAGCCTGGACACCTAATGAGGAGGGAGATACCGCTGTCAAGACGGTCCTGTAAGGTAAGCTAATAGAGCGTCAGTAGTTTGAACGTATGAATCGTGCTGGATGTTGGACGTACTGCATCAAATAAATCGCCTGTGGTTTGGTCAAGTAATGGTGTCCCATTATAATTCTGAGTTGGTGGATTGAAGTAAACGCAGGAGGGATGCAGGCCACCAGGTGTCCTTGTGTGATGGTGTGTGTCATCCTCGTATACACCGTATCTGAGAAGTGAACGGATCGCTGCCTGCCATTCACTGTTGTTATAATCCTTTGCAGACGGGGAAGCAAGGATGGAAGCCAGCTGCTTGGCCATGAAGCGATTATTTGTGTCTGCAACCTCAGGCTTTTCAGCTTGTTGTGCCTGAGTCCGAACGATGACCATGTTGATTCGCGAGAGAAGAGAAAAAGGGTGAGACAGTGTTACAACCATATATATTCAAAGTAAGGCAAACCTACTGGGGCACCGGTGTGGCCATAATTGATGAACTGATATCTGAGTTGCTCGATCACACTAAGGATCATGCTCTTGTACACAATAGAATAGCCAGCTAGTTGAAATGGGCGTGCGTGCGTGGTGATTGACACGTCCGAGGAACTTTCATACAAGTCACACCAATTTGGATGGTGAGCAAGCAGTCAGTGGTCACAAATACAGCGCTGAGCGCATTGACTCGATTACGATTACTTAGTTAGAATTATTTGACTTGGAAATCTTCATGACCTCGTGCAGCACTACATACATACAGCTAGTCTGGTAACCAGACTGGTCTAATGAGGCAAGCTGTCGATAGACACCAGACCAACATAATATTAACGCATTCACTCGATTTCACGGGACGAAGTTGCACTCATCTAATCCAGACATCTTCACAATATTGTGTACTTGTCCTCAAATCACAGTGAATACTCAATCGTATATACACTTTGTTTGACAAGTTCTACTGCAATGTACAGGACTAGTCTGTGATGTCATACATGAAATCCGCCATCGTCTGAAGTCCAGCCATACTTTCTTCTGCCTCCACAAGATCATCATCGCCGGGATCATTGATGTAAAGGTCATACAAGTCGTCCATGTCACGAGCTAGGCCTACAGCAGTTCATAACTCAAATCAGTCATGAAGAGAAAGAATAGACTTACGAGCCATAGGATCCTCTTGCTGCAGTTGTTCTGCATCAACAAGTTCGCCCCCCCCCGCTATCTGTGGATGTTCTTCATCATCGCCTGTACGTGCTTTCCCATCGATCATTGACTCGGATACGAGCATATGAGCTCGGACTGGATACCAATACGATTGACACCTACACACCCATATTTTTTCTGAATCCGGTCTAAGCGGTCAAGATGAATACAATTCACTGCAGTGCGTGCATGGTGCAAACGCTGCAGTTCACGGCCAAGTGGGGGATCTGTTTCCAGCAGTTTGGCGATAGCATCCGACACCTTCATCTCTTCATCATGAATGGCGGTGCGCAGATGACGCATCTCGATGTCCAGCCGAATAATTTCCTCTTTAGCACAGCAAAGTTTGAAATACTTTGTTGTGGCTTCACAAATTGCTGGCTTAGCCCACTCATGCTCTCGAACGTCAGTGCGGGAATGACAGAGGAGATCAAACTCGCCCAAAAATGAATACTTAGTGATATCTTTCCAAGAGACTGGGGGACGAGGTGGGCTCAGCATTGCTGCCAGAGCATTGTACCGCTGAATCGCTTTCCGGATGGCGCCAGATCACCATTGAAGGGCCTTGCTGATTTGTTGACGGAGTTTATAACCTGATCCTCATTGAACTTAGTGCTATTGAAAGGATAAACGTGAAACATATACCTGTTCCTGATAACGAGAGCTTTGACAGCTCAAACAGGCTCATAACGACCAATCTTTCCAGTTCGTCCAGTGCTGCGCAATACTTGCCCAGACCGACCTTGTTTTTGTACTTATTGTACTCTTCGTCGCCGACTTTCCATGGTGATTCAAGGCCAAGTCTCAGTTGCAGGTTCGTGGCCATTTGGTCGGCATTTTGCAACATCTCGTAAGCATCATCGATTCACAATTGAGCTTGCCTCATCCCGAGGGTGATGGTGAGGTAATCGCCGACAGCGACATCGTTCAAAGCTGTGGCGCAAGTCTGACGTGCTGCCATCCAAGCTTTTCTGTATATAGATGTAGTTAGGCAAATGACTTTCTCCATATAGAACGTACCTCCTTTCTTCCACTTCATCCAGCATTTGAGTGTACTGGATCTTGAGGAGCTCCAGCGGAGGAGGCTGCTTGAGCGAAGTCAGATAAGCTCGTTCTTCCTGAAGGAAACGTGAAAAATCTTCCTCAGTGAGATTGAATGTCGCCTTGATGAGCGCTAGTTCTGCCGTTAAAACATGAACCAATTGGCTCGCTTCACGGTAATGGTTGTGAATGAATCGTGCTAAAAACGGATTAGTAACATGGATGTAAATACAATAGGGACCTACTAAGCACCTCATATTTATCAGCATTCCAAAACGCGAAGTGTTGTTCTATCACTTGGTGTCGGTGAAAGTGTGTTGCATGCCGTATACTTCACATCAACTCATTTGATGCAGAGAATGCATGTTCACAACCTTTGCCTTCAGTGTTGCCTATCCCCTCAATGTACAACGGATGCCAGTCAAGCTGGCAGAGGCAGTTGTGTGTGTGGCCATGAAAGGCACCAACCATGAAATGCAGATTGAGAGTGCGAATCTTGTCTGCTATGCTACTGTTGTTGACAGTCGATGCAAATGCACATCCGATATCATAAGCACAGCCGCCGTTGGGTCCGTAAGCAGATAAAAGGCAATTGATAACCGCCAACAGATACTTCGCTCTAAACCACCATTAGTTACTATGTACAAAAGGTAACCTCGAACTTACCATTCGCCACTTTTGATCATATCACATGCTAGCAGAACAAACCGATGACGACATGTGGCGATAAAGATCCCAGATTCGGTGAATACATTGAAAGTTTTTGCGTGGACATCAGCCCTTGCATTACGCCACCGGTTGACACAGTTGAACATCCGAGAAATGTCCGAGTCGCCACCAGGTTGTGTGTCCCAATCATCATCATGGCATTCAGTGGTATCACAATGCACCGTCTAGACCCACAGGTAAGTCACAGTTTGTCAACATGGTCAGTGCTTACCATTGTGGACTTAACCTCATACTTGAATTTATCAACATCTTCCTTACTAAGCCAATATGTCGAGCGCGCGACTCAGGAATCTTGACAAGGAACGGTACCGTAAAGGGAAGTGTCCCATCGCTTGAGACTATTGTTACCATCAATTGAAATGAGCCAGTCGAACCTAAGTTGAGGTTCATCTTCTAAGCAATAGAAGCATGCCGGGCATTCATTGCGAAGGTGCCAGTCCTGAGAATCATGTTGCATAAATGCCGATATGCACTGCTCCACTTGATGAAGGAGCTCAAGGTATACATCATAGGCATTGGAGAATATGGTGGAGAGGTAAGGGCGGTACAGCACCTGAACAACATGGGATTCTGTCAATCATGACACATGATGAAGAAATAAAACTCACATTATGCAAATGACAAAGCGCCTTGCATTGTGCCTGGATGCTAAACCGAGGGCATACGCGATGAGCTTGGCGAAAGGCACTAAGTGTGCGGAGAGAAATTGCAATAGATGGAAACGCAGGGGAACAGCCTAGATACCCGTTAGTGAGTAATGTTTCATTAGGAAAAACATGGTTGGTGGGAATGAAAAGTGTTGTTTTTCGCCTCACTGAACATCAATGACATTATTGCCGATACGGTTGGCATATGGTGACTTACCGAAAAGGTCGATGAGCTCAATATCATTCAACGTAAACGGCGGAGGTAGCTCGCCAGCTTCATTGGACTCAGGGGGGAAACCATCGCCTGTGTCATGTGAGCGATATTCGAGGTACGTGGAAACCAGTTGTGGCATCTGCATGGACCACTGGTCGCTCTGAAGCTCAATGCGATCCCGACAATCTCGGTCATCTAATGATTCACATCTTGTAAAACTCATAAGCAAAGCGAGGACGAAGAAAGAGGAATATGTACCATCCAGAGAACCCTTCACTTAACCCTGCAAACTCATCACCTTCTTCAGCCTCGCTATTTTCACTCACATCTTCAAAGCCATCGAGGTCGGGAGAGTAGAATGACGAAGCAGCAGCATCCACCCCTTGATCTTCGAGCATGATCTGCACCATTTCTTGCTTGTCTGGCGGCAATGCTGGGCATGTTCATGTTGATTAGAATCACGGCGCTAGGATCAATAAAACATACCTTGAATCTCAGCTGCACGCTTCTCATTAATCTCCTGGAGGCACTCTGATTGAGTCGCTGCACGCAATACCGTGGTCTGGCGACACCACCCATTGAAACTGTGGAGGGTGATCGACTTCGATAAGCCATTGATCCTGATACTGCGCTGAGAGCGTTGAACAGGCATGGTGATGCAGGGAGAGGGCAAGATAAGGGCAAGAGAGGGTGAGAGAGCAGCGGGAGATGGCAGGAGATGGGAGAGGGCGAGGCATGGGCGGGAGACAGCGGGGGACAGGAGAGGGTCGAGGGTGGGTGGGGGAGAATGAGAGAGGGCGAGAGAGGGGCGGAGAGGGTGGGAGAGGGTCGGGAGTGAGCAAGACTGGGGGAAAGACGTCACTCGTGGCGCTCAGCAGCAGAGACTGATGGTGGCATGGTTGGGTGATGTTGAGTGCGAAAACGGTGTAAAAAAGCAGGCGGGAGATACACGAACATGTCCCAGGCATCGCGTATGGCCATTAAAGGGATGTGAGTGACGGCGGTGGCGGTGAGGAAGGAGGAAAGGAGGCAGCGACATTGGGCACGATGGAGGTGAAAGGGAAGGGGCATGGGAAGCTTGCGGGGGTGGGGTGCAGGCTAAGGAACCATGGCACAGTGGTAAGCGAGGAGCGCGGGAAGCTTACGGGCGCGGAGTGCGTGCTTAAACCAGTAAGCGAGGAGGCACGGGAGGATTCCCTTGCCGAGCGGTACTGGGCCGTCTTGCCACACCCTCCCTATGATAGCTATGGTCTTTACCAAGTATAAGTCTAGGATTTGGGGTAATATTTATTGCTGGTGTTGGCAGAATTTAGTAATCAAGCCTAATTATACTGGGCAACACGTAAGTGCACCTGTTATAGTAAGGCTCGCTATTCGGGAACCATAGGTGGGCTTGACAGGATCCTCACCCATGCAATCACTCGGCCCATTTCCTCACCATCCGTGCCACTTGACCTCTCTGCTTTCTCAGATGCCAGTTCTGACCTTGGAATCGGCATCATCATTGGATTCAGGTGGAGAGCCTGGTGACTACAAGCAGACTGGAGTATGCACTGAGGCAAGAGAGATATCAGATGGGCTGAGGCTGTCGGTTTTGAGTTGCTCATCCATGCTATTGACACTCTTCTCGAGCGACCAACAGACCTTGTTGTATATGGAGACAACACTGGTGTCGTCGGCAGCTGGCGCATTGGGAGACACTACAACCATGCAGTTAACACAGTTTTCAAGAGCATCCACTCCTTCCTGGAATCCTCCCAACACATCCTATCCATCATACCCCAGTATGTCCCCAGTGCTGACAACCCCGCTGACCCACTATCCAAAGGAACCTACAGACCAGCCCACCACCTCCTACCTCTCTTGGTCACCCCTGAGCATGCTTGAGACTTCCTCACAAATGCCACTCTCCCTCTCTCAGCCCGCAAGCTTAGAGAACTCCAAGAAGGCAAATATTCAATCTCAGCTTCTTGAACCCTCGACAAACTATGCTCCCAACAGCAAAAAGCTAAGTATGCCCAAGCCAAGGCCCAGCTTGAGGATGAACTTATATTCAGTGTCCTCCAGGAGGATTAGCCCCACTGCCCCTTCCTACTTCAACTTACCCCTACCCTCCCACAATCTTGGCCCATCAAAACTTACCCCTATCCTCCCACGACCTTGGCCCATCAAAACTCACTACTACAGAACAAAGACCATGCCCATATGCATCCAACCTCTGACCACTGCCTTCCCTGAACCATCCACACTGTCTAGCCAAAGACAGACTGCATTTATGGCTTCCCATCTCACCCTCCTCATGAACCACCCACTCCCAATCCCCCAACACCATCCCAGAGGCTGCTCTCTATCAAAGATCAACCCTAAGTTCAAACAGTTCTGGCCAGAACTTCATTCCAGCCTCGGAACCACTCAGTTCTGGACCTCCTTCTGAGATTCCTGCGCCCCTTCCGAAAGCGGAAGCACCGGAACCCTTGGAAGTACACTGTCTATATGACCCTTAGATTCACTTAACCTTTAACTTTCATTTGCTCATTTATTACTACACTTTAGGGCCTTTCTTCAGGTTCATTTCTATAACATTCCAGGTAACCTAATGCGAGTATACCTCCACCTATAGTATATATACTTTTCTATGGCTATTGGCATCTCAGTCATTTTCGTCCATCTAGGCAGCGGCTGAGATCTGGGCAACTCTGCCCTTCTGCTAGATTCTGTCATCCTCAACCACATCTTAGAAGTCATCAGTGCTTCATGGGCAGACAGTACCAAAGAACTATATGGTACTGGTTTACTAATTTTCCATGTCCACTATGACATAAACAATATTCCCAAGTTTGAGCACTGTTGTTATGCGAAGCATACCCAAAGAATAGTTTCAAGGGATTACTTCTCTGGAGGTACTCACAAAGAGACTCAACGTCAGAGCAAGTACAGGGATCAATGGTTCTCAAAGTACGATGGTTGTAGGCCTGAGTCAATCGGACGTCAGGGATTTACTAGTTGGTAACGAGTGACAAAGGTACTGAGTTGATCGGACTGCAGGATTCAAGAGTACGCTATGATTGCGTAGAACGAGAATGAAGACTACAGGTACACGACAAGTAGGTATATATACTAAGGGACGCGTCATCATGGAATAGAGAAGAAGGTAAAAGAACAATGATGTAATCGTACGCGTCATCCGCAGTAACATGAGGGGAGAGAGAGGAACTACGAGGCTGATGTAAGAGAATCAGCCGAGGAGATAGTCGTCCATATAACAAGAAGGAAAAGATCAAAGAAGTACAAACATAGAGTGAAATGGGCTAATCAGTAAAAGACCCACATCCCATATCATCCGCGAGAGACCAAAGAAGAGGTGTACTCATCGAGGGAAGAGGAAAAGGTAGAGACGAGGAAAAAGGAGAAAAACTGTAACATTACCCCCTTCGTATAATCAAACTCCTGGTTCGATAAACAGTCCATCAGGTAGTCGCATCAGGAGGGAGAGAGGAAGGGCCGTAGAAAACAGTGGATTGTTCATAAGATAACACCTCAAATGGACAGTCGTCTGCCAAGTGTCCATGTTGATTGCAATGGCCGCATACTCGTTCAGGGCAAAAGCAGCATCCATGTCCCCAATGATGGCAAAAGTTGCATTGCATGTGAAGGCAAGCGGACTGAGGATGGCCAGGGGCTGACTGGTGGCAGTACGGACAGGAGTAATCAGGACAATCCTCGTGATAGTGGCCGAGACGATGACACTGAAAGCATTCAGTGAGGGCTGAGGTGGGACGACGAGGGTGGATGGGCATGACGTGAGTAGGCAATGACAAGACTCGGCTGCCGTCAGGGAGGTGGTGGTGAATAGCTTCCACTGCATTGGACCAAGTTACTAGCTCGGGAGCTTCCTCAACTATGGTGGGGGAAGACGGGGAGGAAGAGGAGGAAGAGGTGGGGGAATGGATCCGCGTAATAAGAGCAGGGGTGCAGGAGGGAACGGGCAGTATGGGAGTAGGAGGAGGAGAATCCGTGATGGCGGGCAGTTGAGCTCATTCAAGGTAATGGTCACGATCAGCCATGGGTAAGGAGAGGTAGATGCAACGAAAGGTGGGGTAGATGATAGCGGGGGAGAGATGTTCAATGTATTGGTGGAAACCGTAAAGATGAAGAATAGATAAAACTCGCCAGGGAAGTTCAGCCAGATGAAGACGAAGAGGAGCGCCGAATTCAGCAGGAAGATCACTGGGGGCCGCCTGAAAGTGATATAACTGGATGACGGAGACCTCATGGAAAAGGCAGATTAGTTCCTGAGTGACGACATCTTCGTCATAGAGGGGGAGGGCCTCGACGGCGCGGAGGAGGGCGGGAGTGGCGAGGATGGCAGCATAAAGTGTATGGGCAGCGGAGATGGGTAGCAAGGTAGGCAAGACACGCCTGGAACGAAGCGGGGAAGAAGGTAGAGAAGAAGAAGGAGACAAAGAAGGCGCAGCAAAGGAAGAAACAAATGACATATTGATTGTTGAGGAAAAGGAAGTTGTAGAAGAACATATATCGGGGGGGTACTTCACAAAGAGACGCTGCTTCCCAAATAGAGAGGAGGAGGAAAAGAATGGGGGATCAAGACAAATGATGTGTCCATTTATAAGAAGAGAGGATGGTGGGAGCATGGGGGAGATTATTCTCAGGTTCCCACGTATTTTTGGCCGAAGAGTATCCTTTCCATGAGGTCAGGTACAAGCGGCGACCTTGTGACCCTTTATGAGATACGATATGATCGACTTCGTACTCTTCTTCAGTGTCAATGAGGTCTGGCAGAGGTCGGGGAAAGGAAGGACCATGTGCTTCGGTTTGGCGATAGGGTGATAAGAGAGTGGCATGGAATATGTCGTGAATTTTCCATGTGGGAGGGAGACGGAGGCGGTAGGTGAGGGGAGATAGGACCTGAGAAATCTCGAACAGTCCATGACGTTTGGGGGCGAGTTTTCGGGAGGGGTAGCCGAGGTGGAGATTGGTGCCTTCTAGCCATACCTTATCGCCTACTTTCCAAGGGGAGAACTTATGAGAAGAGCGGGATATCATGATCCGACGAGCGGACTCATGTGCAGCGAGAGCTTCTTTTTGGGCATGTTCCAGGGAGGATAGGCGATTTTCCAAAGCTGGGATGAACGTTTTTCCGAGAGTGGGGTATGTGCGAGGTTCATAGCCATATAGTAGAGAGAACGGGGAGACCTTTGTGGAACTATGGGGAACAGAGTTGTGAATAAACTCGGCGGAGGTTAGGAAGTTAGCCCAATCATGTGGGTTATGAGTGCAAAAGATACGAAGATACATTTCAATCTCTTGATTGGCTCATTCAGTTTGTCCATCAGTTTGGGGATGATAGGCAGTGGAGAGGTGGACGTCGTATTTGAGCAGGTGGGCGAGTTCCCTAGCAAAAGCAGAGGCAAATTGTGGGCCACAATCCGAGATGATGGAGTCATGGAGGCCAAAGCGTTTGAATACAAAGCCAAAAAAGAGTTGGGCGATTCCCTTGGTGTCAACCGTTTTTGAGCAAGGAGCAAGGATTACCCCCTTAGTAAGGCCATGGTCGACCACGACCATCAAGGAATCAAAACCATTGGAGAGGGGGAGATCAGCGACAAGATCGACGGAGAGTTGGCGGAATGGAAGAGAAGACGATGAGAAGATGGGGAAAAGGGGCGGGGTGGTCGGGTGGGTGAGGACTTTGTTTTGTTGGCAGACAGAGCAACCAGCAACAAAATGAGAAACAAAAGAAGAAAGACCAGGCCACCAAAAATCGTGTTCAAGAATGGCTTTTGTACGGAAATGACCCAAATGGCCAGAAAGTGGGGAGGAGTGAATCGAGTGAAGTAAAGCGGAGCGAGATGATGGAGGAACATACATATGACCACGAAAATAAAGATAGTCATTATCAAAGGACCAGTCAGAAAGAGAAGACCAAGGAAATAAAGGTGAGCCGTCGTCAAGGTTGGCAAGGACATGAAGAACAAGGGGATCGGAGGACGAAGAATTTTTGATATGAGAGGCCAAGGTAAGGTCCAAAGCATTAATAACCATGGGACCGGGAACAATAGAAGAGTCAACATTGTCTTGGAAAGTATCAACAGGGTCATGACGAGAGAGGGCATCAGCGGGGGCCATCTGAGTGCCAGGGAGGACCTTCCAAAGAATGTCAAAGTCCTGGAGGAAGAGAGACCAGCGAGCCCGATGACAGGAGAGTTTACGCGGGTCCTTAAGGTAGGAAAGGTTCTTATGGTCTGTGATAACTGTGATGGGATGAGTGGTACTGAGGATGTAATGACGCCATTCCGAGAGGGCGAGGATGACAGCAAGAAGTTCGCGATCATAAATATCATAGTTACGTTTGGCGAGTGCGAACATGTGGGAGAAATAGGCACAGGGGTGAAGGTCTCCATTGGTGTCAGCTTGGAGAAGAACTGCACCAGCAGCAAGAAGGGAGGCGTCAGTCATAATAGAGAAAGGGCAAGTGACATCAGGAATAGCAAGGACAGGAGCAGTGGAGAAAGTAGCTTTGAGCGAATCGAAGGCGCGTTGTTGGAGGGAAGTCCAAAGCCAGGGTTGATCCTTTCGAGTAAGTAAGGTCAAGGGAGCGACTGTGTTGGAGAAGTTGGGGATAAACTTCCGGTAGAAATTAGCGAATCCAAGGAACAAATGAATCCCCTTGACGGAAGTGGGGGGTTGCCAGTCACGGATTGCAGCGGTCTTAATGGGATCCATCCTGACTTGTCCTTGGCCAATGATCATGCCAAGGAATTCAATACAAGGGGTGTCGAAGGTGCATTTAGATATCTTGAGGGAGAGGTTGTGTTCACGAAGACGACAGAGGACACATCGAGTGCGTTCATGGTGGAGAGCAAGATCACCATCAGTACGAATTCTGAGGTCATCCATGTAGACTTCAAGCCAACCTTCTGCAATCATGTTGGCAAAGGTATGGTTCATGAAAGTCTGGAAGGTGGGAGGGGCATTACAAAAACCAAAGAACATAACGGTGGGTTCGAACAGTCCATAAGGAGTGACAAATGCAGCCTTCCACTGGTCCACTTCCTTGATTCGAATGTTGTTGTATCCCCAACGAATGTCAAACTTAGTAAACCAAGTGGAGTTCTTCATCCGATCGATAAGAGGAGGAATGAGGGGAAGCAGGTATGCATTGCGGATGGTGTGGAAGTTCAGATATCAGTAATCCTGACAAGGGCGAAGAGATCCGTCTTTCTTAGGGACAAAGAAGAAGGGTGTGGCTTGAGGAGATTTAGATGGGATAATATGTTCTGTCTTGAGGTGTTCATCAATGAAGGTGCGACATGCGTCTTGTTCCTTCAGATTAAGAGGGTACACTTTGGCAATCTTTGGGACCAAGGAAGGTTTGAGTTTGATGGTGTGGTCAAAAGAACGGTGTGGCGGGAGTTGATTATAAGCCTTTTCAGAAAAGACATCTTCGAAGTCTTTGCACCAAGTGGGAAGAGAGGTTTTGAGAGGTTTACTTTCTTGGGCAAGTTGGGTGGATAGCATGATCTTGTTGATCATTTCGCTTTTGGGGTGATACTCACTAGGAGACGCATCAACCCCATCAGGATAACGTTCAGCAAACAAGAAGGAGATTTCTTAATCAACATCAAGGTTGAGGAGGCGGAGGAGATAACGTCAGGGAGGTTCCTCTATAGGAGAGTTGAAGGGAACATGAGGGAAGGAGAGGGTATGAGAGGCCCAGTCAATCTGAGGATTTCGAGACTTTAGCCAGGGCATGCCTAAAATGATTTGTTTCCATTTGAGAGAAACAACCATGAGTTCTAGATGTTCGGGTTGTTTGGCGATGTGCACGAGGGGTTTGGCTTTCCATAAAATGGTACCTCTCTTGTTGAGAGTCCCGTCAACATTGTAGGCTTCGATAGGGTTCGGGAGTCATATCATAGGGAAATTCATGTGGGAGAGAAGTCCTAGGTCTATGAAGTTTCTAGTAGCACTGGAATCGACGAGGGCGGTGGTGACGATAGTTTGGTTACCAACTTGTAGTTTTACTGGGAAACGAAGAGTGTGTTCATTTCGAGGTGCTACAAGTACATGGTGAATATCAAGGGAAGAAGACGTCGGTGCGACTCCCCGGTTTAAAAATCCTGACTAATGTTCAAAACAGATACTTCTTCTTTAGTGGGTGTGGAGTCCTCGTAACACATTTGGAGGACTTGGAGGATCTCTCCTTCGTCCTTCCCCTGGGTCTTAAGGGAGTTGACGAAGGACGAGAGGTCAGAGGGGGTAGGGATGGAAGAAGTCATGGCAGTAGGGGTGGAAGATGTAGTATCCGCAGCGCAAATGTTCTGGGGATGAGTGGTCGGAGGACAAGATGAGTGAGTGAAAGGGTTCTTGCATTGATTGACATTATGTCCCATATTGCGACAATGGAAACATCGGCCTTCACAGATGCATTTGGCACGTTCCTGGGGGTTGAGTTTGGTGATTGTGACAGTGTCAACATCCATTGCGTTGGGATCACAGGAGGGGGACGGGCGAGAAAACGAGGAGGGTCTGCCTCCTTTCAGGGCGAGAATGTGCATCTTCTGCGCATGGAATGTCTTAGCCTTCTCAATCCACTCTTTGATGGTAGTGGAGATTGTTGCCATGGAAAGAATCATAGTTGCCAGTTGTTGGTCAAGCCCCAAAGAGAATTGGTCGATGAGGGTGATGTTGTCAGTGATACCTGCGCGGGTGGAGAGGTTCTGAAAGTCGGTGATGTATTTTTGGAATCCATCATCATGGACTCCATCAGGGCAGCGGAAAGACTTCTGCGTGAGTTTCGAAAGTTCATGGCGGGCAGTGGCTTTGATGTTGAAGGGAAAAAATGTGGATTCGAAGTTTTCGGCGAATTTGTCGAAAGTAAGGTCCAGAGGATCAGCGTGGACATCGGCCATCTTGTCATACCACATTTCGGAGAAGGAGACTCCGCATCCTTGACTCATTTTGTTCAATGTGGTCATGATGCATTGAGAATCGAGGGTGTAAATGTCCTTGTTAATAGCAAAGTATGCACGCATGGCTTTGATCCATCGTATAGCATCGGAGGGTTCTCCTGAAAAGTCAGCGGGGAGGGCCGCTTTGAGTTCAGTGGAGGCGTGAGACATGGAAATAGGTTCACTGGGGTTACGAGGGGGTGCTGGGATACGAGATTGTCTAGGAGTTCCTGGTGATCGAGGGGGTACAGGGATTAAGGCCTAGTACAGGTTCACAGTGGCGCGAGGGGGTTCACTAGGTTCTGGGTCTTGGAAGTCAATGTCGATATCAGATTGTTCATTGTCAGGTGGTAGCCCGTAGCGTGAGCGAAGGGCACGACTCGAGTGGGATGAAATGTTGCTCAAGGGGGGTGTCCTGCTCCTGAATAGGAGGGACGAAAGATAATTCTCGTTCTTTTGTTACGCGAAGTGTACCCAAAGAATAGTTTCGAGGGATTACTTCTCTGGAGGTACTCACAAAGAGACTCAACATCAGAGCAAGTACAGGGATCAATGGTTCTCGAAGTACGATGGTCGTAGGCCTGAGTCAATCGGACGTCAGGGATTTACTAGTTGGTGACGAGTAACAAAGGTACTGAGTTGATCGGACTGCAGGATTCAAGAGTACGCTATGATTGCGTAGAACGAGAATGGAGACTACAGGTACACGACAAGTAGGTATATATACTAAGGGACGCGTCATCATGGAATAGAGAAGAAGGTAAAAGAACGATGATGTAATCGTACGCGTCATCCACAGTAACACAATGGGAGAGAGAGGAACTACAAGGCCGATGTAAGAGAATCAGCTGAGGAGATAGTCATCCATATAACAAGAAGGAAAAGATCAAAGAAGTACAAATGTAGAGTGAAAAGGGCTAATCAGTAAAAGGCCCACATCCCATATCGTCCGCGAGAGACCAAAGAAGAGGTGTACTCATCGAGGGAAGAGGAAAAGGTAGAGACAAGGAAAAAGGAGAAAAACTGTAACAACTGTCCAGTCTCATACACACTCCTCCTCGCCTTTCATCAGCAAATCCTGGTTTTTGCCATAGTGTTCATAGTACTCATAGTACTCATAGTATTTATAGTGTTTTCATAGATGATTCATAGTACTCATAGTACTCATAGTTTATAGTATTTTCATAGTGATCTCATAGTATCCATAGTATCTCCATAGTATTCATAGTATTCATAGTGGTACTCATCCCAATCCATTTTTTTAAATACTCTTTAACTAGTACACTTTGCTATATCTTTTTGCCACACTTTTTACTATACCTTTTGCTACACTTTCTTTACCACACTTCATTAGCACAATCAGGGTTACTGTCCAGTGCTGTCCAGTATCATAGTACTCATAGTATCATCATAGTCTTTCATAGTGTTGGCTAAAATCATAGTATGTCACAGTTTGTTAGAGTATTACCATAGTCTGTCATAGTATGTCACAGTTTGCCAAAGTATTGCCATAGTCTGTCATAGTCTGTCACAGTCTATCATAGTGTGTCATAGTTTGTCACAGTATAATAATGATAGTAAAAAGTGTATCAAAAAGTGTAGGGTTAGGATTAGCATGAATTAAAATTAGACTTAGAATTGCAATGTCCAAAGGATGGTGAAGAAGTATGGCCAAATGTGGTAAAAAATATGGCAGGGTGTAGTGAAAAGTATACACAAGTATCAGAAAGTGTAGCAGGGGTGGACAGAGATATTTAATGAAAAATGTAGCAAAGTGTGGTGTCAAAGGTCAGAGATGTAGTCATATACATCTAATGGTTTATATTATGCAAGGTCTTGTGGTCTAATGGTTAATGTGTTTGAAAATTGCCATTCTGGGAAAATCTTGAGTTCAACTCTTGCCATTGACATATATTTATAATTTCCATTTGATCATTTGAACCTATAGTAAAGAGTACATGAAAAGTATAATAAATATGAGTGTAGTCTTGAAATTAAAATTAGAAGTGTATAAAAGTGTATTATAGGGGTTGGATTAGAATTAGATTTCAATGTATATTAAAAATGTAGGATTGGGATTAGGATTAGTAGTATACTACAAGTTGAGTAGGATTAGGGTTAGTAGGTGTATTAATCAAAACATTAATTTTTTAGTTCATTTTTTACTCAACTTTATTACACTATGACATACTATGACACACTATGACACACTATGAGATCACTATGAGAGTCTATGAACACACTGTGAAACACTATGATTATAGCCAACATTATGAAAGACTATGAGAGTACTATGAGAGTACTATCTATATGGACCCTCACTATGAGCACTATGACACTGTCCAGCACTGTCCAGCACTGTACAGCCAACCCTTATTTTGCTGATGTTCTTTCCAGCTGTGCTGGCGCATACTCTGGTTCAGCAATTGCCAACTATGTGGCAGGCATTTGGGCCTGGCACCTCCTACACGGTCACCCATGGTTAGTGAATCAGAATGAACTTAAGCTCACCCTACAAGGTGCAACACGCCTCACACCTCACACCTCCAAATGCCCCCCTATGACTCTTGATTACATCAAAGCCATTCAGACTTTCCTAAACCTAGACAACCCATGTGACATGGCAATTTATGCATGCATGGTGGTCATCTTCTACAGCATAGTGTGCCTAGGAGAATTCACAGTGGCGGCAATCACCAAATTCGACACCACCAAACACATCATGCAGTGAAACGTCTCTTTTCTACAAGACCAGCATGGACTGCCAGTCATAAAACTTGCTCTCCCAGTTACCAAATGTGCATCGGAGGGTGAGGATGTCCAGTGTGCCCCACAAAAAGGTTGCTTCTCAGATCCAAAAGCAGTACTACAACACCATTTTCTCATCAATCCAGCCCTGCCTGATGCCCATCTTTTTGCCTGGAAACACCCAAAGAGCAGCCTTTGCCCACTCTCCAAAACTCATTTCATCTCCAGAATCACAGCCATTGCCAAACACTGCAGTCTCGCAGATCTGAAAGGTCACAGCTTATGCATCAGTGGCACTCTCTTCTACTTACTCAAAGGTATTCCCTTTGACGTTGTCAAGGTGATGGGCAGATGGGCTGGTGAAGCATTCACGCTGTATCTACGTCACCATGCCCTAGTTCTCGCACCTTTCCTCCAAGCGAACCAACCAGTTTTAGAAGCTTTCAATCGTGTCACAATGCCACCAGTGCACTGATGTAAGTCACCCTACTCCTAGAGAATGGGCCACAAGCTTCACTTTCTGTGTCAACACAGCTCCTAACCATCGGGATCACAGCTCACCTAGACCCATTCACAGGTCAGGGCCAGCTTTGCGCCGGAAAACCTGACAGTTTTCACCCAAGCACACAAGATCGCATCAGGCTCGTCTCTGGCATACGCAGCTCGTCACGCAGTACTTAGTCGTTCGTGCATGTACCTAAATGATTCACTCCATTCTTTTCTTCCCGCTTCCTCACAGCGCAAGCGATATCACGCAGAATGTAGGCTGGTTTCTTTGCGATAAGTCAGTTACCCTCGATGTGAGCTCTGGTTCTGTTAGTTACAACTATCGCTAGCATGGAGGTTTCAACGGGAGATTCTTAAGGATATGTCACCACCGCCTTTGGATCCTTCCTACCGGAGGTCAGTATAAGTGATCCTCGTACACTATCTGGAGTAGAGGCAGGAATTTCACCATTGGTCGTTAAAGGGTCCACGATAGATGTGTAACACAATTAGAGACCAAGCAGCAGCAGGAAAGGGGAACTCGTAACTCGTATCGTGGCTTTCTCTGTCGGAAAGATGATGATACGAAGTGGAACGCACGATGTACGCGGATACGGTTGGGTGACTTGAGATACTCCACAAGTGTCCTCGCCCTTGGTTAGACGACGAGTATAGTTCACATCAAAGATGTCGGCGCTTGTCAGGTAATCCGGGGTTCACCGCAGTACAGGCAAATCTGCATTACGGGTCGCAACCGTCTTGTAGTCCGGCTGACACCAAGTGGGGATCTTGATTAGATGATAACTAAAGTTGGTTCAGAAGGCGACTAGGACCATCCGGAAGTGTCTCGATACTCCATTTGGAACGAAGTTCTACCGAGTAGTCGTCATAGTCTCCAGCAAGGAATCTGTACATAGAAGCCCAACCAATCATTGTGGCATTGTCTACAGTAGACGTTAGCCCCTGACGAGCAAATGGAAGGAGCATCATACCTGTGCAAAGTTCGATTGGAGGATAAATGAGCGATATTCTGAACTCGGGACTGTAGTCGTTCAACGCGTCCCCAAGTCTACGAGTTCGCTGTCAACATATGTTCCACGAAAGAACAAACATGCAAACCTAGCCCTCAAGTACAAGTTGCTCGCCACACCACCGCTAACAACGACATGTCGTACATTAATCCCCTCTCCCCGCAGCATAGAATGGCACTGAACAAGCTTATCGGAGAGCTGTCGCGCCACCCCATCCTGGAACGCACGTCCAAGGGCGCGTCGATGCGCTGTGGTGAGTGGCGCCTCGGACCTGAATACATGTCGTTCTACCGCGGAATGAAGACCGCTAAACGAGAATGCAAGTTGTCCGGGCATGGGAACCGAAAACGGGGGTATCTCTGGGACGCTCAGATCGTCACCCCCTTGGCGACAAAATTCTTCCAGTGCGGCAGCTGGACCCCGCGCGCCCCATGGCATGTTCAACATGCGGGCCACCTTGTCATGCGTACGACCGACGCTTTCGTCGACGGTACTGGCAAGGATACGGAAGGACGAATGAGTTGTTGCGAGAACGAGTAGGGTATGACCTCCGGATATCAACAATGTCAAGAACGGAAACTGAGGACATTCTTCTAGAGGCGCCGTGAGGAGTGGCGTTAGCGCGTGCGCTTGCTAAGGAACATGCGGGGGAAGTGAGAGGGTGGATTCCGACATAGGGTTGAATGAGACCCCACCATATGATGCACGCCGACGAGGGGCTTTCCAAGTGCGGCAGCAAGCGTTTTGGCAGCGTTTGATCCGACACTGAGACAACCCCCAATACCTATTTGCCGGTGAGCCGTTAGAACGCGTGCTTCAATAGTCCATGCTCACCAGGTCCTCTCGTAAAAGCGATTCCGTCAATGTGCTGCATCGACATGCCTGATTCCTCAAGTGCTCTTTTAACAGCAATAGGCTACACCAATGAACCCCCTCAACGAACTCGGACGCGTTGTATGCTTACCATGCTGCGCTGGTGCCCCTCAATCGCAACCGTGGGGTGAATACCACCAAAATCTTCATGCCTACCCAAACGTGAGGCAACGACGGAGGCACACGTTATCATATAGACTTACAAGTGATGTTGCTTGATGATCACATTAGACATGATTTGTCGTGACGATGTCACGACCGCCGCACAAGTGTCATCTGCAGAGCTTTCCACCGCTAGAACCGTGAAAAACCTGAATCTACCTGTAAAATTAATTGGTCCGGTATCATATTGTGACCATCGAAAATGGGCTCAAACCTTCGCGTCGGAATAGGCCTCTTACACCGCTTGAATTCGTACTCGGATGGTATGATAGCAATGGAGCAAAGGCCCGAGCCAGCGCAAAGAAGCTGGACATATGCAGCCAGAGTCAGCCACGAGTGACGGTATTGAAAAAACTTGCCGTCACATCCGACCTTCCAGTATCACAGCCACACACCCCTGTCTGCCAATAGAAGTACCCTTTCACACGTTCTTATCGTCTGGCACGCTCCCATCGCCCTCATGTCTTCTCGCACGTTCTCACCGCCTAGCACGCCCTTACCGTCCCCCCCACATGCTGTCGTCGTCGCCGTCACCTGCACTAGCAAAGCTGACGCACATAAATACCAACTTCGACGCAAAAGGATGCTGTCACGGTTGAGCTCACTCCGCATGGTCATCCTCACAAGCCCGGCCGTCTTAACAACCTCGGCAATTCCTTTCTCACTCGTTTCCAGCGCGTCGGGGAGCTCAGTGACCTCGAGGACGCAATTTCGAGACAAAGGGATGCTGTTGAGCTTATTCCGCATGGTCACCCTCACAAGCCCGACCTTATTAACAACCTCGGCAGCTCCTTTCTCATTCTCGATTCCTCCCCGCACTCGCCATCGTTCCCGCCAGCTACGCTGCCGCACATCATTCCCACAGTCCCTCTGTTATTGACCACAAGAGGTCAAGCCCGTGTTATCGCCGAGCGAGCGCCAACTTCATTGCAGGGAGGTCGCTCGCGCATTCTCTCTTCCCACAGCGATTCCTCATCATCCACCGATTCACTTCACCCGACCTCCCCACGTATGAACATGGCGGCGGGGGCTCGATAATGTATGACGCAGGAGCGGAAGGTCGGACGCAGAAAGCGCCACCTTGTGCGCTGGGTGGAGTACGGACCTGAGAATGATGAATGGTTGTCGAGAAAGGACTTGGAAGACTGCGAAGCATTGGACCGTTGGGAGAGTCGTTAAAAGTTCTTCATAGGCTGGGAGGGTGTAAGCTACACCTACTAAGTACTGACACGCTACGAACAATTCCAATTGGTCGATCACTATACCATCTGTCCCAATCATACGCTCCTCACGTTCTGTTGTTGTCTGAGTGAGACCCGCCGGTCTACAGTTGATGACAGAATACAATTATCCTTGTTCTGCCTCATTGGAATCTTACGACTGGCATGTATTCTCTGAGTTCCGCGTCTGTCCCTCAGGCTTGCCCCCTTTGTTATCGATGAGATCGGAAGACGATAGTACGGTCAACTGTCCTGTGGTAATCCGCTATTCCTCGACCCTTTTGCCAGATATCCCGAGTTCCATTTTGCATACATCATACATGCTCTCCCGTATGGGAGTGATAGCAGTGAGAGAGTCGACTGCAACTTGAATGATGTGACTTCTCTTCAGCTCATGGAAATACCCTGCGGAGCCGCGTATCCCAAATCATCATGCCACGAGACTATCTCATGCCCTGAGATTGTTCATTTACGTCTGTCAACTCGCCCACTGGCAGACTACTACCTTCCTACCACAAATGGTTTTCGCGCACGTTTCGAACCAACGGGCGAATACTGGTTCGTCCGCAGGCACTTGCGTTATCGATCGTCCAAGATAACGTAGTTTGCTTCCGGGTTCCCAGGCCAGCACTGAATTTCGCCAACTTTGACTCCAAGTTCTGATAACGCTGGTTTGGTGTCGCGGACATTATTTCCCGAAACAACGGTAAACCAGGCACACCTCACGTTCTAGTGTCCCCACGTCCTCGAACTTGAAGTCTCACAAAATCAGGCAGAGTTTGTGGGATACTCAGAACATAATCTGCGTATAGCAAACGCGAGGCCTACGGTCCTTTTGTCGTCATTCCAATGGTCTCGCGAGCGTCCGTACATGGAGTTGATTCTCAACTGGAGAGTAACAATGCAATTGTCTCTCGGCTTGCCCAGGAAGACAGAGTCCCGTGGTATAAGAAACCCAACCTCCGACTTTTGTATCTCTTGATGTTTCCGACCTGTCTAGGAGTGGAGATGACGACTGGGCAAGTTTCTCTCGGTACATCTTTGTGACGCACTGTTGATACGCAGAAGCTTTGATTCGTCCATGATAAATGGTTTGCAGGCTGTGCCCTCATGGGTTGAATGTGAGGCAGTCCCCCAGCCTATTTCGTAAACGATTAACCTGGATTACAGATTATCACCATCCTCGTTCTGGTTTGCTTGGCCTCATTTCTGCTATGTATCCATTGGGTGGCATCGTGGCCCTTCCGTTTGTCCCGTTTGTAGTCGATAAGTTTGGGAGGCGACGTTCAATACTTTTCGGGAGCATACTGATGATAATCGGTGCTGTTCTTCAAGGAGTTGCATTGGATCGTAAGTGACTGGTGGTCTTCGGGATTCCAGAATATTTTCACTTTGAATCCTTAGTTACGATGTTTATCATCGCTCGCTTTGTGCTGGGCTCGGGGATTGTCTTTGGCATCGTAGCCGCATCTTCTTTGATTGGAGGTGCGTTACGGTTACTTTGACTTAGTACTTGTTTGTCATGAAGCTTTGTAAAGAACTATCGCACCCAAAGGAGCGAGCAATCATGGGTGCACTCTTCGACTGTGGTACCTCGATCGGTGAGTCGAAGCTGTGATCAATTATGGAGGTAATTGAATTGATGCTTCCTAGGCTCTCTAACTGCCGCCGGAGTGACCCTCGGGACGTTTGCAATGCCCAGCAATTGGGGGTGGAGGATTCCGTCTTTCCTCCAAGTAGTCCCTAGTCTACTTCAGGTCTCCTTCATCTGGTTCCTCCCAGAGTCTCCTCGTTGGCTCGTTTCAAAAGGAAGATGGGACGAAGCGTACGCCATTCTTGTCAAGTATCATGCAGAAGGTGATGAAAACTCGGAATTCGTCAAGGCAGAGTATAGTCAGATCGTGGAGACACTCCAAGAGGAAATGAAGAATGCCGAGATGAGTTGGAAGGAGGCATTTTCGACGACAGGGATGCGAAAGCGGGTCATCATCGCGTCTTTCCTCGGTCTGTCCACCAGGTGGAGCGGCAATGGACTAACTTCGTGAGCTACGCTATCTTTTGCTAGATGACTCGCTTATTGTGTTTACAGGTACTTCCTCTCCCCGCTCCTGGACAACATCGGAATCCACGATGACCGGTTGAAGAACATCATTAACTTTGCCAAGGGTGGCTGGGCACTCGTTACCGGTGCATTCCTCGCGTTGACAGTACCTCGATTCCCCCGACGGAGAATGTACTTGGCATGTAGTCTCAAACTACTTCTGATGCCGCTGTGCTAATCTCACCCTTAGACATGTACCATCTCTCTCTTAGTTCTTTTTATTGCTTGGACCGTGGCTAGTGCGGAATATGCGCGAACTCACAGCATGGTCTCTTCTCAAATAGTGCTAACGTGAGTATTGGCGCTGGTTGAAGAGCGCGGCGTTTCCACTCTCACCATGTCCTCCGTAGCCTCATCTTCTTGCATAATCCGGTTTATGGTATTGGATTCAACGCTCTGACATATCGTGAGATTTTGGCCACCGGTGTCACCACGGACGTCCCCCTGACGAGCGGATAGCTTTCTTGGTCGAGCTGTTCCCATTTCATACTCGAGCCAGGGGTATTACCATTTACCAGTGGTGCGGCCGTGGCGCAAGGTTCGTCACCCAATTCACAGATCCTATTGGAATCGCGGCCGCGGGTATGTTCGCTACCTCCACTCTGTTTATATGGTTCGTGACTGATGAAAGTGGCGGGGCACGATAGGTTGGAAATACTACATCGTGTAAGCTACCATTCGGAAAAACCCAGTGGGCGGGGGCTGAAGGATGTTAGCTATTGCGTGTGGATCGCCTTTGAGGTTGCGTTCGTCTACTTCATGTTTCCGGAGACGTCGGGACGGACTCTGGAGGAGCTGACGTTCTGTAAGTGCTGATAGTCAACCTTTTTTCTTCTTCGCTGATTTCCTCCAGTGTATGAGGGTGATCACAGGCAGGAGGTATTGAGAGATCCTGAGCTCGTGAGACTGCTAGCACAGGGAGAGATGGATGCGCTTGATGCTACAGAGGATGATTGAAGGGAAACTGTTCGTGTCCAGCAGGGGTGCCGGAGAAGGTTCGTAATTATATTCAAGCTGTTGGTCTTGTATATGAACACAACTGCAGCCTCATCAACGAGCAATTCCGAGTCGAAAGCGGGGGGAGGTACGTTCCGTTACCATAGCATTGGAGACGGATGGTGAACGGAGAAAGGCACCACATGGATGTGATTGGCGGGGTTGCCAGTATTGAGTACACTTATGGGTAAGCACGCAGGCCTACCTAGGTCCCATAACTAGTATACATATACTGTCCGTGATACTGAATGGTAGTCATTAGCATCCTGCCTTTCGGTGTAACGACTAAGCGCGGTCTGCCAGCTTACATTCTGTGTCGCTTATCGAATGCCTTGTGCATGGCAGGGGACCGGCACCACGTGGGTTGATAGGAACACGTGGTGAACCGCATGGGAACGAAGAAGCGCACACGAGTACCTGAAAAGGCTCACGTGCCTGGCTGGCCCGTGGGAGCACTGCTGACTACGGTCAAGGGTGTGGCCCATTTCTGACGAGCCAAGCGTGCTGCTCGGGGGAGAGCAACGCGGTCATCAATCAACCGCGTTGCTGTCTGCGTATGTGTGGGCGTCTTCGATGCGCGCGTACTCGTGCGACGGCGGGGTGGGTGCCGGTGAAGGTGGGGGAGCCTAAGGGAGGGCGAGGGAGCAAGCACGCGTATGCACGCAGGCACAATGGGCTGCGTGCATGTGCATGCTCACGCACTCGTGCGACAAGGGGGACAGTGGGGTGTGCGAGGGTAGGTGAGGCGGAATGAGGCGGGCAGCGAGGGAGTAGTAGGGGAGGTGGGCAAAGGTGAGCAAGGGTAGGTGAAGGTACTAGGTGGGACGGGCATGGTCGTGCGCTCGAGCAACTGCGGGGTGGGTGAGGCTGGGTGACTCGGAGGGAGCGAGCACGCGTGTGAGTGGTGGGGCTGCTGGACCGCTGGTGTGTGCGGCTGGTGACGAGGTACTGGCCCGGGGGGTGCACTCGTGGTACGCTTTGACGTGCAGGTGGTGGGAAGAGACGGGTCTGTGTGCATTCGTGCACTCGCGTAGGTGCCATTGATAGGCCATCAGTAGGGGTGCACTTGGGGCACGTTTTGACGCATAGGTGATGGGATGGGGGTCTGTGTGCGTGCCAGCGTGTGCTCCGAGTCGCATGGGTGCCAGCAGTGGCGAGAGGGTGGGGGTGGTGCTGTTAATGCGTCCGGGTGCCAGTGACGAGGCGCTGGGGCTGGGCTCGCGGCGCGTTTTTGACGCGTAGGTGGTGGGATAGGCAAGTCCGACTTGAACGCCTTGGGGCATTACAAGACTCGGAGCGAGATATTGCAACGAGAGCAGCATGTGGGCCGTCCTGGCCCTCGGAAGGGGACAGGACAGAGTCTGTGTGCGAGGGAGAGGGTCCTGGGCTGAACCTCTGCTTGCTCGTCCGTCGGGCGCCCCTCTCCGAGGATCAGGGCCGGACCAGGTTAGACCTGTACAGTACGAGTATAGGCGGAGGGGGCTCACGGTTCGGGCTTGCGGTTTCGAACCTGCGAAAGTTCTCGTCAGGGGGCTTACTACTACCCCAACCGCAAGCCTTCCAGGTCCGTTTAGGGAACTACCATCCACACCGGGGGAGTAGGGCTCTTGAGCTGAGAGCAGCGGGGCCTGCGGGGCTTCAACGATAAAGCAGCTAGGGTTAGTTCGGCGAGAAGGAAAAACGAGGTAGCAGCGGCGAGAGAGGGGCGATAAGCGTGAAAGCAAGCGGGCAAGGCAAGGTGCCTCGAGAAGCAGCAGCGGTGGCAGCCACGACCCTGGGTGGGATGGTGTGTGGATGGGTGAAGGCGGGTGGGGAGTAAGGAATCTTCTTATCATTCCTTTTTGAAGTTTAGTATGTACTATGTACTGCAGATAATGAAATTAGATGCGAATCGCGTCCTCAAAGTCGCGATACACCATCTTTTCGACCTGGGCAAAATCAGATTCTGCCCTGGGGGCACAGCCACCACACCCAAGGTCATATGACTCGCAGATCGATCGGATTGGTCGAGCAATCGACCACTGAGCATGCCATTGTGTTCCCACGCATCGGCCCGGGCTGCCTATCAGTGGCGTGTATATTTGCTCCCTTCGTTCAAGAAGTTGCCGCTGAGATCTTGAGAACGGAAGACGATGCAGTCAACCATGCCACAAGCCCAATTCGAGTCTTATCAAATCCAGACTTTTACACAGACAAATGCAGGTTTCTGCGTGTTTCTAACCAATAGGCGAACACTGGTTCGTTTGGAGGCGCTTGCGCTATCGATCATGCCAGTCCAAGATGGCATGGTTTGCTCCTGACTTCCCAGGCCAAGCCGTGCCCAAACCAGGTATGTATCACGCCTAACGCTGCCATGTCCACCAGATCTCGCAACCTCAGGCGGAGTTTGTAGAATTCACATATACCAAACGTGAGGCCTACGGCCCTCTCATTGTCATTCCAATGGCCTCGCGAGGGTCCATGCATGGAAGTTATTCTCAGCTGGAGAGTAACGACGCAATTGTCTCTCGGCTTGCCCAGCAAGATAAGGTCCCATGGTATAAGAAACCCAACCTCCGACTGTTGTATCTCTTGATGTTTCCGACCTGTCTGGGAGTGGAGATGACGAATGGGTAAGTGTCTCGGTACATCTTTGATAGTGCACTGTCGATACGCAGAAGCTTTGATTCGTCTATGTTAAATGGTTTTCAGGCCGTACCCTCATGGCTTGAATGTGAGGCATTCTCCTGCCTATTTCGTAAATGATTAATTTGGATTGCAGTTTTTCACAATCCTCGTTCTGCACTGCTGGGCCTCGTTTCTGCTACGTATGAATTGGGTGCCATCGCTGCCCTTCCATTTGTCCCGTTTGTAGTCGATAAGTTCGGCAGGCGACGTTCGATACTCATTGGGAGCATCCTGGTGATAATCGGGGGTGTTCTACAAGGAGCTGCATTGAATCGTAAGTGACTGGTGGTCTTCAGAATTTCAGAACATCATCTTGAGTCCTTAGTTTCGATGTTTATCATCGCTCGCTTTGTGCTGGGCTCGGGGATTGTCTTCTCCATCGTAGCTGCTTCTTCCCTAATCGGAGGTGCGTTACGATTCCTTTGACTTGGTACTTGTTTGTCATAAAGCTTTGCAAAGAACTATCGCATCCCAAGGAACGAGCAATCATGGGTGCACTTTTCAGCTCCTGTTACTCGATCGGTAAGTCGAAGGCGTGATCAACTCTTGGAAGAAATTGATTCCTCCTAGGCTCTCTAACCGCTGCTGGAGTGACCCTCGGGACATTTTCAATGCACAGTAATTGGGGGTGGAGGATTCCATCTTTCCTCCAAGCGGTCCCTAGTCTACTTCAAGTCTCCTTCATCTGGTTCCTCCCAGAGTCTCCTCGTTGGCTCGTTTCAAAAGGAAGGTGGGACGAAGCGTACGCCATTCTTGTCAGATATCATGCAGAAGGAGACGAAAGCTCGGAATTCGTCAAGGCAGAGTATACCCAGATCGAGGAGACACTCCAGGAAGAAATGAAGAACGTCGGGATGAGTTGGAAGGAGGCATTTTCAACGACAGGGATGCGAAAGCGGGTCATCATCGCGTCTTTCCTCGGTCTGTTCACCAAGTGGAGCGGCAATGGACTAACTTCGTGAGCTACCCTAGCGAATATTGCCTGCTGCTAGATGGCCCGCTTATCGTGTTTGCAGATACTTTCTCTCCCCGATCTTGGACAGCGTCGGAATTCATGATGACTGGACAAAGAACATCATTAACTTCGCCAAGGGTGGCTGGGCACTCGTTACCGGTACATTCCTCGCGTTGACAGTACCTCGATTCCCGCGACGGAGAATGTACTTGGCACGTAGTCTCAACTACTTCTGATGCCGCTGTGCTGATCTTCCCCTTAGACATGTACTATCTCTCTCTTGGTTGTATTTATTGCTTGGACCGTTGCTAGTGCAGAATATGCGCGAACTCACAGCGTGATCTCTTCTCGTGTAGTCCTAACGTGAGTATTGCCGTTCATTGAAGAGCGCAGCGTTTCCATCCTGACCATGCGCTCCGTAGCCTCATCTTCGTGTATAGTCCGGCTTATGATATAGGATTCAACGCTTTGATATACCGTGAGCCTTTGGCCATCTGTCTCACCATAAACCACTTTCTGATGAATCAGATAGCTTTCCTGGTTGAGCTTTTCCCTTTTCATACTCGAGCCAAGGGCATTACCATCTTCCAGTGGTGGGGCCGAGGTGCAAGGTTCGTGACCCAACTCATGGATCCTATTGGGATCGAGGCCGCGGGTACGTTCTCTACTCAGTTTATGTGGTTCGTGGCTGACGAGAGTTGCGGGGTCCGATAGGCTGGAAATACTACATCATGTAAGCCATCCTTTGGGAATATGAATTGGCGGGACTGAAGGATGTTAGCTATTGCGTGTGGATCGCCTTTGAGGTTGCGTTCGTCTACTTCATGTTTCCGGAGACGTCGGGGCGGACTCTCGAAGAGCTGACGTTCTGTAAGTGCTGATATCCAGCCTTTTCTTTTCTGCTGATTCCTCCAGTGTACGAGGGTGATCACAGGCAGGAGGTACTCAGAGATCCTGAGCTCGTGAGACTGTTAGCACAGGGAGAGATGGATGCGCTTGATGCTACAGAGGATGATTGAAGGGAAACTGTTCGTGTCCAGCAGGGATGACGGAGAAGGTTCGTAATTATATTCAAACTGTTGGTCTTGCACATGAACACGACTGCAGCCTCCTGTATACGACATCAACGAGCAATTTCAATTTCGAGTCGAGAAGTGGGTCTCCAATGCTATGATAATGGAACATGCCTCCCCGGATGGTGAGCGAGAAGGGCATCACATGGATGTGGTTGGCGGGGCTCAAGCCAGTACTGAGTACAATCATGCCACTCTCATTGCAATACCCACTCCAAATCTTGTAATATCACGATGCCTCGAGGCGTTCGAGTCGAACTTGCCTGCTCGCTGCGTCTACCTGAAGCGCGACAACTGCCACTCGGTCCGGGTGCCGAGTTGTCAAATTCGTACTTGCTATCCACAAGATGAGGCTCGACTTCTCGTTATCAGTGCTCTCGTTGTCACCGACTGGACCACCTAGTCTGGTGACCAGCCCGTCTAAAAGAGGTTGCGCGAGCCAAACCGTCGATATGCCTCGCGCAGCTCGGGCCAGGTCGCAACGTTGAGCAAGCGCGTTTCAAACGCCGCCTTGTGCAATCAGCGTTAACTAATAGTTCGTGCGATTCGAACTACCCTGGTGTTTCGACACAATCGCGCGCCGTTTCATGGGGAAAGTCGACGGGAGTTTGCATTATGATGTACCTTCCACAGTAGATGGCCTGCAAGGTGATAGCTTATCGAAGCGCTTACCCTCGTTCCGTCCCAATGGGTCTCACGATTGCCATGGGTTCTGTGACTGCCATTTTACTTTCCCCGGTCGTTCAAGTTGCCGATGAGATCGGAAGATCATACAGGCAACTGTCTTATAATTCGTCTGGCAGTTCCATTCCACACTCATAGTCCATCTCGAGTACTCCCCCGTATGGGCTATAGTAAGAGAGTCGAGACTCGACTATAACTTGAGTCTAGTGTGACTGCATTTAGTTAGTCGGGTGACCAGACCGTCTGATGAGGTAAACCATCTCGGGTATATATTACGTTCTAGCGTCGCCATCATGATGTCCAACAAAACCTGCAACCAAGTTTCAAAGTAGAATCTGCGTGCATATACCAATCGCGCGGCCTACGGTCCTCTCATTGTAACTCCAATGGTCATACGAGGGTCTATGCATGGAAGTTACTCTCAGCCGGAGAATAATGGTGCAATTGTCTCTCGGCTTGCCCAGCAAGACAAAGTCCCGTGGTATAAGAAACCCAACCTCCGACTGTTGTATCTCTTGATGTTTCCGACCTGTCTGGGAGTGGAGATGACGACTGGGTAAGTTTCTCTCGGTTCGTCTTTGATGGCGCATTGTTGATACGCAGAAGCTTTGATTCGTCCATGTTAAATGGTTTTCAGGCCGTGCCCACATGGCTTGAATGTGAGGCAGTCCCCCGGGCCCAGCCTATTTCGTAAATGATTAATTTGGATTGCAGTTTTTCACAATCCTCGTTCTGCACTGCTGGGCCGCGTTTCTGCTATGTATGAGTTGGGTGCCATCGCTGCCCTTCCGTTCGTCCCCTCTGTAGTCGATAAGTTCGGGAGGCGACGTTCGATACTCATTGGGAGCATCCTGATGATAATCGGTGGTGTTCTACAAGGAGCTGCATGGAATCGTAAGTGACTGGTGGTCTTCGGAATTCCAGAACGCTTCATCTTGAATCCATAGGATTTCCTTCGCCATCGTAGCCGCTTCTTCCCTGATTGGAGGTTTGTTACGGTTCCTTTGACCTGGAACTTGTTTGTGATGAAGCGTTGCAAAGAACTATCACATCCTAAGGAGCGAGCAACCATAGGTGCACTTTTCAACTGTTGTTACTCGCTCGGTAAGTCGAAGGCGTGATCAACTCTTGGAAGAAATTGATTCCTCCTAGGCTCTTTAACTGCTGCTGGAGTGACCCTCGGGACATTTTCAATGCACAGTAATTGGGGGTGGAGGATTCCATCTTTCCTCCAAGCGGTCCCTAGTCTACTTCAAGTCTCCTTCATCTGGTTCCTCCCAGAGTCTCCTCGTTGGCTCGTTTCAAAAGGAAGATGGGACGAAGCGTATGCCATCCTTGTGAAATATCATGCAGAAGGAGACGAAAACTCGGAATTCGTCAAGGCAGAGTATATCCAGATCGAGGAGACACTCCAAGAAGAAATGAAGAACGCGGAGATGAGTTGGAAGGAGGCATTTTCAACGACAGGGATGCGAAAGCGGGTCGTCATCGCGTCTTTCCTCGGTCTGTTCACCAAGTGGAGCGGCAATGGACTAACTTCGTGAGCCATGCCAGTGAATCTTCTGCTAGATGACCTGCTTATCGTGTTTACAGGTACTTCCTTTCCCCGATCTTGGATAACATCGGAATCCACGATGATCGGATGAAGAACATCATTAACTTTGCCAAGGGTGGCTGGACCCTCGTTAGCAGCATATTCCTCGCGTTGATAGTAACCGATTTCCGCGACGGAGAATGTATTTGGTACGCAGTCTCAAACTACTTCCGATACCGCTGTGCTAATTTCCCCCTTAGACATGTACTATCTCCCTCTTGGTTGTCTTTACTGCTTGGACCGTTGCTAGTGCAGAGTATGCGCGAACCCACAGTGTGATCTCTTCTCACGTAGTGCTAGCGTGAGTCTTGCCGTTCGTTGGACAGTGCGGCATTTCCACCCTGACCATGCGCCCCGTAGCCTCATCTTCGCGTATTATCCGGCTTATAGTATAGGATTCAACGCTTTGACGTATAGTGAGCCTTTGGCCATCTATGTCACCATGAACCACTTTCTGACGGAGCAGATAGCTTTCTTGGTTGAGCTTTTCCCATTTCATACCCGAGCCAGGGTATTACCATCTTCCAGTGGTGGGGCCGAGGTGCAAGGTTCGTGACCCAATTCGTGGATCCCATTGGAATCGAGGCTGCGGGTACGTTCTCTACTCATTCTAATTATGTGGTCGGTGGCTGACGAGAGTGGTGGGGCCCGCTAGGTTGGAAATACTACATCATGTAACCCACCCTTTGGAAATATGAATTGGCGCGGCTGAAGGATGTTAGCTATTGCGTGTGGAACGCCTTTGAGGTTGCGTTCGTCTACTTCATGTTTCCGGAGACGTCGGGGCGGACTCTCGAAGAGCTGACGTTTTGTAAGTGCTAATATCCCAGCCTTTGTTTTTTCTTGCTGATTCCTCCAGTGTATGAGGGTGATCACAGGCAGGAGGCACTCAGAGACCCTGAGCTTGTGAGACTGCTAGCACAGGAGGAGACTGATACGTATGATGCTCAGATGGAGGACGATTGAAGGGGAACAGTCCGTGATTGTATTCAAGTTGTCGGCCTTGTTTGTGAACACGACTTGCAGTCTCATATACGGCGTCAACGAGCAATTTCGGAACTACCTTGAAAAGTGGAGCGAGGTATGTTCCATTACTATCATAGTACCGAAGGCGGACGGTGAGCGGAGAATTAGTATAAGGGCATCATCATGCCGTGTGGATGCGGTTGACGGGGCTGGTATTGGATCGGCGTCGTTGTTCTCATTGCGATACTCGCTCCAAATCTTGTAATATGCCTCGAGGTGCTCGACCACTTGAACGGTGTGCCATACTAGTACACGGGTATCCCCAGCCGGGGACGCTTCTGCCTGTATCAGTAGTTTGCAACTCAGATTACGTCCTCAAACTGATGGTGACCGACCGTCATCGATTCATCCCGGAGCTCCCATTTGGTGTCGATTTGGCAAATTCATACTTGCTATCCACGAGGCGAGGGTCCGAGTCAACGTTCAACTTCTTCTCACTGCTGCCAGTTCGACAGAGGCACAGTCTCTCAAACATTCCAAACGCCGCCCAGAGTCACGTTACTAGTAGTTCGAACTTCGTGAGACTCTCTGGGCTAGGGCCTTTGTAGAGCTTCCCTCATTACACTTGCTGCGGGCCGAGCCACGCTGGTGTTTCCGAACAATCGCGCGATTCGTAGGGATTCTAGGGAAAGTCCAACGTCCTCACATCGCTATTACTTAAATGGACTCGCGCAGGGGTGGGCAGGGAAGGTATGTTCCACTAGACAGCAGCGACATGATCGTCTCTCGGCTTGCACTACAAGACAACGTTCCCTGGTACAGCAAACCGAACCTTCGGCTCTTGTATTTCTTGATGTTTCCCGCCTGTCTCGGAGTTGAGATGACGAGTGGGCAAGTGCTTGCCTTATGATGTTTCTTCAATGCTGAAATGCTGATGCTGGTATAAGTTTTGACGCGTCCATGGTGAACGGTCTGCAAGCTGTGTCTTCGTGGCTTGACTGTAAGGTGGTCACTTAGTTAATGTCGGAAAGGGTTGACTCGGACGACTGATTACGATTATCCTCGTTCTGCCTCTTTGGGTCTCATGGCTGGCATGTATTCTCTGGGTTCTTTTGCTGCCCTTCCATTTGTCCCCTCTGTTGTCGATAATACTGGAAGGCGATACCCGATATTGCTCGGAGGTGTAATCTCGATAGTCGGAGGGATTGTTCAAGGATCTGCATTGAATTGTAAGTCATTGATATATTTCGAAACTCGAGGACACGTCTTGAACCCAGTAGTCGTGATGTTTATCGTTGCTCGTTTTATCCTCGGATTTGCCAATGCCTTCTGCGTCGTGGCTGCCTCTTCTTTGATTGGAGGTACGGAAAAGGGAATTTGACTTATGTATTAGTTATTAAAGCTCTGTGAAGAACTCTCACATCCCAAGGAGCGAGCGGTCATGGGCTCCCTTTTTAATGCCTTTTACGACCTCGGTAAATTGAAATGGTGATCCTGTATGAAAGACACCGTAAAGCTGATTCTTCCCAGGCGCTATAGCTGCCGCTGGAGTGACCCTCGGGACGTTTGCCATGACCAGTAATTGGGGGTGGAGAATCCCATCATTCCTTCAAGTAGTCCCTAGTCTCCTTCAAGTCACTTTCATCTTGTCCCTCCCGGAGTCCCCTCGTTGGCTTGTTTCAAAAGGAAGAAGAGACGAAGCTTACACCGTTCTTGTGAAGTATCATGCAGAGGGAGACGAAACCTCGGAATTCGTCAAGGCGGAGTATACTCAGATTGAGGAGACGCTGGAAGCGGAACTGAGGATTGCCCACATGAACCAGAGGGCAGTATTTTCGACGCCAGGGATGCAAAAGCGTGTCATTATCGCATCCTTCCTTGGTCTGTTTACCCAGTGGAGTGGAACTGGACTAATTTCGTAAGCCCTCGTTGAATACTCTCTCTGTTATGCTGGCCGCTTATCACGTCGACAGACACTTCCTCTCCCCGATCTTAGACAGTATTGGCGTTCACGATAACTGGACGAAAAACATCATCAACCTTGCCAAATTTTCTTGGAGCCTCCTCAATGGTACGTTCGCTGCGTTGGTAGCGCCTCGATACCCTCGACGGAGGATATATCTAGTAACGTGGTCACCGACTGCTCTTGATGCTGTTCTAACCCTTCTGCAGGCGAGTGCTATCTCTCTCGTTGTTGTATTTACCGCGTGGACTATAGCCAGCGCAGAATATTCATTCACGCACAGCAAGGTCGCCGCTCAAGCAGTGCTCGCGTGAGTATTCAAGTCACTGACCACACTGTTTTTCATTCTGATTACATGTTCTACAGTCTCATTTTCTTGTACAGTCCGGCTTATAACCTAGCATTCAGTACCTTGACTTTCCGTAAGCGTTGCGCCACCCATGTCATCTTGAACCATCCTTTGTGACGCAACGGACTTGGACATAAATAGCTTACTTGGTCGAACTTTTCCCTTTTCATGTCCGAGCCAGGGGTATTACCATCTACCAGTGGTGGTGCCGCGGTGCGGCATTCCTCAATCAGTTTGTGAATCCTATTGGGATCGACGTCGCAGGTATGTCGTCTTCTCCGTTCATCTGAGTTGTAGCTCTGATAAAGCTGGTGGGGAACGATAGGTTGGAGATGGTACATCGTGTAAGCTCTCCTTTCGGGACGCAAACGGACAAGTACTGAAAGACGGTAGCTATTGTGTGTGGAATGCCTTCCAGGTGGTGTTCATCTACTTTGTGTTTCCCGAGACATCGGGGCGCACGCTCGAGGAGCTGACATTCTGTAAGTGTGCTAATACTCGCTGAGGGACGTGTTCACAGTCACGAGTACTTGGACAGTGTTTAAGGATGATCAGGAAGTATTCAGGGAGTGGGATCAGAGCCTCTGGGCGGATGCAGGGAGGGAGACTGAGACGTATGGTAGTGTGGAGGATAGTCCTAGAAGACCGTGACGTATCGGCAGTGTCCCATCTGAAACGGAAATAAGTAACCACTGGCAACACCATAATGGTAATGAGTTAGGTGTGCACACGACCCTTCCTCCCGTCCCAATGGATACCCGTGAATGGATAGACGCCTCCACCATCCGCGGAAACGCACCCCAAGCACTCAAACAGTCCCTCGTCGACGTCCTCAGTGCCGCAGCCAAACTCAACAAAGCCAGAGGCACGCGCGGCTTCGAGCCCGAAATCGCCTCACGGATCGTATGGACTGAAATCTCTGTCCTGCCCAAGGCGGAGGAGCCAGAGAGACCCGAGGGTCGTGTGGTGGCCGAGATCACCGTTGAAGAAGGTGCCGTGCTCGTCTCCTGCTTCAATCTCGTTCCCGTCTGCTCATTCGTGCTTGCACGTTTCTCCCCCCCCCCCCCTCGTCCCTTCGTGTACGCATACCAGATATGCTGAACGGGGCCGGAACGATTCATGGCGCGTGCTCTGCGCTGCTCATCGACAAGTGTGTTCTGCCATTCCACCCGCTCGACCTTCTCTCACCGAGAACCCCCTCCTTCGCACACCTAGCTGTTCCTCGATGCCAATCGGCCTCCTCAACCTGGCAACTACGGGCAAAGGCGACATGGGCGTCTCGCAGTCCCTCAACATCATATATCATGCACCCGCCGTGACGTTCGTCCCCCCCCTCCTTCTCTCTCTCTCGCAGCACAGCTCGGGTCTTTTGAGAGCGCTGATACGCTTGCCTCTTTCTTTAGGGGCGACAGGTTGCGGATCGTGAGCACCACGATCGCGCTTGGAAGTCGGGTGCTATCGTCTCGCTGCGAAGTAGGCGTCTGGTCACACTCCCTCCGTTATACCCTCGCTTACCCGACCTTGCTGCAGATCTGGAATGTCACCCATCGCCGACTGGTAGCGTCGGGAGTACATACCAAGATGATTGCATCCGTTCCAAGCACGTCGAGCAAGCTTTGATATCTCTTCAATAAATCATATTTCCATAAAATTGTAACTAATAATGTGAGTACAAACGCCTTTACTGCGGCAAAAAGGAATGTGTCGATGGGTGTCGCAAGGAAAAATATGCAAAACAGCAAAATAAACGGGTGCGAATCATTCCACGTCAGGATGAATAAATCATGTTGTAACACTGAAAACCGAGCGTACTGGTCCAGTCCATCGGCCTCGAAAACCTCGAGCAAGTACACATATATGTACAGCGGGCACGTAGTGGCGCGCAGCGATCTCGAGCGCTCCTCTCATGAGGCCTGTAGTAGGTAATTCATTGAAGTACATACTGGTGCGAAAGGGAGAGAGGCGTCGTGCCAAGACTTTTCACGATTTCCTTTCGTCTGTCTTCCCAGGTTTTGAGCGCCTTGAGGAGTTGCATCACCCTGTCTCGTTTTCCCATCCGAACATCGTTGATACTAACAGATCCCATTTTCACGTCATTGTCGAGGAGAAAGTCGAACAGCCGGAATAGACCGTCGAGTTTATCGTCGTTGGGTCCAGAAGGGAACGCCGAGTCAGGAATCGAAGGCGAGGCAGACTTGCCCATCATGTCTTCCGCAAGCCGAAGAAAGGCAAGGCCACCAAACAAGGGGCCGGCGAGATCCGTCATCTGGAGCGATCTCGGCAAATGTGAATTTGCCCAGTCGATGAGGACTCTTTCGGTACCCAGCTGGAAAGGGAAAAATCGTCAGTTTCGCACCTTTCCAAGGTGAAGTGGAGTGGCGTACGTCCATGAAGCCATGCGCGGACGTACTCGTCCGGCGCGCTTCTCTCGACGGCCGCGGTGGTGCACTCTTGGCACTCTTTGATATTCCACCGCCGTTTTCGCTTGTTTCCAAAGGTTGGGTGGCAAAAAAGGACTCGAGCCTCACGCGCTCTTCCTGCCCATCGTCGATACGTGGAGCATTGTCCGAGGATGGCAGTCCCATGAGAATGCGTGCATCACGCGTCGAGAGTTGGTTAGGATTCTCCCGCCGCAGTGCCTTTTGTGTCGCGGCTCGGGCGGTGGGTGAGGGCGGTCTTGGAGCAGGGTTCATCGCTTGTGCGACAGTGAGCGGTATGGTAGGAATGTTGACGGAAGACACCACGGGTTCTGTGAAAGCGCGTAAGCATTGGCGTCGCGAGCCAACGTAGTAGAGTATGGGGACGCACTCGAGTAGTCTCTGCCAATGGTGGCCTTCATGATGGCCTTCATCCACTCGCGTACAACGGATTGATCTTCGGAACTGAAGTAGTGCGTTTTGTCCGTCTCATGGACGATCCGGAATCCATAACGTCCAGGGTCAATATTCTCGTCCGCGACGACCTTGTAGCCCACGATATTGATATATCCCTTGATCTTCGTTTCCTGCACCAGAACCGTCAGCAAGTCAACATCCCGCTCCCCACATGTGACTCACCGCCTTGCTGTAGCTCCGCAAAATATACAAATGTGGTCCCTTGATGATAAAGAACCGGAGCTTCCAAGAATTATAGTCGCTCTTCTTGCGCATCCACCCCAAGTGATCAGGCTGTCCAATCTGCTCGACGATGCTCCTTCCGGGCTTGAGCCCACTCGGCCCGCGCAATCCCCCCCGCGCATCCTGGGGCGTCCCCGTTTGCTTGCGCGGCGGTTCGCCCTCGAGCTCCGTGGGTCTCATTTTTGGGGTCACCTTCTCCTGGTCCCCCATCTTCTCGAGCGACTTTCCTCTCTCCGTCTCTTTCTTCTTGAAATCACCCTCACTTACGGATCGAAGGCCGTTCCTGAGGCTGCTGAGCGTCGAGCCATCCGAGGTCGACGGACGCCCAGATGATTTCTTGCTGCTATACAGCCTCGAAAGACCCAGTGACGACGTCTTCTCCTTCTCCGTCGGACTGCTCTCTTCCAACAACGTCCTATCCGTCGCCCAGTCAAGCCTCGTCCTCGTCAACATAAAAAAAAAAACACTCACGACGTAACCCTAGGAGCAGGCTTCCGCGATCGACCGATCGTCGTCGTAAACGCCCCACCAAACAAGCTATGCCTCTCCGTGCCCTTGCCAGCGTCCGCATTCCGTTTACCCCGGGGTTGTCTCACCAAGACCCTGGCCTCGTCCTGGGATTCGCGTCGCTTCAAACGGGGAGAGGCTGTTCGTGCTGGGGACGGCGGGGGCTTGAGGTCACTGGACGGCGTCTCGGATCTCTCCTTGTCCTTGCCTGATCCATACGAGTCCGCCGAGAGACCAAAGAGACGCCGGCGGTGCTGTTTACCAGTAGCCAGCGCCGTCTCGCCCTAGACGAATCGCGAATCCGCCATCAGCGAGTCTTGAACATGCAACGCACAACGGACAAGCTCACCTCGCTCTGGGCACTCCGGTCCTCAGCCACTATTTCATCCGGCTTTTCTTCTGGTGGGGCAGCAAGCGCAGTGTCGCTCGGAGACGATGCCAACTGGGTCTCCGGCAAGGCTCTAAGACCAAGCCCCGCGACGCCGATTAACCCCGCTTTCTCGATCCCGGTCGCTACGCTGGCACCCTCGGCCGAGCCGCCGCCGTTCACGCTGGCGCCTGCACTCGAGAGACTCGACACGCGCCCGGGAATGAGTGGGCTTGTAAACGTTTCTGCTCTGGGGCTTTCGAGGCTGCCGGGACCGATCAGGGTAGAAGAGGGTGGCCCGTTGAGCGTCGATCCCATGGTCGCAAACATGGGACTGTTCAACGAGTGTTGTGTCGACCCACTCGGTGAATGGGCAAAGGATTGAGAGGTTGAGCGAGCGATGGACTGTGCGTGCTGGAGTTGGTGATCGGTTAGGATGATGGAATGGTGGGGGCGGAGTTCGGCGATAGCGTTTGCAATGCGCACGCGTTTCCCAAAGGCCACGATACCGATCTCTGCTTTGAGAAGATTGATATCGAGCTCGAGGAGGACATCTCCCGTAATTTCTTGCTCTACGAGACGGCGACGTTAGGAACAAGTTGAATGGTCTAGGAGTCAGACTGACCAATAAACCTGTCACACACATCAGACCCGAATCCTTTCGACTTCAACCACTCGACGACTTCGTCGACGGTCCATTCTGAAGGTGTAGACTTCTTTTGCGCTTCGGACTCGGGCCCCGATTGAGTGGGTGCCCCAACGGAAGCTTTTCCCGTGGATGACTGGGATGCTTGCCGAGAATGGTGGCGGGCACCGGAGGCAGCGAGAGCTGGCGAAGGAAGTGCTGCGGGAATATCACGAGTAACGCTGGGAGTGGGAGTGGCCCGTACCAATGGCTCAGGAGAAGTGGTCGCACGAATCATATGTGCACCCATAGGTACGATGGGGATAGGAGCAATGATACTGATGGCATCGGATTTCGTCGAAGTTGAAGGCAACTTGGGTGAGCGTCTATTATTGGGGATTGGAGAAAGCGTAAACCTCGGCGGAGAACTGATGGGCGCAAATGAAGTCTGATTCGCCGGCGCGGTGTGATCCCCAGATTCTTCTTCTGAGGACAGATCATCCTTGGGACGGATGGCAGACGAGGTGTCGTTGGAGTTCTTCCGTCCGTGATCCCCCGCAACCGAGGTTCGGCGTGCTTCTTCCTCTTCTTCTTCCTCAGGAATATGAGGATGCTCACGTGTAAAGTGCATGTGCTGCAGGTGTTGAAACGCAGCGTCATCTTCTTCGGCCTCGCTCTCATCGCTCATCTCCACGTCGATTGGGGGTACGCTCGTCCGTCTATGCACTTCTCGAACTTCTCGGGCTTCTTCTGCAGCTTGCGCTTCCACGACCTTGCGAGCCTGTTCCGCAAGCTTGTCCCGAGCGCTGCGATGCCAAGCCTCCCCGATCTCTCCGTCAGTCTCTGTGCCGTCTGTTTCCCTATCTGTATCTCCGTCCCGCGTACTCGAAAAGCTGAAACTCTGAGCTCCATCTCGGTCATTTCTCCCGAGCTGCTCGATGGCCTTTTGGACGTCGGACATGGTCGCTTTCATGACTTCAGCGTCAGCACTGTCTGGCTCTCCAATGGCGACGCCAATCTTGGAATCCGCATCGCCATCTTGCAACGTCGATTCGTGTTCTTGACCGAGAGGACTGAGTGAGTCGGGTGGGGTGGTAATGGGATCGCTAGAGGCGGAAGTGGAAGTAGAGACTCCGCCTAGCGGCGCCGCAGGCGTTGTATAGCTCTGAGGAAACAATCCGGTCTTGCCCGCGATATTACGGCCCTTGAAACGAAAGAAGGGTAAGCAAAGAATGAACGGCAACATCGTTCGACGACAACGTGGACGGGAGGATGAGCGCAGCAAGGGGTCGACGTGGCATCGGGGAGAACACACTTCAGGCCATGCGTACGCCGGACACACACACATGCGCGGCGTTTTTCTGGTAAATGAATGGGCGGTTGGAGGCGTGCTTACCTGCCACCATCCGTCGTTATACTGGTCATCTTTCTCGATCACCTCGATGGGTTGTCCAGCTTCGAAGGCTATCTCGTCCTCGTGTTCGGGCGCAAAGTTGTGCAGAGCGTACACATACTCGGGCATCGTGGATGGGGGTCAGAATGTGAAAAGTCAGCCAGGCCTAATAGGGATGCGGGCGTTAGATGCCAGCCAACTGAGTGATCAGTGCCAAGCTGTTGTACCCACCTATCAGAGAAGTGAACGTGGATAGATAATGGAATGGAGGAAGCAGAAGTGCAGGGTGGGGCCTTTTACGCTGTCGAGATTCTCAACCGGCAACGTGGTCACCTCGTCGACGTCGGCGTTCAGCAAGAGGCGGGTTCAGGCAGGCGGCGTGCTCAGGGTCACTGTAATAAACTGGCTCATTGAACCGAGTCCAAAGTCAAACCAGCTCACAATCGCCACTTTGATTGATCACCCTCTTCACGATGACCACCCGACGTCTAAGTACGATTCAATGGAGAGACATCGCCGTGCTACACCACTGACCACTCCCCTTTCTTAGCCTTCGTGACCGGAAATGCAAACAAATTGACGGAAACCAAGTATATCCTCTCGCAAGGCGTCCCAATCGAAATTGATTCACAGGATCTCGATAGCAAGTCGGCCTTTTCGTAGCGTCGTACGACAAAGAAATTGACGTTCTTTGCAAGTTCCCGAGTTGCAGGGTACCACCCAAGAAGTGGCGCGAGCCAAATGCCGACGGGCTGCTGAGCTGGTGGGGTCTCGTACTTTCAAAACGAATGTGCACTCATTGCAATAGCTCGGACGTGCGTGTATCACGGAGGACACGGCGCTGTGCTATGAGGCTCTTGGTGGCCTGCCAGGGACCCTACATCAAGCATTTCATGAAGACCCTCGGACATCAAGGTTCGCTCCGTGTGTTCTGATCGCTGACCACGTTGTGCTGACCTTGTTTGATTTGACAAGGTTTAAACAACCTTCTCGTCGGCTTCCCAACGAAAGACGCGTATGCGCTGTGCACATTCGCATATAGTGCTGGTCCAGGCTCGGAGCCCATCTTATTCGAAGGCCGAACTGATGGTGCAATAGTGCCCGCACGAGGGACCAGGCTACATTCGGCTGGGACCCAGTATTCCAACCGAAAGGCTTCGACAAGACGTGAGTCTCGTCCGTAGGATTGTTCTTAGGTGCACGCTGATAACCCCCAAAGGTATGCGGAGATGACCAAGGAGGAAAAGAATGTCATCTCTCACCGATACCGTGCTCTGGATAAACTGAGAACGTATCTTGCTTCCCTGTCCACCCGGGAATCTGCATAGTTTAGACGTGTACTTGTACCTAGATGATTTACAAGAGTGTACCGGCAAGTAGTTGCATTGCCGGCTTCCGATATCCGATCACCACTTTTCTGCATGGTATCTGGCATCTCTCGCTCAGCTCGTACTCAAACGTTCAGGCATCGGATCCAACGAAACACTAAGACGGTCGATTCATATACACGCGCTGCGTTCGCGCGAGCAGAAAATTTTTGGGGATGCAGACATCGCCCATGCAAATGTCTGTACACACGCCGAGGAAAAAGGCCCGAATACACTTCGACCCTGATGAGGGACTCAAGAAACCCAAGTCCACCAACCCACTCCAGAGGCAACGAGAGCAGCTCCCGATAGCCAAGGGTAACGTTCCCAAACCCCACTCTTCGCCGATGATATCTCAACATGTGATTCTCTAGGCAAGGACGCTCTCATTCGCGAAATCCGCGACAACGATGTTACTATTCTCCTTGGTGAGACGGGATCCGGAAAGACTACCCGTACGTGTTCGTGCTCGTCTGTTCCGTCCGGTAATGCAGTCTCACCAGACCCCTGAAGCACAGAGGTCCCGCAATATATACTCGAAGCTGGACTTGCGGGGAATGGTATGATCGCTGTGACACAACCCCGTCGTGTCGCAGCCACTTCCCTCGCTGCACGCGTCGCCGCAGAGCAGAACGTCACCGTCGGCGGACTGGTTGGTTACTCTGTGCGGTTCGATGAAGCTTGCCAACCCCAGACGAAAATCAAATACGTCAGTGATGGTATGCTCGTGCGCGAGCTACTGTCAGATCCCATATTGTCCCGCTATAGCGTCGTCATACTCGACGAGGCGCACGAACGGACACTGCGCACAGATTTCTTGATCGCAAACCTCAAGACCATACAGGCGAAGAGAAATGAAGTCGACGACAAAAAAGGAAAGGGAAAGAACCCTCTCTCGGGATCAAATCCGCTCAAGATCATTGTCATGAGCGCTACCCTTGATGCTGAGAAATTCAGCAGATTTTACAACAAGTTCGCTCTTTGTTTATGATTTCTTCTGACTTGCTCATTAGTAGCCAGTGCTCGGATTTTGTACGTCAAAGGCCGTCAACACCCTGTACAGATATTCCACACGGTTGTTGGTCAAATGGACTACGTCGACTCTGCACTACGGACGTTCTTTCAGATACATGTTGATAAACCACCAGGGGACGTTCTCATATTTCTCCCAGGTCTGCGTCGTTTGACGTGAAACCCCGCTGTGCTTACTTACGTCACCATTTAACAGGCCAAGAAGATATTGAGAGTCTAGAAAAATCTTTAAAGATGCATGCCAAACGGCTTCCCATAGAGCGCATGCAGGTGGGTATTTTCACCGTGGATCTACCTGTCACCTAACCTGGAATGCCGACTTAGGTGTCCATATGTCCGATGTATGCATCATTGCCGCCTTCCCAACAAGCACGAATATTTTCCTCCACCTCACCAAACACAAGAAAATGTATACTGGCTACGAATATCGCCGAAACATCCATAACGATACCTGGGGTCAAGTATGTGATTGATACTGGAAAATGTAAGGAGAAGAGATATTTGTCAAAAGATACCGGTTGTGGTAAGAACTCTCTTCTTCACAAGTGTTACTTGATCGTTCATCCAACATTTAGGATTTGATACCCTACTGACCCGCGATATCACAAAATCATCCGCCATGCAGCGCGCTGGTCGTGCGGGACGCGAGGTATATACCACTACCTGTGCCTTCCTATCGTTGTGATTGACCAATGGCAGGGCCCCGGATTCTGCTTTCGCTTGTACACCGAGGAAGCCTTCAGCAAGTTGGCGATCTCTGCAGAGCCGGAGATCCGCCGCTGTAGTTTAACGCAGAGTGTATTACAACTCAAATGTCTCGGCCAAGATCTGGAAGATCTGGAATTTATGGACGCACCAGACGTCCATTCTGGTGCGCGTTGACTTTGTCGTGTTCAAACTCTTTCTGATGGTAATACAGCATTCTCTGCCCTGAAAACGCTCTGGCTGTTAGGGGCGTTGGATAATTCCAAGACTCTGACATCGCTTGGCCGGCAGATGGCGTCCTTCCCTATTGATCCCTACCTCGCCCGTATCATCCTCGCATCGAAAATGCACTGCTGTACTTCTGAAGTAATCGACATTGTCTCCTTGATATCCTCCTCGTCCAATCTTTTTCTTGACATTTCCGATCAGCGAGATGCCATCGCGGATGCTCGGCGCAAATTCCGACATCCGAGCGGTGACCACCTCACGAAGCTCAACGCCCTTCGGTCCTACCAAGAAATCGCAGCCAGCGAGAGTAAAAGCGAGCGCAGAGAATGGTGTCGGAAGCATTACCTGAATGAACGAACATTCACGGAGGCGCTTAAGATTAGGGACCAGCTGAGGGTGGCATGTGAGAGGGTGGCACTCGATTGGAGAACATCCAGAAGCGATCTGGAGGAGCCCGTGTTGAGGTGTTTTACCGCTGGGCTGATGCAGCAGAGCGCGCTGTTGCAACCGGACGGGTCGTATAAGCAACTTATGGGTCAGTTCGTCGTTAAAGTCCACCCTGGGTCGACGCTGTGCGACAAAAAGGTGCCAGCGATCATATTTGACGAGCTGGTATGTCGATGTCTTTCCGCTTTTCTCAGTTCTGGTGTGTTCATGCGTCGTCCAGGTGTATACGAGTCATATCTATGCACGAGGGGTTTCCTCCGTGCCCCGGGGTTTCCTCAGTGGTATCACGCCGCCAATGCCAAACGGAGTGATTAAGAGTAGATGATAGTGCGACTTGGATAACATTCCCTGTTCATCTAATCTAATCAGTGTATCCAGTCGATGTCACCTGTCACGAACTGCAACCGACTTGCCAATCGGGACGATTCCTCCGATCATGATGAGAACTTGTGACAATTGGCACCCATTCCCGGACACCGCACCAACCACCGTTTGTCACTCGTCCGATCCGCAGCACAACGCTAGACGTCGACGATGGCAAGGCTCGACAAAGGCGATATATCGGAGGCACGTTCAAAACCGCTAGTTAGATTATTTCTAAGAAATATTATTCACTAGTATGCTATCGTAGCAGTGCGGCGCCTCCTCAGTCACTGACCATCGATCGCCTTGTTTGACAAGGTTTCTCTTGAATCTTCACACCCAAAAACCGTGTGAAAATCAGCTCTGGTGGTGGGCGAAGCCCGCCAACAGTGATGCTTATTGGAAGGTCGTCTCGTCGAGCTAGGGTGACGTCTTCTTCAACACTTGCCCTGCCTAGTCACTTCTTGTATCCAATATCTACCATCTAGTCATCACCGCCTGTATCCATATAGTCCATGTCGAGGGCATTGGGGCAGCTGGCAGCGTCAGTACAGAATGCGATCGAGTTGCTCTCGTTGCAGTAGTCGTTCTAAAGTTTGTAGTTTTGTCATATGCCCGAGGTGCTCCCAGAAGCCGTGGAGCAGAAATGTAACCTACTGTCTCTCCTTCACATCGCTCGTGAGTCGTCGCTGCCTGTTTCCTGAGGCGGTCAGCCGTCTTTGTATGGTCGGCCAACGTTCTTGGCTGTTGGCTGGACCTTGGTGCCTTTTGGGAGTCCTGGCTTGCGCTTTTCGGGCGGCACCAAGCCTCGGAAAAAGTGGTGGGCTGGTGCCAGAAGTCGGGTTGAGTAGGGACGTCGCGTCCATGCCTTGCCGACTCCCGCGGCCATTTTGTCACAGTGTCACACCCATTGGGATTGGGCGGGGGAATCCGGGACGTTGGAAGACCTTGAAGAAGTCAAGACAATGTCAATGGTCAATGTCATGCATGTCATGGGGGCAAATCTTAACACTGCAACCCATTTGCCAATCGGGACGATTCATCCGATCATGATGAGAACCCGCAGCCGACAATGGCACCTATTCCTGGTACCGTACTACGCCTTGGCAACCACCATTTGTCGCTCGTCTCGCAGCACAACGCTAGACGATGGGAAGGCTCGACGGAGACGATATATCGGAAGGAACTTCTCCACGCCATTCCTGGGAACGCACCCATCGAAGTCAAAGGTGCGCCTTACGACACGGCCAACATTGGGTGGCCTCGTGGTTGGCTGGTGGCTGGTTGACTCACGCGTCTCCTTTCATGTGCGCCTCGTTGTAGAACTCGTCTTGCGCTGGTTGTCCTCTTTCGCCACCGATGGGTTCGGGGCGCGGACGACACAGGGTTTGGACATTGTCGAGGTCTCGATCGTACCCAACGTCGATGAACCAACCAGACGGGTGACGCGAGTGGTGTTGGAGGTGACTGTCACTGAAGGTCTGACTCCGAACTCGTTTGACGTGCAATGCTCATCGTCATCCTTTACCGTCATCTACTCGCACTGGCCTTTGGCGACCGGCGACTGATCGATCGACTCTGAACCATTCCTTGACAATCCAGACATGCTAAATTCTTCTGGAAAAATGCACGGTGCCTGTACCGCACATCTCGTTGACGTGTACGTGTCCCTTGCGCCCTCCGCCCGTTTGACGGTCTGCTGTCGTACCAAGGCCATCGTATTCGTTTGTTGACTCTGAATCGTACGCATGGTTTGCAGATGCACGACGCTCTCGATCGCTGCCATGTCGTTGGCGAACGGTGGGGAGGGTTCGGCGGGGCGGTCGCAGGCTATCAACGTCATCTATCATGCGCCAGCGAGCCTGCAAGTATTTTTCTTCTTCCCCGTTGGCTACCGTGTCCTAACGTGGTGTGGGTATATGGCAGGGGTGATAAGCTGAGGCTGATCAATACGAGCACGACGATCGGGGCACGTGTGTGGAATGCACGCATCGAGGTGAGCCTGGCGTGGGCTTGATATATTTCGTTATGCCATGCCGCAGCGGAAGCAAAAGTGAGTTTGGCTGACAGTATCGTAGATATGGGACGTGACGCATCATCGGTTGGTTGCGTCTGCAACGCATGTCAAGATGGAAGCGTCGTCGAAAATGTAACCCGTCCGACGGTCGCAGCCATGATGGCATCGTCTTGGGCGAGCGAGTTTTGTTGTGTTGATGGGCCAAGGGTCTCAGGGACGTTTCGGATACCTAGATAGATGCCTGGTTAGCCCGGCCCATCAGGTAGTAGAGCCGGGTGATGTTGGGTTACGGGTGGTCACCCCACGAGTTTGTTCTACCCTTGTTGCTAATCATCGCATTTCTTTTATTGGACGAATGTGTAACCAGTCTCGCGAGAGTTGAACGTGATTAATGGACGGGTTTCCGGATCCTAGCCCCCCCTGAGCGCGTACATACAGGAAGCCAACTTTATACCGTAATTAGCCGCCGAGACTGTACTATTGTTCCAACTTGAAAGTCGAAACGGTGATACCACCCGATCTCATCTGAGATAAGATAACTCGGGGGTCCGACCCGGACTTGACCGAGCTTCCTCTTCGACCGATTGATCATCGCTAACTCGCTTGATAGTATCAGTAGGGAAAAACGGACATGAACATCGAATCGTTGGAGACGTGTCTACTTGTAGGGCGGTGGGACGAGCAGCTCTCTGCTTCTCTGGAAACGAACCCCGTGACGAAACTTGCAAAAGCCGTCGTCGAGGGTGACTTTCGAACCGTGTTGACATCGACGTACGCCCAGCAAGTGTTTAGCGTGCGTCCGTCTGTCGCGCTCGATGAGCCTTTTGACCGCCTCCTCAACTGGACCCTGCCGTCCGTCCCTGACGCACAAGAGCAGGAACTCGTCCGCCTCGTCCTGGGGGTGGCCTGTCTCCACGCCTTCGTCCAGGAAAATTGGACGGGCCCCGACCTCAACGTGAAGCCCTCAGACGTCCTCGTTTTTCCCAAACACCCCCACCCCCACTCACCTCCCGTCTCCGACCCCGTTCTCAACTCAAAAGCGGTCGCGGAACTCGCCTATGGTGGGGAACCTGCATATCACCTCGCTCAATCCGCCGCCTTTCTCCGATTCGCGCAGATTCTATTTTACGCGACGCATGCGCACTTGAGCTATGGGCCGTGGTGGCGCTTGCGGGCGTCCATTATTCACCAACAGGTACTCGACGAAGCCGTCGCGCTGCCGTCAGACGTACTCGGTCCCCTGATGCCTCTCGTGGGACGTACTACCTCCGACCCCGACCTCGCTGGGCGTCTACAACTGGAACAAGGGCTATTGGAACACATTCTTTCTCACGACAAGTCTGCCGCGGAGTACTTTGTTCGTGCTGCCCGCGCGACGGGGTTGCAGTATGAACTCACGGGCGCGCTGGGAAAGCGGACAAAGTTCCAGCAGAATGCGCTCTCCCAGCTTGTGCTTCTCGCCGAAAGTAGAAGGCGAGATGACGACGTTCGTGAGCGGTCTTCCGCCGATGCTGGCACTTCCGTTGGACCCCTGAACGGGTCGCACTTCCAAAGCGGCGCGACGGAGGAAGCAGAAGAGAGGAGGGGCAAATCGAGTTTTCCGGAGACCCTGCCATTAAATGACGATACCCTCCTCGAGCAAACCGAGTTCACGTCATCAAATCCGTCTACAACCACCCTGCTCCGTCACCTGGATCCGTCCTCGCAGCCCCCTTTACACCCACTCGACCAATGCATCCTCTTGTCCCTGTGTCTAAACGTGCGCAATACGTCACCTTCGCACGGCTTAACAAACGAGCAGATGTCTCCTTACGTCGCCCGCGTCATATCTCATCCTAGGAATTGGTCCGTTCACACCATGGCACTCCTCCTCCGATCCCGACTCGAATCGACACGCACACGGACCGTCGAGCGCTCCACGTTACAGCTCCAGGCGCTCGTAGATCAGATGCCCACCGCCGATTCGGAGCTCTCGGAGAGGTTACTCTATTTCCACGCGATCCCCTTGCCAAGCAAATGGGAGATGGAGCGTGAGCTCGCGTTGCGTTATCTCTCCATTGGCGTCGTCAAATCCGCGCTCGAGATCTTTGAGCGGCTGGAAATGTGGGAGGAGGTGGTCAAGTGCTGGCAATCGATGGAACGACGCGATCGGGCGATCGACATCGTCCGTGATCTCCTCCACGATCGAAAAGAAGAAGCCGAGAGCGTCCTCTCGAGAGGCAAAGACGTTTCCTCCGCCAAACGGATCACGCTCGACACCGCGAGGGAGGCCAAGCTGTGGTGTCTCCTGGGAGATCTCGAGCCCGAGAACGCCGTCGCGCACTACGAGCATGCGTGGCGTTTGTCAAAAGAGTCGTCGGGCCGTGCGATGCGCTCGTTGGGGGGGTATTATTTTGCGCGCGGCGAGTTTGAGAGCGCCGTACCGTGCCTCTTGAAAGCGGTGGCGATCAATCCGCTCCTTTCTCGATCGTGGTTTATCCTCGGCTGCGCGTACATGCGGATGGAGAGCTGGGAGGGCGCACGAGACGCGTTTAGCCGGTGCGTCGCCATCGACGACGAAGATGCCGAGAGCTGGAATAATTTGGCGACTATCTACCTCCGCTTAGACCAAGTGCGCAAGGACGTCAACGAAGACGTATCACAAGTAAGCTTCTCGCACGCCGGGCGATAAACTGATCGTGACGCGTCTTCGTCCAGGGAAGCGACGATAAAACCGTCTCGTTCTCGAACAAGACGCTCGCCTTTCGGGCTCTCAAGCAGGGCCTCAAACACAGATACGAAAACTGGCGGATGTGGTCCAATTACATGATCGTCGCCATGGACGCTGGCGAACTCTCCGAAGCATGCCGTGCACAAGCCCGGATCGTCGAAGAACGTGCGGCCAAGATGGGTGCTGAGTGCGTAGACGAACAAGTGCTGGCGCGTTTGGTAGATGCCGTGACGAGGGTGCCGGCCGACCCTGATCATACCACCGCTGCCGCTGCCACTGGCCCGGGGGAAGATGCGACGGGCGGACGGGCGCGGCACGTTGGCATGAATCCAAACGAGGGACGTGGTCTCGCCAAGCGCGTCCTGGACCTCTTTGAGCGGACGATCTTACCCCGCGTATCCTCCCCCCACGTCTTCCGCGCCTATGCACGCCTGCTTACATGGCAAGTCCGGTGGGAAGACGCACTCAAGGCCTACCTGGACGGCTATCGTTGCGGCACGGCGGGGACGTTTGAAAAGGGAGACACGGACGTTGAAAAATGGCGTGAAGCCGTACGCGAGATCGAGGACATGGTGGACGTGCTCCGAAATTTCGGGCCGCGGCTGCAGGGTTCCAATTGGAGACACCAAGGACGGAGTATTGTGCGGACGTTTATCGGACGATCAAGAGATTTCGAAGACGAACCAGAGTGGTCCCGTTTACTAGAGATACAAGACGAGCTGCGGAATGAAGAGTAGGCATGACGGCGGTAATATAATGCGAGATCGTATCGTCAAGAAGAACGGTTTGCGAGATCAAAGTGAAACAGGTTTGTAAACGAGATGAAAACACGGAAGCAGCATGCAGCGAAAGAAGTGGCAAGAAATGAGGGCCGAGGGCGTTTCAAAATGACAGGAGGTGTGGGGAACGTGCCATAGAGTCTAGGTTATGTACTCCAATGGGTATGATATGAACAAGAAGGCCCGGGCTGAGATATATGAATGTGTGAGCGGCATGGTCGAAAAGTTCCGGGCGAACATGAGGACGGGAGAAACAAAAATAACGGCCTAGGTCTGCCAATTGAGCGCCATAGCCATGCGATTGAGGGTGAGAGTGGTGAGTATCTCAGTCACGACGCTGAGGCCGGCATGCTTGATAGTGAGCCGGGCGTTGAAGACGTCCTCGGGTTGACTCAGTTCCCAAGTCGCGACGGTCGTCCGTCCGTCGACGCACTGGGCCGAGTCAGACACGGAAGCTGTGCACACGATGGGATCTCACCTCCATCTTTTGTGGAAAGATCTTCCACTTGAGCTCTTTCCCATGTTGTGTCGTGAAATAACGTGATCTATCATTCAGGGTTAGCCTCGCCACGCGACGCCAATCCCCCCCCCTTCCCGCCGGGAATCAAAAAAGCACGGGGACGACGGGGAGAACAAAGGGGGAGGGCGCAGATAGGACAAAGAGGACGCACGTGCTCCCATCTTTCTTTTGTCGAATCTGATTCGCCATCGGAACCTCCCTTCCATTTCCGTACACGAGAAACCCGCGCGCCTTGTTCGGGCCGAAATAGAGGTAGGCGTTGTTGGGGCCCATGATGTCGGGGTGTTGCTGACACCATTCCGGCTCTCGGGCGACTTGGACGACGATGTTGGGGCATTCGTGGACCTAGGGGGATGTGGGGGTTAGACGGGTGAAGATGGGCGTTGAGTGGACGGACCGTTTTGCTGCGGATAAGGTGAGCGGTTAGAGTGACGGTGGCGGGGTAGGCTCGGACGTACACAGTGAACGCGGGTCTGCATTCTAGATCTTCAAAGCGGTGGGAAAAGGAGTCGTTACCGAATTGCAAGAGAACGTATGCACCAGCCATTGTGAGGGGGGAGGGGGAGGAGAGGGAAGGGTTAAGAGGACATTGGTGGATGAGCTGCCTTTTGACGGACAAGAACAACTCGATCGGGAAGTCTATAATAACCGTACAGCCACAAAAAGAAGCCCACGTGGTATCCGAAGCCGGCCACGTGGGGCCCGTGGCTTAGGCGATGGATTGGCTCCTTCCGAGGGTCCCGCAGTTTCAACATTTACCGTGTCCTATTTTTTTCGAAACAAAAATACTGTAATTTATATATTTAGAGCAGATCTCGTCACGGCACTGGTGCACACCGTTGACTAATAACCCAGGGTCCAGCAATATTCTCCGTACATCATATCCACACAAAGAAACCCGTCAGTCATACACTGGGAAACAAACGTCAGTCAATACCCGCAATTCTCCGCGTGCGCCATACCGTGTACGATGCCTGACCAATTGCCATCAATAAACGGCTCTACGCCGCCAGAAAAAGAACACGTGGACACACCGTAGAACAGGGTCCAGACAAGAATAAAAGTGAACATGTTGTCTTGGCCGGGATTGATCAACTCTCTAAGACCGCCAGACAGGTATTTTGCGGGATTTCCCTTGCAGTTGATGGCGTATATCACAAACGACGTCGACAGAACGGACGCGGCAAACAAGGCAAATCCGTGCCAGTTCTCAAGACCGAGTATCCCAGCCACGGCGCCAGCAAAGCATGAGGAAAGAAACTTGACGGACGTGAGGGATTGGTTATGCAGCACGTTGGGCGCAAACACCAGCTGGGCCGCAGGATCAGACGGCGATGCCATGGTACCCAAGTTGATGGGAAAGGTACAGCAGCCTTGCACAGTTGCACTTCTTTGGTGTCTGTGGGTGGAATTCCCACGGTCTAAATTCCCCCTATCAAGGACATCCCCAGTTAGCAGCAAGGCTTTCAGCCATCCCTGCGGCTAGTTTGTCACTCGCCAGCCAGAACTCCCTTGATGTGGAAATAATACGGCTGCAACTGTGCGCCTAGGTTGAAAGCAATCCACTGGCGTGGTAGCATTGGCATGGGACACCCACGGTCCCGTTCCATATCATGATGGTATGCAGGGACGACTAGGTTCTGGCCATGGATCAGCCACACAGTATGGAGGACACGACCACGTCCGAGCGGTGCGGGAATGTCCGCTTACCGGGTAAACATTATGATTACCAGGGCACATAGATATCCAGGATCGAAAAACGAGGATCTCGGGCGTTGAGCCAAACATGCGAACTAACACCAGTGTGTTCCGTCTGCCACCGATGGCGCGTAGTCGGATACACGGGCCACCATGGCTGCGAGGTTTCCGGGAGTGGAGTGCCAGTGATCCGGATTGCGCCCCTCGTCTCAGTTTGTGGCTCTTCATCCCGAATCGGCAAGTCAGCGTTTCGGGCTTTGGCAGGTCGATCAAGACTGGTCACAAGACCGTCCTTTATCGCCATCGCCATCCCATCCACACTGACACCTACTTCGCCATCGCCCCCCCATGATGTGCCAGAGTTCCACAGACGAGGCTCCTACCATCAAAGTCGGCGTCATCGGCGCCACAGGAACAGTCGGCCAGCGTTTTATCACCCTCCTCGCGAACCACCCATGGTTCACCATCCACGCCCTCGGCGCTTCTGCCCGATCGGCTGGAAAACCATACTCAAAAGCCGCAAATTGGAAACAGCCGTCGCCGATACCCACCCTCGTGAGAGATATGATCGTACACGAGTGCCAGCCGGAGCACTTCAAAGACTGCGCCATCGTCTTTTCTGGCCTCGATGCCGACGTCGCCGGAGACATAGGCAAGCGCCCATTTCTGTTCCTCGTCTCCGCCCTCGCTCGCTCACGCCAGATCCCTCTTCCCCCCCTCTCTCTTTCGGTAGAGGGTGCCTTTAGAACCGCCGATCTTGCCGTCTTCTCAAATGCCAAGAACTATCGACGCGATCCCCACGTCCCCCTCGTCGTCCCCCTCGTCAACACCGCCCATCTTGGCATGATCACGCAACAACGCACGCTCCATGATCCACCCCTCAAAAAGGGCTTCATCCTCACCAACGCCAACTGCTCCACGACCGGTCTCGTGATACCCCTTCGCGCGCTCGAAAAATCCTTTGGCCCGATCGAATCCTGCATCGTCACTACCATGCAGGCCATCTCGGGCGCAGGCTACCCCGGCGTACCCAGCCTCGATATCGTCGACAACGTCGTACCCTACATTGGCGGCGAAGAAGAAAAGATGGAGTGGGAGACGCTCAAGATTCTCGGGAACCTCGTCGATGGGGACGATGGCCTGAAAGCATTCGACATGCGGGCACGTCAACCTTTGCGCGTGTCTGCGTCGTGTAATCGGGTGCCTGTTATTGACGGACATATGATGACCGTCTCTGTGCGCTTCGCGCGATGTCCGCCCCCTAGCCCACAGCAAGTGCGTGAGGCGCTTGTTGCGTATACCCCCGATGCACCGACCTCCCCCTCCGCTCCTGTTCACGCCATATTCGTGCATGAAGAGTCGGACCGTCCCCAGCCGCGCTTGGATCGGTATTACCAGGATGGTGCGGGCGTCTCTGTCGGTCGAGTTCGGCAGTGCCCTGTGCTGGACGTCAAATTTGTTGTGCTTGCCAATAATGTCTCCATCGGTGCTGCAACAAGTAGCATCATTAACGCGGAGGTGGCGGTTAAGAAGGGAATCGTTGTGGTGTGAAAAAAATGCGGTGCGATTAGTATTGACAGGCGTACGGATACAACTAGAGGCAGGATCTACGTCGAACGTACGTGGTACAAGATTTAGGATCAGGGCACATGTCGATCAAAATAATGGCAAGTATGGTACTGCAGAAATCTATTACGGCGGTGTAAGTTCTTACTGTTGGGGATACGATATCGTTCGCTTGGAGATTACTCCGCTCGTGAAGAGCGTTCACGTATCCGAACAAAGGTGTCGATTAGGTTCATCATATTGCCGATACCTTTTTCTTCTGGGAGCCAATCACCGTTGTTGACACAGAGAACCTTCATGCGCTCGTGGTAAAGTAGGTCCGGAAGTAATTTCGGCGTAATCAGGAAATATTGACAGCTGTCGGGCTTGCAGGTCACCTCAACCATGGAATCGTGCACCGCTCGTTCTGCACGTTGGTCCATTCCCTAAACAGACCAATTGGTGCGGTGTTACCTGTCGGCGGAGGAATAACGCACCTGGTTGATCTCATCTACCAAGGAGAAAGGCGTCCGTGCTTCTTCCGTCAGGCTCATCAGGTAAAGGATGGTCGTCAGGGAACGCTCCTGAAAAAACGGTGTCAATATATTGGTTGAAATCGGGACTAGACGCAACCTACTCCTCCAGATTGCCTCTGCCCAGTCAGAAGTTGCAACTTCTCTTTATCACGGAATTTCACGAGAATGTCGATGGCCCACTTGTCGTAATCATCATGTGGGCTGATCTTGATCTCGCCAGCACATCCAATCCCTGTTCATCCCTTGAGGTGCGGAGGGATTACTCGACCAACCCAACTTACGATCAAAGGCAGAAGAGAACTTCTTTCCGATACTTTCCACGAGCATTTCGAGGGCAGGTTGCCAATTGTCCTATTCGGCCAATCAAAACACCTTTGGTCAATGATATGAAACTTTACGTACTCTGGCAGATTGGATTTCCCGCTCCAACCGTTGGCTGGTCTTCTCCCTGTCGTTCAGCGTCTTGGTTAACTTTGCGATCTAAACATGACTTAGTACACATCTAAGAATTACGAAAATACCTAAACATACCTCTGCCTGTCTTCTTTCGTATTGCTCGATTACCCCAGGATTCGTCTGCATTATCATTTCTAGGTTGGCTTGTTGAACTTCGAGATCCGCCCGCAGTTCTTCTACTGTCCGGTCGTGGACAGAACCATCCTTGAGGGTGTTATGTCAGCGTCCCGCACTTCTCGAGAATAATAATGAAATCTAGGGTCTACGCACCACTTCCATTTTTGCGAATTGGTCTTGGAATTCTTCGTCCATGTCCCGCACAAGAGCTACACTTATGTCTCGCTTTTCCTTGGCGTCAGCTTTCAAAGCGAGGTAGTTTCTGTGAGCTGTGCACACGCGGTAAGCATATGTCCGCGGAAATGACTTGACAATTCACCTGCATCAAACTCGGCGAGCGCCCGCTGATACCCTGCATCCTTCGCCTGACATAGGGCATCAAGTGCGTTCTTATTTGCGCCGACTTGTAAGAACTCAAGCCCACTACGAGTGGCTGCTGCTTGATCGGCAACAGCAGCGTTGATGAGTTGCTAGATGTCCGAGAGCTGGTAAGCATTCACAACTTGGCGCAGACAGAAAAACGAACGGTGTACTCCAGCGAAATTTTTACGCGTTTTTTTGACAATTCGAGCAGCTTCCTCCTGAGGCGAGCGCGCTCCTCATCAGCTGAAGGCGCACTTTCTAGTTCCTTGAGCTTATTCTTGCTGGTCACTACAGATGGGCGCAACCCCTGGTATGAAATACTACCGACTATGAGGTGTTCGACGTACTGATCTTGGCGCTTAATGTCGCCACATGCTTCTGCGTATCGATTACTTTCTTCTTTCGAGCGTCAAGGGCTTGCTTCAAAGGAGTTAAGCCGAGTAATATCACCAGAAAAGGAGAACCTGACAAATTTCTTCTGGTACTGGGTTTCCTCCGCTCTGATAGCCCGTTCCTCTGCTGTAAGAGTTTCGCCGTCTACATTGATACCCTCGAGGGCTTGTCTCGCATCTTGGATAGCTTGGTCCAGTCGTCTTCTGATCTCAGGATCAACTACGGCCCCGTTAGGTCTCGTGGTATAATGAGAAACTTGAAAGGAACACACTAGCATTGCTAACGAGATTCCGAGCAGGCCGGACTTCGCGTGTCGTGTTCTGCGCTGCGCGTTTTCCGTATCGTGAGCGCTGGACGGTGTTGATCACGCTCCCAGCGATAAAGGTAGCAGAGCCACCTTCACCACGGGGACCGGTACGCGAGACAGCATCCATAGCATTGGCTACGTTGACCTTTGAACCGTCAAGGGCAATAGCCTACATAAAATGTATGAGTTGGATGCGAAAAAAAGAACAAAGAGAGACGACACACCGTGCGATGCAGATTTATTTCCCGACTCAGGTACCACAACAAGCCATCGGGACAGTTGATTTTTTCAATGGCATACGTGTCAAAACCCTGGTTCTTGAGCTGCTCGAGGAGTTAGAAGAGCCCTCTAATGGCAGCACTTGGAACGAACCTCTTCCTCGTTCATTGGTGGGCCAATATGATCAACCTTAGGACGAAACCAAGTGTTGATTCTCGCATCCTTCCTCAAGCCTGCCTCGTTCGAGTCATTCAAGCATCGATTGAGTAATTCATAATCTTCTTCGCATTGTGCAACAAGGGTCTTGAAACAAAGGCGAGTGTTAGAAACTACCACGAACAAATACATCAATGACTACTCACCTTTAGTTGATTGACATTGAAACAAGCCTCCACAGAATTCGCGAACCTCTTGTCAGGTACGTTACAACAGATCATGGGTGGTTCAAACACCTCCATCTTGAATTTATTCTGATTGTTGCGAAGCCATGCGACCGCGTCGGCGTGATCCCGATCCCATGTACGAAGGTTTTCGAGCTTCCGATGACGCTCGTCTTCCAGCCTTTTTAACCTAACGAATAATGAGAGGATGGAACTGGACTGCATGCAAATTTCTTACTGGCCCATAGCTTCATCGATTTTGACTTTTTGGGCGGCTGATGCATCGATATTAGCCTTCTGACGTTCTTGGAGTTGTTCCATGCGGATCTTCGTACGGTTGTGATCCGTATTCAATTGGCGCTAGTTTGTAGCCAGCGTAAGTGTCACACCGTAGCGTTGTTAGCGATTACAACGTACGATCTCATTATTTATTGTTTGCAGATCTTCCACTTCAGGAGGATCATCGATCTCGTTCTGCATCTTCCTGATCTGGTTCTCGAGGTCCTTGATTTTCTTCACGCGGTCTTTCTCAGCACGCTTCGATCCATCAAGGGTGTTAGTGATTTCCTCGGCGTCGTTTTCCTGAAAAAATTTGAGGCCTGTCGCTCAGAGGAAAGTACAAGTAGAACGAACAAGCTTATCGCTTTCTTGCCATCTTGCCTCCATCTGCTGGAACTTTGCCTTGGATGCATTCTTCTTCTTCTCCCGAGTCTTCTCAAATTCCTTGTACTGGGTAGCCAATTGTCTATACGAATGTCATATAGTCGAGTCTCCATGAAGGGAACGCAAACTCACTCGCGTTTCGCGTGCACAGGAGCATTTTTGTCTCTGAGCTCTGCAACACGAGCATGAAGCGCGCGCTGACGTTCTTTGGATTCTGCATAGAGTTCCTTCGCCTCATGGTACTCGTTGACAGGGATCAGGACTCTCAGTATAGAGATCTAAATAATGTTAACCCGAACGGAGGTCAAGCGCAAAGGAATAGAACATGCCTGTTTTTCGATTTTCAAGCGCTCTTGGTATCGTGCTACATCCCGCTCAAGTTGAGCATTTCGCTCCTCCATTGCTCTGAGAGATTCTTGTTCCTCTTTCACTCTCTGCGATGGTTGTGTCAACAGACTTGACAAATCTTGGTATGATGGGTACACATCACCTCTTGTACAGCTTTGAGCTCCTTCCCAGAAGTAATGAGGGTGTCGTGCCACTTTGTTAAATTGGAGTCACCCGCAGCTCGCTGAGTCTCCCTAAGTAACTGTTGGGGAGTCATCTGTGCAAACTCGGAGACTTTGTCTTGAGGGAGAAAAGAACTGGTGACCACGTTATATGCACTCAGCATGAGTCATGGCATCAATTCACAAATATCCATTACCAAAGGTTGCCGACTTGGACGTTTAGCCTCGCCATACGCTTCGATACTTCTTTACCAGTAGTCTGCTGGCCGTTGAGAGTGAATGTAGATGACCTTGTTTTTGCGCTGAGGTTGCGTCGAATGATGAGATTCCGCTCGCCATTGGCTCCTTTCAGCTCGATTTCAATATAACCTGTTTCCTTGTCATTCTTGACGAAAGAACTGATCTCGCTGGCACGACCCAAGATCTAGTAGACGTCAATACCTGATCCTCAGCATATGTGGTAGACTGACACTAGGGGACCAATTCAGACCGAGGCAGATTGCACATGCAATACTACTCTTCCCAGTGCCGTTGGGCCCGAGGATCATGTTTAAATACGGACCTGGACGGAACTCCACCCAATCATAGGTGACGAAGTTCTGCAACTGAATACGGACGATGGACCCAGGAATGAAGCTATGAAAATGCCGTAAGAGTAATCTATCTCAATGCTACCGCGAAGAAGTGACCTACCCATCTTTGTCTCGGGGAAGTGTTTTAACGCGTTCTGGTTGCACCCGGTTTGGGCTCGCAGGAACGGAAGCGCCAACTGAGTTGACCCTAGCGCGCTTGCGCCTCATCGGCGTTCCTTGCTCTTCTTCGTCGCCATCTCCATCGAACTCTTCGCCTTCGGTATCTTGATCTAGCCCGTTTGCTTCTACACCGTTGGGTTGGGAAGGCATCTGTCGCTCGTCTTCCTCTTCGTCAGACTCGACGCGTCGTGCTTTCCCCTTTTTGGCGTTCTCCTGCTTGACCTTGACCCCTTTTCCGTGCCCATTTAACCCGACCTCCTGGACAGAGATATCATCATCTACGGTCGTTGCGCGCGTTCGACGTGTCATTGTTGTCGCGCCGTCGTGGAGCAAATTAACACGAGGCGGAGGTATTGGGTAAGGAAACGCGTCCGAGATTGGCGCTTGTAATGTTGCTTTAGGGCAGGTCATTTCGAGTCACGGTCCGCGGTTGCCCGGTCACGAAGTCCACTCCCTTCATCGATGAGCATCCGGAGAAAGAGTACAACACACGATCTTGCGACGCTTCGGTTACATCCCGATGGATCTCGCGTCCAACAATCCTCGGTCAACGCTAGGCATCGCACGGCAGGATCCACCGTCGTAGATTCCCGAGGAAATTGGATCGCCAAAGACGCTGGTGGTAAGACTTCAGTCAAGAAACGGAGGAGCATCAACAACATCATACATTCGGACGATGCGGAAGGCGAACTTATCGATCTCTCCGGCGACGAGGGGAGTGGAAAGGATGCACGCCGGAAGAGTAAGGGTAAGCAGCGAGCTCGCGATAGTCAAACCCCAGACGAGGACTCGCCCCAAGAACCGGAGTCGGGACGATTGAATACAAGGACTAGACGGCGTCTCTCCTTCATGCGCGATCTCAGTTTCCTAGACCCTCCTCCCGTCTCCGTGTCATCCCTCGAGCAAGACACAGACCCCTCAGACACCGCTTCTGCACGACCGGTTGTCTCTTTCCCAGACCCAGCCTGTGTAAGTCCCACCCTGAGGATGATGGTTCCTCCCTGACACCCCTCAAGGACCTATTGAAATCCATCCACCATTTCGCGAGCTGCTACTACCGTGAACGAGGGCAGTTATTCGATAGTAGCAGGAATTATCGTGGGATGAAAAAGGAAAGACGCAAGCGATCGCAGGAAAATATCCATACTCTCGCCGCCAACACCCACACCCCCGAAGACCAGAACATTGACTCTGGGACGGAACACACAGAAACAGAAGACCAGACCACTGAGGAGGAGGAGGATGGGAGCGGGATTATGGATACCGAAGACAGCGGGAAAGAAGGACCCAGGACTAAAGGCGAGACTTACAGGAAGGATATGTACAAAGCTTTCGATGGCTCTGCCCTCATGGCTATAGGTTCGTCTACAAACTTCGGTTCCGAAGCTGACTCAACACATTGCAGGCATTGTATTGCAGGAATACGTGGCACACACTCTCTCGTCGAGACCTCGCACTTCAGAGGAACCTCGGAGCCCGAAACGGAGAAGAACCGGACCATAACAGCCAATCTTTTGCTGGGATGGCCGTCACGCAAGGATAATAGAATGGAGAGCGTGAAAGATGTACATAATCACTACTTCGACGACGATGAGGGTGCTGATACTTTGCTCTTGGGGCCATACTTCAAGATGTATTCGTCCGTCAAGGTACCATCCTCCCACCGCTTCAAGATATTATTCCGGTAAATGCCCGGATTTGGCCCACCGAATACCTTGAGTCGTGCCATGCGGCGGTCTCGTAGTTTGTTCTTGGGTAGCATGCCCGAGACAGCATGATAAATGATCTAGGAGATAGAGCACACCTAATTACGAAAACCTGAACAGCAGGGGTAAAGGGAGCGTACCTCATTTGGCTTCTTCTCCATCATAGTCTTGTAAGGCGTTTCTTTGAGACCACCCGGGTACATGGAATGTTTTCTGTATACGAGCTGCTCGTCTTTCCTCCCCGAAACCTTGATATTCCGCGCGTTGGTCACCACGACATAATCACCGCAATCCACTACATAACAATCAAACCAGACTCAATTCAGAGGTATAGCACGACACCACTTACCACCTTTGTCATATATAGGCTTGTGCTTGCCCATGAGCACAAGCGCGATTCTCTCGGCAAGTTTTCCTAGTACCCTGTTCGATGCATCGACGTGGTGCCAAACCCTAGCGTATGCGAGCGCTGTCTGTCATTTTTCCTAAGTGAATCCGACTCCTAGTAGATGAGACGGAAAATGCCCATACATTACCAACGGCTTGCGACATCCTCAAAAGTCTTTCGACGCCGATGACAGACTACCAGACTCGCACATTATATGCTTATGTCAGCATCCGAGTCGGGCAACCACAGTAAATCCGCGGAAGCAATCCAAGAGGACAAGTCTGGTCCATTCGGACAAATATACTTTTAAATGATTCTACATTACAAGGATACATGGCGATCTATGGTTCAACAGTACGGGAGACGAATAAGAGGCATAATAGCAACCAGCAGTGATGTTTTAACTCGACCTTTCTCCGGGATTGATCAAGTCGGTTCCTTAAAACTCGACCGTCAGCGATGTCATGGCGTGACAAAAAGATATTCGCTCGCGTTTTCTCCGATAGCATAGGCTGTGTCGAAAAAATGCGCAGCGATGTGAGGTGGTCCAACACACGAAAGTTTTGCGTTCCGCTGTCGCGTTTGTTTAGTCAATACACTAAACAAGATACACTATATACGAGTTTCTAGATGCGCAGGTCCTCGTCGACGACGCCACCCAGCGACTTGGGTGGCATTGCTGCTGTGCCTGATTTCTCATCAGACAAGGTGAAGAGTGCTTATCACGTATCACTACACACTGATGATATGTCCGAAAGAACCAAGGTGGTTGCGTACAAAGTTTTCAAAGTCCACATAGGTTTGGACTTCTGGTCCAGGCGTACTTGGTCCAACGATGAGCGGTGCTGTCTTGGAGAGCTTGCGCACAAACTGTGTAGCTTTCGTCAAGACCTTGGTATCTTTGATTCGCGTGGTCAAAACTTATGATGAGCATCGGAACGGGAAAGAGTATGATTGTTCAGATAGTTTGGGTTGATACTGGGAGGGGCCAGTGGATCAGACGATGAAATGTGCTATGAAAGTAAGGTTATACTCGAAAGTATATTTGGGATCGGAAAGAACGTACTGCTGAACTACGCGCGATGGAATGCTGGTGCGGAAGCACTGGAGAGTTGGCGCTGGTGGGACGGGAAAACAGTATGTTCACGTACAGGTAAGAGTACCACCAGACTGATATAGCACGTGTTATCCTTTGGCGTGGAAGCAAGAACATTGGGGACCATGATCAGCTCCACATCACCCACTCCGCCGTGTTCGAAAAATTTCCTCTGAATTTCTAGTTGTCTCTAGTGGAATGGGTTGTTTTCATTAGAAATTTCTTTCTCCAATACGGCCTTCAGCTCACTCATTTCTTCTTCTGTCAAGAAGTTTTTGAACTTGATGAAACCATATGCAGAAACAGTCGTCGCGTAGGCACTGGTCCTCTTGTCAGAGCTGGGGGATAAACGAAACGTTGTAACGGCTGAACACAAGAACCGACAATTCTTTCTCCTGCTCTGCTCGATACGTAGGATCGTTTGGCAGACGATCTAGCCACCCGTTCCACCCGGCCCTATGAGGTACAGTCACCAAACAAACACAACTTCGTGGTGTCATTATGATAAGCCGTGTAATTTTTAAAGGACGGACCGCCGGTGTTTCTTGCGTGTTCCCATGTTCGAAGACCTGACCCTACTTATCAGCGCTCTTATCTGGAATTCAATCAATCGAATACGTACACAGAATCATCCTTTGCTGACACCTTAGGCGAAGCGGCTCCCACGCCGGAGCCACCCCTTGAAGAGCAAAGTGGCAAGCCGTCAAGTACTACTCTGCTCCGAATGTCATCGATGGCATCACTAATAAGTATGCCACATGTCAACGGCCCGGCTTTTCTCCATACGGTACAGTCACCAAACAAACATAACCTAAGTGCAAGATCAACGGACTCGGAGCGGGTGTTGTGGCGACAACCGGCGCTAGAACGTTGACTCGGTGTTGGTTGCATTGCAAAACAATTCGTTGTTGCCACAAACTGACGATTGCATGCTAATCTGTTCGACAGGTACATGCATGGTTGGAGGTGAGTCACAGTGATTGCCACATCAAGAATGGCAACGAGTTATGATGTTGTGCTCCTCAGACAATCGAGAATCCGACGTAATCCGATGTTGCAGGGGTAAGTACTGCACGTTGGAAGTCTGTAGGGACCGGTATTTACCAGGGACCGCCAAGTCACCAACTTGACACGGGGCTAATGAAGTGGACAATCTGGGCACTGGAGTAGTTTCAGCCGCAAGCAGGAGACAGCGAGGAAGGCGGAATCTTGCCAGGGTTGGAAGGGTTTAGGCATAAACGCCAGTTAATCCCCGCCTATATCCAGGACACGATAGTATACCCAAATGCGCACAGGGATAAAATTGATCGGATATTTCATCAGATGTGGGATTACTTTTTGGAAGGTCAAAGGGACGCCAACAGCTACCGGCGTGTCAACGCAGGCAATTCACCCGTAGCGTGGTTCGGCGTGTTCGATGGAACCAATCAGCTCAATTCATCATCATGTATCTCATGGGAATATTCGTATGAATTTCTGAAGGTCAAGGCAGAAGGAGAGGGCTGTGATGGTGCTCTAAAGGTTTGGCTCGGAGAACTCATGAGCCTGGCAGCTAACCTAGTGACCAGATCAGTCTATGATGCAAGCCGTCGATAGACCTCATGGACCGGTCTGGTCACCTAGACTACCTGGCGGCGATGAACTTGCAAGTGACCTTGATCAATATGTTCGACGCCAGGTGCGTGATTAGTTATGGGCAGTCAGTTTTTTCTTTTACCCACACGTTAGTTACACCCCAAGGTGTGCGCTGTCCTTCCCAACCCCACCTCTGTTCAGTGCTTCCTACATAGGGTTCGTTTACCCCACAAAGGACAATAAAAGGAGAAAAAAAAATATGTTCGACCCTCAGCCCGGCTAGATTCCATCTTGACTTCTAAATTTGAAGCCCACATGGTCCCGAAATTATATATATGCCACATGGCAGACATGAGGGGCAGCGGGTACGTACACACCAGCCATGCATTAAGGTTTGTGTTGCGACACGAGGTTCAGGGCAATGGTGCTGTCGGGATCAATCCCAGATCCAGGTCAGGCTATTGCCTCCAGATCGTGCGCGGACAGTTGGTCGCCCATTAATATTGGTTAATAAATAATCCTGATTTTAATATGTCTTCTTGCAAGGGTGGGCGGTATCAGAGGGGTTCATGACACGGATCATACCTCATAGAGCATGGGTATCGTGGTTGTATATATAAGAGGACTATGGTTGCAAGGTTCAGGCCCCAAGAATTCGAGAATCTCACATGTACGAGCTTGTTCCCAACGTACCGCTCAACACGAATTTCGTTCCCGAGGCAGAAAATGTTCCTGCCTTTCAAACCGTCTCCATCACTGGAAACCAGGAAAATCCACCACAAACCTACGCAGTGATCCCCACTGAGTGGTTTGACATTGTCCCTCCACACGTTGGGGGACTAGTCGCAACCGGTAGGGGTTAGCGTTCATCAACGCTGTCTTATTGACACCCTCATCAGGCAGCGTGCATGAATCCTTCCATGGGATCACTCCCCCGGAGGGCTTTCCTGCTGTGCCAGCACCCACATGTGGACTTGCTGGTGGCTTGCATTGCACTCTGCCGCTCGGTGGTTCAGACAAGTCCATCGGGGACCACCTCCGTGTGCATGGCCATACTCACCCGCAGCGACAGGCTGCCCAATGCCCGTGGGTGGGGTGTTCGGATACCTTGCAGTGGATGAATATTCCAAGGCACATCCGGTCTATCCATCTCGGTGTCCGATTCAGGTGTCTTAATTGCGGCAAAGCATACACGCGACCCAGAGGTTTAGCAATGCATACCGCATCACTGGAATGTTACGGTCAGTGTCTGTTCTGCACTGAGGAAACATACTCATCAAATATTATTTAGGCGCTGGACATGGGTGGCAGTAGAAGATGGACTCTGATGGGGGGGAACCATTAACGCCCACAGTAGTGCTTGGATTAGACTCTTTTTAGGCCAAAGTTTCCGTCGTTTGTCAAACACTTGACGGTGAATGCAGCATCACTCATGCAGTGGATGAACATTGATGAACCGTCGCACCAAGAACACACAAAAAAGGTTTCCTGGACGACAGACCTTGGCTGCATGGTTGATGCATTCGCCATATAATTTGATAATGAGAAAAGATTTGGTAAACTGGAAGATGCCAAAGGGCACGATGGAGGACCATCATTTCAGCGATCCTCTCCGACGCAGTCCCAGAGATAAGTGGTTTAAGTGTGTCAGGAAGTATGGGGGACGGGTCCAGAGTCCGCTAAGGAGACATCTGCGGAGCGCGAGGGTCCCGGTGATGACCAGCGGGATAGGGCTGGGGCAAGGAAGTACTTGAGTTCGTCGAATTGAGTGATGTTGTCCTGCCCCTTGGTGGTGAGCGATCTATAGAGGTCCTTGGTAGTGAGACCCATAGCGAAGGACGAAGAGGGCAGGATGAGGGCAGTAACTCCTGAACCGGGTTGCGAGGAGCAATGTGTCGGGGAGTTGTCGGTACAGCTTTACTTTCGTCGATATAGTAGTATCCATAAACGTCACGGTTCGTTATTCTGGTATTCCACACACTCTTGGCTCAGCAAAGAGGGTCAAGCAAATATGAGAAATACGAGAAGAACCCGGCCCTCGTTTGATGATAGCCATGCTGCCTTGTAAGGTATCGGCGCTCACTGGCATGGCGTTCGCGACCCGGGCCGCAATGAACCCTGGTCAATTCTCGGCCACAGTAGTAGCTCGGATCACACCGAGGAGGCGTCACCAAACAGTAAATTAATTATTTCAAATTATCGGGCCGGACGGTCACGCCTCCCTTCCCGACGGAAGAGTAAGGGTGTCCGTCAAGCAGCCCAATGATTCCATGGGAAATGCAAGAAGTTGCCATGGTTGGAGCGTGAGGTAAAGAACGACCCACGAAGACAAACACTCTCAGGCTGCACTCCGAAATAGGGACACAAGAGAAAAAAAGAGATGACGTGTACATGACCAACGACAGATAACGAAACGTACGCGGCGAGACAGGTTGGACACAAGCCGGCGTTCGCACCTTAACATAGAGATATATACATATTACTTAGATGTGTCACTACTTTCTCCCTCTCCGTTTGCTGGGAGTCTTTTGACCATTGGTAGCAGTGGTCTTTGCCTCCGCTCTCGATGCGACGGTTGGTGGCGTGGCGGGTTGGTTCGGAACATCCTTTGGCTTCGCTTTCGACCGGTGTTGGGCCGTTGGCTTGTGGAAGAAGTTTATGAGGAACGTCGCCACACCTCCGCTCATCATATACATCAGCCACTTGGGAACCCGAACGAGGTAACCGTAGATTGTTGTCAGAACCAGTGCAAAGTAATCAAGGACCCATTCTCTGTCATGCGGGTCAGTCCGTGGAAGATTCATGTGCTGGAGGTCATGCCAACCTATCTCCCCCAGGGCCATAGACGGATACCCAAGGCTCTTTGTGACGCCACCCCTCTTCCTTGAGAAATTGGTACAACACCTCGGCACTGAGTCGGATCTGGCCAGCTCTATAGAATCGGAGGGTCTTTCCTCGATCTTTTAGTACAACGAGCGTGGGTGGACTGAAGAAATGATTGAGCAATACGAAGCAGTGATGAGACACAGATACGTACGACCACACTGCCCATTTGGTGGTAATTGCGGTGACATCCAGGTAGTCAATCCTTCCAAATCGAACATGCTCCAAGTCGCCTTTCTCCAGGGCATAGTTATATGCTGCATCAAAGGACTCGTCCACAAATTTGGAGATCCCCTCTGGTTGCCCAGCGGTAGAAGTTCTGTAGCGACGCTCTCAGTGTCGGCATGAAATAGTTGAGGAAACTTACTCACATTATGATGAACCACACCCGTTTCTCCTCTTCCTCTGCTGTCATTTTCTCATTTATAATGATATCTGCATAGTTGGCGTCCGTGATAAGAGGAATCTGTTCGTCCCAGGCCACATGGGGTGTGCCAGAGATATTAAGGCCAAGGGCTGAAGAAAGCGCCGAAAGAGGACCGCCAGTCACTAAATTGTCGAGGAACGAAGGTTTTGGTGTAGTTGTTCCACGGTTTTCAGCTGTCCCGGTAGACTTTGGGGCCTGAGACTCAGGCTCTGCGTGGGGAGGCAAAGTTGGTACAGGCTGTCCAGGAGTCCACCCCGCCGAGAAATATTGGGCATTGGCAAGTCTGGAGGCCAGGAACAGGCTCGATACCAGAGCTAGTGGTTTCATGGGTAGTCGTGGATGCTGTGACGGCGATCAGAAAGGTACAATTCGAGAAACAAGCACAGGTCCAAGCTTGACGTGTCGGACGTTCGTGCCTGAAAGGTTTCAAGTTACACAGTGACCACGACACAGTTTTGCGGTAGTAGTTGACCGTAAATCATTGACAATTATAATGTGCATCGACCGTTCCCTCAACTGAAAGCAGCGCTGCGACTCGGACGATTGGATTGGGTGCGGCGCTTTGCATAGCCGGATTGTCCAAGTTCAAGTAGCTCATTCAAGGGACACATCAAACTCAGCCACCGTCACCAGCATCGCCCACAGTGGCCAGGCAAATATCTCCAGCACTTACCACTCGAAAGCCAAACCTACGAGTGAAATGCCCACTAGAGTGTTTTGCCGGCCGGCCTGGACATACTTATTGTTTCTGCCTCTAATAACCTTCCAGGCTTCGGCAGTACCCACAGAGAGTGAGCAATATCATCACGAGGTTGAGACACTCATGTCACATGCGGCTATAGTTCCTCCAGCAGCCTCCTTCTACGTCCCGAATCTCCCTGGACTACACCAAGACCCTACCCGTCCGTTACACATATATGCTGGACACATCCTCTCCGACCCGAACGCGCCGTCTGCAAGTGACCTTGACGTGCTTGCGCACCTGTTTTTCGTGATGGTGAAAGCACGCCGAGCAGCTGATAAAGAGAGGCTGATGTTCTGGTTCAACGTGAGTTTATGCAACGCTAATGGGTCATCACCGACACTATGAACTGTGTTGCGACTAGGGTGGGCCAGGGTGCTCGTCCTTGGATGGGCTTATGATGGAGGTGGGCCCATGGAAGGTAGATGGAAACGGCGGCTTGAAAACTGTCGAAGGAGGTTGGGAAGAGTACACCACTATGGTCTACGGTGCGGGACCACGCTCCCTTGTTTCGTTATACCCAAGCCTCACAATCTGACAGTCGATCAACCCGCGGGGACGGGATTGTCGTACACTAGCACAAACCACTACTTACATACACTACAAGAGGTATGTTTTTTGTTTGGACTGCTGTCCTCGCCCGCCCCTGACAGTTCTTGGCAGGCTACAGATCACGTAATTAAGTTTCTCAGGACTTTTTATCAGGTTTTTCCAGAATATCTATTGGTAGATGTCAGTTTTCCTGTCTTTGTGCTATTCTCAGTCACTCACTACTGGCAGACCTATCTCGGCGGTGAAAGTTTTGCAGGACAATATATCCCTTATTTTGGTATGATGATTTGTCCAGGATTAATATCCACCTTTCAGTGCTGACACGTACACAGCGGATGCTATTCTCGATTCAGGTCTCAACATTCCGTTACGTGGTGCCGCTATCGGGAATGGCTGGATAGATGGCCGTAACCAATACCCCGCATATCTCGAATATGCAGCAACCCACGGTATCATTGATACGCAGTCACAGGTAAATCTGGGTTTATTACATGCGGGCATATAACGGTAGATCATTTGCAAGGATTACAGAGATAAAAAATGGGCCATAGATGAATGTCTTACCCAATTCGACGGTCTGACTTTCGAACCAGTATATGTCGACGACTGCGAGAAGCTCACATCCTCTGTTCTCGAGTCGAAGCTACGGACGTAGGTGCAGATTCTAGTCTATTCCATCATACCCCTGATGATACCCAGCGTGGATGGAGAGAAGAAATGCGTGAATGTTTACGATGTGCGATTAGAGGACGACTTCCCAGCTTGTGGTATGAATTGGCCGCCAGACCTCAGGGACATAACTTCTTACCTTGCTGTACGTTCTCGGTATTCAAACCCTCCTGCATCGCTGATGAACCGCACCAATTCGTTGACACTTGCAGCGTGAAGACGTCGTCAGAGCTCTACATGCCACTGGCAAATCCGAGAATTGGGTTGAATGCCACGGCCGCGTCGGGAACGAGATGCGCTCTGGGCCCTCAGCGTCCTCAATCACACTTCTTCCCAGTGTCATCGAACGGATCCCAGTATTACTATTCGCAGGTGACCAGGACTACATATGTAACTATATGGGCATCGAGAAAATGATCGATGCCATGACATGGAACGGCGAAAAGGGTCTCGGTGTGAGTCTATCGTCTATGGGTGTTTCCCCTTCTCTTTCCCCCGCCATTTCACGCACTCTTGTACGAGCCCGGGTTGGCTGCTGACGGGTCCTGTATGCAGACGGCACAGACCGAGCCATGGACTGTCGCTGGGACACCAGCCGGGACATGGGTTTCTTCACGAAACCTCACGTACGTCAAGGTACGGACTCACGGTTTACAACGCAGCGTCGATGACCAACGTTCCTCGTGCGCAGGTTTTCAATGCATCTCACATGGTCCCATACGACGTCCCAGACGTCGCCCACGATATGATCCTCCGTTTCATGGGCGTGGACTTTTCGGCTATCCTCGAGGGCTCCGCGCACATACCGAGCAGCGTCGGAGACGACGTCAAGCCCATCTTCATGGACGACGAGAACCCCGTCTCATCCAAACCGCCTGGAACAACGCCTGAACAGACAAAAGCACAATGGGATGGTGAGCGTCTGTTGTTTTATCTGACGGTCGTTCGTTTTGGGAATGACGTGCGAAGCGTATTACAATGCAGGGACAGCGGCGCTGGTCTTTTTGCTCGTCGTCATCGGACTCGGCATTTGTTTATGGTGTCGACTCCGCAGAAAACGCGTCCGGCTCTCTCGAAGCGTGGATGATACGGAAGAGAACATACCCCTCAGAAGTGCCTCCGATGGGGACGGGGACGAGTTGGACTTTGAGCAAGCTCGGCGAAAGAGAAAAGGAAAGGGACGGGAAATTGTGGATGGGGATGAGGGAACACTTGTTTTTGATGTGGGGGAAGCTGATGAGGATTGATCACGGGGTGGTCAGGATCTCCACTCGTTTCTCCTAACTGGTCTTGTTGTGACTGCGATAGGACTGCATGATCATCAAAGAAGGGACTACATTACATTTGAGGAACATTGATTTCAGACCAAAGTTATTCTACGCTTGGATTTCACCGATGATGACGGTGTCCACCCATTCTCCAGCTTGCAGTTGTAATGGGCCTCCAAATTGGGGTGTAGGTAACTGCACCAGGGCATTCGCCCCGCTCAGGCTTGCCACCCGGCTCGACCTCTGACCTCCTGTACTATACGCCTTGAGGCCATCTGGCGTCGCTTTCACAACGACACGGTGGAACTCCACTCGAAGATCCAGGCGCATTGAGTTTTGAATCTATCCACGACGTGAATCGTTTACTCCACACGACAGAACACCAGCAGGACTCACCTGTACTTTGACACGTGGGAGCTGACACCTCTCCAGTGGCCATCCGCCCAATCTCCTGAGCGCGGGTACCACAAAGACGTGAAACGCCACGAGCGCCGATGCTGGGTTTCCAGGAAGAGCAAATAAGAACTTGCGACCGCCTTTCTTGTCTGGGACAGGTATGCTCGCAAACGTGGTCGGCTTCCCGGGCTTCATGGACACACGACCAAAGTGAATCGTTCCCTCGAATCGTCGCTCGATGACAGGTTTGAGAAGGTCGCTGGCACCCATCGAAGTACCGCCCGTGGTGAGAAGTAAGTCTGATTCTTGGAGGCCTTTGGTGATGGCTTGAACGTGTGCGTCGACGCTAAGATATTTCCTTCAATCGGCGTGTCTCTTCTAGCGAAAAAAAATATTTGGCCTCACTCGTCGGGTACTATCCCGAGGTCGACGACCGTGTATCCCATGCCTTCGAGTGTCGCTTGCAACGAGGGGCGGTTGGTGTCATATATCCCACCCCAGCCATCGCTGGGAAGTGGGTTTGGAGATTGCAGGTCCAAAATCTCGTTACCCGTGCTCAAAAGGGCTATAACAGGTTTTCGTCGGACCTTGACCTATGAACACGTCGTCTCATCATTCAATGTGACGAACAGACAAAAGGAAGTGCAACCCAACTGACCTCTTTTCGTCCGACGAACGATAGTGTACCAACTTCGCCTCCCAAACTCGTGATCACGTCGTCTTTCTGTAACACCAAATCCCCAGTACGTACGTCTGAACCAGGCTGCCTCGTGTTTTCCCCCGCGGGGACCTGCACAAGCGTCTTCACCTGACTCTCTTCCAGGTTTCCGCCGTTGGCGTCTTTGACGGTAGACACGAGCTCAGTGTCTTCTACCATGATCACAGTGTCTGTCCCAGCGGGGAGCGGTCCGCCTGTGTTGACGCGGAATATAGACCCTGGTGGGACATCCTCTGCAGGCGCATGTGTTTTCCATGTCAACACATTGTAGACTCCAGGGGGATCAGAAGCTGTTAGGCCAGAGGGTCAAGCCATGAATTCTGAACTGAGTTACACGAGCATCTTACATCGGAGTGCGTAGCCATCTACGTTGGTTGTCTGCGAGGATGGCACGTTCTGTGGGGCGTATACGTCTTCGGCGAGTACGTGTCCAGCGAGGGCTGGGGTGACCTATACAGCACATTAGCCTGTGTGATATGTATCTCTAGCGGTGATCAGACCGGCAGATCGAGGGACTCTAAAGGTTGGATCTCGGTCAAGATGAGCTGGAGCGCTGCTTCAAGACTGATCTGCGGGTACGGTGATATGCGATGGCGACCTGAAACTGTAGACGCATCTGCGACACCTAACCGTGTGACAATCCCTGTTCACTTACCAGGTGCAGATGGATCATGGGAGAGTGCTGTCCTGGGTTGAGGGGCTTCGTGTCCCTCGTGATGGTGGTGATGGTGGTGATGATGATCAGACGTATTCGACGCCTGCCATGGGGTGTGACTCGTCCCCAATGTGGCGTGTACTTGCTTACCGCTACCTCCCTTTATGAGGTCGATCGCATGGGCAACAATGCCGTTGGAGAGAAGCGTCTCCATGTTCTCCCTCACGGCCTTGACACTCCCGGGAAGTGTCACAACGAGGGTGTTTTTGACGGTCCCTGCGATTGGTCTGGACAAGGCCGCGAGCGGCGTGTGCTTGATCGACGCAGAGAGCAAGAGATGCACGATCCCTGGTGCATGCCGTTCAATCAGAGGTGATATCGCCTAATAAAAATCCCCCGTCACATATCCAGCGCGGGAACTTGGAACGTGGCGGGTACGGTACCTCGGGCGTTCCATCTCTCACACCGAATCCAGTGCCGCCCGTGGTGATGATCCAGTCTGTCGCACCGCGCTCGGATTGATCCAGCACGGTCCGACGGATCTGAGCTTCGTCGTCTGGGAGAACGGTGGTGGATATTTCTTGATAACCGTGACGGCGGAGGATCTGTTGTATTTCGGGGCCAGACAGGTCTTGGCTGTTACCTGAAGACGCGCTGTCGCTAACTTGGTGTTCGATGAGCCCCTTGCGTCTAGCGGGAGAGCGGAGGTAACCATACCTGTGATGATCAGTACCTTGATGGAACCCATGACTCGGAGTGATGGTCCGGGCCAGTGGTGGGGAAGGCAGTAGTGAAGTTGAACGAGTCGCACTGGCACTGAGCGCTGTGATCAAGGCACCGGCGCCTCCACTAGATTGCAAGCTCCGAGTCTAGTCTAATAGTCTATATAGTCCAACACTTAGACTCCCCTGTTCCTCAACTTGCTTTCTCCGTTTCCTCCACTCCGCTGGACTCTCTTTAGATCCACTCGTCTTTTCCTTCAACAACCGAGCCTTCACAAATGGTGCCAACACCTCACGCGGGGCGGCGTGGCGGCAGCGGCTCCATGCTATCTATAAATGTAATCTCCGGCTCTATATAGGAGAGAATTCGAGGCCGCCGGCGGCCTACTATGACCTAGCTAGGCCTAGCTAGATCTGGGCACGTTTGCTGATAGGCTGTGCGACGCGGCTATGCATTCGATTTGCTGTGTAACTAAGTATGAACATGAAAGCGCTCCAGGTATGTCCCTCGCTGCATACTTCAACAACCCACAACGATAAGCTGCTGCTTGAGCACCAGAATGAAACGACCACGATTAGAATCTGACTCGACATCTGATGCCCTGACGGTGAGTCTCCATACCCTAGTTCTCGTTTATCAACTGACCTATCCTAGAGCACCAGAATGAAACGACGGCGATTAGAATCGGGAGGAATCTGTTGCACTCACCGTGAGTCTCCATACCATGCTTCTTGTTTATCAACTGACCTATCCTGCAGGACGGCGTACAAATCACCGGGGTTCCTGACCTCCACCCCGAATGTGCGGGGAAAGAGCAAGGGAAAGAGGAAGCCCCTGGACCCGGGGACCAGCCACAGGATGTACCCAGTCCCCCAGGCGGTGCAACGCACACCAAGGAGATCGAAAAAATTATCATCACGAGTACGAAGTTCATTTATCAGTTACATAACCTGCAAAGATTGGTGATAACAAAGTAGGCATCCGAGCGACAGATGTCGCTCTTGGCCTTGGACGAGTCCCTGCCGGCTTTTACGCCGTGGTGCACCACAGTGGCCTCGAGTGGAGAACTGAAAATAAGTGTTCGTCGGTGAGTCACGACGTCGTCCAGTGGGATGGGCCGATCCCAATGTGAGGTTCCCCATTTTTCCAACTGGGGTTAGTCCTGACAGAGTTTGCAGACCGTCGGATCCGTCGGCCACCGTTTGTCTGGAGGTCTATGCATCCTTCGAATTGCAGCCCACGTTGGGTGTTGGGGAGCAGCTGCGAGAGTTGACAATTACCGTGGAGGAATTGCTGGACTGCAGTGCAAAAGACGTTCGTGAGTGGGACGGGATTCGTGTAAGGGTCTGGATACTCACGCAATAGTAGCGTTTACCCTCCTCCCAATGGATGGGGACGTCGTATCCCCCTGCTCATCCATTTTGGTAACCGCCAAACATCGGAGGCGCGGAAGCCGAGATTCACCAGCGTCGAAAGTCCTTGCTCCCCATTGTGTGAGTAGGCGACTTGCGTCAACACGCTTGTTAATCAGTGCATGTGATAGTCAACCACAGAATGCCTGAACGAACTAGAAGGTGCAACAAACCAGGGCCACAGGGCACTCTCACATTACCGAAAGCACGGCAAGAAGCAGGACTTGGCGCGTTCTATTGAACAATTCGAGTTAGCGCTCAGCGTCTGTCCGCTGGATCATCCCTGTATCGCGGCTGCTCGGTCGAACCTGGCGATGGCGAAATTCATCCTCTGTCAGGCAGAGGGCACGAATGCATCTCTCAACGTTCCTCTTGGGTTGTATCACACTGCACTTACTGCCTGTCCTGTCGGCCACTTGGATCGGCCTGCCACGTTACTTCAGCTGGCGGCAGTGCATTTCGCACGGTTCGGGAAGGAGAGGGAGGAAGTCGAGAGAGCACGGACTGTGGCATTGCTGGACGAGGCGATAGAGCTCAGCACTACAGACAGTCATGAAAATCGAGCTGCTACTTTCGTGCTGCAACTGCATGCTAGCCATAGAACAGACCCTGTTCGGTCGCATGGCCAATCGTTGGCGGAGCAGGATCCGGCTGTAGGCTCAACGGACGGGGACCCATGCATTTCGAGCGTTCAGTTATTGCACCGCTTCGAACAATTCGGTGATCTAATCGACCTGCAACAGGCAATCACCGTTTTGGAGGAATTGGTCAGGTGTATTTCTATTTGGGATTGCCGATTCACCGCAGTACGAGGGAATCTGGGGAAGGCTTTGTTGTATCGGTTCAATCGCATCGGAGAACTCAGTGACCTCGAGGACGCAATTTCTTTACAAAGGGATGCTGTCGAGCTCACTCCGCATGGTCACCCTGACAAGCCCGCCCGTCTTAACAACCTTGGCAACTCCTTTCTCACTCGTTTCCAGCGCGTCGGGGAGCCCAGTGACCTCGAGGACGCAATTTCTTTACAAAGGGATGCTGTCGAGCTCACTCCGTATGGTCACCCTGACAAGCTCAGGCATCTTAGCAACCTCGGCAGCTCCTTTCTCATTCGTTTCGAGCGCGTCGGGGAGCTCAGTGACCTCGGGGACGCAATTTCGACACAAAGGGATGCTGTTGAGCTCACTCCGCATGGTCACCCTGACAAGCCCGCCTGTCTTAACAACCTCGGCAACTCCTTTCTCACTCGTTTCCAGCGCGTCGGGGAGCTCAGTGACCTCGAGGACGCAATTTCTTTACTAAGGATGGTGTCGAGCTCACTCCGCATGGTCACCCTGACAAGCTGGCCCGTCTTAACAACCTCGGCAATTCCTTCCGAGCTCGTTTTGATCGCCTCGGGGTGCGAAGTGACGTCGAGCAAGCAATTCTCCTATATTCCTATGCTGCGACCGCCCCCACCGGCCTCATCGGTGTTCGATTTGGCGCATCACACGAATGGATATCATGTGCACGGCATATACACCACGACACCCTCTTTGATGCTTGTTCTGTTGCCATTACCCCCCTTCCTCAACTCGCATGGATTGGCCCCCTCTTACAGACCGTTATAATGAACTCACGCGTGGTGCCGATGTAGTTCGGGACGCAGCAGCAGCAGCTTTGGAATTGGGATTCCCGGAGACTGCTGTGGAGTGGCTCGAGCAAGGACGATCGATTGTTTGGGGAGAGCTGTCTCAACTCCGCAACTCTTACGAAGAATTATCATCTGCTCATCCAGATCTCGCTCGCAGACTTCAGGAACTGTCTGCCGCACTAGAGCATGCTGGTACCGCTCGCGAAAAATCTTTGTCCACAGTCCTGGAACTCTCTGCTGCATTAGAGTATGCCAGTACCGCTCACAACAAATTTCCGAGCGCACTTTCGGAACCGGCTCAATGTTCGGCAGATCATGCTGTACGGTCCTTGAAAGTGGAAGCTGATAGCCACCGTGCGCTCGCGATCGAGCGAGATAAACTTCTCCACCAGATCCGAGGCTTTCCTGGTTTTGAACGATTCCTCCTCCACAAAGAATTCTCTCAGCTCCGAGCTTCGGCCCATTCCGGACCGGTGGTCATACTGAACGCTGCAAAATCCCGCTGCGATGCGCTGATTGTTCTTGCTGACGTTGATCATGCAATCCACGTCCCGCTTCCCAATTTCACTTTCGAGCGATCCACGTTTCTTGAGAACATGCTGCAGAAATTGCTTGGTCATTCTCGTGATATACACCCCGACGAAAGGAAGGGCAAGCTTGTAGCTTCTCCACACAAAGTATACAGCTGGAATGCTGAAACACAGGGCGGTGACAGCTGGGAATTTCTTTTGTCCGACTTGTGGAAGGGTGTCGTCAGACCAGTTCTGGATACCTTGGCTTTCAAAGTACGTCATATCGTGTCACTTGAGTTCACAGCTGATCCATTCATCTGTCTCTGAACAGACACCTGGGGACCCATCACGGATTTTCTGGTGTCCGACTGGCCCTTTTATGTTTCTTCCCATCCATGGAGCTGGTTTCTATGACACCCAGCATGTGCAACCTGGGCACAAAGTTTCTGACTTTGTTGTGTCGTCGTATATCCCCACTCTCAGCATTCTCATGCTGCCACCCCACTCCAGTACCCCACCTAGTAGCCATCTCCGCCTCCTTACCGTCCGTCAGCCGCCCTCGGATGGACTATCCCACCTTCCAGGTGTGGCCACTGAGTTGACACATATCAGGGAGGTGATCGCGGGCTCGCCTTCAGCACACATCACTCTCGTGGAATCCCCTGAGAGTACGGTCGAGGAAGTACTTGAACTGATGAAGGAGGCAGACTGGGTCCATTTTGCATGCCACGGAATCCAAGATGCTGTGAATCCGACTAATAGTGGACTTTGTCTCGCCGATCGACGTCGCCTGAACCTCGGTGACATCATCGCGGTGTCACGTCCCCACGGAGGGCTTGCCTTTCTTTCCGCGTGTCAGACGGCAATGGGTGACGAGCATCTCTCTGATGAGGCTATCCATATCACAGCGGGAATGTTGTTTGCGGGGTACGGGGGAGTCATTGGGACGATGTGGAAGATCAATGATGATATTGCGCCCGATGTAGCAAGGGACGTATATGGGCAACTGTTTCGGAAGGGCACAAGGTCGGATTATCGGGAGGCTGCACGGGCGCTGCACGAGGCTATTGGGCGTGTTCGACATAGCAACGCATCGTTCGTCGAGTGGCTTCCATTCATCTATGTGGGTCTTTGAACATTTTAGCTGTGTCTTCTGCTCGTCACCGTATTGTATGCCTGCGGGGTGACATCCATGTATTCGGCACTCTCGGTCGATCAGCGGCCCGTCCTTGTAAGCTTCGTCGTCTGGGAGAACGGCGGTGGATATTTCTTGATAACCGTGACGGCGGAGGATCTGTTGTATTTCGGGGCCAGACAGGTCTTGGCTGTTACCCGAAGATGCGCTGTCGCTGACTCGGTATTCGATGAGCCCCTTGCGTCTAGCAGGAAAGTAGAGGTAACCATACCTGTGATGATCAGTACCTTGATGGAGCTCATGAGTGATGGTGGTAGGGAAGGCAGCCGTGAAGTTGAACGAGTCGCGACTCTACTGCAGTGATCAAGGCAACCGCCTCAACTAGATTGCAAGCTCCTCTAGTCTATACAGTCCAACGCTTAGACTCGCCTGCTCCTCGACTTGCTTTCTCCGTTTCCTCCACTCCGCTGGACTCTCTTTGGATCCACTCGTCTTTTCCTTCAACAACTGAGCCTTCACAAACGGTGCCAACACCCCACGCAGCGGCTCCATGCTATCTATAAACGTGATCTCCGGCTCTATATGGGAGAGAATTCGACGCAGTGGATCGTGCGAAGGCTGGTACTGGAGAAGAGCAACAAACGATGCATCGAGCAAGGCTTGCAGGAACGTGATGACCTGGAACGGGTAAACACTACGATACGAAACAAGCGTGGCCGAAATACCTTGGGGTATGGGGGAGAATCAGCCTTGCTTGACAACGTCTTCGTGTTCGTGGCCAGCGACTTGAGCAGAGCCTCCATCTCATGTTCAGTTCCTCCCTGTATCCAATTCTCCAGTATCTCCAGTACCACGACTAAATCCTGTGCATCGGGAAGGTGTTTCCGGATAGCGAGACGCAATAGGGCTGCTGAGAATGGATATGACACACAGGCGAAAAGATAAGTCCAAATAGGTGGTACATAACCCTCTGACGCATCGACGTCCATTGCGTTTTCGCTCCTGCGTTGTCTGTCGATAAGAAATTTGGCAGAAGCCATAAGTTCGTCCTCGGATATGTCCGCAACTATCGTCAGAGCAAACATCAGATTTTCCTGAATAATTTGTGAGATCTGAGAAGTTCGAGAACCACGCAGGAGTAGAATCTCACCCAGTCACCTCGTCGACGCAGCATTGTAATAAGGCGACCATTGAGCATGATAGTACTGACGACGGCATTTTCAAGGAGGCAGCGGGTGATGCGGGGTGTATACGGATGATTGGCTGGTAGCTCGGGAGCCAGGACGATGTTGAGGATTTTCTTGACAAATTCGTGGCCGAGAGCAGCCTCTTTTGACTTTCCTGCCATCAGTGGACAAAGATCGCTTGAGAGGTCATGGAGTCCTTACGCTATGTTTGTCGACCCACTTCAAGAAAGCCTGCTCAGCCTTTTGTGCATTACCCTTCTTTAAGAAGTTTCGAATATCGGAAATTATCTTGGCTGATTCGTCGTCTTCTTGAGCATCTGATTTCTTGGGGGTTAACCACTCGGCTGTCAAAGCAGTTTTTCCGAGCGCAAAGGCGAGATTCGACTTGAGTCGTGGGTCCACGGGCACAATGTATATCGAGGAACGCTTGGGGGCAGCCACTTTTTCGCGAGTTGATGAGGGTGACACGGTCAAAAGTACTTGTCCGTCATTGGCGACAGTGAGGCTGAGATGAGCATGAGGAATTGCGGATGGTACGGGCATCGATCGTGCCGCTAGAAGGATACCATAAGACAGGTCCCATATCTGAAGAGTTAGATCTTGGGTCTCTTCCACCAGTGCAGCGAGAAAGACGAGAGAAGTGCCTAAGGATACGACGGAAAGGGCGTGCCTTGCCGACAGTTTTCCGTTTCTGAGCCTGGAAAAACGTTGGAGGCAGAGGTTTTCGGAAATGGGGGTCGAGACAAGGGAGGAATTCAGGGATACAAGTTGATATGTCGCCCATATTCCACGCGTGTCTGTAACCTAATATACCAATGTCATATCGATGAGCTTGGAAGACTCACCAATGAAACTGAGAATCCCTGACGGACTGCAAGTTAAGCAAGATATAATGGCATCGGTATCGCTGGTCGAGCTTGCGATCGGTATCTCGCAAGTTCCGATTGGAACAATGTCGTCTCCCAAGAGCACAAGTCGTACGTGCAAGATCATGCTGGTCTGACAGCAAATGATAGCAACACGGCTACATGAGTCCGTGTTGTCCTGTAAAAAGATACACGATTTGCGAGGGAAGATGAAGGTTTCCAGGTGTTCGCGTTCTCCAGGCCAATCCAATTGTTTTTTGATATCCACCTGTGCGTCCACGAGAAACAGACTCCCATTTCCTGAAACGAATAATAGGGGTACTGTGTCGTGACCTGTACCACATATTCGAACAGGTGGGACATCAACCTAGGATGGTGTCAGAGAGAGTCATTGGGTCTCAAGGTAAGAAGAGCGGACTACAACCACAGCAGTCTTCTCGCATGTTGCGACTCTTGAACCGGAAAGGCTTTGTCGTATCACCCATATAGTACGCCCACGATGTTCTTTGGGGAGGCCCGAGCCATGTCTTAAGAGTGCGTAGCTGATAACCGACTTGTTCCCGTCCTCCGTGATATGCAAACTGAAGACAGGTATTGCGAAAGTGACATGCTTGCCAACAGAATACGATGCTACAGCATGGAGGTTGTGGAGCTGCACTTGGATCAGACTTGGTCGCAGCTAGAATAAAACAACATTTTACTGACATCCCAGACGTGAATACCGTCTGCTTGTGCGGTCACCGTGGCATAACCGGGAAAGTCACTGTTGTGAGTCGTGTAAATAGCCTCGTGGCAGATGGTCTTTTGTGAGGCGGTACTGCCGAGATACAGCTGGAATGGCTCGCCGATGATGGTCGAGCTCATCGAAGTCGACGCTGCCGTCAGACTATTGGGCGTGAGAGAGTGTCGATCGCTTGCCAGCTCCAACGGACGACGACACGTCCTAACTTGCAACCACCACCGTCCTCAACGTCGGGCTCGGGTTCACAAGATGGCCGAACCACCAGCAAGACAAGGTGCCCAGGCTCAGCAGGGGGACAATGGCACCTTCCGCAAAGTATTGGGTGCTGTCCAGGTATGACATCTCAACGTATACCTTCAGTCCAGCCCTCAATGCTACATTGTGGTACAGCAAGTGTTTCTGATATGGGCCTTTTCGCAACTCGGTGAGTGCGGGAAAACGTGAGCTCTGTTCAAAACTGAGTTCTTTGCAGCGATGAAGCTTTTTGCCCCTACGAAGCCTCAGACAACTCCGGTTCCCTCTCCCGGAGGCGAAGCACCCCCTTCCGTCGGTCAAGTGAGCCCTTTCCTTCTCCCACCTCAACAGGCCCACCTTGCATGGACGCTTGGGCAGCCGCTCTCCATGCATGTACACTTTTCGACATCTCCCACCGGCGACGTGTTTTCGCGCCAATGGACCTCTGGCTGGAGAGAAGACCAGGATAAGAATCTACCTTCTTTTGTATGGTCAAATATTACGTTTGGAGATTGGAACGAACATAGATCTGAATACCTTGATATTACCCTACCCGAGGTATACCCACAGTTGTCGTGCGTTGTACATTGTCTCACTCGAATTAGGCTGTTCAACGCAATGCGTCTCTCTGGGCGGATATCTTCCTTACGAAGGAGGGAGCAAGTCCGGACCCATCTAATCCATCGTTTGACGCCCAGTCTGTACACCACATTCGCAAACGTTGGTTCATTTCTGCAATTCTTCCGATAGTGGCTTCTTACCTAGTTTGTGACCTAGTTTTAACTAGATATCTACCTAAGGCCAAGATACGCAAAGAGAAAAACCTTCTGAGTAATCTCGATGATGCGCAGGGACAGGAGGAAGAGGTATCTCCTTGGCTTGTTGCCTGGTCCATCATTCTAATTTGACTTTGCAAGGTCATTGAGGAAGACGTGGTTGTTTCACATTGGTATAGGGTGAGCCACAGCCGCTGACCACGCAACCAGGGGTTGACATCCAGCGCAGAACTTGACCTTGGCTCTCATCTCCGATGGGACCGTTATTGCATTTGACAAACTACCCCCGGTTACATCTGAACGTGAGTATTTTTTATTGTAGACTGGGCGATGCTTATGCCGCAAAAGATGTTCACTTGGTTCCTGGCGCGAGGGACGCAACTGGAACCAAAGGCTTTTACAAACCAGTTGTCTTTCCAAATGATTTCTGGTTGCTGCGCTCCCACCTCACGGAGATTAATACCACAACCCCTAACCTGCCATTGCAAATAACGTTCCAGCCAATGTCCTACTTGAAATTTCAACTGTTCGCGTCAATGACACGTGGCTTCGATGAAGCGATAAAGCAACAGGGTGGTGGCACCGGCGCAGAGCTGGATGAAGTGAAAAGAATGTTGCTCGAGACCAATCCGTGGTTCCTCGCCTTAACCGGACTTGTTAGTATCCTGCACACGGTGTGAGTTCGGCTGAGATCTATGTCGGCTAGCCTGGCTGACTGGTACAGATTTGAGATGCTCGCATTCAAGTCTGATGTGTCACATTGGCGTCAACGGAAGGAACTCGTGGGGGTGTCCGTCAGGTAAGCGTGTGTGGCATCGTATTGTGCTCACTCCTCTGATTGTACTTGCCGACCCCGCAGAACGGTATGCCCCTCGCTTACAGGGGATGAACTCACGCTCATGCCACACATCTGATATATTTCCAGATTATAACCAACGTGTTTGTCCAGACTGTGATTCTCCTCTATCTCATCGACAACAATACAGACACGAGTTGGATTATTCTTCTCGGCTCTGGAATGGGTGTCCTTATCGAAGCTTGGAAGGCAAGTTTGTGACCGATTACTGCGCTTGTGTTAACCATACTATCAGATTACAAAAGCGGTTGATATCCGGATTGTGCCTTCGCTTGGCGGATCGATGTTCCCCTATTCGTTGAGTATTAAAGGTACGACCTCGAACACGTTTTGATGCTGGGCATGCTACAAATAACATGTTCAGATAAGCACGTCCTCAACGAGGACGAGAAAAGGACACAGGAGTAAGTGGGCTGGAAATGTCGAACAGATCTCTAGTGCTGACGGGGATCTCCAGATACGACAAACTTGCATTCCGATATGTCTCTTATGTGGCCATCCCGCTTCTGGTGGCATATAGTATCTATTCGCTTGTTTATGAGTCCCACAGGGGCTGGTACAGTTACATCATCTCGACATTGACCTCTTTTGTGTACATGTTTGGATTTGTAAGTGTATCGGGCGACTCTGATCACATTGGCAACGTTCCCTGACGACGATTGTGCAGGCACAACTAATACCCCAGCTCATCATCAACTATAAGCTAAAGGTCCGTCGTTGCCATGTCTGTCGATTGCGGCTTCTTATTGGCGAACTCCGACAGAGTGTTGCTCATATGCCAATGAAAGCAATGATTTATAAAACACTGTCGACCGTGGTAGACGACCTGTTTGCGTGAGATCACAAACTGTTACTATGCGATCACATGGTTCATGCGACTACTACTCTGCAGGTTTTGTATCAAGATGCCAACGCTCCATCGGCTCGCGTGCTTCCGGGACGACCTTGTGTTTTTGGTATTCTTGTACCAGGTGGGCGCCTGTGCTATCTATGGTGCGCAGCACCGGTCTAATATATTGTCCGTGTCGACACTCAGCGGTGGATATATCGCATCGATCCCAAACGAGTGAATGAATACGGTCAAGTGATGGCTGAAGATGCCGTCAAGGCTGACAGAAACGGAGAGACGAAGAAGGACAGGTAATGACGGGTGCATTACAGAATGCAGAAGTAAGGCCTCGCGGTGGCAGCACCTGCACTCGAATAATCAGTCGCATTAACTCCCGTACCTTTGTGGTGTGTTATTGGGTATACTTATTGTAGGGCGATGTTTCTGCTACCAGTGCTGCTAGCGCTGACTGGTGACTTGAAAAATAGAGGCATTTGTGTGAAAAAGGGAATTCTAAAAATGTCGAAAACTGCGGTTAATTTATTTACAGTAAATTGGCAGAATTCCGGGTGAGAGTGTGACCGTGGAAAAACAATGCCCCATATCTCCTTTTTTGGATTGCGAAACATGCATGTACACGGCACCGGTCATATTCATCTAATCCGCTGGTGGAACCCGCCTGCACCGCTAACCGCTGGTTATCCCATCTTTCCTTTTCCCCTCCACCAGCGCAGCCCGTCACAGATGGCGGAGGTGCCCCAGACTCAGCCTTCAAGGGCCTGCAAATGTCTCAATGTTCGCATACGGCCACAGCTTCACCTGGAGAAACTCCCCGATTTTCTCATAGCTGCCGCTGCTGACTCGGGCTATGCACCGACGTACGTCGGTGACAAGGGCATCTCCATTGTAGGTCGCAGTGAGACCTAACTTTTCTTGATTTTTTTTAACTGTTCTTTCTTTCTCTTGAGGCTCATCCACAAGTCACTATGAGGACGAGGAAAATCGGCCCACCCATCGAGGACTCCTCTCGATGCATCCGATTCACGACGCTCACTTGTCTCCTCTGTCAGACGGTGGCATATCGTGTCCAGCAGCTTGTGGCATCCGATGTGGATATCCAGGAAGGCCCGTTGCTCCCCTCTCCCGACTGGGTAGAGCAGGAAACCCTCCTCAGTAGTTGTGGGTGGATTGAAGTGCACAAGGACTGTCTCGTGAGTGCTTGACTGGTTTCACCCCCCCTTTTCCACCCCCCCCGGCTGGAGCAATGTCAACAATTACTTTGGTTTCATTTGTCTCGTTTGTCATACGGGCGTGCGTGGCCGAGTTCTGCTTTGTCCGCCAACACAGCATGTCTTTTTTTGGGGGGGACATTCACTATTACTCTATGATGTTGACTCGTCATTGTTTTAGCTTGCGGAGGACGTTACGCGACTGTTGTCTTCGTCTGTGTATTCGTCTACTTTCGGCATCGCTTTACCTCAGAATATGGTTCCATCGGCGACACCGACGCAGCCAACTCACGAGAGTAATCAACAGTCTCCTGCGCAAGACACCTCCCCTGTTGGACCTTTCTTGTACAATTTGAAGCCACTCTTTCTTCCGGCACCTTTCGTACCCTCTCACCCCGTTTTTGCTCATCTATCGTCGATCGCTGTGAAGGCTTCTGAGCATCTCAGATCGTTAGCGGAGGAGCAAATAGCGGCGATCGTTCGAGATAAGTGTGCAGAACTGGAGCAAGCAGATGACAGACTACGACATGATGTGGAGGCTCTTTGGCGAAAGTTCGTTGAGACTATGGGTGAGGTGGAGAAGCAGTTAGGACCCAGAGCCGATGAGACGAGGAGGCGGGACAGTTCACGTGGCGTTTCGTTGTCAACATTTGGAGTCTCAGGGACGCCTCTGATCTCCATTCGGAATTTTGTGCCAACCCCAAGCAGAACGCCAAGAATGATGTCCGCATCATCCTCGCGTTCCAGGATTTCCTCTCTTTCAGCATCATTAGCGACCTCGGCATTCTACCATGACCGCATGGCTCAGGGACCAACTGAGCCGCGCGACCGGTCTCCAAGCGGCAGTCCCCGATCACCACCTCCGTACTCGTCTCACCCATCTTCGCTCGGCTCAGAGAGCCCGATTTCGTCATCGCTCGAAATTTCCCCTGGATTATCCCTGCGCAAGAGTTCAGACAGCGTCGTGCAACCTTTCAAACGAAGTATGGACGAAGCGAGGGACACAGCCGTCAGCTTTAGGTACTTTACGATCTTGGAAGCTGATGTGACTCGTGCACGTCAGCTGCAGGGTGCTTCCCAGCCAGACGCCAGAAGTGAAGGTGCTCCTAAGGCTGGTGAATCAGCTAGAGAGACTGGAAGTTCAAACACCGCGAAAGTAACCACGCCAGACAGGGTGGCCGAGGAAGCACACCCACCGGAGAGCTCTGATCGGAACACGATACCGCCTGCGGATGAGACACCGCGAAGGAGGAAGGTCAAGTTCGACATCAAAGCGGAAGTCGTCACAGGGGACGGAGTAAGCCCGAGAGTCAATGCTGAATCTCGGGAGAACGAGGGTAAGGGTTGTGGTTCTCGTCGTCTGTTTGCCGGGAATTGATAACACCCGTAGAGCTGATATTTGACTTGGAAGATTCAAGTAGCGGGCTCGAGGCTTCAGATGCCGCTCCCACCCTTCCATTCGCTGAGAATGCACAGGCACGATGTCGAGGACGTTCCCGTATTGCGAGCCTTGGGGCGTTGCCAGCGTCGCTGTCCTCTCTCCGGCCGAAGTCACTCCCGCCTTATTCTATCCTTCACTCCAAAGCCACCGAAGAACCCACGACCAGCGCATCAAATAACGGTGCCTTACCTACAATCCAACCCGCTCTACTGTTACAGGAAGCTCGATCCGAATACCCTGAACAACCCGATCCACAAGAAGAAGAGATATTGAAATTGGTCGCGGCAAATACCCCGAGTCATAGAAGTGCGTGGAAACGAAATAGTAAGGCGTGGAAACTGTTCGTGAGCAGACGGCGGAATGGCGTCCCTGGGGCCTTGATACCAGAGGAGACTGAGGATGGCTCTGGACAGGTGGCAGACACCGCGGATGGCAGTGACTGGGGTAGTTCGAGGGGTAAGTTTTACCCCTTGACGTTGATAATTGTGGCTCATGGAACAGACATACGATGGTCTTTGGGAGACGCCGGATTCCCCGCTTCGTTACCTATCGATATTGGCCCGTTATCTCGTCAGAGGGAGCCACTGTCGCTGGCGTCGTATCAGCCCCAAACATCGCTTTCAGATCGAGCAGGCAGTCGACGACATACTTCGTCAGCCACCCTGCGCAGGGCTTCGTATGCGGAACGAGATCGTTCCAGAGCTATAGATCCCGGTGCCCTCGACTTTATCGTAGGAGACGGGGAAGAAGCGGAGGATGACGAGAGTGACGAAGAGCCTAGCAAAGCGAACGTCGCGAACGAAGGACGGGGAAGACAGCGCGCGTTCAAGATCCTCCAGGCCCGAAGTAAGATTCCTGAGGAGGGCATGTGGATGAGTCTCGCATGAACTCCAATTACTGTTTCTGCTTGCAATCTCGTGTGTGTTAATGTGGCTTAGGTTGTGGCTTGGCGTGTAAACGTTTCTTTTTTGCTTTCTTTACATTATTCTATCAGTAATACCGTAGCTTTGCTTCATGTAGCATCGTCGTTGCAATTGTCGAGTATTACCCGTGCACTTTGTTATTATTCTGCAAATCCGGGTGCCTTGACTCCGTCAGGAAATTTATAACAGATTTCTTGATTGACGCTAGAATTTCCATGTTTTCACACACTTCTACATGAGAAAAGAAGTCATCCAGCAAGTTGTGAAATCACTGATAGCGTGAACGTGCACTTCAAGCTGATTGCAGGACCTTCCACTTAACCATCATGCATGAGATTGAGATCCTGGGACACCCCGCTGGGCTAATTCGGCCTTTTGGCAGCAATGACCCCTACGGTATATAAATGTGTCTAGAGATCATCTCTAACCGATCTGCATCGCTGGTTCAAGCCATATTATATGAGTAAGAATACGACGGGAGTCGCTTCATGTCACGGTGTTTCACTCGGACAGCTAGGGCAAGTTGGGAACGGGCACCCTTACGGATATGGGTTAGTGCCAGGGTTCTTTGTCCAGGATGATGGTCCAGAAAAAAAAAAGAGTACGTTGAAATGGTACACAAATGCACCCGCATTGAGACTGGCGCCCCTTTTTGCCCAAGTTTAGATTGATCTGGGGTCGCCCGTTCAACGTATTCACGTGTGCAGTGCGTCTACACGTGTCTGGCCTCGTGGACCTTCTAGATAACGTGGATGAGGAGATATGGCACAGCCGTGGGTACCGCATCTACCAGCGTATCCTTTTTGGCACTATGTGCGTGGTATTGGCTCTCCAGAAATCGGTGAGGTGGCCCTTTTGGATACTGATGTGATCTCTTCTTTGATATCAGATCGGATGCTGAAGCGAAACAACGATGAAGTTGACGCGCCTTACTAGGATATATGTGATATGATCTCCAGTTTCAGCGGGCCCACGGCTCACGGAATTGGGCGACCAGCATGCCCGAGATGGACCCATTCGGCGGCGTGGAAGAAGGAACAATGGTTTCCAGGAAAGTTTTTTACGCCAGTCTGTTGACTCGCGCGACGCAGACGAACCAGCTAACATTTGATGATTCAATCGTCCCCGGGCTCAAGGTGACCAACCATCGTTGAGGTGAGCTCGACGACCCACCTCCTTGAAAAACATCCCATGTTGTTGTGCGCTTTCATAGAACCTTTGGCATCTCTACCCCTGATAAACAATGTTCGTTCTCGGAAAGGCACGAGGAATTTTCAAAACACCTGTTTCAGGATGGTTCACCGAAGAGGATGCACTCTGGGCGTTGTTGAGGGTGGTAGGAGGGTGTTGGATGCAATATTCGATGATGACAAGGACCAAGGTGTGCACCGGTCGTGTGTTTACCTGATATCGGAAAGTTATGGTCATCGGTTAAGTTTATCACATGGCACGGAGGATTCTTTGGAGCACTCTTGAATTTTGTAAGGCACCGCTCTTCGAGTCTCCCAGCGGGAGGTAAGTCTCAGCGCTTGTCGATTAGCACACTTGACTGCGACCCCAACTAGTGTGCCGTCGTTTGCGTCCCGTAAGGGCAACACTTTATGACGCTCACGCTCATTCTCTTGAGGTTGCTTTCGCTTACCTTATCTCAGGGCAGTCCTTGCGTTCGCTCCTTCCCGATAGTTGCGATGATGTCAAGGTCAGGTGTGCGAGAAGTTATCGCAGGGTTAGCAAACGTTGGCAAGGAAATTAAATCCACTCCACCGTTGTATGAGGTTTGGGAGGAGAATGGCATCAGATCGGGGTTGTGGACCGTCATCACTGCCAACTGAGCTTACACAGAACAAGGAACGCAGTAAATCGAGACAAGAATGTGTCACGTTTGTGATGGAGCACGCGGAAGCGGGTACAACGTGCCCCGCGGCTCTATACGAATGCCGAGCGCGGTTCGTCCCGCATCAAGGCTGTGAGATATCGTTCTTCGTCGTTATTAATGTTGCGTTCTTGCTGTGAGAGCCGTGTATGTATGTTTCTTCCCTCCGATCATTTTCGAGGGGCCACAAGATCTCGTGCGTACCTTTGCTTGTATAGTGATGCTAGGGCTGAGCTACACCGCGCCATGTATGGCGGTACGTTGCCCTGTGGCCGAGCCACGTATTTCACGTGTCCGCACACCTCGGGCTGATTTGAAACCAAATAGCTCCGCATCCCGGCGTTGATGTATTCGCGCCCATACGTTCCTTCATATCTGGTGGATATTGGTGGGATGTACCTCGCAAATTGGGTGTACTCCTTAATAATTTGGCGCGCTTCTTGATTGAAACGGTCCTATCACCGGGAAATAACATGCACAGCATGGAGCAGCGCTATAACAGGAAGACCGCTTTGATGGCCCAGATAGGTGACGCGCTGTTCGAGGGACACATGCTCTAGCAGTGAAGAGGTACGAATGGATACGAACCTCATCTTTATATGGAATACCAGCGCGACAGTGCACAAGGATAGCATGAGATCCAACGATGTCATACAGAATGTCGCTATCCGGGCCACAACACCATTTTCAACGAAAAGGAAAGTGGAGTAAGTCGTCGAATAGAGGTCCCTGGAGGCATGTGGGACAGGGGTTTGTAAGGACCCGGTTTGGTTCCCTTCTATCGCCCCGGAGCCACTAGAGCTGCTCGCCAGTTCCATCTCCCGTCTCCACGGGACATAACGAGGTCGTCTAGTAATTTGCATGATCAGAACGAGCGACTGTCATCAGTGGTCTAGTTTGGACGATATGAAATCTTCCGTTGTTCACCTCTTCGACGTTGGAGTCAGCGGGCAGCTTTGGTCAAGGGCTATCATCCTACTCGATCCAATCGTGCGGCCGCTCCGCGAGGCTGTTCGCAATTCTCCAGCGGCGGCAGGCTTTTGTAGACGTCCCGGACAAGGGCGAGTGCAGGAAACAGTACTTTGGTTCCGCGTGGTACATATCTGAGGCATCGTTCCGGGATCTCCCCGAGACCCGTCGTGAACGCACTCGACGATGGGCCGCGACTTCTAAGGTCTGAGCGCTTGAGCCTTATGGTAGCCTTCTATATGGGGGCAACCCAGGGGTGCGTTACGGTATACCCCTGACTTCGAGTCCGAGTTAGCAGCCGGACCCCCGTTTTACTTGAGGCGTTACGGCCGGTGATTATATTTAGCGACGGAGTAGGTGTGGCTCCATTTTGTGCCGAGAGAGCAAAATGGAAAGTAGGTACAGTCAAAAAAGAAGAACTGCTAGCAACCGAGCAGCGTTATGTCCAGAAAATTAGGAACCGATTCCCCATTATGCGAAGTATGCGTGGAACACGATCAATCCTGCAACAGGCCCTCCAGAAAGGAGCAGTCTGGGATTTGCGCATACCTAGAATGAAACCGTCCCGTCAGCCTGTGCAAGCAGTGGATTTTAAAAGCGTGATGAATTACCGGAGACTGGTGGCGTGATCCAGAAATAGTTGGAGCGTGTGGGACAGACGGGGATGAAGTTGTGAGACTTGAAACGTGAACTTCTGCCACCTACACTCAGACCTGCTGCGATTGGACCATGGGAGTGATCCATGTGCGAGGTAAATTAACGTATACGCCAGTAACAACGTCGTCACGACGGCTGCTAGCCAAGACATTGGCAGTCAATTATCGACCGTCTGAGCATACCGAGAGGCGATGAATCACGTTTACGTTGGTGGGCTGTTTGACTCATGAAGGCCGGTGTGCCAGAAGAACACTGGAGATTTGTCCGCATTCACCGTCTTCGAACGGATCTGCAAGCCCAAAGTCAATTAGATAAGCCTTCAGCTTGCCAGACCTGGGAAGCAGGTTGTTATGCGGTTTAATATCTCTACGGAGGACACCCCTGTCGTGCATTTGTTCAATGATCCGAATCTGTACCTAGTCAACACAACCCACGTCCGTAGAGGGGCTGCTATTGCTCACCAATTGTCGACCGAGGGTATAAACCGTAGGAATGAGGAGTGATCCCCCCCGAAGAACACATAAACGCAGTCAAGTTTGCACCCGAGGAGCTCGAAAATTAAAATACTGTGTCCACGGAAACTGACAGCCTGATGAAAATTTGGTATCCCGTCGATGCCTCGGAGCGCGTTGTAAGGCAGCGATCTCGTTACAAGTGACGGCCGTGCCTCCGCATTCGACCTTGAATGCGACAACTTCCTTTGAGATTGTGTCTTCACCAGGTACAACAATACCTGCAAAACGTATCAAATTTCAAAGAGATGATTCAGACGTTGTTATCAACGATAACTAAGAGGGAACGCGCACCATAGTTTCCCCTTCCCCTCCAGGATTTAGCTCATATCGTTTCATAGCAACTTTCAAGGCGTATAAGAGGCCTGAAATGTTGCCGTTACACATCTTTACCACTGAGTGTGGTTATGGTGTGAGTGATTACTTAAAACGAACCGCGAGAGACGTAACGCAGGTGTTCCGGGAGCCTTTCACCATGCCAGGATTCCCATGCAACGGTCGAGGCCAGAGTCTCTTCAAAACTTGAGAGCTTGAGGGAGCTCCGTCATGCCCAGGAGTGCATCGCCACCCCGAGTCCCTTATTAGGGAAGCGGCTTATTGTTCCCACGCTCAATATTCGCTGAAACCTTAAGTCGTCGAAGGCCCATTTTAGAGTATGTTACCATTGACCAAGTACCGGTACATGGACATTGACTACCAAGAAACAACTCGTAATACTGATCCAAGAGAGCTATCTCCACAGCATAGTGGTGGAATACGCTTATGACCTCGTCCCGTCACTCTCATTTGATCTTGATCATTCTTACTCTTACTGCCCGAGGTGCCGGTGAAGAGTTGCTTGCAACTCGGGTTCTCCAGAGCCTGGTAGAACGTGACCAAATTGGCCTTGATCCCAGCCTCTAGTTAGGGAATCGGGTTGAGATATACGATACAGCTGAACGGTCGCGTTGGCCCGTCCCTGGCACGCATAGCACAACAAAGAGCCCGCTTGGTGGAACGGCGCGCCGGACCAGTGACATTCCCAGAGTCCTCTGTATTTACCACACAATTAGCCACACCAACCGAGTCGAATATCTTGTCAACCATGGTGGTGACATGGAGAAAGTCGTACTGGACCCCTGGTGTTGATAGAATCACTCGGGGTGCTTGTACATCTCGAAGAAACTCCGTGCGTCGCCCAAAAGGTCGGGCGTGGTGTTCGTCATATTGTTGCTCACGACGAAGGCGAGAGGTGGTCGTTTCGGCATATGCAGCCAGGTAGCGGGGGTATCGAACGAAGAGGTCGGCTTGCGTGCGGTGGAGTCGTTGGTGCGGAGGGCGTTTTGCAGGAACACAGATTCGGCAGTGGTGAAGCCATGAGGTTGACAGCATGTTTGAGCTGTGAAGAAGACGAGGAATGTAGATATGGTGACTACCTGACCGAACAAGGTTTCGTTGAGACTGTAGTTGTTACCGAAATGATAGTCTCCGCGAGTGGTGCTAACATCACCTAGAGTTGAGAATCTACAATAATGGTCAGCGCATGGTCCTGGGGAAGACTTAAGGTGTCCGTTGTCGTGAGAGAGACAGGGAGATTAAGAACGTTCAGGGTTTTCGAGGGTGTTAAGCATGAGACCTAGCCCATCGTCTTCAATCGTGTTTGCACCAAGGGTCATCCCCTACCGCATAATTGATGAACGCAGCCAAATACGATCCCAATTTGAAACCTGCAAGTTTCAGATTGAAATCTGGATGAATATCTGCGTGCCATGATCTACATACCTGCTAGGGCAGCGTTAATAACCTCAGCAGGAGTGGCCACACAGTTACGGTTGAGATGGTCTGCAGAAGAACCATGTTCTTGGGTAAGTCGCGTCACCGGGAACTCTGGCTACTTATTCCATGGGACCAGGGTGTTCAATCCCGGGCAGGGACCGCAAATGTTACCTGACCGATCAGGGTATGGGTGGACCGTGTTGTACACCGACTTTTCGGACGTGTTCTTGATGGGAGGTGGAAGAGGTTGTGCACCAGGTGTGCTACTAAAAGTTTGCGCTACAGCTCGGACCTCTTCGACAGGCTTGCAAGCGAACGATATTCGGGGGAGTTCGCCGTGTAGTTATGAGTAGAACCCATAGAGGCAAAATCGACCACCGATGTTCTCTATGTGTCCAAGGTGGCAGATTGGTTTGGATCAGCGGTTGCATCAAGCTTCCACTACAATGTGAATTACTCAAGTATTTTCATCATGAACCAGCCAACCGCGACGGCGTGTTCTATGTGTGCATCAGTCCAACACCACCCCGATAGTTTATGGCTCACCGGCAATTGTGTCCACCCCGTGCAGTACTGTTTCGTCGTCATGTTGTTGATTCCGGATCGCCCATCGCAAACGATCGGTTTCGGCTCTCCTGTTCTGTCCGTTTCGCCCATTTCATTTGATCGAGCTATCTTCTCTCCACGGTTTCATGCACCCTCTCTGATCAGCACTTTTGTCGGCGTCGCCGGTGCCCAGTAACCAGAGACTTTGTCTGCATAGCATGATAGCAGTCAGTTGTGATCCAGGGTCCTGGGAAACCGCTGGAGTGGTGCAAATATTTATGATGATGATCGATTTGCGCAACGCCAAGTCTCCAATGTCGTCGGCCCTCACACCCAGAAGTCAGTACTAGTGCCGATATGCAAATGCTCGTCTCGCCGCACTGGCGAGGACATGCAAAACGTTCAAAAGAGCCGGCATTAGATATCAACAGAGCGACTTGACACCCGGGCCCCTGGTACTACGATGTCTCCCCGAAGTATCATGGACGAGATCTGATTACTCCCCTCAACCACATGAAAGTGACCACCCTCCCACTTCCCAACCATGTCCAACCCTGCGGAGGGACCGTACTTGGCTACACGACAACGAACTATCCTGAGTTGACCTGGGGACCCTTTACGGGTGGAGAGAGCGTCATAAAGAGATTGTGCATCGGCAATGGGCAGAAGAGTCGTCCGGTCTTCCATCTGTGACAAAAGTAGGATGCGATCCAACTCCAACTCCTCCAATACAGGTACAAGTAGGCGATCTGGTCCTCGATTAGCGTATCCACCTTCATCCTCTGTGTGACCGTGAGGGGTGAGGTCGGTGGCGGAGAGAGCGGGAGCTAGGTCTGGCATGTTGCCGCAACTCAGTCTGAGGTGCTTTAGCTCTTGAAAGTGTCCCAATGTCTTGTTCCAAAACGTCGACGAGAATGGGGGATTGAGGGCGTGAACGGTCTGAACATTTGTCCACGGAATGGAGCAACAAATGTCACTTGTGATGTAATCCTTATCGCGCTTCGTCATCGATTGGCTGTAATAGACGATGATCTGGAAAGGAATGTTGCTGTGCGATTCCCATTCCGTTTGTGACATGTCAAGGTAAGAACGACAATCACGGTCCGATGTACTGCATGTGAGTCCCACCATTTCCTGCATGAGATCGACGACTAATGAGCGAATCGTCAAGCTGGATGGTCCCCGATCGTCGGGCACGTTGAATCTTTGTGTAAGGGATGAAGAGAGTAGGGTATGATCATCAAGGGAGAAACCCTGTTCAGAACGACATTGTAGCCTGACTTGAGTATTCAACGGAATGTTTACACAAGACAGCATTGCGACGACAGTCGAAAGTGGAGCGATGATCAGAAGGCGAGAAAGATGGGGTAAATCGATTTTCTGGAAGGTAGGGAACATCGCGCTAGAGATGAAACCAGTGGCACTAGCAAGTGCATCATCGAGATACAGATATGTGAGCTCTTGCATACAGCCAAGGGTGGCTAGGAACTCCACGGTGTTTTGCTGAACCGAGTCAGGAATGCAGCGCAGACTGAGGGTTGTCAAACCACTGAGCTTGAGCGAATACCATTGCACCGGACAGCTCGTGAGCTCGAGCGTATGGAGGGCTGGCGTGTCTCCATCGAATAGTACCGAGGGCCACTGCCACCTCCAAGCAACTTCAGCCATAGGTATATGCGGGGTTTGAAAGCGAGGAGCAGGTGGGGAAAGTTTGGAAAAGAAACCGTGGCGACTGCCCGCCACCGGAATGTGAAGGCGGAATTCCTGGATGCGCTTTCCATGGTTCATTATTTTCTCCAGAAAGCGCAACTCTGCATGTGTTGGGATCGAATATTTCCAAATGAGGTGTAGCCTCAAGGACGCCTGCTTCGATCTGGCCAATAACTCATCCGTCCAGCGCGGTGACGTTACAAAGAAGTAGGTCCAAAGAGTTGGACAGTTCAGAGCGACATTGCGCCAACGGTGGCTGACGTACGAGACGTTGACCCAACCAGGCGGACTTTGTGCGGGACTACCACAGGCGCGATAGTGGTCGCTAGCGCAATGGATGAATACGATTTCGAGGATTTCAGTCGGGAGTAGGTTGATCAATCCAGACTTTAACGTAATGGTCTCTTTATCCGTGGGCGATATAGGTGCGGTCGCGGTGTCGCACGTTGGGAGAGATGAAGCCGAATGTGGGTTGTTGACGTTCGTCATTCGGCGGGATTTACGGGCAGGAACAAGAGCGCGACACTTGAAGATGGATCAGCATCTGCCATCTGCATCATTACTCGACGACGTACGGCGTTGAGAGGCAGCGGTGCTAGTGACATGGACGCGTATGGTGATTGTCGGAGTTTCGGCTTTTATTCGTGTGATGGAACCCTGCAGCGCCCCCGCAGGACTTGTGGTCGTCGATATTGGACTCGGCGTCCTCGATACCTTCGAAACAAGTCCTCATTCTCGGCCCGCCCTCCGCTGGAAAATCCATCCTTACCTTCGCGTTCCTCCAGAATCCCACCGCAGATCACAGCAACGACCCGCCGCGCGCAGATTTCGCACTCGGATATGACTGGCCGGATGTCTGAGACGAGGGGGAGGAAGATATGTCTGTCTTGCGCGCGATGGCGAGCTGGTGTTTCTGTTTGTAGATACGTTGGCTTGACTGTCCGTGCCTTCGCATGCGAGCGCTTATACGGCCTTGTTGCCTCACTTCTTACCCCCGCGGACGGCGAGAAACATGAACGACGTGCGTATTCTTTTTCGCCGTGTTGTCGTCAGGGTGGGACTCAGATTCTGGAACGGTGCGTAGTGCAGGCACATCTACAACACTACACAGAGCCGTCCGCCGACGCATTGCCCGCCGCGTCAGAGTTGACCTCGAATACGGTGTTGCCGTTGGGTCCTGGAACCTCACACACAATTCATCTGGGGTTCCGATCATCGTCGTGTGTACAAAGGCAGATTTGATTGATGAAGGGAGCGATCTCGTTGGTACTGATGTATCAGGGTTGGGTGCTATGGTAAAAGGTAAGGGGGGTGAATGGGAAGAGCAGACCGATGGCGTTATGCAAGTCCTCTGTACGATATCTAAAATGTACATACGTCATCTGTCTTCGTTCGCGTCGTGATACCCCAACTGGAATGATTAGATGGCGCCGCCCTATTTTATGAGACCCCTCAACCAAGTACCCTCAATGTGCTTCGGCAGTACACGCTGCGTGTCTTGTTCACGCCTCCAGCGCCGTCTCCTGGAATGGTCACTGGAACGGAGACATCCGCATCGATACGAAACCCATTTCTGTTCCACCACAGACCGAACACAGTCGACCGTGACCACATCGTCGCCCCTGCTGGTTGGGATAGTTGGGGAAAGATTGGTGTTTTACGGGAAGGATTCGAGGCGCGGGTGTGGGGCGAGGCATGGGACACGGACCTTGCAGACGCATCAGAGACGAAGGATGCGGGCGGTGCAAAGAGAATGTACCGAGCCCTGGTACCTGACCAAGGCGCAAAGCTGAGCTCCGTCTATCAGGCTGTCGTTGCGTTTTCGTTGTTTCTGCCCAAAGCCCCCTCGCCGTTGCCCCCATTCAATGCGCCGATGGCGGAACAAGCGTTTCTTGTGAAGCATTACGACGAAAACTCGAAGAAACCGGATCGATATCCACGTAGTGCGTTCCGCGATCCCACAGAGACCGCGACTGCCGGTATCGTCGGGCCCCTTGGGAGCAGTAGCTTCAGCCCGCCGACCGCGGAGAAGGCGCTTGCGGATATGGAAACCGATTTTGGGAGTGGCAGTGCGATGAGTGCGAATGTGAACGGAGATGCTGCGCGACGACTGTCACGAGGAGGTGCTCGGCCTACTGTTTGACGCTCTAAATAATGATGGGCGGCTGCTGTTTGAGTATCAGAAATCAAATCGGAGGCATCTAGTACCCTAACCGTGGGTTTTCATACGTTGCTTCTAGTTTATCAACTGACCTATCCTGCAGGACGGCGTGCAGATCCCCGGCGATCCTGACCTCCACCCCGAATGTACAGGGGAAGAGCAAGGGAAGGAGGGAGCCCCTGAACCCGGGGACCAGTCACAAGATGTCCTCAGTCCCTCAGGCGGTGCATCGCACACCGACGAGATCGACGAAATGGTCATCACGAGTACCGAGTTCATTTAGGTAGGCATCCGAGTGACAGATGTCGCTCTTGGCCTTAGATGAATCCCCGCCGGCTTTTACGCCGTGGAGCACCACAGTGGCCTTGAACGGAGAACTGAAAACAAACGTTCATCAGTGAGTCACGATGTCGTCCAATGGAATGGGCCGATCTCAATGTCTTGATGGAGTTCGCAGGTCGTCGGATCCGTCGGCCACCGCTTGTCTTCAGGTGTATGTGTCTTTCGAATTGCAGCCCACGTCGGGTGCTGGGGAGCAGCTGCGAGAGGTGACAATATTACCGTGGAGCAACTATTGGACTGCAGTGCAAAAGACGTTCGTGAGTGGGATGGAGTTTCAGTCTATGGGTCTGGATACTCACGCAATAGTAGCGTTTATCCTCCTCCCAATGGATCCCCCTGCTCATCCATTTTGGTAACTGCCAAACGTTGGAGGAGCGAGAGCCATGATTCATCAGCGTCGAAGGTCATTGCCCCCTATTGCGTGAGTAGGCGACTGGTGTCAACACGCTCGTTAATCAGTGTATGTCATAGTCAACCACAGAATCTCTCGACGGGCTAGAAGACGCAATAAATTAGGGTCACAGGGCACTCTCACGTTACCGAAAGCATGGGGAGAAGCTGGACCTGGAGCGTACTATTGAACAATTTGGGTCAGCGCTCAGTCGCTGGGCCATCCTTGTACTGCGGCCGCTCAGCCACGTTGCTTCAGCTGGCCGCAGTGCATTTCGCGCAATTTGAAGGAGAGAAGTCTATTGGAGAACTTCCCGTCTATTAGGACTTACTAGTAGAACTACATACCTTTCACTGCATTACCTTGTTTATTCACAAGTCGCTGGGGGAGGTAGTGGCTGTGAGGAGCTAACCTGTGGAAGTTTCTTACTATATAAATATCTATGATCGGAAAGCCGCCATCGCGCTCATTCCAATTCTCTTCCCTCAGGTCTTGTATAAGTACATTCGACTGGAGGTAAGACCCATATCCACACCCTTTTATCCCATTGACCCACCACATTAGCATTAGTTCACTCCTTTCATTTGGTCGATCGCCTTCCAGTCGTTCCAACAAAATTGAGCACAGACTGAGGCATTGCTGCGTGAGGCGATGGATCTCAGCATTACAGAATCGTCGGCGGAGCAGAATTCGGCTGTACGCTCAACGGACGGGAGCCCATGGATTTTGGGTGACCAGCTCTTGGACCGCTTCGAACGACTCGGTAATCTAACCGACCTACAACAGGCAATCGCAGTTTTGGAGGAATTGGTCAGGTCTACTTCTATCGAGGATGACCGATACACCGCAGCGCTAGGGAATCTGGGTTTGGCTTTACGATATCGGTTCAATCACATTGGGAAGCTCAGTGACCTCGAGGAGGCAATTTCGAGACAAAGGGATGCTGTGGAGCCTCACTCCCCGTGACCACCCTCACAAGCCCCTCCGTCTTAGTAGCCTCGGCAACTCCTTGCGAGCTCGTTTCGATCGCGTCAGGGAACTCAGTGACCTTGAGGACGCAATTTCGAGGCAAAGGGATGCAATTGAGCTCACTCCGCATGGTGATCCTCACATGCCCAGGCCGTCTTAACAACCTCGGCAACTCCTTCCTCGCTCGTTTCAAGCGCGTTGGGGAGCTCAGTGACCTCGAAGCCGCGATTTCGACACAAAGGGATGCTGTTGAGCTCACTCCCCACGGTCACCCTCACAAGCCCGGCCGTCTTGGCAGTCTTGGCAACTCTTTCCTCGCTCGTTTCCAGCGGGTTGGGGAGCTCAGTGACCTCGAGGAGGCAATTTCGAGACAAAGGGATGCTGTTGAGCTCACTCCCCATGGTCACCCTGACAAGCCCAGCCTGCTTAACAACCTCGGCAGCTCCTTCCTCGCTCGTTTCAAGCGCGTCGGGGAACTCAATGACCTCGAGGGCGCAATTTTGAGACAAAGGGATGCTGTTGAGCTCACTCCCCATGGTCACCCTCACAAGCCCAGCCTTCTTAACAACCTCGGCAACTCCTTGCGTGCTCGTTTCCAGCGGGTCGGGGAGCTCAGTGACCTCGAGGACGCAATTTCGAGACAAAGGGATGCTATTGAGCTCACTCCAAATGGTCATACCGACAAGCCCAGCCGTCTTAGCAGTCTTGGCAACTCCTTCCTCACCCGTTTCGAGCACGTCGGGGAGCTCAGCGACCTCGAAGATGCAATTTCGAGACAAAGGGAGGCTGTTGAGCTGACTCCGCGTGGTCACCCTCACAAGCCCGACCGTCTTAGCAGTCTTGGAAACTCCCTCCTCACTCGCTTCCAGCGCGTCGGGGAGCTCAGTGACCTCGAGGAGGCAATTTCAAGACAAAGGGATGCCGTTGAGCTCACTCCCCACGGCCACCCTCACAAGCCCGGCTTTCTTAACAACCTTGGTAACTCCCTCCTCGCTCGTTTCCAGCGCGTTGGGGAGCTCAATGACCTTGAGGACGCAATTTTGAGACAAAGGGATGCTGTTGAGCTCACTCCCCATAGTCACCCTGACAAGCCTGGCCGTCTTAGCAACCTCGGCAACTCCTTTCTCATCCGTTTCCAGCGTATCGGGGAGCTCGGTAACCTCGAGGACGCGATTTTGAGACAAAGGGATGCTGTTGAACTCACGCCACATGGTCACACTGACAAGCCCAGCCGTTTTAACAACCTTGGCAACTCCTTCCTCGCTCGTTTCGAGCGTGTCGGAGAACTCAGTGACCTTGAGGATGCAATTTCAAGACAAAGGGAGGCTGCTGCGCTCACTCTGCATGGTCACCCGGACAAGCCCGGCCTGCTTAACAACCTCGGCAGCTCCCTCCGAGCTCGTTTCGAGCGCGTCGGAGAGCTCAGTGACCTCGAGGCCGCGATTTCGACACAAAGGGATGCTGTTGAGCTCACTCCGCATGGCCACCGCGATAAGCCTGGCATTCTTGGCAACCTTGGCAACTCCTTCCTCGCTCGTTTCCGGCGTGTTGGGGAGCTCAGTGACCTCCAGGATGCAATTTCGAAACTTAGGGATGCTGCTGAGCTCACTCCGCGTGGTCACCCTGATAAGCCCCGTCTGTTTAACATCCTCGGCAGCTCCTTCCTCGCTCGTTTCCAGCGCGTCGGGGAGCTCAGTGACCTCGAGGAGGCAATTTCGCGACAAAGGGATGCTGTTGAGCTCACTCCGCATGGTCACCCTCACCGGCCCGGCCTGCTTAACGACCTCGGCAGCTCCTTCTTTGCTCGTTTTGAGTACGTCGGAGAACCCAGCGACCTCGAGGCCGCGATTTCGACACAAAGGGGTGCTGTTGAGCTCATTCCTCATGGTCACTCCGATAAGCCCAGCTGTCTTGGTAACCTCGGCAACTCCTTCCTCGCTCGTTTCCGACGCATCGGGGAGCTCAGTGACCTCGAGGAGGCAATTTTGAGACAAAGGGATGCTGTTGAACTCATTCCGCATGGTCACCCTGATAAGCCCCGCCTGCTTAACAACCTCGGCGGCTCCTTCCTCGCTCGTTTCGAGTGCGTCGGAGAGCTCAGTGATGTCGAAGATGCAATTTCGAGCCAAAGGGATGCTGTTGAGCTCATTCCGCATGGTCACCCTCACCAGCCCAGCCTGTTGCACAACCTCGGCATCTCCTTTCTCACTCGCTTCGAGCGCGTCGGGGAGCTCAGGCGACCTCGAAGACGCAATTTCAAAACAAAGGGATGCTGTTGAGCTCACTCCGCATGGTCACCCTCACAAGCCGGGCCTTCTTAACAACCTCGGTAGCTCCTTTCTTGCTCGTTTCGAGCATGTCGGAGAGCTCAGTGACCTCGAGGACGGTATTTCGAAACAAAGGGATGCTGTTAAGCTCACTCCGCAAGGTCACCCTCACAAGCCTGGCCGTCTTAACAACCTCGGCAGCTCCATTTTCACTCGTTTCAAGCGCGTCGGGGAGCTCAGTGACCTCGAGGAGGCACTTGAGAGACAAAGGGATGCTGTTGAGCTCACTCCCCAAGGTCACCCTGACAAGCCCCTACATCTTAGCAACCTCGGCAACTCTTTCCGAGCTCGCTTCGATCGCCTTGGGATGCCGAGTGACGTTGATCAGGCAACTTATCTATATTCCTGTGCGGCGTCCGCCCCCACCGGCCCTATTAGTCTTCGATTTCGTGCATCACGCAAATGGATATCATGTGCACGGCATATCCACCACGACTCCCTCTTTGATGCTTGTTCTGTTGCCATTACCCTCCTTCCTCAACTCGCGTGGATTGGCCTCCCACTTACAGACCGTTATCGTGAACTCGCGCGTGGTGCGGATGTGGTTCGGGAGGCGGCAGCAGCAGCTTTGGATTTGGGATTCCCGGAGACTGCTGTGGAGTGGCTTGAGCAAGGACGATCGATTGTTTGGGGAGAGCTGTCTCAGCTCCGCAACTCTCACGAAGAATTGTCGTCTACTCATCCAGATTACGCCCGTAGACTTCGGGAACTGTCTGCTGCACTAGAACATGCCAGTACGACTCGCGAAAGATCTTTGTCCGCACTTTTGGAACCGGCTCAAAGTTCGCTGGCAGCGTATCATGCGATACGGTCCTTGAAAGTGGAAGCTGATAGCCACCGTGCGCTCGCGATCGAGCGAGATAAACTTCTCCACCAGATCCGAGGCTTTCCTGGTTTCGAACGATTCCTCCTCCACAAAAAATTCTCTCAGCTCCGAGCTTCGGCCCATTCCGGACCGGTGGTCATACTGAACGCTGCAAAAACCCGCTGTGATGCACTGATTGTTCTTGGTGACGTTGATCATGCAATTCACGTCCCGCTTCCCAATTTCACTTTCGAGCGATCTACGTTTCTTCGGAACATGCTGGAAAAATTGCTTGGTCATTTTCGTAACATACACCCCGACGAAAGGGAGGGCAAGCCTGTAGCTTCTCTACAGGGCGGTGACTGCTGTGACACACGGTCGGACGAAAGGGAGGGGAATACTGTAACGCGAGCTGGCATCAACTGGGAATCTCTCTTGTCCAACTTGTGGAAGGGTGTGGTTAGACCAGTCCTGGGTGCCTTGGCTTTCAAAGTACGTCATGTCATGTCACTTGAGTTCACAGCTGATCCATTCATCTGTCTCCGAACAGACACCTGGGGACCCATCACGTATTTTCTGGTGTCCGACTGGCCCATTCATGTTTCTTCCTATCCATGGAGCGGGTCTCTATGACACTCAGCATGCGCAACCTGGGCACAAAGTTTCTGACTTTATTGTGTCGTCATATGCCCCCACTCTCAGCATTCTCACGCTGCCACCCCAATCCAGTACCCCGCCTAGCAGCCATCTCCGCCTCCTTACCGTCCGCCAGCCGCCCTCAGATGGACTATCCCACCTTCCAGGTGTGGCCGCCGAGTTGACACACATCAGGGAGATGATTAGGGACTCGCCTTCAGCACACGCCACCCTCGTGGAATCCTCTGACGGTACAGTCGAGGAAGTGCTTTCACTGATGAAGGAGGCAGACTGGGTCCATTTTGCATGCCACGGAATCCAAGATGCCGCAAGTCCGACTACTAGTGGACTTTGTCTCGCCGATCAACGCCGGTTGAAACTTCGTGACATTATTGCGGTGTCACGTCCCCAGGGAGGGCTCGCCTTTCTCTCCGCATGTCAGACGGCGATGGGCTACGAGCGTCTCTCTGATGAGGCTATCCATATCACAGCGGGAATGTTGTTTGCGGGGTACGGGGGAGTCATTGGGACGATGTGGTCGATCAGTGATAAGCTTGCGCCCGGTGTGGCTAGGGACGTATATAGGCAACTGTTTCAGAACGACACGAGGCCGGACTATCGGGAGGCTGCACGAGCACTGCATGATGCTATTGGGCGTCTTCGACATAGCAACGCGTCGTTCGTCGAGTGGCTTCCATTTATCCATGTGGGTCTTTGAACATTTTCAGTTACGTATGTCTTCTACTTGTGACCGTATTGTATGCCTGCAAAGTGACACCCGTGTATTATAACCGAGTTACAGTGCCAAATTTCCACAGCATAGCATGTGGTTCAGAACCCCCCTGGGCAGGAGGGTCTATTTCACCCTATTAATACCCACCAGCCCCGCTCTTGCTGTGCTCCAAATTGTGACCATCGACGATGCAGCTTCGACTGCCATAGTGCCCCAGTGTTGGCACAATGGGTCACACTGGAATCACGGCAATAATTGTACAGCTAGCTTCGCTAAGCCGGATCCCTCATTGGCGTATAACGCCACCTTCATTCAAGTGTGTAGTGGCTACACACGAGCCGTATCGAAATTCTTTTACGGGTATGCCCTCCGATCTTCCAAGACTCAGTTGCCTTGATGAGTATTCTATACGGCAGGATGTGCCCTGTATATATTCTTTATCATCGCAAATAGTGTACCTCGCGGGTGTCGACTTCCTGCTGGACCGGGATTTTGTACATGTAAGTAGCATTCGGGTTTGAGAGCGCCGCGCTGCTCGACGTTTGGCAAAGTGGAAAGTGTTCCTTTGCAGATCTAGCAATGGAGACAAGGAACAGAACGCACTCACGGGAACCATTATCACAATACGGTAACTGGGTCGTGACCGGTAGGTCATGCATTCCACCACTGTATGACAACCTGTCAGCGTCGTTCAGTCATCAGCGACACGATTATTATAGCTGAGGCCTAGGGATGATACATATACTAACCGTAGACAACATTACAGTGTAGCAATTCGATTTACGCACCGACCAGTGCTCGCGTATCTTCTGGTCATACGGCTACGGTCCCCACGAAGGAATGTTGCAGATTGCGACGAAACAACATGCGAACGGGCAAATGTCACGAAAAATTTGCCCGCTGACTCGACTGTGTAAGGTGAGAGCGGGCATGCGAGGACTTGGAGTCAGAGACAACCCCAACCTGAAGTTGGACCACTCTAAGATTTGATCTAGAACATACGCATATCCACGCACGAGCACTTGTTAGGTGAAACCTACTCCAAGGCTGGCCATGACTAGTAGAAGGAAGAGCGAGGATCTTTCCTGTTTGGTGGTCTGTTGGTTGCCAAGATGAGAGTTTCCACTCGGACCACTCCGGGACCTTACATAATCACGTCGTAAACATGGGTCTCATTCGGGGTCTGTGTGGACCTACTCGGGTCCCATTACCACAGGATGGCTACTCTTGTATTCAGTGACTATAGATGCTCGTGCGTCTCTTATCTGAAAGGTCCGCGATCGTCCCCTCCAGACCGTCCATTGCTACGCCGAAGAGTTGGAACGAAAACAGTCCACAAGATTGAGCGTTGAGATCCATGGGCACACGCCGTTACACTGTTCGTACAGATCGCTTCTGACGCAGAGCAACTGATGGCCCGCCAACATCTTTGCACCAGACCCTACGCGGATTCTTCCTTCAAGACGATCCCGAATCACAAGTGGATGGTGTACGTATACTCGTTCAACACGTGAGTGTAGACGATCGTTGATCCGATCTTCTGCCATCACAGGCCGTAAGCGCTCAAGCGTCGCGCCCTTGTCGAGGACTCGATCATGTGTTCTAGATACCTCCTCGTTTCGGGCTCAAGGACGACAGTGACAGTCGCTGGGTGAAATTCAAGGAGGAGATCGAACGACTCAACGCGAATGCGCCATCGGGGACGCAGCACACGGCCGTCTTTGTTGGGAGGCATGGCGAAGGATACCGTGCGTCCCCCACCCACATTCTTTGGTCTCGGAGTAGACGATTACCGTCAGATAACGTGGCGATGGAAAAGTATACCACAGAGGCATGTCACAACTGCCACGTTTGTGACTACTAAACTCAGGCTGACGGCAATTTCCACAGGAGTGGATAAGGCAAGCTTGATTATTGGTGTACAGCGCTCTCTCATGCCCACGACACCGCGTCAGCTGGACAAGGCTGAATGGCGATGGAGAGCTTGTGTGGGGGCGTAAGTAACACCGCACGAGCTGTGTGTCACGTCCGAGCTTTAGTCACCGATCACAGCCGATCCTGAGCTCACTGAGCTGGGTATAGAGCAAGCGAAAAACGCCCACCAAGCGTGGAAGACAGAACTCGAGTACAGCATCCCTCTTCCAGAGAAACTGTATAGCAGCCCCATGCGCCGCGCAATCAAGACCAACCAGGTCACCTTTGAGGGTTTGCTGAGGCCGGATCTCAAGACCACTATCGTAGAGGTGGGTCGCTCGTTGAGACCTGAGTGAGGTTTGCATGCTCAGCCTGTAATCCCAGAACATCCGCGAAAAGAACTGCGTGTCTACGTGCGATAAGAGACGCAAAAAATCGGAGATCGCGAACGACTTTCCTGATTATTTGTTCGAGGAAGGGTTGACTGAAGAGGACGAAACCTGGGACCCCGAGCTCCGAGAAACATATGAAGAGGTTGATATCCGTGCCAAGAAAGTACTGGATATGATATTTGACAATGACGAGGAACAATGTATGTTCAGAACGTTCTCCGTGGTGTTGCACACAGTAGGATGACTGCTCTAGTTATTTCCATCACATCGCACCACGCATTTATCGATGCTTTCCTGCGGGTCTGCGGTCACCGTCCTTGGGCACTTCCAACTGGAGGCGAGTACTTGTCAACCCTAGTCTGAAGAAGCACTGAGCTGTTCACCAGGTGTTGTACCGATTGTTATAAGAGCTGATCGTTGAGATGAAAGTTACATGATGTATGGGGTGAAGTTGTGTACTAGTACATAAAACGATATCGAGACAAGGTCCTTCTATTGCGACCTGCCATACGTTCCAGTGAACTTGAATTCTCCGCTGTCGGACCACCGAACATTGACATGCGACCCGGTGATATACAGGTAGTCATACCTGTCGGTAGCAAGTGGGAAATAGCGTAGAGCTGATTGGGAGGGAACTGACCTGACAGAAGCTTGGATTCCTCCAAACAGGTCACTGAACTCGGCGACAGGTATCTTGTGCATCTTGAAGTTGGGGGGGCCGCCTAGCCCCAGGAGGGTCCCAAAGACCAGCGGATTAGTGCACACGCCGTCATAGACCCACTTGGCAGATCCGGTCTTACACGAAGGCTTCCACTGATGTATTACGGCACGATGGATCAGATGCCATTGTCCGCCCAAATACGGAAGGGGCTCACCGCCATCTGCTTCGTGATGCCACTGCTGGCGGCCTTGCGGAGTTTCGCGACAGCAGCCTCGAGTGCCTCTGGTGTCATCGTCTTTGGCACCGGACCAGCTTGGGAGGCCTCTTCTTCGAGATCTCTCGCATACTGCGCGAGTTTGACCAGATTCCGACGCACGGCCTCGTCATCATCTACTATCGGGTACGTGTCTGGTTTGGCGAGGATCGCCTTCACAAGCGATTGGACATCACTACGGGAGATGGTACGTGGTTTTTTGGAGCTAGACGCGCCATCGTTGGTGTCTGTGGCTTTGCGTTTTCCTGCCACCATGATGGCGCGTGAGAATTTGTATAAGAAATGAGAAGCGGAGAAATCGGTTCTGCGCGTTTATAGCGTGACGGGGCGCGTCGTCGCGTGTCACGACCCAAATACGCGTCGTGGTCACGCGATGCGGAACAACTGGAAGCGTGGAGGTTTAGGTAGTGACATAAAGTGTAATTCGGTATTGTTCTGGGGCTACTTCGGAGGAGCGTGTCTACGGTGCATGCACCAGACGTAACCGCTGGCCCCTCGTGGGGTGACACGAAATCTCTTTGACGTAGCTGCCGTTCGAAAAGCAGTATGGTGGTTATACCCACCCACAGAGCGGAGGAGCTAGACCAGGAACATTGGATATACTCCACAGCACAGGGCTGAGCCTCGGCCATTCCATTCCTAATGGAGTCGACGGATTGGTGTCATACACTGGCCAGTTACAGTGCATGGTGGGTGCGGCCGGAGGGCGAGCCACGACTATGATAATTGACGAGGCCAATGAGCTAATAATATGGTTGTACGGCTGGCCCTTCCTTCGATTCCGAAGACGGAAATTATGAGGACCCTCTGCCTGGAGTTCCATATTTATGTGGTAGTCCGTGTGTTGCTCAACGACGCGAGTCAACCACTGCGCCAGATTGCCCGCGCGGATCATAGCGGACTCCTATTGGTCACTGAAGTTTTGTTCGGTGAAACAAAGGCAATCGATGATTTGAACTGGGGAAACTGTATTGTCACTGCAGAGTCTAGATTAGCCGCATCAGAGAAGCGGTTGCTCAGCGTCAACTTGAGACACTGTCTAATAGAATTAATTGTCCGAAGGCGGATACAGTATCTATAAGCGCAGTTCAGGCTGAGAAACGACTGTAGGGTGAATCTGAAATGCGAATCCCTTGTCTCACCGGGGTCTATGGGGGTATTCGAAACGGGGACCATGCCAACAAGGCCAAAGAATTACCAAGGAAGTCTCCAATGGAACGCAGCCGAATTCCCTTGATCTGGCTCGTGCGGCTGGAAATGGGTTCCTCTCCAGCGTCCACACTGCATGCGCCACAGAGGCAGTGTCACTGTCCACAACAATGAGCCCATGACGCCAACCAAGGGCAATAAAGCTACGTACTTGAATTATTATTTCACACGAGGAAATCAATTCTATATTGCAGTGGCGTGGAAAGGTATCCCAAATAAGGAAATGCCCTCTGCCCAGCCCTGTACCCGAACCCTCTGCCCAGCTCTGAATTTAATTTTCCGTTTATTTCTACAGTTTGCTCTTCAATCAACAACCATCACCTTCCCCACTCTTCTTCACACTGTATGTACTCGTCGTTCTCGCCGTCGTCGAACACAGCGTGCTCATCGTTTTTCACTCTCTCTAGCAGTTTATCTTAGACCCCTCTTCCAACATACACAGTAAGTATATCAGCGCGTCCTCGACGCGTTTAGACCGCGTTTAGTGGTTCCGAACACGTTGCTCATCATCCGTTTGTAGATGCCTGAATCTCGCGAGGACTCCGTCTACCTTGCCAAGCTTGCTGAACAAGCTGAGCGTTATGAAGGCAAGCTTCTTTATTTTGGTCGCATGCGTCGAAGTTAATCACATGCCACAGAGATGGTCGAGAACATGAAGCGTGTTGCCTCCTCGGACCAAGAACTCACCGTTGAGGAACGTAACCTCTTGTCCGTTGCATACAAGAACGTCATTGGTGCCCGCCGGGCGTCGTGGCGCATTGTATCGTCTATCGAACAGAAGGAGGAATCCAAGGGTAACGAGGTCCAGGTGTCCATGATTAAGAGCTACAGGGAGAAGATCGAGAGCGAGCTCGCTAAAATTTGCGAAGACATCCTTGACGTCCTCGAAAAGCATCTCATCCCTTCGGCTGCTTCTGGCGAGTCCAAGGTATTCTACCACAAGATGTACGTTGTCTCTCTCCTTGCCCTCGTCTAGTCCTGATGGGATCATATAGGATGGGCGACTACCACCGTTATCTTGCCGAGTTCGCAACCGGCGACAAGCGCAAGGACAGCGCTGACAAGTCTCTGGCTGCTTACAAGGACGCCTCCGACGTTGCTGTGACAGAACTTCCGCCAACGCATCCTATCCGTCTTGGTCTCGCGTTGAACTTCTCTGTGTTCTACTATGAGATACTCAACAGCCCCGACCGTGCATGTCACCTTGCCAAGCAGGCATTCGATGACGCCATTGCTGAGCTTGACACCCTCTCCGAGGAGAGCTACAAGGACTCGACTCTCATTATGCAACTACTACGGGACAACCTTACCCTCTGGACGTCAGACATGCAAGACGCTGGTATGTGTATATGTTGAGTGGCTATGCTAGGGTTTACTCATCTGGTTTACAGACAAGGGAGACTCGACAGAGGTTGCCGACGCCCCTGCCGATGATTAGACAGCGTACTCTACATCTTGTTCCCCCTCCCTCTTGCACCAGTGATCCAGGACGCTATGACTGCCAACTGGTATCCGTCTGGTGGTAATCATCACATCATTTGCATTGTCTCACCCGTCGCATCTTTTTTCCCCTTTCATTTTCTTTTATTATACCGTAGTATGCTGCGGTGGCTAGTTGTCTCTGGTGTGATAGAGGCGAATGGAAGAAGTTTGAATGGTACCTGTGATGTAGATTTGAGTTAGGGATGTGCAGGATGATCAGATAGCTTGGTACGGTTGGAGTAAAACACAACACAACACCATCCGAGTCCGAATGTTACCAGAATCCTCACCTGCAGCATTGTCTACCATGTCAAGGAATGCACCAACAATCCTAGGCCTGCTTACTTTGCCCATAGCGTACACGATCTTTCGTGCTGCATATGACGTCCCACGTCTAATATCGCCCCAAGGATGTCGGATGTCATGGATGTCACCTTCCTATCTCCTCCAGTCAGAATTCAACACCTCTTGGACACCACTCGCCGGTCGATACTCACTCTGGCTATACCGTGAAGTTGGATGGGAACCTAGCCAGGTAAGGTTTTGGAGTCGCAAAGGTAGGTTCGAACGTGTTGATAACTAATGGGTTGTTCCCGGACGAGGTAGGCAGCTGGTTTACCCGTCCTGTTCATACCCGGAAATGCGGGATCATCGCACCAGGTGCGCTCAATAGCGTCGTCTGCCGCCAGACAATACTTCTCGTCGCCATTTGTCGTGTCGCACGAATTCACAGGACGAGGAGCGAAACCCATTGATTTCTTCGCCGGTATGCTCCTCCTGCGTGACCCGACCTTTACTTTTGTGTTATATCTAACACATTGACATTGCAGTGGAGTTCAATGAAGATCTATCCGCATTCCATGGTCCCACACTCGACTCTCAGATTGCCTATACATCTGCGGCAGCGGAGTATATCCTCTCTCGCTACCCTCCCCGCACCCGAATCACCATCATGGGTCATTCCATGGGTGGTATCGTAGGGACTGCTCTCCTCCCTTCTGAAGACATTACGGTTCTCATCACCATGTCTACCCCCCACACACTTCCTCCAGCTCGTTTCGACGCGCGAATCGAGGAGATATATGACCGAAATCAAAAGGCATTACGCGAAGACGAGACGCCGATCCTGTCCATTTGCGGAGGCGCAACAGATATGATGATCCCTTCCGAGTCTTGTATTCTGCCAGAGGATGAGAGAGAGGCAGGCGTCTATCGACGGACGGTGTTCACGTCCGCGCTCGAAGGCGCGTGGACGGGGGTTGGACACCGCGAGATGGTATGGTGCCATCAGGTACGGTGGCGTGTCGCTCGGGCTGCACTGGAACTCGGAATCACGCGAACAATAGAAGGGCGTGCACGAGCACTGGATCGGTGGTTGAGCGACGGAAGTTTGTTGCCACCGGAGGGTGATTCCGTCAGGGACTTGAGCCTTAAAGAGGGGGAGTACGAGACACTGCCCCGGGATTTGCAATTCATTCTCGATCGTCCCCTTGGGAAGCGGACCTACTTCCTGCCCAAACCGAGCGAGGAGGATAGTCAGACGTTTGTCTTGTATGTTTCCCAGGGGAGTATCTCGAACGTGTCCCCACACCATGCTCTCGACTTGCGTGTGTCTGTTCACCTTTGCGCGGAACGTTCCACGGATGCATGCATCTCCCTTGCACCGGCTTCGCTCAAACTCCTTCCAGCCCCGATCCCTGGAAAGCCGATCCCAGTACCGGATGAAGGAGCGGATGAGAGCGAGGGCATAGTATTTTTCGAGGCCGAGCTTCCTCGTGGAGCGCAGGGCTGGGTAGGGGTCACTGTCGATGCCAGTGATGATGGTCGTGGTTGGGTTGCAGGAGGGTTCAACCAACCACGTGATGTCAGGAGCGAGGTCGGCCTCTCGGGTGGGTGAATATTGCACTTCTCTAGCATGGTTACGGGACTGATGGCCTTCTGCAGACTTGCTCTTTGGAGGCGTGAAGATACCACTTGACGATGTAGGTTGGAAGACGTATGTCAGTTTTCCACGCCTCCCAGCTATTGCGCTCCTGGTTTATCGACTCGTCCCTAAAATGGCGGAATATTCATCGTGTGCAGGCAAGTGCATCGCGGAGAAGCTCCAGGGACGCGCGCTGATATATAGTTAAAGCACCTCTATTTTCTCCGCTGCTCGTCCACGCTTCAGAGGCTTCTGAATTGCACTATTATCGCCTTGCCTCCGACCAACCCGTTTTCCTCCATACTCATTCCTCGGCTCCTTACATCCCTCTCCTACACCCCGGCCCGTCTCGCGGGCTGAATCTCACATTCCATTCTTCTGGACAGCACTGTCAAGGTGTCACAGAAGTGCGCCTTTCAGTCGACTGGTGGGCTTCTCTGGGTAGAATAGGCACGCGGTATCCCACCACGCTACTCAGCTGGGGTGTCGGCATCGTCTCGTTTCTTTTGTTCCATTCTTGGGGGTTAGATGGTCAGCATCTGAGTGTCGGCGAGTCGTTGGGTGTGTTCGTAAGGCACCGGATGCCCACATTGATGGCAGTCACGGGGTTGGTTGCGTTGCTCCCTTTGGGTCCTAATTACTACCTTGGGATCGGGGATGAATCAGGAATGTTGCGAGCAGTACTGGCAGCGCTTCTGGTCGGTGTGGCAGTCGGAATGGTGTGCATCAGTTGGTGGTTACTGGCAGCTCTCATGTGGCCACTCAGGCTGCTGGGCAGAGGATCTATTCAGAGGTACGGTATGATGACTAATTTCCCTACCTCCAAGCTGACGGTCGCGGAGCAGGAGACCCGAAGGCATCGGTATGCGACGGAGCATGGTAACTTCCATGCTCCTGGTGCTAGCGCTCATATTCTTGTTGGTGCCGTGGCAGGTGGCCTTCCTTGGATGCTGGATCATCCAACTTGTCAACTGCAACGGGACTTCTCGACCCAAGTCGTACCCGGGTTCTGTCCCGACGTTGGCAAGTACACCTACGATTTCCACACCCGTGTGTAAACAGGATGACAAGACATCTGACGAAGTCGACTCGCCAGCAGATCGCTCGAGCCCGGCTTCCAGCCGATCACCGACCACAGCCGGCCACACGCTCAAACCCACGTTTGCGAATGCGTACAACCAGAACACGCATGTATTATTGCTCATGACGTGGCTCCTTCCCCTGGCTGCACCGGTCTTGGCGGTATGGGTGCGAACGATCCAGACGGCAGGGTATACCACCCCTTTCAACGGCGATCACAACGTGTTCAAAGTTGCTCCGGTGTTGGTGCTCGTGGACCTCTTGGGCCGAGGACGACCACTTGACGCGACGTGCGTGTGCTCACTTTCTTATCTTGTCGTCGTTCTGAATCACGAGTTGTGCCACAGGGTGGCGTGGCGATTTCCAGCGCGATGGGGATGGGTTGTCGTGGCTGTGGTTGCGTTTTTGATGGGCGGCCGGAGGGCGTATCTGGTGTATGACGCTGCCAATGTTCAAGTGGCGATCCTGTTGCTTTGTCAAGGGAAGGCGTTGCTTTATGGGTGATGGGTTGCATCGTGCACGATGTGTCGTGAGTCTGTGATCAATGATTATCTTACGGCGAAGTGATCGAGAGTCGCGTGCAATGGGAGTGAACGCATGGCGAATGAACTTGACCCAGTCGACTGGGCTATAATAGTATGTATATACCTGTTGGGTACGTAATACTTGAATCGAACAATATTGTCGAAGACACTCCCGATCATGATGTTTGGTCTTGTTGAATTTCAAGGCTTTTGGTAAACAATAACAAATGTCGTAGTTCCAACAGACAAGGTCTCTTTGGAGATAAAAATTCAGTCAGATCCGAAGACACTTGTCGCACATCCGGTCCCAGTTCACCCGCTTTGCCCGGTAATCATCACGTGATCCTAGCGCCGAGCGGTATTTAGTAGGCCAACACATCATTTTGTCCATTTTCGTGTACCGATTTGGTCATGTGCTCAGACTTATGAACTTCTGGGGGTGTCTCGTTCGCAGACTTCATTCAACCGCTTGACCCGCCAAGGCCTACCTTGTCACTTCCAACAAGGTGTCGTCCATTTTACCCGTATCATCGGTTCTATTGACCGCATGACGTCCTCGGACAGCCCACCGCACTAAACCCCAAGTCACTCGGTGGACATGGGCTCTCCATTTGCCGACCCACCAATGCTTTCGACTTCTCCTCCATCAATTAGAGGTGTGTCTCCCGCAAGACGGAGAGGCGACGGCGACACTTCCAGCCTGACCGATTCTGTCGAGCGTAGCTTGCACGCCTGTGGTTCCCCGACGCTCATGCGTTCCTTTGACCCCAATGACCCTGATGCTCGTGAGCGACAACGGACTATGGACGTGGATATGGCGTTGCATCTCTCCCGTGCGCGGAGGGAGACTATCGTGCTCCCCCCCTCTCCATTTGATGATCCCCAGACAGTCCCCGAGCCTCCGTTCGGCTCATTGTCCGCTGTAGAACAACACGACCTTCGGTTGGCTCGCGGGGAGGAACCGCATGCGCTCGACCACGGCATCATCCATGGCGGTCATGCCACTGCTCCGGGTTCGGCCGTGGGCCTCAGGCCAGGCGAGCCCCAGGATCCCTCTCTCTTTGCTGCCATCCAAGGCCAGTATTCGCTATCGACTCGTCAAGAGCCGTCGTCGTCTCAATGCCTGCCGAGGTATCAAGTTAGTTCTCCCCGATCGATATTCGATTTTGGCCCTCTCGAGGGCTTTGCTGCAGAAGAGAAGGAAAGTTTAGGTCTTGCGCCATCTAGCGGTCCACCAACGATCAGGCTTCGGCATCCGAAAGAACGGAGGGATGAGGGGCAGCCGACATCGTCTGGACTACCTGGCAGCGGGGCGTTTGATTTATCTGGAGGGGCGACCGTTGTTCCCCGGCGCACTCGTCAACGTAAGCTTAGCGAGAGTGCACCTCTTCCTCGACCCCATCGCAGACACGGCAGGGGAAAAGTAGCGCTTTTCGAACACCAGGCGAATGAATCAGTGTCAAGTATCCCAGGAAGACTCGTGAGCAACGGCCAGCTCAGCGTGGTCCCCTCGTCCGAGGACATCTCTGGCATGTTCTACCAATACGTACCACCGCCTCCGACAGGCATCGGTGGTGTCACGTCCCCAGGCCAAGATAGACCATACAGATTCTCGTTCTATTGCAATGCCTTGTCCACGACCATCCATGCCCGGAGCTTGTGTGAGCTCCCAGCGGAGGGCCAATCCTTTGAGGATTTGTTCAGTGGTTCGCCATCGCCATCCTCGGCTGCCCCGAGACAGGGGGACTCTACTGGAGGACCCGCCTCTCTTTCCGCACCGGTGCCTCTGCCTGCTTCTCGACCAAATATCAATATTTTCATTCCCAATGGGCAGGGAGCTCCATCGAGTTTCGAAGGAGTGCCGACGAATCATCACAACAGCATCTTTGGACGACCCGCGGAGAAGGCTGATCCTGGTCGCCCTAACGGCTCAGGACCAGCAACGAGCGCCGATGCTGAGGCGAATACATGGTGGCTCGATATACAAAGTCCAACCGACGAGGAGATGAAAGTTCTGAGCAAGGTAATGACGCCCACTTTTGCGCTGCAGGCGCCCACTCACGCGGAGTTCTCAAGGTGTTCTCAATCCACCCCCTGACTACAGAAGACATCCTAATGGAGGAAGCTCGCGAGAAGATTGAACTCTTCCGGAATTACTACCTCGTTTGTTTCAGAAGCTTCGATCAAGATCAGTACAGCCCCACTTATCTCGAGCCCTTGAACATGTACATCATCGTCTTCCGCGAGGGTATCTTGTCCGTGCGTTCTTGCCTTCTGTGATGCAAGTACCTCCCGTTGAACTCACCTTGCGCCCAGTTCCACTTTCGCCCCACACCGCACCCGCAGAACGTACGCCGTCGGATTAAACAACTCAAGGACTACATCAATGTCACGTCGGACTGGATCTCATATGCCCTGATCGACGATATCACTGATGCCTTTGGGCCACTCATCCAATCGATCGAGTATGAAGTCGACTCTATCGATGAGCTCGTGCTTATCCTCAAAGAAGCCGAGCAAAGCGACATGTTACGCCGGATTGGAACGTGCCGAAAGAAAGTGATGGGGCTTTTGAGATTGATGGGCAATAAAGCGGACGTCGTCAAGGGTTTGGCGAAACGATGTAACGAGAATTGGAGGGTAGCACCTACGTCCGATATCGTGAGCTTTTTTTCCACCGTCGTTGCTCGGTTCATGGTGCTGACCACGACTGCCTCCTCCTTCCTTTGACAGGGTCTCTATCTCTCTGATATCCAGGTATATCCGCCTGTCTCGGATACGAAAGAAATATTTCATCCGCTAATGCGATGCACGACAGGACCACCTGATCACCATGACCCAAAACCTGAACCACTATGAAAAAATCCTCTCCCGCTCCCATTCAAACTACCTCGCCCAGATCTCGATCGAGATGACGGATGCCAACAACCAGATCAACGACGTCCTCTCCAAGTTGACCGCCCTCGGTACAGTGCTCGTACCGATGAACTTGATCACAGGTGCCGTCCTTGTTCCTTGTTGTCTGAGAGGATTTCTGAATCGTGCCTTGCTCTTTTGATTTCCTGATCGACAGGTCTCTGGGGAATGAACGTCCACGTACCAGGTCAGGATTCGGACGTACCGGTACGTCCTCTTGCCCGTCTTTAGGTCGTCGCAGCCTCTCAGAATGACCAACGCGCGCGTGTACCGTCACCGTGTTGCACATACAGGAGGGCTATGTGTGGTTTTGTTCCATCGTCGCTGGGCTCGCCGCATTTGCGCTCATTGGCGGTTACACGACGTATCGCTTCATGGTTCGACGGTGAGAGGACAAAGGGAGGAACGTCGAGAGCGGGGGGGACCAGCATCGCCACGATCGGTCGTCGGCCTCGTTTGCGGTGGGGCTCCTGGCCATTTCGTTCCTTTTGTTCTTTTATACTTTCCTATTTATTTATTTTTACTCTTTGCAAGGGGCGTTTGCCCTTTTACGCCAAGTCATGTCGATCGACCCTCTTGGCGGGTTTCTTTTTCTTTATATTCTTTCCCGGCATTCCCCGCTTCTCCACGAGATCCGCCGTCCTTGCTCTGCCCATGTACTGTTTCTCCCGAGATGTTCTCTTCTCTTCCTCTCCCCCTCTTTCCCCCCGCAGCATTCGGGCAGTTTGTCGCATCACACAACACTTTCTGGACCACAGGAAAACGGTCATCCAGTTGGTAGTGACACACAATGCGTAGCATACTTGTCACTCGCGTGGTCAGTCAATCGCATAGAGATTACTTCAAAATCACATACGTGACGGGGAGAGTACGCAGGACGATTTAAAAAAAATTTTGAAACCCGAATCAATGTATTGAAATGGTGAGATCATCGGAGAGCACGACGGACGGACGGAGAGGCTATTCGTACAATGAAACAATGGTGGGAAGAAAAACTATACGAGACGTCGTTTTACAAAAGAAAAGAAAAGGGGGTTGAGCCAACAACAGAACGGTAAACAAGGAAGAAAAAAAAACCTGAAAAAAGGGATGTTCGCCCCGCCCATGTTCCATCGAAACCAATCACATACACGACTCTATTTCTTGGGCAAGACGAGCTTGAGGGAACGCATCGGTGGGGTATTCGAATGCTTGGACGTTGATGGGTGGGGAGGTGGTTGCAGTGGAGGTGGAAGTGCCGGCGGCGGTGCACTACTGCCGTACGGCACAGACAACGACAGTCGAGGTGAGGGCTCCGTGTCGACGGGCGACACGATCATCGCGAGCGAGGGAGAGAGCGTCTGTTGCATCGCACGCGCGGGCACCGATGCTGGAGGTTGCACTGGGGTTTGTGGGTGCCGTCGCGCTTGCTTTGGCGATCTCGAGCCTGATGCTGAACCCGAACCCGAACCAGGGCCAGAGTGGCCGTGGGGAATGTCCGGCGGCGTAGGTGAGTCATCGACGAATTTACGCTTCTTCCCGCCATGGGGGGATATGGGAAGCGGTACGAGGGGCGGCTGATCTGGCGCTTCCGAACGACGAGGAACCGCGGGCGTAGGGGTAATACTATGCCACTGGCTCGACCACGGTGGCGGCGGTGGGACATAATGCCCGTTGGTCGAAGGTTGTCGTGCGAACTCGTGTACCGGCGTGGGTGGTGTCGGCAACGGCAATGGCGAATGATGTGGATGAGCGTGGTGCCGGTGACTTGATGATGGCCCAGGGTCCGCAGATCGAGGCATGGATGGTACTGGGAGGCTACGTGGAGGTGCACCGTTGGCGCTCTCAGGCTGACCCGGGGTGAACCGTATAAGTTCAACAAACAGCGTTTGAGTGTACGGTGGAAGCATCTTGGTGTATACAACATCTTTGCTGAAGCTGTCCAGCATGGCACTCGTATTCACATACGTATCCGTTTCCTGGTTATCTGTATGATGGAGTTGGATTATTTATGTGAAGAACAGAACACTGGAATAAAACGAAATAACCGACCAATATGTTTCACCCGTACTTCCGAATAAATATACGGTCGATTCTTGCGCAAACAACACAGTGGACACATGAACCGATTTTGATGCTGTCCCATGGCCGCATCGACGGGGAAGAACACACACCCAGCATGATAACGCTTGTTACAGAGATCGCATTCCACCGTTGGGTAGTTGAGGAGATACGGTGTGCGGCCTCTGCATATACAACGCGTCCCATCGAGCCAATCATTGTCAATGTCTTGCCCAAACGTGAACCGAGGCCGTCTACGCTTCCGGACACGAACCGGCGTCGGTTGACCTGCAAGTATACGATGCAAGCCAGCGAGATCGAGACCAAACGACACCTCCCGCGAAGGTGACACTGCAAACTGGATCTTGTACAGCTTCCGCATATAATGGCGCACCTGTGGGATATACTCTGGGCGTTGGTTACCGTGCTGCGATGCGAACGTCAAAAAGTGTCCGATGACCGATGACAGGCGGTCGACACGATGCACGATGATCTCCAATTGCTTCCATGCATCCGAGTAATTCTTGGTGATGTCAGGGGCAGAGATAAGGATTTGGGGTAGGAAGCAAAAATGCCAACTTCGTTCCTTGTGAATGGCACCATTCCAGTGATGATGATCGCAGAACGGACACGATCCACCATTGGCGGCGCAAACGCCATGGAATCGTGCAAAACAGTGGTCGCATTGGACTGCATCGGATTGTGTACCAGGTGGTGGTGGTCGAACGGGTGCCGTACAGATACACGTAAAATATTCGTCATTCGGGGGGAGGTCATCTTCCGGTCTTGTAGACTCGATGACGTCTTCGAGAATTCCCTGACCATGAGCACAGCCATGCTGGGGGCAATACCATGGCAAGTCCTCCAGCCACTTTTGATGCAGGACGAGCTGCGCGTCAAGCTTCTCAAAGATGGGCAGCGAGAACATCGAGAGATGTTCTCGAGCATAAGTCTTCCACTTCTTCATCATGTCAAAAATCTCTGTCTCGTCCCGGTGCTGATAACGATTTCGCAAAATTGCCTCGCAACGATTCTCGAGGTCGAGCGCAAACTCGGCGGTCTGTTTGAGATCCCGAATGGCTGGGATACTGAAGTCTTTCTCTGCGCGAGCAACGAACCTCATAACCTCCGACACCTTCGGCTTCGGCCCCTGGCTATCCGGCAACAACCACGCCTTCGCCTGCTTCTCGAAGTCCTTGGCCTTATTCCGAGCAGAAAGTAGTCGGTCATAGATAGTGACGTCAAGAGGGACCGTGGGATCCATCTCGAAAAATTCGTCGAGCTCTTCGACTGTTTTGTACGGCTGGTCGAGGACGTGCCTCGCCCTTTCTCCCCATTCATCACCAGCGCGTTGTCTCGACTGCAACGTCGCGACAAATCTGTTGTCCTCGCCAAGATTGCATGATCGAACACGCGTGAGGAGACCGCGGACATCTTCCAGCGTCGTGGTGCTGTCGTCCGCTTTTTCCTCGAGCTCCTGAAGGAGCTGCTCACGAGACACGATCTTCTCGACTTCGAAAATTTCTTCGAGGTAAACGTTGACGGAAGATGCCTCCATGAGCACTCGTTCACATTCATTGATAAACGTGTCACGACCACCTGCAGAACCCCTATCCTTGAGTAATGTCGCAGCCTTGCGTTGAATTTCCTCCGACTTTTCTGACAGCCCACGCAGTTGACCGATCTCTGGGGTGTCAAAACCAAGGGTCTGAACCTCCTTTAGTAGAGCGTAGAGATCCTCCAGACTTCGGTCTGGTCTATCGCCCGGGTCCCGGTCGTCGAATGCGGGGCTGTTGACTTCGTGGAGTGGAGGTCGACCACGTGAACGGCGGGAGCGTTTGCGACTTTGTTTGCGGATGGTAAAAGTGTTGGCAGCGTCGAGCCACTCGTTGGCACGATTGACGCATTTCCTGAGTGAAGCCAACTCAGGAAGGTAGTGATTTATCCGTTCACCCTCAGCGAGAATGGCCCGAAGGGAACGGAGCGAAGGCACGTCGCTCTCCGTCAACACTTTCTGAAGCTTGGCCCTCCACGTGGCCGGAATAGATGCCCGATCAGCCACCTTGATAAGGCTTTCTTGCATGTCCACATCCGAGAGCCGCAGCCTCAACACGTGCTGGTTTATGGGATGATCGCACAGATGCTTCGCATGCTCGATGCAAACCACTTCGCTTTTGCAGTGGCAAGTAACTTGCGAGAGATAGCAGAAGACCTTGCAGTAGACGCACTGATATTGGTCTTCAGGTCGGTCCTCTTCTTCGAGCCGCTCCACCATACCGAGAGTCCGAGCCACCTGGCGTGATCCCAGTTCGCGTTCGGTCATTTCCCTCAAGCTTGGCTCTAGCCTAAAGTAGGTCATATTTAGCGGGGAATAACGGAACACGCCTGCACGAATGATGACTCACCACAACGCCGTCTTAATGGATGTCGACTGTTGCGTGATGGTGACCAAAAGCTCGTCGTGAGAGAATACAGGTAATTTTCTGTGCTCTCTGTAACGCTGTACACAGTCGCGGCCGTAAGGCAACCAATCAGGAAATGCGAAGTTGACGGCCTCGTTGAAGTTAAGCTAGAGCCGCACAAAATCAATACTGTATGATCGATCAATCGCGTGTAAAACGTACCCCATGATTAAACCCTGCATGGTACGCCTTCGGAAAAGTAATGACGAATTCACCTGCACGTTGATTGCATGCGTACACGCGGACCCCAGCATCGGTGAGGCGCTTCGGGTTCATCAATGTTACTAGCTGAAAAAGGAGATCGGGCTGTGCTTCGAACAGATCCGGCGCCTCGCTCTTGATCGCGGCTTCAAATTTATCTGCATCTTCTCCTGGGATGCCGTACCAAGTTTTTGTCTCCCCCCAATGTTCTATATGAATATGGTCAATCATGTCACCTTTGAAATGAAACGAAGACGCGACACGCACGGAAGTTGATGCTGTACGTATAATGATCCTACGCAAGCCATTACGACTGCGGCTTTGTAACAGGGGGCGGCGAACACTTACCTCGTTGTGCCAACAGAAAGTGGAAAACACCATTCCTACATAGGTCCATGGCACGGTCATACCCGAAATGTCTGATTTGATGAATCGCAAGAGGGAATCCGCCAGAATGGGCATATTGTTCAAATTCCAAGGATCCTTGGAAGCAAGATCAAGAGGATGGGTCTCCATGGTTGGCATCGCACTATCGTGTAGGTAACAAGAATGTTCAACGGTAGAAAGTCATCTACGACATACCTGCCGTGGGTGGTCGAGTGGACATCAGCTCCATATTCGATCTCAACTGTGTCGTTGGGTGACTGAACAAGACGCCAAAACTCGTTCTCCACATCATTCTCGGTAACGAGAGTGTTACCGACATAATTGACGGTAGGATCGTTGAGATCTGGAGGCGTTTTGTGGACAGGAGGATGAGATGCCCACCACCTACGGCGAAACTCGAGATCCCTGGCTTGGAAGCTGGAAAGACAATGCTCCTCCCCTTCATCGAAACCGAAATCACCACCCGTCTCGAACAGGCACGTGTGGCAGAACCATTGATCCTTTGGAATTGAGGCCAATGGAGGATCCAAGCAGAACATGTGGAAGCCTTTGAAAAGTGAGACACGACCAAAAGCGACGTAACAATAAAGATTCGCCGTACCGCAGTCACAACCGTCACAGAGAAGCATTTCTTCCTCGTGATTTTTCTTCTGGCAAACCTCACAAGACTGCTATCTCGGAGTCAGAAGGTGAGACGACTCACTCCAGCTAGATACCTACCTCCTGGGCTAATTTTGTTTCCTCGTCGGGCTGTGCCGTAGGCGATGCTGGTGACATCCGGTTAGCAATATTGCGATGCTTCCGCGTGGCTGCTCGGGACCCAACTCGGTGAGATGTGAGGCCGAAAGAAATAACGACGCACGAGAGTTTTGGTCATGGGAGGTTGACTTTGTGTTCCGTCTCGAACTCGTACCTTCTGCGCGGGAGCCATTCCGCTCTTTGTAATCGCCATCATCTGGAATGTCAGACAAGGCACTCGAGGAGGAAGTCAAAGGACTAGAAGGTGGGGATGTGACATCGCGATTGTGTCCGTTACGGGTTCGCACCGTTTGAATATTTGTGTGAGTTTTGAGGTGAGGATCACGAGTTCCACCTGGTGAAGTCGACAAAGTGGGTGAATTTCGCACTCGGTCGCAAAAGTGCTCGTATGGTAGGATGATTCGCGTGTAGGAATTCTTAATTTGGGTGGATAAACCCGGTATGCCCCTGTAGCCGAGGAGGGCACCGAGGTCACCCCATTTCCGATTCTTTGTAACCTATCGTACGAGTTAGCGGTGGAAAAAAAAAGTGTCGTGGTAGGATGCATACCGCCTCATAGCCACCCAGATTGTGGACCTCTCTGCGGAGAAGCCAGAGATCAAGGGGCTTGTGATTGATCGTGGGTACGGAGACACGTGGATTTCCTTGCTGCTTGTGGAAGCGGTAAAGCTGCTCCAGAAAATTAACCTTTGCACGGGAGGAAGCCTCGATGGAGTTGAGGCGCTGCAATCGAGTCTTGAAGCGAAAGGCCTGGCGGAAATGAATGAATATCAGGACGAGGCGGACGAAAAAATGAGAAAAATGCGGCAGTATGACACAAACCTCTGTATCGGTGACAAATGGCATTTTCCAGCCAACTGGAGGGACCACTTTGCAAATTCCATAGTTGAGAGCCTTTTCGGTGATCGAGCGAATGTATGTCATAGGGTCCTTGAACTCGTCTGAATTGGGGTAGAAAATGGGACAATCCTCTAGGCCAAAGGACCGGGGAGATGTCCGAGGTGGATGATTTCTAGGACTCGAGGTCTTGACTGAAGAGAGGTCGAGGGAGGGAGAAACTGAAATTGGGGTTGGATCGCCAGAAAATTCGTCGGATACGTTCTGTGAAGCGACATCGTCGTTATCGTGCGAGGAGGCGTGGAAGTGGAGAGCTGCAAGGGCGTGTGTCTTTGATTTACGAGGAGCTCGCTTGGATGAGGCGAAATGGTCGGACATGCGAGGAGTGGCAGAAGAAGGCTCATCCTGGGACATGATTGGGAGAGCGCCCTCTACGGGGATTGAGAGACAAGAGGTGAATGTATTTGGCTGTTTATTCTGAAAATCGGTTGGTAAGGCGTCAGAGGCACGAGAAGCGCCGTGTGCGGGGGTGCGGGGGGACCTTCCCCTACGTGCAGGGGCACCGCGAGACTGCGGGAAGAGTTCCATTGGGATGATGGCAGGAACTGGTCAAGGGGGAGCTGAGCAGTTGGAGTTACGGTCCCTTGCGTGGATGTGTGGGAGCGGGCATTGAATTTGGGCACCGAGTTATCGTGTCGCACCTGGCTTCGCCGTGGGAAACAATCTCAGACGTTCGCGGATTCGAATGTGTCAATGCTTCCGCGTCTTGCCAGCGCCCCGCTCGATCCCGTGCCTGACCACATCCATCCTCGTGCGCACACAATGGGGCCAACAGCCCACTTACACGCGGACATCGTCACTTTTGGGAACGATCGTGGCCGTAAGTTTGCCGAAATGTGGCTGCAATGCGCGCACGATTTGCAGTCAGCGACCCTCCCCCTTTCAGATCTTGCACGGTAAATAACCAGCAGCCCTCTGCGCGTAAAAATCCGCCCACCCCCCTGAGCGGTCAGCAAACAGCACCCCGAACAACCCGGAAACCCAACACGCCATATGTCCCCAGTGACGTGAACATCTACGCATACCTCTACAGCTACTGTGGCAGCACGCTCATTTGACTTAATGGCCCAACCCACACCGAACTATTAACCATTGCTGACGCACGCAGGATATTAACCCAAAAATTACAATACCGCACTCCTGGGTTAACCTTGGGTCCCAGAGCGGCCCAGTCACCAAATTAACCTTCATTTCCACATCTTGGTGAAACAACAACATACCCACCATTTGTAGTGATGCGCTGACGGCAGGTTTGAACCGGCACGGCAACCGTCTCAATCGGATTTCCGACCGGCAACGAACAATGCACCGCTTCATCGGCGGTCTCGACCAACCTCCATAGTGGGTTCGCTGTGCTCGACAGGCGAGGAGTTAGTGGGAGGTGAGAGTGCGCCGCAAATAGGCTCTCACCGACATATAGATTATTATGGGAATCTTGCTGCGGTCGCCGGTCCCACGCCAAAGTGACAACGGGTCTTCCATTACCGCGTCGACCACAAGCATCCCAACCCACACCCAGGAGGTGATTATTAGCCCCGCCCATTATTGGGGGAGTGTTGTTTATGGCCCGAGATGGGTGGAACTTTTACGTATCATCGTAACGCAGGAGCGGGCTATCCCTTATTCATGATCAAACCGGTGCACGCAAACTTCCGAATCAACAGATACGCCGCTTGAACCGATTATTGGCAAGGCATATGTAGCACGAACAATGCAAACCCCAAGGAATGAGACTGCAATGCCCCACAAGATTCAGGATACCGTGATAGTCGATTCCCTCTGTACAATGCACATGACTCATCATATCACTGAATATCCCGGGCCATGCATCATCGCCTTCGACTCTGCAAAGAGGACAAAAAATCAATGAACAATACCATTTTGCCATGGTCACTGATGTCCCTGTCAATGCAATTACTCAGAAAGGAAACAAAATTAAAGCCCCCGGTGGGACTCGAACCCACAACCTCCAGATAATCTATTTAGAAGTCTGACGTCATAACCATTAGACAACGAGGGCTTAGGTTTCGGTGCAATCTTGAACATACTGACCATTCGAGCAACATGACATAATGGCAGGATCCGTCTCACAATATTCAACTTTGCTTTTTTGTCTTAAATCAGCTGCGTCTTCAAGTTTTATCGGTTCAAACAACCCAAATACCTCCCTTTACCTTTGTGATACTACACATCTTACTTGACGCTGCCCGTGACCTACCTTGATAAGAATATCAATCGAGGTGCACGTTTTTATTTTATTTTATTTTTTCCTTCCGCGGATAGGGAATGAAAAGTACGTGTCACATTCTTATCTGCTCAGGATTCTTCCGGCCCTGAGGCCTGAGCGCTCGCTCGAGTCCAAAGTGTTCTACATGCCCTGTGATAACCAGCAAGTCAATTCGTCATCGAACGCGTCGTTCGACCTGATTATGTTTCAGAAACACCATGGCTTCCTCCTGGACGCTTTCGTTGTTGTTTTCGTCGCTACTCGCCTCCGTGCGTTATCGCGTCGTGCACCCACCGAAGCCTTGTACGTCCATTTGGTTGTTTACGGCAGCACGATATGACCTTCACGTTTCCCTTCTTCCATGCTATCTACACGCCTGAGCCGAATTATTCGTTCGATGCCAAGTAGCCCAACATCCGCGGAAATCCTGACCCTCCTCCAACCCCTACCATCAAGTTCGGACCGTGACATTGCACAAATCCAGGCTTCTCGGGCCACGTGGCGTGTGGTTTATAGACCCGGGCCGACCCACCGAGGATGATCACCCAGATAGCACCGACAACACCCTCAGAGACGTAAATACATCTCATCTCATACCCGTATTTGTCCCTTACCCCGATCGCCTCGCGGTTACAAGCAAAAACAGCCCTCATACATCATGAACCACACGAACGATCGGAAACGGGTGTGCAAGCAACTCCCTTCTTCTTCGGGCGAGGCTTATAAAAAAAAATCTCTCATACCGTCTTCCCTTGGTCACTGTCACTCATACTCTCCAACAGTCTCGTCGGCGCATACGGCCAATCGCCCACAACATTTCATTTCCACCTTCCCCTTACTCATCTGCCCCACATTTGCCCCGTTGTCTCACGAGCAGGTTCTACTAGTATTCATCCCATCCGTTGAGCACGAACGTGTCATGGATTGAGGCTTAGGACTTCACTGGCGCGGCGTGTACAGATCGGTTCTCGTCTCTCTTCCGTCCTCACCCTTGATCCAACGTGTCATACGACATGATATATACACAGGCACCTCCCCTCGTCTCCGCGGATCCGCCTACTATGTATTCGAAATCGACTCGGATTTCTCGTCCTTGTCATCCGACACGCTCGACGAAACTGCCCAAGTGGTGGACGCGGTGGCGTCGGGATGCGGCACCACGCAAGAAGGAACAATGACACAGTAGAATCTTGTTTATCTGGGCTCCGTCAACCAAGTACGGACTCGGAGTCACACAAGACCTCTGATAGCGGGAGGTATGTACATATACGACATGATGATGTAAGCCCTTGGAGCAGCAACTGTAATCTCCATCATTTGCTCCAAGAGCTGGTGATGTGATCGGCGGCTCGCCGGGGATCATCTCCGCGGGAATAGGGAGGTAGGTACAGATAATTTGCTTGTCTTCTCCTTCTTTTCGTTCTTTTTTTTTTTTTGGCCGACGACACCGTTGCTAGTGGCTTGGGAAAAATAGAGCGAGATGCTACGCTAGACGTTACGTACGGTGGGCTAGGAAACGACGCGGAACGAGACCTCAAAGTTTAGAACGAGGTAGGTGATTGTAGTGTACACCTGTGTTCTTCCTGTTTTTCTATCGGGTCACACGACGGCCAAAAGAGAGAGAATGCATGGATTAGCAAATTGGATAACGTGTGCGTGAGGATACATATGCCATGCGGGTGGCAGGTGGATACACTGGATATGCGGAAAACACAGGAAACTGTAACGGATCACAGCAGCGAGACATCCAGCCAAGATACCTTTCCCTAAAATATCAATCAGACCTGGTGGGTATCTAGAGAAAACAAAAGAAAAACTCCTGTTATAATAGTTTGTGGAAGGAGGCAAGGAGAGACGGGGAAGTGAAAAATAAACGGAAGAAGGAAAACTTATATGTGCATTCCAGTACCTGCATTCAAAGGCAGACCTGGAAAAAATGATGGATGGAAATAGGGTTTTTTGTGTCGGAAGGAAGGGGAGTCATGGATCACCGACGCCTGCAAAAAAAGGGCCTCTTCCCTCGCTCGTCAAACTCGAAGAGAGGAAAAATGACGACGATCAATAATCATTTCTTGAGCACGCGTAACTGCACCCTCAAGTTCGCATTCTCGGTTTGCATTGAGTTGAGCTCGTCCAACAACGCGATCCGCTGCGTCTGCTCTGACGTTCGCATCAGCTCGACTTCCTCCTGGGCTTCACGGAGGGCTTTTTGGCATTCGTCCAGTTGACTCTCGAGTTGCTTGCGAACGATCTCGGGGGCTGATGCTGCCTCTTGCGCGAGGGCGAGTGTCCTGGCGCTGAGCGTGTTGTTGGCCTCGGTGAGTTGTCGGCATGTTTCTGCTTGATCGGCAGCGTGCATCTCTACGTCCCTCTTTTCCGCTACCGCGCGATCAACGGCGACTTGCAGCTCCGTTATCTCGTTCATCCTGCATTACGCCCCATGAGCAACGCGGTCACCGGCAAAGTAGAAAAATAAAATAAAACCGAAGTAATTCTTTTACGCTTTTTTTTTTTTTTTTTTTTTTTTTTTGGAATAGTGAACCAGAGGGGAAACCACGCACAAAGCAGCTTGTTTCTTTTGTAAAGCAAAGTTTTGATCGTCGAGGGAGGCGACATGTTTTTGATATGTCTCCAGCGCAGTATTACTGTCCTCGGCGAGCTTTTGCGCACGCTCCGCGTTCTTCTTGAGTAGATCGTGTGCTTGCGCAGATCGAATCAGGCGCTCGATCAACAAGCGGTCGTCGATCACCAAGGCCTGAACGCGCGCGACGAATGCTTCGAGCGAGAAAGGACCACCGACGGCGGCTTGGGACGATTTCGGATCGTAGAGCGCCTTGAGGGAACGGATGTCCATATCCGACAGGGAGGGTAGACCAGATTTGGAATGGACCCCACCCAGACTGGACGCCGTGGAAGGCCCTCGGAGGTGGCGTGGCGTGTTGAGCTTTGCAGAACGGAGTTCAGGAGCAGGCAAGACAGCCCACACGGGCTGCAAGAGTGCAACGACATCGTTGACCTCACCCTTGTATTCAACCGGCGGACCGGTATAGACGGATGGCGAGGTCAGTTCCTAAAAATAAACGTTAATGCTGAGCTGAGCGTGACTGAGTCGGAGAGGATAACCTTCACGCGGGCGTCCAGCGCGAGGGCTTCCCGTTTTGCACCGTCCCTTTCTCGCCGCGATGCCTCGAGTTCTGCTTGGAGATGAGACTCTAGTTGATCCCGGGAATCACAGTGTTCTTTCAGGATCGCAGAAAGGCTCTCGAGGTGGGCTCCAACTGACACAAGTAGACCCTGCAACGATCCATCCCTGGATGTGTGATCAATATTGTGCTGTTGCGTCAGAGTATGCAGGGTTGCAAATGCATCATCCAACTCCACTTGCGCTCTACCACCCCCTCTCAGCCGATCCAACTGATCCTCCATCACAGCCATTTCTGCCTGCCAATTTGCACGTGCCTCCTCATACTCCACCTGAAGGGCCGAAAACGTTTCATCCTTTCTCTGCGCATCGGCGTCTGCTTTCTCCCGAATTGAGACCAGCATCCTCTCCATTTCCGTGGCTTCGCCGCTCTTCTCTTCCAACACCTCCAGTCGTCTTTCAAGCATCTCCACTTCTCGCTCCCGCGTTGCCAACTTTTGCCTGTCCTCTTCCCATTGCGCACGCTCCATGGTTAGCTCGTCGCAGCGTATTTGGATTTCCTCAAACCGTGGTAGCTCCTGTTCTAGTGCAGCGACCGTTTCCTCAGCATTCTGGAGTTCCATACTCATCGCCGTCTCCATCTGTTCCTTCTCCAAATGAAGATGGGACAGCTCGCGTGCCAACTCTGCGTTCTTCTTGTTCGCTGCATTGAGAGACTCGGTGGCAGCGCGTAAGTTTGCCTCGAGTGTAGTAATATCGGATGCGGAAAAGGGTAATTTGGGAATCTGAGCATCGGCATGTCCAGCAAAAAAATGGGCGCCGTCAAACTTTGATGGAGTGGACGGAGCACTGGCAGCTGAGCTAATGGTCGAGTTTCGACTCGGCGTGAGGGTTCTCGAAGTCTCCGGCTCAGATGCACCATTCATGGAAGGAAGGATCTTCTTTTCCATCTTGTGCACAGAGTACCCCAGCACACCGGCACGGTGTTCGAGCAGCCTTCGATATACCTCGTGCGTCCGCTCCGACACGCGCCATAGTTCTTTTTGTGCAGTCGCGACCTTGCGCTCGGCCGTCTCGAGTTGTTCCTCTGTTTGTTTCGAAATTCTTCTGTGCGTCACGTTCACCCTGGACAGCGATTGTGCTGCATCACGAATCTTTGTTTCGAGCCCGAGCTTTCTCTCCATCGCCGCCACTCGGATCTTGAGAACGTGGTACTCCTTGAAAGGGGCATCAGCATGGGTAGAAAGCAATTTAATCGCCCGCACCTTCTTGAGCTCCTCGACTTCCTCGGCACTGAGTATTTCGCATTCCCGACTGTCTACGACGGCTTCGCTGGTGAGCAAGCTCATGAGGAGCTCATCCCGGGCATTGACCAATTCATGCGATCGTGTCCATCCAACGCTACTAGTCTCCGACGTCATGGGATCCGCCAGACTCGGCGGGGGCACACGGGACGAGGGTGGCGTTGGCGAACCAAAAAATGTTACGGCACCATTCGGGATGCGTCTGTGGGTCGGTGAAGTGACGTTGTACGATGCGATACTGCCTGTGGGTGAGCGTGCCGAAGCAGGCGTCGATACCGACCCTGCGGATGGCGCGGAGGCCGTTCCGGGCGTCTTCTCGGTCGTCGGAGACGCCACTTGAGACGGCTTGGTCCGTTCCTTGCGGATGACCAAACCTGGCGTACCGCTCGTGCTGAGGGACTTGCCAGGGGTACTCGGGGGTGAATCCTGAGAAGGCCAGGGCGGTTTTGAAGACGGGGAGGGTGGTGGGGGCGGTGTGACGGGTACTGGCGCAGATGCTGGCGGTGAAGGCTGGGGCTGAAGTGGCGGTGGTGGTGGTTGTGCGCTAGTCCCGCCTCCACCAAGAAATCTACGGACGCCGTTCATGGATTGCTTGGCGTCGCTAGCTGTAACATGAAATGTTGTTGTTGCTAGTAGGAGGACAACAATTACTGCTAGTAGTACTAGTACTGCGCAATTTTCATTAGGGTCCTTGGCACCCGGTTGTCGGCTAAGCCGGCCACTAACTTAAGAGTTGGCTTGTTCGGTGTGCCAGTAGCAGCGCAGCCTTACGTTCGTTCTCGCCGACCAACACGATGCTCACGGCCAAGTATTGACCTCACCGCATCGTATTGAATGCCATCCACGTCGACTCGGCCATGTCGTTCACCTTCCAATGGCCCCGCTTTTCCGACCAGTTTCACGCGGACGCGATCCAGATGCTCAACAATGCGCTGAACAAGGGAAACAAACCACCCGTGATCGCAGACAAGATCGAGGTCGTCGAATTGGAGATGGGTACCCAGGTGCGTGCCCTCCGTCTGTCCCCTTTTACCGCACTCACCGTCAGTTAGCCTCCCGAACTAGAAATCCGAGACATTGGCGATCTCACCATGGATCAATTTCGAGGCATATTTCGTCTGACGTACGCTGGTGACGCCCACCTGGTTCTTAGAACTAAGGTACAGGTATGAATCATCTGTCTTGTGTGCATTTCGGACCCCTGATAACCTTGGTGCACAAGGCGAATCCCCTGAACCATAAGCAACCCGATATACATCTCATGACTGGTTCGGGAGGAATGCTGGCAGCTAGAGAACCTCTTGTCGTACCCATGCTTCTTCGCCTCTCCCACTTCAAACTAAACTCCTACGTCGTCCTCGTCGTCTCCAAACAAAAGGGTATCACCCTCGTATTCAAAACCGACCCTCTCCAAAACGTCGACATCAACAGCACGTTCGACTCCATAGCTGTCATTCAGAAATTCATACAGCACGAAATCGAAGGGCAACTTCGTCAAATGTTCAGAGAGGATCTGCCGGGTATCATTCATCGCCTGAGTCAACAATGGGTCAAGGCAAAGGTGGAAGCACCGTATCTCGATAAACGGCCACCGCCCGCGGTGCGTCGGCCCTTTGATACCGCTTCCGCGCCAGACCTGTCGCATCGGCCTGATGGCCCATTCGGTCCTGGCCTCGTTGCACTGCAGCCATCTTTCGCGCGTGCACAGTCCCTGGGCACAACCCCATATGGGCGTGTTCGTTCCCTTTCTGTGGTTTCCGTCGCAAGCTCGGCTCGAAGAACTTCGAAAAGCACTCAATCTACCCCAGTTATCCTAACTGAACCTACTAGTTCGTTACCCGAGCTCGAGAACTTTGATCCAACATATGGACTTCGTCCAGAGGGGCTCCCCACGAAGAGCGTTTTCTCGAGTTTTAGCCGTCTATTTAAGCAAAACAAGGGTCTTGCAGATCTCACAGAGGAGCAGTCGGAAGTCGATGAGGAGGCAGAGTTGGCGGAAGAAGAAGACAACGGATCGTACTCGGGAGCAGACTGGGAAGATACTTCGGTCGACTATTCGCCACCCCCGAGTCTGACGCCAGACGATTCCGTCACCGAGTACGAGACCATCCCTGCTGTCGGTGGGGGTACCATCACTCGTCCACGAGTCTACCATTCACAGTCAATGATCCAACCTCCAAGCGAAATTTCCCGATCCACCACCGACGCAGCTAGTATAACAACTTCTACCCCTAGCCTCCGACATTCTGTATCACCATCACAACAGGCCGGTCCTTCGCGAACGAGTTCGTTCCCATACACTATACGTGAGATTCCCGACCGCCGTCTCGCTCGCGCTGTTCAAACGCCACCTAAGACCGATCCTTCCTACTCTGCCTATAGCCACGAACCCATCAACATGCCACCATCACACTCCCACCGTCGTCTCTCCGTCTCGTCCGCCGCCAACCTCGATCCATTCCACTCTGGCTCACCTCCATCGCATCACGCCCTTTCCGAGGCAGACCCCGGAATCGTCCTTCGTCCGACCTTGAACAATACAGTGCACCAGCTGTCCACGCTCAGTTATTCGAACCACACCTTGTCCCCTTACACCCGCTCCTTGGAGCATTTCGCCGTACGGAGTGGTCCCCCACGGACGCTCAACGCATTCGGGGTACGTGCGCCGCCCGAACGCCGCCCTGTCAAAGCGAAACGCAAACGCACGTACCACATCGGTGGAAAGTTACAGCCCCCACCAAACCCAGAACCCAACGGTCATCCACCTCGCGCGTCTGCACCGTCGCCGGTACCCCCTTCCGAGTTCGATCCGTCCGAGATCGACCGATATTTTCGGTCGGGGGACGATTCAGATGGATTTATTGGGGACCCTGAATCGAGCGGGCATGAGCAACAGGGGGCGTATGTGTCGGATTCATCGCTGTCGGAACCTTTGCCTCGGTACCCACATGACACGTACAGAACGCTGCGTCGGCGACGTCCATAGCCTCCTCCTTCTCCCTGCCTTCCCGTCTTTTCATCCTTTTCCCTCTTTCCTTCCTGTGTGTTTCGCTCTCGCTTGTCGAAATTATCGGGGCCCCCATGGTTGACCTGTAGACTTTAGACCCGCAAGCGCCATTCGTTGCTGGCAGAGAAGTATATAATATGCCTGTTCGCATACAAACTAGACATCCCCTCGCGTTCACCTACTATCTTGGTGTGTATGTACTCTACATCCCACTTTCTTTCGCGTCAGTGTTCGCCATAGTGAAACTGATGTAGCAAATACATAGCCCTCTCCTCTCCGTATGGATGTAAAATACTCGCTCTCCGACCTGGCGTCCGTGCGTAACATCGGGAATTTCAACTCCTGTGCTGCATGGGTCATATTTGGATATACATGTTCACCACCACAAAAATACTTCGTTCAAATATAATCCCCTAGCTCATGCTAAACGGTGCTCCGAGACCAAATGGCTTCATTCCCGCAACGTTAGGGTCGATTTGGGGTTGAACGAGAGGCGACGACGTCACCAAGCCAAACTCGAATTCCTAACACACCGCAAACGCAAACTAGTCAGTCGCATTTCTTCCCACAAAACGCAGAAACGAAAAGGATGGCCAAGAAACCGCGCGATTCGGGTATAATCAAAGCACGAAAAAACGACACTCACGTCCACATGTAAACTCGGCATCCGACTCGTATTCTGCCTCGCCGACGGTGTTTGTCTCAACTCCCTGAAGTCGTTCTTCGTATACGTCTTCGAAAGCCCCGAAATGGCCGGTGACCTCAACAGCGCCGTCGGCGGCGAGAGTGCCACCAATCCCAGCACGTCACGATCACGGCCCGGGAGCGCCCCGTACTTCTGCGTCGGCGTACGCGGGACCGGCGCAGGCGGGTGCAACACCTCCTCAAGGGCGTGGATCGACAACACGAGTGTATCCGGGATCAGCGTCGTCGGAATCGACGAATCAGGAAGCGGCGTCAGTTTTCCCTTAATGGATTTCAAGGCGGGGTATGTGTCGGGCAACACTCCGTTTTGGAATATCTCGCAGAGTTTGTCCCATTTGTCCCAGGAAAGTCCAGGAAGGTCGGATGGACCGGGAAGCTTATCGCAGAGCCAGTCGAGCGCTCGGACGACGCTTTGGACGTCCAGCGAGTCGAAGCCATTCCCCGACCCTGCAATTGACGAGAGACAGTGCCCGAACTCCCATAAGAGCCGGTCCAGAGCGAGTTCTGCCTCGCTGACGGTGGAAAGCATAGTTCGGATGGTGTCGAACGTCTCACCAATACTAATGCCTAGTTCTGCCACGGAGATGCCGCGGATCAGTGCGAGGGCGACTGCAAATTTGAGGGTGGGATCAGAGAGCGAAGGAGAAGACGTGAGAGCCCGGGTGATTTCTACGAGGTGCGTGGAATGCAGGCGGGCACTCAACACGGAGGTGATGGTGTCGGTGAGCGCACCGCTTGCCTCGGGGATCGTGCAAATAGTAGTAATGCACATGGCCGAGTGCTCAGATGACTTGTCTAGAAGTCTAGCAATGAACTGAAGGCAGAGGTTAACCTCATAATGCGTGAGGGTATGATGCGGATCTCGCATGCCTCCAAGCAGCCTAGAAACGCTGGCCATACGCTTGAATTCCTCTACCAACAACCACTCGCCAACATTGAGAGTTCCGTTATCTAAGGAAACAAGTCGATCCAGGAAATCGAGTCTGCGACCGACGTCTAGGGCACGGAAGAACGTGCCCAGGTCAGTGAGTATGAGGGGCATGACGGATAGCATCCATCTTGAGTTGGATTGTGCTGCTTCTGGAGCAGCATCAGGTATGAGACAGTCAACGAGGTCGTATACCTGCTGGATGCGATGCGCTGGATCGGTGTTGTCCACTCGGAAGACGTGCTCGAAGAGTGTTCGAAGGAAGAGTGCAGGTCCTCGCTTTTGGGGGTCTATCCCCCACGACTCGGAAAGTTGGCGAAGAACAGCCACGCAGGTCTGTCGGACGCGCTTCCTGGTTACCACATAAGAAGGTGGCACCGGTGTTTGTAAAAATACTAAGTCGGCACAAGTGAAGATATCCGCTATCGCCACGATGATGCAGCGCATAGACCGACTAGTAGTGACCGAGAGAGGTTCGAGGTGGATGACAAGAGGCAACAATCTGTCAGCGAGCAACAGTAGTTGCTCCACGATGCCTGGCTCCCGTGGTTGAGTCACGGTGAGAGAACACAGGGTCTTCAGTTCTCTGCCGACGGAGGATGCCATATCTATGACATGGAAGACCATGCCCTGTATGCTTCCCCTCCATGCCGTATCGAGGACATTCCACTCCCCAGCTTCCTCTTCCTCAAGCTCGTGGAGAATAATAGCAACCGCGACTCTCAATCCACGTACCCGATCCAAGTCAAATGGCGGGGAATCCGTCCTGACAAGTTCCTCCATCGCACCGTGGAGTCCATCATCTGCTATCGTGGCTGCCCTGTGTAACGAAATACGCTCCTCTTCGGTGATGTAGGTCAGGGAAAATGGCTGCCAAGACCGTAAGCACCTGACGAAGTCCGAACTGAGGAAACACCGAGGTTCGTTGACGAGGTTCAATATGATATTTTCCGCATGAATACCCGACTGAGCTGGGGGGTCGTTGTCCATTGTCATGGATTCCAGCCGGAAGGTCATTTGGCGGAGTAAGAGAAGGTGATTGACTATCTGCGATATAATGATCAGATGCGCCACAGGGAATTTGGTGAAAGAATGTACTTCACGGTACCCTGGAACGTCTTGCCATAGTCTCAACACTCCCAACGTTCGTTCTCGACAGTGATCGTTTGGAAGACTATCCGAGAAAGCGTAGACCGCTATAACAGATGCAACGCCAATATAGGCTCTAACAAACCCAAGGAAATCGCCATGGGATATCGTTGCTAAGGGTGGGTCCAAAAACGATGTAAATGGACCGTCACCGCGAGGTGGACCATCCCGCACGCTCGTCCAGAGATTCCCATGCATCGTCATGCAGCTCAACCAGATGCCAAACGATTTTTCTCCGGTTCCTATTTCCCTTAGAAACCGACAAGCATCCGCAAAGTTGGCCTCCGGGTTCGACAAAGCATCTTCGAATACTTGCCAATCCCGTAGTCGAGCTGCCAGTTGTCGAGCACCTTTTTTAACTTCTCGTCGGGCTGTGGCTAACGACTCCACAGATCGAAGCATATCCCTAAACCAGTCGACGTCGAGCAGTTCTGAAATGTCAGGGTTGGTGGATGCGTCCAACAAGGTATATATCGTATCATCGTCATTCAGGTTAGAAGCGTCAAACACGGTTTCCAGGTCGATTGATTGCTAGAAACGAGGATCAGTGCGCAGATATAATTCCGTGTAGGCGACACACACCATGAGTGCTTGTGCAAAATGGGGGTTTTGTGAAGCAGAACGGCATAATATTCCGCACACGAGATAAGCCTGGGTATCGTCCTACTTGCGGTGAGATCGTCAGCCTGGAAGAACGCCGATCAAATAACTTTGCTGCAGACCATTGGACCGATTGCATCTGCAACTTTCTCCGCAAACCGATGTAGAGAATCGACCGAGACATCCTCGGCCACTGGATGGCCCAAACAACGGAACGCTGAATCTAGATCGATATCCATATCCTCCTCGTTCAAGTCAGAATATAGATGGGGAAATTCAGGGAGATCCCAGTCGTCGTTGTGTGGTTTCAAGCAGAACATCAAGCAGATGACAAGATTGAGTGAGGGTGACTGTGGGACCAAAGCAAGGAGTTGCCTCGCCAGACATGTCGGATCAGAAGCATTGGCGAGATCGAGCGCGGGTGAAATGGGGACAGGTTCGGGGAGCTGTAACAAACCCGGCGTGTACGACGTCACGGACGGGATCGCGTCTGTAACAACCTCTCCATATATAGCCATAGACACGCTTTCAAAATCCCCGCGCACGATCATCAATCGCGTTCCAAACTATATGAGGTCGTTAGGCTTGCGTGGAAGGAGAACGAGGATAAACACGTGCATCAGCACCCATGTCTATCGCAAACTCGGTCTGACCGCCCGAGTATGCGATCACGGTTGGAATGAGTGCATTGGGTGCCTTGAGCTTGTGCTTCCCATCATGCGAACCTGGCACGGGGTGGGCGTTAAAGTAGATGTCGATGAAGAACGAATCTGGCTCGGTGCATCTGCAGAGCGTCGTCAGCGGTGTAATGCATCAAGTTAGAGACCAACGCGACGATATCCGGGCAGTTTGCAAACGGTTTCGCGCCTGTCGGAAAGATCGTGACAGCTTGGACCCTGCACGGGGATGCAAACCGTACGGCAGCCAAATTGGAGGGTCCGAGCGGCTTCAAGTTACACCACTGCAACAACATTGGTTTGGGCCTTGCTCGGCGCTACCTGTACGTCAAGCCTGTCTGTCGTCGGCGTCGGCGTCGAGTCGAGGGTGTGGAGGAATCACGTGCCATGATATTGGATGCGTTATTTATGTATGTTTGTCCCATCCAGGTGACCGTATTGCGCTACCTACGTGGAAGAGCTGCTGCGGGACCGTCGCGCCCTTCTCAAAGCCCCCACTATGAGTACCCTGTCGACCATCAAGCTTCCACAACTCTCTCTGCCTCACCAGAATACCGCCCTCAAGGGCCGTAAAAGAAGTGGCAGCATCGTCAAGGTGGAGGAAGTCGGGGGACGGGTCGAAGAACTGCTCGACAGAAGTGCGTACGTCAACATCAACGCGAATTGGGTCAACGCAAAGGGTGTGTATGCACATGAAGGGTTCGATTTTTCTTGGAACTCAAACGCCGTGCTACAGGGGCATGGTTAATCCACGTCGTACTTGTGTTTACCGGCAAGATCATCATTGACACCATCCCCGGCATGACACAGCAGATCAGCTGGACCCTCGTCAACTTGATCTACCTCGCAGTGAGTGTCCGGGTCTGCTGTACACCCGACGACGTGCTCAATACCGTTAGTTGTCATATCTCATGTTCCACTGGGTAACCGGCATTCCATTCGACAACGAATTGCATGCCGGTGCTTACGACGACCTCACACTTTGGGAGCAAATTGACGATGGTGCCCAGTATACCCCGTCAAAGAAGTGGCTGATCACCGCGCCCATATTACTGTAAGTATCGACCACAACCTTGGTGGCTGTCTCATGACCCATGTCATCAGTTTCCTCGCCTCAACACATTACACAAATTACAACCCTTGGTTGTTTGCTGTCAACCTTGCGGCTCTTATCGTCCTCGCCATCATTCCCAAGCTCCCTCAGGTACGTGTCTGGTTCCGGTCCAAACTGGTCTACGCGTCTGTTGACATCTGCCCAGCTTCACCGACAACGTGTGCGATTCCTGGCAGAAGATGCATCAGGAATGGCTACCCCAGTTACACCAAGTTTTGCCATTAGTGAGCAACTCAAGCAAATTGACCCATCGAACATCACCGAAGCACTCTTCAAATAGATATGTAACGGACTTAATTATGGCGACTTTTACATCTCGACTTTAGACACTGCTCAGGGTAATCTACATCCCTGGATCAAATCCGCTTCATTCTCTAGTGGAACGCACGTCGCAATGATAATTCCCCTCCTGATGGTGTACATACCGGGGTTGTGATGAAATTGGAACTGCTGCGGACTATGTCCTCTTCACGCCGACGCAACCATGGGTTTTGAAACGTCCTTGTAAAACGTAAGACGCACCCTAATAAGCAAATCCGAGAGTTTTGTCATGTGTCACCCATTAAAAGCGCTAAAAGGTACGCACAAGTTCCGGAGAAGCATTAAAATAGTAACTTTCCCGACAGCAGGGATATAGATTGATGCCTGTGGGGTTATTAATTATATGTGTGGGGTGCCACTGACAACCTGGGTATCTAGCACACCTTGTCCCTCACGTCTTTCTCAAAGTTCTTGTCAGCTGCCACGTTCACAGCGACGCATCCTTCTTTCAACCATTCTGTCTTGACTTTGTATTCAGCGGTTGGAACGGCTGAAATGACGACGTCAGAGATCGCTAGGCACTCTTGTAGCGACAATTGGCTCGGATGAGCGACGTGATGCGGAAGGTATTTCCGGGTTGCCTCTGGCGACGCGCGTGGTCGTTTCGTATACTCCTGTCGGCGGAAGAACACGGTAAGCTTTCCTCTCAAACATGGACCTGAAACGAAGGACCCATTTCACATGCTGCGCACCTGGATGGAGTCTATATCTACGGAAAACACACGTGCGCCGTCATTGGCCAGTAACGCTGCGAGGGGCCTGCCAACAACTTCGGATCTACGAAACCGGAGAAGAGGTGCACGTGAGTTTCAGGGGGAACGACGTGCCTTGCCTTCTCACCGGTTGATGACTGTCACCGTCCTCCCGTAGGCACGGTCTCCGTACGCGAGGATCTTATTGTAGACTCCGATGTACTCGAGGCACTTGACGACGCCAAGGGGTGTACACGGGAGGATGGATTTGACCATACCAGGAGGGGGAGTATCATCCCTGACCGGGACATGCGGCACGGCCGAAGGGACCGAGGTTACGAGGGATTCGGGTTCTATAAACCGAATACTGAGTGATAAGATGTTGACAAGATGACACATCTCAGAGTGAGCGACAATCATACTTGTGGTATAAATTATAGTGAAACTTGAAATGGAGACCTTCGACGTCTTTCAGGGGCGAGACGATCTTTGGAAAGAAAATAGTTTCCGTGAGCATGAGAAGCAACGAAGACTTCGTGGACCTGACTTGTTGCAAGTAATGATCCTACGGTCATTCGTCCCTACTTTAACGACGCCAGTTTTCTGACAATGAGTTCATCCACGTACCTGTTGTCCTCCATAGATCGGGTAATACACCTGAATGCCCAAAAAAAAATGAAGGCATCATAAATCCGACCTCAAAAGATCCATGCAAACGCAAAACGCGCGCACCATGATACCGTCTACGTCCGCATCCTCGTTGGCTTCTATGATCGCCTCTTCCACCCCTTCCCCGTCGGCCCGCTCAGCGTTCTCGGCCGATCCGACTACCTTGAGGACGAACCGCACACCAAGCTCGTCGCACTGCTTCCTCGTGAACTCGGCATAGAATTTACTCGGGCCCGCCGACGTCCCCAGAATACCGACGAGCGTCGGCGGTTTCGACGATCGCGGTAGGAACGCCTTGACTTCGTCCCGAAAGGTGTCTGCGATGAGATCTGCCTTGAGGAGGATACCTTTACCTGAGGCGTCCGGGGCCATGCGTGTTGGCTGGGATTTGTGTGCTTTTTCCTGCGATGAGTTGGGGTCACGGACAAACTCGGGTTCGAGTGTGTGCTGGACGTAGATTTTCACTGATCATGGTCACGTGGATCGCACGGATCGGAGGCCGATGTACACATTGACGGACAGCCTGGGCCGGGGGGTGGACAGGTGTCGCATCCTGAAGTACCGTCCCGATCAAGTCCATTGACTGGGGATTTCCGGAGGTAGGAATAGCCTGGAGAAGGGAGCCCCAGTATCTCCGAAATTAATGTTCAACTTATATATCTAGTTGATCGATGTGTTCATCAAGACTCGCTTACCCCACTCCCTTCATCATGCTGACCCCAAGTGAGATCGGATGGATGTCTCCGATACCCCTTACCCCCGCGTTGCTAATAATGCCAGGTCAACTGCATTCAGGGGCAAACACTCGACATACACGGACTCTGTAAATATTATGACTCGAAGAAGCAGACAGCTCATCCCCAACTTGGCCTCCAACCATTAAAAATTGGGTCCATAAATGAAGCGAGCGAGGACAGAGAAAAGAAGTAAAAGTCGTTCTTAGCAAAATGTGACTGATCGTCCTCATTCCGCGTGGGTATCGCCATTGACGAGATCCACTCGGTACGGGACGTCATCAAGGGCCTGTGAGTTGTCAGCCTCGAAATCGTCTACATCCACGTCTCCTTCCACTTTTCTGGCTTCGTCATCATCATCCTCGTCCATGAGCGACAGTGCTCTCTGTGTCGTCCGACACATCCATCAGTCGACAGTCGGTCACCACCGCAGGTCATCTACGCACCTTCATGGCCTCAGCCTCATTGGAGTAGTGCCGTCCTCGTGCTCTGACAAACGCAGCATGCTTCGCAGCAGCTACACACCCCAGATCAACACACAGCTCGGAGGACGCAACGCAATGTATGCCTACCTTCCTCGTCCATTTCTTCTGTCTCAACCTCATCGCCTGGTTCCGCATCCACCGCTCGGATCTCGCCTCTTGCTTCGTTCGGAAGGTTGAACGACGTGCTCCGGCTCGACGTAGCACTCCCAGAACGCCCCGACGAGTTCCTACCCACGCTCGACAACGATGCTCGACGCGAGGACGGACCAGAAGCCAACATGCTCGTCGGGGACTCTGCTCTAGAACTAAGGTCGCTCGGAGAATTCGCACGCGCCCCGAGATGGAGGTCGGGTATATCTACACACAGAGGGGGACCAGAACGAAACGTCCGTCCGTCCGTCAACCACACGTCCATAGGACCGAACCGTGAAACTGAATCACGTACCACCCTCGACTTCGTCCGTCTCGGCATTGTATCGGACGTATGGCGTCTTGGGCTCTGTGATCTTCATGAGACTATCTTTCTCAATCTCCGTCAACGCAATATTGGCCTCGTCCCATTGTAGACTGCTGTATGACACGAAACGTCAGGTACGTTGGAAATGTGAAAAAGACACGGACTGTTGTTGTTGTCCGGCCGATTGCGGCGCAGCGTTCTTGAGGATGCCTTTGGGTTTGGGCTGAGATGCAGAGCGGCGTAATGGAGAGAGATGCGGAGGATCTTGTATGATCTCTACGGTAGACATCGGATCTTGTGCGTAAAGGGTACGACGATGGCGAACGAGAGAGCTACTAGGAACCGTGACGGATGGCTCAACGGTCCCAATCCTGTGGAAAGGCCTGCCAGTCACGAACCCCTCCAGTATCGGCAGGTGGGAATAATATGCCTTTCTTGGAACTGTCATTTGACAAGCGGAGGCAGAGAAAGTACATAAACTCAAGCGGGTCTCGTGCAGACGCAGGGCGAGAACGAGATCAAAGATCATCCGAACGTGGTAGACTGTGCGGATCAGCTATGGGTACAGCGAAACTAGTGTACAAGTCCGACAAGGGCAGAAATAGCTCCGCCGCCTCTAGTGCTAGCGACCCGGATCAGAGTAATCCGTTCATCAGCCGTTGTCCAACGCTCTCGGGTTCCTGCCTTGCCATCTCGATAATGCTCAGCAGCTTCTTGATACCGACCAATAACGGCAGTGTCGGCGTTTCTGCCTCAGACGCGTTCCGCGGGAATCCGGCACTAGAGAGCTGCCGTATGGTTTCACGTAGCTCTGAGTCATCAGCAAACAGCTCGACCGATCTGAGAACGACTTCTAGTTGTCCAAGGTGCGAGATGGGAGGCGCTTTGATGGAAGCATCGAATACCTCTGAGAACCCTAGGTCTGTGATGTGTTGGCCCAAGGACGAAGTTGCGAGCACCAGGAGGCGCCGACCCTGTAGTGCAGATGCTCAGGATCTGTCAACGCAGACAGGAGTTACGATACTGACCTTCGGAGGTTTCCGTGCAATGAGTACCAATAATGTTTGAAGAATGGCATTTGAGAATCTACTGCCCAGGTATGTCCAATCTGCAGTGTCGGTGTGTCAATATCTTTTCGAGGCGCACCACGGTGAACTTACCTAGCAGGCGCTCTAAGCTGTCTACGACAATAACACTCAGCGGACTCTTATAACTATCATAGAATGTTCTGGTGATAGCGGCAATTTTTTGTGCTTCCGAAAAGCCAACCATCCGATCAGGAGAAATAATTTTCACGAACGGGAATTCCGACCGCCATGCAATCGTCGCAGCCAAGACCGTTTTGCCAGATCCGGGTAGTCCACTCAAAAGGACGCTAACCCGCGGGGTCCGCTCAGATTTGGCAACTTGGTTGATGAACAGCTTCCCCTGTTCCAATATTTCCTAAAAGACATCTCAGTAGGTGCCAAAGCATGCGCACTTCACAACGCACGTGGATCTCGGAATCAAACTCGATGATTCCATTCTGAATCACTTCTTGAACCTCCTCTTCAGAAGTACCAAACGCCGGCTTGATTTCCTCCAGTGCGTGGAAGAAATCATTCCGATTTACTCTCAAATTCTCCACGTCGTCTGAAATGCCCGCAAACGTTCCAACCTTTACATGCCGATTAAAGGCAAAACTCGTCGCGCTCTTGACGAAGCCCTCGATCTCAGCGCCAGAATAGTTCTTCATCAACTGTGCGAGCTCTTGGAGGTTGACGTCATGGTCCATCACCTTGTTGGTTCGCATCTTGGCGGTGTGGATGCGAAGGATTTGATACCGGCCGTCCGCATCAGGAAGCGAAATTTCCATGTGAACTTCGAGACGGCCCGGTCGTAGCAATGCCTCGTCAATCATGTCCACCCTGTTTGTCATACCGATGACAAGGATGTTGTTCAGTCTGTCGACACCGTCCATCTAGGACCAGAGTGAGCCCCTCGAAAACTAGATAAAACGACATTATACCTTCGACAAGAGCTGGTTGACGACAGTGTCACCCACGCCAGTCCCGTTGTTCGTCGAACCACGCTGCTTGAAGATAGCATCCAGCTCGTCGAAAATAATAATGTGCAATCCACTCTCGTCGCCCTTCTCTTTGTACTACACCGATACTTGGTATTAGTTTCAACTGGTGAAGAAAGCGCACGGGAACTCGCCTCCTTCTCGGCGTCCTCGAAAAGCTTACGAATGTTTTCTTCGGAAGCACCGACAAATTTGTTGAGAATTTCGGGCCCATTCACCACTTTGGGCTCCCGAGCATTCAACATTTTCCCAATTTGGCGCGCAATGAGGGTTTTCCCCGTTCCAGGAGGGCCATGTAGTAGGATACCTATGGGGTACACACTCGTCCAGTGATCTGGGGTGCTCAAAAGCAGGACAAACCTTTCACGTGTTGAATACCAAGCTTCTCCACGAGGGCTAGGGGGAACACGCGCGAGGCAAAAGCACGACGGAAGATATCATTAAACTCCTTGTCGAGACCTCCGATGCCCATATCCTCGAATTTGAAGTTGGGCGAAATAATCGCGTTCGTAGCGGCCCGTTTTGCACTCGCCTTGATCTTCATCGGACTACCGCCTTCTTTCATGATGGTAATGTCCGTCTTCTGCATCATCACACCCATCTCGATATTTCTTTGATGGCTTCTCCGCCCACCTTTCTGCCCGTCGGCAAGCTCGACTACGCCCAACGAGGCTATGGTGAGTTTCAATTTATCACCCTTGAAATCTACGGTGAGAATCCCTCCGGGTGCGAAGACGAGGCCGCTATACGCATTGAGGAGCTTCGAAATCATCTCGTCCTGATCATAGGGCACGGTATTCTCGAAATTCTTCTTCAAAAAGCTTGCGAGGAAGTCGATCGATTGTAAGAAAGGTGGGGCGTCGGGATGTGACGGGGGAGGAAGTAACTCGACAGTGACCTCGTCCCCACTGAGAGAGAGCTCCATCCACTGCCTGAGTGTCATGGACGCTGCTACTGTTCCTGGTGCTATCGATGAAGACGTATCATGGCTTCTGACAGGGTGAGTAGTTGGAGTAATGAGGGGGGTGAGGCATACCATGTTGTGACGGGGTATCTTCCTTTTACGAGGACGTGCGCGCCGTTGGGAAAGTCGGACGGGTGGACGATGAGGCAGTTTTTGAGGGCAAGAGTCTCGTTTGGCGTACCCACGACGGCGTAACTGGGATACATCGTTCACTGAGTGGTAAAACAGAAGGGTAGGCGCGTACTTCATGCCCGAACGCGGTGGAGGTTTACGATCGTAAGACCGTTTCTCGAAAAATCCCTGGGAAGGATCGTTGTAGTGCCCTGCTTGCGGAGGTTGTGGGCGAGCATTTGGCCTCAGCCCAGCAGGAAGGCCGTCGGGTACGCGGTTGTACTGATTTGAGGGGGGGTTAGGTGACGACCTACCGAAAAATGACGACATTAATGTATACTATTAGCTTGTTTCGAGTCGGGTCTGGTCACTGTCGTTGTGCAATGTTCCACGACTGACGCTGCCGCAGTGGAGGTGATTACATCATCATGTCCAACACTATCAAATCTGGGTTGGCTTTGTCCGACAGGAGACCTTCGAGCTCATTGCTTGCCGCAGCTGCGAGGCTACTTGAGCTCGTACTTCTGAGACAGGCCGTGGACAAGCCATACTGCAAGGACGATGAACTCAATAGCAAGGGTAATCACAAAGAGCTTGGGTGATCTTCCTCTCGACCATCACTCATGTCAGCTCCTCGGTCCCACCGCGCTGGTGAGTCCGGCTGCCACGTAGAACACGGTTTCAGATCCAACCGGCGTCCTATCCCAGATCGTTCAAGCCCTCATGGGCGTTCTTGCCGTTCTCTCGCTCGTCTACAAAAGGCATCGGGAAACCCAGAAACGTCCGTGGCAGATATGGTAACGCTCCCATTCGCTCAGCTACGCATTGTCTGAATGCGCTTGGTGTTTTTCCATAGGGTCTTCGATGTCCTCAAACAAGTTTTTGGTGCCATGTTTGTCCACGGCCTGAACGTACTTATCTCCCACTTTGGATCACATCATTCTGCCGGGAATGCTTGCACATACTATTTCCTTAATATTCTTCTCGATACCACTCTTGGTGAGCCTCCAATGCCCCCCAGACTCGGCTGCGGTTGTGACGCAGTTGCACTTGAAAGGTGTCGGACTGATCTATCTCGTGCTGCAAAGTTCGACGTGGCTACTCTCAAAGAAATTTGGCATCAAGGGATTAAAGACGGGACAGTATGGCAAACCCCCTTCAGTCACATACTGGGTCCGTCAGGCCGCCGTATACGTTTTCTCCCTCACAACGATGAAGCTCCTCGTGGTTGCGTTATTTGCTTTTTGGCCAGGTGTATCCACCATAGGTGACTGGCTCCTCGGCTGGACCACTCTTTGGGACGGTGAATCAGTCCAGGTGATATTGTACGTACATCCTTTTTACTCGGTGGGCAACGATTTACGTAAAATTTCTAGCGTCATGGGCGTCTTCCCCATGATCATGAACATTGTGCAATTTTGGTTGATCGACTCCATTGTCAAAGCATCTACCAATTCAATTGCTGTTCGTTCTGCCTCATCTCGAAATTCTGATTCACAAGATCGCGAGCCTCTGTTTAATTCTCCTGACGACGAAGATGAAGTTTCGCCGCGAGACATCGAGGACGGCCCTCTGTCATCCACCTCCAGGTCAACGTCGGGAGACCTCAAGACGCTCGTTGGTGCGGAAGAGAATAGGACGAAGCTCTTCATATCTGGATCGTCTTCACCAATGACGCTTCCAAGAACCCCGCTAGTGGTTGCACATGATTACCCGCCCAACAACGTTGGCAGCGTATCATCACAAAGTAGCACGAGATCTCGGCACAAGTACACACGAGCCTCGTCGTCGCTGCTCGACTTCCCAGTAACCTACTCTTCGCTACCTGTCAACACGCTCGATTCGTCACGCCCTGCCTTACCTTCGATGTCATTAGACGGTGGTGAAGCGACCACCGACGGTGTCGCAGAGTTTGACGCATGGGAAAGAGACTATTGGGAAGAAGGTGAGGGACAGGGTGGCCGACGATCCGAGCAGGGCATGAACCAGGTCGGTGTCAGGTAACCCGGGTAATCCCAGCTGTCTGGCATGCACTTTCGTTCTCACTCATGTCCATGTTCGTGCACGTGTACTACATCAAATAACCACTCCTTCTGTGCTAGTATACATATCCTCTGTCGTCTAATGTCGATTGGTCAAGTTAGTTTTGGTGGTGATGACGTACATTGTCAGGTGTGTTTTCGTCCTGGAGTTCCGTGTCGTACACGCGGCGTGACAGTTAAAGTGCAGCTACAGCGCCTTTGCAGCTTTTGTTCACCACAGCCCCCTACTCCTTCCACTTGTTCCAAGAACTGCGCCGTATGCACACATGATGGTCGGAAACGTACCCTCCAATGACATAGCTACAGAGAATGGCGCGGAGCTTCCGACTGAAAGTGGTGCTACCTTCTCGCTCGAAAACATCCTTGGCAACAACCACGACGTGCTCGAACACCCAGGGCTCAAACAACAAGAATCAGATGCACACGCAACAGGGGCAAAGGGCTGGGACGAGGAACCTGTTAATAGACCGATCGCGGAGGGGTTCTGTGTAGAATGCGAAGGTGAGTCGGTTCCGTGGGTGGTCGTTTGGATGGGGCCGTCGTCTAACGGGGTCGTCTGGCAGACCAGCCTGCACAGCTGTCGTGTAAAGAATGCGAGGACGACTACTGCGAAGTATGTTTCGCCGCCCAACATCGGAAAGGATCCCGAAAGAAGCACACAGTGACGCCCATCTCAGGTTCGCCCAACTTGAGGCGCGCGGACAAGGCACGGAATGGTGTCTCGGATGCGACAGCAAGGACGGCGGACGGCGAGCATGAGAAGGACGAGGTATCTGGCTTTTGCGCATCATGGTGTCGACATGCTTTTTTTTTGACTGGCGTCCATCTCCAGGTCGAAGCAGGACGTCGAGATGGAAGGAGGTTTGGATGCAGAGCTCGATCAGACTGCTGCCAGGCCCGCTACGAGACCGTCCATGGAACTGCTCGGCGCTCAACCAGTCATCGGCGGCACCGTCGGTGAATGGTTCGTCGAGCGTGCCAAATACATTCCCCTCCGCTTAACGCTCGCCGAGCGTAAATACCTCCGTCTTCTCGATGCCGCACTTCAAGTCTCGGAGTATACCGACAAAATTGATACCTACAGCTTTGGTTTCTCGAAAGCGAAGCGGATAGTCTATCAGATTCGTGAACTGTGCGCGATCTTGTCCGGACTTATGTTGTCGGCGGACTACAAGCTTGGGCAAGAGCTCTTCGCGGACCGTGATTTCCAGCGTAATGCAGGGTTTTACCAGCAGATATTCGAGCTCGGACGGCGGCACAAAATCATGAACCCCGATAAAATGCGTACGACTTATGGCAAGTTGATCTATCTGCTTCAGGTGAGCATGGAATTTCTCGGGATTCTTTGATCGAACGATTGAGGGTAGCTGTGTTTTAGGACAGCCAATCACCCGAGGTGAAGGACATGCTCGGTTTTTCTTGTGTCAAATCCATCCGGAGCGTGTACAACGTGCTGGAGAAGCACGGCGCCCTGGACCTCCTTCGCGATGATCTTGTATCCGTCGCAACCAAGGAAATCTACGCTGAGGGTCGATCTCGACGTGAGGTTCAAAAAGATATCAAGAGCAAGGAGCGCGCAATCGAGACGCTTGCTTCTCGTTATCAGCGTGAGGGTCTAAACCCAGAACAAGTCCGTCAGTGTCTCTACAGCATCGGAGATAACCACGCTTTCTTGCGCACGAACCGCGATCCTTGCGATCGCATGATTCATTACCTCAAAACGTACTTTGACCCCACGCAAGCAAAAGAATCGAAACACAGCTTGGCGATTCGGAGTGGCAGGGGTGGTGCAAGGCTCAGTCACGACCACGCGAAGCAATACGCGTACGTGTTGCAAAGCCTGACGCTCTGGCGCGAGATTCTGCATGGTATGTCTTTACTGTCCCTCGTGAACATGGGCTCAGGCTGGCCGTCCAGACATGTTCCGGCTGTGGTCGCTCACGGAGCAAGACTTGCTCTCCGAAAGTGTCCCTTATCGTCTTCGCGACACGGGTCAGGGCCTGAACAGAGTCCAAGCTGCTCCGAAAACGCTGCGTATGATGCATACGATCCTTCACCGTGCGCAGCAAAGCGTCGGGTTCTGGGTCGGCTCGTCCGCCATCCATATGGGCGATCACAACGTCCCCAACGCACTGATGTTCATCGGTAATTTGCCCTCATCCTCATCTCCCCTAAGAATATTCTAATTCATTTCCGCGTAGATAAATACTCTCAAATCTACCGCATCCTCCTTCCCGTTTGCAATACCCTCTCACAGATACCCGCTCTCGCGGACAAACCCGCGCTGTGTTCCTACATCGAAGACGAGTTCGGTTCGATCGAAAATTGTATACGAGACATCCTCACCGATTTCTTCCGGCATGGTTTCGACGGTTCCGGGGCCGACAACTTTTTCGATGCGGGGAGCTGTATCGATGGGCGTCTGACGAGCGCGTGGAATTGGTGTGCGCAGTTGGAGAAGAAGCGGTATTTCCCCGTGTTCTTGTTGACCGGTACGTTCGTTCTGTTGGACGTGTCTGATGATGTGTCGATCGTTCACGCGACGGTGGTTTCTAGGGTTCATTGGGTTCGATGGTGAGTGGTGAGGGGGTGATACCGGAGTATTTGTGATACAATCCCCCCCCCTCCCCTTTTTACTCTCCATGTGCCACTTTGACATAGACGTGCAACGTTTCTCTATCTGCGGCATGGCCCAGAATCTTTTTGTTACGTTGTGTCCAGTACTTGATGATGACGACGTCTGCTACAGTTCACTCGTGTTTGGATTATATATCTATATCATGGATGTTGCTCGTTAGAGAATTTACTTAATTTGCTACACTGCACCCGAGAGATTTTGCAACACCCTTTCAAGCTCGCCATTAACACCTGGCGCACCACTGGCGATGCCAATGTATTGTTTCCTAGACTGTATTCTTTTTTCGCAATTGTTGAGTACGTATTTGCAATGAGTAACTCTGGTCTCGTTAGTAGCAACAACGACCGTATACATTTTCCCTGGCAGTTGTAGGATCCCCACGAAGTAAACCAGCTAGATTTTTTTTTGAATAGCGAATCGATCTGCACACATAGTGCATCAAGCAGTACCCTCCACCTGCACCCCCTGATCGTTTTGAGTCGCCCGCACCGCCTCGGGAATGTTGCCAGCACCCGCCTGTTGCGCCTGTGCGACGATTTCGATCACGCTTGCGAGGCCAGCTTTCCAAGCAAGCAGCCGCTTCTCGAGCGCCTCCCATTGCTCCCGCTCAAACTTGCGTGCGGAGGACTTGTACACATGGAGATTTTGCGTCGCTTGGGAGAGCTTACCGGAGATGAGGCCGACTCGAATGACTGAGAGTGATAGATCAACACAAGAAGTACTGTCAAACGGGGGCCCTTCTCCTTTGAAGGGAATCCTGATTCGCCTCACCGTCTATAGTCCACTTCTCGACTTGAGATACGTCGATTTGCAATGTCGACGCGATCGTCGAGTATGGAAGGTCCCGTCCAATGTAGTCAAATGCAAGGGAGGAAAAGGCCAGGAGGCGAATTTTTCGTTCGAGCTGTGAACTTTCGAGTTCTGAAAAACGGTCGATATATATATATATATAGTGAGCGAATGGAGATGATTTTTGCGAGAAAAACGTACGGTAAGTTTCGAGAACGGCACCATGGCCATCGACCCACTCCCGAAACTCGGGTAACCCGTTTTTCAGGAATATCTGGATAAGAGGGAAGAGCTCGTGGTCTCGCACTGCGATGATAGGATCGAGGTTGTATAGCGTATCAAAGTCAAAGACAGTCGGTATACGAAGGGCGGCAACAATCGTGTCGATAGCGGCAGAGCGGGATTCCGGGGAGGAGGATGGGAGCGCGTGTACGAGCAGAGTTCGATATTCGTAGGCGGTATCCCTGCGCGGCGGCGGTGAGGGGCAGGAACCCAACAAAGCAGCAATAACACTCACGCTTTGCCGGCTTGTGTGAGCGCATCGATGATGGTTTTCAGGAATTGGTACTTGTCCTCGTCGGAAACGGGCCATTCATTGAGCCATCGTTGGACGTCAGATTTTGTTAGGGCGAGGACTTCAAATTCGCCGTTGGCCGCTGCAACCTGGAAAAGGGTAGTAAATATCGGTAGCCGCAACGCAGAGGGCCGTGGGGCGGCGTTGAACAAGTTGGATAGTCTAAATCAGGGTCAGTAGAGCACGCACAGCATGACCACAGAGAATCTCACACGCGATATTTGACCGATGCGCCGTTCGAGGGTGAAGACGAGATGACATTGAGCAGATGGGTTACATGTTCTCTCGTTTCCGACGAATCGACTTGCCACAGAGTGAATAGATGCGAGTACAATAGATTGAAGAATCCCTCGATCTCTGCTGCGGCGTCAAAAGGGAGCGCGAGCGATCGTGACCACACACATACCCTGGTCAGTTCCCTGACCTACGCCTTTGGTGTTTTTCAGAACAAGACCCAACGCCGTCCGTCGTCGGTCCTGATCGAGTGACGCATTCGAGTCGGTCTTTAGGATTCCTTGGAGTGACTGCAAGAGCGCGGTGCGCTCCTCGTCGGGGATGCCCCGTGCGGTGTACTGAAGGAGCTCTTGCAACTGCTCCTCGAACGTTCCCTCTGCGAACACCGAGACCGAGTCTGGTGGCGACATTTCTGCTTTGTGTAGTAAATTTCTTAACCCGAAAGTCCCGCTGATATGGGTGACAACTTGCGCAAACATTGCCACGTCCATCTCACGTCGCACGATCTCGTTGTACCATAACTTTTTTCATTGCATATCGCCGCATGCAAGCCTCACAACACTTACCACGATGCCCGCCGAGTTCCCCGCTCGAGAGTAGTGGTACACTTGCCGGAAATACTGCAAAGGTCGTCGAAGACAGCTGAACGCGGGCAACACCTACGCGAGGCTGGTGAGGACGAAAAGGACGCGATCCGTTTGGCTGGTTTCTCCGATGCTTTCCGGGCATTTTTGAACGCTGCCAGTGGCTCGAGTTCTGGTCCCCCTCAAGCTCAGGTTACTCTTCCTGGGCTGGTTCTTGGGGAAAAGAGACCTGCTGATTCGAAGATAACCGACCCTATTCGCCCCACCGCGTTTGTCTAGTGCATTCCTATCGGACTGAGGCTAATTTCTTTGAGTCAGTCAAACTTACGATTGCGAAGTCGTTCACCGGCTCGATTTGACCTCAGAGCTACTCGTCCACCCGCTCACCCTAGCATTCTCGATCATCAAGAGCAGGGATGAAAGTTTCATTGGTCGAACAGGAAGTAGAAGAGGATCGTGCATTGACGATGCCTGCAGCCGTGTCTCACAGGAAATGGTATTAATTATTCGTAAACGCAATGACTCTTGCGGGTATCCCGTTCATCAAGGACACAAAGCAACGATTGAGATCGCGTGACATTTGACCTGTGCTGCAAAACGCACTGTGCAGCCACTCAGCTGAACAACCTACTGCATTCAGAGACAGTGAACGAAAGCGGATCTCGACGCTATCTTCGCATCCGTTTCTTGAATCGTTCCATGACCTACGGAGTGCAAGCGTCAGAAACATATCAGGACTCCCGTAGAAGCTACCACGTACCATTTCATCCGTTGCCATTTGCGGTTTGTCATGCCGAGGTTTACGCTCGTCCTGCGGAGGTAACCCCATCGCTTCCAACTTGGCATCACGCATGATTTCCACGTCCGACCTTTGTTTCATGTGCGGACGGTAAACTGGGCAAGGAGACAAGAGATGAGGCATTTATGCATGAGAGAAGGAAGAGAGGCGCATACATCGGGTGGCGACGAGGTGTTCCTCGTCGTTATTCACCTTTTTGCGCTCCTTGCGTTCTTCGGCTACTTGACGTTTCGCTTTTTCCGTTTCTTCGATGTTCCGGAGTCGTGAGCTATGTGGAAACCAGACGGCGTCAGTAAAAAAGTTCAGTGGATCGTTTGGGGGGTACCCAAAAGAGAACACAAAAGAAAATAAGTGGGGGGATGACGCACTCCATGCCCAAGTCGACCTCTGGTATCGCCGTCAACATGGCCAGACTATTCGTCACGCTCCCCTCGTCCGCTGTCTTCCTCTCCGTCTTCCAGCGCTCCGAAAGCGTGAACTCGTCGTTGGCGTCGCGGGTCGACTTTTCCGACGCGTCCTGTTGCATACGTCGGATCTTTAGGTTTTCTTCAATGTACGCCATCCTGTCCGCACAAACGGTGGTCAGTTTCGATACCCTCCCCCTCCCCCCCAACAACAACAACAAAAAAGTCAAACGCACATGTGTTTATCCACGTCGAGCGCGTTGGTCTGTTGGGTAAAGTTGTTGGTCCGAACGGCCCGTCGAGCCTTGGCAGCCGCGTCCTCTTGCTCGCTACATGACGTCAGCGTCCAAGATCGACGCAAGAGTAAAAACGCAGGACGGGTGCTTACTCGTCTTCGGCCTTTGCGCCGACGGCAGACCCCATACCAGACCCCGACCCTGCGCCTGCCACGCCCGCTCTCAAGCCACCCTTGTCTTCGGGTGCCTCCGCATGTCGGCGTCGTTTCCTCTTGGCATCTCCACTTGACAACTTGTGAATGTCGATCCCCTGCCTCGCCTTGCGCAAGCGCCTCAACTCGAGCAACTCCGAGAGCCTGTGTCAAAAGAGGATATGAGCATCGGCATCGAGTATGTATCTCTCGGAACGCACGGAAGAGACTTGTCCTCGTCCTCATCGCCGTCGTCAGAAACATGGGTCGAGGGTGGTTCTTCTGTTTCTCGGACGCGGGGTTGTGGACGGCTTCGCCTCTTGATCATGGAGAACAATATAAGAGGTTACGTAAGCTGGTTTTGCAGCTCCCACTCGGCCGGTATCTTAGGGACCGTGGTACGAAGGATACAAGTGTCTCGAAACAAACAAGGAACATAGCAGTCGAATCTAATAATACTTTCCATTTACCTAGTTAAAAATTCATTGTCCACGTTCTTCCACAGGTCTCACACCTTCCCCCGCCAAACTACTCTCATTCGTGATTTCAGCAGCAGCAGGGGTTGAAGCAGCTACCGCAGCCGTCGTCGCGCGATGCAACTCCTCCGGCGTTGGATACGCGATCGTCGGAACCCCAATCGGTGGCGACGAATGCCGCGAGAGCAACGATTCCGGGGCACGTAGTCCTCCCCGCCTCAGGCGTGGCGCCTGCGAACGCTCTTCGATCGCCTCTTCCCCCCCACCCAGCCGCTCAGACTGATTCGTCGCCCACCCTGAATGAGGCGGGAAAGACCAGTCGTCCGACATACTCGCCGCCGGTCGTGGTGTTGGTATAATTTCGAATCGGCGTGTCCTCCCAAAAGGGAAAAACCGCCTGGCTTGAGCAGAAGATGACCGCGGACCGAGGGAAGATGTGGCAGGTGGCTCGGCGGCGTTGGCAGCCGGGGGTTCTGATCGAGCGTTGTGATCTTCGTCGTGGGCAAGTTGGCGAGTGGAATTACGGCGTGCAGCTGTGAATTCGCTAAAGTCTGACATTCTGTTGCGCCCGGGACGACGAATCGAGGGCTGCCTCGATAATGTCGAGTGCAGAAACCCGTTTGACGATGATAGCGGCCACGCACTCGTTCTCTGCGGCTGCGAGGCATCTACAAGCGGTGGTAGAGCTCTATCGCTCGCCGCATCGGGAGGAGGGGCTGATGACATCGGGGGTGAGGTGTGAGGAAAACTCAAAAAGTAAGGTGTCGAGGAATTCGACCAACTGTGTTGAGACCGATATGCATCGTACAGATCTGAGTTGAAACGACTGCCTTCCATGACAGGTACAAAGTTGCCATACTCGTCGTCATCTTCATCCACGTCCAGTTCGTCTGGAGGTTGTGAAAGGTATTCGGCAAGGTCCACGCCTCGCCGGGTACCAGGTCCGCGACCGGGAGCACGCTCACGGTAGATAGATGCGGGACTGGATAACTTGCGCAGGGACCGCGCGGTGCGGTCCCCAATGAGACCACGATCGGATGCGTGGAGGCGATAACGGCGTTCTGCGACCTCCTGTGACGCGCCGTCGGTTCAGAATATGAACGGGATTCCGATGTGACACATACCTTGACAAGGACTTCGATAAGCGATGTTGTGAAGGAATCGCCACGGTCGAGGTCTTCTACGAACGTTTCGTAGGTAATTGCGGGCTCTGCTTTCTCGAGCCTGGTGCGCTTGATGGCCCCCGAGCTACGAACGACCTTAGTCACGGGTGCGTACGGGAGAGATAAGGCGACATACACCAAGCTCCTCATTTTTGCGCCAAGAACGTCGTCATAGTACTCTGTTGTCCTGAAATACATGGCTGCTTTAGCAAGCCCAAGTCTGTGAGAAGATAGAAACCGAAGCACCATTTGCCCATAGTTTGAACAATCTTGCGGTCGTTTTGTGGGTTGTCGGGGAGACACGCTACTTATGTGGGCTAGAGTCGGGAGAGCGCCCGTGTGAAAATTCATCGTCGTCAACAGCATTATTGTCATCTGTTTGTCAGCATTGCATTCTGAATCCTTCCTCTTTCAGAAAGACCCCTAACTGTATGGGTCCTCGATAGATGTATGCTGCCACGGAAACAGTATCGGATGAAGATCCACGTACGCACGACTATTAACTCGCATCGTCTGTTCCGCCAGGACTGCCATTCGACTTTGGCAACGAAGGCGCCGCAGCAGCTGCACGGGATGCAGCCGCACTCGCCCCCGCTCGGTCCTTGGAACTCAACAAGCTCTGGAAAAAGTTTTGCAACACCTCGTGTTGCGTCTGTCCCCCCGTCGAGCTCTGCGACGCACTCAACGTCGGTGATGCAGGCGCCCGACCAGTCGCCGACGCCCCTGCACCACCCACCGCACCCAACCCAGACGTAGGCCGAGCACCCCCTCTTGATAGACGTCGCGCGGCATCTCCGTTCACACTCGCATTCAACCCACTGCCACTCCCAAACCCGGTTTCCATCTCTGCAAGCGCCTTCTCCACAGTTGGCAAGCTGAAGCTACTGCTCCCAAGGGGCCCGACGATACCGGCTGTCGCAGTCTCTGTGGGATTGCGGAACGCACCACGTGGATCTCGATCCGGTTTCTTCGAGTTTTCGTCGTAATGCTTCGCAAGGAACGCTTGTTCCGCCATCGGCGCATTGAATGGGGGCAACGGCGGGGGCTTTGGGTGGAAATGACGAAAATGCAACAACCCGATGGACGGAGCTCACCTTTGCGCCTTGATCGGGAACCAGGGCTCGGTACATTCTCTTTGCACCGCCCGCATCCTCCGTCCCTGATGCGTCCGCAAGGTCCGTGTCCCATGCCTCGCCCCACACCCGCGCTTCAAACCCTTCCCGTAAAACACCAATCTTTCCCCAACTATCCCAACCGGCGGGGACGACGATGCGGTCACGGTCAAGCGTGTTCGGTCTGTGGTGGAACAGAAATGGGTTTCGTATCGGTGCGGATGCCTCCGTTCCAGTGGCCACCCCAGGAGACGGCGCTGGAGGCGTGAACAAGACATGCAGCGTATACTGCCGAAGTACGTTGAGGGTACTTGGTTGAGGAGTCGTATAGAATAGGGCGGCGCCATCTAATCATTCCAGTTGGGGTATCACGACGCGAACGAAGACAGACGACTTACATTTGAGACATATCGTACGGAGGACTTGCATGACGCCATCGGTCTGCTCTTCCCATTCACCCCCCTTACCTTTTACCATAGCACCCATCCCTGATGCACCGGCACCAACGAGATCGCTCCCCTCATCAATCAAATCTGCCTTTGTACACACGACGATGATCGGAACCCCAGATAAATTGTGCGTGAGCGTTCCAGGACCCAACGGCAACACCGTATTCGAGGTCAAGTTTGACGTGGCGGGTAACGCGTCGGCGGACGGCTCGGTGTAGTGTTGTAGATGTGCCTGTACTATCCAACGTTCCAGATCCGGGTCCCACACCCCGACGACAACACGACCAAAAAAGAACACGCACGTCGTTCGTGATTCTCCTCTCTTACAATCTCTACCTCCCGTGAGCCGTCCCCTTTTGCCCACTGTTCCACCCACTTGAGCCACGTCTGCAAATCATCGACGAACGTCCACGGACGCGTCCAGTCCAACACGATCACGACGAGCGTATGTGGCAGCGCCGTCCGCGGGGGTAAGAAGTGAGGTAACAAGGCCGTATATGCGCTCGCATGCGAAGGCACCGTGTACACGGACAGCCGCGCCAACGTATCTACCAACAGAATCACCAGCTCGCCATCGACACACGGCAGCAAGTTGCGCGCAAGACAGACATACCTTCGTCCCCCTCGTCTCGGACGTCCGCCCAGTCATATCCGAGTGCGAAATCCGTGCGCGATGCGTCGTTGCTGTCGTCTGCAGCGATGGGTTTCTGGAGGAGCGCGGAGGCGAGGACGGATTTGCCAGAGGAGGGCGGGCCGAGAATGAGGACTTGTTTCGAAGGTATCGAGCGCGTCGAGGACACCGAGTCCAATATCGACGACCACAAATCCTGCGGGGGCGCTGCTGGCGTGGACGGTCGCGACTCCTCCATCGTACAAGCAATGGAATAATAAACTCACGGAATAAATGCGAGAAATAATAATCGTTGAAACTCCGAACTGGGTCATCCATTTCATCACCAACTCGTAACGTGAATGCGGACGCTGATCCTACTACGGTGTTTCTGGTTGATATATCCCGCTAAATGGCGAACGCGAACAACCTACATTTGGCTTCATCTCTGCCAACGTGCGACACGGCGACCTCGCCCACGGGTGAAGACCGTTACACAAAAGTTGGCATTGATCAACCCTCCTTCCAATCGAGATCCTTGAAATCATATATTCATTGCGCTTTCCGCTACTATCACGATCGTTTGCATCACCCCACAGGGCCGACACCTAGAGTGCCCGGTTGCGTTAACGTTTCGTACGTCAGCCGTCGCCATTGGCGCAATGTCGTTCTGAATTGTCCAACTCTTTGGACTTACTTATTCGTAACGTCACTGCGCTGGACGGATGAGTTATTGGCCAGATCGAAGCAGGCGTCCTCGAAGCTACCCCTGACTTGGAATATTTGGGACACTGCACGTCCGTAGTTGCGCTTTGTGGAGAGAGTACTGAACCACGTAGAACGCGTCCAAGAGCTCCGCCTTCACCTTTCGATGCCGGGCGGTGACCACAATTTTTTTGGGTTCAAATTTTCCTCACGCGCTCCTCGCCTGCAAAACCTGGAAATCTTTGCGGCTGATATTGTTAGGGGGTGGGAGTAGCCCTCCGTACGCGCGAGCTCACGATGTCCGGTGCGATGGTACTCGCTCAAGCTCGGTGGTTCGACAACTCTCAGTCTGCGCTGCGTTCCTGTCTCGGTTCAGCAAAATACCATGGAGTTCCTGGCCACCCTCAGCTATATGCAAGATCTTACACATCTATATCTCGATTGTTCCCTTGCTAGCGCCGCTGGTTTTATCTCTAGCGCGACGTTCCCTACCTTCCAGAAAATCGATTTACCCAATCTTTCGGCAACATGCCAGACCTAGCTTCCGCCCTCTCCGTCACCGGCCTCACCCCTCACGGTCACGCAGAGAATGAGGGTGAATACGCTGATCGAGGACCAGATCGCCTACTTGTACCTGGACCAGAGGAGATGGAGTTGGATCGGATCCTGCTTTTGTCACAGATGGAAGACCGAGCGACTCTTATGTCCATTGCCGATGCACGATCTCTTTATGACGCTCTCTCCACCCGCAAAGGGTCCCCAGGTCAACTCAGGATGGTTGATTGTCGTGTAACCAAGTATGGTCCCTCTGCAGGGTTGGACATGGTTGGGATGTGGGAGGGTGGCCGCTTTCATGTAGTTGAGGAGAGTGATCAACGTCAATGATTCTGAACCACATATGTGCTAGCTATGCTGTACAAATTTGGCACTGTAACAGTTATAATACATGGATGTCACCCCGCATGCAATACAATACGGTGACAAGTAGAAGACATGCTTGAAATGTTCAAAGACCCACATGGATGAACGGAAGCCATTCGACGAACGACGCGTTACTATGTCGAACCCGCCCAATAGCCTCGTGCAGCGCCAGTGCAGCCTCCCGATAATCTGGCCATGTGCCGTTCCGAAACAGTTGCCCATATACATCCTTTGCCACATCAGGCGCAATCTCATCACTGATCTTCCACATCGTCCCGATGACTGCCCCGTACCCCGCAAACAACATTCCCGCTGTGATATGGATAGCCTCATCAGAGAGATACTCGTAGCCCATCGCCGTCTGACACGCGGAGAGAAAGGCAAGCCCACCGTGGGGACGTGACAGCGCGATGATGTCACCAAGTTTCAACCGGCGTCGATCGGCGAGACAAAGTCCACTGTTAGTCGGATTCGCAGCATCTTGAATTCCATGGCATGCAAAATGGACCCAGTCCGCCTCCTTCATCAGTCCGAGTACTTCCTCGACCGTACCGTCAAAGGATTCCACGAGAGTGATGTGTGCTGAAGGCGGGTCCCCAACTACCTCCCTGATGTGTGTCAACTCGGTGGCCACACCTGGAAGGTGGGATTGTCCATCTGAGGGAGGCTAGCAGACGGTAAGGAGGCGAAGATCGCTGCTAGGTGGGGTGCCGGAACGGGGTGACAGCGTAAGAATGCTGAGAGTAGGGACATATGACGACACAACAAAGTCAGATACTTTGTGCCCAGGTTGCGCGTGCTGGTGTCATAGAAACCAGCTCCGTGGATAGGAAGGAACATGAAAGGGCCAGTCGGACACCAGAAAATCCGTGAAGGGTCACCAGGCGTCTGTTAGGAGACAGATGAATGGATCAGCTGTGAACTCGAGTGACATGGCATGACGTACTTTGAAAGCCAAGGCATTAAGGACTGGCCTAACGACACCCCGCCACAAATTGGATAAGAGAAATTCCCAGCTGTCACCGCCCTGTGTTTCAGGATTCCAGGTGTGTACGTTGTGCGGAGAAGCTACAAGTTTGCCCTTCCTGTCGTCGGGGTGTATGTCACGAGAATGGCCAAGCAATTTCCGCATCATGGTCTGAAGAAACGTGGATCGCTCGAAAGTGAAATTGGGAAGCGTGACGTGAATTACACGATCAACGTCAGCAAGAACAACCAACGCATCGCTGCGGATTTCTGCAGCGTTGAGTATGACCACTGGTCCAGAGTGTACCGAAGCTCGGAGCCGAGAGAATTCTTTGTGGAGGAGGAGGAACCGTTCAAAACCAGAAAAGCCTCGAATCTGGTGGAGAAGTTTATCTCGCTCGATCGCGAGCGCACGGTGGCTATCAGCTTCCACTTTCAAGGACCGTATCGCATGATGCGCTGAACTTTGAGCCGGTTCCAAAAGTGCAGACAAAGATTTTTCGCGAAGGGTACCAGCATGCTCTAGCGCAGCAGATAGTTCCCGAAGTCTGCGAGCGTGATCTGGATAAGCAGATGACAATTCATCGTAAGAGTTGCGGAGCTGAGACAACTCTCCCCAAACAATCGAGCGTCCGTGCTCGAGCCACTCCACAGCAGTCTCCGGGAATCCCAAATCCAATGCCGCTGCCGCTGCCTCCCGAACCACATCGGCACCATGTGTGAGTTCACGGTAACGGCCTGTAAGAGAGAGGCCAATCCATGCGAGTTGAGGAAGGAGGGTAATGGCAACAGAGCATGCATCAAGGAGGGAGTGATGGCGTATATGGCGTGCACATGATATCCATTTGCGTGATGCATGAAATCGAGAACTAATGGGGCCGGTGGGGGCGGTCGCAGCATAGGAATATAGGAAAATTGCTTGCTCGACGTCACTTTGCACCCCGAGGCGATCGAAACGAGCTCGGAAGGAGTCGCCGAGGTTGCGAAGACGGACAGGCTTGTCGGGGTGACCATGTGGAGTGAGCCCAACGGCATCCCTTTGTGCCGAAATTGCGTCCTCGAAGTCACTGAGCTCCCAGACGCATTGGAAACGAGCGAGAAAGGAGCTGCTGAGGTTGTTAAGATAGCCGGGCTTGTCAGGGTGACCGTGCGGAGTGAGCTCAACAGCGTCCCTTTGTCTCGAAATTGCGTCCTCGAGGTCACTGACCTCCCTGACGCGCTCGAAACGAGTGAGGAGGGAGGTGCCGAGGCTGCTAAGACGGCCGGGTGACCATGCGGAGTGAGCTCAACAGCATCCCTTTGTCTCGAAATTGCTTCCTTGAGGTCACTGATCTCCCCGCCGCACTCGAAACGAGTGACAAGGGTGTTGCCGAGGTTGTTAAGATAGCCGGGCTTGTCAGGGTGACCATGGGGAGTGAGCTCAACAGCATCCCTTAGGCTCGAAATTGCGTCCTCGAGGTCACTGACCTTCCCGACACGCTGGAAACGAGTGACAAGGGAGTTGCTGAGGTTGTGAAGATAGCTGGGCTTGTGAGGGTGACCATGCGGAGTGAGCTCAACAGCCTCCCTGTGTCTCGAGATTGCGTCCTCGAGGTCACTGACCTCCCCGACGCGCTCGAAACGAGTAAGAAAGGAGATGCCGAGTTTGTGAAGATAGCAAGGCTTGTCAGGGTGACCATGCGGAGTGAGCTCAACCGCATCCCTTTGTGTCGAAATTGCGTCCTCGAGGTCATTGAGCTCCCCGACGCGCTCGAAACGAGCGACAAAGGAAAAGCCGAGGTTGTGAAGATAGCTGGGCTTGTCGGGGTGACCATGGGGAGTGAGCTCAACAGCATCTCTTTGTCTCGAAATTGCTTCTTCAAGGTCACTGAGCTCCCCGACGCGCTGGAAACGAGTGAGAAAGGAGATGCCCAGGTTGTTGAGAAGGCCGGGCCTGTGAGGGTGACCATGCGGAGTGAGCTCAACTGCATCCCTTTGTATCGAAATTGCGTCCTCGAGGTCATTGGGCTCCCCGAGGCGTTGGAAACGAGCTCGGATGGAGTTGCCGAGGTTGTTAAGACGACCGGGCCTGTGAGGGTGACCATGCGGAGTGAGCTCAACAGCATCCCTTTGTCTCGAAATTGCGTCCTCGAGGTCACTGAGCTCTCCGATGCGATTGAACCGATAACGCAAAGCCGAACCCAGATTCCCCAGTACTACGGTGTATCGGTAATCCGAAATAGAACCACACCTGACCAATTCCTCCAAAAGAGTGATTGCCTGTTGCAGGTCGGTTAGATCTCGAAGCGGTGCAATAACTGAACGCTCGAAATGCATGGGTCCCCGTCCGTTGAGCCTACAGCCAGATCCTCCTCCGCCGACGGTTGGCCATGCGCCCGAACAGGATCTGCTCTACGGCTAGCATGCAGTTGCAGCATGAAAGTTGCAGCTCGGTTTTCATGACTATCTGTCGTGCTGAGCTCTATCGCCTCATGCAGTAATGCCTTAGTTCGTGCTCTCTCGACTTCATCCCCCTCACTCCCGAATCGCGCGAAATGCACTGCGGCCAGCTGACGCAACGTGGAAGGCCGATCCAAGTTGTCAACAGGACGGGCAGTAAGTGCATTGCGATACAACCCAAGAGGAGTGTCGAGGGAGGTATTATTGCCCTCTACCTGACAGAGGATGAATTTCGCCATCGCCAGGTTCGACCGAGCAACCGCGATACAAGGGTGATCCAGCAGACAGACATTGAGCGCTGACTCGAATTGTTCAATAGAGCGCTCCAGGTCCTGCTTCTGCCCGTGCTTTCGGTAACGTGAGAGTGCCCTGTGGCCCTGGTTTGTTGCGTCTTCTAGTTCGTTAAGGGATTCTGTGGTTGACTATGACATGCACTGATTAACGAGCGTGTTGACACAAATTACCTACTCACGGAATGGGGGGCAAAGACCTTCGACGCTGATGAATCTTGGCTCTCGCTCCTCCAATATTTGGCAGTTACCAAAATGGATGAACAGGGGGACACGACGTCCCCATCCATTGGGAGGAAGGTAAACGCTACTATTGCGTGAGTATCTAGACCCTTACACGAAACCCCAGCCCCACTCACGAACGTCCTTTGCACTGCAATCCAATAGTTCCTCCACGGTAATCGTCAATTCTCGCAGTTGCTCCCCAGCACCCAACATGGGATGCAATTCGAAGGATGCATACACCTCAAGACAAACGGTGACCGTCGGATCCGATGGTCTGTGAAGTCTGTCAGGACTAACCCCAGTTGGAAAAGTGGGGTATCTCACATTGGGATCGGCCCATTCCATTGGACGACGTCGTGACTCACTGACGAACATTTATTTTCGGTTCTCCATTCAAGGCCACTGTGGTGTACCACGGCGTAAAACCGGCCGGGACCCGTCTAAGGCCAAGAGCGACATCTGTCGCTCGGATGCCTACTTTGTCATTAGCAACCTTTGCAAGCTGTGTAAAGAAATGAACTTGGCACTCGTGATGACCATTTCTTCGATCTCGTCGGTGTGCGTTGTACCACCTGGGGGACTGGGGACATCTTGTGGCAGGTCCCCGGGTGCAGGGGCTTCCTCCTCCTCTTGCACGTTCCCCGCACATTCGGGGTGGGGTCGGGAACGCCAGGGATTAGCACGCCAACCTGCAAGATAGGTCAGTTGATAAACTAGAAGCAAGGCATGAAACCGCACGGTCAGGGCACTAGGTGTTTCCAATTCCAACTGTGGTCGTTGATATCTGATACTCGAACAACAGCCCATCGTTATTTAGAGCGGTAAAGTGGGTTGTTGGAGTACGCAGTGAGGGACATACCTGGAGCGCTTTATGTTCATACCGTGACTTTCTTACACAGCAAATCGAACACATAGCCGCCACGGAAATGATGGAGCAGGACGAAAAACTTCTTGCCTGATTCGAGTTGGAAGCAGCGCGCGTGCATCCATCAATTTATGATGCCCGCATCGTCGCATTGTGCCGCGGTGCGGTAGCCAGTGGGATAGGGAAATCACGAACGCTTGACATCGTGTCTATGCGTAAGCCCTACTTGCTTCCACAGTAAATCGGAACTTCTCCACTGTGTTCGCAGAGTAGTGCATGAGGCAGCTCTCGAAAGTTTTGTCTGTTCAACTTGGTTGAAAGCAGTATGATTGTATGACACGTTGTCACAATGTGCCATACTACAGCATGGTGTTGGCGTGACTCCGAAATGACGGTTTCGACGCCACAGCTTGAAGGTCGACGGTCATTTCCATGCAAATCGGCACGCGTAAACAACAGTGTGTGCATGACGGCCCAGGAGTGGATGCTCGGAGATACTGGTGAATTTAAAAACTTGAAACGAGGTCAGTCTCGACGACGACAACAGCGACGCGAGAGAGGTGGACCCAGACCGACCATTGCTTTTCCTTGCGCGATTCATGTTGCGCGTGGATAATGTCTCCTTTCGAATACATAATACCCGGATCTTCCATTCTTTTCTGTCTGGTCCGCCGATCCTCGTACGGTAACTGAGTGGATGGGAAGCACCCGTGACCCTACGATCGAGTGAAACGTGTATGTCGCACAAGTCCATCGTGGATATGTCTGGACCTCATATCCGGTTCGGAAAGGATTATTGCGGTATCCTGGAAAGATGTATGCGAGGTGAGAATGCGTGGGGCACACTGATTCCAACCCGGACGTCACCGTGCGACAAGTCCAACTTGTAACCTCTTTCGCTCAGTCGTCGAGATCATCATAATATGTCAATAAGAACACGCCAGGGTCTCAATAAATGTATATGAGCCCATCACCAGGCTCAGGCTTGCAACACAACGACAAGTAAAAAACGTATACTTGAGTAAAACGTTCAAAGACCCATATGGATGAACGGAAGCCACTGCCCGAATGGCGCGTTACTTTGTCGAACCCGCCCAATAGCATCGTGCAGCGCTCGTGCAGCCTCCCGATAATCTGGCCTTGTGCCGTTCCGGAACAGTTGTCCGTATACGTCCCTTGTCACATCGGGCGCAATATCATCGCTGATCGACCACATCGTCCCAATGGCTGCCCCGTACCCCGCAAACAACATTCCCGCCACGATATGGATAGCCTCATCAGAGAGACGCTCATCACCCATCGCCGTCTGACATGCGGAGAGAAACGCAAACCCACCGTTGGGACGTGACACCGCAATGATGTCACCAAGTTTCAACCGGCGTTGATCGGCGAGACAAAGTCCACTATTAGTCGGATTCGCAGCATCTTGGGTTCCGTGGCATGCAAAATGGACCCAGTCCGCCTCCTTCATGAGCCCAAGTACTTCCTCGACCGTACCGTCAGAGGATTCCACGAGGGTGACGTGTGCTGAGGGTGAGTCCCTGATTAGCTCCCTGATGTGTGTCAGTTCGGCGGCCACACCTGGAAGAGGGCGTAGTCCATCTGAGGGAGGCTGACGAACGGTAAGGAGGCGAAGATCGCTGCTAGGTGGGGTGCCGGAACGGGTTGACAGTGTAAGAATGCTGAGAGTAGGGACATATGACGACACAACAAAGTCAGATACTTTGTGCCCAGGTTGCACATCCTGGCTGTCATAGAAACCAGCTCCATGGATCGGAAGAAACATGAAAGGGCCAGTCGGACACCAGAAAATACGTGATGGGTCACCAGGTGTCTGTTCAGAGACGGATTAATGAATCAGCTATGAACTCAAGTGACATGACATGACGTACTTTGAAAGCCAAGGCATCCAGAACTGGTCTGACGACACCTGTCCACAAGTTGGATAAGAGAAATTCCCAGCTGTCACCGCCCTGTGTCTCAGGATTCCAAGTGTGTACTTTGTGTGGAGAAGTTACAAGCTTGCCCTTCCTTTCGTCGGGGTGTACGTCACGAGAGGGACCAAGCAATTTCCGCAGCATGTTCTGAAGAAATGTGGATTGCTCAAAAGTGAAATTGTGGAGCGTGACATGCATTGCATGATCGACGTCAGCAAGAACAACCAATGCATCACAGCGGGTTTCTGCAGCGTTGAGTATGACCACCGGTCCAGAGTGTGCCGAAGCTCGGAGCTGAGAGAATTCGTTGTGGAGGAGGAGGAATCGTTCAAAACCAGAAAACCCTCGAATCTCGCAGAGAAGTTTATCTCGCTCGATCGCGAGCGCACGGTGGCTATCAGCTTCCACTTTCAAGGACCGTATCGCATGATGCGCTGAACTTTGAGCCGCTTCCAAAAGTGCGGACAAAGATTTTTCGCGAACAGTACCAGCATGCTCTAGTGCAGCAGACAGTCCCCGAAGTCTGCGAGCGTGATCTGGATAGGCAAACGACAACTCTTCGTAAGAGTTGCGGAGCTGAGACAACTCTCCCCAAACAATCGAGCGTCCTTCCTCGAGCCACTCCACAGAAGTCTCCGGGAATCCCAGATCCAATGCTACTGCTGCTGTCTCCCGAACCACATCGGCCCCACGTATGAGTTCACGGTAACGGCCTGTAAGAGAGAGGCCAATCCATGCGAGTTGAGGAAGAAGGGTAATGGCGACAGAACAAGCAGCGAAGAGGGAGGGATGGTGTATATGGCGTGCACATGATATCCATCTGCGTGATGCACCAAATCGAACACTAATGGGGCCAGTGGGAGCGGACGCAGCATAGGAATATAGGGAAATCGCTTGCTCGGCGTCACTCACCACCCCGAGGCGATCGAAACGAGCTTGGAAGCAGTTGCCGAGGTTGCTGAGATGGAGGGGTTTGTGAGGATGACCATGCGGAGTGAGCTCAACAGCATCCCTTTGTCTCGAAATTGCGTCCTCGAGGTCACTGAGCTCTCCAAGGCGCTCGAACCGAGTGAGAAAGGAGTTGCTCAGGTTGTTGAGACAGTGAGGTTTGTGAGGGTGACCATGTGGAGTAAGCTCAACAGCATCCCATTGTCTCGAAATTGCGTCCTCGAGATCGCTCGGCTCCCCGATACACTCGAAACGACTGCGGTAGGAGATGCCGAGGTTGTTAAGACGGCCAGGCTTGAGAGGGTGACCATGCGGAGTGAGCTCAACAGCATCCTTCTGCGTCGAAATTGCGTCCTCCAGGTCACTGAGCTCTCCAACCCGCTCGAAACGAGTGAGCAAAGAACTGCCAAGGCTGTTAAGACAGTCAGGCTTATCTGGGTGACCATAGGGAGTGAGCTCAACAGCATCCCTCTGCGTCGAAATTGCGTCCTCGAGGTCACTGAGCTCCCCAAGGCACTGAAAACGAGTGAGAAAGGAGTTGCCAAGGTTGTTAAGCAGGCCAGGTTTGCCAGGATGGCCATGCGGAGTGAACCCAACAGCATCCCTTTGTAAAGAAATTGCATCCTCGAGATTGCTGAGCTCACCGAGGCGCTGGAAGCGAGCGAGGAAGGAGCTACCGAGGTTGTTGAGACAGCCGGGTTTGTCAGGGTGACCATGCGGAGTGAGGTCAACAGCATCCCTTTGTAAAGAAATCGCGTCCTCCAGGTCACTGAGCTCCCCGACACGCTCGAAACGCATGAGGAAGGAGCTGCCGAGGTTGTGAAGCAGGCCGGGCTTGTGAGGGTGACCATGCGGAGTGAGGTCAATAGCATCCCGTTGTCTCAGAATTGCATCCTCGAGGTCACTGAGCTCCCCGAGACGCTCGAAACGAGTGCGGAAGGAGAGGCCGAGGTTGTTAAGACGGTCAGGCTTGTCAGGGTGACTATGCGGAGTGAGCTCAACAGCATCCCTTTGTGTCGAAATTGCCCTCTCGAGGTCACTGAGCTCCCCGACGCGATCGAAACGAGTGAGAAAGGAGTTTCCGAGGTTGATAAGATGGCCAGGCTTGCCAGGGTGGCCATGGGGAGTGAGCTCAACAGCATCTATTTGTGTCGAAATTGCGTCCTCGAGGTCATTGAGCTCCCCGACGCGCTGGAAGCGACTGAGGAGGGAGCTGCCGAGGCTGTTAAGCAGGATGGGCTTGAGAGGGTGACTATGCGGTATGAGCTTAATAGCATCCCGTAGTCTCGAAATTGCGTCCTCAAGGTCGCTGAGCTCTCCGAGGCGCTGGAAACGAGTGAGAAAGGAGTTGCCGAGGTTGGTAAGCATGCTGGGCCTGTTACGGTGACCATGGGGAGTGAGCTCGACAGCATCCCTTTGTCTTGAAATTGCGTCCTCGAGGTCATTGAGCTCCCCGACCCGCTCGAAACGAGCGCGGAAGGAGTTGCTGAGGTTGTTAAGACGGGCAGGCCTGTCAAGGTCACCGTGCGGAGTAAGCTCAACAGCATCCCTTTGTCTCGAAATTGCGTCCTCGAGGTCACTGAGCTCCCCGAGGCGCTGGAAACGAGTGAAGAAGGAGTTGCCGAGGTTGTTAAGATGACCAGGCTTGTGAGGGTGACCATGCGGAGTGAGCTCAACACCATCCATGTGAGTCGAAATTGCGTCCTCGAGGTCACTGAGCTCCCCAACGAGCTCGAAACGAGTGAGAAGGGAGTTGCCGAGGTTACCAAGCATGCTGGGCTTGTCAGGGTGACCATGCGGAGTGAGCTCAACAGCATCCCTTTGCGTCGGAATTGCATCCTCGAGGTCACTGAGCTTCCCAATGCACTCAAAACGAATGAGAAGGGAGTTGCCGAGGCTGTGAAGCAGGTTGGGCTTGTGACGGTGACCATGCGGAGTGAGCTCAACAGCATCCCTTTGTTTCGAAATTGCATCCTCCAGGTCACTGAATTCCCCAACGCAATTGAACCGATGCTGTAAAGCCAAACCCAGATTCCCCAGTGCTACGGTGTATTGGTCATCTTCAATAGAAGTAGACTTGACCAATTCCTCCAGAGCTGTGATTGCCCGTTGCAAATCGGTAAGATCTCCGAGTCGTTCGAAGCGGTCCAAGTACTGGTCCCCCGAAATTGGTGGGTCCCTGTCCATTGAGCGTGCAGCCGAATCCTGCTCCGCCGACGATTGGCCATCCGCATGAACAGGGTCCGTTCTATGTCCAGCGTGCAGTTGCAACATGAAACTTGCAGCTGAGTTTTCATGACTGTCTGTAGTGCTGAGCTCCAACGCCTCGTCCAACAACGCCTCAATCCCTACTCTCTCAACTTCATCGCTCTCTTTCCTGAATCGCGCGAAATGCACCACGGCCAGCTGAAGCAACGTAGAAGGCCGATCCAAGTGGTCAACAGGACGTGCGGCAAGTGCATTGCGATACAACTCAAGAGGAACATCGAGGGAGGAATTCGTGCCCTCTAACTGACAGAGGATGAATTTCGTCATCGCCAGGTTCGACCAAGCAGCCGCAAGACAGGGGTGGTCCGATGGACAGACACTGAGCGCGGACTCGAATTGTTCAATGGAAAGCTCCAGGTCCCGCTTCTCCCCGTGCTTTCGGTAACGTGACAAAGCCCTGTGTCCCTGGTTTGTTGCGTCTTCCAGTTCGTCTAGGGATTCTGTGGTTGACTATGACATACACTGATTAACGAGCGTGTTGACCCAAGTCGCCTACTCACACAATGAGGGGCAAGAATCTCTGACGCTGATGAATCGTGGCTCTCGCCCTTCCAATGTTTGGCAGTTACTAAAATGGATGTGCACGGGGATACAACGTCCCCATCCATTGGAGGGAGGATAGACGCTGGTATTGCGTGAGTATCCAGACCCTTACACGAAATTCCGCCCCACTCACGAACGCCTTTTGCACTGCAGTCCAATAGTTGCTCCACGGTAATTGTTAATTCTCGCAGTCGCTCCCCAGCACCCAACGTAGGCTGCAATTCGAAGGATGCATAGACCTCCAGACAAACGGTGGCCGACGGATCCGATGGTCTGCCAACTCTGTCAGGACTAACTCCGGTTGAAAAAATGGGGTATCTCACATTGGGATTGGTCCATTCCACTGGACGACGTCATGACTCACTGACGAACGTTTATTTTCGGTTCTCCATTCAAGGCCACTGTGGTGCACCACGATATAAAAACCGGCGGGGACTCGTCTAAGGCCAAGAGCGACATCTGTCGCTCGAATGCCTACCCCGTTATTAGCAATCTTTGCAAGCTGTGTAGAGAAATGAAGTGTGTACTCGTGATGACCATTTCTTTGATCTCGTCGGTGTGCGTTGCACCGCCTGTGGGACTCGGGACATGCTGTGGCTGGTCCCCGGGTCCAAGGGCCTCCTCTTTCCCTTGCTCTTCAGCACATTCAAGTTCGGGGTGGGGGTCAGGAACGCCGGGGATTTGCACGTCGTCCTGCCACAGGATAGGTCAGTTGATAAACTAGAAGCAAGGTATGAAACCGCACGGTCAGGGCACTAGGTGTCTCCGATTCCAATCGTGGTCGTTGATTTGTGATACTGAAACAACAGCCCATCAGAGTTATTTAGAGCAGCAAAGTGGGTTGTGGAAGTATGCAATGAGGGACCTGGGGTGCTTTCATACTTACTAGATACACAGCAAATCTCATTATACAACATTGCCTTGGCGTGAGTTCAAGTTGGCGTGACGCAGAAATGACCACCGATTCGGACCGACGCAGTCATCTCCGTGCAAATCGGCACGTGTAGACGCTACAGTCTGCGCACTTGGAGGCAATAGATTTGTTCTAACGCAGAGCGAGACGCTGGTGAATAAAACCTGGAACTCCAAATGAGGTCACGATAACAGCGACGCGTTGGATCCAGTGGAGGGCGCACGATCGACTCACTTACACCAAACCCATCTCCAGCATGCTTAAATCCGCACTCGGCTGAAATTCCACAGAGCTGACGTGAGTCTGGGAACAACTGCCTGTCCCTCGAACACTGCACCGTCCCTGCGGTAGACGTTGACGCTCGATGCCGAGGGTGCCTTGTCGGCCATGCGGACTCTTGGAGCGCCCATCCCCCACCGCCGTACAACTGGACGTACATGACTCGGACGACCTATCCCGGACATCACCCGCACCCTGACGAGCCATTCAGCTCAGATGTGGACTGACGCCGGTCCAGATGACCTCACGCAAACCATCTCGCTCTCAAACCCACCAGGCCGTACCCGATCCTGTTCTACGCAGAAGTACCCCGAGCTGCACGACAACGGATTGTCCCAGTTGCTTGTCAGAATCGTTCGTATGCGCTTCCTTGATTCGTCTTGGCGTTGGTTTTGCTCACATGCTGGCAAAGCGTGGCATGCCCACTTGTACCTTTACCCCCGCACGATTCAAGTTGCGCGTGGATAATGTCCTCTTTCGAATACATGATACGCGGGTATTTCATTCTTTTATGCCAGTGTCTAGTCCGCCAACCGTCGTACGACAACTGAGTGGGTGGGAGGCACCCCACGATCGGGCGAAACACGTATGTCGCACGAGTCCCTCGCAGATGTGTCTCACTAGGAACACTACAGCAACTACCTAGGTGCAACGACTCGACTCCTCACCGACGTCAATTTCATCGTAAAGCTCCTTACGGCCTAAATGCCGCATCCGAAGCGAGTCGGCGCCAGCACGCGATGGAGGGGGCTGAGGACAAGAGTACAAGTGCCAGGCAAAGTCCAGAGGTTGATCCGCAACGTGCTTGTCAGGGAGAATCCCAGTCTGCTTGTTCTAAACGCGTCTCTTGAAATCCCCCGCATGCGGCTCATGCACGCCTCCTTCAGCCTCGGGCTACCTTGGACAATTTCTTTGGATGGAACCTCGTGGGTCATTTACCTGGATCCACGATCTTTTTGGAAGTAACAGTCTTTTGCTGGTATTCATCTCGTGGTCGTCTCCGTCGAATGATTATGCGCCAGACGACCTTCCCTCCGACATTCGATTCTGAACTCGCGCCAAACCGTCAGCCAGTGGGCGTCCCGCCTCGCGTGCAACGGGGACGTCGACGATACCTGCGAGCCTATCAGCGATTGGCAGCCCAAGCCATCTTGCATGTTGAGATCGACCATTTCTCGTTCCCATGTTCGATTTGGGCGGGGTTCACACCTCCGTTTACTCGACTTCACATTTCACTTTCTTCCAACGACTTCAGAGTGGCACATACACGTCGCACAAAATATCAATAGTTGAGGCACAAATCACGATACAGGTTTTTGTTATTTGAGCTATTGGAAGGCGTTGTAGACGGATGCAAAATGCTGTAATACAACGATGGGATTATGGTGAATCGGGAGCACTCGAGGAGTGCTACGAAACGAGGAGGCGTTAGAAACGAAACAAGATAAACGAACCAAGCAGAACAAAAAAGAAGGGAAGAAAAGTCTGGATGGAAAGGGGGCGAGCACAAGGGTAACAAAGGACATTCAAGAACCGTCTTGCCGAATGCCATCGCCTAGTTATACCCGTGTTTGAGTCGCAGCGCCCATAAATCCTGTAACGCCTTGTTTTTCGAGTGAATGTCTTTAGAAGGAAGAGTGAATAATCCAAAGAAAGGGAACAGAGCAACGCGAGCAGCCTTTGGGAGTACGCGTTCTCGGAGAAGTAGCTCACGAGGACTACAAACATCGCGTTTTCTATCGGGCTGCAACAGCACCTGCAACTAAAGCTGGGCTATCATGCAATGGCAGCTGAGGCATCTTGACTATTCTTTCAGTCGGTGGTGATGCAGTTTCTCGATCTTTTAGGCTTTGTGGGGCAGGTGTTGAAACTCGGTGACAACCCTAGAATTCCCCCCCTCGTCTTCGTATGGTGAGCGATGACCAGTGGGATCGAGAGCCGGTGGGCAGAATATGCCGCTTCGACGCGCAAGAGCGTCGTTGCTGTTGTCTGCGGCAATGGGTTTCTGGAGGAGCACGGAGGCAAGGACGGACTTTCCAGAGGAGGGCGACCGAGAATGAGGACTTGCTTCGAAGGTATCGAGGGCGTCGAGGACACCAAATCCAATATCGATGACCACAAGTTCGGCACTCTCCATCGTACAAGTGAAACGAATCAAGGTTGAAACTCCGACAATCATCATACACGTCCATGTCACTAGCACCATTGGGGAGCCTAGGGGAGTGAAGCGACCCTAGGTGTAGGTCTGTGTGCGAGAAAGAGGGCAACCTGGGCAATCGAGCCTGTTTGCTGTGTCTGTCAGTCACCCCTCTCTGAGGATCGGGGTTGTGTACAGTACACGCAGGGACAGGTAGAGGAATGGTGCAGGTGCGCACCGTTTCAGACCATTATGCAAAAGTCTGGATTGATCACTGACCTCCTTCCAACCGAGAATCATATTTATCCATGGTGCTAGTGACCACTGTACGAGCTAGACGAGATAAGACTCAGCGGTCACCACAATGGTAGAGAACGCTATATATATACCTAGACGAGATAAGACTAGGTACAGTGAGTTACGAGGTGCTACAAGATAATGGAGAGATGACATACCTCAGCGGTCACCACAATGGTAGAGAACGCTGAGGGAGTCAAGTCTCGACGACGCGCGTCGGCTACAACAAGATTATGTAAACTGTACAGTTGTGTCGGTAAGGTGCGGCGAGACGAAACAGTAGCAAGAATGACAAAATGGGAATGATGCTAACAGAGATGACATCTGGGAACAACTATCTCTCCCTCGAACACCAACCCTCGGGGTGGTCGTTGACGCTCGGTACCAACTGCGCCCTGTTGACATCAAGGGCGTCGAGCTCGAGGAAGGGGACGGGGGCGTCAAAGTCGGCTATGCGGGCGTGGTTGAGGAGCCAGTGACTGTGAAGGGTCCGTCGTTTGTGAGCACGTTCTACCAGCACAGACCCTCCCTATCACTGTCGCCGCGAAAACCATATGACTAGACGTACACGACGACCTCTGTCCCGGACATGCCATCGGCAGGTATTCATCTCGTTTTCGTCCATGGGTCAGACGGGAGTCTGTCAACGATCGGTAGCCCAAGTCATCGCGTACGCGTCGAAACTCGAGATCAACCATTTCTCGTTCCCGTGTTCGCTTTGGACGGGGTTCACACCTCCGTTTACCCCATGCGTTGTTTCACACTTCAGATCACCCGCACATGCACGTCGCAGAAAAATATCTATAGTTGATGCGTAAATTACGATACAGGTTTTTGTTGTTGAGCTATTGGAAGGCGTTGTGGACAGACACGAAACGCTGTAATTAAATACAACGATGTGGTGAATCGGGAGCACTCGGGGAGTGCTACGGAAACGAGGAAGCGTTAGAAACGAAACAAGATGAATGAACCAAGCAGAACAAAAAAGAAAGAAAGAGTCTGAATGGAAAAAGGGGCGTGCACAAGGGTAACAAAGGAGGACATAGGAAAACCGTCTTGCCGAATGCCATCGCCTAGTTATACCCGTATTTGAGTCGCAGCGCCCATAGATCCATGTAACGCTCGTTTTTCCAGGGAATACCTGTAGAAAGAACAGTGAATAATCCAATGAAAGGGAACAGAGCAACAGCCAAGACTGTATGCAGCGACAAGTTGGTGAATGAGCCAGATCTCAAAAGACGATCCCGCAACAGCAAGGTGCCAACGGTCGACGAGAGCAGCCTTTGGGAGTACGCGTTCTCCGAGATGTAGCCCACGAGGACTACAAACTTGGCATTTTCTATTGGGCTACAACAGCACCCGCAAGAGCACCTGCAACTAAAGCTGGGCTATCATGCAATGGCAGCTGAGGCGTCTTGACTATTCTTTCAGTTGGTGGTGATGCAATTTCTCGATCTTTGAGACTTTGCGGGGCCGGTGTTGAACTCAGTGACAACCCTGGAATTCCCCCCTCGTCTTCATCTTTCGAGGCGGCGGTAGCTGGCATCTCAGATCTGCTGGACATGCGATGCTGCGGGGTCAGTATCAATCCAGCGTGGAGAGAAAGACACAGACCGCCGTTTCTTGTTGGGCATGTCTGGAGAGGTATGATTCGACTTGCCCGGACCCTTCACGTCGTATGGTGAGTGATAACCAACGGGATCGAGAACAGGTGGAAAGAAACGGCAGAATATCGAATACGCACTTTGCCTGTTTTGGGCCGCTTCAATGCTTGTCTTGGCTGTCGTTCGCCCTCGTCAAAGACGTAATCCGGTAAAGCAGTGCTATACAAAGGACTTGCATGAAGAACACGCATCCTATGCAACCACTTATCTTGAAATACCTTTTGATATTCCGAACAAGGATCCCCATTTGAGATTCGTCGTACTTTTCCCACATCTTGACCAGCTTTGTGAACTCTGTGGTGGGGTATGAAATATCCAGTTTTCTTGGACCAACGGAACCGACTTGGAGGAAAATCGAGATACATCAGAGTGGCGTTCTGACACGCTTGATGGAACCGCAAGCGTACTTGGTTTTGGCTCGACGAGAAGGCCAATGTAGAAGGTTGTCGAGTAAACGGTGCTGGCATCCTCAATCCCTTCGAGGTCGGCTTTCGCCCGCTTTGGAATTGCATCTGATATTTGCCCTTGTGCCACTTGACACACTTCTTCTCTCGATATACAGTGGGACACTTGCTCAAAACCTTTGATGAATGGGTGGGCCAAGATGAGTGAATCGACGTATTCAAGCTTCATAACAAGTTGCCGTATTCGAGATTCAACAGTTCCTGCCCTGGGGGGAGTTTGCAGACTGTGTATAGACCAGATCACAAGTTGATACCACTTACCATTTGATTTGGAGTTCCGAGTCGCCAGTAGATGCAATAACTTGCAGGTAATATCGATACTTGTGGAAGAAGTCGTGCTTCGCAAAAAGTTCGGACCAGCTTGCAGTCCCGACGATGACTCGATCCACAATGTCGGCACCTTGAGACGTTCAATCAAATACCAGAGGTGGGAAGAAGAGGTCGAAACACCTTTCTTAAATTCTTCGGTGACGATCATTTGCGTCGATGCTGTAACGTTATGAGTAGCGCACATTGCAGGATAAGCGGGTGTAATGATAGGCATCCTATGTGACCGATCTGCTGGGTACAACTGTACAATGTCAATACACCCTCAAATTGGGGAAACCTGGTTGAACGCGTACTTTGGGATTCCATACTCGGACTTGTAGAGGCCCCTCTTCGATTTGCTTCAAAAGTACTGGCTGCGGCCAGGACCTGTTTCCCCATTACAACATTCGGACGGACGAGATGGTGACGGGGCGTACCACTGATACATGATAATGAAGAATCTGCTGACTATCGCTCCAGCAATTGCGTTTGGATACAATTGGCATACTCGAGCAACGAGTATGGCCCAAGCGACACCACCAAAGAACCCATTCACGTTTGAATAGATGGCTCTCCCTGAGCTCCACTGTGAGTGAGGTGAACAAGTATGAAAAGGCACGCACGTTGAGCCCAAAGTTTGATGCACCGCAATGAGTCGCGATAAACTTGGACGTTAGGTACCAAACGCAAGATCTCGTCGTTCACCCTCGAACCTAAACTCAACTTAACCCGAGTTCAAGATGCTAGGTTGACAAGGTACACCACCATTGAGACTCCGCACGCATCGTTCGTCCAAGTTCCGCAGTAGATTGTCGTCCTTTAATGATAGGTCATCGGGTATAGATGACAACGCTAACCGCGCCATCAAGAAATCCAGAGGAATACCAGAGATCTTTGTTTTTACGATAGGGACATACGCTTCGGGAACACCCTGGGATGATTCACTTGGCCAAAGATCGGGCGTACAAACCAACGAACCCACTCACCGAGACTTCCGACACACCCTCCATTTCCCGCAGCATGCCCTCGAACACATCGAAGAAATCCTCGCGACATACATGTTTCGGGACTACACACAGGGTATCGATATCGGAGCCAGGTCCGTGCACACCCAAGCGATATGAACCAAACGTAAAAATCTTGCCACCAGCAGCGCTCGCAGCTGTTTCTGATAGGCCGCGTTTCAGAGAAACCTCGTACACAAACTTTTTGACGACCGCAGCGACACGCCCAAGGACTGCTTCCCTGAAAAAGGTCAAGACGATTTCAGCAATCTTTGTCGAGGTCGTAATTGGTTCATTCACGGAGGCAATGGGATTTTTGGGAAATCTCGATCGTACCTTGTTCGAGCTTCCTCCATAGTTTCAAAAGTGTTCTGCTTTCGTAGTTCTTCCATGAGAGTCGCCGTGACCTCCTTCTCTCGTTCAGTGGATTCGGCAGTTGAAATGGGTGCTGTCACACCAAGATACCTGAACGACGAGCTGAGTTAGCTGCGCACACGAGGAGATGGGAGCTGCTAGAGGTGTGGATGCTTAGTTACCCTGTCTCAGTGGTCATGTTTGTTGCGAGAAATGAGAGGACTTGAACTGGACTTGGTGGATGTGAGTGTGGGGAGCGTCAGTCAAGGCGGGGCTTCTACCCGAACGAGTGTCCGCCACCGGGTTTTGCTTAGTCAACACAACACGAGACCGAACAAAGGCCTGGCCACGCCGGCTCACCTGACCTCCTTCGCCGATCTGAGCGTCATTCAATAGTATTGGTGATCTTCTCAACTTGGGGTCTGTTGAGCCTGTCCCTTGTGTGCCACGCTCCGGGCAATTTGAGTCCAAGCTCAATTTGTCAACATACAGTATTCAATCACACCGGCGTGGTTACCCCAATGTCTAGCTAAGATGGAGGTTGGTACAAAAAAGCTGTTTGTGATGCACGAGGGTATAGCCTGTTGCCATTTGCATTGGTGGTGATATGTGCCCCTTCGTATTTCTGCGAGAAGCCAGTGGCAACCCAAGTCTGCCAGTTTGTCTACCCCTTCACACGAGAACTGGGGACATAAGCAAGAGGCGAGATACGAGGAAGAGGAACCACGGAACTAAGCAATCGTTCCAAACACCACACCTACGCAGCGCTAACACTCATTACAGCACTCTACCCACCATACACGACAACCCACGGGAGAAGCCACATAACGACACGCCAATACTTAAGACCCGCTCACGCGGAGCCAGCATTACACATCTCAGTTTGAGGAGGGACACGCTATAGTGACGAAGAGAAAAGAGAGACGAGAAAGGCCTTTAATGCACATTTGTACCCATCTAACAAAGGGACATGAACCCTACGGACGTAAAACGAGGATCTTAAAAAAAAAAAAAAGCAAGAGGCGTCCGGGGGCCAGTTAGTGAGCAAGTACTACTTGCTCCCCGGAAAGGGTCAAAGTTCAGAGGACCGTTCCTGTGAATCTACGAGAACAGTGGAACCGCGGAGACGGTAGACGTCAACTTCAACCGCTTGATACCTTCTTGCCTCCCCCTCTCGTCCCCAACTTTCTCGTCTTCGCTCTCTGACTCCTGTCCAGGATCCAAACCGTGCACGCGCTTCGGCTCCGTCCCTGTCCTGTTACTCGTAGATGTGGGTTGTACCCGGAAGTAGGGCTGGGCAAGCCAGTGCGGGAGGACCTTCAGCCCGGTCGTAGGCTCTAGCTTGATCGGCTCCTCCGTGGGTACACCTTCCTTATCCTTGGCATCACGCTAACATGGTCCCACACCCAGGATCAAGGCGAGAAAGTAAAAGAAAAGAGCCATCAGCCACGTAAAATCCCATGCACAATGATGCAAGGTGCTCACAGCCATTCGCTGCTTCATCTCCCGTACCACGTCCACATACCGTTCCACCGACCGCGGTCCCCGAATCTTGCTCAGCTCGTCCCGCAGGTCGGTCTCCCGCGCGAGGGCAGGTCGTAGCAACTTGAATAGGTGGCCTTTGACTGCGCTCAATGACGTCGGCGTCTTCAGACCCTGTACGATATCCAGGTATTCAAGGGCTAGGTCTGCGTGTGGGAGGTGCAGTCCCGTATCGAACTTGTCCCTTCTATGTGTATCAAGACCAATATCCATGCTTGCCGAGGCGAACAACGCCGGGTTATAGAGCTGCCCTTCCGCCGACATCACTGCATCCACGCCTGTCTCTGCAAAACACCGCTCGATGTCTGAATGGTAAAGGATATTGCCGTTCGCAAATACAGGCACAGAAACGGCCTCCTTGACGGCGTGTATCTTGGCCCAATCTGCCAATCCGGCGTTTTGGCCACGTTGCTCGCGTAGCCTACCGTGGCAGGTGAGTATTTGGGCGCCCGCACGCTCGAGCATGCGTGCATATTCAACCGTCTTTTCGATGGTGGGGAACACACGGAACTTGGCAGTGACTGGCACTTTAAGCTCCTGATGCAACGTATTGACTTTTTTTGGAGTGAAGAACGTCAAAGGGCGGAAAGAGGGATAAGGAGGACGTGACTCACTCAGCTTATAAATCAGGTCCCAGTCTTCCATTAGAAATGCCCCATAGTGTCCAGACCGTGCGATTTCCTGTGGACATCCCAGGTTCAGGTCGATCGCATCACAGTGGTCTTGGAGTACCCGTGCAGACTCGAGTAGTTGCTCGGGATCATTGGCGCAGAATTGGACGATGAGGGGGCGATCGGCAGGGCCACCCTCCTCGCCATGGGAGAGATCGAAAAATTTATCGCAGCGGCCCTTCTTTCCTTTATTAAGGCAGAACATCTAGGACGAGAACAATCCATAAAGTATCGCGCACCAAACGCAGCACGGTCAGTATGTGAAACACGCCCGAAAGGGCACCGATCCTACCTTGGCGTTGATCATCGGGGTATAAACCAGCTGCAATGGAGGTCTGTATATGGAGAAAATGAAGGCGAAAACTAACTCACCTGTGCGCCATACCGCCGTGCTAATATCCTCCACGGCTACTTACCATGACCAGCCGATAACGACACAAAAGACCCGAATAAAGTCAAAAACCGGTGGGCGCCCGAAATATAGCAAAGTCGCGCGACGCACCAGCTCGCTTTGGTCAACCATAGGTGCAACCACATACTTTGGACTGCCGAGCACCGTCTTGTAGAACTCGTACCCTTCAAGTTTGTGAGATGGGGGTCCCGGTCTCGAGATCTGCGATGATACTGGCAGTGGTGGGGGTATGGGGGTCACTGTGTGGATGTGTCGGGATTCGACCACGGCGGTTGCCATGTCGTAGAAAAGATGTCGTGCACGAAGTATGGTGTGTAGCGGACTAGTGAAGTCGGAGGAACGGGTGATACATTGCAGACGGGCTCGAAGCGGATGTGTGCACATCTGAGTCCGACATCAATTTTCGGAGAAACAGAGAAACAGCTGTACACAACACCCGTTTCCGCCTACTTCCGCGCTGCCATTGCCACCGTGCTGTCGGCAGGTTCACCCCTCAGGTTGACATCTCTATCCCCGTTCTATCGTCTCTCGACAACACTCCTCGCTTTTCCCTCGACGCGTCGGGTGTGTTAGGGGAGATGATGCCGTATCTGCAACGGCTACAGTCCACGCCTACGGGTACATGCGTTGGGTTGTACAATATCTCGGGACCCTTCTACATTTCAAAACGGTTGGCCAGTTCGTGCGCGATGTCTGCGTCTGTAATACCTCAACATTTTACCGGCAAGTTCTCCAGAGACCGAAGGTAGGAGTGGCGGGGGGGTCCAAGCCGGAGACGCAGGAGCATCGAGTGGTAGTCAGCTACTATTAGGGCGATAGCCCACGGTCGTCTTGTGTCCTGACCGGGCGGTGGTCCCGTTTCCTTCGTCTCTCTGCCTAGCCGGCACACCGCAAAGGGTCCTGAAGTCAACCAAGGATGATTCGGTGTCGTGCAGCCAGGAATCCTCGCAACAGAGCGCTGAATATGATTGGGAGGTGGGGAGATTGCAACAGGGCTGTGGTGTCACGCCTGTGGTACTAAGACAGGCCTTTCATGACGACGAATGGCCGGTGAATAATCCCACAGCGATCTATTTCTGGTCCGGATGAGCAGGCCTGCGGCGTACAAATGTGGGGATCTAAGCCTGAAAACAGGGATACTCTCATAGTTTCGGCTCGGTCGGGCACGCGCAGACAGTAACATGGGAAAGAGGATGAGAATGTCTACATCCCCTAGGAGTCTTGGACGCATGGGAAGCCCAATGATGGATAGCTACAGCGACACTCGTTTCTGACCCCCAGATTGATGTGCATATCGGCCAGTTGGGGAACACAGACACGGCTAGTTAGAACAAGAGTGGTTCAAGTAAATAGAAGTAGCATTATTCAGAAAATGTTCAAGACACCCGTACATGACCATGATGTGAGTAAACGTCAGAGCGCAAGTGTGTGTAGACCAAGCAAACACCAACTAGTGCTAGCTCTTCTGCCGAAGGTACCCGGTAGCATCTCGAGGATCACTAGGGTGCACCTCCGCAACCTGCGCATGTTTCAAGGCCCATTTCCGCACAAACCAGGTTATGACTGCTACCAAGAGCACACCCCCTATGGCGCCAAGAACAATGCCCGCCGTCACACCAGCCGACAAATGACCCGCACTTGTCGTCGTGGGGGCTGGTTCGGGGGGACTGACCGGCGAACCAGTGGAATTAGGGTTCCCCCCAAACGGCCAGTAATCGCCACCATCGGGAGGTAGGACGCAGGTCAAGCTGTCACCATCCGAAACGGGCGTAAAGTCCAATTGTGTCGTAGACTTTTGTACATTGCTCAGGTCAATTACGAAGGCAGCGGGGGCTGGGGTAGTGTCGTTGACAGTGCAATTCGGGCCTCGTGCACCAATGAATGACGTGTTGCCGATGAGGACGTTGTTCTCGACGGTGAAATTCGTTGCCGAGGACATTGCCATGCCATAGCTAAAAGCCCCGGTCAACTGGTTGTTCTGCACTATTGCACCAGTGCTGACGTTGTTGCCGTACTGGCTACCGAACCAGGTGCGAGGGCCGATCGCGATGCCGATCCTAAATCGATACAGATGAGACGTCGGGAGTGGCGAGGAAGCAAACATACTTGATAATGACATCATCATTGTTGGTTCCTTTAGTCTCTGATCCCTGAGCAGTCTGAGAGGCGAAGCCGCCAGCTATGGTGTTGTTGGTTACCACGACACCGTCGAAGTTCCCTCCAAACGGGTTAAAGTCTACTAAATTAATACCACCCAATAGGGTATGCTACAGCATCACCGCGTTAACACCGCCAGCAAGAATGACGGTTAAAAGGCATACTGTTTCGACCCATATCGTGTTGTTCTCCACGCGGGTTCCCGGAGACCCGAAGAGCACAATAGCGCCGTCCGTGGGGTTATTAATCATGTTGTTTCTTATCACGCTGTTACGACACGCAACGCTGATACCATCCGCCCATTGTTGAAAGAGGTCAGAACCTGCTGGACCGATATCGTTGTTTTGGACGGTGACGTTGGTGCAGTTGAGATTCCCTTCCGCCACATGAAGAGAGGACCAGCTCCGTGGATCGAACGAATGAACGTATTCGATGACCTGGTTGGCATTGGGACCACCCATTTCGATGTTTGCACCTCCGGAGGTTGGCGGTGCACCGAGACGTGTGCCGTTGATCTGCGTGACGTGTGAGGGAGCAAGCAAAAAACGCAAGAGGTCTAGTACCTGCACGTTACGCAGCTTGACGCCATCGCAGTTGGCACATTGTCCATCTATGGCGGTAGTATGACCTGTCCCATTTGCCACAGGGCCATCGACGACTAGGGTCGCTCTGGTAGCATCCGTTGGATAACCAGCCGTGCTAATTTCTTGATTCGGCGCAGCAAATAGAATTGGGGCGGTGATGATATATTGCTGACCGGGACAAAGACTGAGTGTATAGCCTGAGCCAGAAGAGTTGAGAAGCGTGTTCAGACGGTCTGTTAGAGTATTTGCAGGGTCAGGGGATTCGCAGGTCGATGGCCCTCTTGGGACGTTGGATCTAGAGGGGAAAAAAAAAGTTCAGGCGCGAATGCGTAAAGGAAGCCAGCACGTTGACCTATAGACGTGCGGAAGATGCATGGTCGTGACTCGTGAAACACTAAGAGAACAACACCGGGAAGAAAACAAAGATGAACGACCGGTCTAGGAAAACAAAGGGTTGAAAGAATAGTCTGAGCCTGCAGAAATAAAGGTCCAGCCCTTGAACATAATAACGAGCTGTCAAAATACTCCCAGACAATGCAGCAAGCCTGCGACCGCCCGATAAGGCATGGATTACTTGTGTTTCCTTACGTCAAGCTAGCCCAGAAAAGATCCGAGGCTCATGCTTGCACCGCATGCTAAACAATGGTAAACTACTCACATAATAGTGTACATACATCACGTGACCTGATATCAAGTGGAGTTGCATTGCATCGTGGAACGACAGCAGACAGATGGGTAAGATTGATTTGTTGCAAGTACTAGTGCGCAGTTGTCGCTGACGAGTCGCAGAGTCTTCCGTGGGCAAGCAACTCGTAGACAAGATATATGAAAAAAGAAAAGCCGCAGCGCTCGAACTAGAAAAGTAATGCTACTCCTCTGTTCCGCGTCTACGCCCTCAGACATCACTGCGCAGGCAGATTCGCGAATGCCACCAACAAGGCGACCACCGTCGTATCAACCAGATCATCGACCAACTCGTGGACATGTTCAGCAACGTTTCCAATCCACTTCACATTCGAAACGGTGGTTTGATTGGTCTCGCCGGAACCGCTATCGCCCTCGGTGTTGACGTTGCCCCATACATGGACAAGTTCATCGAACCTGTCCTCGCGTGCTTCACCGACCCGGAGAACAGGATAAGATACTTCTCAGCGGAATGCCTGTACAACATCGCCAAAGTCTCCAAGGGCGAGGTTCTCGTCTATTTCAATCCTATCTTCGATGCCCTCAGCAAGGTATGTCATCTATAGCTTACACTTTACTATGCGGGACTGAGGCACTTTAGCTTGCTGCGGATTCTGAATTGTCCGTCAAGAACGGCGCTGAGCTCCTCGACCGCCTTTTGAAGGATATTGTTGCCGAGACCGCCTCTGTGTACATCCCGCAATACCCAGAGACGGAGAGAATACGCAATCAATACGAGCCTCAGGAGCAGAGCATACTTGTATCATATCCCGAAGATTCCCTCTCCAGTAGCATTTCATCCCCAAAGAAGGCATTTTCGCTTGCCCGATTCATCCCTCTTCTGCAGGAGCGCATCTATGTCGTCAGTCCGTTCACCCGGAGTTACCTTGTATCTTGGATCACGGTCCTTGATTCGGTACCTGAACTCGAACTCGTTTCTTACCTTCCCGATTTCCTTGATGGCCTTTTGTCAGTTCCTCTTAAGCCGGTATCCCCGCTACTGAAACGATTCATCCAGGAAGTACCTCTCCGACCCCACCGAGGATGTTCGGGTCGCTACCGAGAATATTTTGGCGGATTTCCTTCGCGAGATACGCGACATCAGCGCTCTTTGCCATCGTCAGGAAGAAACCGCAGAATCATTGGAACAACGTCGAGCAGATGAAAAGCTTCCTGACATCACGTTGCCCCAATCAGAACGTGCTCTCTTCATACGCGAGAATGACGTCACACATGATCACGACGGTGAGTTGAGCGAGCAAAAATCTGAGAAGGACAATCGAAGTACTGGAGGTGAGGTCCCCGTCACTTTGGACCTATATCTACTCACGAGTTGTAGCATGGGTACCCGGTCAAGGAGTCCGGATAGATTATGCGGCTATAATCGAGATCTTGATTCAGCAACTGGATGGACAACGTTGGTCACACATTCACACGCAATCTTCTGACGCTGAGTTTACCCTTCGACAGACGACGAAATCCAGCAGTCTACAGCTCTAAGATGGCTGGCAGAATTTTTGGTCTTCGCGCAGGAAGTTATGCTTCCTTTTACACCTCGTCTCATCCCAGCAATCCTACCCAACCTTGCACACCACGTCCCCATGATCCAGTCTGCGGCAGTACGAACGAATAAACTCCTCACCAAAGTCATTCAAGACTTGCCTTACCCTTTCGACAAACCACCCCGCCAGTCAACCGCTGAAAAAACAGCGTCTTCACGCACGTTCACCGGTTCACCGACCCCTCCAGCCACAGTAGTTCCCCCGTCTCGTCAACCAACCCTTCAAGCGGGGACTCAAAGAGATGAGTCCTCTCCTGAATCTATGACGGATGGCCAACCTCCCATCGCATCGGACAAAGCCACTTCTCCGCAGACCCAGAGATCTCGCTCTGGTACTGCCGTACCTGCAGCACCAGAGATACCCAGCCGCCCGCAATCCAGAACGTCTTCGATTAGTACTGGTCCGCCTGCGCCTGCGGTAGTTGCTCCCACGTTACCGTCTCCCGTCCAAGAAGAGCAAGATGGAGATGAAGACGTCTTCGATTACGTAGCGACGGTGAACGGCTTGACGGTACAATTCTTGAGTGAACATGAGCAGACAAGGGTAGCGGCGCTACAGTGGCTTATCATGCTCCACCAGAAAGCGCCCAAGAAGGTGTGTGATTATTAATGACCTAGCAGTCACTTCGGTTCATATTATCTTAGATTTTGGCCATGGAAGACGGTACCTTTCCTGCACTGCTCAAGACGCTGTCAGATCCATCTGAAGAGGTTCGGTGATGCGTATTATTGTCTCTCTGCCATGTGAAGCTTGGTTTCCTAGGTGATCAAACACGACTTGCAACTTCTTGCACAGATTTCTTCAAGTTCGGAGGAGAGCTACTTTCGGGTCTTCATGATGAATCTTCTCGAGCTATTTAGCACAGACAGGAAATTGCTAGATGCACGGGGAAGTTTGATTATTCGGCAGCTCTGCTTGAACCTCAACACCGAACGGATATACCGTACGTTTGCAGAGATTCTAGAGAAAGAAGAGGTTCCCCCATGTCCTTTCGTTCTCTGATCTGTGTTCTAACAACAAGCAGGATTTAGAATTCGCTAGCGATATCGTTCAGAAACTCAACACGATCCTTGTTACATCACCGGAACTTGCCGAGTTCAGGAAACGACTGAAAAGTTTAGAAACGCGGGTGCGTGTCTCCGCCTGTGTGGTTAACTGACGCTGATCGGATTGATATTCACCAGCAAGACGGGCAAGCGCTGTTCACAACACTTTACCGATCATGGTGTCACAATGCAGTCTCTGTATTCTCACTCTGTTTATTAGCGCAAGCATATGAGCATGCCTCTAACCTATTATCAATTTTGTACGACGAACTCATACTTATCACTTTTTTCCAAATCGCTTACTGGTGCACAGTGCCGATCTCGAAATGACTGTGGCCATGTTGGTGCAAATCGATAAACTTGTCCAGCTAATCGAATCCCCGGTGTTCACATGTAACGCCTTTCCTTTCTGCGACCAGCGTTGTCTGACACGTAACTGAAGACCTCCGTCTTCAACTCCTCGAGCCTGAACGATATCCTTACTTGTTCAAGTGCCTATATGGTCTCCTCATGTTGTTGCCACAAAGCAGTGCATTCGTATCTCTCCGTAATCGCCTCAACGCAGTCAACTCTGCCGGTTTCCTACACATCGCACCCAAATCGTACGTGTGCCCGATGATACATCCCTTCGTCCCCAACGTAGTTTCGATTTCGCAGGACCATCCCGTCGATATCCACGCGCTCCAAGATTGGACAGAGTGAAATAAAGTGGCAAGAACTGCTCAGCCACTTTCGTGCCGTTCAAGCCAAGCATGAGAAAGCGCGTCGACAAGCCCTCGGAGCAGATAGCCACCCTTTTACCGGGTTCGATAGCAAGACTGTCGACCCCTCGTCCTCGAAACTTGCTGATGGTGGTAATGGAAGCGGGACTGCGCCTGGACCATCCATTCGACGGCGCGTGGCCGGTGCTGACCCAACGCCATCAACGGGGGTGGGGGTGGGGGCAGGAGCGTCAGCACGACCCGCGTTATCACCGTTGAATCCAAGAGCGCGACAGAATGGATTGTTGTCGACGGCGATGATGGGACAGGGGATGCAGTCGCTTTCGGGGTCTGCGATGGGTCCGACGGGCGTGTCGTTGGCGATGCAGCAGCAGAAGCAACGACGGCCGGGGTTACCGGTGACGTTGAGTCCGCGGAAGGGTTGAGGCCTAGGATTGGGTGGTCTCCGTGGCTTTAAGCAATGGATGAAGGGGCGCTCTAATCACGATCGACAGCTTACGAGGTCAGTGTTAATAGTACTGTAGACGATTATTGTATTTGTACATGTTGCGTGTTAGGATCAGAAGATGCTGAGTCAGCAACATCAAGCTACAGTTGTGGACAAGCAAACACGACAAATTTGGTAGTGGCTGCAGATATTTTTTTTGCCACAAACTAATGCCAGGTCTGGTCTCAGCAGGTAAAAATACGTCGATCTAGCATGTTCCGCAAAATTTCCCACGAGGTTTTGGATTGGCCAAATTTTTGGGCCATCTGAACAGCATTTTGGTGGGTGTCAAGGGGTCAGTAGTACTACATTTGGTAATGGGATAGGGGTTAGTTAGACCCATCGGGTGATTAATGAGAACCAGGAGTGAATTATTACATCTGATTGTGTTATTCTGGCACATCTCAGCCAGGATTCTCATCAGCAAAATAAGGGTTGGCTGTACAGTGCTGTACAGTGCTGGACAGTGTCATAGTGCTCATAGTGAGGGTCCATATAGATAGTACTCTCATAGTACTTTCATAGTCTTTCATAGTGTTGGCTATAATCATAGTGTTTCACAGTGTGTTCATAGACTCTCATAGTGATCTCATAGTGTGTCATAGTGTAATAAAGTTGAGTAAAAAATGAACCAAAAAATTAATATTTTGATTAATACACCTACTAACCCTAATCCTACTCAACTTGTAATATACTACTAATCCTAATCCCAATCCCACATTTTTAATATACATTGAAGTCTAATTCTAATCCAACCCCTATAATACACTTTTACACACTTCTAATTTTAATTTCAAAACTACACTCATATTTATTATACTTTTCATGTACTCTTTACTATAGGTTCAAATGATCAAATGGAAATTATAAATATATGCCAGTGGCAAGAGTTGAACTCAAGACTTTCCCAAAATGACAATTTTCAAACACATTAACCATTAGACCACAAGACCTTGCATAATATGAACCATTAGATGTATATGACTACATCTCTGATCTTTGACACCACACTTTGCTATATTTTTCATTAAATATCTCTGTCCACCCCTGCTACACTTTCTGATACTTGTGTACACTTTTCACTACACCCTGCCATATTTTTTACCACATTTGGCCACACTTCTTCACCACCCTTTGGACATTGCAATTCTAAGTCTAATTTTAATTCATGCTAATCCTAACCCTACACTTTTTGATTCACTTTTTACTATCATTATTATACTGTGACAAACTATGACATACTATGATAGACTGTGACAGACTATGACAGACTATGGTAATACTCTAACAAACTGTGACATACTATGATTTTAGCCAACACTATGAAAGACTATGATGATACTATGAGTACTATGATACTGGACAGCACTGGACAGTAACCCTGATTGTGCTAATGAAGTGTGGTAAAGAAAGTGTAGCAAAAGGTATAGTAAAAAGTGTGGCAAAAAGATATAGCAAAGTGTACTAGTTAAAGAGTATTTAAAAAAATGGATTGGGATGAGTACCACTATGAATACTATGAATACTATGGAAATACTATGGATACTATGAGATCACTATGAAAATACTATAAATTATGAGTACTATGAGTACTATGAATCATCTATGAAAACACTATAAATACTATGAGTACTATGAGTACTATGAACACTATGGCAAAAACCAGGATTTGTTGATGCTTGACATTGGACTATAGTCTGGTTACATCTGCAAAAGCATGAAATGAACACTTAACAGATGAGGTGACAAAAAGTTACATTTCCTGTAGCAAAGGTATCTGATTGGCTGACCATTTGGCTGGTCATGCTAGCGTCGCATGGTCTTATCCAACTCTTATCACTCTGAGTCAGATTGTCTAACCGAAGCTCAATCTAATCATATAATTCTTATCTATATATAAGCCTGATTCAATGATCAATCTACTAGTCGAGTACCTTGTCATCCAAGTTCTCATTGTCCATAGTATCCAAGGCTTTGTAAAAAATATTGAAATACTCCTTGTCCATATAGTGGTTGAGATAAAACTCATTGTATACCTCCTGAGATATTGCAGCTGACAGCTCACGATTGACACAAGCACCAAACATGGGCATCAGGTCCACTGCTTGAGTGACCACTGTCAAAGGAATGATAAGTCCTACATGCACAGATCCTGGACAACAAGGGTCAGAAAAAACTCTTTTAAGCATCCACAACCACGTATTGGGTTGATCATCTGGAATGGCGGTGATGTCAAATGGTTGGATATAGAGGAGGGGTTGAGCCAAGAAATGAGGAGGCTTGTCTCTAGAACACACAGGGGAGGCTAGCTGGAATACTACCCATACTTGGGCTACATAATCTGCATCATAATCAATATCATTTTCATGCAATGCACAATGAAGACTTACACCCAAGGTTGTGTTCGCTTTGACCATCCATGTTCAAGAGCACCACATCACAATGTTCCAGCAGGAAGTTGGCTGAAGGTGGCTGAGCCTGTACAGCCTGGCTAGGTAGGATGGTTGACAGGTGTAAAGTTGAACATTGTTGAGTATGAAATTTGTACCACAACTTGATCTTGCTGAACTTTGCAAGACTTGTAAAATATTGTTATCACCAGTACACCGTAAAGAGATTACTAGGTCTCTCTCTATGCAGAGGCAATAGTGGAAGGATAAATTCAGTGAGGGAGAGTACTCACTTGCTGTAGAGCATACTTGCAAGCTAGTTGCTAGAAGTTATTCACAACATGATATGAAGTAAAGAACTTAATTTGTAGGCTCTGAAGGAGCTAGATTTATATAGTGTACAGCGATTGTGTATACCTATTGTGAATATATCCTAAAAGGATGAAGGCTGTGTAATGTGCAGCAGTAAGCAGCCAATGGTAGAAGATGCTCATGGTATGGCGCAATATGTCAAGAGAATGGTGTGATGTTTCACCATAATAATATAATATGATGTCATCATAAAGATAAGAGATAAGGATGATGTCATTAGTCTAGAACAATGATGTCATGGGTCTAGATGGATTAGTAATCATGAAGAGTGACCCAGACAAGGATAAGGTTATTATAATGAAACCTAACTATTTCAATACTCCACCTTGCTATTCGTGATAAAAGAGATGAATAAGGTATAAGAGAAAGTTTCTTGCAGTTCTCCTCAAATCATTGCCATGTCAGATTCTTTGTAAAGATATCTGCAACTTGTTCATCAGTGGGAATATAGAAGAGTTTGATCTTCCCATCTGTAATACATTCTCGGATATAGTGTTCCAGAATTTCTATATGTTTTGAACGACCTTCTTGCACTGGATTAGCAGCAAGGAACATAGCACCTTGATTGTCACAGAGCAGGGGAATGGTTTTGAGATTAAACCTCAGTTCGGAAAGAAGTATCCGAATCCAAGAAAGCTGTTTCACAGCTTCTGTCATTCCAACATATTCTGCTTCTGTTGAAGACAAGGTTATCTTCTGTTGTTGTCTGAAAAGCCAAGAGACTATTCCATTGCCAATGAACATCACATAACCAGAGGTAGATCAACGAGTCTTACAATCTCCAGCCCAATCTGTATCAGAATATGCCATGATGCTGGATCGAGAAGATCCGTTGGTGATGCAGAGATCCTTGGTACCAATCAGATACTGCACTATATAGAGTACTTTCTATAAATGTTCATCCGATGGATTGGCAGAGAACTATAACATCTTGATTACAGCAAAGGTAATATCTGGGCAAGTTTCTAGCATGATATACAGTAGTGATCCAATCACTGACTAATATTGACTACAGAGTTGGGAGGAAGTTTTTGTGGTAAGAGGAGTAGGGTTGTACCTGGAAGGAAGAGGGGTACAAGCTACTTTGGCATTATCGAGTTTGAAGCGACCAATGACCTTTTCAGCATAAGCAACTTGGTCAAGTTTCAATGTTTGTTTTGAACAGTTGCAAGTAATATGCATGCCAAGATATTTTGTAGCAGCTCTGAGATCACGGCTTTCTCATTTGCTCATGAATTCTTTCTTCTTCCTCAAGAGATAGGAGTGGTTGGAGCCAAGAAATAACGCCTTGTCAACGTAAATGACTAAAATGATAATGCCCTGACTGTTAAAATGAACATAGACACCAGGATCTCCATGTGTCCTAACAAATCCCATAGCTAAAAAAGACTTGTGAAGCACCTTGTTCCATTGTAGGGTGGCTTGTTTCAAACCATAGATTGCCCTTAGCAAGTGACAAACTTTCTTCTCCATGCCAGGTTGGATGAAACCTTTGGGCTGTTCCATATAAATTTCTTTGTCAAGTTCTCCAAATAGGAAGGCAGTCTTGACATCTAGCACTTTAATTTCCCAATCTTTGAGTGCTGCAATTGATAGAAGAAGTTGAACAGTCTCGAATCTTGCAACTGGTGAAAAGGTTTCTTTGAAATCTATCCCATAGACTTGTGTAAAGCCTTTTGCTATGAAGCGAGCCTTGGTGTGGCCATCGCTTTTGACAACATATACCCATCTCCCTTTGATAGGCTTTCGTCCAGATGAAAGGTCAACCAATTCCCATACTTTGTGCTCTTTAAGCAATTTAATTTCTTCTTCCATTGCGATCTTTCACTTGTTCTGATCTCCTTTGGGAAGTTTCAGAATATTCTTATAGTGCATTGGTGTGGTAGCCATGGATACTGCAGCGGCTAACAAAGAGCCAAAAAAATATGTACTATATAAGGATTCAAGATCATCTGTTTCATTTGTAAGCACAGACAATTGAACTTCTCATTCAATATTCACAGGAGGTCTAGCTCCATATGCATTATCAGGAAAAATGCATGGATTGCAGATATGAGTACCGCAATGAGGTTTGTCTTTTTGTGGTGGTTTGGAAGGAGTAGGAGAAGGAGTACGAGAACACTGTTGGTTTCCTCGTGGAGGGAATTGTTGATTGGGATCATGACCATCCATAGGTGGAAATAGATAGTGATGAGTGACCAAAATATAGTCAGCTGAATCAGGGTCTTTGTGCTTGTCTTGATCCTGGTCCAAATGGTTGTTTGGAATAGAAATCTTGACAGGTTTGTCTTCTGACTTTCCAGAACAATAGGGGAACACAAGTTCATCGAATGTGGCAGTAGAAGAAACAATAGTTGTTCTTCTTCTAGGAGACCAGAAGTGGTATCCTTTTGTTTCTTTTTCATATCTAATGAAGATCGCTTTCTCTGCTTTCACAGCTAGCTTATTAGTTCAATCTTCTTTTGGAATGAAGATGTAGGCACGATATCCAAATACTTTAAAATAGGAAACATCAGATTTACTACCATTCCATTTGAATATGGGAGTAGCCCAATCAAGACGATGCATTGGCTGTCTGTTATAGATGTGGAGAGTAGTCTCGACAACATCTTGCCAGAAAGATGGTGGCAAACAAGCATGTTGGCATATAGCCTCAGACTTTTCAAGGATTATGCAATTAAAGCATTCAGCACGACCATTTTGCTGAGGGGTACATGATACAGAGGTTTGATGCTCTATACCCTTGGATGAGAGGAATGTCTGAAGAGAATGATTAATGTATTTCCTCCATAGTCCAAATGTACAGAGTGAAGATGAAAACCAGTTTGGTTCTCTGCCCAAGCAATCAGATCCTGAAGTGCCTGTATAGCATCAGACTTGGAGCACAAAAAATGCAAGCTACCAAAACTGGAAGCGTCATCAAGAAAAGTGATGATCCATTTGTTACGAGAATGCGACAAGGTCAGCATTTCGCACAAATCAGTATGGATTAGGTCAAGCACGTGAGAGGAGCATGATGATGAAGCAGGAAAATCCTGCTGATGTGCCTTGCCAAGTGCACAGCCTTTGCAAGTAGGCATAGAAGTGGGTGGCTGTATGGCAGGAACACCCATCAAATGCTGATGAGCATGACAGATAGCGTTCTTGGAAGGATGTCCAAGATGATGATGCCACAAGTCGAAAGACTTGAGATCCTGCAAGGAGTTTACTGATCCAGTAGGAGTGATCAAAGAGGACTGAAACCAGTGGAGCAGAGAAGGTGGAAATAAAGTAGATGCCTGTATTACCACCCTTCCTTGATTGTCCTGGATCTTAGTCTGATTCATAATCTCACATGAATAGCCAGCTTCAGTGAGAGTATTAATTGACAAAAGTCAATTGTGAGCATTAGGGGTATACCAGACATTGCGGAGAACAATGGAAATGGCCCCTGTCTTTTCCTGTTTGAATATCACAGTACCAGGACCATACATCTGCATGACACCATCATTAGCAGTTCCTGCAAGATGTATCCCCTGCTGTAAATCTAAAAAGTCATCAAGATAAGGTGTTATGTGATCAGAACATCCCGAATCAACAAGCCAATGGTTCTTGGTAGTGCAATCTTTCATGCTGTCTTCCTTCTAGACAAGACGACGAAGAACCAACCAAAAAAAAGAAACGGTGGTCCCCAGACAATATGTCTTGTCTCCATAGGCTAGAACACTTTGCTCAAGGGAAGTACAAGAAGTCTACCCTTGGGGGAGTTAGAGGTAATGGAAATAGTTCCAGGTAAAAGGGGAGATATAGTGTACCAGGAGCCGTAATTTGTTCACCAATCCTCCACGTAAGTTTACAGATTGGTTGTTAAAGATGGTTTCAGCCTAAAGTCTGGTTAGTAAAGGTGATCCTAGGTGAATCACACACCTAATGGGGTCAAGTTAATGGCAATAGGTTGGCTAGCAACCGTTGTCTTCTTCTAGATAAGATCAGTAGAAACGCTAAGAAAACGCTTACCAGACAACCAATCTTATCTCCACGGGTAGTAAACCTTTAGCGAGGTGAAGAAAGTACTCTTCCCTGGTCGAGTTGGTACTAGAAATAAGTATCAATCTCGTAGAAAGGGGTTGACTATCAGGCACGTGGTTTGTTCGTCAATTGTCAATGAGGTTGAGGGTGATTGGGGGTTCAGCAAACTGTTGAGGGTCTGGATTTCAGCTGGGGTGGTGTACAAATTGTACACTGGATAGTTGGGGGAATGGTCTAGACAACTTCTTGGGTTGCTAGAAGGGTACTCTGTAGTGACTAGGGTTACTTCCCTAAGATGCCAATTAGCTCCAGTCGATTAGGAATGCTCAATTGGGTAGGTAGCGTAAATATGCTTCACTTTCGCTTACTGATTCATACACGTCACTTAGTCATACAGAACAGCTTTTCCTAAACTGAATCTATTATGTACTAAGGAGTTGGCAATCAGCTTAAATGTGCTCGACTCGACCCTTTCCCAGGGTACTAATGAACTATTACATAGGTCTTCCTACTAGCTGGGGATCTATTCCCTTTAGTTGCCCGCTCTGGGGTTTTCTCCCTAAAGGTGTCCTAACTGTCCCTATCCTAAGGGATACAGTATACTCCTAACTTGGGTCTAAGTAGTTCTATTTATAGCGTGGGAAACTTCTCTACACAGCCTCACTGTTTGTTTGTAGAGGGGTGCACTTGTGAGCACTCGTTGATTGAGATTTACTCAAGTAGGAACCTTTTTCCTAAAAGAGGGAACCTGCCAAATGGGGCTGAATCGCGCTCCTTATATAGTAGTTTACATGTGGCTGTGCTACCTTCGGTTCCGAGGTGGCTGTGCCAAGATATGACTCATACTGACTCATACTGACTCACTTTGACTCAACTTGTCAGAAAATGACTTGCAATGAGCTAAAAATAGCCTTTGGCTTGGCAATGACTCATACTGACTCATGCCGACTCATTATGACTCATTATGACTCATGCTGTGCAGGTCACATGATCATTCTGCTAGTCTAGGGGCAGTGCTTTGGCTAGTCCTCATCTCACTCACTTTGACTCATATTGACTCATTATGACTCATGCTGTGCAAGGTCACATGATCTGAGTCAGGTGATTCGCAATTGAGGTCACATGCTCCAATTGCTTCTCTGACACTTGGCTAAGTACTCAAGGATGAAAGAGATATTAAGAAAATGGTTTGCTAAGTAGTTGTAGGTAGTAATAAAAGTATGTTGGGAGAAATCATTTTGTTTCTCCACAACATGTGAATGAACAAATAAGAAAAAAAATAGGGATACATACTAGACAGTATGGTCCATATGTCCCTCAATTAGCTAAGCATTTGGACCGTGGGAATATAGTAAAAACTCAAATCTCGGGTCAAATGTCTAACATCACATATACAATAACTATGTATCCACATCCAAACAGTTTGGTGCAGGTCACCGTGAAAGCTTGTACTTGGATAGTACGAGAGGTGGGCGGTTTAGGAACTTGACCTATGTCTTGCCTAACGCTAATGATTTGTGTATAGGAAACTCACAAAACCCCTTAGGGTAGTAACTGTAACAAATGTGTAGTAGGACACCTATAGGGAGGTAGTCCTAACGTGCCCTAGCAAGGGTTTGCTTAGGGATGCTAATCAAATAAATAACAGCTTGCCCTAGGAATATGACGTCTAGATGGCAAGAAGTTTAGATGTCAAGATGGTGGAGTAATCCGGCAATATGCTGGGATGCTGAGATGTCAAGATGCTTAGTTCTTGGTTGGTAGTTAACTTGACGGTACACTTAGTAGACTCAGAAAGGTTATGTAACTCAATCTTATTGTCTTATCTAAGGAGCGGGCAAGTTTGGCTTAGAAAGGCGAAGTGTAGCCCTTATTTGGTACTACAGGATGCTTAGGTTGCTTACTAATATGGACCAGATGCCTTTTGTTGCCCAAAAAAAGGGGTTTCTCCCAAAAGGATAGTCTTAGGTACTTGTTTTTTATTTAGGTACAAGTTCTAATAGCCTAGTAGTAGTTCTAAACTCCTATTTACTTCGCTCTGGGGTACCCTGCCTTATTAGGTCTTATTAGGTTTCCCAGGGGATCTCTTATCAGATGAAATTATCTGAGGTAGAAGATCAGATTCCCTCTGCAGGCCAAAATGCTCCTCTTTATATACATAAATACAGGAGGCTGTGCTAGCCAATCAGAGGGCTTGGTGGCTTATAAATTAAGGCACAATCGCTTACTAATGCCAGGCACAAGCTGTCAAACCCAGGTACACTAAGGGAAAGCACTTTGAGCAAAGGAGTCCAAATCTGGAATGCTTTGCCAAAGAGGCTGGCTATGCTGTGCAGGGCTGTACAGACTAATGGGGACAAGGTCACATGGTAGCTAAGGGTCACATGATCACTTCGTCTCACTGGCACTTAGCTAAGTAATCAGATAAATAAAGAGAAATAAAAGAAATAGTTTGCTATATACAAATGTGCAAGTGTAAGGGTTTGACTAGAGAGATTAATCAATATCTCAATAACCAGTAGGTGGAAAAATCTGGAAAAATAGGGGTATGTAGCTCATGATAGGGGCTATCCTTCCCTATGGTATCAAATGGTGTGGTCCACAGGGGGCTGTGGAAATTCCACTTCTCGGGTGACTGCTTTGCTATGTGCATGCATAAAACAAGTTTCGTGCAGGTCAATGCCTAGGGCAAATGCCCATGAATAAGCAGAATTATAGTAGTATTCACCATCAGGTACATTGTCATACTCATCATCTGACCCAGCATCATAGTTGTGCTCTTCACAGAGTAAGGCAGAACGATCTACACTGCCTTTCCAAGTACCATCAGCATTTCGCCAGAAATCTCCATGAAAACTAGCAACAATGTGTGCTTGTTTCTTCTTTGACTTCTTGGATTGTGCTCCTCTTTTAAAGCACTGGGGGAGAGGAGCTGGATCAAAAGGACAAGTGGAAAGGTCTGGCATGACTGGTACCAACAGGTCCCATGGGTTCTTCAAAGTCTCCTGCATTAGCAGTAAAAGACTCGGCATTCCACTGGTCATTGGCAACTTCCTGTTGAAACTCGTCAATGTCCATCATCATACCTGTCATATTACCATCAACGATGTTGGCAAAACCATCAACTTCATTTACTCATACTTTTCCTTTCTCTTTTCAGTTTGTTTGCTTGTTCGAGGAAGAAGCATTGGCATCCTGCGAAGCAGGAGTCCTTGCGGACAGCTTATATGGCTTCTTTTCTTGTTGACTACATTGAGTCTAATGGGGACAACTAGATCCCTGTCCAGGACAACCATATAATTCCCAACAGTTTGTTGTCAAGTGGGATTTCCTGCAGTGGTCACAAACAGGACAAGAGGGAGCACGTTGAATTGTATTTGTATGATTCACTTCACTTGGAGCAGCTTCAAGGTGGTGAGCCAAGGATCTCCACTGTGGACAAGCAGTAGAGTGAAGTTGTGATTCCTGAAGTATCTTAGGAATGATGGTGTCAGTGGTGAAATTTACAGCCATGATGGTTTGCACAATGGTGGATACCAAAGGTTGGTATGAATGAGGGAGTGAATTAAGCATAATCATGATGCAGAGATTGCCAGGAAGCTGTAGTCCAGACATGGACATTTCATAGAAGGTGTTTGTCAACTTATTTATTTGAGTTGGAATATCCTCAGCATCCCGATGGTGGTGTTCTGAAGGGTCTACAATGTGTGTGTTAAGTACTTTTATGAAAGCTTCATATTGACCTGTGATGCCAGTGGGAGAATAGAGGGTTGTAAGTACATCCCAGAGGTCCTTAGCTAGAGAAGGGCGAGCAACGTTCCCAACAGCCACATAAGTCTCTTTCATGAGATGTTGCATATCTGTATGAATGAAGACACCCATTAATGCTTGAGCCTGACGATCAGAAGAAATCCAAGCAGCTTGAGCATCAGCATCAGCAAGTTGCTGAGCGAAGGTAGAAGTTCCATCAACTACACTCCACCATGTCATCATGGTGAGAAGGTTGTGGACTTGGCAAGACCAGATGGAATAGTTTGAAGCACCTGCAAGAACTGCAATGCAGGCCTGAATAGTGGAGTTGATAGAGAAAGACATGATGTATCTGCTTAGAAGATAAAGATGTTGGCAATGAAAGTCTGCAAGAAATTCTGATTAGCATGCATGACAGGAAAGTTAGGAATGGGAACTGGAGCAGGTGGAATAAGAAGGTCTGCAACAAGGTTGACATCTTCTTGAGTATCATCATTGTCATCATCATCATCATCCTTGGTTTCTTCATCTCTGTTATCAGCTGGTATGGTATCTAAATGCTGAGCGAGATGCTACATTAAGGGAATTTGTTCTCTCCAAACTTGTATTCATTTCAGAATGTTATCATCAGAATGTACAAGTTTCTTGAACAATTCGAAGTTGATATGAGGAAAAAAATGTGAGTTAGGGATAGAGGAAAATTGTCCATTTCTAGCCCTAAAACCAACTTGAAGACAATTGTGAGAAACATATGGAGGAATACAATTTTTAATACTGTTCACAGCAAAATGAAGATGAGAACCAGTCCAATATTTAAGATGCACAGGAGTACTTCAAATGAATCTGAGCTTTGCATAATTTGTGTAATGACCTCCTAACTGGGCCGGCAACGGTCAAATGTCTACGGGGAACGGGAGCAAATTTGGGACCTGGGACAGGCAGTACTCTTGGAGCCTATCATTATTCTTTTTCGCGATAGCCTCATCGAGAGATGAAATGTCTATGGTGGTAAGGATCAGGGACATCTCGATAGAGTTCTATGTGAAGAGAAATGTGATCAGTTCCCAGTTTGATCATGATGTTATACCAGGGGTTCTTCCTCTTCCATACTCATCACCACCTAGCATCCATCAACTCATTCCAGATGCATTGCATGGGAATATCAGAATTATAAGGATGTCCAATGAAGGAGTAGAGGCGGTTGAATTCATGGTGCACATACTGGTGCCGACCGTCCTTCCAAATGACATCTCCTTCAGAGTTGATAAAATGTTCAGGATGCTCATAGAGCTCCTGTTGAATGTTGCAGTCCAAGACTTCATTAGATTTCAGAGATTCATAGAACTCAATGAAATATTTGCTAAATGAGTGACGATCGCGTTGCACGATCTTGAAGCCTTGGTGGTGGACAGGGTGAGCAGGAGTAGAGTGGTACTTCTCCATGGGAAAAGCATAACCAAGTCCTTCATAGCAGGATATGATGGGCTTGTTCCAATATATAAGTCCTTCCTTAAAAACTACATCCTGTTCTGGGATATACTGGACAGGACCTTCTTCAACAATAACCTGTGGTAAGAGATCACCACGATAGAGAGTGGAAATCTGTATGACCTGAGAAAAACAAGACGAGACATCTAAGGGATTGGGAGCATCTACCTGAACAAGGGGTACTTCCGGTCTGATCAACAAATCGGGAATATTCTGGTATGTTACCAGTTGATGTGTAAGATTGTCCCTATAAGAGACGGTCTGGTGTCTCTGAATCCTCGTCAGAGCATGGACGTTCTTTGGAAACATCACTAGCCAATTGTTCAGAGTTGGATTGATCTGAAGAGGATTCATCACTTGATCAAGATCTATTATCTTGCTGGGTTCCATGATCTTGTCGATGACAAAGACCATGTCATTGGGATCAACATTCTCGTCGATGGATACATTGTCAAATGAATCAACAGTATTATTCTCAAGCATGAGAGGAGGGATTGAGAATCTATTGCTGATGTCAGTTAGAGATGATCTGTCGAGAGGTGATCTTGAAATAGAACCATGAATGACTGTGTTTGATGCTTCAGTCAAACCATGATTTGGTGTCAGCGGATAAGTTAATCCAGGCGAGGTTGAAGGGGAGGATGTGTTCCTCAAAGGAAACTGGACTGGGTATATTGGGAATGATTGAGCTAGATATTGGTGGATTGAAGAAGAGGAAGAGGTTATGGTAGGCTCAAGTATGACAAAGGAGTACTCGGGTAGGACTAGTAGGAGGTAGTTGTGGAATGACTGATGTTCATGGAGAATGCGAAAATTGTAGATGGATGGAAGAAGCCGGGAAATCAATATATGGGAGAGAAGTCAGAGGAGGAGTGCAAGGAGGAGGAGGATGAGATGGACGATAGATGGTTCCAGGTGAAATAGGAAATTCATCTGAATGATGACGATTCATGCAATTCAGATGAATGCAACGATCTCCACACAAGATAGGACAGGTGTCCTTATCAAAGTTGGAGTGACACTTTCATGTACAGTGGTGGGTAGGAGTAGGATTCGGAACTTGACTAACCTGGATAGGAACGATAAAGTTCCTACATGAAGCCAAGTTAGCATTCATCCATGTGATCATAACACAGGTAAAAAGAAGATATAGCTCTGCTAGTAGCAGCAGGCCAGGGTTGCCCCAGATCTGTTGGACCTGATCCATAAACCCAAACATCATGCTCATCATCATAAGAATGATGTAGAACAGACTAAGAGCAAGTACATCGTACATCATGAGGCGGGGTAATAACATCAGTATGATGACCATTGAGCCTAAGTGGGGCTCATAACATAAAGAGATTGCTAGGTCTCTCTTGGTGCAAAGGCAACAGTGGAAGGGTAAACCCAGTGAGGGAGAGTACTCACTTGCTGTAGAGCATACTTGCAAACTAGTTGCTAGAAGTTATTCACAACATGATACAAAGTAAAGAACTTAATTTGTAGGCTCTGAAGGAGCTGGATTTATATAGTGTACAGTGATTATATGTACCTATTGTGAATATATCCTAAAAGGATGAAGGCTATGTAATGTGCAGCAGTAAGCAGCCAATGGCAGAAGGTATGCATAGTATGGTGCAATATGCCAAGAGAATGGTGTGATATTTCACCATAATGATATAATATGATGTCATCATAAAGATAAGAGATAAGGATGATGTCATGGGTCTAGATGAATTAGTAATCATGAAGAGCAATCCAGACAAGGATAAGGTTATCATAATGAAATCTAACTATTTCAATACACCGTGCGATATACATATTCCCATAACTTGGTAATGAAGTTGGGAAGTGCATACAGGTGATTGGTCTCGACCAAACTGAGCTGGAAGTGGCTAGGGGCTACCGTGACTGACAATGCCACTTCTGCACTGTCAGAGATGAAGCTGTCCACAAAATAGTTACAAATTGGACAAGAGGTGTTAAAGCGGTGTTGCTCCTTGGGGGCAACACGAGATACCCATGCCACAGTTGGATCCAGTGTGTCCAAAAAGGATGCTTCATCACTAGTGGTGTTCATTATGGGTTCATTGTACTGCCAAAGTAATAGGTATAGGTTGAGGATACGCATGTGCTCCTCATGATCAAGAAGCTGTATGATTTGTTGAGCAAAATCTCTTTGTTGACTTGTACATATGAATGGGGTCTTGCAGTGAGTTATAAGGAAGTGCTCACTGACATCAGCAGTATATTGCAATAATCCACTACTATTCCTCACAGTGTTCACAAAGCCTAAGAGAAGTTCAAGCTTGGGAATATTGAAATCTTCCTTGACCATTTTTTTCCCCTGATGTGCACCAGTAGCAATGATAGCATCCTTTGTCACATGGAATTCAGCGAGTGAAGATTCCATGCTCTGAATTGATGATTCAGTGTACACAGGATGCTGTGCTTGGTAGATGAAGTTGATGAGAGTCCGAATGCATTGAATCACCTTGGAAGGCATGGCACCAGCAATCATAGCAACAATGGTGCACTGGATATTGTGGTGTTCCCATCCAGTCATTTGCTTCACGTGCAAAACTCCTGACACAAAGTGATGCACCCCAATGCACTGGTGGTGGACCTTGTATTGAGCATTAAGTTTTTCATTTCCAACTACCTCTTTGCACCATGCCAGGATGTGATTGAAGAATAGTTTGTGAAGTGTGTGAAGAATCTTGGGAAGGAGAAAAACTGACACTTCGCTGTGCATCCAGTTGTGCCAGCACAGGAGGTGAACATTTAACAGCAAGTATTCCTTACACAATTTCTGGAAGTGATCAAGATTTCATGGATCAACTTGGAGGCTTACGCTATGGATCAACTGGAGTGTGTGTGATCCAGTGTGAGAAGGTTGAGGTTTGGCATCACCAAACTGCTTGACCATTGCCAACATAATAGGAGATGCATTCTTAGAAATACAGGTGATCATTTGTTGCTCTGGGAGGTCTGCGATCCATTCAACAAGGGGTGTGAAGCAGTATCTGATGTTTCCGAATGGATCAGTGAGGAATGAACCTGTGTTGGCCACATGTTTCAGGCTTTCAGTGACAATGTCAACACATTTGTGCCAGACACACAACTAAAGGATTATCTGATAGTCCAGGTGGGTGTTGAATTTGGAAATTGGCATGAAAGCCATGTATTGCCAGGCATGCACTGTTGCCTTCATATGAACATTGGAATCTATGTTGCCAATAGTAATGAAGAGGGGTAAAGAGATTGCTAGGTCTCTTTCGGTGCAGAGGCAATAGTAAAAGAGTAAACCCAGTAAGGGAGAGTACTCACTTGCTGTAAAGTGTACTTGCAAGCTAGTTGCTAAAAGTTATTCACAATGTGATACAAAGTAAAGAACTTTTTATTGTGGGCTCTGAAAGAGTCAGGTTTATATACAGTATAGCAATATTTGTACGTATTGTGAAAATATCCTAAAAGGATGAAGGGCTGTGTAATGCACAGCAGTAGACAGCCAATGGCAGAAGGTGCACATGATATGGCACAATATGCCAAGAGAATGGTGTGATATTTCACCATAATGATATAATATGATGTCATCATAAAGATAAGAGATAAGGATGACATCACTGGTCTAGAACAATGATATCATGGGTCTAGATGAATTAGTAATCATGAAGAGCGACCCAGACAAGGACAAGGTTATTATAATAAAACCTAACTATTTCAATAAGGGGATGCATCTCCAGCCCACCAGTCTGTCTTGTAACAGATGTTTTGTCTGATGTGGCGATGATGGGCACAATGGTGGAACTGATTGGCAAAGAGGACTGCATTCAATGTCAGGCATCTGACAGAATCGGTTAGAATAATAATTATACCTGAATTTAGAATGCCTCATCCACCATGAACTATTCTCCGTATTCTGATTCATTGCCCACCCAAACTCTGATGGGATTGAAGGACATGCTTTGAGTGAAAATTGGGTTTTTGAAGAGACTCTGAACAACCTCTAACTCATCCTACCATATTAACTCGACCTTCCTGTCAAGCTTGTAGCCCTCCACTTCAAGTTCCATGACTTGCCACTTTGGTCCAGATGGTAGAATGTCCATCCAATTTAGTAACTCCCAAGCTAACGTGAAGGATGGTTTTGACCAATCATCAAACTAGTGGTCATAAAGGATCAGTGCAAGATCCGATAATAACACCACACTTACCCAGGCAAGCTTGAGATATACATTGATCTGTGTTTGCGTGAGATTCTCTGTAAGAAATTTGCCAAGTGACCATTCTTCATGGTTTAGAAAAGGCCAGTATATATTTATCTCCTTTTTTTCATTGTATTTGTTGTCCTGGATCCATTGAAGCATATTCTTGCCTGTACCATATATATGTATAGCCCGAGATTGAATGATATTGAGCTGTACAATTATGACTCTGAAATGTGCAAAGAGCAGGAGGAAAAGCATAGTCACCATGAGATGACACTGTCAGTTTCCACCAGCATGAATTGAGTGTCGAGTTCAAATACACAAGCATGGCTGCCATTGAGGGGAATGTTCACTTGCAGTTAGAGCAGTTCAATGCGAGAAGAGGATTGCAATTGCTGGAATGGATCTAGTTCAATGAATTTCTGGCACTGATAAAATTAAAACATACCTTGCATCCAAGTCATTTTGAGACTGCATATCAGTTCTGAGTCTAACCGCTGTGACAACAAGTTCAAAATCACTAAGTCTTTCAAGCTCCGCTATCAACAGATCCAACCACAACCATTATGCACACTTTCCTTATGCCTCCCCTGAGCTCCCCTGGTCATGCTGCTGGTAGTCCTGCCAGAAAAGCATATAGAGACCCACCTTCATCTCCTTTTCCACAGAAATCCAAACACATGTCCAAAAATGAACGTTCCAATGTTTTTAGCCCTGCAGAGAAGGACAGAGGATGTGACAGTGGTAAGATAGCCCACATCTCTATTCAAGGCCATTATTGACCTTAGCCCCCTGGGAATATTATTTCATAGATTTTTCTGAGGACTATGCTGCAGAAACAATGTCCCTCCCCCCTATTGTACATCACTTATCAACATGTGTAAGGCATGCTCGCAACAAAATTACACCATACAACAAGCCACCTGTATCCAGTTCGTTAGAGCTTCGATTCACTGAAAAATTACTTGTGAGAGTTGACAGCAGTAATATAACTTTGGAAGATGCACACAAGGTGAGTCTAATTACTATATATCATGAAATCATTCATCCTCAGGCTTCATCCTTATGACCCAGGATAAATCTATCTTTCTATGTGGTCTGATGGGTCTATCCGATAGCGCTGTACACCAGGCGTTGGCAGCAGGGCAGGCTGATTGTGAAGCTAAGCATTTGCAAGCTCTCCTCATGGCCTGGGAGATTGAAGCTGCAGATTGCTGCTGAAGCTTTCTGCTTATACTTTACGATCAAGAAATTCAGCAATTTAATTGGGCAGCCAATAAAGTGGCACTGTTTGAGAAGATACTGCAGCAGGATTTGATAGAGGATCTGGAGGACAATATGGACTTCAACATTGGCACCTACAGTTATGACTTGAGGTCACTAGCAATAGCTGACAAACAGCTCGATCAGATGGGAGTGGAATTTACATGATGCAAGCTGGGTGAAAAACGCTCTATGGAGGAAGACAAGACACCTGACCGACTGAACACCATCCTTGCTGCTGCAATATCGGCCACTAGTAATGAGATGGATGAAGCAGTTGACAAGAGTGTATGATCACAATGATCCTCTGAAGTAAGGTATCTGTTTGATCACCTCACTGGTTCTCAATATTGACTGATCCTTCTATTAGGTCAGAATATGTGTACTCAAAGGTTGTATGAAACATGTTGTCCAATTCTCAAACATTCTGTGTTTGTTGACAAATATTTAAATCATTTGTTCGTGATCGCCATGTTGGACTGATCTGATAACCCTTCAAATCTGGTAAGCTGGCACAAATATATAAGTCCTCATGCAATCAGCATGGTGTCCTTGCTTCAAGACCTTGAGCATGTCAAAGAAAGTTGCAAAGACAAAGAAAATTAAGAAAGTATGTACAGTGAGGTGCAAAACCGTTGCAATGTCTAACCCCAAACCGGGGCGCGAAGCGCCCCGCAATCACTTGTGGGAATTTCACTTTGCTTTGGTGGGAACAAATAAAGTACAAACCCTTAGCTACAACTTTGTCCCCAGGGTCATGTGATTTCGCTTACATACTGCAAAGATACATCCATTTCAAAACATCAATACTATTGCAACAGTTTTGCACCCTTTGCTCATTACATTGAAATCAAGTGTTATTTGGTTATGTTTGGTCATACAAACAAACATACACATATTAGAAGCATGTCTGAGTTTAAAATAGTTCACACGCATCTTTGTTTCCAACCACAACCATCATGAGAACCATCTCTTCTACTCAAAAACAAACCATCCTCTCTATGCTTGATGCTGGCCAATCTGCTCACTCTATTGCATCCACTACTGGTCTTAATGTGTCTACCATATCCAGATTACGCTCCAAAGAGCGTTCTGAGCTTCAAAAAGTTACTGGAGGTCGTCCATCCAAGCTTTCCTCTGCCAATATCCGGCATGCCGTTCGTCTTATCTCCTCTGGAAAGGCAGAGAATGCTGTTCAGGTGACCAAGGCACTCACCAATATAGTCAACCAGCCTCTCTCTACCTCCACAGTGCGCAGACAGTTGAGGAAGACAGGTATGAAAGCTGTGGTCAAGTCCAAACGGCCTCTCCTTTCAGCCAAGCATCGTAGGGCTCGTCGAGACTTTGCTTATGCTCATAAAGATTGGACTCTGGAGGACTGGAAGAAGGTAGTATGGTCTGATGAGACCAAAATCAATCGCCTAGGGTCAGATGGGCGCAAGTGGGTGTGGAAAAAGGCAGGGGAAGGGCTAAGTGATAGGCTGGTGGAAGGTACAGTGAAGTTTGGAGGAGGTTCTTTGATGATGTGGGGCTGTATGACTTGGCAGGGAGTTGGCTATGCTACCAAGATTGATGGTAGGATGGATGGGGACCTTTACCTTCAGATTTTGAAGGATGAACTGCTCAATTCTTTGCAGTTTTATGGTCTTGATCCTCCTGACATCATCTTTCAGCAGGACAATGACTCCAAACATACTTGCAAAAAGGTGAAGGATTGGCTTCAGGAGCAGGATTTTCATACTATGGTATGGCCTGCACAGTCTCCTGACCTCAATCCCATTGAGCACCTCTGGGGTTATCTCAAAAGAAGACTAGCAGATCATGATTCCTCTCCTAAGGGAATTCATGAATTGTGGGAGAGAGTTCAGGTTGATTGGGAGGGGATAGCAGTTGAAGAGTGTCAGAAGTTGATAGAGAGCATGCCTAGAAGGATTGAAGCAGTTATCAAGGCAAAGGGAGGCTATACCAAGTACTAATATACCCTGGAAAGCAAAAGGTGCAAAACTGTTGCAATGGTATTGGTGTTTTGAAATGGATGTATCTTTGCAGTATGTAAGCGAAATCACATGACCCTGGGGACAAAGTTGTAGCTAAGGGTTTGTACTTTATTTGTTTCCACCAAAGCAAAGTGAAATTCCCACAAGTGATTGCGGGGCGCTTCGCGCCCCAGTTTGAGGTTAGACATTGCAACGGTTTTGCACCTCACTGTAGCTGATGACTCCATCATTATTATGTAACACTTTTCATGCCAGGCCAGGACCAAGTTTCCGGAATCGTCCCAACTCAACCAGTCTGGTAATTCCATTAACAGCCAGATCAGAGTGGCTGCTGAGCAGCCGATGCATCCGTTAGAGATACAGCGTCTCCTTCAGTCTGAGCGCGATGGACCTAGTCATGCTAGCACAGCAGACAATCAACAAATCAGCGGCACTCCAGGACCCTTCATTTTGCAGGCTTTCTCAATGCCTGGCCCAATTGCATGTCCAAGGTCAAGCAGTGATCCTTATCCCCTGGTGGTCCACCAGCATCCTCCTGCATTGCCTGCTAGTGATCATCCACACCCCAATGTCAATTTCTTCAATCTGTCCTCCAGTCATGTTCAAATGGCTACCTATTTCAATGACACTCATAGTGCCCTGATGGGACATCCAGGATTCACTCTAACTCCCTATGGAGATTTACTCGCATCTTAAAATCACTCTGACCTACCATTCGACTTTGACTTTGTCCCCACAGCTCTCCAGCTACAACCGCAGGATGACATCTTTTTGTTGGATGCTAGTGATAGTCTGCACACCCACAGAGTCCACACAATTCCCCACTCTGTCCTATATCCTATGGAAAGGGTTGCATGTCCCGGAGAAGCAATATCAGGGGAACATTTTACCATTTCCAGTGCTAAACTCCCACATCAGCAAATCCTGGTTTTTGCCATAGTGTTCATAGTACTCATAGTACTCATAGTATTTATAGTGTTTTCATAGATGATTCATAGTACTCATAGTACTCATAGTTTATAGTATTTTCATAGTATTCATAGTATTCATAGTGTTACGCAAAGCGTACACAAAGAGGAGGCTCGAGGGATTACTTCTCTGGAGATACTCACGAAGAGACTCAACGTCAGAGCAAGTACTAGGTCAAATCGTTTGCAAAGGGCGAAAGCCTGAGTCAATCGGACTGCAGGGATTTACTAGGCTGGACAAGGGACGAAGGACTGAGTCGATCGGACTGCAGGAATCTAGAGTACGCTATTATTGCGTAGAACGAGAATGGAGAATACAAGTACACGACAAGTGGGTATAAGTACTCGGGGACGCGTCATCGTAGAAAGAAGAAGAAGGTAAGAGAACGATGAAGTAAGCATACACGTCATCCGCAGTAACACGAGGGGAAAGATAGGAACTATGAGGCCGATGTAAGAGAATCGGCCGAGGAGATAAATGTTCGTAAAACAAGAAAGAAGTCAAAGGAGAAGGAACGAGGAATGAAAAGGACTAATCGTAAGTAGCGCTACATCCCAGATTGTCTGTGTAAGACCAAAGAAATGGTGTACTCGTCGAGGGAAGCAGAAGAGGTAAAGACGAGGGAAAAGGAGAAAAACTGTAACATTACCCCCTTCGTATAATCGAACTCCAGGTTCGATAAAAAGTCCATCAGGTCATTGCATCGGGAGGGAGAGAGGAAGGGCCGTAGAAAACGGTGGATTGTTCATATGATAACGCCTCAAATGGACAGTCATCTGCCAGATGTCCGTGTTGATTGCAATGGCCGCATACTCGTTCAGGGCAAAATCGGCGTGCATGTCCCCAATTATGGCAAAAGTCGCATTGCGTGCGAAGGCAAGCGGACTGAGGATGACCCGGGGCTGATTGGTGGCAATACGGGCAGGAGTAATCGGGATAGTCCTCACGATAGTGGCCGAGACGATGACACCGAAAGCACTCGGTGAGGGCGGAGGCGGGACGACGAGGGTGGATAGGCATGACGTGAGTAGGCGAAGAGAGGATTCTACTGCCGTCAGGAAGGTGACGATGAATAGCTTCCACAGCGTTGGACCAGGTTACCAGCTCAGGAGCTTCCTCAACAATGGTGGGGGAAGATGGGGAGGAGGAAGAGGAAGAGGCGGGGGAGTGGATTCGTGTGATAAGGGCTGGGGCACGAGAGGGAATGGGCAATATGGGAGTAGGGGGAGGAGAGTCCGCGACGGCGGGTAATTGCGCTCGTTCGAGGTAACGATCCCAATCAGCCATGGGCAAGGAGAGATAGATGCGACGAAAAGTAGGGTAAGAAATGGCGGGGGAAAGACGTTCTATGTATTGGTGAAAACCGTAGAGATGAAGGATAGATAAAACTCACTGGGGTAGTTCGGCCAGGTGAAGATGAAGAGGAAGTCCAAATTCCGCAGGTAGATCACTGGGGGCGGCTTGAAAGTGATAAGTTTGGGTGATGGAGACTTCATGGAAAAGACGGATAAGTTCTTGAGTCACGACATCTTCATCATAGAGGGGGAGGGCCACGACGGCGCGGAGGAGGGTGGGAGTGGCGAGGATGGCGGCGTAAAGCGTATGGGCGGCGGAGATGGGTAGCAAGGTAGGCAAGACACGCCTGGAACGTAGCGGGGAAGAGGATAAGGAAGAAGAAGGAGACGACGAAGGAGCAGCAAAAGAAGAAACAAAGGACATATTGGTTGTTAAGAAAGAAGAAATCGTCAAAAAATATATGGCGGGGGGGTACTTCACAGAGAGACACCGCTTCCTGGGTAGAAGGAAAAGAATAGGGACTAAGATAAATGATGGGTCCGTTTATAAGAAGAGAGAATAGCAGGGGCATGGCGGAGATTAACTTCGGGTTCCCACGTATTTTCAGCCGATGAGTATCCTTTCCATGCGGTCAGGTACAAGCGGCGACCTTGTGATCCTTTATGAGATACGATGTGATCAACTTCGTACTCTTCTTCGGTATCAATAAGGTCCGGCGGAGGTCAGGGAAAGGAGGGACCATGTGCTTCAGTTTGGCGATAGGGAGATAAGAGAGTGGCGTGGAAAACATCATGAATTTTCCATGTGGGAGGTAGACGAAGGCGGTAAGTGAGAGGAGATAGGACCTGGGAGATCTCGAATGGTCCATGACGTTTGGGGGCAAGTTTGCGGGAAGGGTATCCGAGACGGAGATGAGTGGCTTCAAGCCAGACCTTATCGCCTACTGTCCAGGGGGAGAACTTACGAGAAGAGCGGGAAATCATGATCCGACGAGCGGACTCATGTGCTGCGAGAGCTTCTTTTCGGGCATGTTCTAGGGAAGATAAGCGATTTTCCAAAGCTGGGATGAACATTTTTCCGAGGGCGGAGTAGGTGCGAGGTTCATAACCATATAGCAGGGAGAAGGGAGAAACTTTTGTGGAACTATGGGGGACGGAGTTGTGGATAAACTCGGCGGAGGTTAGGAATTTAGTCCAATCATGTGGGTTATGAGCACAAAAGATACGAAGATACGTTTCAATCTCTTGATTGGCTCGTTCAGTTTGTCCATTGGTTTGGGGATGATAAGCGGTGGAGAGACGAACATCGTATTTGAGGAGACGAGCTAGTTCTCTTGCGAATGCAGAAGCAAACTGTGGGCCTCTGTCGGAGATGATAGAGTCGTAGAGGCCGAAACGTTTGAAGACAAAGTCAAAAAAGAGTTGGGCGATTCCCTTCGCATCAACCATTTTCGAGCAAGGGGCAAGAATTACCCCCTTCGTAAGGCCATGGTCGACCACGACCATCAAGGAATCAAAACCGTTGGAGAGGGGGAGATCAGTGATAAGATCAACGGAGAGCTGGCGGAACGGAAGAGAAGACAAGGAGGAGATAGGCAGAAGGGGCGGGTTGGTCGGGTGAGTGATGACCTTGTTCTGCTGGCAGACGGAACAACCAGCAACAAAATGAGAGACGAAGGAAGAAAGTCCAGGCCACCAAAAGTCTCGTTCTAGAATGGCCTTTGTACGGAAACGACCTAAATGACCAGAGAGTGGAGAGGAATGGATCGAATGAAGCAAAGCGGAGTGTGAGGATGGGGGAACATACATACGACCACGGAAGTATAAGTGGCCATTATCAAAAGACCAGTCAGAAATAGAGGAACGGGGAAATAAGGGTGAACCATCAGCAAGGTTGGCGAGAGCTCGAAGAACAAGGGGATCGGAAGAAGACGAGTTTTTAATGTGTGAGGCAAGGGTAAGGTCCAAAGCATTAATAACTACGGGATCGGGGACGATAGAGGAGTCAATATTGTCCTGGGAAGTGTCGACAGGGTCACAACGAGAGAGAGCGTCGGCTGGGGCCATCTGTGTGCCCGAAAGGACCTTCCAAAGAATGTCAAAGTCTTGAAGGAAAAGGGACCAGCGAGCTTGGCGGCGGGATAGTTTGCGGGGGTCTTTGAGATAGGAGAGGTTCTTATGGTCGGTAATAACAGTGATTGGATGGGTGGTTCCAAGGATGTAATGATGCCATTCCGTGAGGGCGAGGATGACGGCGAGGAGTTCGCGGTCATAGATGTCATAATTACGTTCAGCAAGAGCGAACATACGGGAGAAGTAAGCGCATGGGTGAAGGTCGCCATTGGTGTCAGCCTGAAGAAGGACTGCGCTGGCAGCGAGAAGGGAGGCGTCCGTCATGATAGAGAAAGGGCGGGTGACATCAGGGATGGTCAGGACGGGAGCGGTGGAAAAGGTGGCCTTGAGGGATTCGAAAGCGCATTGTTGGAGAGAGGTCCAAAGCCAAGGTTGGTCTTTTCGGGTGAGCAAGGTGAGGGGGGCGACAGTGTTAGAGAAGTTGGGAATAAACTTCCGATAGAAATTAGCGAAGCCTAAGAAGGAACGAATCCCTTTGATGGAGGTAGGAGGTTGCCAGTCACGGATAGCAGCGGTCTTGATGGGGTCCATCCTGACTTGTCCTTGACCAATGATCATACTGAGGAATTCAATGAGAGGGGTGTCAAAGGTACATTTCGATATCTTCAGGGACAGGTTGTGCTCGCGAAGACGAAGGAGAACGCGTCGAGTGTGTTCATGGTGAAGAGTTAGGTCACCATCAGTGTGGATTCCAAGGTCGTCCATGTAAACTTCGAGCCAGCCCTCTGTAATCATGTTGGCAAACACATGATTCATAAAGGCTTGGAAGGTGGGAGAGGCATTGCAGAAACCAAAGAACACGACGGCGGGTTCAAAAAGTCCAAAGGGAGTGACAAACGCGGCTTTCCATTGGTCAGCTTCCTTGATCCGAACGTTGTTATATCCCCAACGGATGTCAAATTTGGTGAACCAGGTGGAGTTCTTCATCCGGTCGATGAGAGGAGGGATCAAGGAGAGCGGGTATGCGTTGCGAACGGTGTGGGAATTTAAGTACTGATAGTCCTGACAAGGGCGGAGAGAGCCATCCTTCTTAGGGACGAAGAAGAAAGGTGCGGCTTGAGGGGATTTAGACGGGATGATACGTCCAGTCTTGAGATGTTCGTCGATAAAAGCTCGACATGAGTCTTGTTCTTTAGGGTTCAAAGGATAAACTTTGGCGATTTTTGGGACAAAGGAAGGTTTGAGTTCGATGGTATGGTCAAAAGAACGATGCGGGGGAAGTTGATTATACATCCTTTCAGAAAAGACATCCTCAAAGTCTGCACACCAAGAGGGAAGAGAGGTCTCGAGAGGTTTACTTTCTTGGGCAAGTTGGGTGGACAGAGTGATCTTGTTGATCGTTTCGCTTTGGGGGAGGTACTCACTTGGAGACGCATCAACCCCATTGGGATATCGTTCTGCAAACAGGGAAGAGATCTCTTGATCAACATCAAGGTCAAGGAGGTGAAGGAGATATCATCGGGGGGGTTCTTCAACAAGAGAGGGACCAAAGGGAGTACGAGGGAAGGAGAGGGTGTGGGAAGCCCAATCAATGTGAGGATTTCGCGATTTCAGCCATGGCATGCCGAGAATGATTTGTTTTCGTTTGAGAGAAACAACCATGAGTTCGAGATGTTCGGGTCGTTTAGCGATGTGGACAAGGGGCCTGGCTTTCCACAAGATGGTACCTCTTTTGTTTAGAGTACCGTCAACGTTATATGCTTCAATAGGGTTCGGGAGACGTATCATGGGGAAGTTCATGTGCGAAAGGAGTCCAAGGTCGATGAAGTTTCCGGTGGCACCAGAGTCGATGAGGGCGGTGGTGACGACGGTTTGGTTACCAACTTGTAACTTTACGGGAAAACGAAGAGTACGTTCATTTCGTGGTGCTACAAGTACATGGTGAATGTCAAGGGAAGAAGACGTCGGTGCGACTCCCCGATTTAAAAATCCTGGTTAATGTTCAAAACCGAAACTTCCTCTTTAGTGGGTGTAGTGTCTTCATAGCACATCTGAAGAACTTGAAGGATCTCTCCTTCGTTCTTTCCCTGGGTCTTGAGGGAGTCGACGAAGGAGGAGAGCTCAGAGGGGGTGGTAATCATAGTGGCAGAGGAGGACGAAGTCGAGGTAGCGGGGGCGGCCGGAGCAGTGTCAGTGGTGCGAATATTCTGGGGGTGAGTGGTCGGAGGACGAGGTGAGCGAGTGAAGGGATTTTTGCATTGGTTGGCATTATGTCCCGTGTTACGACAGCGGAAACAGCGACCTTCTCGAATGCATTTGGCACGCTCTTGGGGGTTTAACTTGGCGATCGTAACGGCATCAACGTCCATCGCATTGGAGTCATGAGAGGAAGGAGTCGGACGAGAGAATGTGGAGGGTCTGCCTCCTCGTAAGGCGAGAATGCGCATCTTCTGCACGTGAAATGTCTTGGCCTTCTCAATCCACTCCTTGATGGTAGTGGGGATGGTAGCCATGGAAAGAATCATCGTGGCGAGTTGTTGATCAAGTCCCAAGGAAAATTGATCGATGAGGGTGACGTCGTCGGTGATACCTGCGCGAGCGGCGAGGTTTTGAAAATCGGTGATATACTTTTGAAATCCGTCATCGTGGACTCCATCAGGGCGGCAGAAGGATTTTTGTGTGAGCTTGGAAAGTTCATGGTGGGCGGTGGCTTTGGTATCGAAGGGGAAGAACGTGGATTCGAAATTTTCGGTGAATTTGTCAAAGGTAAGGTCCGTGGGGTCGGCGTGGATATCGGCCATTTTATCATACCACATCTCTGAGAAAGAGACTCCTCGTCCCTGACTCATCTTATTGAGAGTGGTCATGATTCGTTGCAAATCGAGGGTGTAAATGTCTTTGTTAATCGCGAAGTATGTGTGCATGGCTTTAATCCATCGCGTGGCATCAGAGGGTTCTCCCGAAAAGTCAGCGGGGAGGGCCGCCTTGAGTTCGGTGGGAGCGCGGGACATGGGACTGGGATTACAAGGGGGTGCTGGGGTGCGGGGGGGTGCAGGAGTTCGAGGTTGTCTAGGGGTTCCTGGTGATCGAGGGGTAGCAGAGACTAAGGCCTGGTACGGGTTCACAGTGGTGCGAGGTGGTTCAATGGGTTCGGGGTCTTGGAAATCAATGTCAATGTCCGAAGTTTCAACGTCGGCGTCGTCAGGTGGTAGCCCGTAGGCTCGTCGAAGGGCGCAGTTGGAAATCTTTCCAACGGTGGGGATGTCCTACTCCTGAATAGGAGGGACGAAAGAAAATTCTCGTTCTTTTGTTACGCGAAGCGTACACAAAGAGGAGGCTCGAGGGATTACTTCTCTGGAGATACTCACGAAGAGACTCAACGTCAGAGCAAGTACTAGGTCAAATCGTTTGCAAAGGGTGAAAGCCTGAGTCAATCGGACTGCAGGGATTTACTAGGCTGGACAAGGGACGAAGGACTGAGTCGATCGGACTGCAGGAATCTAGAGTACGCTATTATTGCGTAGAACGAGAATGGAGAATACAAGTACACGACAAGTGGGTATAAGTACTCAGGGACGCGTCATCGTAGAAAGAAGAAGAAGGTAAGAGAACGATGAAGTAAGCATACACGTCATCCGCAGTAACACGAGGGGAAAGATAGGAACTATGAGGCCGATGTAAGAGAATCGGCCGAGGAGATAAATGTTCGTAAAACAAGAAAGAAGTCAAAGGAGAAGGAACGAGGAATGAAAAGGACTAATCGTAAGTAGCGCTACATCCCAGATTGTCTGTGTAAGACCAAAGAAACGGTGTACTCGTCGAGGGAACCAGAAGAGGTAAAGACGAGGGAAAAGGAGAAAAACTGTAACACATAGTGGTACTCATCCCAATCCATTTTTTTAAATACTCTTTAACTAGTACACTTTGCTATATCTTTTTGCCACACTTTTTACTATACCTTTTGCTACACTTTCTTTACCACACTTCATTAGCACAATCAGGGTTACTGTCCAGTGCTGTCCAGTATCATAGTACTCATAGTATCATCATAGTCTTTCATAGTGTTGGCTAAAATCATAGTATGTCACAGTTTGTTAGAGTATTACCATAGTCTGTCATAGTATGTCACAGTTTGCCAGAGTATTGCCATAGTCTGTCATAGTCTGTCACAGTCTATCATAGTATGTCATAGTTTGTCACAGTATAATAATGATAGTAAAAAGTGAATCAAAAAGTGTAGGGTTAGGATTAGCATGAATTAAAATTAGACTTAGAATTGCAATGTCCAAAGGATAGTGAAGAAGTGTGGCTAAATGTGGTAAAAAAATATGGCAGGGTGTAGTGAAAAGTGTACACAAGTATCAGAAAGTGTAGCAGGGGTGGACAGAGATATTTAATGAAAAATATAGCAAAGTGTGGTGTCAAAGATCAGAGATGTAGTCATATACATCTAATGGTTCATACTATGCAAGGTCTTGTGGTTTAATGGTTAATGTGTTTGAAAATTGCCATTTTGGGAAAGTCTTGAGTTCAACTCTTGCCACTGGCATATATTTATAATTTCCATTTGATCATTTGAACCTATAGTAAAGAGTACACGAAAAGTATAATAAATATGAGTGTAGTCTTGAAATTAAAATTAGAAGTGTGTAAAAGTGTATTATAGGGGTTGGATTAGAATTAGACTTCAATGTATATTAAAAATGTAGGATTAGGATTAGGATTAGTAGTATACTACAAGTTGAGTAGGATTAGGGTTAGTAGGTGTATTAATCAAAACATTAATTTTTTGGTTCATTTTTTACTCAACTTTATTACACTATGACACACTATGACACACTATGAGATCACTATGACACACTATGATAGACTGTGACAGACTATGAGATCACTATGAGAGTCTATGAACACACTGTGAAACACTATGATTATAGCCAACACTATGAAAGACTATGAGAGTACTATGAGAGTACTATCTATATGGACCCTCACTATGAGCACTATGACACTGTCCAGCACTGTCCAGCACTGTACAGCCAACCCTTATTTTGCTGATGCAGTCATTCACGCACATTCTTTTCTTCTCAATACAGAATTAATAATAACTCTCCCACTATAGCCAGCTCACCAGAGCACTCAAGATGTCACCAGAGATGTCAGCCGGATCCATCTCCCACCCGCAGTCCAACCTGCTGCAACCACTAGTTATTCTGACGACCACACCACAACTCCCGTATAGCATAACCCTGCACCTGGACCATCACAATGCATGCTTCTGCCAGCAACAATCAACCTCATATGCACCAATGCACAGAACAACTTTAAACGGGCTCTGTTCACTGAGACGCTACTACCAACACCCGAAAAAGCCGCTGACCTAGTTCACACTGCACTGTTCAATGCCACTGCAGGACACTTGGGAGGTAATGAGGTGTTAAATATATCAGTATTCTGGCTAACTGGGTTGTCATACTAGCTGGTGTAAATGACTGGCTCGAGAGCGAGGTCACACAAGAATCAAAAAGACTGAAAGACATCGCCAACAATATTCAGAACGACTTCAAGAATAGCATCTGACTGCTCACTATTCCATTATATGGACTTATCCTCCCAATATACATCCAATCACAAGAGGTTTCATTCAGGCAGAACCAGATTGCTACTCTTCTCAGTGACTTCTCATTTTTGGATGAAGTCCAAAGCGTACATTTGTCTGACATTCACTATAGTGTTACTAGTACTCATTCATGCTTAGGTCAACAATGTTGAAGTGACAGTCCCTTTCAGACACCCAGCCATTGTACAACTGGTTGTACAAATTCTCTGGAAAAAGGAAACCGGGTATTCTATGTAAGTATCTACCGGACAACTTGGACCTCAACATCATCATGGCATTCACAGGGACAATTGTGTGCTGGGCCCTGCAAGACCATGCAAATACCACCTCACAGACCGAGTTCAATCTCAATCATGACCTCCCCACTTATGTTCAACTCTTACAACAGATTGAAGATTTCACAGGCATTGATTTGCACATGTACAACAAACTGATTCAGGATATTCTCACTCGTGGTGCAGAAGTCTCGGGTCTCACAGTGTAGACAGTGTCATATTACAGGATATTCTCACTCACGGTTGCAAAAGGGTCTCAGGTCTCACAGCATTGTATTATGAAATATGTCCCACTGATTATCAATCTATCGCAATCTCTGACTGATAAACAAACTCAAGTAAGCAGATAAACTGTGGCAATGCCTAATACTACCCATTTTGTTGACTCAGGTAAGTTCTCATGAAGCTCAAGTCATGGTTTTGTGGACTAACTAAATGGGGCACCATTATGGTGCCAAAATGGTTCACTTAAACTGTAGATTAGTAGTCTTGTGACTTAGCAATCCTAGAATGGCAACTACCACCCCAATTTGATAATTATATTACATCACAGCATCAATTCTTGCCGACTGTCTGTGCTCGGAATCATATCCAGGTCATCAAAAGGAAGTGATTGCCACATTTTCTTTAATTTTAGTGAATTGTTTTAGGGGTGGCCAAAATTTGACCCCTCATAAGCTTAAAATGGAAGTTTTAGGAGATTCTGCTCATGCAAATTCAATGCATTGATATCCAATAAGCATAATCTACACAAAAAACACACTTCTGATAATTTGTGGTTGTGTAAAAATTCACTCGAGTTGGGTCAGCAAATTTGTCGCGTTCGCCTGTCCGCAACTGTACAAACAACTCAAGTAAGCTAGTATGGAGAGGGGCTTCCACTCGGGCAGTTTCACTCACGTCTTCTGGGAGCCTGTGATAATTTCCCATACCTGTACGTCGCATAGTAGCTATCCTGACTCAGATACTGATCCAACTTTTAGTGTCCCTTGTTCCTGCCTGTAAACCCCGCTACGACCGGCGTAGGTGATCGTGGCCTATGATAGCGCGCATGGATGAACAAACATCGGTGTTATTCAACGTCAATGCTCAAGGGTTTTCCTTTCCCTTCATTTTTCGCCTCCCATCCGAGATTCTAGAAACCATATTTATCCTTTGCGCTCGCAAGTACCAGTACCAGGACCGTGACAAGGATTGTTGGACTCGGTGTGACTCTCCCAATGTGCCTAGCTGGGTCAACATTTCGTATGTTTGTCGTCACTGGCGCAACGTCGCTCTGAATTGCCCAACTCTCTGGAGCTACATTTCTGCCACGTCACCGCGCTGGACGGAGGAGTTCCTGGCCAGATCGGAGCAGTCATTATTGAAGGTACACCTGACTGCGGATAGTTTTCGCAGAGCGCACGGAACAACTCCCTTCTGGAGCAAGTAATGAACCATGTGGAACGCATGCAAGAGCTCCACCTTGAAATGTGGGATGACTATTTTCTTCGCAAACTTTCATCGCGCGCTCCTTGCCTGCAAATCCTGGAAATCTTTGAGGGTAGCGTTTCTTTGGCGGCTTGGATGGGCTCGTTACCCTTTGATGGGGACACTCCGGCCCTCCGTACACTCTGTCTCCCATTTTGTTCAGTGCCATGGTATTCATTCAAGCTGGGTGGTTTGACAACCCTCGATCTGCGCTGTATATCTGCACCGTTTCAGCAAAACACAGTAGAATTCTTAGCCACGCTCAGTCGTATGCAAGATCTCACACATCTATATCTCGATCGAGCACTTGCTAGCGCCACTGGTTTTCTCCCTAGCCCGGCGTTCCAAACCTTCCAGAAAATCGATTTACCCCATCTTTCTCTCGTTTGTCTCGTTGCTCCACTTTCGACGGTCATCGCATTCCTGTCTTGTGTAACCATTCCGTTGGAAACAGAACTCAAATTAAAATGTTGTTCTGAACATGATTCCTCCGTCGATGACTATGCCTCGCTTTCTTCGCTTCTTGCACAACGATTTGGCGTGTCCGAAGACCAAGCAGTGCCCAGCCCGACAATCCGCTCACTGGTCATTCAACAAGACGGTCCATATTGGGGAGAGCTGAAACTCACAGTCAGTGTATTGGAACACGAACGCGATACTCATTTTCCCATGCCATACTTGTTCCGGGATTGCAACATCCTTCTCGAGATCGCCGTTTTCCCGGACCGACTACTGGCAATCGTGGAAAAAGACGATCGCGACGTTTGTATGCTTCTGACAAATGTCCAGAGAGTTTATGCCATCGGACTCCCACATTCCTCGGACATTTGGAGCAAAATATTGGGACGACTTCCAGAGCTGAAGCACCTCCACCTGATTTGCAGTGACATGTCAGACCTAGCTTCCATACTCTCCGTCGCCCCTCATGCCGGTTCCACGGAGAACAAGGGTGGATACGCCGATCGAGGACCAGATCGCATACTTGCACCTGTATTGGAGGAGTTGGAGCTACATCGCATCCAGTTTGCATCTGCTGCCGATGTACAATCTCTTTATGATGCTCTCTCCACCCGCAAGGGGTCCCGAGGTCAACTCAGGATGACCCAGTGTCTCGTTGGCGATTACTGTTCCGCCACAGAGGTGGATATGGTTGGGAGGTGGGAGGGTGGTCACTTCCATGTAGGTAGTAACACACTTAATCACTCCTGAATCTCAAAGATGTTTAGGTCCAAGATAAGTGAGGACCTGTACTAGGTATGATACTCGGGGAGACTGTGTCCACTGGCATAACCCTTGTAACAATCAATGCTTCTCAGGCTTGCCAGGTTTGATATTTCCGGTGTTTTCATAGCTATCCTATTATTGCTCCGGTTCATGACATGCAACCTGCATGGTGATAAAGTAATAGGCTTGCGCGACAAACGAAAATACTTTCACATTCGTGCTTTGGCAGACACTTCCAGGTTTGACCGAATAATCGATATATCATCGTCAGTAAGCCCACAGAAATTCTTCGCATAAGCTTCAACGCCGCCATACTTGTCCCTGATGAGACCCAGCGTTGCGTGCATCGTCTCGTATCTAAACCACCAGCAGTGAGGCCGCGAGCGTGAAAGCGGATCATCGGTTGTACGTACCGAGAGGTGAGCATCCGACGAGCCAGTTCGGAGTTGGCAGCAAAAAATGGCTCTTTCAAGAGCCGTCGGAGGACCTTTTCGCGATCTGGTTCGCGACCTATTCGAGTTAACGAATAATCTTGGCAGATGAAATGGTCCTCTACACCCGCGAGCTATGCGGAGGTAAGCGATGATACGGTTAGCTCGTCGGGTCGGCGTACTTTGAATAAAATGGCAGCAACGATGCCGGTGCGATCTTTCCCCGCTGTATGGCATTCTGTCAATGACATGTGGCGCCATTCGGCAGGAAGCGAAGACGGACCTGTGCAGTGAAATAGGAATGGAGCATTTGGTCTATCCCGAACGTGTCGGAGAATAGTGCCAAACGCGCAACCGCCGTGGTCTAGTATTTGAGAATATAACTTCATAAATGCCTTCAACAAGCGCTCAGCGGCGACCGATCCCATGGAGAGTAGTTACCGCTATACCTCCGTAGTACCGCTGGCATACAGCTCAAATTTCCTACCGAACAAGGGTAAGGGCGAAGAACGTAGAGTCACCTACACCTACGCACCTTGCCATGCTTTCTGGACTGTAGTCTTCGTTTGCAAAGACCGGCGTGCGCAATATTTGCACGCCTTCGATGGTGGGTATTGGGGTGCTGTATTTCTGCATCTCCGGATCCGATCTGAGATCAAACACGGTAGTAATCCCAAGTGCCCTCATCTGTTGAATGCCTGGAAGGTATGGCATCAGAAGGTTTCATGAGGTTTGCGAGGCATGGAAGCTAGAAACCTTGCTCAGTGATATTGGATATTTCTGCACCTCGAAAGGCATAGCCTGGCTTCGTGATGAGATTAGGCGCGGTGGTGGGGTAGGACCCTAGATCCCGGACGTTGCACACCCCGGATATTTGCACAAAGGGGGGCCGCGAGAGGACGTCGGCGACATAAGCAGGGTCCAACGCTTCCAGCGAGGGATCCGTCGCGGTCATAATGAGGACCAAAATGGGACCAGGCTAGAAACGTACTACCTGTAACTATATGAGCTCGGGTGGGGCGCCCGCGGCGCTCGTAACGGTAGGACACGCGCTGAACATGTGATGGACGTCTCATTTAGGGCAGGCAGTCTCGCGCCAAATCGGTATGCCAGCCTTGTCGCGTCGCGAGATCGCTTCTTGACTTTCGATACCTACGAGCACAGAAAGACTAGCACAAAAGGACGATGGACTTTGACGGTTTGTCGTCTCCGTCTGCACCAAGGTCGTCGTTGCCGCCGAGCAGCGCACCAAATCCGACAGCGTCGTCCAACGGCACCCCAAGATCAGTCCGACGGCCAGCGACGGATGCGTTGGCATTTGGCAACAGCGAAGCACAAGAAGCACAGGGAGACGATGAAACGGGCGCAAGGCGCAAACGGAGACCAAGAAACCAGCCAGGTGGCGATGTTCCAATGGTTAGGGACGCAGTGGGCGAGAGTGTATGCGAAAGCTTTGAAACATTTCTGAAGACGTGAGTGGTGATTGGGTGGACATGTTGCCGTTCCTCATCGTGTCCTGAGGTAGTTTTACTGAAGATGTCGCCCTGCCGTCTACGCCAGCCTCTGATGGTGGCTTACCCGAAGTAGTGGATGGCGAGCTGTTATATGTCCAGCAGATCCACACCATGCGGGAATACGAAATCACGACGCTCTACGTGGATTACGGTCACCTTTTACAGAGAGACGACGTCCTTGCAGACGCGATCCAGAAGCAGTACTACAGATTTCTCCCGTATCTACGTCGCGCGCTTCACAACTTGGTCGCAGAGTACGAACCTGAATATCTCAAAATTAATCCGACTGCTGCCACCACGGACTCGTCGAACCTCCAATCCCGCGAATTCAACATTGCATTCTATCATCTTCCTTTGGTCTCTGGCATTCGGGATCTTCGCACTGATAAAATCGGCACGCTGATGAGCATCAGTGGCACAGTGACGAGAACGAGCGAAGTCAGACCTGAGTTGCTGTACGGAAGTTTTATTTGTGAAGTTTGTGGTGGTCTCGTCAATGAGATAGAACAACAGTTCAAGTATACCGAGGTACATTTTCAACATTCGTGCAGTTGATGTCCTCCTGACCACCCGAGATACAGCCCAGCTTGTGTCCTAACCCAACCTGCGGCAACCGCATTGCATGGCAGCTACAAATTGATACCTCCAAATTCACGGATTGGCAAAAGGTTCGCATTCAAGAAAATCCTTCCGAGATACCAACTGGTTCTATGCCTCGGTCCCTTGATGTCATCCTTCGATCCGAGCTCGTGGAACGGGCGAAAGCCGGAGATAAATGTGTATTTACAGGAACATTTATCGTCGTGCCGGACGTCAGCCAACTTGGACTGCCTGGTGGAAACAAGGCGGAACTTATCCGCGAGGCGAGCAAAAGTGGGGCAAATGCTACAACGGGGGGTGTTAGCAGCGGTGTAACGGGCTTGAAGAGTCTCGGCGTGCGAGATTTACAGTATAAAACAGCTTTCTTGGCATGCATGGTACACGATGCTGATGGTAGAGTAAGTGCCATACGTGTGCATCAATCCAACGATTAATATTGGTTACAGGGTGGTACCAATGTTCGTGGTGAAGAAGAAGACGGCGAGGAGGATGGACAAGCCTTCCTCAGGTCGCTAACTGAGCCCGAATTCGATGAACTCAAAAGTATGATCGACTCGGACCACATCTACTCACGTCTGGTGGAGAGCATCGCGCCAACAGTCTATGGCCATGAAATCGTAAAGAAGGGGCTCTTGCTGCAATTGATGGGCGGTGTACACAAGGAGACCGCCGAAGGGATGCATCTGCGTGGCGACATCAATATCTGCATTATTGGAGATCCATCGACGTCGAAGTCACAATTCCTAAAGTGGGTGTTAATCTCCTTCCATCTCGCAAGTACAAGCCAACTAGGTATCTCCCAGATATATCTGTTCCTTCCTGCCCCGCGCAGTCTACACCTCTGGAAAGGCATCCTCTGCTGCCGGTCTTACAGCTGCAGTTGTGAAAGATGAGGAAACAGGGGACTTTACCATCGAGGCTGGCGCGCTGATGCTAGCGGACAACGGTATATGCGCCATTGACGAATTCGACAAGATGGATATCTCAGATCAAGTGGCCATTCACGAAGCCATGGAACAGCAAACGATATCCATAGCCAAAGCTGGTATCCATGCTACTCTCAATGCGCGGACGTCGATTCTGGCTGCTGCGAATCCTATCGGCGGACGATACGACCGGAAGAAAACTCTCAGGGCAAACCTTGCTATGAGTGCGCCCATCATGAGTAGATTCGATATGTTCTTTGTAGTCCTTGATGAGTGCGATGAGAAGACGGATCTGAACATTGCCAAGCATATCGTTAACGTCCATCGTTTCCAAGACGAAGCTATCAATCCGGAGTTCAGCACGGAGGCCCTGCAGCGTTACATCCGCTATGCACGAACATTCAACCCCAAGGTGAAGAAATAGCTCCTCGAGTCTGTAGTCTTTGCTGACCCCTCGTAGCTGACGCCCGAGGCTGCAGATGTCTTGGTCGAAAAGTACAGAATATTGAGGCAAGATGACGCCACTGGCGTAGGTCGTAACTCGTATCGGATTACCGTCCGACAGCTCGAAAGTATGATCCGTCTCAGCGAGGCCATTGCTCGCGCGAACTGTACGTCTGAGATAACAACCGCATTCGTGCGCGAAGCATACACACTCTTGCGGCAATCCATCATCCATGTCGAACAGGACGATGTCGACTTTGACGAGGAAGAGGGCGAAGCCGAACGTGGTGCCAACGGAGACGCGGCACAGACTACGGATGGTCTTGACGAGAGCCAGGACGTGGAGATGTCATCGGCTGAGATCGAGGCGATGGATGCGGTGGAGGAGAGCTCATTGGGGTTGAACCGTGTGGCGACGAGCAGTGGTGGCGGACCGTCGTCGACGCCGCGGCCAGGGAGCGCGCTCCCAGAAGTTCCCGCCCCTCCACCCCCTCAGCCAAGACGACGAATGGTGATCACCCACGACAAATACATGACGTTGCAGAGCCTCGTGGTGTTGCATATTTCTGCAACGGAACGAGAGACTGGACAAGGGATCGACAGGGACGAGCTCATCGATTGGTACCTTGAACTCAAGGAATCGGAGATACAGGAGGTCGAAGAGATCGAGTACGAAAAGGAGCTCATCACGAAGCTTTTGAAGAAGTTGGTGAAGGTGAGGCGGCTTAGCTTCCTGATTCTTGGCATAGTCCGACTGAAATCAATTGCGTCATTGCAGGACAGGTTCCTTTTAGAAATTCGTGGGGACGTGCAAGAATCGTTGCCAGAGTCGGCCAGCGATGGAACGGTGCAACAGTCTTCCTCCTCAGGACAGGTGGGGGAGAATGACCGTGTGTACTACATGGTTCATCCTTCGGTGGATACGGAAGGGGGGGAGTCCTCTCATCCGTGATCGTAGCTCTGAAACTTGGTTGATCTGCGTGTTGGTTTACCCGTTGTTTTGTTGCTGTAATTGCATCTGCTATCATAGTACCTTGTAAGCTACTGTGTCCGATCAGTTCCCGCGGTTAGACACCACCGTCACGACCCAGACACACCACCATAACCTAGATTCGAGCAGATCTAGCCATTGCTGAGCTGCACTGCGAGGGGTTGGTTACGCACTGTAACACTCGATATCAATGTGGTGTGGCCGGGCCCAGTCAATCCATCAGCGATTGTTTGAAGCCCTCGGAGAGAATGGCGATTCCGACAAACGACCTTGAAGATCCCCAAACAATTCCAGTGCTGTTGCTGGACGGCACCTTGCAATACCCCTCTATATCAGCAGATACCACGACACAGGACCTTGTCGAAACCCTAATACAGCTGGACGAGGTCAAGTGCACAGTGTTCGACGTCGCACCCTCCGCCTGGGCACTTCAGCGCGTGCACAAGGAAATTCCGGGCCGTTCGTGGGACGAAACAGAGCTGGCTGCTCTCGACGACGGTAAGCTTTCGGTAGATATCCGATCACATGCCGATGTTTACGTCCACCGCAACGGCATGTTTCTATGATCCAGACATCCTCGAACCGACGTCGCTCATCGCCCCACTCGTGAACAACTCTTGCTCAGGTTCGGCGGATGCGTCTCCGAAGCAATTTTCCGCGTTCCCGCTGACGTCCCAGGCGCCTGCTCCTGTGGTGCGGCTCGTCGCTCGGCATCCTCTCCATTCGATATCGCTTGCCTTTTTGCGCATTCCAGAGATCGACGATGGTTTCGTATGGACCGTATTCTTTGGGAAAGATGCTACTGTCCAAGACGTCATCAACAATGTCGTTCAAGAACTCGGTCTACTCAAGGTACTCCCTTCTTCCCGTGGAGGCGGACAGATCGAGTATGCACTCGAGGTACTTTCTGGAAATCAAGGTGCGTAATTCATTGACCCTCGGCGCCGCAATGGATTGATGCTGACTGTGAAGATAAGCTACGCAACTGCCCAGGTCTACGCTCATGGTTGACACTCTGAGGTCTTCTGAGCATCCACCTGCCATCCAATTCTGCATTCCAGACCAATGGTTCCGTCGCAAGCAGCGCTCATCTTCCTCCCAATCGTACTCCACGACTGACAGCTCTGCGGACGAGGAACGGGAACGGGAAGGTACTGCAAAGCAGAGCAAGTCTGGTGCTAGGTCATCCACACCTTTCCACACTGCTCCCGGACCAGGGTCCCCCGAGTGGCGAGGCTCTGTCGCTCAAAGTCGTCTCACAAGTCTGTTGGCCGGCTGGTCTCAGCCTGCACCTGCAACGACCTCGGCGGTCGTCGCAACCCCTACCGGTAATCGGAAGAGCGTCAGCGAACCTTTACTGGTTCAACAGAACACCGGCGGAAGCCCTTCGATGGGAGGAGAAAGTGTCAGCTCGGGTGGGGTCGACTTGGAGGAGTTTGAGCGTTGTATAGTATGGAGTGGCTATCTATTTCGAAAACAGTGCTCACGAAGTGTTTTCAGGATATGCTAGGCGTCAAGGGGGAGGCGAGGGCAAATATGCATTCCATGCCACCAGAGAAGAAACGACAACTTGTCGAGCAACTACGAGGCAAGTTTGACAAGATCACTTCGGCTGGCTCTGTAGCCTCTCCAGCCTCTGCAACCTATGGACCCTCGAGCGGAAGTGCACTTCTCCCTCGCCTTGTTCCACAATTCAGTGGTGATTCGAGCTTCTTCAAACGGATCTCTACATTTCCGACGTGGGGTTCAACAACGTTCCCTCCACCATCGAGTGTCAACCCTATGGGTCGTTCGAGTGGCGAATTTTCGACAGACCTCAAATTCCCTGTTTCTCCCGAGAAAGTAGAAGAAGAAACGCAGTCCGTACAACCACAGGCTACTGGGAGCATGTTTAGCACTTGGTGGGCAGTTTTAGGGGGTGAGGCAAGCACAGATAACGAACATTTAACGTCCGCTCGCGCCTATGTGGATGGTATACGCAAGTCGCGGAACCCGGACTCAAAGCTTGTGAAACACCTTATCTCGTTGCGAGTGCATCTGTCCACTGCCAAGCTACCCTGGGTTGAGACTTTCATAGCCGAAGAAGGTATCATTGCTATCAGCGGCCTGCTCTCTTCATTGGTTGGAAGGGGCGGAAAGAGAATGGCCCTCGCTGACAGTGGAAATAGCGTCCTCTTGGAGGTGATCAGGTCACTGAGAGCCCTTTCAAATACCGAGGTACGTCATTGGTAGGTTCAACTACAATGCGAAGAGTCAAATGACTTCTCGATAGCCCGGGTTCGACGCTGTCCTTTTATCTCCAACTATCGTCACGCACATTGCATATTCCCTTCATGGAACAGCTCTCAAAACCAGGACGCTGGCCGCGGAGCTTCTTGCGGCGATATGCATGGTCTCGTTCGACGAGGGCCATCGTGCCGTTTTGGCTGCCCTGTCTGAGTATCGGATCGCATACAATGAGCTCTTCCGGTTCCACTCATTGGTTTCGGCCCTCAAGATACCAGACTCTATAGAGTCTGTCGTACCGGAGGTGACGTTTCCTATGGAGGAGGAGGGGGTATGGGAAGCTAGGACGGCATTCATGGCGCTCATCAATGCCCTGACGAACTGTCCCCATACGCTAGAAGAACGGATCGTGCTGAGAGACGAATTCAGTCGACGTGGTCTAAATGAAGTGGTTGCGGTGCGTCGTGTTTCGGTCTTGATGTCTTTGGTTGATGTCCCCTCCAGGCACTCCGATACATTCAACCTCCAGATTTGTTGCTCAAACAACTGGATATGTATACGGAGGAAAAATATGAGGACGAAGAAGATTTTCGTGAGCGGGCACGGAGGGCGGTGCGGGATAGTCGTATGCGGTCAGTGGAGGTGTCGGAACCGAACATCCTGTCCGATGAGGTCATGCAGGCTGCTAGATTGCTTGAGGCCGGAGGTGCGGTAGAGAGCATCCTTCGCAAACTCGATCTCGTTTTCCAAGGAGTTTCTGATACGTTGGTATCCCTCTAACTTTCTCCAACCGACTTTGGTTCTGATGGCGCATTAGGTCATTCAAGAATGGGACCCTCTCCATCATGGACGAGTTCGTTGGGGGCGTTGCCGCGATGGAGGATTCGTATGCATTATTTGTGTCGATAATGCCGCTCAAGAACTAATACGGGGAATCCAGCGAGCAAGCATGGACGACCTTCTTGCAGGGCCTGGTTGCATCGGTACAACGACTCTCCGGGCGAAAGCTTCCCATCGGAAATACCAAAACATTGGAAGAGGAGGTTCGGGAATTGCATACCCGATTGGGGGATTTTACTCGAGAGGTTTGTCTCGTCTATTCTTTCTATGCGCCATTTCGCTGATTGCGTAGAATGCGGCGCTGAAGACCGGGAGCAGCCATCGCCATCGCGAGGAAGGCTCCGCCGTATATGTTGGAAACAATCCGTCACCTGTATCTATGCCGGCACGCACACCGTCGCCAAAATCGAAAACTAATGCAGGTCCCAAGTCGGGGAATGAGGCATGTGTATTCCATCTCGACGTACTTTTCTCGTGACCGCTATGACTTACCGCATGTTTCCGCAGATGATCAACGGGTTGTTACAAAGGCTGGCGCAGAAGGAGAAGAAAGTTACCGAGCTGTTGGGTGAAATAGATCGACTGAAGATTCAGGGCTCGGGCGAGGGGTATGATCCTGTGAGTCGACCACTTTTTTTGCGCTGCTGGATTAGAAAATGATGGCCACATCCAGGATGACCGGGTCAGAAAGGAGCGTGACAAAGCAAAACTGAATGCACTCAGCGAAGAAGTCACGACGCTTAGAGAAAGGGTAGGTGAAAGAGAAATCAGTTTCCTCATCTCCATGCTCAGGCCTTTCAAAACTAGATTGGTGAGATGGATAACGCGCTTTCCAATAAAGACAAGGAGATAGCAAATATCAAGCATGCCCTCGAGTCGGTGTATTCTCGCTTTCACCCCAAGGAAGACGAGAAGACAAATGACATGGACGTTCAGCTAATCGTTAGTCGAACTTTCGACAAGCTATCAGAGAGAGAGCAGGAGGTCGTCGCGCTCAGGGCAGAAGTCCAAGTACTCAAGCATTCTTTGGCTGTACGGTCCCAAGAGCAGGAGTTCAAAGCTAACAATCCACCTCCGCCACCCCCTCCTGCGGACCGTAGAAAGATCACGATATCGAAGGGCAACAAGATTGAACCACCTGCGTTGATAGAAACTGTAGGTTCTTCTGAGACATCAGCTCCAGCTCCACCCCCTGCCCCGCCTCCTTTCCAAGGTCCTGCTCTACATACGGTTCCGCTCAAGTCCTCGCAAGACGTGCTGTCGCTGGATTCTCTGTCACCTCCTGCGCCCCCGCCCCCGCCCCCGCCCCCACTTCCGGCCCCACCAACGCCGCCAATGTTCGGGAGTGATGCGCCTCTACCGCCACCGCCACCGCCACCTCCGCCCCCACCACTTATCGCTGGAGGGACTCCGGGTAACGTACCTCCTCCGCCTCCACTACCCGGATCTGCGATGCATAATCGAAGCAGACCGAAACAATCTGGTCCACGATTGAAGCCCTTCTTCTGGAACAAATTGGACACAAATTCTATAGTCTCGACCGTGTGGTCAGAGTCGTCACTGGTTTCTGACTTTAATATGGACGACCTAGAGGCTACATTCACGATCGATGCCACACCTCAAACACCCTCGCGCATGGCCAGTACCGGAAAGCAGAACGTTACAACACTTTTGGAGACTACGAGGGCGAATAATATGGGTAGGTTCGATACTTAATCAAACGTCTGATATCGTGCTGATTCATTGGGTGGCAGCCATTATGTTGTCTCACTTCAAGATCGGGTATTCCGCCATCCGACAAGCCCTTCTTGACCTCGACGACTCAACGCTCTCGATAGACAACCTAAAGGAGATCAGTAAACAGCTCCCGACCACCGATGAAGTGCGTAAATATTTTCTTATATCCCTAACATTCGTTTGACCGATGTTGGTCACCCCAGATGTCACGAATTAAGGACTTTGGAGATGTCACGAAGCTCGCAAAGGCTGACCAGTTCATCCACGAGGTATATAGCCACTAATAATGTCACAGGATAGCCTATTGAGATTCTCCTAGATTATGTCTATCCCCAGGTTGTCACAAAGAATGGAATGCATGATTTTCCGTCGCAGATTCGAGCTGGACGTGGAAGAGATCCGCCCTGACCTAAAGACCGTACGAGATGCTTGTCGAGAACTCCAGACTTCCCAACTTTTCAAGAGAACATTACAGGTGACGTGTGATAAATTCAAGTTCATGGAAAGATCTGACGATCAGTCAGGCTATACTCGCTGTTGGAAACAGGTTGAATGGTTCGTCGTTCCGTGGTAGCGCTCGGGGTTTCCGTCTGGAGGCACTGCTCAAGGTGACCCTGAGTCACTGGTCTGGTAGAAAATCTTACTCAGACGAATACAGATGAAGGAAACAAAGACCGCGAAAGCCACTCCCGACTGTCCGACTTTGCTCCATTACATTGCTCGGGTGTTGCTGCGTACGGAACCCAAGTTGACGCTGTTTATTGAGGAGCTGCCCAACTTGGAGCCCGCTGCTCGCAGTAAGCACGGCCCTGTTTAGGTACCCTAGCCAGGCTGACCAACACCTCACTAAGTTTCTTTCCAAACTGTTTCGCAAGCTGTTCAGTCTGCGATCGCGTCCCGCGCCAAAGTGGAGGCAGAGATACAATTGATGAAACAGCTCAGGCACACCTCAGCGAACGACCAATTCGTCACAGTCATGCATGCAAGTCGTTTGGTATTTTCGCCCTCCTCTGATGCTTACCTCTCGCAGCATTTCATCGTTCAAGTCTCGGGTTCCGTCGAGGCACTCAAGGAGATGACGGCTTCTGTGGAGAACGACTTGCGTTCTCTGTTTAGCTATTACGGAGAGTCGTTTGATTCCCCGGATAGCCTAAAGCCAGAAGACTTTTTCGGAATGATATGTTCTTTCTCGTTATCACTTCAGGTACGTTGTTCCTGATCACCTGGATTGCGCGTTTTTTTTATAAAGACGGTGTTGCTTGTTCGCAGAAAGCTGCCAACGACGTCGCGCCACGCACACCTGCCCGACCGCTGCGTTCAGCAACGGACAAGCCGGAGGTAAGCGTTCTGTGCTCGCGGAGAAGACGACGTCTATCTGAATCTTGTCGAACCAGGCAATCGACAGCACAGAGCGGACATCAAAGGACCCGTTCGCCTCTCCGTCCAGGCACGAACGCCAGCGGTCGTTTGGTCGCGGTGATCTTGATGAGGCGCTGCGCACTTTGAAGGACGGACAGACCCGAAGACAGCGTAGCACACCGTCCTCGGTTCGGGTGCCTGTGAACAAGGTATTTGTCGATGGTCGACAGGACGGATAGAATCGCGTGTTGCGACGCCATGATCAAGCATTCTACTAATCTAATATTACGATACAGTTTTCTTTGCCATTCTTACGTTTCCTCTGATATGGATCCTGTATATCTTTCCCCCTGTGTGGGACTATTGATACCGAGATGTTTGTATCTATCGTAATGACTTCTAAAGATGAGCAGGGGTGTCACCAATGAGTGAGCGAGGTCGAGACAGGGGGCTGCTGAAGTACCACTAGGTATTTAGTGGGGACACTTTATCACATTTATTGATGCAATCCAAGAGGACATCGAAGAAAGTTTCTACCTAGAAAACGGTCAGTGGCACGACGATGACAACCAAAAGGAGAGAGACCTGAAGCGACTCCAACACAAAGCAGTTTTTTCCGTTGTGCCCCCACGTCTCATCGTATTTCCGGCAACCCCAAGAGTCCACGACAGTTGCTCCCGTGGTATGTTCTCCCCGAGTTTCCACGTCGACATGGAGGCGTCTACCATGGAATAGTGCAGGGTTGGAGACATATGCGATCGTGAGTGCATCATGGAGTGGAGGGCCATCTTCGAAGCCAAATACTTCTCGATACGTATCGCCGAAATACGTGACGAGCGAAGACAACATGTTTCGAAGGTTTGTCGCTGGCGATGCGAGCGTGTGGTGGTCATGCTGGTGGTGTGAACACAGACGTGTGTGAATGCCTTGGTTCACGATGGCAGTGTGGGTGACATTGATTGGCAGCATGACCGTCTTGAGTGGGTTATCGACCACTATCTGTGCTGCTTCCGCTGAGTATGTGGGAAGGATGGTGAATGTCACAGTAACAGGTCATCATGATGAAGATGGTGTGCTTACGATCGCATAGAATGTTATACTCTGACAACACACGACTGATGAGTGAGTGCCAAAGAACATCGCGGTCGCTTACCTGCCGCGGGCGTGATGTTACCGAAGCCGTTGCCCCCACCCATGAAGACGAACTGTTCTACGCCATCCAACAGCTCGGGGTGCGCAGAGATGAGCACGGCAATGTTTGTCATCGGGCCGCTCGACACTATGGTGACTTTGCGACCGGCACCCCCGTTCCAAGTCTCCTTGATAGCGTTCGTCATGCCCTCAAGGGCAAAGATGGGCTTGCCATCGTCGCTGCGTGCCAGTCGCGCTTGCACTTCGGGACTGTCCGGGGGAGAGAGTCCAACGACGCCCGCGAGCCCATCCTCGCCGTGTATCTCAGGACAGTGCTTCGGGGCGCTTCTTGACAATGGTCTCGCCGCACCGGGATACACCTTGATGTGTGCAGGCGCCGCGAACGCGTGGAGGCATCTGGCCGCGTTGATCGCAGTCCAGTGCACGGTGGTATTTCCGTGAACCTGACTCGGATGTCATCGTCTCTCGGAGACGGCCTGGGTGCGAGATACACAAGTGGACTCACGGTAGAGACTCCAAGGAGATCTATGTTATCGAGGTGGATCGCCAGTAAAATCGCAGTCGCGTCGTCGTGGCCCTTGAGAAATACGGGTCATGCCACGACTTGGTACTCGGATCTGAATTACTGTCGCGAATTTGATGACATACAGGATCAACATCCAGCCAAAGGAAGATATTTTCCTCCATCAGTCTCCGGGTCAGGCCGTCTTGTATCCTGTGCGTGCGCGGTATTGCTTCAATGATTCCAGCCCTGGCTACTGACCGGTCGACCGTACTAACTTGATGAGAAGAATTCAAGCTGCTCTTGAGAGAGAAAGAGATCAAGCGTACAGTTGTGGTGGCTCCGAGCCTATGTAGTACCAACTCTACAGAGAAGTTCAAGTTGCCGCCCTCCGAGAGTCACTAATTAGGCCTGCTTCCGTACTCGGCTCCGGGGCGGGCTGTGCGCTAATGGCACCTGCTCATCCGATGTCCAACACTATGTACATGACGTGGCGTAAAACAAAACTGCGATTGTAGAAGACGTATGGACGCCCGAATATTCAAAGGCCCACATGGATGAAGGGAAGCCACTCGGCAAACGACGCGTCGTTATCTCGAAGACACTCAATAGTGCTGTGAAGCGCTCGTGCGGCCTCCCGATAATCCGGCCTTGTTCCGTTCCGAAACAGCTGCTCGTACACATCCCTGGCCACGCGAGGCGCAAGCTTGTCAACTGATTGATCACATTGTACCAGCAACTCCCCTGTAACCCGCAAGCAACATCCCCGCTGCGATATGGATGGCTTCGTCAGAGAGACCCTCGTCGCCCATCGCCGTCTGACATGCGGAGAGAAAGGCAAGTCCACCATGAGGACGTGACATCGCGATGATGTCACGCAGCTTCAAGCGGCGTCAATCAGCAAAACAAAGTCCACTGTCCGCGGCATCTTGGATTCCGTGGCATGCAAAATGGACCCACTCTGCCTCCTTGAACATCAGGACAAGCACTTCCTCAACCGTGCAAGTAGAGGATTCCAGGAGGACGACGTGAGCTGCAGGTGAATTCCCAATTATCTCTCTGATGTGTCTCAACTCAGTGGCTACACCTGGAAGGTGGGGTAGTCCATCTGAAGGCGGCTGATGGACAGTAAGGAGGCGGAGATCACCGCTAGGTGCCACGTTGGAATCAGGTGGTGGTGCAAGGATGGAAAGAGTGGGGACGTATGACGAGACGACAAAGTCGGATACTTTGTGCCCAGGTTTCGAACACCAAGTGTCATAAAAACTAGCTGCGTGGATAGGAAGGAATACAAAAGGGCTAGTTGAACACCAAAAAATGCGTGATTTGGAGACAAACAGATCAGTTGTGACCCCAAGTGACATGATGTCGCGTTGAGAGAAGGCCAAGGTTGGGCCAAGGCATCCAGGACTGGTTTGACGAGGCCATTCCACAATGTAGATAAGAGTGACTCCCAGCTGATGCTGCACTTTTTCCCACCCTTTCGTCAAAAGTGTGTGATACGAGGAGGACCAAAGCAATTTCCCTAGCATGTTCTGAAGACCCACGGATCGCTCGAAAGTGAAATTGGGAAGCGGGGCATGAATTACATGATCGGTATCAGCAAGAACGATCAACGCATCGCAGCGGCTTTCCGCGGGGTTGAGTATAACTGGTAACCGGTCCAGAGTGCGGCGGCCGAAGCTCGGAGCTGAGAGAATTCTTTCTGGAGGAGATATCCCTAGAAACTAGGAATGCCTCGGATCTCGTGGAGCAGTTTGTCTCGCTCGGTCGCGAACGCATGGTGGCTAACAAAGATTGTTCGCGAGTGACACTCGCATGCTCTAATGCTGCAGACAGTTCCCGAGGTCTATGGGCATGACCTGGATGAGCAGACGATAATTCTTCATGGAGCTGAAACAAGTCCCCCCAAACGATCGAGCGTCCTTGTTCAAGCCACTCTACGGCAGTTTCTGGGAATCCCAAGCCCAAAGCAGTAGCCCCGCACCACATGGGCACCTTGTATGAGTTCAGGGTAATCGGATGAGTAAGAGAGCGCCCTATGCATCAAGAAGAGAGTGATGGTTGATATGGCGAGCACATGATGTCCATTTGTGTGCCGTATGAAATCGAATACTAGTGGGGCCGACAGGGGCGGAAGCAGCATGCGAATACAGGGCAACTTGCTCAACGGCATTCAGCTCCCCAAGGTGCCAGAAACGTGCGAAGAAAGAGCTGCCAAGGTTGTGAAGATGTTCAGGCTTGTAGCGGTGACCATGAAGAGCAAGGTCAACAGCGGTCTTGGATGACCGATACGGCGCAGTACTGGGAAAGAGTCTTGGTATGGCTTTATCGCATCGATTCAATCATGTCGGGGAGCTGAGTGACCTCGAGGACAAAGATGCTGTTGAACTCACTTCGGCGAACTGAGTAACTTCGAGGACGCAATTTTGACGCTCAGGGACGCAGTCGATCTCACCCCGCACGGTCACCCTCTTAAGCCCAGCTATCTTAACAACCTCGGCAACTCCCTCCTTAATCGTTTCGAGCACCTTGGGGATCCAAGTGACCTCGAGGGCGCAATTTCAAGATCTCACTCTGCAAGTTACCTAACTTGCTCAAATTCGCGTTGGCAGGCAGGATAATGAGGTACGATCTGTTGGTTATGTATGGTAAGGCCCTGGCATCACGGCAAGGAGTTCCGACAAGTTAAGGCACAGGAATGCTGTTTACGTCACTTCCGCATGGTCAGACAAGCCTGGCCGTCTTAACAAGTTGTCAGCAACTCCTTCCTCGCTCGTTTCAAGCGCCTCGGGGAGCTGAATGAATCTCGACACTCAGGGATGCTGTTGACCCCACTCCTCATGGCCACCCTGACAAGCCTAGCCATTTTAACAACCTCGGCAACTCCCTCCTCGCTCGCTTCGAGCTGGAAAACGCAATTTCAAGGTTCAGGGAGGTAAACCTGACCAATTTTTCGGAAATTGCGATTGCGGTTGCAAGTCGGTTCACCGAACCGCTCGAAGCGGTGCAGCAACTGGACACTCAGAATCCATGGGTCCTCGTATGAAGTCGAATCACACTCCGCCGATGAATTGCCATCCGCATAGACAGGGCCCGCTCTACACCCGGCACGCAGTTGGAGCACCAATGCCGCAATTCGAGCTTCATAACTATCTGTGGGGCTAGGCTCCATTGCCTCAGCCCGTGCTCTCTCAACTTTGTCCCTCTGCTTCTTGAATCGCGCAGAATGCACCCCGGTCAGCTGGATGAACGTGGAAGGCCGGTCCAAGTGGCCGACAGGACGAGCAGCAAGTGCACTGCGATACAAGCTAAGGGGAACCTCAAGGGAGATGTCAGTGTCCTCAACCTGACAGAGGACAAGACTCGCCATTGCGATATTCGACTAAGCAGTTGCAAGACAAGGACGGTCCAACGAACAGATACTGAGCGCCCGCTCAAACTCTTCAATAGAACACCCCAGGTCCCGTTTTTCTCCATACGTTTGGTAACACAGGAGAGCGCTATGGCCTCGGTTCAAAACGGGGGGCTAGAGACGTTAACCTGAGGGGGGAACATGTCGACAGTGTGGTGGAGCGACCAAAGGTGGTGGCTTGGAGTGGCGAATTACGATTGACGGCGTGGAGTGGGACCTATGCGGGTCCAGGGAGGGTTAGCATGTGAAGAGCGACCGATCCGGGTTGTCAGGCCAGTTTGCTGCATCTGTCAGGTACCCCTCCTAAAATCAAGGCTATGCCCAGTGGATACTTGAAGGTAGTCTGGTAAACTTCGCTGGGACACAATCTAAAAGAGGTTGCACGAGGTAAACCGCTATCGACGGTTTACCTCGTGCAACCTCTTTTGGACGGGCTGGTCAGGGACGACCGGGCACGTGACTGTTACTTAACCAATGAAAAAAGCCTAGATTATTGGAGAAATGGTTGAAAATGAAAATAACAAAATTACGGTCATTATGTCAATCTTTCACGAGCGTTTCAAGAACGTCCCCTCCTTTCGTTGATCGCATCTATCGACGGCTTGCGTCATGAACGGTCTAGTGACCCGAAGGGGTAAAACAGCCCCGGGGCCGTGGTTTTGAGCCTGTGAAAGTTCTCATCATGGGCTCGGTGACCGCTACCCCGGCCGCCGCCCTTCCAGGGCCATATAGCTATATCAGACAAAGCGAGTAGGCGATCATGATCATGATAAGAAGGTTTCCGCGATACGCATTACGTCGCTAACTGTTTGCAATCCAGCACCACGAGCTGCGTTACGCCCGAAATTTTAGCAACCGACCTCCCGTTATGCGTTATTTTTGGCAGCTCAACCACCCCGACGTTACGCGTTACGGTTGCTTCCATCATGATACAGGGGACTACAGTATCAGACAAAGCGAATAGGCGATAAGAGGTTTCTTATCAGCTAGCAGCTAGTGCTCCGTGGGCCAGCAGGTAAAGGGGAGCCCTTTCAGGTACCCGCTGCACTTCGTCGTTCCCGTGAGGTAGTCCATGCCGGAACTAGCTGGCTTGGAGTTCTCTCTGCGCCATCCACAGAGGGATTCGATGACGACACCAATGGCCGCCGAAGAAAAGTGTTATTAATAGGAACAAAAGGTCCGAACATGTTACTCAACGATGCGAAGCCGCCACATTGGTCGAGCACCATAAAAGCCTTGGCAAGTGCATATATATCCCCCGGTTCTTGCTTCTGCGAACGAGCTCAGTCAACTTACCGTCGAGAACTAATTAGCTCTGCAGTCGACGGTTGAAACGTTGGGTAAGCAATCTAGTAATACCCACCGATGTCACCGTTAACATTATGGTTATAAAGTTGCAGATAGGGGCGAGACTCAAGTTCGCCCATCTCATCTAGTGTTACTTCAAGTCTGCGATCATTTACCCCACACTGAGAGCTGCCATCTCTGGCTGCGTACGTCGTCGAGTAATTACCGTAGCAGGAAGTTCATCCCACTCCTAGTTTCCCGTCATTCTTTCCGACTGGCAAATCCTGCGAAATGGTGAACGTACATGATCGGGTCTCAACTCTGCCAACATTCGACACGGCGGCTCACATAGTGTGCATGGATCAAGAGGCCATCGGACAAAAGTCGAGATTATCCAACTCCTGTGCTGAAAGGAATTCCCTTTCCTTCATCTTTCGCCTTCCAACCGAGATCCTTGAAATCATATTTATCCACCGCGCTCGTGACTACCATAGCAAGGCCAGCCATGATCCCACTCCAACTGTGCCTAGTTGGGTCAACATCTCGTACGTTTGCCGCCGTTGGCGCAATGTCACTCTGAATTGCTCCACTCTCTGGACCTATCTTTTTGTGACATCACCGCGCTGGACGGAGGAGTTATTGGCGAGATCGTGGAAGGCATCGTTGAAGCTACAGGTGAACCCGGATCCATATCGTTGCGAAGCAACGTTTTTGGAGTTGGGAATTGTGGAGCAAGTAATGAACCACGTAGAACGCATCCAGGAGCTCTGCCTTCACCTTCCGTTCACGTCCGGTGACCATTGTTTTTTCTCTAAACTTTCCTCGCGCGCTCCTCGCCTGCAAAATCTGAAGATCTCCACGGAGGATGACGATTGTTCACAGTGGTCCTCGGTACTCTTTGACGGAGATACTCCAGCCCTCCGCACACTCGAGCTCACAGGCTGTCCGGTACCATGGTACTCGTTCAAGCTGAGCGGTTTGACAACCCTGAGTCTGAACGACGTACCTGTTCGTTTCCAGCAAGATACGGCGGAGTTCCTAGCCACGCTCGGTCACATGCAAAACCTCGAGCATCTACATCTCGATAACTCCCTCGCTAGCGCGGCTGGTTTTCTCTCTAGCACGGCATTCCATACCTTCCAGAAAGTCAATTTACCCCATCTTTCTCGCGTTTCGATCGCAGCTCCACTTTCGACGGTTATCGCATTGCTGTCTTGCATAAACATCCCGCTGAAAACAGAAGTCAGGCTAGAATGCCATTTTGAACGTGATTTCTCCCTCGATAATTATACCTCGCTCTCTTCGCTTCTTGCACAAAGATTCAGCGTCCTCAGAGGTCAGGCACTGTCCAGTCCGACGATTCGTTCATTAGGCATTCAATCCGCCGAATGGGAGAAAGCGACACTTACTTTCAGTGCATCGGAACGCGACCTCGGTTCTTCCATTTCGATATCACATGTGGAGTGGTGTCGCAACATTCCTCTCCAAATCGTCATTCATTTCCGCCCATCGATGACGCGAAGCGATGGTAATGGCATCATAAGCGACATTTGTTGCGCCATGCCTTTGACGAATGTCCAGAGTGTTCATGTGCTCCATCCTCCGTCCTGCTCGGCCTTTTGGAAGCATGCCTTGGGACATCTTGGGGGTCTCCGACACCTCAAACTCAGTCGAGGCAACATGCCAGACTTGGCTTCCGCACTTTCCCTCGCCCCTCGCGATTGCACGAAGAAACAGGATGAGTACATGGATTGCGGTCTCGATCGGGTGTTTGCACCGGCACTGGAGGAGCTGGAGCTGTATGACATCCTGCTTTCGACATCTCCTCCCGATGATCAGCAATCCCTCAGTGACGCGCTCTCTACCCGAAAAGAGTCCCGAGGTAGAGTCACCATGGCTCAATGTGCTGTAGTCGCCGAGGACGGTCGCCACACGATGTTGGATATGGTTGGGAGGTGGGAGAGCGGTCACTTCCATGTAGTCGAAAGCGCGTAGCCAACCCAAGTCGGTGCACAATTCCGGACTGAGGTTTGATGATATACTCGCGCAATATTCCCGCTACGGTAGTAGTGGGTTTTACCTTCCCCCCCTCCTTCGCGCTTTTGCAGGTATTTGCAGGTATCCGTCATTTCTGTTTAGTGTGGTTTGTATTCTATTGTACTATTGTTTCGGTCCTTGTTCACTACCTATGAATAGCGATATGTTGGCTGAGTATCTCAAGTAAACAGCCTTACGAGGACTTCTCAAACCCACTGGACGGTCGGTGCCGCGTTCTTCATGGCACTGCTCGAGCATCAACTGTGGGTCATGTATGGTATCTGATTTGTAAATTAGAGTCTGGATATCCAGTGGGGAGTTCGGGTCGTCATTCAGTACTACGGAGCATGCAAACGCTTTGCTGAACTCGTCCAGCCTGAGCGAGCTGGTCGGGCCGTCCGTGATCCAACAATGCACAAACTATTCCGAGTTGTGATGTATGAGCCTTGGGGTCCTGAATGTAAAACGCGAAAACCCTTCGTCTTGATGCTGAAAATCCGGATCATGACCACATGCTGGAACGGTAAAAAAAAAAAAGAACTCGTCCAAACAAGACCGAACAGGACTCGGAGCGGACGTGCGATGATTTTAACCAGGTACGGCCCCTCCGCAGGGTTGGACATGGTTGGGATGTGGAAGGGTGGAGTCACTTTCATGTAGTTGAGAGGAGAGCGATCGACGTCGACTCGATGATTCTGAACCACATGCCACTATGCTGTAGAAATTTGGCACCGTAACTCAGTTATAATACATGGATGTCACCCCGCAGGCATACAATACGGTGACTCGGACAAGTAGAAGACACACCTAAAATGTTCAAAGACCCACATGGATGAACGGAAGCCACTCGACGAACGACGCGTTACTATGTCGAACCCGCCCAATAGCATCGTGCAGCGCCCATGCAGCCTCCCGATAATCTGGCCTTGTGCCCTTCCGAAACAGTTGCCCATATACATCCCTTGCCACATCGGGCGCAATATTATCACTGATCTTCCACATCGTCCCAATGACTGCCCCGTACCCCGCAAACAACATTCCCGCCACGATATGGATAGCCTCATCAGAGAGACACTCGTCACCCATCGCCGTCTGACATGCGGAGAGAAAGGCAAGCCCACTGTGGGGACGTGACACCGCGATGATGTCACCAAGTTTCAACCGGCGTCGATCGGCGAGACAAAGTCCGCTATTAGTCGGATTTGCAGTATCTTGGATTCCGTGGCATGCAAAATGGACCCAGTCCGCCTCCTTCATCAGTCCAAGTACTTCCTCGACCGTACCGTCAGAGGATTCCACGAGGGTGATGTGTGCTGGTGAATCCTCAATTACCTCCCTGATGTGTGTCTCGGTGGCAACACCTGGAAGATGAGATAGTCCATCTGAGGGCAGCTGGCGGACGGTAAGGAGGCGGAGATCGGTGCTCGGTGGCGTACTGGAATGGGGTGACAGCATAAGAATGCTGAGAGTAGGGACATATGACGACACAACAAATTCAGAAACTTTGTGCCCGGGTTGCGTATGCTCGATGTCATAGAAACCAGCTCCATGGACAGGAAGAAACATGAAAGGGCCAGTCGGACACCAGAAGATACGGGATGGGTCTCCAGGTGTCTGTTAAGAGGCAGAGGAACAGATCAGCTGTGAACTCAAGTGATATGACATCACGTACTATGAAAGCCAAGGCATCCAGGACTGGTCTGACGATACCCTTCCACAAGTTGGATAAGAGAAATTCCCCGCTGTCACCGCCCTGTGTTTCAGGACCGCATGCGTGTAGTTTGTGTGGAGAAGCCACGAGCTTGCCCTTCCTTTCGTCGGGGTGTATGTCCCAAGCAATTTGTCCAGCATGCTCTGAAGAAACGTGGATCGCTCGAAAGTGAAACTGGGAAGCGTGACGTGAGTTACACAATCAACGTCAGCAAGAACAATCAACGCATCGCAGCGGGTTTCTGCAGCGTTGAGTATGACCACTGGTCCGGAGTGCGCCGAAGCTCGGAGCTGAGAGAATTCTTTGTGGAGGGAGAGGAATCGTTCAAAACCAGGAAAGCCTCGGATCTGGTGGAGAAGTGTATCTCGCTCGATCGCGAGCGCACGGTGGCTATCGGCTTCCATTTTCAAGGACCGTATTGCATGATGTGCTGAACTTTGAGCGGATTCAAAAAATGTAGACAAAGATTTTTCGTGAGTGGTGTTGGCATACTCTAATGCAGCAGACAGTTCCCGAAGTCTGCGAGCGTGATCTGGATGAGTAGACGACAACTCTTCGTAAGAGTTGCGGAGCTGAGACAACTCTCCCCAAACGATCGAACGTCCTTGCTCAAGCCACTCCACGGCGGTCTCCAGGAATCCCAAATCCAAAGCTGCTGCTGCTGCCTCCCGAACCACATCAGCACCACGCGTGAGTTCACGGTAACAGCCTGTAAGAGAGAGGCCGATCCATGCGAGTTGAGGAAGGAGGGTAATCGCAACAGAACAAGCATCAAGGAGGGAGTGATGGTGTATATGCCGTGCATATAGTATCCATTTGTGTGATACATGAAAGCGAACGCTAATGGGGCCGGTGGGGGGGGACGCAGCATAGGAATATAGGAAAATTGCCTGCTCGACGTCACTTGGCACCCCGAGACAGTCGAAACGAGCTCGGAAGGAGTTACCGAGGTTGCTAAGATGGAGGGGTCTGTGAGGGTGATCATACGGAGTGAGCTTCCCGACGCACTGGAAACAAGCGAGTAAGGAGTTGCCGAGGTTGTTAGGGCAGAGGGGCCTGTCGGGGTGATCACGCGGAGTGAGCTTAATCCTTTGTGTCGAAATTGCGTCCTCGACGTTACTGAGCTCCCCGACGCACTCGAAACGCGCTCGGAAGGAGTTGCCGAGGTTGTTAAGACGGCGGGGCTTGTGAGGGTGACCATGGGGAGTGAGCTCAACAGCATCCCTTGTGTCGAAATTACCTCCTCGAGGTCACTGAGCTCCCCGACGCGCTCGAAACGAGTGTGGAAGGAGTTACCAAGACTGCTAAGACGGCCGGGTTTGTCAGGGTGACCGTGCGGAGTGAGCTCAACACCATCCCTGTGTGTCGAAACTGCGTCCTCGAGGTCACTGAGCTCCCCGGCGCGCTGGAAACGAGCGCGGAAGGAGTTGCCGAGGTTGTTAAGACGGCCAGGCTTGTCAGGGCGACCATGTGGAGTGAGCTCAACAGCATCCCTTTGCCTCGAAATTGAGTCCACTGAAGGTAGCTTTGCCATGCCCAGGGTTCCCACGCAACGGTCCTTACATCATGCGGATGGGTTCCACGTGACGTGCTGTAGTCGTCCTCCCTCGACTCGCCAAGCCCATTCCTCTTTCGACCTTTCCTTGTTCAACAATCACAGGGGGGTGGGTTGTCCCGAACACCGCCCACCGAATTCCTGAAGCCTGCGGTTCCTTGACTGGCACACGCGCACCGTTTTTTACCCCTTTCCTACACCGCATGCGCGCGTCACTGCCTCTTGACATGTAACCTGATCGAGCGACTCTGTCTGCAGCCAAGAATGAGTTCTGTGACTCGTTCGATCTCGTCAATGTAACAAAGCGCGACGGCGAACATGACCGGTGAGGAGGACTCCCAATTCGATTTGGCCATAAGAATTGCCCATCCCGAAACCGGTGCCAGTCACCTTTCAAACGCCCCGCCCCCACTACGCTGATCAAACCGGGTAACCTGCCCCATCCGCTACGGTCGATCGATCCGCGATCATTGTGCAGTGACCAATATGAACTATAACAACAACATAGTTCGGTAAGGTGACTAAAAGAATAATAAAAGGGTACGAGGAAGGAGCATGGTGTTGCGCCTACACCTTCGCAGGGCCCGATCCGTACTCTGATCGGACCAGATCTACCCACCCTTGTGTTCCTAACTGTGAACCTGCACGCTCAACATCGCCCGCCGTTGCCTGCTCCTGAGAATCTTGCTTAACATCCTGTCAGCTTCGGATGTAGTGTGCGGTTTGTGGCTAGAGCGCCACTGGCACGCACAGCTTCATAGTCTTTCGGAACAGTAGGAAACATGTATACATTTACTTTCAACGTGCGAACCGATGGACAGGGGTGACGAGTAACTACGCTGCTATCCAAGCTGCTATCAAGCGTACTCTTACTTATTTAAGTGTCACGGAGACGTTACGGAACTCGAGGAGCGGGGATGGTCCAGCCTGCAACGGTCCCTGTAATTCAGCGCGCCTGACGGAACAAGAAAATAACATACCCCAAGCAAACAGAGGTGTGTCAAGGTAAAGATGGAAGCTCCACTAGTCATAAAAGCTGGAACTTGCACCGAGAAGTTCTGGTAGAACCCTCCCTGGGTGGGTGTAGTCGGTGCAAACGAACCGGCATAAAGGACACTGCCGAGCTGAACGGCCGGCTGTGGGCAGACTTTCCCGTTACAGTTGGCGATCGCGAGGGCAATGCCGACTTCAGTACAACCCATGAGGGCAGTCTGAAACCAATAACTTCAGTGAATAGATGCACGGTGGACCTCGTGCTGAGTGCTCACAGGCCGAACGATTTGAGCGGTGAAGTTCTTGCCTAGTTGCAGGACAGTCCCATTAGTAGGGAAACCAATGGCAATGGTCTGGCCGAGGGCAGATGCCACGGCAGCGAAAACAGAGATAACAGGTAACAGCTTCATCTTCACAAAGGGCTGCAACGAGGAGAGAGAAAACAACAAGCTTGTAGCTGAGCGAAATAATGCATGATGAGCCCCTTTAAATATTCCAAGAGCTGTTCCATATTCCCGATTTGTCGATATGACCCTGCTGAAAGCAAAGTGCTATGCGCCTGCCAAACCCCAACGGAGACGAATGACGAGCTGCGGGTGTCAATATCGAGCTGTCTTACTTGTCACACTCGGCACGAGCCTCTTTGCGAGCTTGGCCTCCAAGTCTATATTTGTAGCGTCGCAGGCCACTGCGCGTCCTGGTTCCCGTGCAGCAAGGTCCCCGGCTGCATCGCCGACCCTAGTTTGATATGTACCCAGGGCTTTCATTTACCTTTTCGTGATCCTTAGTACCTCACCCATCATATAGATTGAGTCGGTCAGGTCAGCCAAATCTTGCCAACACACGCGAAGGGGCAGAAGTACACCCAGAATGGATTGGCGCTGGAAATGTAGCAGTTGGGGCCGGTTGAAGCGATCCTTCGAAAGCGAGCCAGAGTCTTTGACAATTTGAAGAGTCCCGCAGCGTCCTGTTGTGCTTGAGTTCTCGTCTTCGGGCGCGTGTCTTGCACTGTCCTGCCAGTGGCTTGTGAGGAGGCTAGACCTGATGGGCTATGGCGCTAGACGTCAAGAACTGTGAGAGTGACAGCACCGAGTCGGTCACATCAGCGGCTCAGGAGCAACACCGCATAGGGGCACGGTTGGCAAGAATGGGGGCGCAGCTGTACGTAAAGGCCATCTCGGATAAGTATATGGCTTGTACCTACCTTGGTAATTCGTGCAATCGTGAGAGGCTCAGGACGGAGGCTGTGTCTGGCATGTTGTAACCACTCGGTTTGATGTACCGCAGATCAACAGGATGTCTGGAGTATCCCCGACGAGATCGGAGGATCGAAGATGTGCCCAGGCGTTGGTTGAGGACATTGAGGAGGTTATCATGGACCTACACAAGACTATCCATCCGGAGTCTGCTTGCAAGACGATACACCAACACATTTGTGTACTTTTTAGAGACTTGCCAAAGAAATCAGCTCTAGCAGCAGACCTCGGACGGTGGCTCATATCACACATCTGACAGACCCAACCCACGATGCCCGCTTTAGCAGTGTGCATCGCATAACCTGTGGAAAGATATTCCCCGAGCATATCAAAAAGAGAAATGAAGAAAGCATAGCAAATAGTTTGGTACGCTTCCTCAGTAGCGGGAAATTCGGTCAAGCTTTGTGACAGGATCAGATCGCGCGCAGGGAGACTCAATTTGTCCTTCTCCCCACGCAAGTTTATGCAAATTACCATAACATCCTCCTTACTCAACTGAGGATAGGTTCAGCAACGATACGATACCTTTCTTGAAAAACGGGGCACCCATTTCTCAGTCAACACCCTTAACTTTTCGTTGTGTCAAATATTCACGTCAATGGCCGCACCGCGGTACCGTGCCTCGAAGGAACCCGACAGGTCCTGACGTAGATCTAGCGGAAAGGTCAGTCCGTGCGTGAAGACAGTAAGATAAAGATAGGAAGCACTCAGCCTGGCGAATTCCAGTCACTGCTACGGATGATGGCGCTGGTTGTTCCGACTCTGGTTTCGGTGCTTCGAGAATGGCTGGTGGATTGACCAACAACTCGTTAGCAAGTACAATATAACGGGTACGATTCGTAGACACGCACCGAGGTTTCGAATCTCGCGGTAAGAACCGTAATATTTGTGCCTCCAAGCGGAAGCGAGCATGCCCCGTAACTCTTCAAAAGCTTCAAAGCTTCATGTTTCGTGATTAGGTTTTCCCCCACTTTCATATCAAGGTACTTCAAGTTTTTAATCATGTATTTGCCGCGCGCGGCGATAGCGCTAAGGACGGCGACATATTGCAAGTTAGTCCTTGGAAGACAGATCGGACAGTCACCTAAATCATCTTCGGCGTCTTCTTCTGCTTCCCTGTCAAGTTTTTTGTGGGTGGCATCATCGAGGAGGTACTTCAATTGTGGGTGATCCGTAGATGATATAAAGGCGGCGCTTCAAGCAATATGGTGGAACAACTGTTGAACATGCCCTGAGTCAAGAGAATAACCGATGGTTCAAATATTCACGTACAAACCCTAACCCGAGAACAGGGGTAACGTAGTAGTGTCTTTCCCGTTGAACTTGACAAGTACCACACTTGAAGTTGCCACCAGAGGACCCTTCGTCGTTCCGTTTTCCAATACATTTACGATTTTTCACCTGGATGATGTGCCTACCTACGTACACTTGCTGAACGTTTGTTACTTGCTTCTTGAGTCACCCCAGTCTTCAACCTCGCCGCTCGCGCACTTGCAAGTGCCCTTCTCTCTGCTGGTCATTTCAGTGATGGGCCGCCAAGCGTGACGTACACAGACGCCATGTCCCTGTTGCCAGGTGACTACCATCTCTTCTACAAACGCGCTACCGCGTATCTCTCGCTCAGCGGACATTCCAGTACTTTGGACGATCTTTTAAAGTCCTCGAACTCGCCTCTGGCGAATTCGATAAACAATCAAGATGATAGACAACAAGAGTGGAGACTTTTCTCGAACCAAGAGCACTCTTGATACATGCATGTCAGGATCCCTCAGCGATCCCGCCGTCGATGAGTTGATGGTGGACACTAAAGTTCAAACGGTTGTGAAGAAGGTGAGTAATGCCAAGTGTGCTCAGCACACCATACTCTCTCATCGATCGGGGTATGATGAAGGCTCCAACGGGACCGGGACGTGAGAAACTCCTTCGTTTTTTCTGGTGTCAAAGAGTATCTGGTGTTACGGGCGGCCGAACGTCGCAGGAACGTTTAGTTCGGAAATGTCGCGGATGACCAGCGCTGGACCAAACCTGTCCTCCCTGTCGACCGATCTGGATGTAGGCTATGCTTACAGGAGACTGCAGTGCAAGAGAGGAGATTCTTGACGTGTTCCCCGAGGCACTAGGCCCTAAACGTTTAAATATTCCCAAGATGCCAATATAATACTTTCCTGATACTGACCGGGGACAGATCTTGGAATTACAAGCAAGAGTTGCCCTTGTCAGACTATAACATATCAAGTACAAAACTGCAACCTGATTCTTCTCGCTCACTGCACTGTAGCCGTGGTTTTTGGCGAGACTGCCGCCGCCTCCGCTGTGCAGCGATTGATAAGCTTGGAAGGCGCCGGCGCACAAGTAAGAGCCAGTTCGACAACCCAGGAAGAGCTAAGAAAGATGTACTATATCGGCTAGAAGGGTGTATTATATCGGCTATGAGTGCACGAACTCGGCTGACTGAGACCCCATCGAACTCAGACTAAATCTCCGCTAACCTCAGACTGCAACTCCGCCAGGCATAGCCGCACACCCAATTTGGAAGTTGTACCCCCCCGCTGGCATGCCGCTCGCTCTTCGGCCAGAACAACGACGCCGCATCATTCAGTACGTTGCGATGGTGCTCAGCATCATCGTATGTGCTGTAGCTGGTATGGTCCCCCCGATTCCGGAGCCTCCCAAACCCCCAGAACCCTACCATACATCGATCCTTTCTGGGGAGGGCTGGGTCCTCGAGCTTCTGATTGGTCACCCAGAGCGCCTCCGCACCGAACTCGGAATGTATGCAGAAGATTTCAAGGAACTAATATCGGTCCTCAGGACTTACGGACATCGCAACGCGCGATCTGTTTCCTTGGAAGAGCAAGTGGCGATCTTTCTATATACGTGTGTCACTGGACTCCCCACAAGGCATGTCGGCGAAAGATTTCAACGCTCGAACGACACGATTTCACGGTATGTCCTATCTACTAGTGGAACGATGTTTGTGAGGCTGAGTCTTGTTTTTAGCTACTTTCGCAAGATGGTCACTATATTTTCGTCTCCGCCTTTCTATACTTCATTCGTCACTCCTCCTGATCGCACCGCGCTCTCCTCAAAATTCAAGCGCAACCCCAAGTTTTGGCCGTACTTCAAGGATTCGATAGGCGCACTGGATGGTAGCCACATCCCAATCGCCCCACCTGCCCGAGTGGCATCAGCGTTCAGAAACCGAAAAGGCTTTCTATCTCAAAACTGCCTTTTCGCATGTGACTTCAATCTTTTATTCACATATGTCCTCACTGGCTGGGAGGGGTCCACTTCGGATGCGCGTTTATTTGATGACGCTCGCTCGCGCCACCTCAACATTCCAGACGGAAAATACCTCCTTGGTGACCTTGGATTTCCATCCCGACCCTATGTACTCGTTCCATATCGCGGGGTGCGTTACCATCTGGCTGAATGGGGCCGGGCGAACGTAAGGTATGTCCTCTGCTATCTTTTCAGGACCAAGATTAATTTAATCTCAGGCCCACTGATAAACGGGAGTTATTCAACCTGCGTCACGCATCTGCACGCAACGTTATTGAACGTATCTTCGGTATCCTCAAACGCCGCTTCCGCCTACTCCTCCTTCCACTTCCCTATCCCCTTGATGTTCAGGTGCGCATACCGGCGGCATTGTGCGCCATCCATAACTTCATTCGAATCCACAATCCTGATGAGGAGCCCCTTCCCAACGATGATCCAGATGGTATGGTTGGTGGGGATGTTGACTACAACCCAGAATCTCTGGATGATGAAGGTACGGAGGGGGACCGCGCTTTACGTGACCAGATCGCAGAGCATATGTGGCAAGACTACATGGTAATCAGACGGGAGCGCGGAATGGACACAGAAGAGGTCTCCGAGTTGGACGAGTATTCAGAAAGTGACATGTAAATACGATTTCAGAATACATGTCGAGTCATACAACACGAAATACTGTTAACTACGAGCTACATGTCAGTCCGAAGCAGTTATTCAAAGTATACATTGTAAAAGTTTGATGAACCACCAGCCGCCGCATTGTCCTGGGCCTGCATGGCAACATTAGCCTGAGGGAATTTCTTCTGGTAATACTGCATGGCGACTGCGTGCCGAATAGCGGGGTCGGACATACTTGCGTACATCTTGCAGAGTGGTTCGTTGTTGACCATCTCCACCACAAGAAAAGTGCGTACAGCAGCCGGAAGCAACTTATCTTCGTCAATAAACTGTGCTGCAAGGATGGTGTAATCCTGACTTGGAACCGCAGTAATACTAGTGGACGGGGGGGAAGATGATGTCGACGAGAGAGCCTGCTTAAGTAAATCGCTTATGTGGTGGATGGCGCCCGTCATTCCTGTCATTGCAGCGGCATGGACGTGTGTAGATTCTGGCTCAATGGTGCCTGTCCGGCTACGTTTACTGACCGGTTGGGATGAACCGATGGACGGTGTTTTGGCGGTGGAAGCGGGGGTCCTGCAGCTGGCAGGGTGGCTGATAGGGCGGCTGGTAGGGCGGCTGGTAGGGCGGCTGGCAGGGCGGCTGGCAAGCTTAGCGGATGTTAAGAGATTCGTTTGAGACGGGACGTGACTGGGTCCTGCCATTTCTGAGAACGTTCGCTTGCCACTCCCTGACGAAGAATTGCCGCGCCATCCAGGTATGGAGGCTGAGTGAAGTGACGAAGTTGTGGTATGGGGTGTGGCGTGGTGTACCATGGGAGGTTGCGCAGAGTGGTATGTGGCAGGTGGCATAGACATAGCAGAGGGTGGTGCGGATAGTCCGGACGTTGCTTGATTCAATGTTCCTATAATGCTACGAACGGCCGCCTCCTGCGTGAGTGCTTTGGGTGATGTTACAGCTGGTACAATGCCCAACAGCTGGTCTAAGTCGAAGTCGAAGTCCAGCCCGAAATCCACCCCCATCCCCTCGTGGCCGCTAAATTCTTGATTACCTGCTGGCCCGAGTTGGTAAGCTGGGGTGGAGTCGAAAGTGGAAACGAAAAGTTGACCGGACGAGTCTGGTTGAGAGGATGGGCCAATGATGTTGTTGCCAGGGGGAGGAAGTCCAAAACCATCGATTGCATCTGCATCCTCCCCAAACTCTGTATTGCCACCTAGACCAGCGTTGGCCTCAACCGGTTGGAAGGAGACGTTGCCTCGAGAGGCACCTTCTGGGTAAATCTCGCTCATCTTGTCATAAAAGGGCCATCCCTTGTTTCGAAAGGGAGCAAGCTCCCTGCCGATCTAAAGGGAATATTTTAGATGCACAAGTAAAAGTATAGAGAGATGCGTACCGGGCTGCTGCTGAGAAAAGCATCCCAAGCAGCCGCCTCACTCTCAGTGACAATGTTCACACCATTGTCGTTGTCCCAGTGGACACCAGAACGTTGACGGTACGCTTCTATCGCATTGTATGTTCGTTTTAACGTTGACCACTTGGAGGAAGTGGTAGCGGAATTCTTGTCGGGACCAAGGTGCAACGATGCAGCTGTAAAGACAGAGGTTGGATAACCCCCGGCCTGAGAGAGCTTTGCCTTGTTGCTGATCAAAAAATCCAACAACTGATGGACCTCATCGTTGCCCCAGGTAACACGAGTTCTCTTCGCCGTTGGTCTTGTCATGATTTGCAATGTCTTCAGACTGCACAGAGTAACGAAAGCAGCAAAGCCCAGTAGAAAGTTATGAAAGTACAAAGGTGGGAGGGAGAGATGGGTGCGATGTGAGGGCATGCTGGCCGTCGACGGTGGAGGTGAAAGTTCAAGCTCCGTATGCTCGGCATCCAGCTGGCCGACAAGCCCTTCACCCTGGCTATACCGGCTACAACCTTCTAGCCGACCTAGCTATCGCACACTATACCGGCTACAACCTTCTAGCCGATATAGTACATCTTTCTTAGCTCTTCCTGGGTTGTCGAACTGGCTCTAAGTGACAAGGAACCCAAAGTCACCTGATTGAGGTACATATCTCGTTTCCTTCTGCGGAGAGGCAGGGTCACTGCAAGGACTTTTTCAGATAGCCAAGCAATTGAGTCGTTTGGGAAATCTGCGTCCCTCCATAACATTATCAGCAGGAAGCTCTCCCCGCCTCCCCGGCAGCGTCCAAGTCCGCATGGACTACATGATATGATTCGATCGGACAACTACAGCTTTCGTGCGGTGGGCTCACGTACCGCCATTGGGAGACGGATTACTTGGCCGTGCTGTTCATGAACCATTATGCCGCTTGGGACTTGTGGGGGAAGTGGCACCAGCGGGACCCACCCATGGCATCGGTATTACCATTACCATCGTCGATCTGGGTCAAGTCCCTACCTCCGAGATGCACCAGTAGGCAGCCGTGTCTTTACCCTCTTCGCGAGCGTTCCTATCGCTGTCAGGACTGGCACATGTACCACTCTTCGTCGGTACCATCGCAAGCGGTGGATCCTGCCTCGTCCTCATCCCACTGGCACCACATTCTGTTGTCTCCCGTCCCGAGCATGCCAAAGGGTCGCCTTCTGGTGATGGAATTCTTAGCTCAGACAAGAATATCAGCCTCAGGCTGTCGAGACACAGAAGACGCCTTAAATTCCATCGTCAGCAGAAGGCTCTCCCTTCGTTTTTCGAGATCGATCTCATCCGGTAGTGCTCCGTCTTTTTTTTTCCGATGTATCACCCAGCTCCTTATCCCGCAAGGGGCGTTGTTTGGCCAAGTCACATTCCTTTCCTCGTGTAGTGTACGTGCGGTATAACCCTTGGCTTTCTTCGTTGGAGAAGATACGTCCGAAGGACCCAACAGGACTTCGGCGAACTTCTGCCCGACGACACTAAGGTTTGAAGGCAATAGAAGGCTATGAGCGCTGTCTTAGATTCGACGTGCCGTGATCTGTGATGCTTTATGTTTTCTTCACCCCGCCATTTTTGGCTACGAAGTGTTGAACGTGGATCGATGCAGACATTCCTAAATTTATTTCTTGGTGTGCCCGAGTATACAGGCAGCCTCCCTGTCAGCCTATCATAGCTAGTCGACGAGTCCTCAGTAGCTTTCATTGCAAGCATTACCCAGAACATTCAGAAACAATAATTTATTCTATATTCCATTTTTTGTCCAGACATTACGTATTTTTTCAATCAAACATCCTGCTCCAAAACTCTTGGGGCCCAAGTTGTCCTCGTAACACACCGCTTCAACATCATGATGTCGTTCAGAACGTTCAAGTCTGTGCACCGACTTGGGGTGGCTACACGCTTTCGACCACATGGAAGTGACCACCCTCCCATCTCCCAACCATATCCAACATCGTGTGGCGGCCATCCTTGGCGACGACAGCACATTGAGTCATGGTGAGTCGACCTTGGGACTCTCTGCGGGTGGAGAGAGCGCCATAGAGAGATTGCTGATCATCGGGGGGAGATGTCGAAAGCAGGATGTCATACAGCTCCAGCTCCTCCAGTGCCGGTGCAAACACCCGATCGAGACCGCAATCCATGTACCCATCCTGCTTCTTCGTGCAATCGCGAGGGGCGAGGGACAGTGTGGAAGCCAAGTCTGGCATGTTGCCTCGACTGAGCTTGAGGTATCGTAGATCCGGAAGATGTCCCAGGGCAAGCTTCCAAAAGGACGAGCAGGACGGAGGATGGAGCACGTGAACACTCTGAACGTTCGTCAGAGGCATGGCGCGACAGATGTCGCTTACGACGTGGTCACCATCGCTTTGTGGGAAATGGATGACGACCTGGAGAGGAATATTGCAACACCAAGCCGCATGTGATATCGAAATGGAAGAATTGAAGGCGCGTTCCGATGCACTGAAAGTGAGTATTGCCATTTCCCAGTCGCCCGATTCAATGCCCAATGAACGAATCGTTGGCCCGGACAGTGCCTGATCTCCGGGGATACTGGATCTTTGTGCAAGAAGCGAAGCGAGTGTGGCATAATCATCGCGAGAGAAACCACGTTCAAAATAACATTCTAGCCTGACTTCAGTTTTCAGCGGGATGTTTATGCAAGACAGCAATGCGATAACCGTCGAAAGTGGAGCTGCGATCAAAAGGCGAGAAAGATGGGGTAAATTGATTTTCTGGAAGGTATGGAACGCTGTGCAAGAGAGAAAACCAGCCGCGCTTGCAAGGGAATTATCGAGATGTAAGTGTTCGAGGTTATGCATGCGACTGAACGTGGCTAGGAGATCCACCGTGGTTTGCTGGAGACGAGCGGGTATGTTGTTCAGACTGAGGGTTTTCAAACCACTCAGCTTGAGCGAATGCCATGGCACCGGGCAGCCTGTGAGTTCGAGTGTACGGAGGGCTGGCGTATCTCCGTCAAAGAGTATCGAGGACCACTGCGAACAATCAAGATCGTCCTCCGTGGAGATCTTCAGATTTTGCAGGCAAGGAGCGCGCGAAGAAAGTCCGGAAAAAAACTGATGGTCACTGGACGTGAACGGAAGATGAAAGCAGAGCTCCTGGATGCGTTCTACGTGGTTCATTACTTGCTCCACGATGTCCAGCTCCAAAAATGATGTATCACAATGACTTGAATCCGTATTCGCGTGTAGTTTCAATGGTGCCCGCCCTGATCTCGCCAGTAACTCCTCCGTCCAGCGCCGTGATGTCACAAAGAGATACGTCCAAAGAGTCGAGCAATCCAGAGCGACGTTGCGCCAATGACGGCAAACGTACGAGACGTTGACCCAACGAGGCGCGGTCGGAGTACGATGACCGCTGGCCGTGCTATGATAGTCGCGAGCGCAGTGGATGAATATTGTTTCAAGGATCTCGCTTGGAAGGCGAAAGATGAAGGAATTCCTGTTGGTATATGGGGTTTGTCTAACGGTCTCTTCAGTACACGCTGTGAGAGTGTCGAATGTCGGCACATATGGAACCAAATGTACGTTCTCAGGGTTTGCCATTTGGCAGGATTTGCCGACCATGAAGAAGGGCCCGCACTAGGAATGGAATGAGCGTCCACCACCATGACAATTACCCGAGGACATACGGAGTTGAGAGACGGCAGTCTCGGTGTGGGGTGAATGGTCGCTGACTTGAAGTAGTACAAGATGTCGTAGAGTGAATTTGGGGCCCCTGTCCGCAGCTTCAAACCTGAGTCGTCCATAACGTTAACCGGTGATATCAGTAGCGTTGCTGGCTCACCTCTAAACGCTAATCTCCGAACAGTAAGCTTCCCCGGGCTAAATTGAAGTCGTCGCAGAATGGCAAGAACTAAGAGGATACATGGACAGCGGGGATTTTATAGTGTTCCACCGATCGCTTCGATTGTTTGACTCTGTGTTTCAGGTTGAACAGCTGGGTCGCCGATGGGCCACACCGTCCGATCATTCTAATGAATGCCATCACGTACATGCTGTTACTAACTTACTGCCGGGTTAGGCAGTTGTTTGATCGCCACCAAGGGTTACAGCGCCTTCGGACCCACCGAAGACGCCCACCTCGAGGTTGCGCCACCCGTAGAAGGAAATTGAGCTCTGATTGGTTAGCCACTTCACAAACGGGGGAATGCCTCTAACCAAAAAAAGTTAACTCGGACAACACTTTTCTGCCTATCGTTCGATTTTGATAGACACTTGTGCCAGTGGCGGCCGGGCTGTACGCGACGCGTAGGACGGCTGCGCCCCTTCTTCGAGAAACCCCTCGAACGCGATAATACCGCAGAATTGAAGAGAAGACTTATCCGATGCGACTCCACTTTATCCCCCACTGTCAGCAATGACGATGAAATACAATCCCTGCAAACCCCCCCTCCCTCCATTTTCCCTCTATTTACCGTCACCTTTGGTACGAGAGGCCTTCGCCTCGCAAGTCACTGGCGCGATGCTACTATCCTATTTTGCTTCCATACTGGCAGAAAACTCCTCCGCATATATACCGCGCGGTGCACAAGCGATGATTCTTCGGGTAAATTTGTGATGCCATCAATGCTGCAATGCACTGACTGTCAGTTGGTTTCAACTTGATCGATCAACTCGAAAAGTGAGAACCTTTTGACACCACATTTCTTTTGGGTACAGCACACCCATCTAGGTGGTGATCAGGCTGTAAGGTTAACTGCATCTCCACCAAGGACGTTGCTATGATTCACCACATGGATCTCGCATAACAAGAAACTCCGACCAAGGTACGCGCTCATTTCAGCTGACCGTTTGACCAGTTTGAAGAAAGCCGCCACATAATCACATGCGACAGTCCCAAGCAAGGGTATCGCCTGTACAGGAGAAGTGACCACACTCCAGATTAGCACCCGACAGACCAAAATGTTTGTCACGTCGACTGCCGCATCACCTCCAACCATTTGGAGATGATATTATGTTGACATCACTCAGAACACACCCTCTGCAGTGAACTACCCATCATTGACGGACTAGCCGCTCACATGGGTAGTTGCATTGCGGCGGCCTTGATCCCGTAGAAGATCAACGAACCCACCACGGCTGCCACGCAAACGAAGGCCAGAAACCTTCTGACGAGTATTCGTCCAATAGGAAACTACTCTGCTCCGTCAGTCGTGATTAAACAATTGATTCACCCCGACTCTACGCCATCTCCCTCACCTTGCTTTGTTACAAAATATGTTTCTCCACACCGTCGACAAGTTCACCCCTCAGGTTGACATCTCTAGCCTCGTTCTATAGTCATATCCTCACTCTGACTCGGCAAGCCTCCCATTTTTTCCCTCGAGATGTCAGGTGTAGCAGGTTTGTTGTGCGGAGATAATGTCGTGTCTGCGGTGGCTACAGCCCACTCTGCGGGAATGGCTAGGTTGGTGTAATGCCCCTTCCAGACATCCAAGCAATTGAAATTGCCGCAGTTTGTTCGCGATCTCCGTCCTTCCATAAGCCTTTTCGCCCGCGGCGGCAGGCTTTCCCCAAGCCGCTCTCCGTCTGCGCCGGAGTCCACGCGATCCTCACTATATGGGACAATTCCAGACTTCGTGGTGCCGACTAAGGCACCATCATCGGGGGATGGATGACTTGGCCGCGCCCTTCATGAACCAATGTGCAGCTTGGGATTTGTGGGGAGTGGCACCGGCGAGACGCAGCCCATATATTGTGATTGCCGATTGCCATCGTTGATTTGGGACGGGCCCCTGCCCCAAGATGCCCACACGTAGTGGTCCCTTCAACGTCCCTGCGAGGCTCGAGCGTCTCTGTCGCCATTAGCATTGACACACGTACAGTCCTGGTTGGCCCATCATCGCAAGCGGTTTATCCCGCCTCGTCCTCGGCTCGGTAGATCCTCTTATTTTACCAATCTGGAACCCGCCAAAGGGTCGCTTATCGGGGTGGGGGCGGAAGCCTTAGCTCAGACAAGGATATTCTGTTGTTGACAAGGATAAAAGGCGCTGTAAACTCTGTGGTCCGCGGCGGTTCTCTTTCCGTTCCTCGGGCGAGGGCCAGTACAACCTCATCTGGTAGTGCTCCGTCCTCTTCTTTATTCGTTTTGTTACCGAGTTCCTCATCTCGAAAACGCCGTTCAGTCGTCTGGCCAAGTCATGTTCCTCACCTAGCTCGGTGTGTCCGCGCTGTACAGCTCTTGGCTTTCCTCGTTGGACAAAGAGAAGATCCATCCAAAGATCTTGTACGAAAATACGCTCGAGAATCCGACATTGACCAAGTGCACGTTGGGCACACGCACGACCGCACTGGCAGTGGTGTTCGTGCTGCTTGTCCTGCAGTCGCGAGATCCGACAGAACTTCGCAACTCCACCGCTACACCGTACTCGTATGCACAGCATTACCATTACGGGGACGCCACGGTATGTGGCCGTGTTCAGACGTCGCTCACGGTCAAGTGAGTTGCCCTCGCTCACCGCGGTGATCGATCGATCCTCCAATGCTTCTCACCTGCGCTGCGTCTGCATAATTCTTTTGTATGTCCGGAGCTGGGGCAGACGTCTCCACGAACAGCAATGGAACATTTTGTCGCAGTCCTTTTATTGCACTATCATGCAGCAAAACAACGAGTGCTGTCTTATCGACACTTCTTTACTTAGAACTGCTTATCGCCCTCACCAACGCGTGGTCACACCGCGGGTCATACCGTATATAGCGTACCGCCACTGTTACGTGTTGACAGGTACAGGTACGGCGTTGACTGGCCATCCGGCAGGGTCACCTGCCGTGGTTGAAGGGCGAGGATGGAGGATAGAGGAAATGAACACTGTGAACGTTTGTCAAAGGCATTGAGCAACAAATGCCACATATGATACGATTCCCACCCTTTTGCGTCATGATTCGGATGCATGATGGCCCGAAACGAACGATGACCTGGCTAGAGGAGTGTTGCAACACCACGCAGTCTGAACCCCGGTGAAGCATTGCAATCGCGTTCCAATACACTGAAGTTCGGTATCGCCTTTCCCAGCTTGAGCAAATTCGATGACCAATGAGCGAATTGTGGGACTGGACAGTGCCCGGTCTTCCTTCTTCGCCATTTCAATTTACCAACGAGAGACAAGGGCAGCACACTGGGGGAAAGGTGAACGTTTAAACCAAAATAATACAACATACGAGTTCGGATGTATCCTGAGGTAGCGGTGTCAGTATGGGATGAACCCATTGCCACCAGTGACTCAAACTTCAAGTTGTTGTTTGTAACGGTGACAGGAGGCATTGCTGACTCAGCGCCTTCTGATCCTATCATACACAAACACTAATACTCGTCCACCGCAGGGCTCTGGAGAAGTGTGCCATTTAGCCTGTCGCATCACACGTGCCCTGATGTCCATTCTACCCCCAGCCATCAGCAATGAAGATGAATTACAAACCCCACAACGTCCGCCTTCTCCTCCTTTCCACGTCACCTTTGCAGCGAGAGGTCTTCATGTGCGCCGAGTTTTGCAGGTTGCTGGCGCGCTTCCTACTTTGCTTCCTTACAGGCACAAAACTTTCCCGCACATAAACCGCGCGACCTTCGAATACCTTCTGCACAAGCGATGACGCATGTTGCGTGGAGCTGCGATGGTAAACGTCTCGCGGCGGTGGGCATCGACAAGGTCACAAGAATATGGGCACCAGAAACAAGCGTGCGTTTACGCATGTTGCATTTACGTACCCTTTTTAACTCATGGTGACCTCAGATGGAGTACAGAGCTGCAACACATTTCTCCGGAGGTCATTCTGACGATGTAGACCACGTATCGTGGAATCCAACCCACCCAGACCTATTCTGTACGTCCAGTCAGAGGGATAGACGAATTGTTTTCTGGGACGCACGACGTGAGGACATCAATCTATTTCAATCCTCGCGCTGACGGTGCGCTCCAAGAAAGCCGCCACGTGCAACAGATCCAATTAAAAGTATCACCTGTGCAGACGAACTACGCTCCTGATGGAAAATCCTTGTTGTATACATCTGCAGGACATCAGCTGTTCTTCCTAACGTACGGGAAAGACAATGATTCGTCCAAAGATGCATGGCAGATCTCAGACAAGGATGGGGTGAGTTATATTCCGCTATTCAGTGTCTTCATCCCATAATATGACCGTCAGACCATTGTCGCATCGACTGCCATGTTCAATCATGTTGGAGATGGCATTATCTTGACCCATCACTCTGAACACAACCTCCGCATAATGGACTATCCATCATTGACATTACGAGAAAGTCCAGCCGCTCACGTGGGTGGTTGCGTTGCGGTGGCCCTTGATCCCCGAGGAAGGTTAACGAATCCAATCACGTTTGCTGTGTAAGCAAGAAACTGAACTTTAGCTAACAGGTACCTCGCTTCTGGCGGGTACGACTCGATCGTCAACATGTTTGACCTGAACGAATGGATTTGCGCGCGGACGATAGCATCCTGCGAGTACGTGGTGAACATTTACCCCGTACCGCAACTAACGGTTTACTCGCAGAAACGCTATCAATGCCCTCAGTTTTTCGTTCGATGGCGAATATCTGGCGATTGCCAGCACTGGATCATACATTGATATCGTATGTGATCCTCGTTCCTGTATCTCAACGCCCATCCCGATCTTGCAACTTTGACGTCTAGTGCGCGACAGAGACGACGATCCCACTGCATCGTGTACCAGCCTTAGCGCCGTCACCGACGGTCACTTGGCACCCGTCGAAATATGTTTTTGCATACTGTGGGCAGACGAAGCAAAGAGAAGGTAGCCCTCCTCCGGTCGCTGTGATCAGTTTGTTCGGAGGTGGTATATAGTGTTCACTTATCGCGAGACTGGCGCACTTCACATGTATACTTCGCTCTGTTCAGACGTCGAATAGACGCCCCCGGAGTCGAGACATCTTATTGAGTATCTCCTTGATCAAGAACCTGTCTCATCGAGATGTCACGAGGACACATCTGAGTAGCCTGATCAAGTTACTCCAGTAACTTGCTTCAGACTGCTGTACGACATGAGCTATTAAGTAAAGTAGAGGGCCCCTTGGGTCCATGCAATCGTCTCCCCGATATCCCTACAGATCCTCACTACTAGATCAGTGTACGATCAACGTCCTTGGGGTGCGCGGATCCAGTAGTTCTGTAGAAGAGGGCTGCACTACAAGTCGCTCCCCCGCGTAAACTTGATGAAATTGACCATTTGGATGGATGGCCAAGAGGAGCTGCGCGACAAAAAGCTCCCGCAAACGCTTTGCGAACATGAGTCGTCGCTCGGAGGATCATTCGACTCGTCCGCGCGATTGTGCGTCTTCGTCTTCCTGGTCGGAACCACGCGAAGAGCGTTATCCCAGATTCGCCCGATCGCGAAGGAGAGCACACCAGCGTAATATGGCCGTCTGGGAATTGGTGGGTGGGTTCTTGTAATTCGGCGTCGCTGAATGTACAGCAAGTATCGCCACAGCACCAGCGGAATTACTTCCGCTCGGTTATGCAACAAAGGTTTTTGTAACTTGAGGTTTTACCAGGGGAAGAAGGCGACATCTCGAGGATGCTCGTGATCATACGTGGAGACAGCACGACGTATGCAAAGTATCAGCGTACAACGTCCTCTGCCTGTTCTGCGAGCTCGGAGTCTGGGGTGAGAAACTTACCGGACACGAGCGTTCGATACTCGGGTGAATATTTGAAAGCACAGAGCTCCGCGATCGAGGAGAAAGTCCCCGTGTTTAGATTGATGAAAACGTACATGCCCGAAGGCATCTTTTGCGCTGTTCCATCTACGACCAGCACCGGCACAATCTTTGCTTGAAGAACGGGGCTTTGCGACTCCTGGCTCTGCCTTGTCAGTTTGTACTTAGAATGTCTCTGCGATCAAAAGAACACACCAGTAACATAAAGTTCCCTTTGAACATGTCGAGACGTTGTCTCCTTCAACTTCGGCGCAACCAGACCAAGCAGCGTGACGGGATGCACAAGGGAGGAGCGAGGGGGTTTGAGAACGTGCTGTAGAATGGCTGTTGGGGCTAGATCATCCCGTGCAGCACAGCAGTCAGCATTGACAGCGTGTGTGATGACGATAGGTCATTAGTCACCAAGTTCAGTATGTACATTATTGTAAACGCACCAGTTGTCCCTGCCATGCCAGTTCATGATCACCCATGCAGCAGGTAGAGCGGGTTCGAACTACAATTTGGAACAGGAACAAGTGCGCGAACCAAAAGGAGTGACATTCCGGCGCTGACAATTGGCATCCCCAGGGGTTGATGACGCGGAAATGTATGTGATAGGCTCGCAGCGTGTCGTCAGTCTCTGGAATCAACTGTAGGGGAGCTCAGTGAGACGTCATCCCATAAGCAGGCAATGGAAGGGTGGAATGTTCCGCGGGCCACAGGATTAAACACTCACAATAATATAAAGGAAATGAGCCTGTCGAGCGTTCCGTGACCACAGCAAGGACGCCCATCAGATCCTACAATTTCCATCAGACGGACCAAGGGGGTGCAGCACTTGAACGCTCCTCGCTTATTATGTAGCACCGCCTGGGTTAGCACAGGAACGACCGCCAAGAACGATCCCGGAATTTCCCTTTCCTGCTACACGTCCTCCAATCGCAGAGAAGTCAGTTGCTGGCACAAAGGCGTCATGCAAGACGAAGAAGCGCCCATAGCGCCCAGTTACTCCCACGAATTTCCAGGGTCCAGGGAATGCAGGCTGCGCAGGCACGGTTAGACCGCAAGTTGGGGGCAATAAGAAATCTAGGCAGTGGTAACGGTAAAACGTCACCCATCCACGATGCCAGTCCTCGATAACCCCCTCGAGGATACCAGCTTCAACCTCGACCCATCCGGAGTGGCTGGCTTCTTTGGTGGTGAAGAGGCAATCTCAGCCATGGCCACCGTTCACCTATTCAAGGGCAGAAAGTGGCTAGGGTGGTACAACTCACCGGGAAGCTATACCGTCGCAAAGGCGTACGGCAGACTCGCAGCTTCACGTTTCTGGGATGGGTTATTCCCGGGTCCGAACGAGACTCCAGCAATGTCGTTTGGGCTCGATGGGAGGCCAGGACCAAAGTATGTCGCATCCCTCTCTGGGACAGAGATGCAGACCGGACACCTGGGATACCTCACGATGGAAAAAAGCAAGGTGGAAAAGGGGTTGATTTTGATTAAAGGAAGAAAAACCGCTCCATGCAATGTCGCCCTCTTGGAACTAAAGGATGTCAAGTACGATGAAAAGGTTCCCCAACGGGACTTCGGCAATGCGCTTGTCGCGTTCCTCCCCATCCTAACCAGCTTCGCAGGATGCATCATGTGTGCCATGGTTGGAGACTGGATCTCTTTCTCAATGATCCTACTCGGTATCGTCTCCAGTGGGGTGGCCTGTCTAGTGATTGGCTCTGGGGAACTCTGCCTCGATACCGTCACGAAGCCAGCGCCGGGTGCACCAGCGGGCGACGGGATGCTTATAGGGGATGAGACAGTGATCGTGGTGAAAGGAGCTGAAAAGGATGTCAATGCGATCACGAAAGGGAAATTTCTGTTGAAGATAGGCGGAGCACCCACATACAATGGCGTTGGCATGTGTTCTCTACTCCTCCTCGTTCAGTTCTTGCTCCAGCTACTCCTCATCCCCCAAGGATCGCTCTTCGGCCAATCCTTGTTCCTTGGTTCGCTTGGAGTGTCCTGGGGCTACAACTCGTATCTCTCTTCGCTTGAGAAGGAGAAGATCCAAGCGAAAGTCCTCTTCAAAAAGCTAGGCAAACCGACGATGCGTAAATTCCGTCTTGGGACGAGGACGACGATGGCAGTCTTCGCCTGTCTCCTCGTTTGCGATGGGATGGAAAGTCCGTATGGCGGCATAAATCCCGGAAGAATCCTTCGGGGTTTCATCCCGAACGACACGCAGGTGTGGCAGCGGTGGAGAAACAAGGTGACTCTACAGATGAAGGAGGAGAAGTCGTCTTCTAAACCGTTGACGCACCTGGAGCTCGATCCGGATGACCGCTCATCTCTCGGAGAGAGCGATATCAACCTCCTCACCACCCTGCTTAACGATGCAAAGTCCGCATTCGCGGGCTATTGCGAGAACTTTGGATCGTCCTAGTAAAAAGAATGCCAAATCGCCCATGGCTCGGTGTTCACATAGTGATGCCATACCATGATCTGATTCTTTCAAGACTTTCATGCCATTGTTGTTGTTTCCCTGCTCTGAAATCCCGGGGACTCACCCCTTCCATGGACGTGTAATAATAGCACCACCTACGGAGTGTTTGTTTGCTGATGCAGTGGATCTGTAGTATATCTAGTTGATGAACATAGTAAAACACGCTACTATAGCCCCTAAAGCCGTTATGCAGTGAAATGCCATCTCCTGAACTCTACGGAAGAGTCACTTCAACGATTGGTATCTTGAATTCCTCTGGTGAAGATCATGCACACCCGTCCCGGGTCCCTTGCAGCATTCCTATTGCGGCGAGGTCTGAAACATGTGGTGACTCCGGGTCGTTGACCCGTGGCCAATAGCCATCACTGTGGCCATTTATGGCCGCAACTCCAACTTGGCTGTCAAGTGTTGAACAGGACGTCTCAGAAGCATGAATCCCAGATTATATGATTGTTGAACACAATGCCATACATGGGTAGTAATCGTAAGTTAAATAGTAGATTGCGCTCACTCAGCATTAGCCGAGGGTGCATGCCACATAGACTGCATCATGGTTTGGTTTAGGGGAAATCTACTAGGTCTTGCTCATACGCTCCGCTTTCACTGCGACGATCGGCACTTGTCATATCACTTACAACTCATCATGAACGTAAACGTAATTATATATCGAGAGCGCCGCGTAGAGAAAAATCACTCCCCCGGCCACGAACCAATTCTCGTGGAAGTCATCTCATCCGATAGCACGGCCCGCCGTATGGACACCCGGTTGAATAAGTCGTGCAGCAACTCCGCTTCGTCGATCGTCTTCTTTGGCTCCTTATTCCGCATGATGCTCAATAATGTGTTGCTGGAGATAATGTACACACGCTGGTTCGGGAGATTGGCATTTTCCAGGTACATTTGGACGCTCTTCCTCGTCTGCTCGATGAATTGCTTGCGCGCTGCATCGTACTGCTTGTTCCGATGCTCGATGTCTACGTTATCATCACTGTCGTACCCTGTGTCCAACATGATGTTCCGGATCCACTGATCGGCTTTGGAACGGACGATGTATGTGGGGATGTTGAAGCGTCTCGCGTTATCGAGGATGGCGATATCCGTCACGGTGAAGCGATTGTCAAAGAGGATGACGATGGAGTCAAAGACATAGAGCCCTTGGTCGTTGAAATACTGCCAGTCATGACGTTTCACCGCACCCGCACCAGGGATTTCGTACCAGACGAACGGGTTCCCTGGATCTGCGTCTGAGTATCTGGTCACCTGGAGCGTTCTTTCAATCCCCCCCACAGTTGCAGCACCCGCGTCTCGGCTGCGCAAGCCACGGAACGCGTTAATGAGGGAGGACTTGCCGCTGCCAGACATGCCGGCGACAGCGAAATGGACACAGTCTTCATTGTACTGAATCCGCCGTTTTGCGGCCGCGAACTCTTCGGGGGACGGGGTTACGACTGGCTGGGTGACCTCCTCCAAACGCCCCTCGACCTCCTCATTTGGCTCCCAAGCGTCGCAGGCCTTGCGACGCTGTTCATCCGCAGCCTCTTGCGCCCCCTCCACATCCTCGAGCGTCTTCTGAGCTCGTCCGTGTTCCCCTCGAGCCTCCCGAGGACCCCCTACAATCTTCAACCAGGCAGCGTTAGTAGCTGCACCAGCGAGCCCCTGAGCCTCATTGGCAGCCTCCTCCCGGAATGCTTCTGTTTGGGGGTTGGGAACCGTGAGCTCTTCCTCGCTCTTCCAATTATAGTGATGATAAAGCGCAAGGATCTGACCCATATCTTGGTGGAGATGCGGACTTGGAATTCTGTGTAGGAAGGTGCGGGTAGGGATGTTATCGGGTCGATGATAGATGCCGGGGTGTTTGGGGGTACAAAGGATGTTTTATATTGCGCCATAACAACGGGGCGTTCGGCGTAAATACCCTGGGCCCTTTACCTCCACGAGGTTGTTCGTGGCTCGATACATGCTTTTTTGTCGTTTTGTGAAAGTGGGGCTTTTTGAACAGAAGGCGTGGTAACCTGTCATGGACTGGCCATGATGCATGATGGGTGTCAATAACAGAGTAAGTAGTATATAAGTCTCGGCGTCGGGTCGAGTGCTTTTGTTTCTCAGGCTTGGCCCAAGTGGGCGATATCTATCTTTCCTTTTTCGGACGTACGCTGAGAGCTGGCTTGATATCATCCTTGACCTATGGACGTATCCAACTTCCTTGCGTCCCACGCAGCAAAATCGTAAGCCCAATCTATTCTCCCAAACCAACTCACTCAACCCCATCCCAGCCAATCCATCACCGTCGAAAAAGACACACCCCTCGACGTCGACCCCGGCTTCCTCACCGTCACGGACCAAAACCCGATCGACCGAGAAAGCTACACGTACGCACCGTTCACGTTCCCTTTTTTTTTATTATCCCTCGCTCACCTCGTTTCTCTGTCATGCAGCGCAAACCTCGAAGAATATCTCCGATCGACCGCGCGCGACGGCATCCAAGCCCTCATCGCCGCCCTCTACGCCCTCCCCACCCTTCCATCCCCCGACGGACCACTCGCCCAACTCCCCCCGCCCACGACACCCCTCCCCCGCGCCAAACCCCTTCCAAAAGCCAAACCACCCACGAAATGGGAACGGTTCGCCGCATCCAAAGGCATCCAGAAAAAACGCCGCGACAAGAAGATCTGGGACGAAGAAAAACAGGATTGGGTGCACCGGTGGGGACGGGATGGGAAGAACAAGGAAAAGGAGGCGCAGTGGATACACGAGGTCAAGGCGGACGCGCGTGTGTATCCTCTTTTCTTTTGTTCGACGGGCGTGACGGACTGAGACGTTGCCAGCGGTCGACTTTGATCCCGTCCAAGACGCCAGGAACGCGCGCAAAGCACGAGTAGCCAAAAATGAGCGCCAAAAACTCCAAAACGAAGCCCGCGCGCAAGCCGCACGCGAGACCCGCGAACAGCGCCAAGTCGACATTGACCGCACGTTGGCGTCGACGCGGGTCAGTACGGCCAGTATGGGCAAGTTTGACAAGCGGCTCGAGGGCGATAAAAAGATGCGCGGTGTCAAGCGAAAGGTGAGTCCGGGTTCGTTCGTTTGCATGGTGATCCGTATTATTCAAACTATCTTAGTTTGACCCCGCCGAAGCATCCGTGGAGCAAGAGAAACAGACCTCTCTTGCTCTCCTATCAAAATTGGAAGGTGAAACTAAACGGGCTCGAAAAGAAAAAGGTGGTGATGATGTACTCAACGTTCGGAAAGCGATAAGGGTAGTCAGCAAAGGCAAGGGTGGCGTTGCGTTGGGCCGAGAAACAGCTGGCAAGCACAAAAGTAAACGAGGAGGCAAACGATAAGTTGACCCAACATTGAGAAAATGTCCGATTATATTGGAGTTCATACCAGTGTTAGAGTACATGCAAGGGATACATACGAAAAGCATGGTACGAATCCCAGGATGACACCACCCCTCCAATCTACTTCTCTGCTGGCAGGTTGTCCATGTTGGCCTTGCCATCCTTGATCCACTCCTCCTTGACCAACTTCTCCCGCTCGAGATAGTACAACCTGTACACGAGCTTTATCGTCCCCTCACTGACTCCCGCCACCGCACTGATATCCCGTGCGGGCTTCGACTTCCCCAACAACAAACACGTAAAGTATATCGCACCACCAGCGATAGACACAGGACTCCTCCCATCCGCGATCCCATGCTGGCGCGCGGCAACGATGATATCTGAACAAATCGACTGCATGCTAACCGGCAAATCGAGATGATTGCAATACCGCACGAGCAGCGTCTCCGGTCCAGTCGACGGGTTATTCGCATTGTTGCTCTGTGCGGTGGCACCAGGCGAGAGATTGAACGCCTGTTCGAGGGCCTTGTAGCACTGCCCGAGCGTCTTCTTCGACACGTGCGTCAGGTTACAGATTTCTCTAAATGTCCGAGGAACGTGTGCCTGGCGACACGCGATAAAGATGCACGCTGCGATGACAGCCTCGAGGGGCTTTCCACGGAGAAGCTTTTCTTCGTCCGATCGCTTGTATAGCTGCTTGGCGATGTCGCTAATGGTTTTGGGTAACGAGAACTGATCGCACCAGCTTCCGATATCGCGGAACGCAGTGAGGAGGTTGCGTTCGGAGCGGGAGCTTTGTGAGCGAGAGGCTGCACGTTGCAGCTCACGTGCGATACCCGACCCACCGTCCCGGAAACTAATGACGGTATCAAGCTGTTCCATGCCCTCCAGTAGAGGGTCCGACGCAGCACCAACACGAGAAGGGTCATCGCCTTCATCGTTGGCAAACGTCTATATAGAACAAAGTAAAACGTCGTATGCAGCGCCGTAAAAAAACGAACGAAAAGGTTGGGAAATTAACTTACCCTCCACTCGCTCCTCGTGTCCACAATACGGTCACCTAGAACGAGACCGCAGCTCCCACACACAAGGTCCCCACTTCCAAACTCCTCGACGATGTTGGGATTGGGGTCTCTGCATTCCGGACAGATAAGGCGCACGGCCAAATCTGGGCCGTATGTAGGTTGATGGACTTTCTGCGCAGTCGCAGCGAGAGGGAACGGTTGTGAGAATGCCATTTTGGGCAAAGATGCAGAAGACAGTTGTGTGAGGGGCTTCGGGGAGCGAGCGTAGGACAATGAAGCGGATTTGACCGCTCAAACTTTAATGAATGTGAGTCCTGACTCGACTAGCTGTCAGAAATATGACAGCGGGTTTGTTTGTAAGAATGTGATTGCAGGGGTTATGCTCAACGAAGGGGACTACCACGGCGTGGTGGTGGTTGGTGTCAGAAAAAGTCTTGCCATTCGTGCTGTGGTCCGTGCCATCAAATGGCCATGCTTACAAAGCAATGCATTAGATATCACAGCCACACCACTAGGGGCTCATTATGTAATTCCCTTTGTCACCATGTCTTCATTACGTAACGCACCATGATGCTCGGCCGAAGGAAATAGTAAAACACTATGTAGTAGTTTATTCACAAAACAGACAGTAGCTACGCAAAAGACAAGAATCATGACAGGTGTGTTTAGAAACCAGTAGCAAGACAAGGTGGAACAAGCACAGAGAACAAATGCATGGGGTGACTACAAGGAATATGTATGCATGGATGGTGAGCGTGGATGCAGGTCTGTACGAACGAATCGTCACTTTAGCGGGCCATCATAAGCACGATGTGGGAAGCAGTGAATAGTGTTTTGTGTATTCCAAGACTAAATGAACCAAAAAAGGAAAAGAAAAGAATGAATCAACGAGCGAGCCGGGATGCGAAAAAGTTCACTCAGTAATAAACCGCCCCAGACGCATGCGGATCAGCCTGATACATCTCATACCCTGGCACATGGGGTGTGTCATAGTATTGAGAGTATCCGTACTGATCCGGGTAGTAGTAAGCATGCTGATACGTCGTGTAATTGTACATGGCCGGATCCATGTGTTGCTCAGAGGTGGCACCGACGTCACCTTGTACTTCCAAGGTGTTATGCAACGGGTAGTGTTCTGTCTGAGGCGCAGACAATTGCGCTTCGTTAACAGGGCTCGAGGATCGTGGGGGCTCGAACGCGGCGGCGCTTGTCCTAAGGTTAGACGGCCGTCGCTGCGACTTCGTCGTCTTCAGCTCGAGCTGGGACGGAGCCCGGATTTCAACACGAGAACCCTGTCGAGGGAATGCGAATATCGGGCTACCAGTCGCCGGATCAATGAATCCATTGAGAGGAGGGGTATGAGGCGCCGACAGGAAGTCTGGAGAGCCGGTGGAATGATGATGCATGTGTCCAGGCACGTACGATACACCTGGCGGCGTCATCATACCGTGGGCTAACGGACGTGGCGTATAGATAGGAGCAGGAAGGTACACAGGGCGCCCGGTCGCCACTTCATATGCCATGCCATGTTGACTGATTGCAATGCCAGGTGGTAGAGGTGAGCCATAACCGTACGGCGAGCTGTAAGGAGGCGAGGATTGCGGAGGGGTAAAAACGGTCTGTAGTGGTGGGGGGACAGGTGGAAGGCGCCGGCCTCCAGGAACCTCCTGTGATTCCGACGCGTGCGGAGTATCCGCTTTCAAAAGCGTAGGGGCCGCGGTGTCTTGGTGCCCGTAGAGTACGCTGTCAACAAGACCCGAGGCAGATTGGGTAGGTTGGTCCTGCACTGGTAATGGGGCAGGACTGGGCGAGGTAACTGGAGGCTCTACTGACTTCGTAGAAGGCCCGGCGGTAAATGCAGCATCGGGGGTTTCAACAACTACCGAAGTAGACGGGAGTTTGATGTCGACTATCGGTGCGCGGGGAGGAACAAGCTCGGGTCTCACAATGAAGACATCCTCGAGATGAGGTTCCTTGGCAAGAGCCACGGATAGCGGGCCCGAGTGTACTACTTTCTCTTTGGAAGTCCGCTTTGGCAAGCGCACGACGAAATTCTTCTCGCCATCCTCTGAACCCTGCGGCTCTGAGGAAGGAAGTGGTTTATGGCGCTCAGCAGCCTGCGCTAACCCACGAACAACTTGCGCTTCTGCATTCGGGAACTTGACCCGATAGTTTGGGCTGCTGCCAGGGCGGGGTTTGGGCCCACTGTCGTGGAAAAGCGACGTTTCGAGGTGCTTTGTCCAGGGGTATTCAGGCTTCATAGCATACCAAATCTTTCCTGGGACAGAGGCGGTAGCAGCAGTGGCAGTTGATCTCGAAAGTTGGGGAGCAACACCGCCACCCCGGGCGAATCCACCTCGTCCACGTCCTGCAAGAAAACCACCTCTCCCACGCAAAGGCGCGAAGCCTCGCGTGGGTCTTGCTGTTGGCTGTTGCTGTGCTATCTCACACCGTTTTTCATCTCGCTTCTTCATTTCCTCAAATCCATCGTGCGTCCAGGGCTGATCAACGCGGGGTAGCTCAACAGGCGGCTTCTCTTGCGTAGCCAGGCCATCTTCAGATTGAGTGCCACGTAGCACCGGAGCTGGGCCAGCAAAGCTCGCACCTCTGCCTCTCCCACGGAAGAATCCTCTGTCAAATGAACCCCTCCCACGGCCTCGACCCTGCCATCGACCCCTCCACCATCCACTCAAACTCCTCAAATCCTTGTCCAGTAAGCGGTCGTCGTGACCCCAAAATTCACCGACGGTGGGAACATACGAAGGATCGGTCTCCAGCCGTTGCTGATATGCCTGACGAGCGGACTGGCCAGAAGGGCGTCTGAAACCAGTTCGAGACGATTGTCTCGACGTAGAGGCAACTGGCTGGTCAGAAGTATGCTCGGGATGGGAATCTCCCGGTTGCTCAGACGCGGGCACAGAGTGCACAGCAGGACTATCAACCGTAGGCGCCGAGGCGGCGCGTTTGACTGGTGGGCGCTTCGACGGCTTTGGTTTTCGTTGGGGAATAGGTTTAGACCGCTGGTCTATCGGTGGACCAGTAAAATCTGCAAATTCAATGACGGGAAGCTCAGCGGAGCCATGGGCATTCTCTTCAGCGACCATCTCGGACCAATCCCCAGCGTCGCCGAAAAAGGGAGCGCGCGGACTGTCAGCGCCTTGGGTCGGCTTGGACGCAGGTCCGTTGAGTGATGGGACATCAGCAGAGCTCTGAGTCGTATTTGGGGTGAGTATGCGTGAGTGAGTAGCCGACAGGATGTCCTCGGAGACGGGTTCGGTGTCGGAATCGGTAGACGAGTCGATGGAGGAATGGTCATCGTCATCAGACTCAGAGTCTGTCCCGACCTCACGCTCAAGTTCTTCGTCGCTACCGAAATCATTCCTGCCCCTGCCCCTACGCCTGACGGTGCGGGTTTTCCTGGGTGGCGGCAGAGGGGGTGATGTCGTTTGCGCACGGTGTGAACCCGTGCGAGAGGTGGAATGATAAGGAGTAGCGGCGGGCATGATAAGACCTAGAAACAAGGAGCGAGTATGGGTGACACTGAGGAGAAAGGCACAATGGAAAAGCATTACCTGTGAATTAGGGTAATATGAGCAGTCACGACTCGAATCTGGGTCAGATCAAGCTGTGAAAAACGGTGAAAAATCGTGAAAAATGCGGGTGATTATGGAAGTGTGATCTCGGCTAAGGATGCGGGATGGTTGGCAAGAAAAAGAGTTTTGGCGGTGTTGTGGCACACGAGACGGTCGGTCAGCGAGGCAGCGTGGAGGAGAGTGACAAAGGACTGCGGACTTTGCCGCTCGGCTAGCTCGCGGCACCGGTCGTGGCACTGCCACCGACTTTGACTCGAGATGGAACCAGACAACCACTACCAAGCGCACACTGCAACAGGCAGGACGTACCACTACGTAGATCAGCGACCGCGATACAACGAGCATGCTACCTTGCTTTGTCTCCATGGATTCCCCGACCTGTGGTATGGTTGGAGACATCAGATACGTCCCTGGGTCGCAGCAGGATACCGAGTCATAGTGCCAGACATGTTGGGGTACGGAAAAACAGACATGCCCTTGGAGGCGTCCGCCTACTCCACGAAGCGACTTTGCGACGACCTCGCTGCGCTCCTCGATCACCTGGGAGTCCAAAAGGCCGTCAGTCAGTCGTCTTACCTCCTCATCGAATGTCCTCAGCAGTGTTCAGGTTATCATTGGTCATGATTGGGGCTCGTTCACGGCTGGCAGATTCGCATTGTGGTATCCTGAGAGATTGCTCGCACTCGTTATGTACGCCTTCTCCATCGACGTGAACTATAGTTGAACCCGTCAACATAGGTTGTCTGCACCATACACCCCGCCGTTGACGCGCCATATGCCGGTGCATGAAATAGCTCAGCGTTATCCGTCATTTAGCTATCAAGTTTACTTTGCTTCCGAGCAATCTACCGCCGAGATCGAGGCTCGTGTATGAACCGGCCCTTTTGAACTGTTGCATGCCCTCACACGTCTTCAAGCTGCCTTCATTCTTCCGTCTATTATTTAGTACACCAAGTCAGACAAAACTCTTGTTGTCCGGGATAGGCGAACTTCAAAAGCACCTACTCAGTGGAACGGAGCCCGACGGATGTATTTTGAACGAAAAGGTGACTTTGTTCTTGTTCCAGATCGTCCCATTGTAACTTCACGATCTTAGGAACTGGAGTATTATATCTCAAACTTTCAAAGAGGAATGACCGGCCCGCTATCTTACTACCGTACGACCAAGTCTCGTTTCGACGAAGAAAAAGGTGGAATGACACAATTTACTCCGCGCGATTGGCCTAACTCATCCTCCCAGATGCAACCCTACCTTCGAAACTTCGCTCTGATCTTCCCGTCCTTTTTGTATACGGGACTGAGGACGTAACCTGCCCGCCAGTAGCCGTTCGAAACTCGGCGAAATTCATAGATCAACTGAAAGTCGTGCCAATATCCGGCGTTGGTCATTGGGTCATGGTAGAAGCATCGCAGACAGTGACTGAAGCGATCCTGCATTGGCTCGGGTCTGCTCTAGCCCCTAGAGTTCCTGCGCATCTATGAATGTCATTTTGAATATCACGTGTACGCTCAAGCAGGTATGTATAACTTGTGTAACTGTGCAGTACATGGCGAAAGGTGTGTTCGAAATTGGGCACGGCCTTCCTCGACGACGGTGTGGTTCCAGACGGGCTTCCGCGTATACCTTTCCACTTCTCCCGATGCTAGAATGTTCTATCGGATCTGCACTCGCGTTATCAGGAAGGTGGGGATTGATGACCGCATATCTGAGACATCTCCGCCCTTCTTCACAAATATAGAACGCCTCGAGGCAGTCTGCTACGTCTTCCGTTCCCTGACTGTGTTCCCATTAAAACCCCACTTTGACAATCACAATCACAAACGCCGAACAAACACATCCTTGATTTGTCTCTATCAGTAATTTATCCAATGTAGTTGCTGGGTCAAAATTTATCTGGGCTTATCCCCCCAAGCAAATCCGCTTTGACTCAGCGAGGTGTCATCGATTTATGCGCTCTCGGCGAGCACTCCCACGTCTCCAAGCCCCCAAAGCGAGACACAGGCAAACTTGGCACGAGGTAATACCCTCCTTTCGAAGCAGTGACTAATGTCTAATTCCGATCACACCCCTTCTCGCATGAACGCCTACACTTACATAGAGCCGCGAGGACTCCACCGGGTCCAGGGTATCTGCTGCTAGCGCTCATCCTCGAATTCACATCACGCCTCGCTACGACCAGGCCTGGACACGGGAAATGTTAAATACCCCTGCAGCACCCTCTCGACGGCTCCAACTCCAATACCACCCATCGCAAACAGTTCCCCATCCTCACTCATCTTTACACGACTCTTGCTCTATTCGACGACCACGCTATGGGAGGGTTCTTTTCAAGGCTCTTTGGCGGCGCTCCTGAGGCGGAAAATCCAACCTTCCATGAAATCGAAGCACGTCAGGCGGCCGAACGGGCACGCGGAGAAGCTGAAACGGCCGCCAAAGCTGCTAAAGACCTCGCCGATCAAATCAAGGAGGGACGCCGAGAAGGAGCGCGTGCGGGCTCAAGCGAGTCAGGCAAAAGCTGACAAGGCAGCTGCGGATGCTGTGGTTGAGAAGGAGCGGATGAAGACGCAGATGGAAGAGGCTGCAAAGGCGGCGAAGCGCGCCGAGGAGCTCGCACAGGAGGCCTCCAAAGTTGCCAAGGAGGAAGCTGCGAAACTCGCGCGAGAGGCTCAGGAGGAACGCGAACGCTCCCAGAAGATCCTCGCGGATGCGGAGAGGGCAATGGCAGCTGCGAAGGAAGAGGCGGAGAGATCGCAGAGGATTGCAGATGAACAGCGTCGCGAGGCCGAGGCTGGGAAGGCTCTGGCTGAAGAGATGGCCTGTACCGCTGCAGAGGAGACCCGGAAGGCTACAGGAGGCAAAGGAGGAGGCCGAAAGAAGATTGAAGGAGGGAATCCAGCCAGTCGTAACTCCAACCCCCGAAGAGCTCGCGGCGGCCAAACGGCGCATTCAGTACAGGGAAGATCGATTCCACTTCGCCGTCGCCGGCATCTCTGGGAGTGGCAAGTCTTCCCTCGTTAACGCGTTCCGTGGTCTTCGCAGCCGAGATGCGGGTTCTGCAGCTGTAGGAGTCACAGAGACGACACTCCACATGACCAGGTATCCAGACGCCAATCCAGAGAACCCCTACGTCTGGTACGACATTCCTGGCGCGGGTACCCTCAAATGTAGGGACTGGCAGTATTTCAACGACCAAGGTCTTTACGTTTTTGACTGCATCATCGTGCTTGTTCGACAATCGGTTCACCATGACGGACATCGCCATCCTCGTCAACGCAAGACGATTCAACATTCCCACTTACATTGTCCGTTCGAAGGCCGATCAGCATATCCGAAACGTCATGATGGATATGGGGTACGACAGCGAGGGAGATGATGAAGAGGACATCGAGCGTCGTAACAGGTTGTACAAGGCAGCACGCAAGCAATTCGTGGAGCACACGAGGAAAAGCGTCCAAGCTAACTTGGAAGACGCAAACCTCCCGGACCAGCGCGTGTACATCGTCTCCAACAGCACGCTGTTGACCATCGTGCTGAACAAGACGCCGAAGAAGACGATCGATGAGGTGGACCTGCTAAACGACCTTCTCAACGAGGCCTACACAAGGAGGGCTCGTCGCGAGGCCGCATGAGATCACGATCTGAGTCGAAGGGGTGACATTTCGTTATGGTGCTTGCACTCGATATGTAGTAATATTCTAGCCGTTTTTGAGATGTGAGTTGTAGCAATCGGAATGGTTCTGGCACGATATCAGATCGCGAATAACTCGAGGCAAATTTTCTGTGGGCTTGCTCCAGACTCCAGTGCCTAGGACTCCTACGGATAGGCTGTCACCGACAGATCAATGGTACTTAGCTCCCTATACCCACTAAGTTGACCTCCCATTTGGTCGGTGGGTCGATAAATATCAACGCGGAGGCCCTTTTTCTTGGAACTCTCGCTTGGACTTGCGACTTGAGTGCTTGTGACGAGCGGCGAGGACAGTGCCATTTTCGGTAGGTCGGGTGCCGGCACTTCGGACCGTTCCGTCCGTTCACGTCCAATTCTGGTGAGCGCGGATCGTCGTCCTCGAGGTAATCGCGCCTTCGTTGGGTCACCATATCGCCGTACGCGTGGCCCGTTGAATGTCATACCGCTCCATCAGTCATAATCACAAACGCGGAACAAACAATGCCCTGATGCATTCCCATCAAGAATTCTTGTGTGCCTTTGGCTCCTATGGATGTTTATAGATCCGAGTCCGCACTGCCGTTATATCAAGTGGGCGCTGGCTATGAGACCCCAGAGTTAAGGACGAGGTACATTCTTTTTGTCGAGAAGATACGACGTGCAGTTCAGATCAAAGTTTGTGGATTCAGCCCGAAGGACTTCAATGGGTCCAGGGTACGGTGTAATTTGCTAATGCCCAGGCGCGTTGCACCCTGCCACGGAGTGAAACGGACGTTATATACCGTTGCCCCGTCCCCATCCCCACTCTCCACCTCATCGCCATCGACACCACATCATAACATAGATAAATTTTCTACCCATCCTTCTCCTCTTCAAGCCATTCGTGACAGAGGATTTTGAACCATGGGCGCCGTTTTAGCCCCTATGATTGTGCCGATGGTCGGCTTGGCTGCACATGCATTGTCTCGTATTTTCCATCGTCCAGACAGAGAAAATCCAACCCTCGCCGACATCAATGCTCGCCACCAGGCTGAACAAGCCCAGAAACAAGCCGAGCAGACTGCCAGAGAGGCCCAAGAACTTGCACAGCAGATCAAACGGCAAGCTGATCATGACCGTGAGCAAGCCCGCGCACGCCAGGAAGAAGCCGACAGGGCTGCCTCACAGGCTGCGGAGGAGGCCGAGCGGATGAAGGCGCGGATGGAAGAGGCTGCAAATGCCGCAAGGCGTGCCGAGGAGCTCGCCGAAGAGGCCCGCAAAGCTGCCCAGGAGGAAGCTGCGAAGCTTGCGCGAGAGGCTCAAGAAGAACGCGAACGCTCCCAGAAGATACGCGAGGATGCGGAGAGGGCAATGGCAGCTGCGAGGGAAGAGGCAGAGAGGGCGCAAAGGGCTGCGGATGAACAACGCTGCGAGGCCGAGGCCGGCAAGGCTCTGGCTGAAGAGATGGCCCGCACCGCTGCAGAGGAGACCCGGAAGGCCACGGAGGCAAAGGAGAAGGCCGAAAGGCGATTGAAGGAGGGAATCCAGCCAGTCGTAACTCCAACCCCCGAAGAGCTCACGGCGGCCAAACGGCGTATCCAGTATAAGGAAGATTGCTATCACTTTGCCATCGCTGGCACCTCTGGGAGTGGCAAGTCTTCCCTCGTCAACGCGTTCCGTGGTCTTCGCAGCCGAGACGCGGGTTCTGCAGCTGTAGGAGTCACAGAGACGACGCTCCACATGACCAGATACCCAGATGTTCATCCAGAGAACCCATTCGTCTGGTACGACATTCCTGGCGCGGGTACCCTCAAATGTCGGGACTGGCAGTACTTCAACGACCAAGGTCTCTACGTCTTTGACTGCATCATCGTGCTGTTCGACAATCGGTTCACCATGACGGACATAGCCATCCTCGTCAATGCAAGAAGATTCAGCATTCCTACGTACATTGTCCGTTCGAAGGCCGATCAGCATATCCGGAACGTCATGGTGGATATGGGGTACGACAGTGAGGGAGATGACGAAGAAGACATCGAGCACCATAACAGGTTGTACAAGGCCGCGCGCAAGCAATTCATCGAGAAGACGAGGAAAAGTGTTCGGGATAACCTGGAAGATGCCAACCTCCCGGACCAGCGCGTGTACATCGTCTCCAACACCACAATGTTGAGCATCGTGCTAAACAAGACACCGAAGAAGACGATTGATGAAGTGGACCTGCTCAGCGACCTACTCAACCAAGTGTACTCAAGGCGGGTTAGCCGGTCGGATGAAATACTTTCCATGAGAGAGAGTTGATTCCGCGCCGAGAACATAATTTCTCGTTACCGCGTTTGAACATGACGATACTGTACTTGTATTCGATCTGTGTGGGGTTGTAAATTATGTGCGTGGAGGTGGATCACGATGCTGTTGCACGGCGAAAACCAAATTCCAATAGATGTGGAATTTTGTATGGAGACTCTCGTACGCGAAGCACAGACCTTTCTTGTCACCATTGTATCCGCTGTCGGTGCTCGCCTTCGTCTTCACCTTCATTCGTCTCCAGCGAGTATTCTTGGGTTACTTCAAGGTGCGCCCTGCCAGTAACCTCAGTGGTGTGTCCGGGTCCGAGCGGTTCGAATCCCATCTGCTGCCAACTCGTCGCTTTGTCGCTTGCGAGACGGATGTGGGCCAACGAGTCTGGCACTGTTGGCCACGAGCACGTACGAACTCAAGTTGCTTGCACCGTGACTGCCGTCAACTTGAACCTGAGTGGGACAAGCGGGGACTAGCGCTCAGATCATCATTTTTGGCAGGTGCTCTTCGGACCGTTCCGTCCATGCCCCGGTCTCAGGCTGAGACTGCCAACGTCGTGACTCCCGGCAAAGGTTTTATTCAAAAGTCTGTCAACTACTGCGTGATGTTGGAGGCATCGCACTGGTTACTATGGAGCTCTTGTGGCGACCAAGGTCTTTTTCTAGACTGTACAACACGCGGTTAGGGAGAGCCTATCTGGATAAACGACTGGTAAGCATGCAAACACTCGGACTGGGGGGTGTCCTATTGTGCTTATTCCCTACATATCTCCAATTTCGGTGAGTGGATCGCTTGGTCGTCCTCGAGGCAACCACGCTTTCGTTGGGTCACATCACAGCGCCGTGAATATGCCACTCTATCAGTCACAATCAATCGCAATCGCGGAACAAACAACACCCTGATTCATGCCCATCAAGAATTCTCCACAGCAATGATCAATCATTTCGTAATCCTTTGACTTGTATGAATGTCTGTAGGTCCATGTCCGCACTGCCATTATCTAGGTCTGGCGCTACCTGCATGACTACGTCCTTCGAGTTATCCATAATTCCGAGCTAACAAGGACGAGGTATACCCCTTTCAACTGTCAAGAAGATACGATATACAGTTCGGATCGAAGTTCGTGGATTGAACCCGTCCAGGGTGTCATTTGCTAACGATCAGGCATGGCACAGCACGCCATTGGATGAAATGGACGTTATATACCGTTACCCTAAGCCTCTCTACCCCCATCAGGCCCATTCCCATCCCTACTGCCACCCCATCACCGTCCTCGTCTCATCAAGGCTGGCAGCATAGATAACCTTTCTAGCCACCCACCTTCCCTCCAAGCCATTCAGAGTTGATTTTGCATCATGGGCAACGTTCTTAGCTTTGCTAGCCGTGCCTGGTCTTATTTTTTCCCTCCTCCGGGTGGAGAAAATCCCACCTTCCCTCAGATACAAGATCGCTACAAAGCCGAACAAGATAAGAAACAAGCCGAGGATGCTGCCAGAGCAGCCCGAGAACGCGCTGAACAGACCGAGAAGGAAATCGATGAGAAGTGGGAGGAAGCCTGCGCACACCGGAAAGAGGTTGACAGGGCTGCCTCAAACGCTGCGGAGGAGGCCGAACGGATAAGAGCACAGATGGAAGAGGCCCTAGATGCTGCAAGGCGTGCCGAGGAGCTCGCCGAGGAGGCTCGCAAAGCTGGAAAGGAGGAAGGTGTGAAGCTTCTGCAAGGGCACACAAATTGGGTTACATCTATTGCCTATTCACCTGATGGCAGACACATTGTCTCTGGCTCTTGGGACAATACCGTTAATGTTTGGGCTCTGGAAGAACGTGAGCACGCACATCAGATGCACGAGGCAATGGTAGCTGCGAAGGAAGAGGCGGAGAGAGTTCAAAGAGTTGCGGATGAACAGCGTCGCGAGGCCGAGACCAGCAAGGCTCTGGCTGAGGAGATGGCCCGCACCGCTGCAGAGGAGACCCGGAAGGCCGTAGAAGCAAAGGAGGAGGCCGAAAGACGCTTGAAGGAGGGAATACAGCCAGTCGTAACCCCGTCTCCCGAAGAGCTCATGGCGGCCAAACGGTGCTTCCAGTACAAGGAAGATTGTTTCCACTTTGCCGTCGCTGGCATCTCTGGGAGTGGCAAATCCTCCCTCGTTAACGCGTTCCGTGGTTTGCGCAACCGAGACGCGGGTTCTGCAGGTGTAGGGGTCACAGAGACGACATTCCACACGACCAGATACCCAGATGCCAACCCAGAGAACCCGTTCGTCTGGTACGACATTCCTGGCGCGGGTACCCTCGAATGTCGAGACTGGCAATACTTCAACGACCAAGGTCTCTACGTTTTTGACTGCATCATCGTGTTGTTCGACAATCGGTTCACCATGACGGACATCGCCATCCTCGTGAATGCAAGACGATTCAACATTCCCACATACATCGTCCGTTCGAAAGCCGATCAGCACATCCGGAATGTCATGAGGGATATGGGATACGACAGTGAGGGAGGTGATGATGATGACGTCGACCGTGACAGGTTGTACAAAGCGGCGCGCAAGCAATTCATCGAGGAGACGAGGGAAAGTGTTCGGGCTAATCCTGAATGGTGCCAGCCTCCCGGACCAGCGCGTGTACATCGTCTCCAACACCACAATATCGAGCATCGTGGTGAACAAGACGCCGAAGAAGATGATTGATGAGGTGGACCTGTTCAGGGACCTGCTCAACGAAGCGTACTCCAGGCGGGTTAGTACCCGCTCGGATGAATTGCTTCTCATGAGAAGTGATTCCGGATCGAGAACGTAATTTCTCCCTGCCGCGTTTGAACGCGACGACATTGTACTTGTGTTCGATCTGTACAGGGCGGATCACGGCGATGCTGTGGCAGCTACTAGTAGTTGTATGATAAGCAGCTAAATTGATACTCATTGTCAAAGTAATAGTGGGATGAAACCAAGGACCGACGCAAGAAGAACTGCAGCAAATTCCTCGCCTGGCGATTCGCTGTCAAATTACAAAGTTCATTTGAAGAACCGGCAACATCATAAATTTTCCTAATCACCATGGAAGTAGGCGAAAGCCCCAGAGGCTAGGGCTTTCCGGCCCGACGCAATGTGAGCGTGAGCGAGCTCTCCGAGTCAGCTGACAGTCTAAGACGACCCTCTTTTTTTTGGAAGCAGTGATGAGTACAATCCCGATGAACACCGTGACGTACGTTCTTGAACAGGTGTTGGCAGTGTTGGCTATTGCTCTCTTCACTTTCTTTGGATTATTCACTCTTCTTTCTACAGGTATTCCCTGGAAAACGAGCGTTACATGGATGTATCGGCGCTGCGACTCAAACACGGGTATAATTGAACTAGGCGATGGCATTCGGCAAGACGCTTTTCCTATGTCCTCCTTTTTACCCTTGTGCATGCCCCCTTTTCCATTCAGACTCTTTCTTTCTCTTTTGTTCTGCTCGGTTCATTTATCTTGTTTCATTTCTAACACTTCCTCGTTTCCGTAGCACTCCCCGAGTGCTCCCGATTCACCACATCATTGTATTTAATTACAGCGTTTCGTGTCTGTCCACAACGCCTTCCAATAGCTCAAGAACAAAAACCTGTATCGTAATTTACGTATCAACTATAGATATTTTTCTGCGACGTGCATGTGCGGGTGGTCTGAAGTCGTTGGGCGACAAGAAAGTGAAACAACCCATGGGGTAAACGGAGGTGTGAACCTCGTCCAAATCGGACACGGGAACGAGAAATGGTTGATCTCGAGTCTCGATACGTATGCGATGACTTGGGCTACCAATCGTAGACAGATCCCGTCTGACCCATGGACGAAAACGAGATGAATACCTGCCGATGCACTGTGTCCGGGACAGAGGTCGTCACGTACGTCCAGTCATATGGATTTCGCGGCGACAGTGATAGGGAGGGTCTGTGCTGATAGAACGTGCTCACAGACGACGGACCCATCACGGGCTACAGCCACGGTGTGTCTCACGGGCTCCTCAACCAAGCGTCCGCATGGCCGACTCATCAGCAATATGTCACTGCTACTGTGACGTCTGCAGCATCTGTACACAGACTGTACAGATGTATAACGCGTGAAGCGCCACATCCGTGGCAACCCCCGCTACGGCGACATCCCATATACGGACTCTCTGTGTAGTAAATGCAATTCTATTCGTGGAATGTGCTTCGGCGACGCTCAGAATCATATTCTCAAATGCACCTCCTTCGTATTCAATTGCGTTCAAACGATACGGGAACACTCGCAGGCTGCACAGTGAACGGTAAGTCACACCATAGCAATTGCCACACCAAGGACGTACTGTTTGGTGTGCCCCAGAATGATCGACGAGTTCGAAACCCCCCCGCAAGTCGGACAATGGACGACGTCCAAATTGAACGGCGCCAGATCTCGCACAACAACAATTCCGAGACCTGTCCGTCGGACAAAACGACACCCTCCCGCGCAACCAACACATCGTGGAGCACTTGAACGGGCAAATCAAAACTCGGACCAATGCATTGGGAGTCTATCCAACGCGAGTGTACAACACTCCCATCCACCACACGCACATCTGGACGTTTAAGAAGATTAAGGTCAATGTCTTCAATAGGCACACTAGAGAGATCACAAAGGCAACGCTTCGCGCTACACGATGCACAAACGAAGGTCTTCAGACCTGCCGAGGACGTGGCCTCTCGGAAACTCTGCACAATTTCTGTCTTTCACTGATCCAATACAACGGAAGGCCACTCCGTTTGCAAGGCATCGGCACTATATGATTCCTGCAGAAGCTTGAGACGGCCGACATAGGTCCTTAAGGTTTTTTGCAACTTGGCAAGTTTTGAAGACGGCTCAAACGTGACGTCATGGAGTCGAAGCAGACGCTTAAGAGGGAGCATCTTGATGAACGAGCCAACATCCAGAATTCGAATCTTTAATACTGCGCTGTTGCACGTCTCAGAATGTAACATATATTTCTGAACGACGGATAATCATAGCTGTTGTAGTAGCTTATATAATAGTAGCTACTAAGCAACTAAACAAGCCACACTCGGCAGAGTGAGCCGAGTCTAGGAGACACGATCGGATTGATAAGATATTCAAATCAATCCGATTACTTATATAGCTTAGTAGTAGCTTAGGGGACCAATCAATCTATTGTGATTCTGTCCCCCAACTTTGTCTGACTTCGTCCTCACCTCACTAAACTCTGCGCAAAAATAGCAGGTCCTTCACCGGGGAATGAACAGCACACGCCCCATTCGTCAAATGTAACATCAAAGTATCACGCATATCATCCCGCCCTCCTGTGGGCACCAGGCCGTGTGCAAAACCGAGCGACAGAAGAGATGACCGGTCGAGACGCTCGAAGCTGCCAAACAGAGTCTCAGCGCCAATCTCTCCACTCTTGGAAACGGAACACGACCTAAAATCCTCGAGCATGGAAATAAGCTTGGATCGCTGGATACCAGCTCCAGATGCAACAAGGCCAACTGCGCGAGCAACCATTGATAAAAGCTCAGTGGAGAGGCGAGCCTCAGGCTGCAGGACAGAGTCAACGAGGAAGCAGACGACGTCTGCCCGACTGCCATGGTCACGACGGACCTCCTTACAAGTGAGACGCTCGTTATCGTTTCCCCCGACAGCACACATACCAGTGAAGAGATGCCGCATCCAGCATAATGCCCACCTTGAGGCACCACAACCCTGTGCGAAGCACAATACACTGGAAGTATATTGATGTCGGGATCAAAAATGCTCCAAGCTACAAGAGGATGCTCCATGGACTGCAAGACCTCGATAACGAAATTACGCCGCTGAGCATCCTCGGAAGGTATGGAACCTGATGCAATGTCACGGTCGACCAGCGATGCAGTAGCAACACCCCCGTTAACGGGCAACAATGGCTGCAAAGACTTCTCACGGCTCGAGGGAATATCACCAAAGCCACCTCTCGGGACCGAAAGATCTTCGAGAACAAGACGGTGGAGAGCCATCCACTCGCGACCTACAAGAAGTTCACAGTCAATCTCTGCGACATCAACAAGAACGTCTGCTATGAAACTTTGTCGAACGAAGCGACACGCAACAAAACGATATAACGATAGATGGATTCATCGAAACAGCCACGTACTGAGCAGCCATTCAGACGCATGATGGAGAGAGGCAGAGGAAGGATAGGACAAAGCCTGACGGCTGAGACAACCCAAAAAGAGCTATCATGAAGTCACAATTTCCTAATTAATTGAATCGGTCACTTGATGAACAATTTCCTGCAAAAACAAGCAGTAACTGTCCCCCATAGAACCCACTACTACTGTAGCGGGGACAGTTCTCACAGTAGTGTGACTGTGGACAGTTATGTCACTTATGGGTACAGACCCCGCTGTCTGTACACAGTTCACTCACAGACTGTACAGTATGCTCACAGACCACACAGTAGAAAGGCACAAAAGGCATTTTCGATGTCACAGTAGAAAAAAAAGTAGTTACAGGGCGAAAAGTAAATCTAAGGTTATGCCCCTTTCTTGCACTCTGTCAAAGATCAACCCTAAGTTCAAATGGTTCTGGCCGGAACTGTCTGTATTTAATTCTAGTGCTAAACGGTTCCAGCCTTCTGGCCTTGGAACCATTTGGTAATGCTTGACTAACAAGTTGAAATGGTTCCAGTCGTTCCAGCCTTGGAACCACTCAGTTCCGGACCCCCTTCCGAAATTCCTGCACCCCTTCCAAAAGCGGAAGCACTGGAATCCTTGGAAGTACACTATCTATATGACCCTTAGATTCGCTTAACCTTTAACTTTCATTTGCTCATTTATTACTACACTTTAGGGCCTTTCTTCAGGTTCATTTCTATAACATTCCAGGTAACCTAATGCGAGTATACCTCTGCCCATAGTATATATACTTTTCTATGGTTATTGGCACCTCAGTCGTTTTTGTCCATCTAGGCAGCGGCTGAGGTGAGTTTACTTTTACTTAGTTTCATTCCTAGCTAATGTACTATAGATTTGGGCAACTCTGCCCTTCTGCTAGGTAAATAAACAAGTTGTTTTCGTCCATCTAGGCAGTGGCTGAGATCTGGGCAACTCTGCCCTTCTGCTAGATTCTGTCACACTCATTCTCCAACAAATCGTTGACCTGCACCAAACTGTTTGGATGCAGATACATAGTTATTGTATATGTGATGCTAGACATTTGACCCGAGATTTGAGTTTTTACTATATTCCCACGGTCCAAATGCTTAGCTAATTGAGGGACATATAGACCATAGTGTCTAGTATGTATCCCTATTTTTCCTTATTTGTTCATTCACAGGTTGTGGAGAAACAAAATGATTTCTTCCAACATACTTTTATTACTACCTACAACTACTTAGCAAACCATTTTCTTAATATCTCTTTTATCCTTGAGTACTTAGCCAAGTGTCAGAGAAGCAATTGGAGCATGTGACCTCAGTTGCGAATCACCTGACTCAGATCATGTGACCTTGCACAGCATGAGTCATAATGAGTCAATATGAGTCAAAGTGAGTCAGATGAGGACTAGCTAAAGCACTGCCCCTAGACTAGCAGAATGATCATGTGACCTGCACAGCATGAGTCATAATGAGTCATAATGAGTCTGCATGAGTCAGTATGAGTCATTGCCAAGCCAAAGGCTATTTTTAGCTCATTGCAAGTCATTTTCTGACAGATTGAGTCAAAGTGAGTCAGTATGAGTCAGTATGAGTCATATCTTGGCACAGCCACCTCGGAACCGAAGGTAGCACAGCCACATGTAAACTACTATATAAGGAGCGCGATTCAGCCCCATTTGGCAGGTTCCCTCTTTTAGGAAAAAGGTTCCTACTTGAGTAAATCTCAACCAACGAGTGCTCACAAGTGCACCCCTCTACAAACAAACAGTGAGGCTGTGTAGAGTAATTCCCACGCTATAAATAGAACTACTTAGACCCAAGTTATGAGTATACTGTATCCCTTAGGATAGGGACAGTTAGGACACCTTTAGGGAGAAAGCCCCAGAGCGGGCAACTAAAGGGAATAGATCCCCAGCTAGTAGGGAGACCTAATAGTTCATTAGTACCCTGGGAAAGGGTCGAGTCGAGCACATTTAAGCTGATTGCCAACTCCTTAGTACATAATAGATTCAGTTTAGGAAAAGCTGTTCTGTGTGACTAAGTGACGTGTGTGAATCAGTAAGCAAAAGTGAAGCATATTTACGCTACCTACCCAATTGAGCATTCCTAATCGACTGGAGCTAATTGGCATCTTAGGGAAGTAACCCTAGTCACTACAGAGTACCCTTCTAGCAACCCAAGAAGTTGTCTAGACCATTCCCCCAACTATCCAGTGTACAATTTGTACACCACCCCAGCTGAAATCCAGACCCTCAACAGTTTGCTGAACCCCCAATCACCCTCAACCTCATTGACAATTGACGAACAAACCACGTGCCTGATAGTCAACCCCTTTCTACGAGATTGATACTTATTTCTAGTACCAACTCGACCAGGGAAGAGTACTCTCTTCACCTCGCTAAAGGTTTACTACCCGTGGAGATAAGATTGGTTGTCTGGTAAGCGTTTTCTTAGCGTTTCTACTGATCTTATCTAGAAGAAGACAGCGTCATGTTACCAATCAGAGAGGCAGGAGCAGAAGGCAGAAGGAATAAAACCATCCATAGATTGGAGGGTTTAGAGCACGAGGGGATCATTAGCAGAGGTGGATTGAACACAATCTGAGAGGGAAGTGTCAATGATACAAATGAAGAGAGAGGGCGGGAGCAAGGTAACACCCTCATTGTCCAAGTTAGAGGATGGGAGAAGGTTGGAGTGGCAAGAGAGGGCATCAGGTCCAGCTAGGAGCTTTCCAGGGACATGAATTATTTTTAGATCAAAATCAGAGAGATCAAGGAGCCAACAAGCTTGTCATTGATTGAGGGCTTGTGGTTGTCAAAAATAGGTGAGGTTCTTATAGTCAGTAAAGACCTGAACAGGGAAGGGGAAACCATGGAGATAATATCTCTAGGATTTCAGAGCACAGATGATGGTGAGAAGTTCGCAGTCGTAGATGTCGTAGTTTCGTTCTGCTTGAGAAAAAGACTGTGATAGATAGGAGCAGGAATGCCAGTCTCCATTTGAGTTGGTTTGAAGGAGAATCGCACTGGATGCGTATTTAGAGGCATCGGTGGTGATGGCGAAAGGGGAGGAGAGATCAGGGAGATGGAGAACTGGTTTTGATAAGAAGAGAGACTTCAAGAAGTTGAACGACTCTTGACAGGTGGGGGACCAATTCCACTGGATATTCTTTTTGGTAAGATCAATAAGGGGACAAGTGATGTTTGAATAATCAGGGATGAAGCAATGATAGAAGTTGGCAAAATCAAGTAAGGAGTGTACATCCTTAACCTTTGCAGGGGTTGGCCATTTGGCAATCCCATCGAGCTTGATAGGATTCATAGCGAGTTGTCCCAGTTTGACGATCATCCTGAGATAGTTGACTTCTTCAGCCGCAAACTTGCATTTTTCTAACTTAAGATGCAAGTCCAGTTCAGTCATTCGTTGGAGAACTCATTTGGTTTGTTCCTCATGGGTGGTGGAATTGGGAGAAAATATGAGGAGGTTGTCCATGTAAATAACAAGCCATCCTTCGGCAATCATATCATGGAAGGAGTCATTCATGAATCGTTGGAAGGTAGCTGGGGAGTTGGTAAGACCAAAGAACATAACAGTGGGTTCAAAAAGGCCTTTGTGGGTGATGAAAGTGGCTTTCCATTGGTGGCCATCTTTGATGTGAACATTGTTGTATCCTCATCATACATCAAATTTGGTAAAGACCTTAGCATCTTTTAATTTGTCAATGAGGTTGGAAATGAGAGGGAGAGGATAAGCATCACGAACAGTATGTTCGTTTAGGTATTGGTAGTCTTGGCAAGGACAGAGTCCTCCATCTTTCTTTTTTACAAAGAAGAAGGGAGTGGCTTGAGGGGAGTTTGAAGGGTGAATCTTTCCAGCACAAAGATTTTCATCAAGGAATTCCTCTGTAGCTGTTCATTCTTCAGGAGAGAGAGGGTAAAGCTTTCTGACTTTTGGTTTGGTGGCTTCTGCCGCCATGGCTAATTCAGTAGTGGTAGTAAGGCGAGCAATGACAGGGGATCCTAGTGGGGTGAAGTGGGATCCATAACGGACAATCCATTGAATGGTTCAATGTTCTCGTGCCCAATTGATGAAGGCAGACTCTTCTTCCCATTCATTATATTCATAGAGGTGGAAGTCTGTAATGGCGTCAACATTGACGTAGTGAGAGGGTCAGGTGGGGAGTCGGTAGGTAGAGTTGTGTTGTTTGACATCAACCTCGTGTGAAGCGAAGAGGAATTTCAACTCATCCACAGATTCATCAATAGAGAGGGTTCAGTTGGTCCAGTTAATAATGGGGTTGGTGGATCGAAGCCAGGGGAGTCCAAGGATAACATTGTCTTTAAGAGACATGATGTGGAAGGTTACTTTCTGGGCAATTCCTTCAATGTTGGTGAAGAGGGTGCAAGTGTATTGGATTCTTCTTTTCTATTAAGGGATCTATCAGCGTTTCTTGAGCGAATAGAGGTATTGAGTTTTGAGACAGGGAGGTGATGTTTTTTGACAAAGTCATGGTTGATACAGGAGATATCTGCTCCACTATCGACAAGAGTGTAGGAGTCAACAGTTTTCAAGGTGTACGAGGGTATGATCAATTGCAGAGGAATTCTCATAGATTTGCTCATAACTGGTACAGATATGAATGCACAGGTAATTTCTGGGGAGACTTGTGTTGATTGAGGTTCCCCATCTAAAAATCCCAAGAGAAAGCGACTTGTCTTATGGTTACTTTATCGTTATCATCTTCTAACTCAATTAGAGTGGGAGTTTCTTCTTTGACAACTTACTGTATTCTTTTGACAGCAGGTTTCTTAAACTTTGGATTAGAGGGGAAGGATGGACAAGCAGAACTAAGGTGTCCAGCTTTTTGGCAACAGAAACAAAGTCCGTTCTCCTGGCATTGATGTCGTTCTTCAGGGGTAAGTTTCGAAACTTTGATGGAGTCAACATCCATAGCATTGGGATCTCAAGTAGATTTCAAGGGGGTGGAGTAAGGTTGTACATAGAAAGACAGTTTGGTATGTTGGTGGGCAATTTCTTCAGCTCATTTCCATTGAGTTTGGAAATGGATGGCTTTCTTGTACCATTCATCTATGGTATCAGGGGGAGTTTCCATTTGATAGATTCATCGCATGAGAGGGAGAGGGATGGTGACTAAGTAATAGCCAATAAGAACAGTGTGATCAGTGATTCCAGATAAGGCGATGTTATTCTGGAAGTTAGAGTTGAATTCAGTGAGGAAGGAGGAATAGACGACTCATCCATTCTTTTTCTGAAAGTTCATTTGCTTGATGGATAATCAGGCGATGGCATTGTTCTTTTGGTCATGATGTTCGAAGGAGGTTTTGAACGCAGCACAGAAATCAGCTCACGTCCCAAAGTTGATGACAGCTCTGGTGATAGCCCTTTACCTAAAGGCCCAGGTAAGGGCTGACCCCTTGGTCATATAGGAGAGAGCAAAAGTGATTTGCTTTGGGTCGGTGTCGTAGACTGCTTCATTGGTATGAAGGTAAAATTGAATGGAATGAAGTCATTGAATGGCAGTGTCATAAGATCTGTCATAGTGTTCAGGGGTTCTGATGCAGAGTTCAGTAGGGCAAGCTGCCATAGCTGGGGGCGGTGGGGGTGGTGGGTTAAAAGGGTTCAGTAGTGGGGGAGGTGGAAAGACAGGACGTCGAGGATTGGTAGGGGAAGATGGGGGAGTAGGTAGATGAGGAATGACAAGGGCAGTGGAGGCTTGGTGGGCAAGGTCTTGGTCAACCTGTTCTTCTTTAAGGAAGAAGAATGGGAGGTCAGTGGAGTCAGGATTCACAGTAGGAGTTCTCTCTTCTGAAGTAGAACCATCAGAGGTTTCTTCTTGGTTGGATCGATATCTGAACCAATCAGTGATCAAGGGGTTTTGTTGGAAAATGGTGGCAAGCTACAACGATGGTAGTCGCAAGATAGACTAAGTTAGACCTCTTGTTACGGTTGGTCCAGGTAGGGCCAAACATATCCTTAGTCTTTCGTAGGGTCTAGGGTTCAACTGTAGGTTGAATGGTCAAGAGTTCAAAGGTTCAAGGGGAAGCATCCACTCAAAAGTAGGATGAGAACTTAGAGAGCGGTTCAAGAAGATGAAGGTAGATGTATTCCTAAGAAGGTCTAACTTAGGGAGACATTGTACAGACGTTCGGTTTATATATAGTTCTGAGGAAAAAATGACTAAGCAAAAGGAACATGATGGAATGTCATAGAATATTCAAGAAGCAAGGATAAGAAGCAAGAGATAAGGAGAAGCATATCATGAGGTAAGAGAAGTGAGATAAGCAGAGAGGATCATAGAATGTGGAAGAATATGATAGAACATACAAGAATGTAAAAGAATATTCAGAAGAAAAAGGAGTTAATCAAGAAAGAAATGAGAAATCATAACAGTGGGTGGATGAGGGATAACTAGGACAGCAGAGGCTTGGTGGGTGAGGTCTTGGTCAACCTGTTCTTTTTCAAGGGAGAAGAATGGGAGGTCAGCAGAGTCAAGGTTCACAGTGAGAGTCCTCTCTTCTGGAGTAGAACCATCAGAGGTTTCTTTTTGGTTGGATCAGTATCCAAACTAATCAGAGATCGAGGGGTTTCATTAGGAAATGGTGGCAAGCTACAATGATGGTAGTCGCAAGATAGAGAAAGTTAGACCTTTTATTACGGTCAGTCCAGGTGGGGCCAAACATATCCTTAGTCTTTCATAGGGTCAAGGGTTTAGTCGTGGATAGGACTATCAAGGGTTCAAGATTGCTGCTTGTTTCAATGATCAGAGTTTCAAGGTTTCAAGGAGAAGTGTCCACTCAAAAGTAGGATGAGGACTTTCAGAGGGGTCAAGGAGGTGAAGATAGATGTATTCCTAAGGAGGTCTAACTTAGGAAGACATTGTATAGATGTTCAGTTTATATATAGTTTGAAGGAGGAATGACTAAGCAAAAGGAATATGATGGAATGTCATAGAATGTTCAAAAAGCAAGGATAAGAAGCAAGAGATAAGGAGAGAAGGTCATAGAATATGGAAGAATATGATAGAACGTATGAGAGCATGAGAGAATATTCAAGGAAAGGGGTTAATCAAGAAAGAAACAAGTAATTGTAACACCTGCACTAGTTGAGCTGAGTTACTCACATCAGCAAATTCTAGTTTTTGCCATAGTATTTATAGTACTCATAGTACTTATAGTATTCATAGTTCATAGTATTTTCATAGTGATCTCATAGTATCCATAGTATTTCCATAGTATTCATAGTGTTCATAGTGGTACTAATCCCAATCCATTTTTTAAAATACTCTTTGACTAGTACACTTTGCTATATGTATCTTTTTGCCACACTTTTTACTATACCTTTTGCTACACTTTCTTTACCACACTTCATTAGCATAATCAGGGTTACTGTCCAGTGCTGTCCAGTGTCATAGTACTCATAGTATCATCAGTCTTTCATAGTATTGGCTAAAATCATAGTGTGTCACAGTTTGTCAGAGTATTACCATAGTCTGTCATAGTTTGTCACAGTGTAATAATGATAGTAAAAAGTGAATCAAAAAGTGTAGGGTTAGGATTAGCATGAACTAGAATTAGAATTGTAATGTCCAAAGGGTGGTGAAAAAGTGTGGCCAAATGTGGTAAAAAGTATGGCAAAGTGTAGTGAAAAGTGTACACAAGTGTATCAGAATGTGTAGCAAAGATGGAAAAATAGATGGAATGAAAAATGTAGCAAAGTGTAGCAAAGTGGTGTCAAAGGCCAGAGATGTAGTCATATACATCTAATGGTTTATATTATGTAAGGTCTTGTGGTTTAGTGATTAATGTGTCTGAAAATTGTCATTTTGGGAAAGTCTTGAGTTCAACTCCTGCCACTGGCATATATTTATAATTTTCATTTGACCATTTAAAAGTGTAGTAAAGAGTACATAAAAAGTATAATAATGAGTGTAGTCTTGGAATTAAAATTAGAAGTGTGTAAAAGTGTACTATAGGGGTTGGATTAGAATTAGACTTCAAAGTATACTAAAAGTGTAGGATTAGGATTAGGATTGGTAGTATACTACAAGTTGAGTAGGATTAGAGTTAGTTGGTGTATTAATCAAAACATTAATTGTTTTGGTTCATTTTTTGCTCAACTTTATTACACTATGACACACTATGACACACTATGAAAGTCTATGAACACACTATGGACAGACTGTGAAACACTATGATTTTAGCCAACACTATGAAAGACTATGAGAGTACTATGAGAGTACTGTCTATGTGGACCCTCGCCATGAGCACTATGACACTGTCCAGCACTGTCCAGCACTGTCCAGGCAACCCTTATTTTGCTGATGGGAGATGAATCTCATACTTGGGTGCATAGAAGTACTCTCAGCAACAAAGTTCTGAACTAGGGGGTTATTGTCTCCAGAACACCAGGGTTCGAGAGTTCTAGTATGGCCATTTACAAAAATGTCTGGGTGTGATCACTTCATGACCCCAAGTTCACAAGAACTGGTGAGGTCAGCTGCAAAATGAGAAAGAAAGAAAATGGATGATCAATAGCTCAAGCATGCTGAAAGTTGTCAATGGACATGACACTCGGGCTTTTTGTACAATTGAGGAATGTTGTACACAACGTGTCTGGTGAAACACGCTGAAGAGGGGACAAACATGGTGAAAGGCAAAGGCCAAATCACCGTGCTTGTCAAGGTTTCTCCCGCACCCATCCCGTGGGCTCGGCCTTGGAGTAGATGTCAGTACGCAATATTTCAAGTTGTCTGGATTGAAGCCTCTTCTCTATATCATGGGTTTGTTTGCCCAAAGGAATGGGTCAATGGTTGATGTGCTGTTGGTGACTAGCTGCAAGTGACTGTCGAGCAGGGGGTCATCATACCCGACAACATTTACATGACATTGAGATAACAAACTGAGGAGGCATACATTCCAGGTCAATATCGACAACAGAGCAAGGATAGCGCATCAAGTCACAAGTCGAGCCCAGGCGATGCTCATTCCTCGTCCCCCTCAGCGTCAGACTCCCCACCACTGATCGGTTCCGCCTCGTCGGATTCTTCTCCGTCCATGTCGTTGACAGGAATAGGCAATTGGTCTGGCAAACGCTGTGGAAACAAAGAAATGAGTTTACCATCAATGCGACCCCAACTAGTTGAGCGACATGCGCGCTCGGCGTACTCACCACGAATACATATTTACACACCAAGAAACCACCCTTGTTGAGGCCCTTTTCTTGCCAGTACTGTGCCCGCGTGCCAGTCAATTTCGACTCGAACGTCGTTCCCGGGTGGGGTGCTCACCTTGTTCACGGTGTACAAGCCGTCATAGCGATATCTGTGACAAAGGTGGATCAAGGATCGTGGGTATTAAGAAAGAGCTTATTCTTACCCCTCGCTTGGCCCGTACTTTGACCGAAGCTTGTATCCTCTAATGACACGTACAGGCTTGCCTGTCTCCACGGAGCGCTTCCGAAAAAAAAAAACGTTGAGCTGACGGGAACGATAAAAGATCCCGCACGACCTGCAAAGGTCAGCGTACCTTGAGCGCCTTGTTATGATTGTGTTCGAACGATTGATCAAAGCTTTGTTCAGCGGTCCGAAGCTGCGAGCATAATCATAATCAGACTGACCCCAGTAGAGTTTGGCTAGTCCACTCACGTTTTTTGGAGCTGCTTTCGTCCCTTTGAGATCCCGACCACCTGTAGTGATGAATATCAGCTGGTTTCACGAGGTATATGTGCGCCGAAATGTCAACTTTCCTGCACCTGTATACGTACTTGTGGAACAAAATATCAATGACCTGAACTGATGGCAAGTACGAGCGATGGACTTACAACGCATATCCGTCGTCAACGTCATCGTCGTAGCCCCCCGAAAGCGCGACAGAGTAAGCCCCGTCTGGCCCTGGAGCGATGCCTCCCACCCATGGACTTTATTTCATTTTGTAAAAAGAAGGTAAGCACCAAGAAAACAACTAGAAGCACAGACCCACGCATGAATAGCATCGTTGGAGCATTCCTCCCTGATACCTCATCAATGCACCTGAATCGATCACGAAAGCAAAACAAAGGCCGCACCTAGACGCCCACCACGAGCCAACGTCGATCCCAGGTATCGACCCATATGTTTTTCTGCACGTCCGACACGCGGCTCAGCGTCACTGACGACAAACAAACAAAACACGCTTGCTCACGGGTTATGTCGCCTCTCCCGTTTTGGCCGTCCTGGGGTGTCCTTGACGAGCGCTTTCACAGAGATGGGCTGGGGCGTGCCACGGGTCCGCTCAACGCATGTGATCGCGTCCGCAGGCTTACCTGCGATGCGCGAGCTTCGCCTTTGACTCCCCGTCGATTCCTCGCGTGGGGGCACCGCGTTCTCATTGTTGGCGACGCGTGCCGTCTTTGCGTGAGGCTTCTCGTCTGTATCCGAGCCCGAGTCCCAGTCCGCAGCGTCTGCCTTTCTTTTGTGACCCACAACGCCACGCGGAGGCTTGGTTTTCTTCCGGTCCTTGTGGCGCGTCTCCTTTGGTTCGGCCGTGGGCTTTAGTTTCTCCACGCCAATTGAGGCGAGGAGTTTCCTGTTGCGCACAATGTTGGCGGCACGTTCTTCGGCGTAGCTAAGCATGGTAAACTGAATCCGGGACAGTGAGTATCGTATAAGTGGTCAGCTAGTAATGAATGGTTCGGTTTCTCTTTCGCTTGGTGCCTGGGACCCTTTTCTTGCTCCCGCTCAACCGGCGGGGTACCGAAGTTTCAAGGGTTGACCATCACGAGTCACTTCCCGAAGTCACGGTATGATCAGAACGACCGTCCCGCGATGTTCTAGGTGTGGATCAAAACTATATGTACAATGCAACGCTAATCCATTTGTGACCACGAATCCGCTCAAACATTGACAGCATTTTCAATCTATCAAATGGTGAACAAAAACCTTGGTATATGACGATTGCCATTCTGAGGTTCGTCCAGAGGAAGCACTGTAGCGGTGCCCGACCGTTTTGTCCTGCTACAAAATAACAAGAAGGGATGAACACTTAGCGTCAGGAAGGTGGAGTGTGTAGCATGCGAGATATCAAGACAGCAACGACGTAAATTGTGATAACCGTGAGTAGAACGAAGAGGGCTCGTGAGATGTCCGTGGGATTTGTACACAAACCCGTGCGACTGGACTAGGGGTGGGGTACAGCATGGGATCAAGGACGTGACCAAGCACGCCGTCAATGCTGATCCAGTCGCACGGTACCTGATGCTGACTTGGTTGCGTCAGTTGGCTCGGCACCCTTTTCTTCCAAGTAAGGCACGTCGTCCCCGTCGGAGAGTTCGGCCCACCATCGGCCGGCTTGGAGAATCAATACGCCGGTGAGCGCTACGCTGCACACGAGGTGATTTGAAGCGAGGTCCAGCGTCGGTGAGCGGAGCGAACGTGGAAATGCGTCTTTTGCGGAGTGTATTGGAATAGATGTGAATTTTTCGAACAGGTCTGGAGGATGGTGGTCACGTTATGTGTTAGACTGGAACTGGACAGAGCGGAGGACGAACTTGGAAGGACGGAGTACATGTACATGATGACGGTCGTACCGTAGAGGACTGAAAGATTGTTAGACATGTGTCCAGATCCGGAGCGCAATACGAACATATACTTCCTCCATCGAACATGAGGTTTCCTGCTTCACCATCTTGGAAGCTCCAGAAGATGGTAGCACCACCGAGGACGACGATGGTGGAGAGAATGTAGAGGACTTGGACGGGCCCTTTGGTCAGTATGGAGTAATACAAGGCGGCAGTCCACAGATGCTCATCGGTGACGGGTGACTTCCAGAGCGTCAATGAGTCTGCGATCCAATGGGTAAATAGAGAACCTGGAAGTACAGGAGATGAGCAGAGATAGACGGAGAGAGGGAGAAAACGGTCACCAAGGAGGAAAGACGTGATGGATACGACGACGCTGGCCCGTACACCCATGGCGTCGTGTGCCAACCTGATGTTGGCCAACTCGGCTCATCAAAATCACAAGACACTGACATCGGCAGCTTCCGACCCGTCCTTGCTCCTGATTGGCTCAGCTTCATGTACTGTCGACCACAGCGAGCAGCCATCGCGTTCGTCGCGCGTCCACCAACAGTGCTCACATGTCGACGCTTGCTCTCCGATGTTGTACGCCCCTGGTTCGTGGACCCCGAGCCAGTCAATCCCCGACAACTTCCCCCCCACCTCCTCCCAAAATCGCATGACCTTCCACCAGACCTTCCCGTCCCAGTCAAAGAGCTCTTCCATACGCTCAGCAGATCACCCTTTCTCGAGCCCTCGACGCTCGAAGTCAAAGAGCCATCCCCAATACCTCCCGGGCCACCATTACCAAAGACGATACCCAAAGGACGGCGGGGTCGCGGTCGGACTTACTCTGGAGAGGGCATTTCAGATGATCAAGGTGGCATCTGGAATTGGGTCGTGACCGCACAGGTAAGGTCGCCTTTGAGACATGCCCCTCCCACTTGCGCTGAATTCCGGCAAGGTCAAAGAGGGCACCGAAAACCGAGGTTCCATCGAGGCTGTCGTCAGACTAGTGCGAAAAACAGCAAGTCCAATTTGGCCCCCCTCTCTTATTCACGTTAATTATTCGTAATAGTTACTGAAAATGCACCCGCCCGTGATTCTACCCCCCAATGCCAAACGGCGTGGCCACCATGGTTGGGCAATGGTCGACGCAGGAAACTTTGCGGTCCATATACTCGGTCAGGAAGCCCGCCAGAAGTATTTCCTGAACCAATCTCAGTGGTGACTATTAACGACCCCCGATGTCGAGACAAAACCACCCCTCTGCTCTCGCATTGTAACAAATCATAAAAGTAGCACAATATTATCGGTCAATTTGTCATCTATGGCTCCACTTCAAGGTCATTGGCCGGGACTTGTCTTCTTTCTATCGTGATGGTGTCTATCCCCCTGCACCCATACATAATCGACGGATGACTCTTACAATGACAATACACATGTCCACATTCGCAAACGGATAACGTCGATTCCCAGGGCGGAACCAACTGTGGAAGGGATCATTGTCGGTTTGCGAAGAACATACGCTGGTGATTCGCTCCTGATCGGACCTTTTGGCACACAAACATACTGCAATCCCGCAAGCGTTGCTGTGCAAATCCCTCTTATTCAACGTTTGAACAGGACGATGTTCCACGATAGCATTCGTGGCGCCACTGCTCGGATATCAATATATCAATCATGGGATCACATACATGTCTAGGTAGAAGCAAGGAGACTAGACCCATCCCAGTATCGGCTGAGTGTTTGTCCAGATCATATTAGAGCAGTTGTACATATACAGAGTCAGACAAGTACCAGTCACGAAGGATCCGCTTTCCCGATGTCTCGTCTCAAATCTTCGATTTCATGATCACCAAGGCTGAAACGCCATATCAACTGCTCAATCCTATCCAACACTTGATCGCGCCCTCCGGGAAGTACGCCCAGTTTCCCATCGAATGCGTCCACAACCAGATGCACGATTTTCCGGGGCCGCTCGTAGGCGCGTAGAGCGGAAGTGACCATCCCGGAGGTCACGCGGCCGCCCGAGGCTAAGAGAAAGACGACCTGCATGACGCAGATCAAGTCCACGATGTAGATCATCAGAATCTTCACGTCCTTTTTGCTAGAGGTAAACACGACAGGCATTCTTTTTTAGTGATGGGAATTGGGCGGTACGTATCTACTCACGCCTCTTGGTACGCTCCATACGCCGTCCGTAGAAGAGCAATCGCGACGCCCGCGACGGGCGCCAAAATGGCCATCGTGGGATCCCCCGATTCCGAGAGGTCTTCCAGCAATTGCAAGCCCGAGGTGAGTAGACCGGCGAACGAGGTTCTGAAGGGTAATCTCTTCGTCAGGCGCCGCCTGGAAAAACCAATTGACCGTGTTGAGCAAGACCACTTACACATTTGATGGTGCATCGGAGGTGTCTCCGAGGTTGTCCGTGCGAATCAGGGCTCCCGTGATCTTGTCATCCATCAAGCACTACGGAATACTCATGATATGGTCGGCTCCAGTAGGTGATGTAAGGGGGGCGTACCTGATCTAGGTCATTGAAGTTCCAGACGGTGATAATGTCCTTATGAATGACTTGCAAACATTCCTTCAATGTGTGACCGCGAAAGACGGCACTCTTCAGGAGCATCTTCCAGTATTCTATGATCATCGTCAGCAGCTGAACGGTCCCGTTGGTGTGGACGCACTTTTCTTTCCAACACTGAAAGAACGGGTTTAAGGAAGTGAAAATAGATAGATACTAAGGGACACGTACGTTATCGATAACTCGATCTTCTCCTTGATGCTGACGCGTTGAGCGATGTTTGCGATGACTCGCGGTGCCTCGTCGACATGATACTTGGCCATCTTCTCGTCCGTCGCCTTGACGAGTCTGGAAAGAGACTCGAGGTAATCGTCATGTACTAAAGGACCATCGGAAACTGTGCACCAAGAGTCCGCGACACCGCCCAGACATACCAGAAACGGTCACGTGGGTAATGTCGCTCCCCCCTGCTTTGCGGAGAGGTTCGACGCAATGTTCGTTCAGCCACGTTGACTTGTGGTGCTCTAGAGTCTCGTTTGCCGGCAGGTCGATCTCCAGCTGGCCATCTAGTAGATCCACCTTGGTGAGTACCACGACGAGGGGGACTACGGAGCGTTGGTAAGTTATGCGTGTTACGGCGCAGTAAAAAGAACGCACTCTTGCCTAGAATTTCGTCTCTACGTTGTAGGAATTTTTCTACGCCTGCCTCGAGCAGACGACCACCAGAGTAGGGTATCTCAAGGCAGAGCCTGGATCTCTTCGTTAGCGAGACTGATCGATGCAGCGATGCCTCTTACCAAATCGCGTGAAGTCGATCCTTGAGCCGAGGCATGTCCTTTCTTCGGGTGACGAAATCTTTCACTATTTCCATGTTTCCTTCATCACCAGCCTCGAACCCGAGGCTGTCATGAACCACGAATCGCTCGTTCATCGGAGAGGCAAACTCCCGATCAATGTCAGCTTTGCCACGAGTGGTCCCGGAGGTGTGCTTGAAGGAAAAGCCCAGTCAAGGATACACCGCATTACATCGTCGAGTCGCTTACAATACCCTCTACACCAAACACTCTGTGAATCAATGAAGATTTACCAACGCCGGACTAGATCAAGGTGAGTTTATATCAATCTCCAAGGAGAGTGAAAACCATGTACATTCCCGATGACCAGAAGTCGGAATCTATAGGCGAGCCTTAGCTCGAGAGGGAAACATCTGAAAGCTGCAACTCACTGTGAACAAGATTGGATAATCGGAACCGTGGTCGCAAGCAACTGGCCAAATGGATGAACCTTGAAGGACGAGAATACATACTTGGTAAACCACATACCGACTGGTGGCCGGTGACCACGACTTCAACATTTCTTTCCTTTTTCCGATAGACTATTGTCAAAGGTGAGGAATCTACGACGCCATGTGGAAGTATTCTGAAATGACCAACATCTTCCACCTTGTTCATCGCGCATACATTCGATGTCACGTAGATTAATATCCATGACTCGGATGTCTGCTCGCTTCCGCAACTTGGATGGCAAAATGCAGCGGACGGATACAGAAATGTGATCGTCCGGGTCGAGGGCACTGTCAGAGTGGTGAATGCGCTGCGCAGGCACAGCTACATGGAACCTCTTACAGAGGCGGATAGAATTCTTCTCGGTGTACGCCACCTGCACATATGCTCTTCTCGGGCTGAATATCCCTCGGCGACTCATCGTTCTTCTTCAGTTGGATTGATTGGATTAGTTTACGGGAATCCCTCGCAAGGCTAATGTCGATAGCTAGCGGAAATTAATTTTCGGAACGTGGTTTCTACAGAGCAGAGATGTTCGCACTTGATACATAGAGCGTTGAGAAGAGAGTGTCTTGAGAAGCAGAATCGCTGCTGGACATGCCCTGGTACCAGGATGGATCAGATGGTGTGGAGGAGGGGGCCCTTCAAAGTCAGTGAGTGTCCTTGTGAACGTGTTGGGTGCATGGTGTGGATTCCCCTGGCATCGGTTCACGTGTTGCGTGTTCTGAGCGCTCGAGAATAGCGCCAGCTCTCGCTAGAACAATTGTACGGTTGAAGAGTCGTGGTTGTTTTCGCCCAGTTGAAAATTGTAGGGCAGTGTATATTCGTGTTCTTGAATTCAGTCGTCCCATATGTTTGAGATAGATCAACATATTCTCCATGGTGGTGTTGGAATACGGTCTTGCAAGGTCTGGTGAGGTAGGCACGCGCGGCGCACCACACCGTGACAGGAGGGATCCGAGTTGTCTTGCAATGTCACACAGAATGGACACGATTGAATTTCATGTAAAATAGGATCATGAATATTGCAATAGTGGCCCTGGATCTTGATCCTCAGCATATAACTTCTTTTTCCTGTAGTAGGTCATATGTAGCTGGTTTTGCTGTGTCAAAGTCACCTTTACCATCGAAACGGTGTTGGATCCTCTTCTGCTGGCAATATGACATTGCAACATCACGCACAGTTTCCCACTCTGCCACGTTAGTCCCCAATACTTTATCACCTGCCACTAACAGATGCAATGCCTCTTTCACCCATCCCACGCAATTCCATCCAGGCTCACCCTGCCTGATAGGAACACTGCGAAGAATCTTCTCAAGGCTAGCTTGATTCTTGATCTTTGCGATCACGATGCGAACAAGGAGCATCTCGGTTGCAAGTGGGCGCTCCTCGAATACCCATTTCATGTGTCCACCTTGTGTGAGGTGATTTTTTGCATGGTACTGCATGCCTTTATCCTGGGTGGTTTCTAGCTTTGGACCCACCAGCAGGGTCCAATGGTATCTGGAGCCATGTCAGTGAACGCGTGATTGCAATCAAGTGTCTACAGCATGACGCACTGGTCCTCAAGTCCAGGCATAGTTGGTTTACCTCCACGAGCGCAAAGGACAACGTAGAGTCTGTTCTTGTTGGATGGCATTCTCTGGGTCTGTTTACTATACGCTTTATACTCTTCTGGTAGGTTTATTGGACTATTTAGAGCTTAAGACCCTGAGCCATAAACCTGGTTCAAGTATCCATGAGACGTATCGTCATTGGACTTACCTTTGTACGCGAGAGACGCCGAGTGATCTGGCAATGGCCAGGGAGTCTTGACTTTGTTGGCCGGAAGTAACGTGGATCTTCGGCTCGTATCAGTTTTCAGCCAACACAACACCAAACGACAAAACTCGTAAATCCCTTCTTGAATGCCGCTGTCAGCTCGTTCCCGTAGCCCATCCTCCTCCAATTCAGCTTTCGACGAACGCGTTTCCCTCGCTTCCTCCCGCGCAATCCGGCACTCTCACTCGTCGTCCAATGCCTCCATAGAGTCCCTACGAAACCTCGAGCTCACGGACGGGCCCATGTTCGCATCGACAGCGACAAAACACGCCCGAGCACGATCTTTTTCGTTCTCAGGGTTCGACTTCCAGGCCGACTTACTTCCACTGAGCGCCACTGTCAGCGAAGGGGACACCTCGCTCCGAGAAAGTTCCGGGGCAGAGAAGAGCATTGGTTTGGTACATGGTACGTGTCCTTTGTCACCCCTTACGTCTCGGTGTTGTTGGACAGACGGGTGTCAGGTATCGGACTTGTCGTTGGGTTGCAGGTGTGTCACTACTTCGTGGTTCGTCCAAATCGATGCATGTAGTGACCTTGGCGTTAGATTGGTTCCGGGATATTGTATGATTTGTGCTCGCTCCACCTTCTCTATAAAGTTGACAACACTGCGTAGTTCCTCACCAGGTGTCATCGTTGCGAACACGCATAGCGTCGGGGCAAGTCTAGTGGTATGGCTTGCATCTGGGTTGCTCGCATGGACGGGCGCAAGTAGCTTCGCGGAGCTTGGGTATACGATCCTTACTCAAGCAACCTTCACTCGTTGACAGTCGTTCTTAGGTCAAGTATACCCTTAGACGGCGGTCCCCAAGCCTATTTGTCATATGCTTATGGACCTCTCATATCATACCTCTTTGCTTGGACATCTATTTCTGCGCTAATACCAGGTTTGCCAAGTTCGACGCCCTCTCTTACTTGGATACTCAAATTTTCAATGCATAGGTGGTAATGCGGCTATTAGTCTCATCTTTGCTGAATACATCAACCGACTCATGTGGCATATTACCCGTGACCAGGTGTCGCCAGACAGCGTCCCACAATGGTCCATCAAACTCACCGCGGTTATAGCAGTGCTCCTCGTGGCTGCTATATGTGCAGCGGCACGGAATATGGGGACGAGAGCTTCGGTCTTGTTTACTACTATCAAGGTGTGCTGATTTTGCAGTGGTAAGGACTCGCAACTAATAGGTGGTTCGTCCCGTGAATGATGATAGGTCTGCGTATTGGTGCGTCGCCTTCCTTTCTTGTTGTGCAAAGATTACGAAGCAAGGCAACCGGGGTTATAGATGTCGATCACCATTTTAGGTCTTGTACAACTAGCTAGAGGACGAGCATCAGAATCGTTCAAGGAGCCTCTGTTCGACGACTCGAGCAAAAGCCCGTCAGCATATTCTCTCGCGCTATATTCGGGTCTATGGGCTTTTGGTGGCTGGGATCAAGCGAACTACGTTGGTGGTGAGATATATAACCCAGAGAAAAACATACCTAGAACAATCCATTTCAGCATGGCGATCGTCTGCGTGAGTGACTTTCCACGACGGCCTGAGATGTGAATAGTTGTGGCTGATACATAAAAAAGATATTATTCCTCCTTGCGAACGTGTCGTATCTTGTGGTACTCGACAAGGCAACCGTGGGTAGTAGTAATGCTGTCGCACTCGATTTCGGTCGTGCACTTTTTGGACCAATCGGTGGAGTCGTGTTTGCCGTCTGTGTGGCAGTGTCCTGTTTCGGTGCTCTCAATGGTAGTATTTCCCTTGGACAACCCATTCCGTTACTTATGCAGAGTAAACAGTGTCGACGTTCACGAGTGCACGGCTCGTCCAAGCCGCAGGGCGAGAAGGATACCTCCCGGCCATGTTTGGCAAACTGAACAAATCGCGAAAGACGCCAATGAATGCCATCCTATTACAAACCACAATAACGATCGCGTTCATCGTCGTTGGGGGTGGGTTCCGATCTCTGGTTAACTTTTCAGTGGTGGCGTCCTGGTCCTTTTATTTTTTGACTGTACGTCGTGACCACTTTCTGGCATGCTCTGTAGAGTTGAGTGTCGGGATAATAAGGTGCTTGGGCTAGTTATACTACGGGTAAGAGAGCCAAACCTCAAGAGGTACGATTGATTTCTGTTTGGTTGCACCCAACGACGTTCACGATATGACACCACACCAGACCATACAGAACGTGGATCACTACGCCGCTCACATTTTGTGCTGTTGCGATATTTTTGTTGTGCATGCCAATTATTGCAGCACCGCTTGAAGCGGTATCTGTTCTTGGTGCGTAGATAATCTCGGGAGGTGTGCGAGCTCCCTGGTGATTGGTATTGTTCACAGGCTTCGTACTTGCTGGTGTGCCAGTGTACTATCTCACGAATAGAGAAGAACAGGCCAAACTCCTGTTCTTGCTGAGTGAGTCTTCTCGATCGCGAACCTAGGGTAGGCACTGAGGAAGGAACTCGGCAGGTTTCTTAGGGTCTCTTTTCGATCGAATGCGAGGACGACCGAACGCGGGTGCTGGATGGCAAGCGGTATCTACGGAACCTGACGAGGTTGAGATGCGCACGAGCAGTAGGTAACGATGTTGAACAGAGAGCAAGGATCTCCAGGGATGAGTGTCTGCGGGGGTTGTTGATCGCTCTTGAATACCACACCATTTGGATGAAGGAATATACCGATATATCAAGTGCTGGTGCCACGGTCCGCCGGAAGGTACTCACTAATGTTTCACTGCCTTGTCACTGATAAGGGTCAAACCGGATAAAGCTCTGTCAGCAGAGTAGCTGTGTCGCGAAACTCGTGCGCGAGATTACAGTAACTGCCAAGGCAGAGCTGTGCGATCATCGATGCGATGTGTTTGTCTGATCGGCCGACTCAGAGAGGCTGACTGTAACGTGTTTGACCTGTGCCGCATGACATATAAAGCTTAGACTGCATATCTACTCCATCGTTCGATCGTCTTGCAATCTACAATGGTGCGTGGACACGCGGAATGAACGCCGTTGGGGTGCTGATTTACACAGGGTGAATACAAGTTTAATGTCAAGGTACGGTACACCGATCCTAGTGAGAACGGAATGGCACGGAACACGATTGCCTTTAGATGACATGTGGAGGGTGTTCCAAGGCCGTTGAGCGGGCATTGTCGAGAGTGGAAGGTGCGTGTCGTCGTTGTGATCACGGTGGTGAAACGAACGTTGATGCACGCAGGGATTACATACACTGTGAGTCTTGAGGAGCAACAGGTGGTCGTGAAGGGCGGTGTGCCGTACGATGAGGTGTTGGGGAAGATCCAGAAGACGGGCAAGGAGGTGGGTTGTGGGCGTCAGTGGTGTCCTGTGTTTTGCTGATATCATGTGCATGGCAGGTTCTGTCTGGCGAGGTGGTGCAAGCCTAAATATAGTGTGTTACGATACATAATCCTATCGTCGGTGCCAGACTCCGCGTGAGAGCATGCCATCATCAACCCCACGCTCCGACTTTTTAGTACACAGATGCAGTCTCCCTTTCCCTTCTCCATGTCATGGGTTCCCTTCCACCGTACTCGGACGCGCGAGAGTGGATTACCGCCTATCTTTCCGTACATTCTCTTACCATCCCTAGTCGACGCTACTCCTTTCTTCTCTGGCTAGCAGTCGTCGTCATATTTCTCGCCTTTGCCGTCCTTCACTGGACTGGTTCCAGAGGCGGTTTATTCGGTGCCATCTGGTCAACATGGGCCCTGCGCCGTCGGACTTGGCGAAAGAGGCATGCCTTGGCTCTCGCTCAACGCGCGAACCAACCTCATCGCCAACCCGTTTCGCTTCCATCGAATGCCCAAATTCTTGCGGCCACTGTCTTGACATTGGCGTCTCTTGCACTCGCTTTCGTTGGTCCGGATTACCTGGCCCCGAGTTTAAAGGTCTGGCAGATCCAAGCCCGTACTTCATCTCCGTCCGAGTTGTACGACACGTCAACGTTCGCGCCATACATGCCCCAGTATACGATCTCAAAGTCTCTCTGGTCCTCGTCTGCCAGGGTTGGCCAGATCGCATTGGCCCTTCTTCCCCTTTGCGTCCTCTTCGCCCTCAAGGCACCTCCTTTCGCTATATTCGCCATCCCTTTCATGATACAGCTATATTTTGACAAGTTTGCTCGATTGCACAGGTGGACTGGACGGCTCATCTGGTTTCTTGTCTTCATCCATGTTGCCCTCTGGAGCATACAGTTGGCCAAGGATGTCAACCCTTCCACCGGTCGCGTAGCATACATCTATGCCTGGTCTTACGTTCCCTTCATATACGGTTGGATCGTAAGCACACCTGTCCTCTTTTTGCACCCAACTACTCACTCCACCCCAGGCCTTCATGCTCCTCACACTGATCATCCTTCTCTCTCTTCACCCGATCCGGAGGCGGTGTTATGAAAGATTTTATATGCTGCACGTTTTCCTTGTCCCCTGCATGCTAGTCATGGCAGCATTGCACCACCAGACCGTTGCGTGGTGGTGTTGGACAGCTCTTTCTATCTGGATTGGTGAACGTCTTTGGCGGGGGACCAGGTGGATCTACGTTAATGGCATTGTGGGCGGGGCAGCCCTCAGACCATCACCTCCACCTAAGATCAACAATTCACCACGGGATACCTGGGAAATGGATCGTTTTCGTCATTTCAATGCCGAGTCTCCCTTGCCACATCTCCCTATAGATGGACGGTCTTCTAGCCCCCATTGTTATCATGATGATAAGAGCCCCGTCTCTGCCAATCATGACACGCCCGGGTCTAGAGCTCGACCGCCGGCATCTCCCTTGCACTCAGCCGAACGGAATCTTTTACCATCCCCTTATATTCCACTTCCTGGTTATGTGCATGCTGAGCTTCTGTCAGGACGCACAGTGCGCTTGCGCCTCATCACGCCGCGCTTCGTATCATGGTCACCAGGTCAACATTTCCTCCTCAATATTCCATCCGTTTCTCGGTTCACTTCTCACCCATTTACATGTGCCTCTGTTTGTGATGAAAAAGCACCGACAGATGCAGGTCGCATGATGCTATTCCTCGTGCGCACGAAGAGCGGTTGGACACAGGATCTCTGGGATCTCGTGTCCCGATTGACAGCAGAACGATCCGGGGGTGACGTATCTCCTGCGTTTATGTCGGACAATTTACCCAGGAATGGTGTCCTCCTACGCGCATACGTCGATGGGCCATTCGGAAGTGCAAAGCGTGCGAGATGGGGGAATTATTCGACCGGGATCATCATCGCCGGTGGTTCCGGCGTTAGTTTTGGTTTGGCTCTCTTGCAGTACATGTGTATGTGCCTGGCGGGGAGGGATGGGAGGCAGCTTGGAGGACGTCCCGGCGGCTGGGGGTGGAAGGGCGCAGATCTGAAGCGCGTACGGTTTATTTGGCTCGTCCGCGAATACAGTAAGTTTACTCGGTTTGAGCAAGAGTGGATTGAGCTAAGCTGGTTTACTCCAGGCCATGTTCAGTGGTGTGCATCCATCATACGCCACTGCATGTCCACCGTTCCTTCATCGGCCCTTCAAGTTGACATTTATGTCACGAATTTCAAACCCATCCCTGTGGGCGACCCTGCCCCCCCACGTGCGCGTTTCGACCACGAACTTGGTAAACCTGATGAAGAACTCGAACCCCCTCATCCGGGTTTCGTTCGCAAAGATTCCGCACATCGTCGCTCTAGGTCTACAGATTCTGTAGAAAGCCATGAGAGCGACATCGATCTCAGCTTCTATCTCGGTGAATCCCCTGACGACGAGCCACCTGCTGATGAGCTGTGTAATGCACACGAAACAAATATACTAGATCTCACTAATTTCGATGGCGATGTCGATATGGCGCTGCCTGGGGAAGCTTACCTTAGTCACAGACTGAAGAAAGAGGGAAAACTTCGGCGATTGCGATCTCGTAAGCCTTCTGTTGCGGGAGTGATGAAACAAGATGCTCGGTTATCACACTCCTTGACCGCTAGCGAGGCCGGGACTCGACATGTCCAAGACTCACGTCAAGCCTACCCGGACGGATATCGTGAACCTCGACCAAGGAAGCTCTTGAGGTTATCCATTCAGTCGATCGATCGGGTCCTTCCTATTTCACCCCTCTCCGAACGGCCACGCTCGCCTTCGTCCCAGGCAGACTTGTACTCACCGCTCTCACCGCTCTCTCACCGCTCCGAGTCGCCACTCTTTCCACATCCGCCGTTGAATTCGGTGCCTCTGTCTTCCGACCTCCCGCCGACTGTCTCACTCGTCACTATCAATGACGGCCCGAGACCACCCACATATCCTGTCAAAGGCTACCATGATGGCAATTCAGAACCCGAAAATTCGCAGGCGGTTCAAATACTGCCCTCGATGACGACGGACGTGCACCTCCATGAGTTACGTTCGGCCCGTCTCTCGACTCTGACAGAGGGTGGCTCGGACTTTCGACTCTCTCGACTCGCGTTCGAGATGGACGAACGAGAAGTGACTGATGTCGACGTCGTTTCTGAGCACGCGAGACCTGGGAAGCCCAAGTTGGACAAGGTGATCGCGGACGAGGTGCAGGCGTCCAAGGGGGCCATTGTCGTCGCATGTCAGTTGATTCCACCTCTGAGATCTGAGTCCCGGGGTTGAAGCTGACAATACATGCCTTGCTAGGTTGCGGACCCACGTCTCTGAATGTTTTGGTACGCAAACTCGTCGCCGCGCAAATCGATCCCGGGCGCATACGTAGAGGTGACATGCGTGGATCTATCACGCTCGTATCAGAAGAGTACGACTATTGATCACCACATCACACTGCGCCGCCGCTCAGCGTTTTGTATATCGTACGGATTTTTTCTTTCGTTCCTCCTTTACGACATTCGGTTTGTGACATGGACATCAATGGACTTGGGACGGTTCACTGCACTGCAGTCATTTATACGGTGGTTATTACATTTCCTTGGATACACTTGGATACACTTGGGACATTTTTATTCTCATGGACTCGTCGTCGCTTTGTTGGGCAGTAATTTCATTGTAGCGCTTGTATGTATTACATGTCTGCGTTGCGCACCTGTGGTACTTTTGTACCAGACGGAAGGCTCCATCACACCCGTCCGATTTGATACTAGTCCGGAAGGCCCGTTGAGCTTCTCGGACGAGTCGGGGTAGAACTAGGAACAACCAAAATTTTCCGGGAATCGGGTCTCGAAGCTCGGTGCAGACGCTTTCAAAGAGTTCCTCCGAAACGTTCGTTCTCCAGCGGTGATCAAGCGACGACGCCAGACTTTTGGGCCACGTCTCCCTCGGTACCACACGTCCTACCGCTCACCGTTGGTTTCGCCTCGTCGACCTCTCCCCTTTGAAAGTGATAGGCTTGATCTAGTAATTATGTAGGAGAGGAGCATCGCGCTTCTCATCGTTCGTGACGCATGCCGGCCCGGGGTTTTCAGTGCGCACACGTAAATAGTAATGGCTTCTCGTCCCCGCGTCCGAGTCTGCGTCTGCCTTGTCGTTACAACTTGCTAGCAGTGCCGTCGAAAGGTTCTGATACATGTGGCGCCGCGGTCCTGTCGTGTGGCCCCGGTTCTTCTACGTCGAGTGATGCGAGGGCTTTAATTGCGATTGGGCGTGATGGTCCAGGACGTTCTTTCGCGCTATGGTTGAGCATGCACCCTACTTGAGTCTTTACTAGCGAGTGTGTAGTACGTCGCGAGTGTCTTGGGTGATCCAAGTTGGAGGACAGCAAGCTTTGTTACATCGCCCTCACGGTCTTTACGTAAAGCCATTGACAATGGCCTCTTCGTATCCAGAGGTTCAGAATGTCCATCTCCGAACGCTGACTTTCCTTTCGCTACTCAGTCGGGTCTCCACCGCAGCGCTCATCATATCGTCAGCATACTTGCTAACATTGTTCGATAGCTCTCCACGACTCGTCCTGAGCAGTACAGCACCTCCATGGATCTCTTCGTTGTTTCGTTGGGACGTGTTCCACTTTGCACACGTCGCGCAGAATGGCCATACGTATGAACACACATGGGCGTTCTTTCCAGCACTTCCGTTTATCATGCGTGTCTGTGGGCACTTGCTCTCGCGCGCGGGGCTTAGCCCCCCAGGCGTGGCCGCGCAACTCCTAGGCAGCGCCATGCTCGCTGCGCTCTTCGATTCTACCCGGGTCCTCTATCGTCTTTCACTCCACCATCTCCGTTCGCCGTCTGCCGCGTTCCTTGCTGCCGCGCTCTCCCTACTATCCAGTAGCCCCGCCATGCTGCGGTTCGCGCCGTACAGCGAGCCGTTCTTCACATATTGCTCATACCAGGGCATGTGGGCGTGTGCACGCTCGCGGTGGTTCTGTGCGTCGGTCTGGTTCGCGTTCGCGAGCGCGTTCCGATCCAACGGGATCCTTCTCTCTGGGTTCATCGTGTGGGGTATGCTCGTGGCACCGTATCTGTCCCCTCGAAAAGACCTCGTGAGTGTGTGCGCGTGCGTGCGTTTGGCGTGCTCATCGTCAGGCAATCTCCCGTTCTAGCCCACGCCCGCTCGGATGCTGTACTGCATCGTTCTCACCGCGATCCCTTTTGTTCCGTTCGTTCATCACAACTACAAAGCCTACGTCCTGTTTTGCGCGTCCGACACCGCCGGCCACCCGGGATGGTGCGACCGGGGCTTGTTTCCCTCAATCTATGCACACGTCCAACGCGCATACTGGAACGTCGGGTTCCTCCGGTATTGGACGGCGTCCAACGTACCCAACTTTGTTCTCGCGCTGCCCGTCTTGTTGAACGTCTACGCGTTCTGCGCGTTTTACCTCTCTCGACTGCCCCGCGTGTATCACCACGTGTTCGTCCGCCGCTCGGCCGAGGCGGATAAGAGACGCAGAGAGCGGCGCACACTCGCCGAACCCCATCCCCCTTCGCTCTTCCTCGCACCCTCGCTCCTCGCACACGTCCTCCACGCGCTCGCACTCACTCTCCTGCTCACCTTCAACGCTCACGTGCAAATCGCACTTCGGGTGTTACCCTCGCTCCCGCTGGTGTATTGGGCGGCGGCACGGCTGCTCGTCGAGCGTCCGAGATGGGGCAGAGCGTGGGTTGCGTGGAGCGTCGTGTGGGGTGCGGTGAGCTGTGTACTCTGGGCGGTGTTTCTTCCTCCGGCGTGATGTGTGTTGGTGCGCCGGGTGCTCATTTATATGCCCGAAAAGAACAGCCATGGCCTTGAGTTTCTTCCAGGGATACACTTTCTATTTGCCGAGGCTTTCGATTGGGTCTACAACAGGCCAGTGTTTCTAGGGATAATAAACAAGTTCATTTCTACTTCTTTCTAGACAGCACCACCAGGGTCTTGTAGGGGTATGCGAACACACTCTTGCTTGCGTCGATCCAAACCTTTCCGTCACCCCTGGCAACGATAGCTTTGATATCCTCAACGACTCTTTCCTTCTCGTCGGGTGGGAGGATGGAAATGTAGCTCTTGCTCAGGGCGCGGTTGACACAGATCTCCTCCGATACGTCTACGTGGTACACCCATTCCTTTTCTTCGGGAGGCTTGAAGTTGTTGTTGTAAGCCTCCGTAGAGAAGGCCTGACGCCAGAGGCCCAAACGATATTGGGGTGTACCCGCCTCGTGTATTTCTATGCGGTCGCGTATCTGAGCGACCCAGCCAGCGGCATCTCTGAACGTCTGATCAAGACAACAGCGTGATACATATAGGAGAAACGTGGTCACCTGTCCTCCAAGTTCCAGATAAAGGCCACCGCTCCACCCGGCTTTAGGATCCGAGCAAACTCTGCACATGCCTTGCCATAGTCGGGGCACCAGTGGAAAGCCTGATGAACACGTACAAGGTATCAGGAATGATGGTCCGACGGAGCGAATGATGTATGTCTGTGACAGACCTGGGCGATGATGATTAGATCTGCCCAGCCATTTTCGACGGTTGGGACGTTATCGAACGTGCCATCGCTGATGGACACCCGTTCATGGCTGACTCTTTGTTTGAACACCTCTCGCATTCCGGAACTGGGTTCGATCGCTCTTAAGGAGGCGATCTTTGTTTCACCGCCCTCGTCCGCCATCAAGGCACGCGTAAACAATCCCGTTCCGGCGGCGATTCTATACTCCTTGTGAACCCTTGGCTGCGGCGGGAGATAACTGGGGTTCTTACTCGACGACGTTGAGTGGCGCGCCGGCGGTGTGGACGGCGTTTGTGATGAAGCGAATGCTGTCCTGTGGATATGAAGGTCGCGCTCTGATGGGGTATGTCGTCCGACACCGTGTCGTGTAGCCGTGTTACGTTCGTGAAACCTCACCTGTCGTACAGCTCGTTCGTTCCGATGGCATACCCGACCTGGGCGACGGTATGCACCAAGTTGGTGGACATGAATGTCGGCCAGCCACTGATCAGAGAGAGGTGCGATGTGAAATCCCAAACGACGTATATATGTATAGACAGATACGGAACCGGACCGGGATGGGAGTCACAAGACCATGACTCGGATATCTCTAAAGAAAGAGGCAAAGTTGTGCTCCTACTACTTTTATGGTTAGATGAGCGGGGACAACGTGGAACCAATCAGAGCTCACAAATCGTCGTCATGGTCCTTGACCCTCGCGTGTCATACAATGGCCGCTCGAGAGCTCGTTCTCGGGTCTTCCAACGGCGTAGTCACCACTCTCGCCTTCACAGGAGCTTCACTGACCGTCCGTTCGGGTCCCACATCCGCTGCCAGTCGTTCGTTCCTCTTCGCTTCGTGCGCCAGGCACTCTCATTCCGAAATCCCCCTCCACAATTTCATCGCTGCCACCGTGTCCGGCACCACCGTCAATGTGTCCTACTTGGCGCGCACATCGGGGGAGCGTCTCCATATGAACCACGTCCGAGGTAACGTGGCGGAGAAGGACGTTCCTCTAGCGACGGAATGGTGCAATTCGATTACCCAGGTTGCATACCAAGGTACGCGGATCACCCACTTTCTTCCATGCTTATCGTCTTCCCTTCTTTCCCGACCAAGGCGAGAATCCTTCCAAGGTCTTGAAGGTGCTCATTAATCCCCACGGTGGCCCTGTACGCTCCTTGCCTTGATTGGAGGATCCTCGACTGACCATTGGCAGGGGAAGGCGACCCAAATTTTCGCACAAAAAGTAGAGCCGATATTGCGAGCGGCTGGGTGCACCCTCGACGTCACTCGTTCGTTCAATCCATCGTTTTCTCGTCGCCATACATGTTGACACACATTAGTTACTACACGAAGCGGCCATGGCATTGAAATCGCGCAGAACATGGAACTCAAGTATGACGCATTGGTCGTTGTGTCGGGAGACGGTCTCATTCACGAGGTATTGAATGGCCTTGCCAAGCACGCAACGCCCGAGAAAGCATTCTGTATTCCTGTAGCCCCAATACCCGCGGGCTCTGGAAACGGTCTTTCACTAAACATTCTGGGTCTTCGTGACGGACTAGATCCTTGTGCGGCAGCTCTCAACGTCCTCAAAGGCTCGTATTCTTCTGCCTGAAAGACGCGCAGTCATGTCTGAATCTTCTTCAGGTCGACCGATGAAAATCGACCTATTTTCCTTTACCCAAGGGAATCAGAAGCGTATATCGTTCATGTCACAGACCGTTGGTCTCATGTCCGATCTCGACGTCGACACTGAACATCTCAGATGGATGGGTGATTTTCGCTTCATCTGGGGCTTCCTTCGTGGAGGTAGGAGAGTCCCGGTGTTCTTGGCGAAGAAACATACCTTGTTTATTTTTCGCCAGTGGTAATGTGCCGGCCCTGTAATGTGGAGTTGTCCATCAAAGTCGTCGAACAGGACAAGTCACGGATGGTGGATGTACTGCATGCACGTCGAAGAAGTGCAGCGAAAGGTGTACCTCCTACTTTGCCGGCGTCTGACATTACCTCAGACGATGACAAGCGGGCTGACGGGGCGGACTCCTCGGAGAACTGGGTCAAGTATGACAAACCAATCTTGTGGATGGCCGCTGGCAAGGGCCCCTATGCTAGCCGGTACGTTGATTTCTGTTGTCTTGCGGAATGTTCCCCTCCGACACATCCTCAGGTCACTGATGCAATTTCCGGTTTCCCATCCTGATGATGGTTTGGTCGACATTTCGATACAAGAAATGGTACGTTTCATCCGTACCGAGTTGTCTGTCTGTTTTTTACACGGGTGTTTTAGGTCAGTAGGAAGTACTTACTCGATGGGATGAGTGGCGCCGAGATTGGCTGTGGCTTTTGGTTGAGCACCGTGCGTATCGAACTGTGGATGGGAACCGAATTGCTGATCCTGTTTAACAGAACCAATACTTCAAAGCGTCTGCATACCGCGCCAAACCCCTCACGGCAACTGGGGCGCTGATGGTCGATGGTGAAGTATTCCCATTCGAGGAGTTCCAGATCGAAGTTCTGCACCGTCTCGGGACACTGCTAAGCCCCTACCCACACTACGCACCAGAGTTCAAGGTGATCGACGAGAAGGGTACCATGCGAGAAACGATATGAAGCCTGCTATGGAGACACGTCGATTTTGTGGTCTCGTCATCGGAATGTTGTGAGCATTCCTTGGCGTGAGTAGGGATTGATTTCGTGTACCTGCGATTGTCTGTCCTGTTTAGTTGCTACAGTTGGATTCTTTACCGCAATGGGATATTTTGATTATCTGTCCGATAGGGCCCTTGCATCAAAATGATTCAAGTCGATGTTCGGCGCGGACGTATATAAAGCGTGACAATCTAAGTGACTGGCGCGTGACGGGCGCGGTCTGTTGAATCACGTGATGTCCACCTCGCAAGCGGACCTTGAAATGGGGTTCGTGGCCATTCATAAAGCTGAGATCATGCTTGTCGCATCTATTCAAGCACTTTTTCCCCCACCACCACCACTTCGCCCAACCAAGGCTCGCTCGTGCAGATAATACTTCTGGTGTGTACACACCAACTTGCTCGTGCATGAATGACGCTCATATTCGATTTCTATAGTCCCATACCTTGTACAGCTTGTAAATTCGCAAATGGCACCCAAAGTGAGTCGGTCATATCCTGATCGCTGATCCCATACTCATGGGATCCACAGCCAGCTTCCACTGCCGGCAAAGCCCCAGCCTCTACCGCCTCCAAGGCACCTGCGAAGGCTGATGGTGCAAAAGCCGCGAAGAAGACCGCCAGCAAGTCTCAACCACCTGCTGAGGGTGAAAAGAAGAAGCGCCGAAAGGTCCGAAAGGAGACTTACAGCTCTTATATTTACAAGGGTCAGTGCCTACACTTGACTAGTGTCGCTTATCACTAACTCGTCTTCCAGTCTTGAAGCAAGTACACCCTGATACGGGTATCTCGAACAAGGCAATGGCCATCTTGAACTCTTTTGTGAACGATATCTTTGAGCGGATTGCAACGGAGGCATCCAGTATGTACCGCGTCTTTCACACTCTTGTAGTCTCTAACATGTTACGCCTCGCAGAGCTCGCTGCCTACTCCAAGAAATCCACAATTTCGTCTCGTGAAATCCAAACCTCCGTCCGTTTGATTCTTCCTGGTGAACTTGCGAAGCATGCCATCTCCGAGGGTACGAAGTCTGTCACAAGTAAGTATCATACCGTTCTCCTTTGGTGTAGAGCTCATGCATTGTCATTCAGAGTTCTCCACTGGTTCCAAGTAAATTTATCTATCTGGTGTATCGCTATCTTGTTATTGTACTTCCGTTTATTTGAGACACCTTTCCTCACTCTTGGGTGCCAGTGCCACCTTGAAGTTCCGGTGAATGTACATACGTTCACAACAGAGAGCCACTCGATTGTCCTGCTTTCCCTACTCAGGGGCAAATTTACCAACTTGCTGCGGGCCCCATGGAGAGCCGTCCGGCTTGGTTGATCCGCCTCTAACTCCAGTACTCCGATGGATTCGACGGGCGTCCGTCCCTCCTTCCGATGTGTTCACTTGTCACCAAACGACTCCGATGACTCCTAGGATCTGCACTAAGACGTGGGACGGACGTGCAAATTCGTTTGCATAACCGGGCCAACGCCGATAAGTGTGGCGACCCAACCCCACATGCCCCGAGCTCTCTCATCAGGACCAATCACATATCACAAATGTTCTTTCTTTATTCACAGTCCGAATCTACTACTAGTTACTATCGCGCTAATATATCACCTGCCTCTCCCTTAAGGGACAACCAACCCATCGTCCTAATACACGAGCAGAGAATCAAAGAGGAACACATGTCCTATCAGTGCAAAACCTAGTAAAACCAACCGAAACCAAGAGAATAGTCTATATATATAGTAAAGCGTCCTGAATGATGTGTATGTTAGACGGTCTATTAATGTGTGATTGTGCGCAAGCAAGGCGTGCAACGCAAACGAGAGACGAGAGAGGGAGCGACAGAACGGCGCATATTGATGTCCATGTCACGGCCGGGCTTTGGAAGGAAGGAATACGAGTCAACAAACACCGTCATCCCCAAGAAAAAAAGACACATACCCAACTGTTCCTTGCGATAAAACCAGAAATACCCGAGCACGATGACGATTTGGCAAACGAGCGCGATCCAAAACGGCGCAGAGGCCATCGGACTGCCCGATATCCCCTGCGAGAAATCCCACGTGCCGACGTTGGGAAACACGGTCCCGGGTCCGATCGCGTTCGGTGCCGTCGCCCGAGCGACCATGACACAGATCGAACCGATGATTTGAGCGAGGACGAGCGTCGCGCACACGTGTAGACGTGACAATGTCTGTGTGAGATACATGAGCACGTCGAGTTTTCGTCCATGTCAGCCGCCGCTCGTACCTGAAGCAAAATCATTCCAAGACCAACACCCTGGACGGCATCCAAGACACCAAGCCAAAGCCACAACGACAGACCGAGGTAAGGGCCCGCAGAGCCCGCCCACGGGATATACAGTGCGAGCGAAGACGTTCCCCACAAGGTCTATCCAAATGCCCATCAACATTCCGCGTTGACGCACGTCACACCAATGCAACGCACCTGACACCACCGTGGGGCACCCAAACCGACCGCGAACACAGGGAGGAGCCACGTATGGGTTTTGCTAAAGTGCGTCAAAACGAGCATCATTAAGGCCCAGACGCCAATAAAGAACAAGACGACGAGCAACAGGATCTGCCACTTTGGAATGGGTACGTTCCAGAGGAAACTCCAGTTTCGACCGTACGGCTGGATCCAACGTCGTCAGCGTCAACGGTCACACAGGAACGACTTCGGATACATACCCCGCTCAGCCAATAGTCCCGAAGGATTTCGGACGCAAGGAACCTAGACGCCATCGATGAAAATCGGAAGCAACGAAACAAAAAAGACGAGCATACCACAAGACCAACTTTCTCCGGAACAGCGTCCTGAAAAAGTTGGGTACTTTGGGCGGCGTCTGACGATAATAATCTAACACGGCACGTCAATACAACGACGCTACCCCACATCTCGAACCCTACGCACCTGGGAGGCCACGGAGCATGAGGTACGCAAAGATAAAGGACATCAACGACAAGGGCCAGAGGACGAACACAATCCACCAGGGCGTCATGTGACCAGGTTGCGCCCCGTTGAGCGTGCTTCCCCAGTACCACAAGGCTGCAATCCAGATTTGCTGCGAGCCCTGTACGATACATGCACGCAGCGCCCAGACCTCGGTGGCAGCACCCTATTAAACCAAATACATCAGATATCCGAGCAAACGAAAAGGACGATACCCACCGCTTCCTCTCCAAAGTTCAACCCAAAGAAGGCAAATGCACCAGCCGACGAAACAGCATAGGACCAAGTAGCGAGATCTGAGATGATAGTGTGGGTTTGCGCAAGCGATGAGGATAACGAAGGGATGGCGATCAAGAAGAAAGCAAGACCAAAGAACAGCCAAGGAGCGGAGAGCACGTAGACAGAGGGTTTCCACCAGAACAAGGAATACCACACAAACGAAGCAGCAAGGAATACACCCCCCAGGACGTATAGCTGAAGATTATCTTGATAGTTTTGTCCGGTGAGGAGTGTCATTTGGTAGCTGTTGGCAGCCAACATCTGCAATGCACTTCAGCACGCGCGTACCCCAAAGAACTCAGAGGAACACTCGCCTGTCCGACGGCGATAACGATAGTGTACAAAGGCCAACCGAAAACCTTGCGGGCCATCGCAATTTGAACTCTGTTCATAATCACAATGTCGCCACCATATGGCAACATGCCACTTCCATTAAACGGATGCGTGCTCGGCGTGCCTGGCGCTGTACACCATATGAGCACTGCGCTCCGAAGACATCAAAACAAAAGCACGCACTAGTTGGTCGAGAACGGTCATCCGCCATCGACGTCGTACCATGCGAACTCCACATCGATTCTCGGTGCGACGAGATGTAACTCGCAGCACTCGACAGCTTGTCCTTGCGCACCTTGTCAAAGTACGCCTCCTCCGACTTGACCAAGAACCTCTCGATCGATAACTCGCCCTTGGAGTTGTCCGAACTCAACGTCTGGAGCTTTTGCACGAACTCTTGGGCAACCCCTCCGTCGGAATCGGTAAACTTTGTACAGAAAAAAAAAAGTCAATTCCTGGAACGAACCCGCTCACACACACGCACCGAAGTGACCGCTTTGTTGAGTGGCGAGTTACTCTTCTCCTCGGCGAGCGTCGCGAGCGACTCACTCGATGCCTTGCGAGAATGCAGACCAAACGGCTTCTGAGGCGTCTCCACTTGAAGGAACGGATCAGGGACGTTCCGTTGCTCCTGCGCGATCGCCTTGTTCGCCTTCTCCAAGAAATGACCAAACTCTTGTCTGCTCCCCGTCACTACGCTCCTTCGCGAGAAATCATCATCATCTGACTGGTCCGAATGCATCGACGACGATCCGGGGTCGGCATTGAGCCGGGGTGGCGCAACGAGGAACGTCTCATCATTCGGCGTCGATATTTGCGAATGCGCGGGCGAGCCGGGCGGGTTTCTGGGTGAAGACGACACAAGACTGGAAGCGTCCCAATCCGGCTGCAAAGGAAGTCCTTGATGAACAGGGTTCCAATCGTCCGTGTCATCCATCAATTGACCCCCCGCAATACCGCAATCCGAATCTCGCCACGCATTTGGCCCTGCCATTCGACGGCTCGTCTGAATGCTCCGACGATGCATGTCTTCCATGCGCTGACGCCACTCAACGACTGGGAACCGTTGGACCGCGGAACGCGCACGGAGAATCGCACGTTCTTCCTCCGTCGACTTGAGTGCCAATTTGATCGTCTTGGATAATTGCGACAGCATGTGCGAGGTCGAGGTAGATTCGACCGGGAACCACTGCAACGGACCGTAAGCGTGTGCCGTCGCCATGGCTGCTACGCAATCGACTCACCCATCCTGGCATCAAACCGAGGCCCCCCAGCCGACTACCTACACCCAACGCACCTTTCCTCCCAAACTCGACGGCAACTAATCCAAAAGGCTCGTCACGAGAAGGAATCAGAGCAAAATCAGCCCCGCTAAACAGATACGGTGGCAATGCCGTAAACTCGGGCTTGGAGTACACACGATCAGGGTACATCTCCATCAAGCGGGCAAGCTTCTCCGCGGCAAAACGGCCGTACAAGTCAATGACGGGTCCAACGCAGACGAGCTGGATCGAAGAACGTTTTTCCAGCCTGAAACGAGTCACAATTATCCGCCGTCAGTACTGTGGCAAATGGACCAAGCGACGACGTACAATGACGGCATGACATCGGCGATGAGGTCGACACCCTTTTGTTTTGACCAACGACCGACGAACACGAACAAGTCTGCGTTTGGATCCTGTTTGATACCCGCCCATTCTTGAGCCTGCCGTTTCATCTCAGGTCGCTGAGCTTCCGCATCCCGGTCAACCTTGACATCGCGCATAGACACCGGGTTCTCGTCCAGCGCGGCAATATCAGTAGGATCGGGGTTGGGCAACGAATCGACATGCTTCAACGTCCATAGCGCTGGATACCGTGCCCAACTGCGTTTTCCGTACTTGTCAGAGACACCAGCAACGCCGACGCTCTTTTGATGAACACTGATATACGACGCGCCGGCGTGGAGAAGGTTAAACGTATTCCCGAACTGAACGTATTTCGTGCAGTTCTCCTTGCTGATGTTGAAAGCGGAACAGACTTCCTTCATCTCTTCCTTGGTACGGAGCGGCCACAAACCTTGGAATTCGGCATTGTGCAACGAGAGACACACCGGGACGACTTTGGGCAAAAGGTAGATGGGAGCGAGCGCGCCATGGTAGTCGTTGATATGGTAGATATCGATCCCGGGAGACCTGCGAATGGTGGCTGCAATCGCCTGATTCCACGTCGAATAAAAAATAGCTGAACTGAGATCATCCATGCGAGCGGGATAGGGGTCCGATTTCGTCTGGGCACGGAAGACAGGGCTGTCGAGCAGCACGTACGTGATGTTGTCGAAAGTGTGCGTTTCCACTTCAATGAGGTAGGGCTCTCCAAAGATGATGACCTCGATCGGTTCTGCGGGTTCACCGGTAGGGTATTCAAGATCCTTGACTTTGGGGATAATCCAGATGATATCGACATCCGTCATGGCCTTGCCCATGAGCGACGACATGACACCCAACCCACCAATCTTGACTTTGAGCTTCCAGTCAAAGATTTCGTACTCGAGCGTTGAAATGAGCACTTTGCGACGCTTGTCCTTGGCCTCGGGCCATCCAAGAACCTCCAACGGATGTTTCGGTCCAAAGATCTTTTCTGACATGTGCGCGCCGTCCTTGAGATCCGTCGCCGACTTGTTACCCAAGTTCCCGAGAATAGGAAGGTATTTGCTGGCGCCCTTGGGCCGAACTCCGTAGCGGTTGTGCCGGATGCCATAAAAGGTCCACATGAAGATCACCACCGCTAGCGTACCGGTGATGAGTGGAATGGTTAACAAGAGCGCGTACATGATGGCGCCAACGGAGGCATCTCCACGAGGTTGCAACGACCACTGAAGCGTTTGATCATCGATCGTCAACGACCAAGCCAGAGCTGGGTATGGCGGAGCCGACATGTTCAAGTAGTTTGCCGCAAACGTGTTTGGTGGAAGGCGATCCATGATGGAATCACCATCGACATCACCGTAGTAATAATCGTCGTATCCAAAGACGTTGATCTGAACGTACGTTGGCCAAGTTGCCATGATTTCGAGCTCCCAGGTACTATCGCCCATTTGGTTCATGACGGCCGAGATGCCTTGGTCATAGCCCCATTCGTTGAACGGACCACGGGCAAGAAACTGAGGAACGCGGCGCTGAGTATCGTAGTTCAAATCCGCATGTACGACGACGCTCGCACTCGCGGCTACCTGGCTCCAATCTATCAAAAAGTCAGTCTTGAGTTCGAGAAGCGGGATAACGTGTGATGTACATTGGACCATGATATGCTCTCCAGTCCACCATATGTCTCTGTTACTGACGATGTCAGAAGGAACGATCGTCACGTTTTCCCAATTCGTCCAATTCGTCCAGGTCTGCCCGAAGTTACCAGAGTATCTAAACATATCCGCTCCGTATGCTTTGTGCGTGAAGGTGTACTGGTCGTTTGAGTGTTGGAACGCGCTGTTGTCGTAGTCCGAGTCAGGGAACACCATGATATTGTCGGCAGCTCCCTTGCGCAAAAGCAAGTGATCGACGACCTGTAGAGAGCATACTTAGGATTCTGTCAATCCCCTGTCCAGAACACATAGACTTACCCCAGTAGACGCGGTCGCATCGTTGGTGCTGGGATTATTCACCACGATTTCCAAAATCCCATCGGGAACGTTGTTCAACGTCCCAGACCACGAGGAAGTGGAGAGGACAGCCCCGGTGATACTCGTAGTCACTGGGTTCGTGACGGGAGCACATACCACGGAACTCGGGTCCAACGTCGGCTTACCCCCTACACCCGAAGACCACATGTTGAAAGTGAGACTGTTCGTGATACTGGGACATGACATATCGGCACTGAACTCGAGAACGATGTTGATCGTCGTCGCATTTGGGTCCCCAGGTGTCGCAGTGATGCGGGCGTCGTGACCTGGGAGGAAGCGCGTCAACATGGGAGGAGATGCAAACCATTCAGTAGTTGGCACGAGGACTTTCATCCCATAGGGATCCATGGTGATGTTGCCCAGACATCCATACCACGGGGCAGTACCGTTAATGTAGTAGGACGAGCCAGAATCCTGGAGAGTATATTGCTCAAAGGGAGCCAGCAAATTCCGAACGGTGGTGCCAGACTGGTAAGGTGACGAAATCCACGAAGAGCTATGGCAGTCGTACGACCATGTGTTGGTGACGTTCATGTTCGAATATAACAACCAAATTTGGTCGCTGTGATTTCCCGTGAGGGTCTGTACACCTGTGATGCCAGCTCGGGATACGGAATATAGACCCATCTCTGTGACGGTGCCGTTTGAGCCTGGGAGTTGAATGTCGATCGTCCAGTTACCGCGTTGCACGAGATTCCATCCGTCTTGGAGAGCATTGTAAGTGTTGCGAAGGGATAGGAATTGTTTCATCAAGCGACGCGTGTCAGTGGTGGGATCGAAATGGTCAAGCGAATTCCAGTCGTCGTGGCATCCGAGAATAGCCGATTCGAGTGGCCAGTTAAAGTACTGGTCTGATCCCATTTTGTAACACCCATGGCGCTGCCATGCCTTATTGGCCATCATGGCTTGGCGCCTGGATGTGTGGGTATGAGTCAGCCCGTGTCCGACAACGGGACCGAGCAAAGCATACCCGAAGAGATAGTTGGGCGCGGTGGAGTCGAATAGGTAAAAGTTTTGTTCCTCACCATAGTACCACTAGACTCGAATGAATCATATTTGGACAACGCTGCGCAAAAGGGACGCACCAGAGGGATCCCGGGCATCACCAAGTTTGTGATAAATAGCGCCAATGCCGATTTAATCTTACCGTTTTCCAAACTAGGCCATCGAAACACGTCGAAATTGCTTGCCCCGAACATGTGTTTCGGATCAAAGGAGCCCGTGTTGGCGTTTAAGAAGTCGTTACTGACAAACATTTGGTTCCACGCCGTGATGAAGTTGGTATCCAGATCATAGGCAACTTGGAGGTTTCCGTCCATGCCAAGGAACCGGGTGAGGGAGCGGTAGATGGAATAGTGGAACGCATAGCTATCGAGGCCATTTTGAGCCTGTGCACGGAGAAAGTACTGATTGTCTGCCTCGGTCACATTTACGGCTTGGAGGAAGCCAGGTGGCAGTTCAGTGGGAGTGCGGCCGCGACCCCTGTGGAACTATTTTTAGGAGCGGACCAGACGGGAAACAAAAGGAACGTACAAGTATAGCGCCCCGAACGTGTCACCTCCGGTGACCTCGCCGGAGATGAAAAAATTCGACTTGCCAAGTTTTGTGGCACAAGCACGTGTTGCTGTTGACCAGGCTGTCATACCATCGACGGTGACCTGGGTTGATTTATCGACACGGATGGCATCGATATCGAGTGCGGTGATGGCCATGCAAGAGAAGACGGGAAGTTTTGCCATGACTTCGGGTTTCCATTCGCGGAGACGATCCTGGACGGAAGCAAACTTGGATAGCTGACGCTGCCAGTCGGGGTGAACACCAAAGGCCTCCATGTCACCAAACTGGTCGAAATCGGAGACGTAGCAACCGTTGGCGGAGACGGGTTGAATGACGCCATCATCCTGCCAGAAGACGGGAAGCTGACAGGAGGAATTCCAGTGGTTGTCGAACTGGTGTGAAAGTAGGGAGGGAGATCAAGGGATGAAAGGGAGAAAGGAGAGAGGGACAAACCTCGAAATCGGCATATTGGGTGAAGCCCCAGGGCATGTAATTAGGATCCTTGCCAACGACCTGGTACTGGTCGAGACTAAAAGGGGCAGTCGTGTTTAGGTAGCTGGGCAGGGAAGGCCGGTGAGGGAATGAGGCAGTGCAGAAATGAAAGTGACGGACCCTTGAAAGCCGAGGAGGTCGGCAAGGGTGCCGACGGTGAAATCGAGCATGATGTACATGCCCCTCGCGTGCACGGTATCAATAAACTGTTGCCAGTCTGCGATGGTGCCCCAGTGGGGGTCAAGCACGCTGAAATCGACGGGGGAATAGCCTGAATGGGGATGTGAGAGGTAAAAGAAGAAAAGAGGGGGAAAGGACAGACTGTCTGCTTGCCAGATCATGTTGAGGAATATGGTACCGGAGAGGTAGATGCCCTTGATGCCCATGCCCTGGATGTAGTCGAGCTTTGAGGCGAGACCCTTGACATCTCCACCAAAGCGGAGCTGAGTTTCCCTCCAGTCCCATTCGTACATGGAATCAAAGTACTGGTTGTTAGAGGGGTCACCATCTGCAAACTTGTCGAGGAGGATGGTGTAGAAGGGGACTGCGCGCCAGTTCTGTGGGGAGGGGGTGTAGGACGTGTTGGACCTGTTGGTGTAGTACTGGGTGGGGTCCTGGGCATTTTGATTGATGTTGAGGTTGTACTGGACGAGGTCGGCGCGGTAAGGAGAGGCGAGGGCGAAGGTGGAGAGAAGGAGGGGGAGGAGGAGGGAGAGGATGATCATTGCGGGGTCGTGACCACCAGCAACGGGTGGAGAGAGGGCAAAAGAGTTGCGACAGATCGAGGGTCGAGGTGTCCGTACACTGCCCTCGCCTGGACCGAGCCGAGTCGCCCCTGTCCAGGGCGAACCGGTCCAGGTCCACCACGTGACCCGGACTATGTACGCCGTCATCGCCTTGTCCGACGCATCCCCCCATGAGCCTCGAGCCACCCAACGCGACGCCCTTTCCCGACTTTCTGAGATCCTGGTCCGACGCCCACGTCGCGATATGGCTGTCCAACATCAAATGCAGCGCACACGCCAGCACGTTCAGCGCACACGACATCAGAGGTGACATCTTGCTCGAGCTCGACCACGACACCCTCAAGGAGATGAGCATCTCCACCGTCGGCGACAGACTCCGCATCATCCACGCCGTCAAGCTACTGCGACTCAAGTGCGCCCGCTCTCACAACGACCCTCCCAAACAGAATGGCTTCCATTCCCGAGACAGCTCCCGCGACAGCAACGCCCGCGACCACTCTCCCAGCTCTCGGGGTCCAAAACGTCTTGACAACAACAGGCCCGCCCCTCTCGTCTTGCCTCCAAACCCGTCAAGACCGGATCTTCCACGCCTCATACGTGAACCACACTCGGGCGATTCCGCTCGCACAACGCCTCTCGTGCGCCCTCTTCCGCAGCCAGCAAACGGCGCGTCTCCAGGACCGAATGGCGCACCTTCCGCCACCCGTCCCTCCCTCCCTCCACTCCCCCCCGCCCCTCGTGGCCAGCCTCCCCAACCACCCACGGCCCGCCCCACTCCACGCAATCTCCACCCGCTGGCTGGCCCCCGCTCACGAACACCAAACCAAACAGATGCCTCCCCTTACACCAGCTCTCCCCTTCCCTTCGCCCCTGCCGCACCCTCTCAAAACTTGCTCACCCCCCTGTCTGGCACGTCTTCCAATAACTGGCCGGCGTATGGCCTTCCCTCCGACCCCCGATCTGGAGCTGCCACTCTCAAATCAAGCATACGTTCACCCTCTCCCCTCACCTCGCACTCATCTCCACGTCCCCCCAACGGTTCGGCCCATGGCAGGAACATCTCCTTTGGAGGCGTTGGTTCCCCTATGGGATCCGTTCCCGCTACCAAGTTGCCCCCACGCCCATCCACAACGGGGACCACCCAACATCCTTACGCATCCGCACAGCCCCCTCTCACCGGTGCCGCGCTATCGCCCATCGTCGAATCTTTTCAGGGTGGTTCGTCTAATCCGTCATCCCCCGCGTTCACCGTCGGGCGCGGTCCGTTTCACCCATCGACTCATAATCAACAACTCTCACTAGACGACCTCCGCCGGAAACTCATCAAATTTATTCTTCCTGACGAAGGTCGCTCCTGTATCGTTGATGTCGCAGATTGTGCAGGCGGGATCGAGGTGATGGAGAAAGTCTTGCGCAAGTTCGACAAGGTAGCTCCCCGGAGAAAGGACGATGGCACCAACATCATGAACCGAATCGAGACCGATGATGGCGGTCTCAGCGTCGACGGTTGGTGTGTGTATTTGGAGAGTGAGGACCAGCCCGATAATGGTATGTATGCCCCCCCTTCTCCATCACTGGCGCTCATGCGTGTGATAGGGAAACCCCTCTGCGAAGCCGAGCTGTTGGCAGTATGCCACGGCCCACCAGATTCCATCAAAGACCAAGGTCTCACGCTCCGCCGTACCGGTCGAACCAAGCGTTCCAAGGCTCTTGCGCGGATATTCGGCGAAGATCCACCGATCGCCTCACCGCGTACTTCCAGTCCTACTTCTCCTGCACGAAATGCTTTCCCGCTCTCTAGTCCACGACAGCCTGTCGCTGATGACCAACCCGATGCCGACATGCAATTATCTGATTATGCGAATACGTTCGGCGATGGTCAGAGAACGAACAGATCCATCAAACGCGCGAGCACAATCAGCATTCTAAGCGGACTCGGCGTCCGCGATCCCGAAAAAGCGCTCGAGTCGCCCATCTCTCCTACACAAGCAGCCGCCAAGAAGCCCTCGAAATTGCGCAACTTTTTCGGACAACGGCCGCCGAGCGAGTTGATCACGACACATCTGACAGAGTACTTCCCGTTCGCGGAGAAAAAAGTCCTTCGAACGGCGAGACACAGCATGATGCTGCGGGCGTCGACCGGCAAGCGAGAGAGTATGATGTCGCTGAACCCACCTTTGCCGTCACGGTTTAGCACGAGCACGCAAGGGTCGTATGGGCTGTCGTCCAAGCGGAACTCGGTCATGTCCACCGGCAAGGCGTCGACCATCGCGAGCGAAGGTATAATCGAAGACCCGCCACGCGTGTCGATCTCGACTGAGGATGGAAACTCGGTGATCCTCACGGGAGACGACGTAGAAAGGTTGTCTGGCATCGATTCAAAACCGCACTTGTTGCCTCCCGTGTCTTTCCCGACGGAGTCGCTGTCTGAGTCGATGGAGGATCTGACGGGCAGTAGGCGACGGTCGCGGTCGCGAACGAGCTCGAACGCGTCGAAGCGGACCAGTTTCATGACGGAGCTGAGGAGCAAGCGGGACCGGTCGGACACTGCGAGTTTGCTGACGGTCGATGAGATCACGGCCGAGGTGGAGAACCGGAGGCAGAGCATGGCAGTCGACATGGGCGTGGAAGGGGCAGAAGACTGGACAAAGGTGGAACCTGACATTGACGACGTGACCAGCCTTCCGGAGGAGACGTTTGAGGAGTGCTATGAAGACGAGTACATGACCGAGGAAGAGGACGAGACGGGCCGGACAATAACCTCGAGCGAAGGTGAGCCGAGCCATTGGCCGGCCTGTTTGATACGCGCTGACCACAAGATAGGTACAAAGTGGATCAAGGGGGCACTGATTGGCGCTGGATCATTTGGAAAAGTCTATCTTGGCATGGATGCCGTCAACGGTTTTTTGATGGCTGTAAAGCAAGTCGAGCTGCCAACTGGATCTGCACCCAACGAAGAACGCAAGAAGAGCATGCTCAGTGCGCTCGAGCGCGAGATCGACTTGCTCAAAGATCTCTCCCATCCCAACATCGTGCAGTATCTTTGTAAGCCGTTCTAGACCCTCCTAGCTGTCATGCCGTCTAACCGACCCTATGACAGATTCATCTGTTGACGACGACTTTCTCAACATTTTCTTGGAATATGTTCCTGGTGGCTCCGTGACCGCGCTCCTACGCAATTACGGTGCGTTCGAGGAACCCCTCGTGAAAAACTTTGTCCGCCAGATCCTCGAGGGCCTCAACTATCTCCACGAGCGTGACATAATCCATCGCGACATCAAGGGCGCCAACATTCTCGTCGACAATAAGGGTGGGATCAAGATCTCCGATTTCGGTATATCCAAAAAAGTCGATGGCAGTGCGTTTTGATCTTTTCCCAGTCACATGTGCGACTAAGTTCACGGCTTTTTTTTTTTTTCTTTTTTCCAGATCTCCTTACGGGAAAACGCATGAACAGACCGTCGTTGCAAGGGTCGGTGTTTTGGATGGCCCCCGAAGTAGTACAGCAAAAGGCACACACGAGCGCAGCGGACATTTGGAGCGTCGGTTGTCTGGTCGTCGAAATGCTCACGGGGGAACACCCGTGGGCCCAACTCACACAGATGCAAGCCATTTTCAAGGTCGGCCCTGGCCGTCGCTTCCCTTTTGTCCCCGCTTACCTCCTTTTGCACAGATCGGTCAGTCAGCAAAACCGGCAATCCCGTCGGACATCTCGTCGGAAGCGGCCGATTTCTTGACCAAGACGTTCGAGCTTGACCATGCGGCGCGTCCAGGCGCGGGAGAGCTCCTCCAGCATGGGTGGTTACCTATCAAGCGGTCTGGTGTGTCGGGAAAAGGTAGTTCCAAGGGCGTCGTGCCGACGATCGAAGTCACCGCGTGAGGCTGGCGGACACTGTTTTTACTACCCTGTCGTGGCGTTTACGCCCTGGGCCATTCGCACCGCGGAGGTATTCGGGGATCCTCGCTTTGACTCGGAGCGCTCTATGCGCCGCCGCCCCGTCGGCATCACATCCCGCTTCTTCCGCTTTACAGCTTTGTTCGGGGAATACAGGAATAATACCCCTTGTCACTTTTTTGGTATCTGGGACTTTTTTGTTTGTTTGTTCATTTGTTCATTCTTCGTTGGTTTTACTACTTACCTTTGTTCACTGGTGGGCGTGTTTGTCTGGAAAAGGCTCTTAATACATCATACATTCGCATGCTGGCGGGTCGTCTGCTACAAGTGATGAATGACTGATTCCGAAACGTCTCTGCGAATGATGCTGCAAACGACAACCTCCCCGTCCAGTCCAGTCCACGAACGCGACAGGGAGGGGGGGGTCCGAATAAACAGGCTATGTATGACACGTTAACGAAGATAATATAATCACGAATCACATTCCCCTCAACAAACTCAAAGTCGATCACCAAAAAAAACCCGACACGGATCGTAGACAGCAGATAGGAAATAGCAGACTCTCTCTCTCTAAAAAAAAAACCCCCGGTCCCCTATCCACTCCCCAAAACTCACCGACCCTCGTCAGACGGCGCACGCTTCCGCTTGCCTCCTGCCTTCGACCCCGGTCCCCAATTCGGCGCTGGGTTCTGCTGATACCGGACGATCCGCACGCCGGTCGTACGCGTCATAGACTCGGGGTGTTTTTTGAAATCGACCGACATTCTGTGTCGGGGGCGTTTGGCGTCAGTCGTTGTGTACCAATGGTAACCAGATGACGAGGGTGAAGACGCGGGGACATCAAGGCATAGATATACACACCACTGGGAGGGGAAAGAAAGAAAGAAAAAAACGTACTTGATCTCCTTGCTCAACAACTTGGCCGCGGGCGCCGTCTCCGAGATCCGGTCCATCCGTACGGGGTGCCGCTGTGCCCACGCCCGAAAGACGTCGTGGATCGCTTCGCGCGGGGCGGTCGTCTTGAGCGACCCCGGGGACGCGTGCGAGCGCGAGACTCGATAGCCTCCATTGAGCAGCGCCGACCTAGAAGACATGGATGAGCCAGGCGTAGTAGGGTGATGCACGGTACACGCACGCAACGTCAACCAGCGCGGGGGTCGAGCAATGGAACGTGCCCGCAACCTTTCCGGGGGTGAAATAAAACGGGACGTTCAGTTCCTGCCGAGGGGCTCGTCAGGACGGCCGGTGATCATGCATGTATCTAGTCCAACACGAACCTCTTGGGCGACGGTCAACATCCCCTTCATACGCGTCGACGTGCCATAATTCTTGGTATTTCGATCAACATGCTCAACGACCTTGGTGACGAACTCGGGATTATGGAGCGGACCCGACCACATTGGTCCCGCAACCTGCATGCCAAACTCATCCATCAATACACGCGCCCAGATGGCAGAGGTCACGACACCCACGTGCATGCTATATCCACACTCGGGACACGCCGAATTGACAGGGGGTCCAGTGGCCGTTTTGTATTGAAGGTTGACCGCATGGGACTGTTCGTTCGTTCGTTCCACTACCCGCCCCAGTTTTTGCTCGTGAAAAGACGCGCAACCAGAGCAGATGTAGTATATAGCCGTTTTACTTTCGTTGACGGCGTCAGCTCAACAGGCGAGTGGCGTAACCGATGCAAGAGTGTCACCTGGCTGCTTTTTTCACCTCTACGGGGGCTGCATGAATTCGCACAAAGATACGAACGTAAAAGTCGATGGACAATGACAGAAGAGGTTCGATGTAGCGTCCGTATCTGATTGCAGATGTGGAGATCGTGTTCAAGACCAGCCGAAGTGCCTATGCATTGATAAGTACCAACGAATCCGCGGACCGATATCACACATACAGCCTCGTGGGAGTACTCTGCTCTTACAGGCATACCACCATAATTCGAGAAGCTATAAGAGAAGATGGGGTTATGGAGCACCGGACCACGGACGACACGCTCACCATTTTTCAGAGTAATTCGTCGTTGCGAGGACCGACATATCAGTGCATGTCACGCAGAGCAGACCTACGATGGTTGACATTAGCGTCAACGCGTTGCTTTGCGAGTTGCCGACTTGCCTCCACTGTTTACGGCCTGCACGGCAGCGTCGACGAATGGTGCAGCGGTGCCATACGGATCAAGGTCGACGACATCGACGCGCGTTTTCTCCGTGCGGTGATTATACATCAGGGCACTAACGTCCCGTAAGGTGACCTAGGCCGTGCACCGAACAACTGGACATACCACGCGTCGTCTTCGTGAACTCTGACTTTACCCGGGTTCGACTTGACCGTCCGCTGACCGTCAGGCGTCGTAATCTCTTCCTCTGTCGGACCGAGTCCATTGATTTCCACATTCCTCTTCATCGCAACAGTCGCGGACGGTGATAAATCGTTGGCAATAATGAACCTGGAGATAGTCAGAGAACGGGAGGCCGGTTGACTTCCATGACAAACCTTACAAGAGGAATTTCTTTAGCATAACGGATAGATCTTAGTCCTGTTGCCGAAAGAGCCTCCAGGAGGACAAATTTGGGCGGGTGATACTTGAAAGAATAGTTGAGTGAGATGCATCAGACGACGCGCCCGTTCTACCGACATACCACGCGCGGCTTTGAGGTATTCTCGACCATATCGAAGTCCGTGGCAGCTACATCCGTGGTGTGAGACGTATCCCCCTCGCCTTCAGCTGTAATCACCCCTACATGAGTCAAAAGAGTACAAGACGAACGCATGCCCGACCATCACCTTTCGGTTTCTCCCATGCAGCCTGCTCGAGTCTCTTTCCCCGTCTCTCCGCCGCCTTTCTAAACTTGTCCTCCTTCTCCCTGTCCATTTCCTCGCTCCATACGCGGATGCACGCGACGCTCATGTCGCGGTTGAACTCTTGGACGGGATTCAGGAACGCCTCGTCCTTGGAAGAGATGAGGATGTGCGCGTTGTTTTCGGTGTAGAGCGAGAAGCCTTCAGGGACGAGGATGGGTGGTCCTTCGGGCTCTTCAGGTACCTTTGCTTTCAATGTGCCCTCCATCACCATCACCATCGGAGGTCGAGGTAGGTGTGATCCAGCGAGGGCGGTGTGGAGCCGAGCTCTCTGGGTAGAGAAAGGCGCGAGTGCGAGGCGCAGAGGCCTGTGGAGTGCGAACACGAAGAAAAACGTCAGGATGAAATGCCACTATGACTACTATATCTTCAGTGCACTATCCAGAACCCGAGCCAGAGGTTCGCCGCGTCTGCACATTATGTCAGACGGCACTGTCAATTTGTATTCCGTGTCACCAAGCATGCCAGGGGGCAGTCTTATTCTGGTGGAACCAGATGGGCCTAATAATTTCGGTTCGTCCAGTAAATGTTTGCTCCGATCAGATGATAATGGCCAGGCCACATCATGGAGCCCGATCAGTGTGACCACCAGCTTGAATTCCAAAACTTTAGTGTTGTGACCCCTCACGATTTTGCGATTTTTGTGATGCCATTAGGAGGCAGGAAACTTGATCATGTTTCTACGAGCAATCGGCACTGGGAGATGTTTCTCATCTGACTTCAGCAGTGCACTCGACGCATGGATCACACAACCCAAGTCCCTCGCGCTCACCGACACCATCACCCCCACTCGCCTTGCTGACCTCTACATCACCCTCCCAACACGCGATGGATCCCGCGCCGGTCACCCGTATTACCCTCCCGCGATCGGCACCTCCCTCGGGTACGGTCACCACCTCGCCTTCTTCCATCCGCGTCATCCCGAAAGCGCACTCCGTCCTGATGGTACCGACGCTGATTTCTGTCCTCCGGAGCCATTTACCCAGCGCATGTGGGCGTCGGGATCCATGCGATGGAACACCAGCCCGGGTGGTGCATTGAGGGTCGGAGACGAGGCGCACGCTGTGTCGACGATAGCGAACGTCGAGAAGAAGGGGTTCGACGCCGCAAACACACATCCGATGGTGTTTGTGAAGCAGAGGATCCAAGTCACAGCCCAAGGACGCGAGGAACCGTCTGTCGTCGAGGAAAGGTCGCACGTATATCTTGCATCCCGGGGAAGCAGGCGGGATGCTCGAGAAGGTGTGGACGCCAAGGTGCCAACAGGTGGAACTCACTGACTCTCTGTCCCAAACAGTGACAGGGCTGCCGAGGCCGGACTTCTCGTTCACTTATAGGCCTTCGTTGACGACGCTCTTCCGCTTCTCAGCACTCACTTTCAACGGACACCATATCCATCTGGATAAAGATTATGCGCAGCATAGTGAGGGTTATGCAGGTGGTTATTCGAAGCTTGCCGAGAACCGTAATACTTAGACTTTCTTTGCAGAACGGCTCGTCCACGGTCCTCTGACGGCGCTCATGCTCCTCGAAGTTTTGCAGTTCTATAAACCCGGTTTGCAGCTACACGCATTCGAATATCGTGCTCGCAACCCGGTCATCGTCAACTGCAACTCTATAATCTACGGAGCGTTGACAAATGAGAATAAAGCAGATATGTGGTGTGCGGATGACGATGGGGTCGTGGGTATGACAGGGAGCGTGACATTCTCACAGTGACGCAGTAGTCAGTCGATCAAGCCTGACCATCGCTGGATTTCTCGGACTTGGGGCGTGTGTAGGGTAGCCGCCCTTTCCCGGAACCAATATGCTCAACCCGATGTCTTGAAGGGGGCCACGATCACGGGTCTGGACGTAGTGCATACCTTATACGACACACTGTCAGTGAAACGCCAACGGGCTAAACTATCCGTAACATACATCTTAACTGGATACAAGCCTGCAGGCAAACCACGTTGAACCTTTTGCCGAACAAGCTGTAAACCTGCATCCCCAAAAATCTTCTTGAATGCTAGATCAGATCTATGACATTGTAAGTAGCGAACCGGGCGAAAAGGCGCCCCTTTTGCATACCTTGTCCAACTCGAATCATCTTCATCAAATACAGTTCTCGGTGTCTTCTTTTCCGAGCACAAGTTCTCTTTAACTACGATCAAACTTGCTGGCCCTCTCAGCGCCGCCGCGCTCCGCTTCAAGAAAGCGACCAGATCTTCATCATTCAAATGACCGAGACACCACTGGCACCAAACAACATCGAATCCCGAGTCAGTATCGTCAGAGTCGCTGGGAATATACCCAAGCCGTTGCAATTCTTCCGTACTTTGCTTCGGCCGTGCCGGGTCGAAATCTTGAAGGGGTCCCTTGAAGAAAGACACGCTCTTGGTTCGATTATTGATACCAGTCCATCCAGCAACGTTGCTTTCCTCGCTGGTGGATGTCCCTTGACAGCGTCGATGCGCTTCCTCTATAAACGACTGCACCGGTTCGAGGAGCACGACGTCCGAGACGAGGTGAAGGAGGACGTCCGCAGTGACGCGCCCTACCCCCGCACCGACGTCCACCGCGCGAAATCGCTTTGGAGGCCCTGGATCTGCTGATCGGAGGGGACGGACCGCGAAGGGGACAACACGGAGCTCTGGGATGAGATCGAGGAGGAACTGACGCGATCCGACCGCGTCGACGCGGGGGAGGGACTAGAAGATCGGGGTCATTATGCATCATCATCATATATACGCTGTTGTTAAGAGGCGCGCACCCCGGACCCGAACCCTCCTACGCGAACGTTGTGAGTGCGGTGAGGAATGCGGTGAAGGAAAAGAGACGTACCGAGCACACCGTTGAGACTTGCGGATTGGGTTTCCCAGTATTGAAGGCCTGCTTGGACGACTGTCTCGTCCCTCGAGCCTGCCGACGAGGCCATCTGTAATGATTCAATAGTTTTGTTCAAACCGATGAAATCGCGACCACGTGATGCAAGTCCGATAGTAGTTTGCTGCCCCCATCATCATCAAGCGAGGCAAATTAACCTTGAAGATAGCTCGCTCCGACGGCAACACTAACGCCATGAGCTTAAACTGACTCCGAGTTCGTTGGACAGAAAACGGGAAAGACTGCTGGCGGTTGATCCCGGGTTACTCAACGTCACGGTTCGTCTCACCACTTTAATTTACTACATGGTCGCCAATCGTTGCATAGTAAGGCCAAAAACTACCGTACTTATGAAGTATGTACAAGCACGATGCTCATCATGGTCTATGAGTACATCTCGTCCCAATCATCATCGTTGGTTGCGCGCGAAGCGTTCCCACTATTCGTACCGTCAAATGATGGTATAAGATTGACTCCGGATATCGGTATCTGAGGTTTGGCCGGTTTACTCGGTTCCCCTTGTTCCATCTCGTCCATAATATTCCACATATCGTCGTCGTCACCTATGGGTGTAGATAATGGAGGATTACTTTGTGGCACATCAAACAGCGTCGGTGGTTCGTCAAAGGTTTCCCAAAGATTGGCTTCGTCGACGTCCATCGTGTTTGCCTCGGGACTGCCTCTAGATAAAGGTTTCTCCGGGAGTGTTGGTGAGCGTGACGTGTGCAGTGATCCAGAACCAGCCGTGCGGAGTGTAGCGAGTCGTTCTTCCTCCGCTCTGATCACGGCATCAATGTCGAAGTCGTTGTCATCCACCTCCGAGGATGCGGGAGGAAGCGACGGGGTACGCAGGGAATCTCTGTCGCTTTCGATCCCGACAAGTGTGGGTTCGGTAAGATCGATGACGTCGGGGTCGTCGGGTGACTGTTTGCCGTTTGTGACACCTTTGGATTCATCGCGCCAGACGCTCAGGCGAACCTTGTGGTGCATGCCGGTCAGAGAACACAGCCCAGACAAGGTACTCGGACGTCTTTACCTTCATGCGCTTGGAGTGACACAGTTTCTCAACACGGCTGACCGTGTCTTTGAACGACGTCTTTGGATACATCTTGTGGGTCCAAAACTGATATACCTGCAATAGTCGATTGAGATCCGCGTGCTAGAGACGTGGGTCAGCGTGAGCATACAACGCCCAAAGGTAGTGCACCTCGTTTCCCTTCCCTTTTGGCCGAAATCCCTCGATCTCTTTGATGAGGAGCGGAAAACCGTCAGGTCCTACCAGCCTCTCCTCGTCCAACTTTGGCAGCACCTTCCGACCCCTCTTCTCCCCATCACCAAGCTCGCCCGACTGGCCCTTGCCGGTGCCACCAGGACGCTCATTTTTCGAACCGCCTGCCAAGGTCTGTGAAGGCGCCGGTTGTCTTGCATGCGCATGTCTCGCCTCGGCCTCCTTGGCAAGTTTTTCTAGGTTCAACGCGGGTGCAAGCGGCTTGTACCTTAAATCGTCGTCCTCCCCGTCCTTGTCGAGGTCTTCGAACAAGGCGTCGACATCCGGCCGGGCTGGGGGTGGCGCGGGCGTTGCACGCTTTGGGGGGCGTTCGTGGTCGCTGTCGCTGTCGGAGAAAAAGAGGGATTGGCGAGGACGTTTCTGGGGGCTGGAACCGCCATCGGCTGGTGCAGGTGTTGGTGGGGACGCGATGGGCTCTTCCCAGATGTCGTCGAGAGACATGAGGAAGTAGAGACCACGCGTTATTTACGTGTATTTGGCACGACGCGACTTGTCCCCACTGGCGACGATCCCAACTAAAATCCCTAAAGGGTGCCGCCACGCGATCCGTCTGAGGATGATCTTACTTGGCACATGATGCATGACCATGTAGGTTGATTAGCGATGCCGCTTGATTGGTTATCTCGTATGAACTTACTACGCCTCGGCCACAATGTGATGATCATATATGGCGCGACAAGGCATCGTAGAGCGTGTATGCATCGTAGCAACTAACAACGACCAAGAAACACTGCACGAAATATTATGTACCACGTTGAAAACTTTAATCTATGGATCTGGGACGGCCCCTCCAATATCTAAACAAGGTTGACTAGCCCATGAGACCCTCACCATCCGAAAGCGCGGCTGAGCTGTATCCATTTGCATCAAGTTCACTGTAGCGGACGACGCGGAGACGCTGACTTGGTGTGGTGGTCTTGTCCTCGAGACCGTGTGGGGCACCGCCACGCAAGACACCAACTCGCTTCATGGCAAGCAGCTGTGAAAGATCTCAGCACTGGCATGAATGATCACATCGGGGCCAACAAGACTTGCGTTGTGTGCAGCATTACTGTGATCATATACTCCACCGAAAAAAGCCGTGGTAGCATCTCTGCCAATCTGCTTGGTCAAAAGGTGCCGGCCTCCTGGATGTTCATCAAGAAAGTTGGACACGTCGTGAATGAGACCAGCAATACAGATCAGGGGGCGCATCTTGGCCTGGGCTTGGTCTATACACCGCGAGTCAATGAAAAAAAGAGACTAGTCTCCACGCCATTCACTCACAGCTCTCCCAGTTAATGACGGGAAGGTGGCTATTGTCGGACGGCCAAGAGAGCTTCTCCTGGGTCTCGCGCAGACGCTTTAGTTCCATCGTGAGTTGACCTTTACGGACCTCATTGTCGGGGAACGTCTATAGAATTGGTTCACATATGTCACCAAGTCTGGCCAAAAACGACAGTACCTTGAGGTGTGAAGCAAGTCCAAGCTGTTGGCAGACCCAAATGAGCCACTTAGTGGGGTCGTACTGGTACCACCTAATCGCGTTCCGGTAGTCCATGGGGAACTGGTGGTGGAAGTTGTGGTAGCCCTCCCCAAAGGTGACTAATGCAGTAAACAAATGATCGCGAGGAGTGTGCTTGTCATCAAAAGGCGCCTCGCCTAAATAGTGAGCAAGAGAATTGACACAGAACGTAGACTGCAGAGATATGAGCGGACAGTTCTCCACCTGTTTCCAACACTCACGTGATGGACGAACACCAATCTCAACAAACCGGCATACACATAACCACCCTTCCAATCACCCCATCCAAGACCAGCAACGAGAGTCGGGAAAAAGACCCCCATGATAAACACCAACTTGAGGTAATGGCGATGTTGCCACCTGACAATGTCATTGATTGCCAGGTCACTAACATCCGCCACGCCAGGTTTACGGCGAGGTTTCAAGACCATCCAACCAATGTGCGACCAGAGCAGCCCTTTGTGGGCGTTGTAAGGATCGAGGTCGGTATCGGTGTACCGGTGGTGAGCACGGTGGCCACGAGCCCACCATCTGATGGAACCCTCAACAGCACCAGCGCCAAACATGGCAAGTGCATATTGCAGGGGTGTGGACGCATTATATGAGCGGTGGGCCCAAAGACGGTGGTAGCCAGCCGTTATACCTGAGAAACACAACATCAACTAAGTCCACGACGAAAAAAGGACGCATACCAAAGCCGGTCATGTAGTAGTAAATGACAGCCCAAACAGCCGTCTCCCATCTGAGGCGAGTGTAGTATGCCCCAGTGAACCCCAACAATGGGGTCAGACCAAGAATCCCAACGTTGAGCCAGTTGAGGTTCTGCAAGAGGTTCTCCCATGTCACTGGAGGTAAAACCTTCTGGTGCTTGAGTGTGTAGGACACATAGTTGTCAGGGATGTTGGCGTCCACGGGTGGGTAGTCCGGGTCTCGAGCAAATTGTGTTGGGTCAACAGACTTGGGGCCAGCGCCGACCTTGGGTATGATGGGAGGAGTGGTCGCCATGTAAGTTGAATGGACCAGTGGGAAGCACCGATCGCCGCGCAATCAATGTTTCGAATTGATTGGTGACGTTTTTATGAACGCGCCACCGTTTCCGGCTCAGGTCCGGCAGGGTAGCTGCACAATGATTCGTCTGGAATTGGAAAGAACCCAGTGGTACAACTCTGAGTGGTTAGCTGCTTCACGAAATGAGCGATTCGAATTGCCTGATAGGCTCGATGTCGACGTAAACACGCTTCCATCTGCAGACCTGCTATGTAACGTCATCGTTGACTCTACAACAGGCCATTTGAGAGCTATGATTAGACGAAGGCTGGCAAAAAGGAAATTTTAAGTCCAACAAGGGCCCTATCAAAAAGAAACAAGCAAAATCAACCCGGATTTCAGAGTGCCGGTGAACCCGCGGTAGAGTACTAATCTGCACAGTTCGTCTCTTTTGCTTCTCGTGGTCTGTGATTGGAAAAAAAAACAAACTGTACCACTCCTTTTGTGTTGGTCAGAGACTGGTCAAAACACTTTGGCTGACCCGGTTCGAAGTATCAGATGCTAGCCCGAGCTGAGGCGTAGTTAGCAGCTTGGGCGCCAGGGTGAAAATCCATCTCTGACATGAAGATGTCATCCATACCCTTGAGGCCCTGCCGTCGGAAGCATCTGACAGACTTGTGGACGTCCCATCTCGCGAATAAAAGGTAGGCCAGCATGGAAATTGTGGGACGCACCTTTATACGTTGCTCGCCGAACCCACAATCCATCATGATGCATGATGGCGTACGCGTCGTAGAGCTGTTCAACTAATGTTCAACTGTAACATCCACGCTGTGACGGTTCCAAATATTGCCAGCGAACCGTGATGTGATGTTGAGAAGCCGCTCTCACGACTTACTCCCCTGAACCTATTCCACCGACCGGGGCATAGAGCCGTAGCGGAGCAAACGATGCCAGTGATTGGTACTTTACGTAATTGTTGCCTATGTTCGGCATCGACCCGTGTTTCCCCTGGTTGTAAAGATCTTACGATCACAACTTGTTGGTGCGGTGCCACAACCAGGAGCAACCCTGTAAACCATACTCTCACCAGACCCCAGTGCACACCATGCCTCGTGAGCTTCGCCCAAGAAAGCCACGCAGAAGCTATGCCGACCTTGCAGACGTCGAGATTGAAACCCCCGAAAATACAGCAGGTCCCTCCAAAGTTCACCCAGTAGACGAAGAGGGTGACAACGAAAGTGAATTCGAACCTGATAAGCAGCCCAGAGATTCAAAGAAAGTGCCGTCCAGCGACGAGGACGAAGACGTCGCTATGGATGATGCCCAAGATCCGGAGTCCGAGGTGGAAGAAATACCGAAACCGAAACAGAGTCGCCACCCTACGGCTTCTTCTCGCAAACCTCGAGCCCCCATCACGAACCCCAGTAGTCCGACCATGTTTGCACCCCTGAAAACACGGAAAGAACAATCGCGTAGGCTTCCTCCCAGGGTGCAACAAGCCACGCCTGCACCGTCCGAGTCTACCCTGCCTGCCATCGCGACACCTCGGGCAGCAAAGACGTACGCGTTACCAAATCCGAGCGCGCAACACCGACACCGAGCGATACCAGTGTTGTTCAGGGAGGAGATGGTCGAGCGACTGGATGAACCTCCTTCGCTATTCAAAGAACCTCACATCGTTCCGACGAACAGTATGACTGCCGATCACTCCCTCATTAACAGGGTTAGCAAATCTTGGGGCTTTAATGTCGGCGCCGGTCCTGTCTGGCAAATCATGGAAGATAGATCCTGTTACAAAGAAAGTATCCGGTCACGAGCTGGTTCCGAGAAAGAGTCCTCGCGGCGCCCGAGGGTATACCACAACGTATCCGTACGACCTGGCTGGGAAGTGTTGGTCAACCAGTGTGTGACGATTAAATGGCCTCGCAATCCGTATTCAAGTTGTTCTCGAACTGAAATCGCAGGGATGCCCTAAAGTATTTGCCCGCTGGTTCGACCATCACTGAAGACGGGCAATTTAAGCCACCACCCCAAGTCGACTGCTACATGGGTCCGCATGACGGACAGACACGTGTTGCATTCAACATGTTTGATAGCGTTGCTACCTGTATGTAAATTTCCTTCATCCCGTTGTTACCTATAATCTGAGGGCACCTCAAGCCAACTATTTCGAGGACGGTACGGGGTACGTCTTTAGCGCAGGTTCCCCGGTATGGGGGATAGATTGGTGTCCGACCTATCAAGCAGATCGCCCTGGTAGGCGTGCCGGTTTTCACTCTTTTATAACTTGCCCTTAGCAGCAGTCAGCCCGGCAGTTCAGACATTATTTAGCCGTTGCTCCATTTCCATCGCGCTCGCATGCGCCGAGTATCGGCGTCAATGCTTCTCGTCCTTGCCCTGCCTGCGTCCAAATATGGGCCTTGAAACCCAGACTCCGAGATGAGAACGCGATGGACGAAGACCGTCCCGTGAGTGATCCAGCTACAGTACGTTGTGAAATGGTGTTATGCCTGGAAAGCGGGCCAGCGCAAGAAATCAAATGGTGTCCTTTGCCCGCCCATGACCAAGTTCGTCCTATTTTCATCGATCGCGCGTGGATGGGAGCTGAAATTACCAAGTGGGAAGGCGCACAACCCAGACATCCACGAAAAATAGGCATACTAGCCGGAACTTTTGAGGACGGGTCGCTCTCTTTATATGTTGTACCAGATCCCGAGGATGTAAGACCTCCGGAACACGATGCCGCTCTGCCTGTTTTTGGTGAGCGCTTTTTTTTTTCCGCCGCGAGTGACGAATTCTTGTCTCGCATAGTTAGGTTACCCGAGCCAGTTCTGCGCATCGAACACAAAGGCACATCATGCTGGTCTCTTGACTGGGCAAACAGCGAAGTCATCGCTGTAGGTTTTACGAATGGTGAGTCCCAGGACCTGGATGACAACGTTTGATGCCGAGTGACGCACTCAAGGCTGTCTCGCTGTCTACAACGTCAAGCAGGCATTGGAGAGCGGCGGAGATCCCAGTAAGTGACCGAATCTGGCTTGACCCCTCCCCCCCCCTCGAAGCGTGTTGATACCGCTCAGACCCCTTTCCGACGCATTTCATTGCCGTACATCAGTCCGCCATTCGTGCACTCGCATGGATTCGCGTGCCTCCTACAGACGGGTCCGGCGTGTCCAGCCCGTCTGAGGATCCGACGGTCATCGCGAGCGGTGGGTACGATGGCGTAGAGTGTCTCACTGATATCCGGGAGCCACATGGTAACGTCGTCAATCGGACTAGAGGCACGTTTGACTTGCATCACCCTGTGCAACATTACGTTTGATACAATCCCCAATTGATCGAACAGACGTCATAAACAGCGCAACCTATTCCGCGTTCGCGACGTGTCCGATCATGATCGACCACGACAACACTGTCAAGTCATATTCTGTGTCACCGAGCATGCTGGGGCGCGGTCATATTTTAATGGAACCAGACGGGCCTATTTGGGTTTGTTCAGTCTTTGCTCTCAGACGATATGTCTGACGAATAGCCATAGAGCCTGAGTGCATCGGACTACCATCCCCAGCTCGCCGTAGGATCGGCCGATGGGACGTGTATGACCACCAATACTCTCAAATCGACACGGAGAGGTGGCACAGTCGTGCGTCCGATGCAATCTACTGTTCAATGCCGCACACGTTGACGAACGCTTTCTCAGCCTTTTTTCGTCCACAAGATTTATCAGCTGGATTATAGCCGCAAGACCGGCGAGTTCCGTATGCTCGAACACTTTCTTCCGCAGGTCAGTCCCCAGCATCTTGCATGTCACCCATACTGAGCAGAGTCCTTCAGGAAATGCAAGACAGGACGACCAGCGTCAAAGGCAAGACTGAGGAAAGAATAAAGACGCAGAGACAAAGGGACGGATCACTAACACCGGCGTATGGCCGCCAGAGGTGGGTGTCCACCGCGTGGCATGGAACAACGGCAACGGCCTCGGAGGTGCACCGCTGTTAGCCTCCGCGACCGCATCGGGGCTCTGTCGGGTGGACTTGCTGTTGGGGAGATGGATCAGAGACAGGACGCCGTACGTGAGCGTGCAAAAGATGAGAAAGGAAGTCGAAGGAACGTCTGACGAGTCGGTCGAGGAAGCATAGTCGACGAAGCAGATCGTCGCTACGTTCCGCATCATATTCAAACACTCCAGACGATGAATGCATTAGATTATCTAGCAATGACTACCTATGATATGCACCATCGTCAGCGTTGCGCCACGGGTGGTGATGGCCCAAAAAAAGAAAAAAAGAAAAAAGTCAGACTCACAAAAGAATGACGCTTCGCCCATTCACCTGGCCTTGAACAAGTTGTTGTCCTTGAGTGTTTGGCGGTGCAACAGCCTCAAGCGCCGTTTCTCCGCCTTTCCACCCGGTCCATCGTCCGCGAGCACCTTGGGTTTCGTGAGATCCCAAAGCCACGCGGGGTATTCCTCGTCCGGTTTGGCGAGAATGGGCAGGTTCACCTTTGAGGCAGTTGAGTCCAGGTCAATACGGTGCCAGCTGGACATGACGACACGATGTCTTGTGAAAGGGGGGTGGTGAGCGATCACGACAATGTCCAAGTCGTCGAGGCGTGACGTACTTTTAGAGGGTTCAGACGACGCGGGTTTTGGCGGTTGGCTCGAACTAGGTTTGCTGCTCGACGCCGACGCAGTGTCCGCGTGCCAACTGAAGAGAACATGTTCTCCAGAGCGTCGTTCGAGCGACGGCAAGTAAAGACATGTCGATACAAAATCATTGGGGCCGAGCGAAGAAGTGACTCGTGACGCGTGACGGGCGTGACTCACCAGTACGTAGTGCGAAACAAAGAATATGTATGGGTTTGAATGTACAGTAGATACAAGAAAAACATGGCCAGCTGGATTATATTGCAGTCCGGCAAGGTCACCCAATAAGATCTATGCCTAGTTTGGACGCTGTCCAACGCCCAGTTGTCTCTGCTCTGGATGCTTCAAGACATCAAGAAGCCAGCGGTCCCGCCGTACTCAGAACAAGCCAGACCCAGGGAACAATTGTGACTCTTCGTTTACATCCCGGTCGTCTTCATCGTCAATCTGAGCTGCAGACTCTATCTCAGCTGAGAGGCTATAGGGTGTTGCTGGGTGCGACTCATGGTCATCAGTCACATATGGTTCGTGTTCAAACGGATCGATATCTGTGTCTGGAGTTGCAGGTGGAAGTGGCTGTATTGGCTCTGGAGGAGCGGCAGGCTGGATGACGCATGTTCGTGGAGATGCGTCGCGTTGCGGGGACTGCGGAAGTAGTATGGCTTGGGGAGGAGGAGACATGGGCAAGGGCCGAGTCTTGGCTGGAGTGTTGTATTGCGGTAGCGTTTGTGTGGCTGGCTGAGGGTGTGGTGTTGCGGTAGTCTGGGGCTGGGGTTGAAGATCGTACTCAAACTATAGCATACTAATCAGAACGAAACGTGCAGGGAAGAAGTAAGAAAATCTTACTGCCGCAAAGACTTCTTCCCTCCGTTTCTTGCCCTCATCTTTGTCAATGCAGTAGCAGAGGTACAGGACATCAGCACTGGAGCATGGTCACCAACACGTCGGAGAGGCAACAGGAAAGGCTTACGTGTCCTCCACAAGACCAACACAGAACAAACCAACGAGCGCAGTCACGCCACCAGCCAACACAGCAGCCCCCAAGGCAGAGTTCGAAGCGTTCAGGGTATGAGCAACGAACAGATAGGTCATCAGCGCAAACGGGAATGTAAGTGTCAGAGGTGTATATGTGAGCATCGTGAGTTGCGCTAGAAAACAAATCAGTTCCTGACAGCCACGACACTGAACAAGTTGAATTGGCGTACGCTCAGACTTGAACTTCCGCCTGAAGCGTCCTGCTCCCGCGGATTCTACAGCTGCTGTGAGAGCACGTGCTCGCCTTGCGCTTGGTAGGAAGGGATCACCGGTAAGGCCAGTGTACACGAGGGCATACTTGCTAAACGACGTGGTCACGCTCTCCAAATAGCCTACTGCCAGACCAGCACCAATCGTGAGTGGTTGAAGCCAAGGCCGCAGGACAAGCGGGAAGTACGAAGGCAGGAGACGCAATGCAACGGTCAAGAGCGTGAGCATGCGAATGCCGGCCATGATGAGGGCGCTCAGGACGATCGACCCCAGAGATGGATAAGTGGAGCGAAGGATGGCAGCGTGAATAACGTGCGTGTCCGTTGGAAGTGGTGGGGGTTGACTTGGGCTGAAGAGTGAGGCAAGTGAGGAAACGAAGGAAGCTTAACAACAGACACACTCACTCCGCATAATACCATGCACCAATCACCCCCGCACAAGTAGTGCGCAGAATACCCCTTGCAACACCCCAACTCCAAAGCCACACCCCAACGGCGCCAACGATCGCCCAATCCGCCCATTCACTAATGCGCCACTCAGACCGGTCTTGCACAAAGTAGCCCATTAAGAGGAGACGGAAAATGAGTGTGACAAAAGGGATCGAGGCGATTAATATTATGAGGAGAATGGCGGGAGAAAGTGCCAGAAGAAATGGATTGGACATTAGAAGTTGCGATGTGAGGTCAAGGATGGACGATGCGGAATGGATCTTGCGAGGAAGGTCGATTAAGCGTCGGGCAGTAAGTATTGACAAGACGAGGGGGACGATAGAAAACAGGCGGAGTCTACGTTTCGAGTTAGTTATGACGTCCAGACAACAAGGTGTCGTATGTGACTTACCCAACGGTCTCGCCCCATGTTGGCTCCTGACCAGCGTCCCACATAAAACTGCCAACAAAAGCCCATACTGCAGAAATGAAGAGCGTGACTGGTATAAATACTGAGGTGACGACCATGACGGGTTTGACAAATATCCGCAAGAGGAAGATGTGTGCATAAGCAACGGCGGCGCTTACGAAAGTCAGGATGACGAGTAACGGTACTGTGTGCAGTAGAGTGAGGTATGGCAAAGGGCCCCTTATTTTGTTGGGCAGACGAGCAATGAACATGAGCAAGATGGAGAAGAAGAAACATATTGTGACGCCTGTGCACCATAGAATAGTCCAGTGCGAATCGTTGAACTTCCGACGGGCGCGTGATATATGACGAGGGTCCGGCAGCGAGAACACGTCGATCGGACGAGAGGTACCATCTCTCGGTAGCAGCGACTCTGTCAGAGATAAGGACACGGGCTCTCGGGTACGAGAGGGTGGGGGTAGAGGCGACTGCGAGCGAAGGGAGGGTTGTATGGGTTGGTGCGATGGACCCGCTATGGGTCCCGGAGAATCGAGGGAGGACCGCGAAGGGGAGGGTGGAGACGCACGGAGACGCCGAGGGGGTGACGCCTGGTGGGCAAGCCAGCCTTTTGAAAACTCTTGTGATTCGGCCTGACCATAGTCCGATGCCATCAATGGTATCGACTGAGAAGCATGACGAGAGGCCCCTGGTGGCATATCTTCTTCGTCCAGACGGAGATAGGGATCCCCGTCTATCTCATGAATTCGGCTCCTATGATCTCCTCTACTGGACATCCCGCCAGTGTGACTTGCACGTAGATGGGGATCGTCAAGGTCGTCGAGCTCGCTGTTGTAGTCGTCGCCTACACGAGACCCCTCGTCGGTCGTGAACGAAAAGAAGAGAGGCTGTGAGGAAGACAGACTTGACTCTGGATTCTGCTGTTGCAGTAAAAATTGCGATGCATACTGCGCAAACGATTTTGCCATCTCCAACTCACCACGCTCGTCGAGGCGAACGTAGCTGCACAGAGATTTGCGAAGCCGTCGCGAACTGCACTTGAACGTATAAAAGTCAGGTGTCGCGAGTAAATTCGCTCGAACAAGCTAACCTTGGCTTGCGTACTCCTCTGCATGTGTGAATGTATTTCCTAAACAGGATTACAGGCCCCTGCAACCACACCAAGCGTTACTTGGTGTTTTTGCCCACATCCCCTGTTATATGTATAACAGGGGATGTGGAGATGAGGAGGTAACCCCATACATGCCCTTCTTGTGTCACAATCTGCTAGATGGCAAGGTGGTGCTTCTTGAGCCCATACCTTGTAGTCCACTATATAGACCCTGTCCTCCGAGTCGACCGACGGTACGCTTCTCGGATCTAAACGCGTCTCAGCTTGCCACACTCCGGAACTAATATTAATTTGGCAGCCACATGAAACTCGAGCGTAGAGGACAAAAAGGGAGGTCATGTCTCTTCCCTACGACAACGAGCACGAGAATGCTCCTCCGCATTCTTTCGACTTTGTGTATAGGTACGCTAGCTGGGCCTCCTTTGCAGACTGGCGGAAACGCACCGGGTCCGTGCGTGCACTGACAGCTTTACCGCAACAGCGCTTCGTCACAGCTTGAATCGAAAGTGGCGTCTACAGGGCACCACGACCATTTCGGATTGGATGTATTACAGTAAAGCGTGAATTCGAGACATGATGCCCGTATTTCAGCGCCACCTTTACTCGGGCAACTTCCAAACACCTTTGAATATACAATACGATTGTCTAGGACAATCCTCGTTGGCTGCCTGGCAGCTCTGCGAGGGACTTCAAAGAGTCTACCTCGGACCCGCATTGGTCTTCTCTTCTTGTAATCCTCCTACAGGCATGTTCAGTGTTTCTCGGACTGCAAACGTCGCTACAATGCACGCCTAGACAAATATACCCTCGAAAGGTCCTCCCCCTGGGTATAAAGATGACCCTTCGAAGAATGCCACTGCAATTGTGAGGAAGTTTTCTATAATGATATACTCTGCATACACGTAGAGCGCACAAATCTGACACCGCCGTGAATCAAATCAAACGGGCGGCTTATCACTCGAACATTCTGATATCTCTCCCGTTGACATGCCCTTCTCGCTAGCCCCCACGTTCTTGACGTCACCACCAAGCACCGTCTTGCGGTCCATCGAGTACTCCCGCAAGAACAGCGTCGAAACCAGAGCCACCCCAGCCAACCCCGTGAGCACCATCCATAGAGTTGCAATCGAACGCGCCCACGCGTGTAACACCGCATTACGAAGGGTAACGTCCTGGTTAGGTTCACTGTTGTTAGCCAGTGCCGACGAAGGATGAACGACATAACGACACACAGGAATCAAATGGACCATGTCGATGCTATCGTTGAGCACTGTAATATTGTTACCAAGTCCGAGGCTATCTATATTCGGGATGGCCGCGAGTTTCCGGGGAAGCACGCTGGAAATGACAGCCTCGCCGATGGCGAGTCCTACAGCACCGCCCAGCGTGCTAAAAACTGTCATCTCTGTCGAACTGAACGAACGAGAAGCGATCGCTTACCGCAGGAACAAGAAGCCACTCGTTGCAGGAGCCATGTCCTTCAGAGGCATTGCTGCTTGAAGTGCCACCACCGGGATCTGGAATAAAAAGCCAGCGCCAATCGCTGCGACCAGAGGAAAAAGCTCTTGTTCGGCGCTTTGAATCATTGAGCACCGTACAATTACTCCTCAACAGGAAAAAACACACATGCTCGAGGTATAGTCCAAGGTGATGAGGAGGCCAGTGCCTACAGTTATCAACGTACTCCCGAACCAAATTCCTGGGAGGTTCTTTCCCATCTTTGAGACAACGAATCCGGAGGCGATGCTGATCGTGGAAGCCACCAGGGTGTACGGAAGCGTTCTGAACACCAAAAGTGAGTGGACCGAATATGCGAGCGCAAGGAAAATAAGTACTTGACTCCTGCAACAGTAGCCGAAGAACCGAGTACTACAGAAATGTCAACCAATTGTTTGCAAACAAGACCAGAGAGTAAAACCTTGGAAAAACAAGGGAAGATAACTAAGATTAGAATTAGCGCGATGCCTCAAGACTCGGATCGAATCGTCGGTGCTCACTACATCGTTGAGAAGTAAACGCAGTTGTGGAGAAATGCAGTTGCCAGAAGACATCCAGTGGTTCGTGTCTTTGGTACACTATCAGAACACCGTGCAATGTCAGGAGTTGAAATTCACCTTGAATAAACGAGGTGGAAGGATAGCCGCACGTTTTGTGAACGCTTCGTTGACCCCGCCGATGACGAGTAGAGTCGCTCCCACGACGAATGGGATGATTGTCAATGGTTCTGACCCTTTCGAAAAGCCAAGCATTAATCGGTAGACACAAGGAGCAGAACAACACGAGACTAACAGCCTCTTTTGCTGAAATTGAGTCCTACGAGGAGGCAAACAATTCCTGCGACAAGACTGAAAAGTCCGACGAAATCCAGTTCGGCGACTTGGTCACGAAGTGGGCGTTTCGGAACTGGATGAACGTTGAGGAACACAAACAGCAGTATCGCTGCAATACCACCGATAGGCCTGAAATTAGTGATCAGGAGTTCTGAACCAAACTTGGCCATTAAATAAGTAAATACAAGTTGATGAAGAAACACCATCTCCACGAAACATGTTGCGCTAGAGCCTTGGTCGATTCAGCCGTTATTGCAAACGTTTCGAAAAAGAGATATGGACTTACACCGCCAAGGATTGGTCCAGACAAACTGTTCAGAATAGAGTTAGCAGATATAAAACTCGAATCTTCTGAAAGATTACCTTGCGATACCATACGTGGCGCCAAATAGACCGCCATAACGCCCTCGGCTACGGGATTGTCAATTTGCATTGGGAAATGGATCTGATCCTTGTATGCGCACTCTTTTAACGGAACGATATCAGAAATAGTGATTATTGAGAGCTGCAGGACACCACCCCCACCGATCCCCTGGAACGCTCTGCATGCTATCAACCAAGTCATGTTCTGCGCAGCCCCACAAAGCGCTGATCCGAACTGATGCGACCATCATGAGTAAAGCCCCACGTATTCCAACAAGAAGAACAGACCAAAAATACGATTATACTTGAATAAAGGAGTGGCTTTCGTCCTAGTGTATGCATAAGGAACGTCATCTGCACGCGTCATCAACCAAGAACACCCACCAAACATGTTGGACAGTTTCCCATAGAGGGGGCCAAACGCGCCGGCCGCGAGCATGTATGCACTAGCGCAACTTGTATTAGCGCAACTGTGTGGTGATGAAATATGGGTTATACCTTCCAACCCAGGAGTAGTTATTTCCCCCCCGAAGATGGCCTACGATGGTGGGGAGCGCAGTTGCGACGATAGTCTTGTAGTCTCCCCGTCAGACACACGCCATGGCAAGGAAGCCTGACTTACCTGATCCAGCGCTGCAAGGAACATTGTACACACCAAAGCGAAGCCGACGATACCTAGCCTATTCTTGGGCAGAATATGCTCCTCGTTCTGGTTCCAGGAGCAACCTGGCTCCTTCCGCTCTATAGCGGGTTCATCCTGGGGGAAAGACTTGGACGCCATGATCTTGGAAGGCCTTGATCGCTTCCGAGACCGAACGAGGTTTTAAAAAGCCCTCGGGGGGCGGGGGCAGCGCCATCGAGCTCGGTTCGCTATGATCACTTTCCAATTGAGCTCCATCCAGCTGGCACTGCCCAAACCATCAGCCAACGCTTACTCCGTGACAGGAAATGATCCAGCGCCGTTCGCGTTGTCACTGCGTTAGAACTCGAACTTTCGCTCACCCTGAACTGTGTTTTCCTCTTTCTTGATGGGCCTCCGCGCACCCGACAAACCCTAGTGCCAAGAGTTGTTCTCATCCAACATGAGTGCGGTGTCCACAAGGTCCTCATGCAAGTTGACCCCCTCAAGGGCCTCCGTATGGACCGGAGTTTCATTCACGTTTCCCGACCGGAACGGAGTACAACGCATGTTATAGTGCAAGAATCGCTAAGCCCGTCAAGCAATACCAGTACTTCTCCGACTGCACGGAAACAGGGACCGAGTCAAGCCCAGCTGACCTCGCGTGGACGAGGCGAGTTGCCGATGTATCGCAGTTGAGACATGCACTCACCAGTGACTAGTGGAGTTTGGGTTCAGTGTGAAAGTCGTCTTCCGAGTCAACGAAGCCAATCACCAGGCGGTCTTATAGTAGTGAAACAAATGTTATTCACATTTCTGTGTGTTGTAATAGAAACGCTATTACAAGGTACAAGCCACATCGGCCGAGAGTGCCAAATACATTCAAGTTTCACATTCCTGGGTACTCAATAGATGATTCCCGCTACGGTAGTAGTGGGTTTCTGAGGGGGGTTAGAAATCGCATCACTACAGGCCGATCCAAAAACTATTTGTGCATGATTGCGAAGGGCCGCGCTCTTTGTGTCTCACTTTTTTATTTCACAATCGGAGAAAGACGCTCTTGTTCTCCGTTTGCTCACACTCCGCTTCTAATCTGCGTCACTCATGGAAATATGCTACCTCGTTGTACCTGGCGATGAAAGGCATACTGACGATTGTGGAGAAGAACGGATCACGCCTGTAGAAGCATTGCAAGAAGTGCATCGAAGTATCACAGGATCGCCTTTGGACCAGAATGTGGACATATTTAGTCTTGACTTCAAGCGTCAGGGGGAATGGCAGCTGCTCGACGCTGCTGCCACTCACAGAGTTCCGAGTGACAGCGATCAATTGAGCAAATAGGTCAAAGATCGCATAGTGTTGCGCCTGGTGTCTGGAGGATGTGCTCATGCTACTAATTGACATAGATTGGCGTGTGCCGCGGTGGCCCAACATTTTTTGGCGCCAGAGGGAGTTGGTGTACCTGCGGACCTGCAGCTTTGTATTCTTACTGACATTTGTTTAAGGCTTCGGGCCGTTTCCCTGCGTCGCATCTTGTGAGTGGCCTTGGTGTAACCATTCAGGACGATATGACACTGTATAGGCTGCGAAATGTGCTTCGAGCGCGCATTGTTCGTCTGCAGCAAGCAGCGGTAGTGTCTCGCAGCGCACAACCGGGCCCCGCTCAACTTCCTTGGCCTCAACTTGTATCAGAAGAGCGTAAGATGGAAATTGTCCGATGGTTTATTGATGAAACCAGCTCCGCTTCACTGCGGGATTTGCTTGTGTGTGTTACAACAGGAAGCGAAATATTAAAGAGCGGTGCGTGTTGTAACTTGTCATTGAGCGATGTTTACCTTGGTTTGCTGAAACGTCCCGACCGTCGTACCGTTGACGGGAAGTTGGTGGATATCACTTGGTTGGACAGCACATGTACACCCCCTACTTTCCAGTCTTCCTACGACTCAGAGCTGCTGTCTGATGTCTTAATAGCGGACGCGGGTGTGGTTGCCTGGAACGGTGTTCCGCATTTGTGCAACGCATGCAAACGGGCGCTCGAGGCGAGCGTCACTCCCGACCTTGCCATCGCTAATCATTTGTATCTCAGCGACATACCCGAGCAGTTGACTGGTCTGACTGTTATTGAGGAGGCGATGATTGCCCGTTGTGCGCGGTCGTGTATCATTCAACTACGAGAAGGTGTCAATACTTTGGCGCCTAACGTGCAGCGTGGAACGAGAGGACATATCATTGTTCTCCCTCAACAACCCGAGTTGATCCTGGATTTATTGCCACCATCCGTGGAGCAACTTTCCACCTTCATCTGCGTCCTCTTCGTGGGTTCCCAAACTCCCTCGGATAAGTAAATGCCGTAAGCATGCTCAGCCGCTCCTCGTTCGGAATACTTTAACGGGTAAGAGAGTTGCACATCGTCCGTGGTCGGCCTTTGCCGGGTTCACCGTAGCGGGATTTGCCACGGATGTGGCCCTTAGTAGATTATTGAGTAGCCTCGTATATAAGACAGGCAATGCTATTGGAATAATCTAACTCTTGATTCCGTCCCTTTACCATCCTGCCTGAGCGCACTCGACGCATACCAACACCATGTTACCCGGTGGGCTATTGTTGTTGAGTGCCGCGCCGACCGTACCTGCGAGTGTCACGGCTTCATCGCGTTCGAAGTGTCCGTGTCAAACCCGAAAGAACTGTAACAACGAAAACGATTTCCTCGTAGCAGTCTTGATAGTACACGCATAATACAAGTCGAGAGCTGGACTGAACTCGAGTGATGCCAGGAGAATCAGTGTGACAGTGTCGCGAGTCTCAAATATTGTCCGCGCACGCGAATAATTCATCATGAACTAGAGAACGGCCGAGCTTCGTAGGCAAAAACCTTATTTAACAAGAAGCATCCACGGCGAAGAATTGTCCTCCACATGCAACCACAATTCTTCCCCCAGTGACCCTGTAAACCAAGTAATATATATACAAACGACTCGATAATGTACCAACCAAAACCCCGAGCCGTGTTCTGCACCACCGTGACAGGTACGCTACATGCGTTGCTGGAAGCTATGCGCGCGTGCCGTGACCTCGATGCCCGTTTGCAACGTCATGCCTCCGGCTCTCCTCGATCAATTCTGGCTGGTGCTGGTGCCGCTCGGAATAGTGTTCTTCGGGGTCAGATCGACGCCGTCCAGGTGCCTTGGTACAGGGAGATCTCCGTCGATCGGCACTATGCCATTCTCAGGGTTTCCAAGTGTCTTGGCTCCGCCACCCCGCACGACCTTGCTATCCAGCGAATACTCGCGCAAGAAGAGGGTCAGAATCAACGCAAAACCAGCCATCGGCGCGAACATGATCCATATCGTGCCAATCGCGTCCGACCACCCTTGCATTACAGCATCGCGAAGGACCACATCCTGGTTCAATTTTCGTAGGTTAGCACCAACTCAGCTGGAGAACGAATCATTTCCTCACTGAAATCAGATGAACCTGGCCAACACTTTCGTTGAGTTCAGCAATGGTAGTACCGAGACCAAGGAGTGCGAAATTGGGGATTTTCGCCAGTTTTCCAGGAAGGATGCCTGCGATGACAGCCTCGCCGAGAGAAATTCCGACGGCGGCCCCAACGGTGCTGGAAACGTCGATGCTTTAGTACAATCCAACGGCTCAGCGGTAAAACTAGCTTGCCGAATGAACATGAAGGCGCTTGAGGCGGTAGCCATGTCCTTCAAGGGCATCGCCGCTTGGAGAGCCACTAGCGGTACTTGTAACAGGCAACCTATTCCGAGGGAAACAATAAGAGGGTAAATTTCTTGTGTGGCGCTGTAGATTGGGTGAGTATGACACAAAAGCCTGTGAGTAGGAAATACATACAGGCTTGATTTATAGTCCAACATGATCATGAGACCCAGGCCAAGCGTCAACGTGACATATGACACCCATATAACCACACGATATTTTCCTATCTTCGATATGATCAATCCGGAAACAATAGATGTGAGAGAGGTCCCGAGTGAGAAGGTGAGCATCCTATATGAACAACGTGAGTCAACGAAAGGGCAGGAAAGTGGATAATGCAAACTTGATTCCGGCACCGGTGGCCGATGATCCGAGCACTAGGGAAAGTCAGCTCTCGTGCTTGTATGATAAAAGGAACTACCAACCTTGGTAAAACAGGGGCAAGTAACTAGGAGTTAAATTCAGTTGGATGTCCTGGCATTTCAATTGTGAATCCCTACTATGTAACTGCGAAGAAGATGATAGCATGAAAGAAAGCAGTGATAAGAATGACGCCAGTGGTGCGAGTCTTGGACGTCTTGTTAGGTACATTGTGGATCAGCTAACATGGCAGCTCACCTTAAACAAACGTGCAGGAATGATGGCAGAGCGCTTCGTATACATTTCGTTGATCCCACCGGCAATAAGTAAAACAATTCCAATAACAAGCAGAGCGATCGTGTTTGCGTTCGACCCTTGAGACACAAATCATTAACCCTCTTCGCATCACCACAACGGTCAGATTTCACGCTCACATGATGTTTGACTATAGTCAAAGCCGAGAAGCAAGCAGACGACGCCTCCGACGAAGCAAAAGAGACCGATAAAATCGAGTGCGGCAAGCTCGTCCAGAATCGGACGAGGTTGATGAGGATTAAGGTTGAGGAAGATGAAGAGAATAACCGCTGCAACACCGCCGGTGGGCCTGGAGGAAATTGTCAGTGCGAAATAAAGGCATCCGGACCAGCAAGTACGGCATACAGGTTGATGAGGAAACACCATCTCCACGATACGTGTTGCGCAAATGCCTTGAATAAAATGTTTCAGCAAACGACAAGATGGAGGAAAGTTGCAAAACTCACACCCCCTAGAAGTGGTCCCACGACACTGGAAATGGATTATGAGCAAACGTGCCAAGGCTAGGGTAATGGGAGAGAAATCTTACCTTGCGATGCCAAACGTAGCACCGATGAAACCACCGTACCGACCTCGACTGAATGACTATCAGTAACATAGGGAGGGACGGCGCCATGTCACGCACTCTTTCAACGGCACAATGTCAGAAACGGTAATGACCACCAGCTGCATGATTCCACCGCCTCCAATACCCTGGATGGCTCTGCACACGACCAACCAAATCATACTCTGCGCCGCTCCGCACATTGCAGAACCAAACTGTGAATGTACAGATGAGCGCCTAGAAAACATACAAAGTTGGAGCACACACCAAAAAAGATAATATAGACGAGTAAAGAATTGGCTTGCGCCCTAGTACAAGTGTCAGAGGGAGTGATGATGTGGCGTCATGCTTACCAAACATGTTTGAAAGCTTTCCGTATAGGGGGGAAAACGCGCCTGCAGAAAGCATATACGCACTGGCAAGATGTTGCGTTGAACAAATATCTGCACGAGATGAGCACAGCAAACGTACCTGCCCACCCAGCTATAGCTGTTTCCACCTCCGAGGTCGGCCACGATCGTCGGAAGTGCAGTCGCAACGATGGTCTATCATGGCCACCACTCAGAACCCACTTGACGGTAATGTGACTGCTTTTGGACTCACCTGGTCGAGTGCAGCCAAGAACACGGTGCACATCAGGCCAAGTAACACGATACCCAACCGGTTCTTGGGCACGACATGCTCCTCCTTGTCTTTCCACGACGCACCGGGTTTTTCCTTTTCGATAGGAACGTCGTCCTGCGTGGTCGACGCCATATATGCAAAACTTGGGTCCGTGTTACTTCTCTGTGTCAAGCGTGTTCAGTCCCAAGCAGGGGACGTTCAAGTTGGAGAAACGGGATGCGAGAAGATGGACGAAATTTCGGCATCGGTGGAGCAAGTGCGAAATATATAGACACCGCTTGGACACACACTACTGAACGCCGCCGTCGGGATCTCCCGATGGACTGGTGACTTTGCACATCGAATCACATTTGTCACGCTCCTGGCTCTATTAGGATAGTCTTCATTACATGTACACAGGCTATCTAAGTCCTTATCTTCGGCAGGTTGGAGAAACAGACATGTAAAGATCATGACCCGAAGGGCCATGATGTGCGATCTATGTGCGAAGAGGGACGCTCGGGCTGTCAGTCCACTCGCCTGTCCGTCAGGCGCTCCTCTCCGAGGATCAGAGCCGGACCATGGAAAACCATGTACAGCACAGGCGGAACGGAGGTGGATAAGGAGGGGCGGTTTCGTGCCTGCGAAAGCTCTCGTCAGGGGGCTATTATACCGCTACCCCTAGTACCGCTGTCCTTCCGAGACCGTTTAGGGTACCAGCTACCAGTCTCAAGCCCTATCGAGGGAGTTGGCCAAACCACGAAGTAGCCCGCAACGGCGGGGGCGCGATCCCAGATAGATTGGTTGTGATGCGGGTAAAACGAATGGGGAGGGGGGAGGCTTCCTGCCCAGCGAAGCCCATAAACCGAGTGGGCATGCGGCCAGGCACGGCCGGCAAAGCCCACAGGTCGTTCGGGCGCCGAGGCTCCTTTCGGAGATCCCAGCGCACTTTTTCGCTGCCATGCGGTCCCCACAGTGGAACGTTCCATGTGGGATCGCTCTTCGCCATCCGTAAAGGATTCGATAAGCGACATAGCTATGGCATGACGCACTAAGTAACTTGGCATGACCAAACGCGGTCGTACAGCCACCATATTACCTGGACTGTTGTATAGCTTATACTAGCCAACTCTGTCTGAATCCAGTTCCGAGTCTGTACATGCTGCATCATGTCAAGAAACTGAACAATTTCCTCGTAGCAGTCTTACTTATAATCCACGCACAACACAATGTACAAACCAGGAACTGTCCTGAACACAAACTCGAATGCGACACCGCGAGCTCGTACGTAGCCGGTGCCGGTCGGAAGAGCATCACACGGAAAGACAGATCAAAAGTCTAGAATGTTGGTGCACGTTAATAGTATGATGTATATAAAAATATATAAACGACTCGATAATTTACCATCCAAAACCTGTCACCAAAAAGAAGTGATGCTCTACACCACCGTGACATATATGCTACATGCGTTGCCAATGTGTCCATGTTAGCCGTTCTTGTGCTTTTAAGGATATCAATGCGTCGCTGGAATCTATGCGTGTGTGCCGTAACCTTCATGTCCTTTTGCGACGTTGTGTCTCCCGTTCTCCTCGTTCGTAACTGGCTGCTGGTAGTACTGGTGCTGGTGCTCCTCCTCCTCGGGATACACAATAGTATTCGTCGGGGTCAGCTCGACACCGTCCAAATGACTCCGTGCGTGGAGATCTCCGTCGATCGGCACTGCGCCACTCTCAAGGTCTCCAGGTGTCTTGGTTCCAGCACCCTGCACGACCTTGCTATCCAGCGAATACTCGCGCAAGAACAACGTCAGAATCAGCGCGAAACCAGCCATCGGCGCGGACATGATCCATATCGTGCTAATCGCGTCCGACCACCCTTGCATTACAGCATCGCGAAGGACCACATCCTGGTTCAATTTTCGTAGGTTAGCGCCAACTCAATTGGAGAACGAATCATTTCCTCACAGAAATCAGATGAACCTGGCCAACGCTATCGTTGAGTTCAGCCATCGTAGTACCGAGGCCAAGGAGTGCGAAATTGGGGATTTTCAACAGTTTTCCAGGAAGGATGCCTGCGATGACAGCCTCGCCGAGAGAAATTCCGACGGCACCTCCGACGGTGCTGAAAATGTCGATGCTTTAGTGCAGTTCAACGGCTTAGCACTAAAATTAGCTTACCGAAGGAACATAAAAGCGCTTGAGGCGGTAGCCATGTCCTTCAAGGGCATCGCCGCTTGGAGAGCCACTAGCGGTACTTGTAACAGGCAACCTATTCCGAGGGACACAATAAGAGGGTAAATCTCTTGTGTGGCGCTGTAGATTGGGTGAGTATGACACAAGGGCCTGTGAGCAGGAAATACATACAGGCTTGATTTATAGTCCAACATGATCATGAGACCCAGGCCAAGCGTCAACGTGACATATGCCACCCATATAATTAGGCGATATCTCCCTGTCTTCGACATGGCCAATCCGGAAACAACAGATATGAAAGAGGTCCCGAGTGAGAAGGAGAGCATCCTATATGGACGACGTGAGTCCACGGAAAGACATGGAAGAGTAACAATGCATACTTGATTCCAGCACCAGTGGCCGATGATCCGAGCACTTGGTAAAACAGAGGCAAGTAACTAGGAGTTAAATTCAGTTGAAAGTCGTGGCATGTCAAATGTGAATTCCTACTATGCAACCGAGAAGAAGATGATAGCGTGAAGGAAAACAGTGATAAGAATGACGCCAGTGGTGCGAGTCTTGGACGTCTTGTTAGGTACATTGTGGATCAGCTAACATGGCAGCTCACCTTAAACAAGCGTGCAGGAATGATGGCGGAGCGCTTCGTATACATTTCGTTGATCCCACCGGCAATAAATAAAACAATTCCAATAGTGAGCAGAGCGATCGTGCTTGCGCTCGACCCTTGAGACACAAAATTGTTAACCCTCTTCGCATCACCAAAACGGTCAGATTTCATGCTCACATGATGTTTGACTAAAGTCAAAGCCGAGAAGCACGCAGACGACGCCTCCGACAAAGCAAAAGAGACCGACAAAATCGAATTCGGCAAGCTCGTCCCGAATCGGACGAGGTTGATGAGGATTAAGGTTGAGGAAGACGAAGAGAATAACTGCTGCAACACCGCCGGTGGGCCTGGAGGCAACTGTCAGTGCGAAATATAGGCATCCGGACCAGCGAGTACGACATACAAGTTGATGAAGAAACACCATCTCCACGAGACGTGTTGTGCAAATACCTTGAATAGATGTTTCAGCAAACGACAAGATGGAGGAAAGTCGCAAAACTCACACCACCGAGAAGTGGTCCCACAACGCTGTCGAAATGGTTGATGAGCGAACGTGCCAGGGTTAGATAATGGGAGAGAAATCTTACCTTGCGATTCCATACGTAGCACCGAAGAAACCACCGTACCGACCTCGACTGGATGATTGTCAGTAACATAGGGGAGGATAACGCCATGTCACGCACTCTTTCAACGGCACTATGTCAGAAATGGTAATGACCACCAGCTGTATGATTCCACCGCCTCCAATACCTTGGATGGCTCTGGACGCGATCAACCAAATCATACTCTGCGCCGCTCCGCACATTGCAGAACCAAACTGCGAATGGATTGATCTGAGCGCCTGGAAGACATATAAAGTTGGAACACGTACCAAAAAGAATATTATAGACGAGTAAAGAATTGGCTTGCGCCCTAGTACAAGTGTCAGAGGGGGTGACGGTGATCTGGCATTACCCTTACCGAACATGTTCGAAAGCTTTCCGTACAGGGGGCCAAGGGCGCCTGCAGAGAGCAGGTATGCACTAGCAAGGAGATGTTGCGTTGAACAAATATCTGCACATGAGACGAGCACGGTAAGCGTACCTGCCCACCCAGCTATAGCTGCTTCCACCTCCGAGTTCTGCCACGATCGTCGGAAGTGCAGTCGCAACGATGGTCTATCATAGCCACACATTCAGATCCTGCTTGACAGCAACGTGACTGCTTTTGGACTCACCTGGTCGAGTGCAGCCAAGAACACGGTGCACATCAGGCCAAGGAACACGATAGTCAGCCGATTTTTGGGCACGACATGTTCCTCCTTGTCTTTCCACGACGCGCCCGGTTTTTCCTTTTCGACATGAACGTCGTTCTGCGTGGTCGACGCCATATATGCGTAACTTGGGTCTTGGTTACTTCTCTGTGTCAGTTCCGAGCAGGGGACGGTGGAGGATTAGGTAGAAACGGAATGCGAGAAATCAGGTGGGATTTCGACATGAAAGAAGTGTGAAATATATAGCTTTGCTGAAGGTTACCTGCAGTGCACGCGGTATCCCATCAAATGGTTCTTCCCATTAGGCACCCCACGGGACGATGCCGCGCCCGATGAGTCGGAGGTACACTGCGTATTACTCTTATTCAGTGACAAGTTCCTCTTTGGTCGACATTGCCTTCAGTTTACAAAGCACTTAGGTCAGCTCGCTCATCATAAATGAGCCGCCTTCATAATGGGTGGAATGTAGAACCGTCCGTGTTCGAGTGCGATTATAGGCGGACTCCATGCATTCATAAAAACCCCAACGGCCAGCTCCCTTGAAGCGCAACGTCCAACTCGATTTCGCACACGTCACGGTGTTGAATCACTACCGACACTAGCTAGTGGAACAATGAGACAACCGTAGTGTGACCTACTTATCACGCAACTCGAAGCGTAGCCAATCTCATCGCCCCATGACACGAAAACCCTGACAAACACCATCAACCCACACCGCATCCGCTCGCGATCGGACGACAACCACACATGGTTCAAGATGACGAAAAGCTGCTTACTCAGCCTGTGCTCCGGTGCACATCTCCCCCCGCGGGCGATCAGTGCGGGTCGGATCAAGTCATATGAGCGGCCAAGCTATAGGGGCAAGACACATCCCGCGCGACGCGTTGGTTCATGGACGTCCTTCATCGAACCGTTCCAAATCACCTTTTTTTGAATGCCTGCCAGTTGCTTCCGATAATCCCTCTCCTCGCCACTAGCAGCCTGAGGCTGGGTATAATGTACAGGTCCGTCTCTGCCAAGTGACACAGGCTGAAGTATCTATAGATTTTACATGGCTGTGGAGTATATAGGATCGCGCCGCTCGGAGGGGAACTCACGATTCCATGGCGATCTCTCGCACATAAGGTAAGCGGCAGCCGGTCGCTCGCCATCTTATCGCCCACAAGCTGTAAAATGAACGGGGTAGCCTTTGTCGGATGACATCAAGCATCTATGGCCAAATTCCCACCAAGAGAAAACACCTCCCATACGACGTTTCTATCCGGACACTTCTCAAAGTTGCTGAGCCGTCATCTCGCCTCTTTGGTTCTCTTCATATCGGAGTGGCTGAGAGAACTTGGCCCACCAATTATGGCCTACCGTACTATGTACCCGACAACACTTCCATATCTGACCACCTCCTTGCTCAATCAAGCCATCATCTCGTCTTTCCCTGTCTCAAATCACACTAGATAGGGCGTGATGGCGGCAAAGTTGCCGTCATGCGATCATATCTGTTTCTTCGAGGCAGGGAAGTCGTGGACGCGAATAACCCCATCGAACGTGACCCCATATATCCCTATGATATTAATGCATATTCCCTTGCTTGGTCGATATTGACACTGTGCCCCTATCCGACATGGACGATATGCACCCAGTAGATGGCTAATCTATTGTGGTCAATGTTTGATGTATGATCTCTGTCGCTGCCCCATAATTACCGTCAGACCCTCACTTTGACCCTCATTTTCGGCTTTCTTTACGCCATCACCTACTTGTCTACTTCTTCATACATGTTTATCCTTATCACCTCTTCCTCGTGCGTTGATCATGTCGTATTTAGTGCTGATTCCTCTCCTATACCACAGCCGTACCGTTACGTTTCGCAATAGAAAACAGGTTTACGCCGACTACAGTATCGAGCAGGGCGCGGCCCCTATCGCGTAAACGTGTGGGGGGACACGTCACCCGTTATGAAAAAGATCAAGTCGACGACTTGAACTCGAGGCGACTCTATTCACACGACGGGGCCACTTATCTTATCGGTGGACGGGCGTAAGACTTGATTTGATTTACCAGGTTTTCATCTGATGTCATGGCGCCACTTGGGATTATGGTTATGTACGTTCGGTGGGGTCCGGTAGGAAGCAGTTGGATTCGGTGATGATCGTGCAATGATTGTGCGTCGATGCGGCACTGAGGCTCGAGATGTGACATGTCCAGTTCTCGACACAGAAGAGACTGACATTCCAAATTCAAGAACCTTCGTCAGCGGTGGTGTGGGTAGCATAGCCTGAGTGGGCCAACGAACCAAGACGTTATGATGCTGGGACTGCGGACCGCGAGCATCCGAAGCGCCGTCAAGCAAGGCGATAGCACTGGAGTCAAATCACGGACATGCCGTCACTGAGCGTATGGATGCAATTGGAATTTGGCAACACATCGAGTACGATCGTACGTTGCTTTCGCCACACAAGTTGTTCCAAAATCTCGTACCACACCTCGAGGCGTTCATGAAGCTGTGGAACGTTTAGCAATTTTACCTGTTTTCTGTCCTTGGGACGTCGTTTGTTGACGTTCGTTGCTGTCCCGTCGGGTCGGCCATCACCTCTGCGTGCCAGTCGATCGACGTGCTTGGCTGCTGACTTGACTTATTCTTGGTGCCTTTGAGACGTTCCGGCCCACACTATTTGGGTGGCACCCCTATGTGAACTGTTTGGGAGGGATTCGGGCAAGGTTTGGGGAAGAAGTTTGCTGACTGCGGGATCGTTGGAGTGGCTGCCATGCGGCGTGGGACATTCCTGCCGTATCAACACATTGCAACTCAGATTAGGTTTTTCAAGCTCAGACACAGGCCCGATGTCCGATGGTATGACACGCACCGACGTGGTAAGCATAATACAAATCCGACGTCATAACGCATCGCTACGCTCAGTCCGTCGGTTACTGTCCTCCAATTGATCGGCGCCCCTCACCACTGATGTCATCTCGAGAAGCAGTTACGCCTGCTCGCTAGGTAGAACCCACCGTACAGCCAGCCTAGTCTACAGACGTAACACAAAAGAACCAAGTCTCGGCGCTTCTTCCTTGCTGTGTGGCGCGCGATCACTTTGAAAATCATAAAGAGAACATGGACCGTACATGAACAGTCCATGGAGTGACCTCTCCACACGCGCCCATCAAAAGGCTATGCCAGAACGTCGGAGCACGGTATGAGTAGAACCAACACTGCGATCCTGTAGCGCCTCACGATCAGTCCCCGATCGCTTGCCACCGCAAGACTGCGTACACATCCTGGCGTCATAAGAAGCACACAGCGTGCCGTGCGATCCCAAACCCTAATCCGTCCGGTGTTCGAACAACCCTCGTACCCACATCTCGACCAGGTCGCGGACGTTGATGAGACCGCCAAAAGGCAGGCACGCGGCGTCCTCGAGGTGATAACAGCAAGGGAATTCGCCGAGTACCGGGAGATTGCGTCAGGAGAATGCGCCAAGCATTCCCGATATGAAACCTCGTCATGACCATGACCGCCTACGCTTCGTCACTTAAGAAGCTCCTGTGAAAAGGCGGGGTCGAGGCGGAGGTGGAGGGAAATGAATATACGCGGGGCGCACTGTCTTCATACGTCATAGGAACGCACAATACAATATGAAACATCTGAGTAGATGAGGGGCAATGATCGGGAATCGATGTGGGTGTCGGGGAAAGCATCGCCACGTGGCTGGTATCGAACCATGGTAGTTCGTAGACTAGATCAAGCCTTGCAATGCGATACAAAGCCCTTGGAGAACCTTCGAAGCATCGACCAGGACGCATGTAGGAAGCCATTTCTCTTGGAATACGGAATGTCCGGCCTTCCCGGCAGATGTTAGGGGATGGCCCTGCATGGTTCTTGGACGCCATAGCGCGAACAGCTTCAAGAGGAAGGACAGGGTCTACAGGAACAATCACAGCCCCCCGCAGGGCCAGGAAAGTGTCGGTGTTTGCGCGCCATGCGGGATCCGCGAGGCAATCACTTTCTCGTTCGTGCGCGGGAATGAAACGAACGTGGTGATTGTACGAAGCGCACAGGTCACGATGACGACGTCGACGGCAGTGAAGCAAAGATTCCTTGGTGCGCCGCAGTTCAGGTACAACGACAAGCGGATAACCGTACGGGAGCAAGTCACCGGTAAAGCCTTGCAACGTTCGGAAGATGCAGGGGAAATGAGCGATTGCATTATACACGTTGTGAAACGTTCGGTTAGATATGATATCGACTGGTATGGAACACGGCGCGGCGGTCCGGCAGATAATGAGATCCGATACCGGAACTCGACTTTGTGTGTGGAGTGTAGACGGAGAATGGATACACGACCACAGGTTTCGGAGGACAAGACTTGCGGTGCGAACGAAGAGTACTCAAAAAACCGGACGATTACCACGCGCCAGTGGAGTCTTGCGGTCTAGGTCTTCTTCGATGGTCGGCCCAATCAATTCGTTACCAAATTGTAATTGTCTGATTGACCACGCCTGGTTTCAGGATGCGGCCTCGCAGGGCTGATGTGAAAACCCTGGATTTGGTAGTGGGAGTACGTGAAAGCTTGGTATCCAAGGCGGACGCGCGCAAAGGGCGTGCCAGGTCTTCGGATATGTCGCCGTTGAGGTTACGTCGTTAGAAGGGCCCGCCGACAACCACAGAAACGGAAAGGTACTTATGTGCCAAGAGCTCGTCGATGATCGGAAAATTGAGTAAGAAAATTTTAACGACGAGTAAGCGGATCGACTCCGAAAGAGCCTTCAAGCTCATCAAGTTGAAAGCGGAGATATTGAGGACGACTCCGTACAAGTACTTATCGTTACATTCTCGGATCTGTGGGAACGTTCAAGGGGGCGAATGGAGGACACAGGATGAAAGAAATACATACGCATGACGAGATTTGTTTTGGGGCAGCCACATGTCAAGTCGGGAGAGTCTCCTCGATCCAGCAGCACATGAGGTTCCAGCCACATCTCTTTAGAGACTGTAACAGCTTTGAATATGTCATTATCAAGTTGCCTGTCCTTTCGACGTAAACTGAACGCACTTGACCAACAGTCTGATTGATTGTCAGCGACTGCACGACGGACGTTCCAGCACGGGCATGGACATTTACGCCGATTGAGGAACCTCACAGTCTATCACGCTCAGCGATCGGTCACTCCCGGGATGTCCGAGATAACCAGACAGCAAACGCGGCGACAACAGTGTTCAACTCCTGTTCGCATAAACGAGTCTAGATCTTGACATGACGGCGAGCTTGTCCGTCGCGTTCCGCGAGGCAGGAAAAAACCGAACCTGTCGTCCAACCGATATCAAATATTAAATCGTGCACGCGCGCGCCCCAAGAAGCAGAAAAAACGCTCCACCTTCCTTTGCTGGCAAAACAGCGAGGCCGAATAGACCGCAATGTTGACATACAAGTGCAGGGGCGGTATTCGGGTTGTTCGGATAGCGCGCGGGGGGGGAGGAAAAAAAGTCACACGCGCGCGCGCGGCCTGCTCATTCAACTTTCTTGATTCGACCACCGGCCGACCGCCATGATCCCCGAGTTGGAGCGATGAGAGACGTAAAACAAAGACGCGCCGACGCATGTCGATCCTGTTCAGTTTTTTTTTGAACGACGGATGCGTAGACAAGCTGCGGCCCGACCTATATCATCATCTTGGACTGCAGCGTCGCGTCCGATTGGACCGAAAGTTGAAATACCCCAGTGATACGATGACCTACGACGATTTACCGCAACGGCATGATCCCGGCTGATGCCGGTTTGTTGACAGCTGTTCGCCGGGGCGACGTTCGAATTCGTTGTCATTCAGTCTCAGTAACATGCGCATATGTGCCGTGAAGACGGGGAGGAGAAGCCGAGAAGGGCCAAAGCCAACTGGCCCAAGTTGCGTTCTATGTATTCGGAAGGCCAGCTCGACTCCTTTCGAGATGGCACCGCGGTTTACGGAACTCTGGCAGAGGTGTTTTTCCCGAGTTCTTTTCGCGTAGGAAGCGGGGATGAAATTCGCCCAGTATGGACTAGACTAGAAAGATATTGCTGCCTGCCAGTAGAAGTCGGTCTCACCCAAGGTTTGAAACACCCGCCGCAGGTCCGCCATTAGCCATCGATAATGTACTAGTGTTTCCCAAGTTGTGTTAACATGTGACATGTCCATTTCCACCCTTCATCAAAGTCGTTCGGTTCGCAATCGTGCAGACATTTAGATGTTTCATTTCGTTTCATTCCTGTAGCTATCCGTACAACTCGTAAGATCCGTTCCATTCGTGAGTAGATGTGTCTATCTAGACCTCCTTCTTCCCCTGTTCTTTCCACATGGTCATCAAGTGAGACCGTCCCAAGGCCCTCCAGGGGACATGCGTTTGATAGATGAAAATAGATAACGTTCCGTAGCAATGTGGGTGAAGATGCATAATGTGCCGCGCAAATGAAACATGGAAGATGAGGCCAATCAGATAATAATATAAAACTGTGAAAACGAAGAAAGTCCTGCAACCGTAAATGCGAGGTGACAATAAAATGGGTGGTGGCGCTCAGCAGGACGGGATACGGAACCCGCAATTTGCGCGGGAATCCAAGGGTCGCGGCGACAAGCGAATATGGTGAGAAGCTGGTTCTGTGGCATGCGAATCTGAGCGCATGGCGCGACGTCCCATATCCGATGAGGGGAGTGCATACGTCGCGGGTTCCCTCATTGGCAACGCGCTAAAAGGAGGTTTGCATATGATGCGCAATGATGCGCTGCGAATGACAAGAATGGGGCACGTTTTGCTCAGCCCGTCATGCGGCGTCTGAGTCTTCGCTTCGTCCTGAAGAGACTGAAGCGAAAGCTGAGAGTAATGGCTTGCCATTGGCGACGAAGATTCTGGGTGCACGTCGGTCTGAACAAGGCATGAGCAAATATGCAAAAACGAGGATAATCGCACTCACGTCCACTCTGAATCTGCTTGTATGACATGGTCTCCCTCAGCAGCAGGAGGGGACTGTTTCTCGTCCTGACTCTTGGGTCGCTTTGTGGGCGACCTGGGACGGCGATAAAAACTCTTTTCCTTGAGGGGCGCGGACTCGAGCTGTTCTCCCTCTTCGTCCTCGTCCTCTGCCAGGTTACGCGACTCGTATGAAGCGGGCTCCTCGTAGGGGTAATAGACTGGGGGTGGGCGGTAGGTGGAGCTGGAGTTGGAGGATGGCCTGCGTCGCTGGGGCTCGAAAGAGGAGCGTCGCTGCTCAACCTCGCATTCTTCGTCGTCCGAATCCTCGTCTGCGAAATCACGCTCCCACTGCGGGCGTCGAGAGTGGAAGTTGCAAGGGGGGAAGTCGCGGAAATCGGGATCGTGGAGATCACCGTGGGGGTCGACGTACACCTCCTTGACTGCCATCCTAGGGGACTTGTTGAGAGGGGAGTAGGGGGCAGGAGAGGCGTAGGCGGGGTCGAGGAGGCGTGCGACGTCTGCTTCTCGGGACGATGGGGAGTAGGGACGAGGCGATGATGCGAAGTGGTAGCGGGAGTAGAGGTGAGGCGAAGGCGATCGCTTGCGCATTAAGCGATGGCGGAGAGCAGGAGGGGACGATGAGCTGGATGAGGCACCGTCGTAGGCAAGCATTGTGGGGGGAGCCTGGGATTGTGGCATGGGAGAGCCAATGGTGGAGGGGGAAGTGGGGAGAGGGGTGCAGACGGAGGCGAGCGGGATTATATAGCATCTACCACAAAGAGCGACAACGCGCTCGGGCAATACAAGACCTCCATTTTAGTGCCCCTCCGTAATCATTCCATAAGCAGCACACCCAATTACCCAAATCAGGCTACCCTCCAATACCGCATCTCAGATCTCGCCTCACGTGCGATGCCCGTCCCATTCCTTATCCGGAACGGCACTCCCCTGGCCACACGTTCACCGCCTCGAGTCCCAGGCATGCCCGCTCGATTATCGCAATCCGAACCATATCCTACACAGCACCCACGAGGCCACACAGCGCACTCCGGAGGACTAGCCATGACTCACCCGACAAGCCGCACCCCGCTGACTCACCCTCGGCCACATCCGCGCACTCTCGGTCCGTCCTCTCCCGACAAAGGCCTGTCTCGGTATCTTGTCACAACAAAGCAAACGCGTCATACCGCCACAGATTAATCCATCTATCCTAACAAACCGTCTTATTCTCCACCTGCACCCGTGGAGAACCTCTTGCGCAGCGTAATCCACCGAGGCGCAACTCCACCGCTACACATCACCCCCCGACCCCCACATGCCCAGAGCAGCATCAATCCTGTGCATTTCCGTGGTTCACGCACGTCGGGCGTATGCCGCGAGTCACTGGGGGATGGCCGTGGTACCCGGCTCATCACGGTTACTTGTTTAGTTTTAGTTGCCAATTTGGTCAAGATATTTTTCATTTCCCCTACCCAATGTTGAATTTCCTTGCAAATAAATAAATGACCACGATCGACAGTTAATGTTTCCCTAGTCTCACTTGGCACTATATTCCTTTGTTGTTTCCCTTTGTTCCGTACTTGTGCGACTACGAACGGATAGATACTCCTCAATCAGAACTGTTCTTATCCGATGGACCAGATAATTACAACCGGCGGTTTAGATAAGATCGCTCGCGTAGGATTGGCGTGAGCTAACAATAGCTGCGCTTAGTGACACGGCTCCCCTCATGTTATCTCTTTTTTTTCGTCTCAGAGAACCCCTTCCCTTGCTCCGCATGACTCCAGGGAGACAATCTTGCGGGAACGCGTGTCCCACACGTATATAGAACCCACCCGCTTCCTTCCCGTCGAACCTCCAGTGTTCCTCCTGTATTTTGGGATCGTCACGTGGTCCGCGCAAGGCCGTGGAGACTAGCGCACGCACAGGACCGCACCTCGGTTTCTCGGACTCGGACGCTGATCATAAGCCTCCAGGCCATGTCCTACCATATCCGTCGGGTCGTGTCAATGGAAAGGGGTTGCTGTGGGGGGCTAGCTCCATAATTCCCGTTCTCGGCCAGAAGTCTCTATTGTCCAGCCGTCCTCCCGCAACACCGTACCTGTGGGACCTGCTTGTGGATGGCGTAGGGCGGCGGGTTTTGAGACACGTATGGTCCCGTTTCCAGCATTCTGCACTCAACCCACGCGAGAAAGACACGGCGTCATGATCCTCGCGTACATCGCACCCACAATCAGTCCATAATCTCATCGATGGATTCACGATATGTCAAGCATGAAGTCACATGTGGAGCGTAGCATACGGTCATTGATCTGCATATTTCCTTCGTCTTGATCACACAACCATCTCTCCTTTCACGCTTTGGCGCCTGACAGGCCTGATCTGCCAGGCTTTCCATTTTGGTTGGGTGCGGCGGGGTGCCTGCCAGCGTTTCCCCAGGACGTCAACGCTGTGAGAGATATACGGCGATGTGACTGATCCAAAGGCTGCCGTGCCCATTAGGCGACAGAAACAGTTGACCACTGGAAATGGTGTCTAGACGCAGTTCTGTCACAGCCTAGGTTTCGCTTCGATCACATCCGAGTCGTACTGGTCCCCCTCTTCCCCACATTCCAATAGAACAGATTTAGCTGTGTCCGTTCTCCATTCTCTCCGCAGTGGCGGACGTTCTGTCGGTTATGGGGAAGTTCCGGTCCATCATAAGCACGTGTATCAGCCATGAGCTGGATTGGCAGGTGCCGGCGTGCCAATCTGGCCGTGCGTGAGCCGGCGGCTTCGGCAGGTCTCGGACTCTAGTTGAGCCATCGCCTGCCTGATCCTGATCACCACCATCCCATCCCGTCTGCCAGAATTAGACACCGCGCCGCGATCTCCAAAACCGTCCTATACGTTCTTAGCCCGTGTCCCTCGGCAATTAGGTACGTGGGGAACATCAATATTATCTTATCTCTTAGCGTGGTCCGCCATCTCCTAATTCCTCTGGCCCAATCGGCAGACCCCATCCCATCTTCTTTAATGACCGTGACCTATAGATGGTGGTCGAGCCTTCTAGATAACGCCTAGACACCCGCGGAAAGTATCGCGCGACGCATTCATACCCGCTGAGCATGTCGGACTTGAAAGACCGAACTAGTCCATCCCGGGACATGTATATCGTGTGAGTGGAAGGACACCTTGTCTGACTCGTCCTGCCTACGCCCGGGAAGATACGGAATCCCACAGCACCACCATGAGATCAGACTGGTCGGCCTTTTCGGCCATCCGTCAAGTTACCGTTGTCCCGCCGTCCCTGGATCAGCGTTTGTCAGCCTCAGCATCACCATCGTGATGGCGATGATAAAGCCAAGTGCTTTCCTTGCTTCGCGGAAGCCCCCATCCAATGGGCTTGGGGTGGCGAAGCGCACGACGCCGAGAACGCAAAAGAGAGGCGATGTCTATCTCAAACCGTTCGTAATCGTAATTCAAATAGTGTTGTTTACTCACCGGGGTAGAAGCGGGAATAATACGATGCACGTACGCAGATGAACGCCGTGATTCTCTCTTGGGTGGAGATGGTGTGGAAGCACTCTAGACCCCAGCTCGACGAACGACGGGGAATGCTTCGTTCGTAGTATGACTGATCTGATCGGGAACATCACCGTACGCGGACATAGTGGCCCAAGGAAGTTTCCCTATGAACCACGGTTGTCACGGTGTCTGTGTGGTGATGAGTTGGCGCCGTCTTGGGTATGCGCACACGAACCGTGGTGGTAGCGGTACCCAACTTTGACTTTGGTGGCGCATCATGACATGGCGCAGCCTGCCGTACACCGAGGGAGGAGTAAGAGCTGTGCCGAGGTGATGACTCGACTGATTCGGCGCGATGGTCGTCCGAACGACATTTTCGTCTGACGATCCATAGGGTGATTCGTAAGCAGGATGTGTATCACCTGAAAAGAAGGCGACGGTTCAAACACGGAAGAATTAAGTCGAGGGTTGATATGCACCGATGGGATCCCCTGATAGCGATACATGCTGACACCCCCGACCGCTCTCCAAGGCACTTCATTTTCTTTGCATAGCGATCGTCGAAAATCCCGGTGGCGGCTCTCCGGAGTAATCCTCATCGGTGAATCTCTCTATGAATATCTCGTATGGTCACCGGGGAGCAAATGCCCAGCAACCTGATTTCATTTCGGTAATCTCCAGTTCGATTACCTGAAACGTGCGTTTTGCGATTACCAAGGAGCGAACGCGACTGTTCTGTTATAAAATAAGAGCAAAGTCGTTTCATCACCCACTATTCTTGATGAAACGCTACACAGTCTATCAACTGAGTGCAATAGCACTAGCAACGAATTTCCAAGATAACCCAAGCGCGAAACCGCCGTCCGCGAAGGGTATACTTCGATAAAGATTCGCGATCACGCGGCAAGGAAAGACCACTACTGGATGGTCGATTTCACGATTCCAGATAATCTACCATCTTCGCTATTAATTGCTCGCTTCCAGAATGGGCCATCACTCCCCACCTCGGCTTCTACCATCGCACTATCAGGATCCCATCCATTCTCAGATCAACGACAAGGCTCACCGCGCATTCATCATCGATACACACCACGCCAAAGCATGACGCATCTCATTTAGCGCGCAAAGATTGGAGATTGACTTGGTGACGAAAATACATGACGACCTTGGGGGGTCTGTGACGTTCGCGCCGCGTGCCCAAAAGCCTTTTTATTACTATTACAGTATTCTTCGGGGCTCTGTCACGGGGCACGTTCATTTCGCGAATCTGATTCGAGGGTGCATAGCCAATCTTGGTGAGCCCTTCCCTTTCGTGCAGGCGCTCTCCACGAGGGACGGCGTGCACTCGTAGAAGTGGTACACAGACGGAGCACGCGCCGTGAATGTGTCCCCCCCGCGCTGTAACCTCATGGCACCGCTCCTATCACAGTAGGCGTGAAGGCTTTCCTCTATCGGACAACCCCACATGCCCACCCCAGTGTCATCTCGGCCCGGGCGGGGCTGTGGCGTTCACAATGCACGATTCGGTGTGTGCGTGGTCCGAGGCGAAGCGCGGTGCTGCACCACAGGATCCAGGGTGTTCAGTGCGATCCTGCAAGAATCTTCACGGAATGGACGTACCCCCCGAATCCGGGAATCCTGGAAGACCGAATGTGTTCGATTCCGTCAGTGCCATCGATCCTAGACGTTGGTGCTCCGCAGTGCGTGGATCCAGTGGGAGTACTGGACTTGTACAGCACTTTGGATGTGGGTGCTTGTTGGGGAGATGGTGTGGCGTAAGAAAGCATGGTACCCTGAGTCTGATTGCGGCTGCGTTCAGATTCGCCACACTCGACGTATGACCGGGACGAACGTTGGTCTCGAGGACCATGTTGGTGTACCGTGAGAAAGTTCATGTCTAGAGAGAGTCAACGGGTTTGGAAATATAGACTCGACACGCTCCAGGCTTTGGGCCATGACGCGGACGCGCTGCGCCTGCTGCGGACGGGCAATTCCATGGTGCTACAATACTCCTTTACAGAGCTCCATCTATGCATTCAAGCCCGTCTCACAAAGCTTGACGCACACGCATGGGGGCACGTAGATATCGATGCCTGTCTGCGAGACCATTTGATCGAACCCGGAATCCAATCCCGACTCCGGAACGAAAAGATTTCTTTGTGACATGGCTCACAAATAACGAGTCCATCATGTGCATGATGCAAGAGCGATATATAGGATGTTGGCGGATGCAAGCATTGCTCTCTCCTTGATCTCTGACCCTTGGCTTCTTTGCTTCCCTGACCGTGTTATCGCAAATGAAAAACTGCAGGGCATTAGCTAGGGGCCACTAGGGATGCTAACCTGGTTTTTTTCGCTCCAACCGGCCATTTTTTCAGATGCCAGCCCCGAAAGGAACGTAAAAAAGTGAGCCGAGTGTCGCATTTTCTTACTCTTACTCACTCGTTCACAAATTACGGCGTTCTCGATTCAATTGATATCAATTTTATAGAGACACCATGGTCTGTCTCTGAAGCAAGATGATACGAACCAGGATATCATGGCTGTCATCCGGCAGGTCAAAAGACGTAATTGACCGTCACGTCTGGCGTCTGACGTCTGAATCCGTTAGGATACGCACTGCATACGACCAGCTGCCGTTTTGATAGGTTAACAAATTAGTACGTCACATGCACTTGCTTGCTCGCTTTCGCTACAAACCCACCGTCTTCCCCACCAGATCCCCATTGAGCTTGGCAGAGATGCACCACGAGCCATATGAGCATCATGAACTGCAACGATGTGTATTTGTCAATGCTTATTCCGTCTCATGCAAGATTCCGGACCCTATCGTGCATCGTTGCAGTTTCATAACCGCTACAGCCCACAACCATCTGAGCTCATGGTCCACCCTAGTCTCAATACAAACTAAGAACACTGGAAGCCCAGAACGTCAGGCGTCCCCAGTTCCCCGAAACCTCACTGGACTGAACACTCGCCTTTTCTCTCAGTGTGGACGTCGTTTTCAGCTCCACCGTCGTCGCATGGAACGAATCTTACCACGCCGATCAAACGTTTCTACCTGGCTGTTCGTCATTTAAAATCTTTCCTCGGTCTTTGCACTTGTCTCACACATCACTTGAACCTCGCAGATCCACCCCTGGTTTCAGGTCTGAAAGACTTTCCGTATATGCACCTTGGTCGCCTCGAGTTATCCGCGTTGCGCATGTAATCACCACTCATTTGGAACGAGTTCCACCCCTCTTGGCTTCATGGGTGTCCGTCAGTGTGATTTGGTGCTTCGAATGGGGCATGGTAAGGAATCAGTGAGCCAACCCACACATGCAGACACACGCTCGTCTTGGCGATGTGCGTTGATGAATCCGGTGAGTTGATTCCCGATCCTCTCCCCAGAGCAGCGCCTGATCACATCGATTTGCAATCTAACGCGATCGCCGCGTGACTTTGACTGGCGTCTACGGGTAGAAAATGTGGACTTTATGCGGAGGTGTTCCTCATGCGGGTGTGTTCGGTCGAAATGGTTGCTTCATATTCCTACACTATTACCTGGCAACCCATGTGCCTTTTTACTGTCGTTGTCTAAACCGCCGCTCATCTCCATGGTGAAGTTAGGTTCTAGCTTTACATTCGCCTCTTTATCGACGTCGCCGTTTTTTCGCAGGACTTTGCGCTTTTGGATTCGCCGATAGTGGATAACGACTATCCTAGCAGGTCAGAGGGTTGATCATCTTTCTGAAACCAGAACCCTCACCGAGCACTTTCGTCCTTATGCCACTTGCAGCTAAAGCTCGTCTTCCCCACAATCTTTCGACCTCAGTGCTCGGGCGGTTTCCCGAACGAGGTACGATTGGATCAGACTCGGAGAACGAGCGTGCCATTAGCGCATCACCCCTGCGCAAGGGCGGAAGTAGGTTCGGCCCTTCAACCGCCGATACTATTGGTCCGGCGAACCTTTACGACGCGTATAACGCGTCCGCACACTTTTCTCACCATTAGCCAATGCGGACAGGTCGGTCAGGGATGAATATACCTGCGCGTTGAGCCTTTGGGATTGAATGCAAAACGTCCATCAATAGATCCCGAGCACGGCCCTCGCCTTCAATCCAAATGCGACTGTGACTCTTGATATTCTTCTCCTGTGGTTTCGTCTCTTCCGTGGGTGATCTAGTCCCGGGGTTCGGGTCGTCCTTGGGTCCCCCTCGTACCGACGCATCATTTTTTGGGGGGTCCTCGCGGTACAGACGGTGGTACCGCGGGGTTTTAGGGGTGTTGGAACGAGCGGGATGCATGTCAATACGACCTCCGGTCACGGCACAATGCGAATAAGAAGTGGCAGAGTATGGAGTTTGCCAACTTTCTGCGAGAACCCCCATGATAGCAATGGTGTAGTAAATTATTTGAGTCAGTTGGAAGTATGGTTGGTGAGGACGAGGGAAAGATGATCGGGTGTTCCACTTCGAGGTGTCGTCTGCCATCCATTAAGTTTTTATAACAATACAGGTTGTCTTGAACGCCCATCCCGTACCTTGCTTGTTGCCAATGCCGGCTGGGGTGTACGCCGCCGTGGCACATCACATCCAACCTTCTACATCGTGTCAGAGGGCCCGACGGAGTAACTCGCAAGCTGTTGACTGGCTGGCTGAAGTTATGATAACGTCACTCATGGAGGGCTCTTCCAAAGAAGTGGATCTGCCCACCACGATTCAAATCAGCCGTACATGCCTTCCAAGTCTTGTTAGGGGAACCGGATATTTCATTGGCTGGCTGAAGCTTCAATGATAACGTCATCTTGGAGGGCTTCCAACGAGTTGGCTGGCAAGTCAGCGCTTCGATTGGCGTGCTGTGCTCGTGAAAACCCGCACTCCAACTAAAAATGGGATTGATTATCAGACGCTAGTACTAATCCTTGGCGCTTCGCAACCTCGTGATGAAATAGCGCCCTCATAGATGTGAGGGGTGCAAGTGGCATTGCGATCATCGCTCTAGTACAATTACATGGAGTGTGTCCAAGTTCCTCAGACTGGTGGCGTACTGGTCGAATCACCGCGGCTCGACCCTTAGTCCAAGGGTTGCGCGGCCGCTTGGCCAGACTCAGGGTGGTCGGCGTTTGTTTCATTCACTCCTTTCAAATTCCCGGAGAAGAAAGTTTTCTGCTCGACGATTCCAACCTTGGGGGCAAGTCGGGCGTAAGACTCATGTAGAGATCGATCGAGATTCTTCAATTTGGCCATCCTACAGCTCGGATCCTCAGGCTTACTAGCCTGAGTATTCTCCATCTCCCTGCCAGTACTAGTGTCAGTGAAGCTATTCATGCCCGGCCTCATCATCTCGAAGGCCCAAAGTAGGAAATCGACTCCATAACTTGAGGACCACACTATGCATTCGCAAAAGGAATGTTTGTGACGCCTCCTCTCCGAGGCGAACCGTGACACGTGCATCACCCCACAGCCAGTTGGAGGTTCCAGGCAAGTTTCATCAGCAATTGGACCACGGCCATGAAAGTTGTGGACGCGATCACGTATGTCAGACGGTCGGGTGGCATAACATCCATCCTCATAGACAAGGGAAACGCCACTGAAGCGGCCCTGCCTGCCAACCGTCTATTCGGAAGGCACTGGTGCAATTGGGTGGCCAACGCCAGAGCAATGCTTGCCAGTGAATGCCGCAGTCTTTGCATCAGTCTTCCCATTGACGGGTCCTCCTTAGCGGTAATTTATACTCTTACAGTCTATAGGCGCTCTGTCCCCCTGTTCTAGTGGTGAGCCAGACCACAGATGCTTCGACAGCAGTTCACGACGAGTTCCAGCCCAACTCAACTTGGGCTCGGTCCTCATCGCATCCAATCACCGAACAACGATTTGACCAACTTTTCATAGAAATACACACGACTCAAAGTACGCCCGGTTTGTTCAAAAGTGGTACTTCTTAGAGACGAGGAAGGTGTTGTCAGAGACGAGCTCTAATTTCTTTATATCTTTCGAGTGATTGGTAGGCTCGTTCACTCATTCACTCGCGATCTCTTATCCACCTTGGGTACAGATATCCTCTGTGAAACGTATGATTGGAGATTGAAGAGGCGGAATCTGTGGTGAGTGGGGGGGAGCCTGACCTTGCAGGAGACATAGTATCTGAGGACCAAGAGTCATTTCGGCTAGGTTCATCCTTGTTATACTCTGGCTTTCCTTTATCACATCGATCCACGTTTTCGTCGTCCTCTCCCCAATCTCTGACCCTAATTTCATGTGCAAGCTATTCCTGGGATTTCGGCAACTTGGACCTGCCCGCGCACTGTTAGAGTGGTGTCTTGTTGTGTCACCTGGCATAACGAATGCGACGAAGCTTGTTATTTTTGCCACACTTGCGATGATGTGCATGTCGCAGCCTTCCAACTCTCGGGGAGACACCTGCATTGACTACCACCCAAAACGCTTCTGCCTACCCACTGGACCCTCTTCCATCCGTGCATTCCCGGTCTACGAAATATGAACATACGCACAAGACATTTTGAAAACCTCCATTTGGCTGTTTTCGAGTTTCATCGTCTGAGGGGTGAACGCATGCAATATGACCATTCTTCAGAGGATTTGTGACGCTACCAAAGACCCAGAGACATGAACTGGGGCCTATAAGGTATTAAATCTGCTACTGGGGTATGAGTTAAGCTAACATGTTCCGTTCAGATTCCATTAGTAATGTTTTAGAGGGGTATGTCACCTGGCCCACTGATTCCACTGACTTTTCGGCACAGAAACGAGAATGGGTTGATCTTTCACTCTAATGATAAGTTTGTGTTCCATGATTGACAGCGCTTCGAAGCTGGTAGTGATGACGAATTCCTATGCAAGAAGAAATTTACAGAAGATCATGCAAAGACCACTATGTGTACTCAAAAACACTTGGATGCGATACGGTGCGCATGTGAAGGTACATTGTAACGCGCTGATCATTGCACTCTGTTGGACAGGTATTGCATCCTGATGGCCAAGCTCGGCTGAGCAATCCAATGTGCAGAAGGACTGTTTATCAAAAAAATGTGGCCCTGGAAATGGTGAGGCCATGAAAAATCTTGTTGTGGTCTCCTCTGGCTCGTGTCGATTCCTGTCACAGTGCCATTCGCCGAATACGATGCATTTTACCTGTCACGTTTGGAAAGCTAGCCCTTGCTCTTGGAGGCTGGCAGCAGCCGTTAGCACAGCGGCTGTTGCCGGCCGAACGATCCACTCCCAGCTCGGCAATATGTGTGACAATATCCAATCCTCACGGTCCCTCCAGTTGCGACCGATCAATCTGGTCGCACGCTTCGGCATACCCCACAAGAACGTACAAGGACCTGGAGTCGTACATCTCGGAGTTTTATGTAGAGTTGTAGAGTTATTCGCCCTCCCGACGACGAGGGTTCTTAAGTGACCAAACCTCATTGGAATGTGTTCGGTGTGTCCTATATTTTATGCCAGCATTCCGAAGCACGCTCTTGAGGTGAAGAGATCTAGCAGCCTGACGGGTGGTGGTTCAGGCAAGACACAGATTCCTGGCACTCGGATTCACCGATCATGAGAGTTGACGGTTGTGACACTGGTGCACCAAGAGTCGCCCCAATAAACATCACAAGTCCCATTCAATTTTAACAATAACCTGCGAGATTGATCGGGGTTAATGTCGACGAAGAAACCTAGGGTGTCACATGGACGAGTTGACGTGCGCGCAGTTCTAGAGCTACATCAGTAACAGGTGCAAACGGGATTAACCCAAGTAATTTATTTTTTGGGCTGCCAACCATGACGTGCTTTCTGCGAGTCGAGCTCCCGCCACGGATGATCGATCATCCATTGCAATTTTTAATCCGACATGGAAAACCTTGATCTGCGCTCAACGCGGGAAGGCGGTGTCTCATAGTTGGATAGGGATTCGGAATCTTCAGGTCTTGGAGGATGGAATGAAGTTCAGAACCGGGCCCCAGGGGCCGGTAGCAATACATCTAAAATTTGTACAGTCAGCTTTGTAATTCCACGGCCCTTCGGGCACCCCTGGACCTGCAACTTGAAGGCAGGGCGTTGTAATTGTTTGGTGTAGATGACGAGAGATGACGTGGAGCTGAACCATTGTAGAAAGGAAAGTGAACGCGTGTGTGAAAGCAAAGTGAGAAATAATAATACGGCTGCATAAATGGGAAAGTACAGGTCATGCTGTGAATACAAATGGGCTGTCATATCCAATGTGTCTCGAGCAATGATTCCCGCCCAGTCGCCAACAGAGCAGTTGGGGTAGTACATGCGGTCCTTTTGTCAGGATCAAGAGGTAGGGTTTGTACGTAGCGCTGGAGACACACTATGGATCGTGAGACCTGGACATTTCCGGTCCAGGAATGTCTCCGCTTTGAATCTCGTCTATCGGAGTCGATCCGCTTGCTCGTCGTAAAGTATGTCTAATCAGAGAAATTCACATGCTGTGCTGTAAACTCTGTAAATGGGCACTGCCACGAGAATTCCCACGACCGGGGTGAAGCCCGAGTCGGGCTCGTGCTCGAGCATCGGCGGGCACGATCGGTGTGAGAAGTTGTCTGACGGAAGGACTGACGTGTGCGCAACAGCGTGGGGAGGAAAAAAAAGGTATCTCTGAGCTCGGGAGGTGAGATATATGCGATACACCTGCTGTGCTGCCAGAAATTGAGTCTGAACCCACTTACCCTGCGCCAGCAGGCCGGAAAATTTTACAGGAACAGCCAATCAACGTCTGAATTTACAAAATATACCATAAATTTCCTGCACACCTCACTTTACACACTTTACACCTGCAAAATGGACACTTTACACCACTTTACACCACTTTTCTGCACTTTTTTGTTGATTCCCCTGGTAGAAACCCTCCTTTTTCACATGTAGAATACTGGGTCAGTGTCTATCAATTTATTGACCACCTGCTCCAAGCAAGCTTCATCCCTGTGTCGCTGCGCTGGTGTGTCTCCTGTATGTAATCAAACTCATTGTGACTGACCAGTGATCACATTTGCTAGCTTTGCCAGCTGGCCTATGCAGTCATCCATTCATCCACCATTGTGCTTCCAGCATGGCAGAAGACTCTGGAAGACCTCAAGGTCACCATGACAATAATGCCATGCGATGTTGCAACCCGCTGGAATTCTACCTATGACATGCTCAAGTACACTTTGAAGCACTGGCAAGCTGTGGACTCGATAATGCAGTGCTGTGACCTCCAAAAGTATGAACTGAGCGACAATGAATGGCGGATCATTCAACAACTACACGACATGCTCAAGGTATGTGCACTCCACCTCGCCACAATGATCAACTCTATAACGTTCATTCTTAGATCCTCAAAGATGCCACGTTATACTTTTCACAGTCTACTCCCAACCTCACCTCTGTTATTCCTGCTATGGACCATATCGACAATGAGTTTACACAATATTCATGCAACTCAAAATATACTCTTCCTATTCATGCCAGTGTTCGCTTGGTGAAACACACACTCAACCACTACTATAGTCTGACAGATCAGGCCAATATCTACAGGATTGCAATGAGTAATCATCGTTTAGTTTATTATTCCATCCAAGATGAGCTAATTGTTGAATAGTTTTTCATCCATGGCACAAGCTAAACTATTTCAAACACGCTGGCTGGGAGTTCAAATGGATTGATACCACAGAACAGCTCATATGCAATGAATTTGAGTACAGCTATAGCACTCCTGGATGCTGCTGCTGATGTATCAACAGTGGCTGACTTGGACCTGGAAGCCTCTGCTACTCATCCAGAATGAGTTTCTAACATATTTGATGATCTTCCTTTTCTTGCACCTCCTGAAAGTTACTGACCAGCTGATCTGAACTTGACTGATATCTCAGCTCTAATGTCAAGAATGTTATTGATGTCCTACAGTGGTGGAACAGGCATTGTAAAGCTTATTCCTGCTTGTCTCATATGACACTAGACTATCTTGCCATTCCAGGTGAGTTGTGTGTTTGTTTTGTGGTTGAAACGAGTCTGGTGGTGACTGACAATCAAGTAGCTACATTAGTAGATGTTGAACAGCTGTTTAGCTAAGGCCATCTCCTTCTCTCACATGTTCATTTAGGCTTGTCATTGCAGTTCACACAGGCTCTCCTGTGTCTTGGGTTCTGGAGTACTCTTGACTTAGTCAAGGATAAAGATGTACAAAAGATTTTGAGTCTTGCTGATGTTGTAGGGGATGATAAGGAGATGCCAAAGGGATGGGATAGTATAGTTGATGACGTTGAGGAGTAGAATTCAGATAGTTTGAAGTAGGATGGTGCACAGAGATCTAGTATGCACTTTCATTTTTGTCCTTAATCCATGGGTATATGTGGGTAAACCCATGGTGGATATACTCATGGGTGTGAGTTTTTGGTGGGTGTGGGTGTGGGTATGACCTTGGATACCCATGAGTTCACCCATGCAGACCCCTAGCTGTACGTCCTTTGTGGTATCCAGTCTGTAAGAGGGTTGGTAGAGTGGTCAACTCTGGCTGATAGTGTTACGATTCTTTTCCTTTCATTACTAAAACCCCTTTCTTCTTGAACATTCTCTCACATTTCGCAATATTCTATTATGTTCTCTTACATTCTACCACGTTCCATGCTTATCTCGCTTTCTTTGCCTCGTTGTCTGCTTCTTCTTATCTTTGTCTCATGACTGGTGCTTCTTGAACATTCTGAAACCTTCCATGAGTTTCTCTTTCGCTTTGTCATCTTGATTTCCTCAATGTATATATAAATCTGATGTCTCTACGATGTATTCCTAAGTTAGACCTCCTCAGGAATACATCTACCTTCACCTCCTTGAATCGCTCTGACAAGTCCTCGTCCTACTTCTAAGTGAATGCTCCCTTGAACCCTTGAACTATCAGTTCCTTAATGAAGGACTGAACCTTTGAACCCTCGAACTATTAGTTCCTTGACGAAGGACTAAACCTTTGAACCTCTGGACGGCTGAGGCTACGATTGGCTCTACCCGAACCAACCGTAACAAAAGGTCTAACTTTGATCTTGCGACTACCATCGCTATAGCTCGCCACCATTTCCTGATGAACCCCCTTGACCCCCACTTGGTTTGGATATCAATCCAACCAAGAAGAAACCTCTGACAACTCTACCCCTGAGGAGAGAACCCCCACTGCGAACCCTGACACCGCTAACCTTCCTTTCTTCTCTCTAAAAGAAGAACAAGAAGACCTTGACCTCGCCCACCAAACCTCTGCCGCCCTAGTCTTACCACATCCTCCTACCCCTCCTTCACCTCCCACCAACCCTAGACAACCTGTCTTTCCACGTCCCCCACCTAACCCTTTCCCACCTTCCAGACCACCCCTCCCAGCCATAGCAGCCTGACCCACTGAACTTTGAATCAGCACCCCTGAACATTTTGATGGATCCTATGACACGGTCATCCAATGACTTCACTCAGTCCAGTTTTACCTTCACACCAATAAAGCTGTCTATGACTCTGACCCGAAACACATCACCTTTGCCCTCTCCTACATGATGAAGGAATCAGCCCTTACCTGGGCATCCACCTTTAGACAACAAGCCATTGCCAGCACAGTAATCAACTTTGGCACTTGGGCTGACTTCTGTGCAGCCTTTAAAACTTCCTTCGAACACCACAATCTAAAGAACAATGCTATCACTTGGTTATCCACCAAATGAATGACCACCCAAAAGAAGAATGGATGTGTCTTCTACTCTCCCTCCCTCACTGAATTCAACTCAAATTTCCAGAACAACGTCGCCCTCTCTGGAATCACTGACCATGCCATTCTTATCGGCTACTACTCAGTCACTATCCTCCCACCTCTCATGCGACGAATCTATCAAATGGAAACTCCCCCCAACACCATTGACGAATGGTACAAGAAAGCTGTTCGCTTTCAAACCCAATGGGAGTGAGCAGAAGAAATCGCCCACTGCCACTCGAAACCCTCCTCTTATACACAACCCTACTCTGCCCCCTCGAAATCCACTTGTGACCCAGATGCCATGGACATCAATGCTATAAAAATACCCAAACTCACTACCGAAGAACAACGCCACTGCCAGGAAAAAGGGCTCTGCTTCCACTGCCAAAAATCCAGACACCTCAGCTCAGCCTGCCCCACCTTCCCCTCTGAGTCAAAGAAACCTGCCGTCAAATGAGTACAATGGGTGGCCAAAGAAGAAGTCCCTGCACTCATTGAACTAGAGGACGATGGTGATGAAGTCACCATCGCAAGAGTAAACTTCTCTTGGGATTTTTAGACGGGAAACCTTGATCGATGTGAGACTCCCCAGAATTTACCTGTACATCAATATCTATACCTGTAACGAGCAAATCTATGTGAATCTCTTTGCAGTTGATCATTCCCTCACACACATTGAAAACTGTCGACTCCTATGCCTTGATCGATAGCGGAGCGGATCTCTCCTGCATCGACTACAATTTTGTCAAATGACACCGACTCCCTGTAACCAAGTTAAAAGTCCCCATCCACTCCTGTAACGCTGATGGATCATTCAACAAGAAAGATGTTCGATACGTCTGCATCCTCTTCACTTCCATTGAAGGAATCGCTCAGAAAGTTGATTTTCATGTCATGTCCCTTAAAGACAATATAATCCTCAGACTCCCCTGGCTATGAACTACCAACCCAGTCATTGACTGGACCCGCCGAACCTTCTCTATCGATGAATCCATTGACAAATCTAGATTTCTTTTCGCCTCTCACGAAAAAGATGTCAAGCGACACAACTTCACCTATTGACTCCCTACCCAACACCCTCGTCACATCAACGTCGATGCAATCACCGACTCTCGCCTCTACGAGTATAATGAATGGGAGGACATCAGCAAATCCTGGTTTTTGCCATAGTGTTCATAGTACTCATAGTACTCATAGTATTTATAATGTTTTCATAGATGATTCATAGTACTCATAGTACTCATAGTTTATAGTATTTTCATAGTGATCTCATAGTATCCATAGTATTTCCATAGTATTCATAGTATTCATAGTGGTACTCATCCCAATCCATTTTTTTAAATACTCTTTAACTAGTACACTTTGCTATATCTTTTTGCCACACTTTTTACTATACCTTTTGCTACACTTTCTTTACCACACTTCATTAGCACAATCAGGGTTACTGTCCAGTGCTGTCCAGTATCATAGTACTCATAGTATCATCATAGTCTTTCATAGTGTTGGCTAAAATCATAGTATGTCACAGTTTGTTAGAGTATTACCATAGTCTGTCATAGTCTGTCACAGTCTATCATAGTGTGTCATAGTTTGTCACAGTATAATAATGATAGTAAAAAGTGAATCAAAAAGTGTAGGGTTAGGATTAGCATGAATTAAAATTAGACTTAGAATTGCAATGTCCAAAGGATGGTGAAGAAGTGTGGCCAAATGTGGTAAAAAATATGGCAGGGTATAGTGAAAAGTGTACACAAGTATCAGAAAGTGTAGCAGGGGTGGACAGAGATATTTAATGAAAAATGTAGCAAAGTGTGGTGTCAAAGGTCAGAGATGTAGTCATATACATCTAATGGTTCATACTATGCAAGATCTTGTGGTCTAATGGTTAATGTGTTTGAAAATTGCCATTTTGGAAAAGTCTTGAGTTCAACTCTTGCCACTGGCATATATTTATAATTTCCATTTGATCATTTGAACCTATAGTAAAGAGTACATGAAAAGTATAATAAATATGAGTGTAGTTTTGAAATTAAAATTAGAAGTGTGTAAAAGTGTATTATAGGGGTTGGATTAGAATTAGACTTCAATGTATATTAAAAATGTAGGATTGAGATTAGGATTAGTAGTATACTACAAGTTGAGTAGGATTAGGGTTAGTAGGTGTATTAATCAAAACATTAATTTTTTGGTTCATTTTTTACTCAACTTTATTACACTATGACACACTATGACAGACTGTGATAGACTATGAGATTACTATGACACACTATGATAGACTGTGACAGACTATGAGATCACTATGAGAGTCTATGAATACACTATGAAACACTATGATTATAGCCAACACTATGAAAGACTATGAGAGTACTATGAGAGTACTATCTATATGGACCCTCACTATGAGCACTATGACACTGTCCAGCACTGTCCAGCACTGTACAGCCAACCCTTATTTTGCTGATGGAGGAATCCGCTTTCATCAACCATGCTTGAGAACATCGAACCATCCAACGAATAATCCATTACGGATCTCGCTTTGTCCCCCTTGAGTCCCCCATCATTGTCCACCTCACCACCGCCACTGAATTGGCATTAGCTGCTGAAGCTGCTAAATCCAAGGTCACTCTTCCTCCCGAATACTCTCAATTCTTCTCTGTTTTCTCTAAAGAAGCCACAGACCACATTCCCCCCTCAAGATCCTACGATCATGAAATCAATCTCACTGAATCGTTCTCTCCCAAAATTGGAAAGCTCTACCCCCTCTCCCCTGAAGAACGAAAAGCTATTGAAGACTTCCTTGATGAAAATCTCTGCACTGGAAAGATTCGCCCCTCGAATTCTCCCCAAGCTACCCCTTTCTTTTTTGTAAAAAAGAAAGATGGAGGACTTCGTCCTTGCCAAGACTACTGATACCTAAATGAACATACTGTTCGTGATGCCTACCCTCTCCCTCTCATCTCTGACCTCATCGACAAACTAAAAGACGCTAAGGTCTTCATCAAATTCGATGTACATATGATGGGAATACAACAATGTCCAGATCAAAGACGGCCATCAATGGAAAGCTGCCTTCATTACCCACAAAGGCCTCTTCGAACCCACTGTCATGTTCTTTGGTCTTACCAACTCCCCTGCCATCTTTCAATGATTTATGAATGACTTCTTCTGTGATATGATCACAGAAGGATGGCTCGTCATCTATGTATATGGACGACCTCCTTATATTCTCCCCTGACCCCGCCACCCATGAGGAACGAACCAAACGTGTCCTCCAATGAATGACTGAACTTGACTTGCACTTAAAGTTGGAAAAATGCAAATTCGCCTCTGAAGTAGACTATCTTGGGATGATTGTCAAACCAGGACAACTCGCCATGGACCCAGTCAAACTTGATGGGATTGCTAAGTGGCCTACCCCAGCCAAGGTAAAAGACGTCCAATCTTTCCTCGGCTTCGCCAACTTTTACTGACACTTTATCCCTGACTACTCCAACATCGCTCGCCCCCTCATCGACCTCACCAAAAAGAACCTCCAATGGGACTGGACCCTCGCCTGTCAAAAGTCGTTCGACTCCTTGAAGACCCTCTTCTTGTCGAAACCAGTTCTCCACCTCCCTGATCCTTCTGCCCCCTTTGCCATCAGCCACCGATGCTTCAAAATATGCATCTGATGCTATCCTTCTTCAGAATGACTCAAACGGAAACTGGCACCCCTGCTCCTACCTCTCCCAATCTTTCTCCCAGGCAGAAAGAAACTACAACATCTATGACCGCAACCTCCTGGCCATCATCCACGCCCTGAAGTCCTGGCGACATTATCTTCATGGATCCCCCTTCCCTGTCCAGGTCTTTACCGACCACAAAAACTTTACCTACTTTTGCCAACCCCAAGCCCTCAACTGATGATAAGCTCGTTGGCTTCTTGACCTCTCCGACTTCGACATCAAAATGATCCATGTTCCAGGAAAACTCCTTGCTGGCCCTGATGCCCTCTCTTGCCAGCCCTGACCTCCTTCCATCCTCCAACTTGGACAACGAAGGAGTCACTCTACTCCCACCTTTCCTTTTTATCCGTATCATTGACACATCCCTTTCAGATCGTGTTCAATCCACTTCCGCCAATGACCTCCTCGTACTCCAAGCCCTCCAATCTATGAATGGCTCTATCCCTCCTGCCTTCTGCTCTCACCTCTCTGACTGGCAACACGAAGCCAGCATTCTCACCTACAAGGGACGTGTTTATGTCCCAAATAATGAACCCCTCTGCCACTCCATCCTAGAACGATGTCATGACCACGAGACCTCCGGACACCCTGGCTACCTTAAAACCCATCAACTCATCACTGCAGAATTCTGGTGGCCCAGCATGGCTTCTTACATATGAAAGTATGTTGATGGCTGCGCCACTTGCCAGCAAAACAAGTCAAACACCCACCCCACTGTCCCTCCCCTTACTCCGATTAAATCCTCGACATCTTGCCCCTTTCAACAGATCTCCTGTGATCTGATCACCAACCTTCCTCCATCCGCTGGCTTCGATTCCCTTTTGGTCGTGGTCGACCATGGGCTTACTAAGGGGGTAATTCTCTGCCCCACTAAGAAAACTGTCACAGCTGAGGGAATCACCTCCCTCTTTTTCCTCAAAGTCTTCCTTCACTTTGGACTCTATGACAAAATTATCTCTGATCATGGTCCCCAATTCACCTCTGCATTCACTAGAGAACTTGACAAACTTCTAAACTATGATTTCTCCCTCTCCACTGCTTACCACCCCCAGACTGACAGAGAAACTGAACGGGTAAATCAAGAAGTTGAAACCTATCTCTGCATCTTCTGTGGCATGAACCCTTCTTCTTGGTCCAAAAAAATCCCTCATGCTGAATTCGCCCACAATCACCATCCACACTTCATCACCAACAAATCACCCTTCTATGTATTTCATGATGGGATATAAACCCTGTGCCCTTCCTTCCTTAATCTCCGACTCTTCTATTCCCACAATTGAATCCTGCCTAAAATCCCTTTCCGCCACACAAGACGAAGCCCTTGCTGCCCATGAACTCGCCCGCCAAGTCATGGCCTTCCGCACCTGTCGAAACTTCACTCCCTTCTTCAAAGGAGACAAAGTCTGGCTTGAGGCCAGAAATCTCAAACTGCTCTATCTCAAACTCAAAATTCGCCCCAAAACGCGAAGGCCCATTCACCATCACGAAAGTCCTCTTCCCCAATTGTCTATCAACTCCGACTCCCTAAAATGTGGCATATCCACAACATGTTCCACACTTTCCTTCTATCTCCATACAAGGAGAACTCCATCCATGGAAAGAACTTCCCTGCACCCCCACCCAACCTTATCTCTGGCGAAGAAGAATATGAAGTTGAAAAGATTCTATGCCACCGAGGACCTCGCAACAACCGCTTCTTCCTAATCTGATGAAAAGGATATTTGGCCTGAAGAAGACTCTTGGATCCCTGAGTGGAACTTGAACAATGCAAAGTCCGCTCTTACTAACTATAAAAAACTTCACCCTTCTATTTTCTACCCTTTAACTTTCTACCTACAAACCTTCCTCTTCATACACTCTCAAATATCTTCACTTTTCTTGCTATGTCTTTCAATGATCTCTCTCTCAATACCCCTGAAGTCTTCTTCACCCTGTCCCCCGCCATCACCACCTCTTCTCCTCATCACTGGAATCGTTTCCGTCGATGTACTTACCTTCACCCACCATACCAGGGACGATCTCCCTGATGTAGACTGATCTCACTAGACTCGTCAATAGCCTCCACGATCCCCACCTCTCCACCACCATCGACTCCTTCCTTGACATGAGCTCCCCCCTCTACGCCCTCTACCACACTTTCCTCCGAAATGCCTCCCTCACTTCATACACTGGGCAAATCTGCCAGATCCATTGTGATGTTGAAGGATACCTTCTTGTTACCCTCTACCAACTCAGAATGTTGGAATTCCTCGAAGATCTAGACCGCTATCTTTGAGAACTTGCCTCTATCACCTCCTTCCCCCACTTCCTTTCATTCAGCTCTGGCCAGAAACCTAGACTCTGCTTTGTCCTCTCCCCTTTCTCCAATTGAGGAAGAAATCCCTCCAAGCTATCAAATATGCCTGGACTGGTGGAGGTAATCGAAACTTTTCACCATCTGACACTCACATACGATTCCACACCTATTGGACCAGAGGAGATGGTTCTTCCCCCCTTCCTTCTACTCATCTCCAATACAATAAAGCCTGTTTCTCTTGCCGCCAACTAGGGCATATTCGTCTTAACTGCCCAGTCTTTCAATATTCCTTCTGCCTCCGATGGCATCCCTGGTCACCTCCCTTGTGACTGTCTCCTCTGTCGTACCTCCCCTCCCTCCTCTCGTGGATCCTCCCATCCCTCCTCCTGAGGATCTCACTCCTCGACCTCTTCCCTCAGGTCTCGTCGTGTCCTTCCTGTCCCCTCTCCTCGTCATGTCCTCCCTGTCTCCTCTCCTCAGTCGTGTCCTCCCTGTCCCCTCTCCTCGTCGTCATCGCTCTTCCTCTCCCGACTATGACAATTATGATGACTACTCAGATGGAGCAGTAGCCAACATGACCAGCTCTCCCGGTGGTGGATATATTGATCTTTGAAGTTATATCTTCGTCGTGGACTTGATTCTAACACAGGGGATAATGTTACAATTCTTTTCCTTTCCTTACTAAAACCCCTTTCTTCTTGAACATTCTCTCACATTTCGCAACGTTCTATCATGTTCTCTCACATTCTACTGTGTTCCATGCTTATCTCACTTTCTTCACCTCATTGTCCACTTCTTCTTATCTTTGTCTCACGACTGGTGCTTCTTGAACATTCTGAAACCTTCCATGAGTTTCTCTTTCGCTTTATCATCTTGATTTCCTCAGTGTATATATAAATCCAATGTCTCTATGATGTATCCCTAAGTTAGACCTCCTCAGGAATACATCTACCTTCACCTCCTTGAATCGCTCCAACAAGTCCTTGTCCTACTTCTAAGTGGATGCTCCCTTGAACTCTCGAACTATCAGTTCCTTAATGAAGGACTGAACCTTTGAACCCTCAAACTATTAGTTCCTTAATGAAGGACTAAACCTTTGAACCTCTGGATGACTGAGGCTATGATTGGCTCTACCCAAACCAACTGTAACAGATAGGAGGGACTTGATGGAGTCCTGGGTGGCTGTTAGTGAGGGAGTGAGCTGGTCTGCTATGTCCCTAATGGTGGTGATCTCTGAGGAGACTGTTTCTGTTGTGGTGGTGACTGTTAGAACCGGAACTCCGGTATCAACTCCGGAACGCTGGAGATGATTAGGAGATGGGACTTGGCTTCACCGTATGTGGTGCGCCCTTACAAGAGTTCGGTCCTGGTTTTACGGAGGACAGAGTTAGGACTTAAGACGCGGAAGACATCAAGTCGAGCGGAGGTGTCAGAGGAGAGTCGTCGAGACTCAAGCAGAAGTCAGGAGAGTTATTCTAGTTAATATTCGAACTAAGGAATACATGAGTGAAGTCGGAGGTTTATATATGGAGTTCGAGAATGATTAGTAAACGGGGTCGCAAGGGATTGGTAAGAGAACAGGAGTCGGGAGTAAGCATCCCGGAGCTGTGCTCTAAGCGAAACACAGGTTCGGAGGTAAGTAAACAACGGAGCTAATACTAAATAGGAGAGAACAAGGAACAGAGACGAAAAGAGAATACTAAGTACAAGTCCAAAGTCCGGAGGCAAGTCCTGCGCGAGAATGCAGTGGAGTTGTTGATGATAGGCCCGGAGGGCCGGGGTTGAACTTGGGCGAAATACAGGATATGACAGTGACCTTTTCTACAGTGGAGGTCATGGTCACTCCGTTGAGCATGTCTGAGGCAGCAGAGTGGATGACATCTAGGTAGTCAATGCTACTGCTGAGCGCCTCACTAGTGTAGTGTAGTTTCGCTACATGTGAGAAGATCGCCACAACAATGTGTGAGGCAATATGTGTTGAGAGGTTGTCCTTTAGCTGAGAGGCTATAGCTTTGGCCACCTTGGAGGTCACCTCATGTTCTAAAAGAAAAGCCACTGCATGGATTGCTTCTATGGCAGGTAGAGGAATACCTTTAAGCTGTGTGATATGAAGTAGGACAGTGGTGAGGTGTTCAATGGAGAAGGGTTGGCCCACCAGGCATAGTAGTGTTTTTTCAAGGTATGCTGCACCTCCTTTTGCATCCATTATTTGTCTATCCTGGCTGGTGATTTCCTCCTTTGAGGGGAGGATGAACGGTGCTGAGTTATGGGTTCAGACTGCAGAGGCCATGGGAATGAGGGCTCTAGGGCCTGTAGTTGCACTGGTTTGGCCTCTTCCAATTTCCAGGGCCATTGGGGATCCCAGGGGTCAGCAGGTGGATGGTTGGGTGGGGTTTGAGGGCGGAGGAAGAGTATTTTGAGGCACCTTCTTGCTGAGAGGTTGCTTTGTTGGCTGCAGTTTTTCAGGGATTCCTGTAGGGGTGCCACATGGTTGCAGTCAGAGAAGGCTTTAATAGTGTTACTTGACTGCTTTGCATCTGTGGGAAAACAATGAATGATCTTCAGTTTGTATTTGCATTATATTCATAGTGACCATTCACTGATGTTGAGTGCTTGTGGTGTGAATTTCAATGCTTTGCGAAATCACTCAATTGCGCAATTGACTAGGTGAATATGGTTGGGTTATTCACTAGGTTTTGAGTGATGACGAAACCTGATTATCGGCATGAAAATGACAGATTAATGATGCTCGTTGCAGCACATAATCAGTTATTAACAAGCAGGTTATCATTCTCAATACCAGTGTAGAATTCAGTTGTAAAGAACATACAATTCAAGTGATAATATATCGAAATACAGTACAAATGCCAGATATGCCTGAAGCGACAGTAAGAGTAGTAGTAGTATGCTAGTGGGAACATGGAGGTTCGAAAACTTGAAGATCGAGAAGGTCCACCATGCGTGGTCACCTAGGACTTGGATGCATGTTCAGGCGCCCTGCAGGATGAACGTCTAGTCGTCCTCTTGGTAGTCTTGGTCTTCTCTTTCAGAACAGGAACTCCACTTGATAAAACTGCTTGAGACGATGGAGGGGTGGCTGGCTGGATGTCTTCAAGTCGCTCGTGTGTTGAAGAAGTTCCATGAGCAGATTTGACCTCGTTGTCCTGGCCCATGTTGCTGATATATTCCAGGACTGCATCGATTTCGTCATCCTCTTCATCTGCCTCGTAAGGATGAAGCACGTCGCCGGCTGCACCACTTGTCAGCATCATTTGGTATCCAAGTTTGATGTCGCAACCCAGATCCTGTGCGATGAGGTGAGCAGCGACGACATGAGCGAGAAAGCACTCAGTGAAGCGCGAGAGTCCCAATGGAGCTATGGTGTGCCCTGGCAGATTGGCCACTCCCAGCATTCGGAGGAGCATTGAGTGGATGATGATGGTCCCCTTGCGTCCATAGCTATAGTAAAGTGACAGAGTAAATGATCATATTGGAGAGGAATAAACAAAACTTACTAGCCAGGGCACGTGTTGCGGTACAAGGCTAATGGGATGTTTTTTGCGTGAGCTAACTTGCTATAGTCTCGTCTGAGTCCCATCTTCTCCAGGTCGTCGAGGAAGCAGTCGTGAATGGCACTGCGTTTACGCACAGCCGGGTCAAGGATCAGCTCAAGAATGTGTGTCTTCATTGCCATTATGCATGCAGGGACTTCACTCCATTTTGGTGTGATTGGCCAACCCCACCCTCTGTGCTTCCTTTACCCTGGCGCCATGCTCCAAGTCTACGAAGTTCTTGAGTGCACGGCAGATCTGAAAAGAATGGTCGATGAATTTGCGTGAATCGCGATCACCATACTGCCGGATCAAGTCTTCTGCGTGTTTGATCATCATTGCCAGGTATCCAGGGAGATTTGCAGGGATGGTATCACTACAGCCATGACAGGGGCACGATGTGAGCACGTCTGAGACATCCTCTTCAGACATGATGTTGGCCCATTCCTCAGTCTGACTTGGCGTTAGCCCTTCATTGCATTATTCAAGCTTGGACATACCACGTTCTCTGAATAGGTCTTCCGACTCTTTTTCGCGGTAGGGCGAGTCTCCGTGTCCTCCAGTGTGTCATCCATTGCATGCTTCGGGTGAGCATGCGCAGTTTCGAGTGCGCCCGTCCGACAAAGATGCCTTGGCGGGATCTTGATTATCGGAGGACTGATGGTGGATGGTAATTCCGTATCCTCAGTGCCAGTGGGTTTCGATTTCTGTACCTGCTTCGCGCGCGGCTTTGATTGGGTCTTGTTCAGGCTAGGGTGCTTCGCCTGAGTGATCGCATTCTCACCAATCTGAGGATCATGCTCACTGTCCAAGTCATGTAGTTGCATGTCTTTAGTACCGGTGGCGTTGGAGCTCAGGACACACTTCCGAGACGACTTGCATGCAGCCTTGCTTGGGCCATGGTGTGAAGTAGGCGGTGGATGAGTCGAACGAGATCGCGAGGGACCAGCCATTGCCTGTAAGTCCGTGCATGCTCCTTGTTTTGGTGCACGCTTCTCGTGCGTGTTGGCTGGAGGCTGTTGATGAGTCAGACGAGGTTGTGAGGGACCAGCCATCCCCTGTGAGTCCATGCGCGCTCCTTGTTTGCTGGGGGCCTTGCTCTGCCTTGCTGCAGGACGTGTGGAGGGGACCACCTGGCGGCTGATTGCGTTCTCGTCAGTCTGAGGATCGTGGTCACCATCCGAGGCATCCACGTAATCGTCTTCTTCGTCCTGTGGATCACCTGATACATCGCTGGCATTACTTTCATCATCTTCGAGTAATCCACCTCTTGTGACATCCAGACCGCTGAGCTTGGTCTGCAAATATCGCGAGTGGTTTTGCAGGAAACGGGAAAGAATGTCGTATAGAGGCCAGTTGTTGACAAACCACTTCAGAAAGGGAAACTGATCTTGAGCCTGTGCAACGGTCGTCAGTCACCCTGGTGTGTTTGGAGTTCCTGAAAGTAGGATGACTTACCAACGTGAGGACCAACTGAACTACATATTTGTCCTGCTGCCGCATAGTCTTTCCGGTGCATAAGTTCGGATAAGGCCGTAGTCAAATTCTTGGCACCGCACCGAATTATGAGCCGATCTATCAGGGAGGGTGTACCACCCTCCATTTGGCAGGTACTTGAGTAGGTCGTGCTGTACGACACTCTTTTGGATCGCTTAGGTACTGATCAGCGATGCCCGCTTAGTTGCAAGAGAGTCAAGTTCCAGTATTGGATCTCGTCATCCCCTGGACTGCCGCGTGTTCCCTACCAGTTGATATTATATCTAACCGAGCGTTTCAACTCATGTTTATAATGTGGCAATCGCTCATATCCCCTGCATCATTTCCGGACGTTCCACGGCTGCACCGGTAACTTGCTTCCGTATGACTACCTGCTTGTCGTTGTACCTGAACTGCGGCACACCTAGAACCTTTACCCTGCCCTCAACAACGTCATCGTAACCTGTGTTCTTCGTACAATCTTCATGTTCGTTTCATTCTCGGTGCACGAACGAGAAAGTGGTTGCCTCGCGGATCCCGCATGGTTATTATCGCGCAAACTTCGATACTTGGCTGGCCCTGTGGGGGGCTGTGGTTGCTCCCGTAGTGCTTGTCCCCCCCCCCTTGAAGCTGTTCGCGCTCGGAGTCCAAGAACCATCCCCTCATATGCACCGGGAAGATCAGATATTTTGTATTCCAAGAGAAGCAGCTTTCTACGTGCCTCCTGGTAGACGCCTTGAAGGTTCTCGAAGGCTTTCTATCACATTGCAAGGCTTGATCTAATCTGGGTACCGTGATTTTATACTAGCCGCGTGACGATGCTTTCCCCCGACGCCCACATTGGTTCTCGCTCATTGCCCCTCTGGTCACACTGGACCGCGCCTTCCTGACGTATAAATACAGCACGCCCTGCATATCCACGCTAAACCTGTATATTCCTTTTTTTCCTCCGCCTCCGCCTCAACCCCACCTTTTCTCTCTCTTAGCGAATGTGAATAGGTCGGTTAGAGATGGACATACCTGCGCGTTGAGCCTTTGGGACGGAATGCAAATCGTCAATTGATAGAACAAGAGGACGGTTCTCGCCTTCAATGCAAGTGCGATCTTGACCGTTCCCCTGTGTATTTTCCGCGGGTGATCTAGTCCCGGAATTCGAGTCGTCCTTGAGTCCCCCTCGTCTCTGAGGATGCTTATTGGAGGGGACGCCGCGGTAGAGACGGTGATACAATGCGATTCTACTAGTACGGGTGTCGGAACGAGCGGGAGGCATGCCAATGCGGATTCCAGTCACGGCACAATGTGAATGTGAAGTGGCAGAGTATGGAGTTTGCCAACATTCTGCAAGAACACCCATAATAAGTGGTGTGGTAGACTATTTGGATCGCTGTAGTACTGGCTGGCGAGAACGAGGGATAGAGGATTGCGTGTTTCCCGGGTTCCCCTCCCCTCCTTTTAACTACACAAGATAGTTTTGGAACATCTCGGATCCACTCTGATTTATAAGTCATAAGTGGGAGAGCCTACATCATTCGATGACCCTTGCCGCATGTCACTGCAATAGATACCGGTACTATAGATGGTGTGACGTTGCTAGGTCAAGTCCTATACATGGTATATCGTTCGGCGATTGGGTGCCATTTCCGCTTCTAGGTGTTCCCCTGTCGTCTTCCAAGCTGTGATACATGTACACATGTTGTCTAAATTGAACCGTCTTGTAATTTAGCCATACATGGTAAGTCATTCGGCGAGATTGCATGTTTCCACAGGAAGTTTTGCGCGCTTGCCCGTCTCGTGCCCACGCCGTACACGCTATCTATATCGTGTTAGTGGACTCAGAGCTACTACTCACTGGCTGACCGAACTTTTCCAAAGCTGAGCCCTGAGAACCCCTCCCTCTAATCGGTTTCTATTGAACCTAAGGTGGCGGGCCCGCGTCAGAATTCTAATTGAATGATCCTACAAGTGTGACACGTCATGTTTGGCGCTTCACACACTCGTTAGAGAACACGCCTTCAGATGGTGCAAATAGCCCACTGCGATCATCCGTCTACTATGGAGGCGTCCATGTGAGTTCATGGTCGCAACTTTGGAGGTTTGGGCCTGTGACAGCGGGGTTTGCCTTCATTCTCTGCTAGCATCAGTGCTAGTATGTCGAGTTATTCGCCTTCCCGACGATGAGGATTCTGGAGCGGCCGCACCTCGATGGAATGTGTTCAGTTTTATCTTGTATTTTCTGCCGGCACTCCGAAGAACGTTTGAGGCGAAGAGATCTAGCAGCCTGACGGGTGCCAGTGGTTCAGGCAAGACACAGACTCCTGCCGCCCGGACCTATCGATGATGAGAATTGACGGTTGCGACACTGGTACACGAAAAGTCGGCCCAATAGCCATCATCACGTTTGTTATGAATCAGGCAAGGAACGTGTGCGTGTATCCCATTCGGTTTTAACAATGACCTGCGAGATTGATCAGGGTTAATGTCGACAAATGGACTTAGGGTATTACATGGACGAGCTGACATGCGCGCGGTCCTAGAGGTACGTTCGATGACAAGTGCAAACGAGGTTAGCCCAAGTGATTCGTTTGGGCTGCCAGCACAATGTTCAAGTTTGTGCTTTCTGTGAGCCAAGCCCCAGCCACGGATGGTCATTCATTGTAATTTTTACTCCGACACGGGAAGCTTTGATCTCTGCTGTCAACGCCGGCCGGTCTAACTATACATAGGTGAGGAAAGTGTGGTCCCATAGCGCTAGTTTGATAGGAGATTCGGAACCTTCAGGTCTTGTAACGTAAACAGAACACAACCCGGACGGGAGGTCCCGACCCGGCAGTAATGCATTCGACTGGTACGTTCGCCAGTACGACGATCTCACCACATGATCACATCGCGAGCAAACAGACTCAATCCACAGAAGCCCTCCGACAACGACATTTCAATGCGACACGAGTGCGTACGCTTCTAATTCTAAAATTTAAACAGAACCACTTTGTTAAGTACACGCGTGCAGGAAGCTGACTGCCTAGCCAGGGTACAGTAGACTTGGTTGCATCGTGAAAACATTAACGCAATTCCCCCATCTATGTTGGTGGTGGTCGAATACGGTTTGCCCATGGAAAAAAATGTACCAGGAGCACACCAAGGGAACACACTCTGCGTGTGATAGTCATGGAGTCCGGCTATTTTTTAAACTCGGATGCGCAAGTGTCAAAGGTTCATATCATATTGTGAGCGGCAGTGAAAGCCTGGGTTGAGTTGGTTCTGGAATCTGGCGTGAGCATGCCACGTCAGTCGAGGGACGTGGAAGGTATGGTGTCGAGCTCGACGCTAACCTTCAAGTCACCCAGCCATGTCAAGCTGCCCCGTATTCAGACGATGAGACTACCATAGACGAGGGTCTAGATGTTGGAGTGTCAGCGAAGAGCGTATAGCCGGCGGTGTTGCTGGTCATTGAGAGAAGCTGACCTTGGCACGACATCTTCAGCTATAACTTGAGTGGTTGGATGACTGTTGTTGTGCATGTTGAGATGGTCTCACTTGAGAAGCTACTAGGGTCTCGACACGATAAGTTGTGTGTATGCGAACAAAGAGGCACTCTGACGCGCCTTTTTATTTCGGGCTTGGCGCGTGTATCGTCGTATTTGCTCGGAAACCTGTGATCAAGTCTGAGCGAGGCTGAGTCTTTGCGCCGAGTATTTTGCATTGCCCCCATCTTCACATAATAGCATCCATCGAACGAATTCTATCACACAGTTCTCAGCGTCTAGGTAGTGAGTGTCGGTGATTTTCTAGTCCCGCCCCAGTGAGCGCTTGGATGAATACCCAGGGACATATGCGAGAAACAACTTGAAGGATGTGTGACGGTCGTCGCAACAGGCCGCACTCATGCAGTTGTTTGAAAATTTGAAGGTTCTGATTTTGAAATCACTCGAGGCAGAGTATACTACGTAGGTCTGAGATATGTAGGACGGCCAAAAAATTCCGTCATATGATCAGGGCAATGCTATGCCACTCCTGCAAAGCTGCTGGGGCTGTCGTCTACTGGATGTCTTGAGTGCAACGACCGCCAAGATAAACGTACCGGCGGTGTAATGTTGTATTGCATCTTGTCAGCTTCATAAATTCCACCAGGAACGCGCCACACGAAGATGTCTCAGCCGTCGTCATGCCCCACTGGCACAGAAAGCTCGATCGAACCTCGGAATAATTTGAAAGAGGCATCGCATTTACGTTCAACCAAAGCACCGGGGCATAAAACAGACCGGGGTTCAACACCCCATTTTATGTTTCTAGAATCCTCCAAAATGAAGACGTATGTGATAAATGTGAAAGGCGAATGGGAGACAAAGCGCACTGCAGATGTTGGTACACGTTGAACATGGTACATTAATTTGGTGAAATTTATGCCAAAAGAGAGAAAAAGGCGAGACTCGACAGATGTGTCCGCAGAAGGTCATAGATATTCGCGACGCATTCAAGCATCGGATTTTGTTTTTGGTCTCAAGGTGGGATGGAGAACCTGTTCGTGCAGGGCCTTGCCAGCTGGCACCTATCGAGGAATCAGCCCCGAAAATGAGATCGACTCAAGACCGAGGACGTACCATTGGGTATACATGTTCATTCGTCTCTACAACGCATTCCATCAAGACGGGTTTCGATCCATCATACTCAAGGAACTCCTTCATCTTGGCAGGTAGTTCATCTACGTTGCTACACCGGATTGCATGGACGCCCATTGACTTGGCGAGGAGGACAAAGTTGGGATTTGTCATCCGCGTGTGAGAATACCGAGCATCGTAAAAGAGATCTTGTATACAGGCTGTAAGCCACTACTCCTGTGTCCCATCTGAGAAAATAGCCATACCTTGCCACTGTACTACCATTCCTTGGAATTCGTTATTCAAGATAAGAACCTTGACACCGATGTTATATTGGGAAGCAGTGGCGAGCTCCATTGCAGTCATGCTGAACGAAGCATCGCCGTCGATGTCAACCACAGTTTTATTCGGCGCAGCGACTTTGGCGCCGATGGCCGCAGGTAGACCAAAGCCCATCGTCTGAGCACACAAGAATTCAGTGTTCGAGAGAGAAAGACAGAAGGGTGACACGTACGCCGAGCCCGCCGGAGGTAACCATGGAACGTGGAGTTTTCCATCTATAATGCTGAGCAGCCCACATCTGGTGTTGACCAACTCCTGTGGAGACGATTACATCCTCCTTCCTGTGAGCTGTCTGCTTATCAAGCTCTTCGATGACTTCCTGCGGCTTGATACGGGCATCGGGGCCAGCAGTCTTAGCGTAGGTAAAAGGGTACTTTTCTTTCCACCCCTTGATGTTAGCAAACCATTCGTTGCGCGGCGTCGATCGGATCAAAGGGACGAGAACAGAAAGATTCGATACGACGTCACCAAGAACCGCGATGGAAGCGTCGACGACTTTGTTGATGTTCTTTGGTTGAATCTCAAAGTGGATGATACCGCCGCGTCCCTGAGCAGCTGCTGCGCGCGCAGCAGGCGCGAAAGTATCGACCTTGCCCGTAACACGATCATCAAATCGTGCACCAAGGGCGATGATCAAGTCGGCATTTTGCATTGCAAGGTTGGCATAAGCCGAACCGTGCATACCAAGCATGTGCAGGCTCTTTTCGTTGGTCTCGTCAAAGGCACCAAGACCTTGGAGAGTGGTAGTGACAGGAATGTTGCCTTGCTCGGCAAGCTGGGCGAGCAACTTGGGTCCCATGGGAGAGGACAGAACTCCATTGCCGGCATAGATGATTGGCCGTTGTGCCTGGTTGATCAGACTAGCAGCCTGCTGAATGAGGACAATGTCGGTTGGGGAAGTGATAGATTGCAGGGGGTTCGAAGGCAGGGTGTGCGATCCAGGTGTAGTAGCCTTGTAGGGAAGAGGTGTGCGCAGAATGCCGGCAGTAACATCCTTGGGAAGATCTACAAGAACTGGACCGGGACGTCCTGAGGTAGCAATCTTGAACGCTTCATTGACACGCCGGGGCAACTCAGCAATATCCTTGACCATCACATTCCACTTGGTGCAACTCCTCGATATGCCGATGACATCAGCTTCTTGGAATGCATCGGAACCGATGGCTGAGGTAGCGACCTGGCCGCAGAACACGACAAGAGGGACACCATCAGAGAGGGCATCCTGCATTGGTGTGACGACGTTGGTTGCTCCTGGGCCTGACGTAACGAGGACGACACCAGGTTTTCCAGACACGCGGGCATAACCTTCGGCCATGTGGCCTGCGCCCTGCTCATGGCGAGGGAGTATGAAGTCGAAATACTCGGAGTTGTATATGGCATCAAACACAGGCAGGATAGCACCGCCTGGGTAACCAAATATGTGCTTTATGCCATGGCGAAGCATCATCTCGTGGAATATCTGGCCTCCGGACATGCCAACAAACGAGTGATCCAGAGCAGCTGCGGTCATGCGCTGCTCCACCGGCGCAGGGAACGGGACATTGTTCGGGGTGGGTCGGCTAGCGCAAGTTGGTGAGTACCCTTGCAAAAATAAGGTGAATTGGGAGCATTACACAGCTGGTGCTGGGATAGCGCCTCTCGGGGATGATCTACTCAAGTTTCTGGCATGATCTCTGACTCTTGATTTGGCATCAACGATTGAGGACGAAGAGATGGTAGATTTTGAGCGCGTGAAGCACACAGCCGTAGCCGACTTTTGGGCACCTGTAGTGCGAAGAGCTGCCTGAATGGACATGGTCGACGGTCGACAATGAAAGCAAGAAAAGCAGCCAGAGGAGAAAACGAGTCAAGGATGGGAGTCAAATTGCAGCCCGCTTAATTTTGATGCTATTGGAGATATTACAGTACCGTCGAGTCACAACCGACATCCCTTCGGCCGACGACATCCAGATTTGGTAGTCTCCGAAATCCCGATACCCCGTTTTGCGGCCATTCGTCCACCTTGCACCCAATAGGAATGACACCACGAATTATCCAGTCCAAATGCGAGCATAACTCTACGGTCACTGAACAAGAGAATAGAAGGCATGCCATCGTGGCCCGCCTATTTTCTACCTGAAGCAGCCGGGTACTGTGCCTGGGATGTCAATAGGCTTCCTCGTGACCGGGTAACGCCGCTTGCCAGCTGGCAGCCGCCATTCAGAACTTCGCGTGCTGATGTGTAACTCAGTTTCAAGGCTGAACTTGACTGATCATGATTTTCGACTGTCCAAAGGTAAGTGGGTGAACATGTGAGAATTATGTACATAGGGGCTAATTCCTAATTTAGTGAACCCCTCACGCCTGTTACGGCGGACGAGTACTACCTCCGAGACTTTTCACACGGTCGTTCCGTGCCAGCAACCAAAATGCCGTCGATAGCAACCCAATTTGTGAGGCAGGGCAAGAAGGTATGAACACATAGTCCCTTGTGCTCACAACATCAAAAGGAAGGTCGTTCCAGATCGTCGCCATCGGCAGAAACTACGCCGACCATATCAAGGAACTCAATAGTGCTCGTCCAGAGGAGCCATTCTTCTTCCTGAAGCCTACCACGAGCTATCTTCCTTCCGGAGGAAACGTCGAGATACCCAATGGCGTCCTCGCCCACCACGAAGGTCTGTCACGCCAGTCAGTTTGAGCACTCGTTCCTGACTGGCAACCAGTGGAACTCGGTCTCGTGATTGGCAAAGGTGGACGTGACATATCACGGGACGCTGCCGACGCTCACATTGCTGGATACGGTGGGTACGACTCCGTCCAAACCAAATATGAGCGATGCTGATCGTCATCTTTCTTTCTAGCTTTGGCGGTCGACATGACAGCACGTAACATGCAAGAGGAAGTGAAGAAGAGAGGCCTTCCCTGGTCCACAGTCAAAGGCTTCGATACCTTCACTCCAATAGGGTCGGTCTGTCCCTCCCTCTTCACGCCGTCTTCCATACTCATGCCCGGTGCTCAGAAAGTTCATACCCAAGTCGTCGATCTCGGATCCCCACGACCTCAGACTCGCTCTCAAAGTAACGCATCCAGACCTACAATAAAAATGTTCACGAGCTCACTGCGCGTGTCTCTTGACAGATCAATGGTGCGATCAAACAGGATGGTAATACCAGCGACATGATTTTCCGCATTCCGAGACTCGTTGAGCATGTCTCTTCCATCATGACTTTGGAGGTTTGTCATGCGACTCCTTTGGTGGCATGTCTGCTGACTGCAGCTCATAGGAGGGCGACCTCATTCTCACCGGGACTCCTTCAGGTGTCGGCCCCGTTACGCCTGGTGACACGGTCGAATGTACATTGGCCGATCCCAGCCACAAGATTCTCGATCAGTTCACCTTTACAGCCACCTCGAGAAACGGAGGTTATCGATTCAAGCTCTAGTATTCATTGTATTTTCGTCCTCCCCAAAATAAATCACGAAATTACATGCCAATGGCAGTCAACGACAAACGTTGAGGTATATGTACTACAATACAGATGTTACTGGCATGTCGAACCTCACAACAGCAAATCGTGTCACGTCAACCCCTCTGCCCCCATTCAAGAGTCCCATGCCTGTTTATTTTGTTCAAAACGGTCATTAACGTCGTCCAGTGATATCGCTTGCAAGCCATTTTGGGGTCTGGTCCCGTTGGTGTTGCCAAAATCATCCCCTTCAGAGTCCGTCTCAGAACTGCTGGCAAACGTCCAGCTTCCAGCGGTGGGCGTAAGATCACCGCCCTTTGGACCGTCGGAGTCACCAGACTGGAAATCACCGAAATCAAACGACTCGTCCGACGAATACGGGGAAGGGAACGACGACGACGACGCAAAGGTAAACGGGTCTGAAGACCTCGTTGCGGCCGAATCAGAGAATGGGCCAAAGGCGTCGTCCTAACATCCAGCGTCAGCGAGAGAAACTGGTTTCAGATGAACAAGACCAACATCATCATAGCTATTCACGCCAAACGGGTCGTCCGAGAGAGCTTCCCGGAGAGCACCGGAAGTAGAGGGATTAAACGTATCCTGCAATTATCCAGTTCAGGCTTCGAGAACGAAACCAGGTGACAGAGCACCCACTTCAAACCCAGAAGAACTGTGCCCGTTGTTGTGTCGGCGGGCGGGTGGAGGTTTTCCAAGGTCAAATGTGGATTGTGTTAGCCACCCGCCATTGTCGTCATCTTCCTCATCTGACGTATCTGACGCGAGATATTCTCCTGCATGGAGCTCCTGCGTCAAGTAACGTGCAAACTGAAGCACGACAGTGGGTCAAGGGGAGCGTCAATAACGACAAGTTCTGAAATACCTGCGGGGGACCAGCACCATGGTCCTCATCATCTTCCATCGGAGCGGAACCAAAGTCGGCAGTCGTTTCTCGACCTGGTCGCGTGGTCGTAGTCCTTTTGAATTCCCCTTTCACCCCGGGGCCGCCGTTTGCTGGCATAGCCGTCGTTTTGACGTCTTCTTCATCCACTGCCCATCGACCTCCAGCACGTTGAGCGTTGGTAACGGCTGGTTTGCCACCACCGAGCAAGCTCATATCGCGTTTCTTGGTTTCCTTGTACCTTCCCGTCACGTAGTCGTTCCATGCAGGCTGCGGTGCAAACCGTTCGATGATATGGCGTAAATCGAGTGGGAAATGTTCAAGAGCGGTGATAACATCCTCCGCCATGAGCGTGAGGTGCCCCATGTACCCCAACCGCACACCTTTGGGCTTGGTGCTGAAGGATAACATCGTTACACGGGCGCAACCGAATAGATGAGGACGTCAAGACTTGCCTTTCTACATCGTTTTGTTTTTGTCCGTCGACGATGCGTTGCATCAGTCGGGCATCCCTGAACAACGCAATGGTTAACTCGCGATTTAGACCGCCATCGACCCTGCCTGTAAGGACTTGGTGAATGAAATCGTAGACGACGCTATGCAAAAAGTTGTTCCAAGGGAATTCAAAGAACAGGTCCTAGAGAAAACAAGATCAGACGATCAAAACGAGCAAGATGTGAGCATCCCTACCAATAGCGTCGACAATACAGACGCATCCAAGAAGCACTGCTTCATCCTCTCACCAACGGGAATGTCCGGGGTCGCGGCAAAGTAGGTCGATCGTCGCGACTGTTGACGTGACGGAGTGGATGTCGCCTGCGAACTTGCCTCTCGCGAACTTGGACTGAGGGGACTCCATGGAGCAGTTTGAGTGGAGTGTTCTGATGATGGCGGGGAAGATGGGCTTGAAGGGGAAGCCACCGTCTGCGATTGCTCCGCCTGGGAAACATCTCCGCTGCGGAAATGACCGTTTGGAGATTCATCATCCATCACGATCTCCTCCATAGCGTCGTCGTCTGAACTTCCCGTGTCTTCGCTCATATCGTCGTCCGAGTCCAGGAGAGAGGATGCGCGTGAAGGGTTCGTAACAGGGAGCTCCAAGGCCGGTTCAACCTCGTCGCGAGGTTCGTCAGAGGGCTCGCGTTCACGTTCGTCCGAAGAGCCTAGCGCGATAACGCGGGCTAGCGTCTCCAAAGCGGCCAGTCCACCCTGTAACCGACCGTCGCTATCGTAGAGATGATCGTGTTCCGAACAGCGGTTCAGAAGAGACATATTCGAACAGTGGAGAAGTTCGGCATATAGTTCGCAAATTCGATACCGCTCGAATGTAAGAGGCCGAATGAGACCCACGGTAGTAGGCACGAGCCCTTGCTACAGGGGCTAAATGTGAACTAGTCATCGTAGGGGAACGTCAGGATGGACACACCAAAGAGCGAGGTTGGATCAGAAACCGTTGAAACTCGGGCAGTCGCTCGCACATGATATCTAGGAGTGGCCCAAGGTTGACGACCCCCATCCGGTCAACCATCTCCTTCATTGCTGCCTCCAATGTTTCTCGCGCATCATCTGCACCTTGCAGCTGCTGTTGAACGTGAATCAGTCGATTCCGGAGCGTGTGGAATAAGTAAGGTTCGAAGTAGTCCGAGTTGTTTTTTCGAATAAGTTCGATGATAACAGATATCGAATGGATGACAGATGACGTGGCAGAATGGCCATTTGGAAACTCGGAGGAAGAGGGAGCAATATTTTCGGCGCCGACACCCCCCGAAGGCTCGACAAGAGGTTGATCAGCTTCAAAGTCACAGAGAATGTATCCAGTCAACGTGGAGATACTATCCCTATGAGCCAATTCCCGGGCGAAACGATTTGACGCAGGGCCATTCTGAAGACCTTCCGTCAAGCCGGCGCCGGGAGAGGGGGCAGCCATGGAGATGATACCCTTGATGAGTTCTGACACGACAGTGTGCATATCGCCAGAATGAGCGGGAGAAAGTAGACCTATCAACCTCCCCATGAGTTGTTCTGAAGATAACCACTAGGCGCCGACGGGAGGTGAGTGAATGCGCACAAGAGTGCACGTGAGAGCATACTTCGAGGACACCCGCTCCACCCGGATGCTCATCCAGCTGAATAATGCGAACGAGCAGATCCACTATTGAAGGGGTCTCGACATGATAAAGTAACCGCTCCACGACGGATGGTTGGGATTGGATAAACGCAAGCATCTACAACGGAATTTGGCGGCGAGCAGTGGGAAAAAGACATGTTGCGACCTACCTCTGCAGGTTTCTTGGTGAGAAACACGGCGTTGATCTTTGCGAAGTGGGAGGCCATGACCATGCCCGCTTTCATATCCTCGGGGGACCTATCAAGTACGGTTTCCCAGAACGGGGCAAGAAGTTCCTCGCTGTGGTTTACGCAAGTCTCCACGATAGACCAAATGTCGCTGCAGAGGACTTCGGTCGCAACATATGGGTACCTTGGCAGCATTAGACGTCCATAGAGACTCGATTGAACTTGTTACGCACTTGAACCGACCTCTCTCCTCCGCGCCCTCGATCTCACCAGTGACATACGCTAACAAACGCTTCAAGACATCGTCGCGCTGGAAATAATCTATGAGTCTCGTATTTTGTGATTTGCATTCTTGTAGCAGATCATCTTCGTCTAGTATGGCTTCCAGCGAGACATCATCCTTGTCCAGGAGACTGTCTATCGCGGACGTGTTATGGAAGCCGAATCTACACGACAGCAGGAAAATAGTCACGCAGGCGTTTACGGACTGAATTATAATGAAATACCTCCAGAACATGAAACCAGACGAGCGCTGCTTGGATTGGGGGGAGTTGGGAACGAGCTGGTAAACGGTTGCTGAGGCGAGTTACGACACTAATATTTACTAGGCGCGTGCAACTCGACGATTATGAGATCACCTGCATTTGGAGATCACAGAGAATGCCCCACTCCAAGTCACAACATACATAGCCCTCACTCGGACGATACTCGCCAGCTAGCAGCCTGTAACGTCCGCATCAAGGTATATTGTATTATTAACGAAGATATCCTATCGTAAATTCCGTGTATATAAAAGGTTGTCCCGGTGCCTCAGAACTGCGGGCGTCAGGTTCAAATGACTGGGGAGCATGGGCCTAGAACTCACCCGAATCTGGTATGTCCCACTTGCTTTGGTGAGATAGCGTACCCATTTAATACTGTGATAGTTGCTTTTCTCAAATACCTTTAGAAAGCGAACAATCAGTCCAGATGCAGTGAGCATTAGGACCTGGAAGTCGACATCAATCGGTGGCCGAGCCCAGACTTGTCGAACTGTCGTGGACGTGAGTTCAGCGGAAGCCGTAAATGTACACTCTTGACCGCCTTGTATTCGGGGGATTCTGGGTGCAACATGTTAATCTCACTACCGCTCAAGTGGTACAGCCCGACGTACTTCCAGATCACGACGTTTTCCGCGGGGACATACTTGGCTTTACCGTTAGCGACTTTACAATCCACAGTCGTCGTGTTCAGTGGTGTGGGTATTCTAAGCACGACCTCGGTGGCGGAGAGTTTATTGCCAAAATTTGCCTTGATAGAGACCGTATAGGAGACCTGTGTGGTACCGATTTCGTTGACAGTCGCGATTATGCGCAGCGGAAGCTTCACGTTCGACGTTGCCCTATACCTAAACGGACAAGACATTCGGACTCAATCTCGCAAAAAAGGATGGTCGGCACTCACCTCATAAGTTCAAACTCGCCGTCAGGTGGAATGAAGCTAATGGTGCGATCGGAATCAAATTCATGAAGGCGGACGCATTGGTGGAACCGACAATCGTCTAGCTCCACACCGTCACCTCCACCGGCGCCGCGGTCGTTTTTATCAATGACCACCTTTTCGTTGAGACCAAATTTGCACTCAGGTGTGCCGGACAAATAGGCACGCATTTGTATGTGGCCGTCGACGTCCGCTCGGAGTATGGTTCCTGTGGTGACAATTTGAGAACACCCACCAGAAAATGACGTCATGCAACTAACCTTTAGCACTCATACTGAGGTTGACAATCTCCACAACATCAACGAATGCTTCGTTCTTCTTGTACTTGACATCACCACGTCGCCAACTTGTGGCCCCTGTCGCTTGCACGGTGATCTTCGCAGACTCCTCCTTTAATCCGAGTGAACTCGGGCGCAAATCGAGTGCAGAAAAGAGCGTACGGCGACATGCGGAGATGACATGACACTCTCCGTTGTGATATAGCTCTTCAGCGTGTCTATTTCACTGTTTTGTGGATAACCAAAGTCGTTAATTTCTGAAGTATGACTATGTGAGACGGCAAACGGAATAGCACTCGGCACAGATCATACCGTCTATCAATTCATAGATCAAGACAAAGTTATTCTTGACAGACTCCTCGTCGACTTTTCCAAAGTAAGATTTGGCGATTGTGATGAAGCGGTAGCAGTACTCGAATACGAGGGCGGCATTGGCGTTGGTTCTGACCTCGCGTTGGGGTCAACTTGTGCGCTGAAGAACCGCCTGGCTTACTTGGTGACAGCAACGACGTAGAGATTGTTGACGCGAACGTGAAAAAAGCTGGTAGAGCCTAATGTGATTATAGGTGACCGCACGTCGCTGTTGGACACGACCTGGATTCGGAACACATCCGCTATTGAACGCCTGAAAACAGTGGTCTGAGCAGGTGATGCCCACGAGAAGAAACAGGTGTCCTACTTGAAATCCGTCCGATATAGCCGAGAAATCAAGACCTGGACGTAGATGCCAAGATCAATTCTCCAGAGGGTTATCCGCGGAACGTACAGTGACCAACCTCTCCTTTTTGGTTGAAGATGAAGAATGCCTTGGAAGCGTGTGAGATGCCAGTCCCTTAGCCACCCCTTGAAAATCTCTTGGAGACTCACGGAAATCATTGCTTTAGTCAAAGAGACGCGTGCAGTGTGCGAAAGGAGCTCAGGTTGGTTGTCCACTGCCAACTACGACCCCCAACAATGGGGGTGGCACCCACTAGCCTGTACAAACGTTACGCTGGCCTGTATGGATCCAACCCTGCAACTACATAGCTGCAGAGGATCTCTAAAACGCTACAGGGATCAAGAAAAAGGGTCCGTCACTTCCTCCTCTCGTACCAACTACCCCCCAGCCTCCGCGGCGGGCTCCAAGCGCACATCCTCCGCCCAACCTTGCCCACGACCGTCGCCGCATATTCGGCGAATGTCTCCACCGAAGGCTATAACGACGACGACGTGCCCCACGACTATGGTAGCATCGCCGCCTGGAGCACCGTCGATCAACTTACCGCACTGGGTTTGCTCATCACCATCCTCAAATTCATCTTGGTGAACGGACGGGCTATTCCGCTCAATCGCTGCTGACCATAGATATTGTGTTTGGACCCCAGAGCCAACCTAACATTCCCGTATCCCACCCGACTGTACCATCCCCTCCAACCCCCAATCCATAGCCATTGGTATTTCCCCACTGCCTTGTCCGACAGGGCTACCTCATCCGCATCTCTCGGCGATATCAATTCCACAATCACAAATATCGGGGTCGGGGGATCCCTGCCACACAAGGCGACAGGAACGTCGAGGGGAATCCACAGGCGTACGAGTACGAGTGGTAGTGGGAAAATCGGGTGCACAGTGGGGTAGGCGGGTAAGCAGCGAGGTGAGTGGGCGAGTTTATAGTCGCGCGGATGGGGATGGTGGATGTAGAGTGAGAGAAAGAAGGCGGTGGGGGCGACCGTCGACGGAAGAAACAGAAGCAAAGGGAGGGACAGAGAAGCGGTTAGAGGCAGTGGTCAAGGCGATCGAGAGAGCTGCTGGAGGAAACTTGACAGGTAAACGAGCCAGCCAAAAACACTCGCATGAAGATCCTCTGACGGAACACAACAATCGAGAAGACGTCGAGAAGATATAGGCTTTCGATCTCCCAGGACAGGATTGCGAGATGGTCGCTGCCAACATATTGTGTATTGGGACGGGTTACCTGGACTAGAATCTTCTGCAACCCTTGCCTCATCCTTCTGTCGGAGGATAGCAACCCCGTCTCTAGCAAGCTGAAAAACGGTGACCGTGCTGTGCATCCGGAACGACCGACCTCAATACGTGTGTAATAGTTGGCTTGGGAGTGTTCGTGGCGGGGACCAACGGAACAGCGTCAGACATGGGGAATTCACGTTGAAAACTCTGTTAGAAATGTTGCTGGTGCTGAATGGAAATGACGCCGTGGTCGGAAAGCGAGGTCGGGCGGGTGCTTTATTGAGCGCCGCAGAGGCTACTTTGCACCGCGTCGGAGTCCCCTGGATGAAAGTGGGGAGGATGAACCTGAGATACCGGCGTACCGTGGTGGGTGGGGTGGGTTGGATAATCCGTGTCTTGGAGTTACATACTGGCAGTGTCTGACAGCTTTTGCATCAGAACCCAAAATCGCTTCCGTGCCGCTTCAGGGGTCTCAGGGTCCAACAAAAAACAGACCATGATCGGACGACAGGTGGGCAAAAAAGGGACTAAGGGTCCTTCCAAAAAAGAAACGAGCGCAGCTCATCGCGAAGCCGGAGCGCTCACCAGGAGCGCTCACATTCATCCAGGTCGCGACTCATCAGGCAATAACAGTCTGCTGATGTAAGCGGAATGGTGACAAGAAAGCAGCCTCAGGCCCGGGAGATTCCAACAAACAAAAAGTTTGAACTCCTATATAATGCTCGGGAGGGAGGTACGATTCCCCCACATCCACACATGGGCACTGACTCGGAGACACCAGACGTCTCTAATACTCCTCCCTTCGCATACGAGTGGAATGAACTTTCATCCGCCTCCAAGTTCTGGTCCCTGACCCCCTCACAACCCATTTCAGACTCTTACCTGTTCTCGCATGGATGGCTGACCCCGGAATCATTTACGGTGCATTCTGACCCAAGCTCTCCTCCTTATCCCTGTTTTTATGGGAGCGGATATGCGTGCGTAGACGCCGCATCATAGTTTGCTCGTCGCTAACGCATGACAAGTAGGCATATAATACCGGTTGATTATGCTTCCGGTCAAGACAACAGGTAGCTCATCGGTTTTGTCCTGGGTGACGACTATTAATATTGTTAATACCCTCCATGGAAGATCATCATCTGTTTTGGTGGACACCGCCACCGACCCTCGTTAGTCCATGCGTGATTTCGGAATCACGATTTCCGTTCATGGACATGGGGCCTGATGCTTCGCTTTCTCTCTCGGGTGGTACGCGATTTCTATTCCCCATGACATTTCGCTCCATGACACGAACCAAGGTGGTTCCGATAAATTCACACAGGCTTTTTCTCCCGGTCATATGCTAGGAACCAATAAGGATTTAAAGTCACAAACCACTCTGGATACCCAACTTATTTGGGATTTGGGTTCGGGCTCCAGAAACTCGACAAGGTACCATCGTGCAAATCTTGGTACCGATGTCAGTATCTCTTATTCTATCTCCGTGTGTATCGAGCTTATTTATACTTCAGCTCGATTTCTCCTTGTTCCATACAACCGATGTCCTGGTGTCGTCACCCTCATCAGGATTTACCCAAGATGTCACAAACTTTGCCAATAACGAGATGCAGCCTCCACTCGTAATTTATTCGCCTCCGGACAAGAAGGGTCCGGTTCGCCGACGCTCCCGACGTGCCGTCAACATTGACGGGTTGTGGATCGACGAAAACGATCTTCACTCTGACACAGGTCACAGCAGCGGTATTATCAGCATCCACAAATGTCAATGGTCTATGTCCGGCGACCCCTGTGGGATGTGGATCATCGGGTCCAGATCCCGCGTCGGCGCTCACATCCGTAGATGGCATGCGGGACGGAGGCACGCGGATACCACATCCAAATGTTTGTGGGAGGGATGCGCCAAAACGATGCTCAAGGACTCGATAAACCGCCACGTCGTGACTGTTCACCTCGGAGAGGGTTTTCATTGCCAGGGCTGCGACCAGGAATTTTCACGGAAGGATGTGTACAACCAGCACGTTGAGGGCAGCGAGGCATGTAGGGGTGCGGTTGCCGCGATGGTGTATGGTGCAGCGCGCAGGGTGATTGACACGCGCCATGCATTGCACTGAGGAGGAGGTCCACTTCGTTATGCAGGTTCATAGCATTTGACGATGTGCCGTGATCCCTCTGCTTTTCACCATCTTCCCTCCTGTATATATTATTGCCTTCGATTTCATCATGATGACAAGAAATGTACTATGTAATGATTGTGTCGCGAATGGAGTCAGATGGAGTAGAGGTAAACTTGTGGAACGCGTCTTTGTCACGAGTAGCAAGGTCTCAGTGACCGCTAGTCTTCCACGCAGACATGTGTTCGCGGGGCATTCCGATTTAAGCAGTGAAACGAACATTGAAACGCATCGTACTTGTGTTGCAACGACGAATACATTGATAAGTACAGGTGTATCAACGCCTTCGAGACGGTATATGCAAAAGTAACGAGAATTCCTAGATCTGATCACATCTCGATGGCAGTAACTGTTGACGGATTCTTGAGTGGCCTAGAGTCAAAATACTATCGATCGATCGAGTGATCATGATGTGGCAGTGCGGCATCGCGATAAGTCCAGGATGGGGACCAAGACAGGGAGCTGGAGACGGCGACTAACTGCAGAAGCCCTGTACTCAGACTTACATAAGACCAATGCGGAGAGAACGAACTCAAGAAGACCACAGGAGTCTCGAGGTGTAAGCTAGAAGATGGCAAGCAACCCCCGCCACACTTGGACGTAATTTCCGGATATTCAACCTGGCATCCTCGCTGGCTAACAGTCAGATTCCCGCACCGAGCGGGGACTGGACCCCATCCTCGTGGCCCCCGTGTATCACTGGCATGCTTGCCATTGAGTGACGTATCACTGGAACCTGCTCCGATTATCTCCACCGCGCCAAGATTACCACCAAGGAAGGTACGGAACACACATTCGATATCCACCTGATTTCTTGAGCGCCTAGATACCAGCCACGGGTGCCGTTTCGTGAGTAATTTCTACGACGGAAGTGGTAGGAATGACAAATTCATGGCGGGCGCACTGGCAGTATGACTGCAGTTTAAATGGCTGTAAAGTGAACCATCGACGACCCTGCCACTGGAAAGGTACATCTAACACTGAGACGCGAATGGAGATGGAGGGCTACTAGTGGTGCGGACATAGACGGTCATCAGCATTAAGATAATACCATCGAAACCGTACCATGTGGCACTATAAATGGCCGTCTGCTACTCCATTCGAGTTGGGGCGTGACGATCCACGATGTATGGGTACCTCATGTGCGTTTTTTGATCGCAGGGAGTATGGTCTTGTTGATGCGTCGAATGAATCGGGGATGTCTGAGGCCTCGTCATCATGATTTAGATCAGGTCGTTTACTCGTGAGAGGCATAAAATATCATGGTAAAATTCTTTGTTAGTTGGTGACCAGACTAGGCAACGCTGTTGGGCCATTGGGATAGGACACCTTTGTATCGGCCCCATTCCCGAAGACTATGGTGTGGCATTCACCCCCTGGTACCTTCTATGAATCAGCAAGTTTGCTGACCCATTCGCCTGGCCAGGTTCCGAGTTACAGCGTATGGAAGAGGATAGAAACGTTTGAATGGCGGTGGTAGTTGTGCGGGTGTGCACCCCACCGACCCCTACCCTCTATTACCATGGATGACTTTGAAGTAACCCAGACGTGATCAAGCACAGGCATGATGGACACGGTAATGGTGAAAACTAAAAAAAAAAAGTCAAGTGGAATGAGTATATAGACGCCACCCTGAACGGGTCAGAGAATTGGGCACGTACCTTTATCCTACTCGTGCGCGAGGGGTAGGGTGTCGTCTATCATTTTCATAACATATTCCTGCCGTCTGGGTGACGATAAACCCGGTGACGATTAACGCCGCGCCCGTCACGATCACGGGTGAACCACACCATAGGAAGTGCACCACCCTCATCACCCAAGGAGCGTCATTCGTACTTTGGGTTACATGTAAATGGCTTCGGAGAGCGGTAGACCGATCTGTCGGGTCGGTCATGATCCAAGGGTAGAATAGAACCAAAACGACCTACTATGCTGAACTTGAACGTGTGAGAAGGAGGACACGTTACCGATGTGGGACAAAAAGGCAAGCCACTTTGTGATCCTATCGCGGAGACTTGCCACTGACTTGCAACAGAGGGGGAACGGAATGGATGGAGTTTACAAATTTACATGCGAGAACCTGCTATGTCCCCCGGGTGGGCTTCTTGGCCAGCTGGCGACCTCTGCGCATGACCAATCTGCCGGTCTTCATTGAGTAATAGACACCGAACCTCCAGCGCTTCCGTGCCTCGGACTCGTGAGAAAAAGGTCCGAGTCTACTCCCGACGCGACTACTTGCGGGATCAGGACCATCCCAAATCAGATCGGTTTTCCATCGCCAACTATGACTCCCAATAATCGGGTGGCAGTCCTTGCCAAGGCACCAGTCCTACTACACAAATGGTGCCATGGAACTCGTTGAATTTCAAGCCTACAACTACCCGCACAGATCCCTAAAACGCTGCCAGCCCATTAGGAAAAAGGGTCCGTCACTTCCTCTCGTGCTAACTACCCCTCAGCACCGCAGTGGGCTCCAAACGCACATCCTCCGCCCAACCTTGCCCAAAGACTATGGCAACGACGTGCCCCACGACTATGATAGCATCATCGCCTGGAACGCTGCCAATCAACGTACCGCACTGGGCTTGTTCTGCGCCATCCTCGGATTCATGTTGGTGAATAGACGGGCCATTTCAGAACGTGTCAGCTCGATCGTTCCTGACCACCATAGATGTTGTCTTGGACCTCAGAGCCAACCTAAAATCCTTCCGTACCCCACCCAACTGCACCATCCCCTCTAACCCCCAATCCATGGCCATTGGCACCTTTCTCCAGTGCCCCGTCCGACAGAGCTACCTCGTCCACGTCCGTCTCGGGCGATATCAATTCCACAGCCACAAATATCGCAGTGGGGGTCTCTGCCACACAAGGCAACGAGAACGCTGAGAATCCGCAGGCATACGAGTGGTAGTGGGAAAAGCAGGTGCACGATGAGGTAAGCGGGTAAGCGGGCAGGCGGTAGCGAGGCTCGTGAGCGAGTTTATAGTCGCGCGGACGGGGATGATGGATTTAGAGGGAGAGAATGAAAACGGTAGGGGCGACCGTCGACGAGGGAGACAGAAGCAAAGGGATGGAGAGACAGAGAAGCGGTTGGATGCAGTAGTCAATGCGCTGCTGGAGGAAACTTGACAAGTAAACGAGCCAGCTAAAAACACTCGCATGAAGATACTCTAACAGGAGGACACGAGGGAGAGAGGCCTGTGACAATCAGAAGACGTCGAGAGGATTTATGCTTTCGATCTTTCAGGACAGAGTCGCGAGTTGGCAACATATATATTGTGTATTTGGACGGGTCATCTGGACTAGAATCTTCTACAATCCTTGCCTCATTTCTGTCGGAGGATAACAACCCCGTCTCTAGCAAGCCTGGATACTGACTATGCTGCATCTCCAGAACGACCGACCTCAATACATGTGTAATGGTTGACCTGGGAGTGTTCGTGGCCAGGACCAATGGAATAACATTCATGTTGGATATTCTGCCAGAGTCGTGTCGAGTGCTGAATGGAAATGACGCCGTAGTCGGAGGAGGTCGGGTGGGTACTTTGCTGAGCGTCGCAGCATAGACTGGTCACCAGTCTAGTCGCAGAGGCCACTTTGCACCGCGTCGGGATCCCCTGGATGAAAGCGGGGAGGATGGACCGGAGATACCGGCGTACCGTGGGGGGTGAGTTGGCCCGGGATAACCCATCTCTTCGAGTGGCAGTCTCCGAGTCTGACACCTTTTAGATCAAAGTGGGTATCATGATGCGTCATTGGCTCGTCGCGTGCCTTCAAAGCTTCAGGGGGTTTGTGAAGATGCCTGCCCAAAAATGACCAAGTAGAAACAGTACAGGATCGGAATCCCAAAAAAAAAAAGGTGGTTCGGCGGCTATAGAAGACGGCCCGGGGCCCGGTTTGTCTATTTCAGGCTAAGTGAACTCATCACAATTCCGAGTCAAGGCATGACATCGGGGCGGATGATACATGTGGTGACACTCAACTATATAATGATCTCGAGGACGGAGATACGATTTTTCCACATCCACACATGGGCACTGAGGAACCGGACATCTCTAGCATCTCATCTATGGGTCTCTTTCTTACTCCCTTTGCAAATGAATGGGATGAAGAACTTTCACCTACCTCCAAGTTCTGGTCTCTGACCCCCCCACAACCTGTTTCAATGTACTCCCATGGATGGCCGGCCCCGGAATCATTTACGGTGCATTCTGACCCAATTTCTCATCCTTATCCCTGTTGTTATGGGAGCGGAAATGCGTGCGTAGACGCCGCATCATAGTTTGCTTGTCGCTAACGCATGAAAAGTAGGCATATGATACCGGTTGATTATGCTTCCGGTCAAGACAACAGGTAGCTCATCGGTTTTGTCCTGGGTGACGACTATTACTTAATATTGTTAAGTAATACCCTCCATGGAAGATCATCATCTGTTTTGGTGGACACAAGAAAATGGTCACCGCCACTGAGCCTCCTTAGTCCATGCGCGATTTCGGAATCACGATTTTCATTCATGGGCATTGGGTCTGATGCCCCGCTTTCTCTCTCGGGTGGTACGCCATTCTATTCCTCACGACGTTTCGCTCGATGTGACACGAACCAAGGTTGTTCCGATAATTTTACACAGGCTCTTTCTCCAGGTCATATGCCGGCAACCAATATGGATCCAAGGTCACGAACCACTTTGCATACCCAACCTATTTGGGATTTGGGTTCGGGCTCCGGAGACTCAACGATGTACCATCATGCAAACCTTGGTACCAATGTCAGCATCTCTTAATTTATCTCCGTGTATATCAAGCTCATTTATACTTCAGCTTGATCACTCCTTGTCCCACACAACCGATGCCCTGGTGTCGTCGCCCTTGTCAGGCTCTACCAAAGGTTCCACGGACTTTGCCAATAGCGAGATGCAGCCTCTACTCGTGATTTATTCACCCCCGGACAAGAAGGGTTCGGCTCCCCGACGTTCCCGACGTGCTTGTGCCATCAACATTGACGAGTTGTGGGTCGACAAGGACGATCTTCACTCTGACACAGGTCACAGCAGCGGTATTATCAGCATCTACAAATGTCAATGGTCTATGTCCGGCGACCCCTGCGGGATGTGGATCATCGGGTCCAGATCCCGCGTCGGCGCTCACATCCGTAGATGGCATGCGGGACGGAGGCACGCGGATACCACATCCAAATGTTTGTGGGAGGGATGCGCCAAAACGATGCTCAAGGACTCGATAAACCGCCACATCGTGACTGTTCACCTCGGAGAGGGTTTTCATTGCCAGGGCTGCGACCAGGAATTCTCACGGAAGGATGTGTACAATCAACACGTCGAGGACTGCGAAGCTTGTAGGGGGGCAGTCGCTACGATGGTTTATAGTGTAGAGTGCAAGGTGATTGACACGCGCCAGGCATTGCACCGAGGAGGTGCAATTCGTTATGCAGGTCGGTAGCACCCGATCGGATCAACTCTCCCTTGGCTGTAAATAAGCGCTCTCTCGTGCTCGCCGTGATCCTTCTGCTTTTCGCCGTCTTCCCTCCTGTATATACAACTGCGTCTGGTCTTGCTGATTTTATCACTTGCACAACGACGAATACATTAACCAGTACAGTGTATCAACGCCTTCGAGATGGTACATGTACGAGAATTCCTGGATCTGATCACATCTCGATGGCGGTAACTGTTGACGGATTCTTGACACCGGTAGCCTGGAGTGAAATTGCTGTCGATCGATCGAGTGATCGTGTGGCAGTACGATGTTGCGATAAGTCCTGGATGGGGACCAACGCAGAGGGAGCTGGAGACGACTGAATGCAGGAACCTGCCGTATGAGACTAATGCGGGGGGCTCAGGAAGACCACAGGAGGCTCGACGTGTAAGCTGGAGGATGACATGCACAAGCAACCCCCACCACGCTCGAAAGTAATTTCCAGACCGCAGCACAATAAACCTGGCACCCTGGCTGGCTAACAGCCAGATTCCCGCACCGAACAGGGACTGGACCCTATCCTCATGGCCTCGCGTATCACTGGCATGCTATGCCATTAAATGACACACTAGAACCTATGTACATCTTTTGCCCCGATTATCTCCACCGCGCCAAGATAACCAGGCCACTGGATGACGCAGAACACACATTTGATGTCCGCCTGACCTCCTCAGCGCCTGAAATACCAGCCAAGGGTGCCGTTTCATGAGAAAATTGTACGACAAAAGTGGTATATGTGACAAACTTTTGATGGCAGGCGCAGACAGCATTCCAAATGCCGGTACATACATCGAAGACCGTGGAATATCCTGCCACCGGAAAGGTGCCTGTTCGCCTGGACGGAGGGGTACTTTAACGCTGAGACGCGAATGGAGATGAGGGGCTAATTGTGGTGTGGACATAGACGGTCACCTGATGCCAGGAAATGATTGGGAGCTTTCAAAAGATAACATCATCGAAGCCTTACCATGGGGCAGTATAAAAACCTTCTGCTACTCCATTAAAGTTGGGGCGCGGGCGCGACCGTCCATCATGTGCATTTTTGATCACAAGGAATATCTATGGTCATGTTGATGGGTGCCGAACGGAACTAATTCCTGGTCAGACTGGTCTCATTGTCGCCCATTCGAGGAACAGGGCCAAACAATCTCTAAGTTAGTATGTAAGTCAACACCAAAGGACAATACACGTAGCCGCCCACTATTTGATTATTTTTACTATTATTTAGTCATCAACGGATCGATCAGTGGCATGCACAGGCTCACCACCGCTGCCCCGCTGCCCCTTTGCCTGTTCTCTTATTGTTGAACTGAAACCGTAGCGGTGTGTTTAGTGATCTGTGCACTCAGGTGCATATTCTCAACGCAACCGTCCTTACCCCGTCCTCACCAGCCGTACTTCCAAGCGACCCCAGAATTGGCCATACCACATTATGGGTGTTCTCGCAGAAGGTTGGCAAACTCCATACTCTGCCACTTCTCGTTCGCATTGTGCCGTGACTGCAATTCGCACTGGCTCCGTCGGTTATTCCAACACCTGTAGATAGTACCCGTCGTGCCACCGTCTCCACCGCGGCATCCCCCGCAATAAGCATGTGCGGGGACAAGAGGGACTCAAGGACGACTCGAATCCCGGGACTAGACCACGGAAGAAACGCGAGAAGAATAGCCGGACTCACTGTCGCATTTGGATTATTGAAGGCGAGGGGCGTGCTCAGGTTCTATTGAAGGACGTTTTGTATTCAGTCCACAAGGCTCAACGCACAGATATTTCCATTTCTGACCGACCTGTTCGCATCGAGTAACAGAGAGAAAAGTGTGCGGATGCGTTATACGCGTCGTAGAGGCTCGCCGGACCAATAGTGTCAGTCGTTGAAGCATCGAACCTACTTCCGCCTTGGCGCAGGTGATGAGCTAACGGCGCGCTCGTTATCCAAGACTGATCGAGCCGTTATCCATAGTCACAGATCCAAGATAGCAAAGTCTGCGAGAAAAACGGCGGCGTCAATAAGGAGGCGGATGCAAAGCTAGACTAGTACCATGGATGAGCGCTAGCGCGGCGGGTTTGTCAGCATGACAACTATGTATGGCGGAATATCTATGGCGGAATATCTGCACAAATAATGCATCACGAATTTTTTACTCCATCGCGTCGCAAATTCTTGCCCGTCACGAAATTTCGACTCCATCACGAAATTTCAGCCCACCGCACCGAAATTTTGCCCTGTTGCGCACCATAGTAAGAAGGTACCACAGTTTTTTTGTCTTCGATGCAGATACAATGTCTAGTATCTACATAAATATGTATTCTATCAGCAGTACTAGTGATCTGGCTTGGCCTGAAAGCCCCAGCTTTGGCCTATAGATATTCCGGGCCACGGCCTGGTACCGGGCCTACCCACGGGTCGCCTGGGGCGTGAGTGCACAGCGTTGGATGAGGCTGTGTGGACGAACGCAAGCGAGCGAGTGCGCATGTCTGCATGGGCGAGAGCGCGTGCGCACGGTGAGGCCACCTTGGGGCATGACAGCTCGAGCAGGCAGGCAATGATTGACCTGCAGGTGCGGCCCGCAAGACGTGGCAGGGGGGTGGTGACGATGACGGGGTTGGGGCTGCATTTGGGACACACGGGTGGCGACGAGGGGCAGGGGTTGGCCTGCACGCGGTGGGACACTGCCCGTACTACGAGGTTGGCAGTGGCGGACTCGGGCGGTTGACGCCTATGGCGGAATATCTGCACAAATAATGCATCACGAATTTTTTACTCCATCGCGTCGCAAATTCTTGTCCGTCACGAAATTTCGACTCCACCCACGGCGTTCACGACCCACTAGTACCCCCTGCGCCGATGTATTTGTTGTTGATGTCCCCAACGTCATCGGCATCTCCGCCCATCACACCCAGCATCGTCGATAGGACCTCTCAGTCGCGTGGGCTGTGCTGACTAAGCTGCCAGAAACGGCAGCGATGCGTCGCGAGGTCGCGGTCAAGATCGTAGCGTCATAAGACAGCAGCATACGTAAAAAGGCACAGGTTGCCATGTAATTAGGGTTTAACCACTGAGAGAATGGCCTAAGCCCGGGCCAGCAGTCCCTCTGTCCTAGTTGCCACTTCAACGGTCTCTGTTGAGTCAAGCATCTGTGTCTTGTGATCGCACATTCAACCAGAATCTATCAACCACTTGCAGGTTCAGGACCATCCTAACAGCACCACCCGACAAACCAGCAAACCACGGTAGCTGATACGATCGGCAGGTCACGAAGAAGGCATAGATGCGTCAGAAAGGCTATCTGCTGCCGCTACCAACAGTGGTTTCGCCCACAAACCCTTGGTGTAACAAGTTATAAATGTTTCATCCGAGTCTTGATCTGACCATCTAGATTCAACCTTGGTTTCGTCAGTCTCATGGTAGCAACACATCCGACGTCGAGATGTCACCTGGCCGTCCTTCGTGAAATGATACAGGCTTCGTGTGAGCATCGCTGTGTGTGCAACACTTAGTCAATATAGATATATTCCCCTCGCCTCACGGAACTGCGCCTTGGTCGCCATGCAAAACTGACTTGAAACAAGCAATTGCGGGCAACCACGAGAACCATGAAATTATATCCGTGCCGTTTATAAAGAACCAAGGCTTCGCAGTCAGGGATCGTAAAATTCCTGTGTTTCGTAGCATGTTGCACCACGGTCTTCTTGCCTTGACTGCTAGCCTGTTGGCCATCCCCGCCGTGTTCGCGACCCCTTGGAATGCCACCGAGTTCATGTTTGTGTTCGGGGACTCGTACACTGCAGACGGTTACAACATCTCGGCAGGTGTGAATTCCCCGACCCCAGGATGGGTGAGTGTCAACTGCTCGTACGTATTCTGATCACCGCAGTAAACTCATAGTAGCTTAGACATCTTCAAATGGCCCGAACTGGGTTGAATTTTTGAGTGAGATAATGCCCCGCACGGCTTGCGTTTTGAGTGAACTGATTGTCTCGTAGCTAGCACTTACAATCAAACCGCGGTCAAGGTTGGCAAGACGATCGTGACAAAGGAGTCGAGGCTAACTATTTGTCAATGTAGACGTTCAATTTGGCGTACGGGGGTGCGACCATCGACAGTGCTCTGGTTCCTCCGTATCTCCCTACGGTATTGTAAGTGCCTTGCAATAGTTTTCCCTTTATCTGTATCGTCACCGCTATTGCCAGATCGGTTGTCGATCAGGTCTCCGAGTTCAATGAGTATCTAGCATCAAAGCCCGCAGGAGCCGAGTGGAATAGCGCGAACAGTCTGTTTGCTATTTGGATCGGCATCAACGATGTCGGAACCTCGGTTGGCTGGGTTGGTGTTTCTCAAAGTAATTACTAGGTCACGTCTGATGGGTAGATGCTTTCATAGACGAACATCACTCAATCCCAGTTCTACGGCACGCTGTTGGACCGTCTCTTCTCACAGGTATAATGACAATTTGCTTCCAGGCGTACACGACTGAACTACTTCAAAGGTGGACGATCTATATAATGCGGGAGCTCGGAATTTCCTGTTCTTGACAGTACCGCCTACGAACCGTTCACCACTCACCCTCGAACAAGGGCCGCAGACAGCAGCGCAATTGGGTGCTGACATCGCAGACTACAACACCCAGTTGACACAAAGCGTGTGCAACTTCCAGGAAAACTACGCAGATCTCGGTAGCATTACGATCTTTGACACTCAACCCATCTTCAACACTCTTCTTGACGAGTGGCAGACGTTTGGGTTTGTGAACGTTACCGGGTACTGTGCTGCGTACGAGAATGGTACACCTACCACCACCTATCAGGTAGAGGGCTGTGCCCCCGTGTCCAGCTACTTGTGAGTCACTTTAGCATTCGTTTGGACACCAAGATTGATAAAACAACAGCTGGTTGAACTCACTCCACCCGTTATTCACCGTTCACAAGTAAGTGCTTTGGCTTACTTTTGGGCCTATCTGCTAAGGACCTGTTGTTAGCATTTTGGCCAAGGCAATTTCTACTGCTCTCGCGGGTTACCCCGCTACCCAGATCCCTACGTAGATAGAAGAATTTTACCTTGTTGGCCCTGGGTCAGAATAGGAGTGGACACGGAAGGTGTGCGAACTTGCTGACGCATCGTCAGTTAGTCTTCTCTTTGCCTCTTTTAGACAGGCTGGCTACCAGACTAGTCGTCAGTGGCCCAGTTCCCTTAAGACGCATAAGCGTGACCTTTAAATTGAAGCAGCCCGTCCTAGTTGCAATTAAGCCTCCTCCATAACCAACCCAACTCATGACTATCACCGAGTTTGCCATCCTCCCCTTCAAATCACCTCCCGACTTGTCGGATCCTACTCTCCACTCCCTCCTCCAAATGCTCTCTGCCTGGCAATCGGAATGCTCAGGCTTTCCGCTGCTCTTCTTCACCAACCCTGACGATCCCCTCCAGGTCCACTTGGTGACAGGATGGACGAGCGTCGTGGCGCACGAAGCGTGGATTCGAGGGGAGCGGAATCAGGAGCTGCTCCGTGTGTTTGCGCCGTACGTCGATATCCAAAGGGTCAGGATGGTCCATCTGGGTGTGGACTTTGAAGTGATTCCAAAGGATGCGGGGTGGATGGTCGTCGAGCGGTGCGGTGGCGAACGTTGTGCGGAGGAGGCGTCGATGTCTTGCGAGCGGGAAAAGGGACCGGATCGATCCAGGTGGTCGCTGGTCGGTAGAGATTTGGCTTTGGATGATGGAGATGTGTATCGTTTTGTTGGCGTTGCTGGAGGTGGGGAAGTCAAAGAAGTGAGTGGAGGTCTAGCTCCCATCGAGCGGTGGGTCTTGAAGAGAGAGAGAGTTGAACAATGAATGGGCTATACATACGGACCATATCGAACGTTCTGGCAGTAGAAACTGTTCTGTGAGTGGGACCTAGTTTCAAACAAGACCACGGCGTACATAGTCGATCGTTGAAGCTAAACTTCGGCTGCTTGCCAGTGAATGTGACCGAACCGAAAATGGAAATAGTTGTTTAGCAAGAGCTTTGGAATCAAACAACCACCCACTCCATTTTGTGATCACCTGGCACCGCGTGGCAATTACCCGAGCCGTGTGCTCTCAAAGAAGAGTTCTTTTCTTCTCTTCCAAGGATATTCACTGCACTATGGATTCTCTACCCGCGAAGCCTTCAAGCTCGCGAGGAGACCGCGACAAAGACCGCACACAGAAAAGGGACAGGAGCCATCGTCGGTCCCGGCACAGTGATCGCGACGGAGACAGAGCCAGGGACAGGGACAGGGATAGTGGCCGAAACAACAATCGCCGTCGCCGCCGTCGCCGTTCCACATCACCCGCACAACCCTCCTCGAAACGACCACGCACGTCCGGCGCGAGTCACAAGGGCAAAGAGCCCATGCGCAACGGCGACCCCGAGCCAGGCGAAATCAAAATCAAAACACCCGAAATTGGAGACGACTTCGTTCCTTTTGCAGTGAGCGACGCGGAAGATTCCCCACAGGGGGGACCTCGATCCGAAAGGGTACGTCAAAGAGAAAAGGAAAAGGTCGCGGAACGCGAGTGGGATGTAGGGAAGCCACCGAGGACGGGTGATGAAGAGGGTCGCAGCATAAAGAGGAAGTATGCGTTTGATGAGGAGGATGACCGTGCTTATAGAAGAAGGCAACGGTTCGAACCGTATGATGCTAGGAAAACTCCGTGGGTGTCCCAGGTTGACTGGGATAGTTGTCGCAACGTCGCAGAGATGTGAGTATTTCTAAACTGACATGATGCTCCACGTCATTTAACGCGTGTAGGCTACATCGTGAAGTGGAGGCTTTCGTCAAGTACATGTCGCCAACGCCTGTTGAAGACGAAATTCGTGGCCTCGTGATCCAACTTGTCTCGAACGCAATAACGTCTGCATTTCCAGACGCACGAATATTGCCCTTTGGAAGCTATGAAACAAAGCTGTATTTACCCAGTGGGTGTGTGCTTAGCTTCATGAAGCTTGAACATGTAGCCTGACTATAGCTAGGGACATTGATTTAGTCATAGACTCCGACGCTATGGCACGCAGCAACAAACTGAATGTACTACATGCACTCGCAAATACCCTGAAGCGCGCGGGAATTACATCAAAAGTCACCATCATCTCGAAAGCAAAAGTACCCATAGTAAAGTTTGTCACGCACTTTGGACATCTAAACGTGGATATTAGCATCAATCAAGGCAACGGTGTCAAAGCAGGGAAGATTATCAATGACCTCCTGCAAGATATGCGGGATTATGGGTTCGCGTTACGTTGCCTCATTGTCATCGCAAAGGCGTTTCTGAACCAGCGCGGAATGAATGAGGTGTATACTGGTGGTCTAGGGAGTTACAGCATCGTCTGCTTGGCCATCAGTTTTCTCCAGATGCATCCAAAGATACGCAGAGGTGAAATCGAACCAGGGAAGAACCTCGGTGTACTCGTCATGGAGTTCTTCGAACTCTATGGTCGTTATTTCAACTACGAAGAGGTCGGGATATCCATTAGGGACGGAGGATCATATTTTAGCAAGAGACAGAGAGGTTGGTATGATTCATACAAGGGTCTACTTCTCTCTATCGAAGATCCTACGGATTTTAGTATGTGGGTTCCTTGTAGTCGATCACTTCGATTGACCTGCTCTTTAGCGAACGACATCTCCAAGGGCTCTTTTGGCATCAATAAGGTCCGGCAAACTCTCGCTGGTGCTTATGGGATCATGCAAGTCACAGCATTTATGCGGGCTAGGATCCTGAGTTCGCGCCGGGAGGGCCGCTCGTATCGCTTGCGCGTGGTAACGAATCCAGAGGACATGAGCATCCTGTCAAGCATCCTGGGGGTAACGCAAGAGGTGAGCGTTTCCAATCTCAATGACTCACCAGGCTTGTAACCAGATCCTAGACAATAAATAACCGACGCCTCCTTCAAGAGGTATATGAAAAAAGGCTGCTGCACAAGCTTCTTCGTGTCTTGCCACAAGCTTCGGTCATAATTGCCGACGTGCCGGTTGAGAAAGGCAACCCAATGACCGGTAGCGTGCACGAAGAGTGGGATGGAGACATGGAGCTCGAGCCTGACGACGACGGCGGACACGTAGCGGAAGAGGAAGGAAATTCGAACGAAAACGGAAGGTATGACATCCAGGAACGTCGTCCGGCGCGAACGGGACCCAACGGAACGGGTCGATTTGATCCACTGACGATGTACACGACTGATGAGGAGGATCTGTCAGAAGATGGGTTGGAGGATCAGGCATACCACACTGCGGGGTCAGATGACGATGTGCAGAAGGGTCGTATGGCCAGACGACGATCCTATTGGCTATCCAAAGGTACCGGGCCTCACGACAGAGACGGCGAGGACGAGGTTGATTTTGTATCGTGATACCTCATGTGTTGTGCATTACGCGTGTGTCGCGGGACCAGGGGTGGGTATAATGGACGGATCCGAGGAGGCGTTGCGCCCGTAGCTTAACTTCATGCAACACCATTTCCGGTCCACTTGAGACATTTTCCAGTACCTCAGCTCCCGTTAATTGCCGACGTCTTTCCTTGGCCTCTGCTTCGTCTCTTTGTTTCTTTCGGGTGCAGCCCTTCCTAGAGGGGTTGGCAGGGCCGTCGGCAGCTTATACATTCTGGTCTGCTTTGACACACTACCATTTCACGACTCAAACTACCCCGGCTGGTCGTCTTTTCTCGCTGGTCGTCTTGTAAACCCCGGGTATCTTGCTGTGTTTTTAGGCCGTGACCATGTGGGTGTTCTCGACATGACCAAACGACCACGTCCCACTGACTTTTGAACCAGGGCGACAGCCAGAGGCCAAACACCGCCAGCGAACCTCAAGGAACGCATAGCAGCTCTCCAGCAACGCAGCGTGTCGCCCAACACGCACCAGTCCGCGCAGGCAGCCCCGAGAGGGCTCCCCAGCCCAGGTTCTGGCAGGCTACGGGACAAAATCGCAAAGTTTGAGGAAAAAGGAGGCGTGCCTGTTCCACGCGGGAGTTTCACGATGGGGGCACCCCAGCTGGCAGAAAACGCACCACCCAAGAAGCGCGGGGAACTCTATGGCAATCGGGTGCCCGGTCTGGGCAGGCCGAGCGGTGCACCCATTGGCAGTCGCTCGGGGTCGCCCCTCCCGTCGTCCGACGAGTCGCCTGGACCGAGGAAGAGATGCATCTCTGCGGGTACCGCGTTGTCGAGCGGTCCGCCGTCTTCCAATTTTTCGACAGACGAACCTGTGCCGGCGTTGCCAAACGGTCTGTCCGGCGCGGCTCCCCGGCGTAATTCGCTTGCGGTCAACTTTGGTTCTGGGAGACGCATCATGAGCACGAGCGATGCGGAGGGTAATGTGGGGGAACCCGTCGACGCGTCCTCTCCTTCGTCGTCCTCTCCCGTGCCTGAGAAACCACCCGAAACCACCGACTCGCAGCCTTCCATCCCGGAATCTGCTGTCGAGGCAACACCGTTGGAGGTGGAGCAACCCCAACCATCGAGTCCAGAACCACCAGAGATTACAGCGTTGCAGCCTTTGGAACTACTGCCTGTCGTGAAAGAGCCATTGCCAGCAGACTCTGGTAATTCCAAGATCGACACTCCAGCAGAGGATTCAACAACACCTCAAAATCACCCTTTTCCTCTCTATGCCGCATCCCAGAATGTCTCACAGTCTCCCTCTGTCGAGAAAAATAGCGAAGATGGACATTCTGACTACGCATCCGCTCCTCAGTCAGCCATTTCTCACCCCTCTCCCTCACTTCCTGGGCCCGCTTCACCTCACCTGTCCTTGGGGCCCATTGACACCCCTTCCGCTACTCCCAAACCTGCGCCTACTCCAACTCGTGCAGAAATTGTCGTCGTTAGTCTTTCTACACCACCACTCGAGAAGGTGACGAAGCAGGTTGCTACTTCCCAAGACAGCATCACTATCCCTGCGCCAAGTCCATTGGCACCTGTACCGTCCAGTATCACGACACCTGATCCAACGTGCGACCCCCAGCCACAGAGCAGACCTACTTTCAAGGCCGTCGTTCACCGCAAGGTCACTGAACTACCAGTTATCCCCGCAGCATCCACCCTTGCGCCGCCTGCAGCACCACAGCTGACCAAGCAGCGACGGGGTGCCAGCAGCAATGTTGCCGAATTGCCTCCCAGTCCGGGATGCGGCGATCTGGCCGTGCTCTTGGAGGATGCAGCAATGCTGGAGCTGAGGCTTACCGAGCGAGATAGCAGGGGTTTGAGAACGAACGAGTTGCTAGAAACTACCCCCACCAGCGCGACTTTCGGAGCAGACCCTCGACTTGCGTCAGCTTCCGCCCACGCTGAGCATGTGTCTATGCCTTCCGTCGACAGCGGTTCGCAGTCAATGCGTTCTGTATCCATCCCGTCCATCAGAGAGCCTTTCTTTGATGGTGAGATTCCCGAGGAGGACGAGACTGACGGCAGAAGTCTCGCGTCCACCACGTTCTCACACCGATCGCCTTCACATCGGAAGTACCTGCCAAACATATATCGGCTCACAAGTCGACGGTCATCCAGCTATATGCCTGGCTCTTATCCACGGGATAGCATGTCGCTGTCGTCTGAAGACTCTTCCCCTGTAACAACACCATCAGACAATGGCAAGCGAAAAGGATTTGGTATCGCTTGGCCAAGTGCGTCTCCCAAGAAGGGCACACCCAACGTCAGCCGTTCGAGTTCCTTTGCCGACAAGATTTTCAATAGGAGCCGGACAAAGTCCAACGTGAGCACGGCAGACCAAGGCACGTTTCATGATACTTCACACGCACGTGCTTGGCTGACTCGCGTAGTGTCAGAGCGTGACTCGTTGTATGAATCATCGCAACCGAGTCTCTCGCTCAGTTTTCCTTCCGAACTGTCGGCAGAGAGACATCCCGATAGTGTGGACATTGGTGCTCGTCCCACGTCTTGGATATCTCCCGTATCTCCCGGCGACTCGAACTCGGAGTTCTCCCCTGCCTCCAGTCTTCTCGACAAGGACATCTTTGACGCGTTCCCTTCCGTTCCGCAAACCCTGCCTCCGGGTTTCCGCCTAGACGCCAGTATGGGACGCGCAAGTACCCTCCCAGTCAACGGACGTAAACAAGTCAATCAGCGACTGTGATGGCGTGAACTTAGATTCTCGGCTTTTCTTTTTTCTTCGATTTGGAGGCCCTTCCGATCCTTTAATATCGTTTGCAGATAGTCAGGCCATCACTGTGTCTCTCTACCACATCGCTCGCTGCGTCTAGTTTTTTTTTCCTGTGTTTTCTTTTTCTTTTTTTTCCGTTGTTCTTGGTAAGCTAATACTGTTGCATGGTTCACGCGCATGGTTTTGCTGCTCAATCTACTCAATACATACATATTGTCATCATTCTGGGTTGGAAATGTTATGAAGCGTTGTGCGTTATGTTCGGGGGAAGTGTGCGATCACATGGTGCTCTCCGGAGCCATGCTGATAGTAGCTACGCGACGTCTATCTTGTACATACTCATACGGCCACGAGGCCGATATCGTATGTGAGGACGTATGCCCTCCCATTACCAATCAAACAACAGCCTCTGAGGTATAGAGCCCCATCGGTGCATACGCATTCATTTCACTTGCCTCGGCCGGGCTTGCTTATTCACTGTCCGGGCCGGACCGCTCGCCGTTCGCTTGCTTTTACGTTCGTCTTTACATTTACATACTCGCACAATGACGATGCTGTGTGCAGGCTTCCGTATCTTATCGTCGTATCATTATTGGCTTATCAATGGCTGATGCTTACTAGGTGACTTATCATTGGATCGCCATGAGCTGCTATGTATGCTCAGTCTCACCCACCGGGGTATAGGTCTTTGATCTAGCCGGACTATTAATCCACAGCCCCCTAGAATTACTACCACACTGGCATTGGAGCGGACTGCGAGACCACGTACCAGATGCTTCCCAGCCCGCCAGAGTTCGGTTTGGTTGGCCAGGACCAAGGTTAACGTTCAATCGAACACAGGTAGGCGTCTTGCTGTTGTATCGCCACATTGGACAGTCCAAACGATGCGCGCCGCCACAGCGGTATTGGTCCAAGGGTGGCGATCGAATGCGCCAAGTATTCTGCGCTCTCCATGACTCGGACGGAGTCCTGTACGTTGGTCGACGGCGTGGACGGTTGCGACCACGTTCGAGGCAGAATGATACGCTGGAGGGACGCGTATGGTCGTCCAAGTGCGGAGGCACTGCTTCGCCGGAAGCTACCGTAGTTTCAGGGGGATCTCGCGCAGAGGAGCCCGCCCCCCCTGGCGGGTCTGTGCCGGAGAGTTCCGCAGCTGCGCAGCCGGCTCGCTCGCCATCGATCGCCCCGTCCGGGTCGGGCCAGTGCTCTCGCAGGACTGGCTGAAATGGTGGCTGTCTTCTGTCCTGGCTTGAAGGGGGGGCAAGGAAGAGGGCGCCAGAACGGTTCGCCTCCGAGTCGGGGAGGGCCGTTGGTGCCTGGGGCGATTGTTGTGTTTACTGTATGAGGAATCATATGAATCATGATTCGGATGATGTGATGACCTGACGGGCACCCTTTACCTGGGTTCCTGAGCACTGACGCACATAGATGGCATCGTCTCGGCGAAGTGGAGCCATTGTCGACGGATTTGGGTCGATGTCAATGAGACACAGCCTCTGCCGTATGCCACATATTCTTCGACCACCTTCTGGAGAGCTGGATGGGAAGACACCACGTATACAGGCCGTAGTGGTGTGTTTGTGGGACCTGGCGATGTCGAGGGCATGCTGCCATCAGTTCTGTGTGCTTTCATCGATCAAGCGTTGTGACAAGCGTGTCATGACTCGGCATTTAATGATTCAGCTCACGCGCAGCGCAGGCAGTGAATGTGACCAGAAAAGGACGGTATCTGCCTCGTTGCACACACGTTCCCGATGGTGCCAATCTCGCCGAGACCGCGATCCGAATGCGAGTGTGATCTGACTTGGCTGGACCCGGAAATAAGTCATGAGTCTAATCCGGACTGTCATCTCCTTTGCTCACAAGGCGATGTCACGACGAATCTCGCAAGATCTGGAATCTCGCCCGCGTATAGTTGTGTCCCCCTTGGATCTCGTAACGACACGGCTTTTTTATTCTTATAAAGCCTACCGCTTCTCTCTCTTTTTTTCTTCTTCTATTTCTCTTCTGCCCAGCTCTGTCACATCCCTCTCCATCGTCCCGGCCTCTGACTCCCCTCGTCCATCGTCGGCGAGGCCATCGGCTGCAGCTCCTCCATGACAGAGTACAACACCTCGCCAGAAGCTATAGAGGTTTTCAGAAGCTCCAAGGACCGCACTTCCCACTGGGTCCACTCGCACACGCCCTATCACGGTCAGTTTCAATCTCCCGACAGCCCGCCGACCGTCGTAGAAGAGCGAGAGGAACGCGACTCAGACGACGACAGTTCCCACTCCCTTCCCCCAAAGATGGTCCTCAGATACGGCGACGGTCGTGCAGACATCCCCATCTCCCACTGGCACTATGACAACAGTGCATGACCCCCATCGGGGTCATCCCCGTCCTCACACGGTGTACCGCTCTCACGACCGCTCCAGGTCCGCCGCGGATGCGCATCTGCCTCCCCACGCGCGCCATGGGCCGCCGCATCACCATTCTGCGCGCCATGGTCTCCCGAGGGCGAGCGAGGACGACTTCTCGACGCCTCCTGAAGAGATCCACATCCTTCCTTCTGATCCAAACGCGCAACCTCATCGCCCCGCGGGGATGTACCGACCCCGTCGGTCGTCGGAGCCTCAGCGTCGTCAACCGCCGCAGTCTACTACCTTTGAGGACGGCCCAGAAGTGATCCAACCCCTTCCTCCACGTCCTTCCCAAAACCATCATGAAGGACCCCCTCCCGTCATGTATTCGAAATCGCAGCACATTCATGACCCTTACGATCATCAACACCCCAGCCACTCACACTCACGTGGCAATCGACCACCCCCGTCGATCGTTTACGCCCCAAGACATCACCATGCGACTGATCATTACGCCCCGCCTACTATTGTTTACGCCCCACATAAAGCTCCCGGAATGACTCACACGATCTCTTCCCCGACAGGGTCTGGCTTCCCCCAGTACCCTCGTATCACAGCGACACCGTACAATCCTGTGCGCAGTAATCTCTCGTCTGTATACGAAGAGCCGCGGTATGGGCGCAGGGTTCCCATGCGTAGGGATAACAGCCGTCCCCCGTCTCCTCTCAGCGACGGGGCCAGTGGGGACTCTGGGGGCACCTACTACATCATTCCGACCCCCGGTCAAAAAGTTAAAGTTCTGGTACGTTCGGCGCGCCGCCACATCCATTTTCGATACCAGAGCAGCCGACTAACAGTCGAGCATATATAGGTCGGACCCGAACCGTCGCTTTACACCGCCAGCTCCACAACTAAATCAGGTTCATCACCGCACTCGCACTATTCGGGTGCGAGTAGCGGCGGCATCGGAATGAAGAAACCGCTGTTTAGTCGGCTTATGAGCTTTGCGACGGATCTGCGGCCATCTAGAAAAATGCTCCAGCGCAGACACTCGTTTGATCGTTCTGCCCGCGCCCGTTCCCATGAACGCTGATCATTTCATTTTGTCTCCATCGTCTTTTTTTTTTTCCTCTTTGTTATTCCCTTTTTGGTACACACTTATGTTTCCAGTTAAGACATGAAGAATATGTAGGTCAAAAACATCAGAGCACCCGCTCATAATACCCTTCCTCGATTCCTATAGACTGTTTGGAACGATCGGGCATTTTGTATTGCAGCATTGTGTAGCTCTAATACGCACAACCACTCTCCTTTTCCATCTCTTTTTTTCCATCTTCTTTTACCTCGTCGCCTGGTACCACTTTCTTTTTCCGTGTTGCCTTGCTTCCGAATAACTTATGCGCATTTTTTTGTTTTCTCTTTTAATCCTTCGAGCTACCATGCTTGGCGTTTTCTTTTCTTGGTTTGCACACATGTAGTAATAGTACTATGCCATGTGCTCTCTCTTTCTTTTCTTGCAGTCGACTTGATGCCAGCGCATACACGTGAATGAATGAATTTCAGACGCGTCTTGTCATATCAGAGCCACCGCCATCGCCATCTTTTTCCTACGCTCATAAGTGGAGTTTAGCAGCTGAGGTTCCCAAGCATCCCCCATGCTGGTCACCGGGCCTGGTGTTGTCCACGCATGTCATCGATTCAAATCTTTCGCACGTCACGGTCTACATACGCCATGTCCACGTCCACGTTGCGTGCGTACGACGCGTATGCGTAACTATAGGAACCCAAACCCCTCATCCGTCTCGCGGTTTCGCGTCCCTATTTTTTTTTTCAGTTCATTTCCCTTTTTTTTTCCCCGACGATGTGCGCGTTTTGAGCGACACGTGGTTCTAACTTCTGACTCGCCGTTTCGCTTGTCGTGAGGTCCATGCTCGCTGACAATATATTAGGAACGCGCCCTCGCGGCGGAGAACGATGTCGGGGAACTCGGAGAGTAGGGAGGAGACGGAATCCAAACGTCCAACTCGAGTGGCGTCGTACCCAGTGCCCTCGGTGCGGACCGTCCTCTTCGGACTTGCCTACAATGTCGAGCTATCTAGATAGATGGGCCTGTCGGATCGATTGGTTCGAGGGCCGCGTTTGTCATCCTTGTCATCTTATCCCTTATTCCATTTGTTCGATTGAATATGCCATCCCTGGGCTCTTTGTCACCAGCAAACTTTCCCCATTGAATCTTTCCTTCTCCCCCCGATTGATTGATCGTGGCGTCTCAAAGTTTGCTTTCCCTCGACGGAAGGCGCGTTGATCCCCGTGTGCCGCCACAGTCTGGAATTTCCATTAGTCAAAGTTGGTCGTTGCGCGTCTGATGGCGACGATGGGTTTGGAAGCGGGACCAGTGGAGACAAAGAGGGGGGGGTCCAAGGACGAGTTCGGAGTGACTGACTACGAGGGAAGCGCTCTACACGCGTAGGATGAATTCAGAGAAGACAATGACACTTCATTCGGATGCAGCCGCGTCGGCGACCGAGGAGGGGGCAGGCCCAACTCCTCGGCTGGCCCGATCCCGCTGACGTATTACATTCGAACAAGAATCCGTCCATATCGCTCCTCGCCGCGACGGTTTCGTACGACTCTTCTTTTTCTTTCTTTCTTTCTTTTTCTTTTTCCCCGCGCCATCGCGGTGAACGTCCAAGGGTCCCCCCCATCATGATGAATCCAACCCTAGACCAACCCCTCCTCCTCCTCTCTCGTGACCCCCGCATTTCAAACTTGGCATTGACAAGGTGTGGGGACGCGATCGCTTGGCATCACGGGGACGTATCCGAGTCTGGCATGCGCGCGTTTTGCGATTGATGAGCATGGTTTCGTTCGATCGCCGCGCAGGCGTACATGTGCGTCGTGATACGTATCTGTATCGGTCCCCCGACGACGACGACGATACGACGATCGAGATGCCATGACGGTCCAAACTTGATGGGGGGAGCGTGTAGGTTTGCAAGCGGGAGGGGGGAGGGAACGCTGATGCTGTCGAGTCAGACAGCGAGGGGCCGCTGCTTATCGCGATAGGCGTCGACGAAAATAAAGATAGGGTTTGCGATGCGTGTGGAGAGAGAGAGGGCTAGGGGTCCTTGTTCGGCATCACATTCTGTAAGCGCGTTCTTTGTTGTGGAATCTGTTCCAACGTGACCCCCCCGGTTGCCGTTGTTACAATGGGATGCCGCCATCCGGCATCGACCGCGATCGTTGCGCAGTCAGCACTTCTCGCCAATATGCCCAGAGAGTCGACCGCATAGGGATATATAGCCACCATAGATATGGGTCCGAACGTCGCAGAACGAACATGGTCAACAAAAAGAAAAAACAGCTGCGGGATGATATGATCAAGGTTCAATGGGATTCAAGGAACCCATCGGCAAGCGAGACATGAAAGATAGATGCTTCGTTCATGAATCGGCGCAGTCGGGCGCGGACGAGATGGGCGCTATTGCCGAGGTCCGCCGTCCGCACAATCGGCGCCGACGCGTGCGTTGGAGAATTCCGATGCGCATGAACGATGCAAGGTTGCGGTGTCCACGTGGACCGAAATAGCCTCATAATTGAAAGGTACATTGCAGAGGCGTTTCTGACCGGCGACGTGGCCTTAGAGAGAGAATGAAACGGAGTCGATAATGGCGATAACGCACCGGGCTATGTAACTGCGATTTAAGCTATTGTCGACGCTGTGAAAACCGGTGAAGGAAGGGAGCGGTTTACGACAATCATTAATTAGAGAGTGAGGGAGTGTTTTTGGCACGGCGGTGAGCGGTGGTGAAATCAAATTGGGGTCGATATCGTCGACGAACGTGTACAGCCAGAGGGGGACATTGGTTTGCGGCCGGTGCAGTCAGCAAGTCTTCTACGAGGGATGTCACCTTGAGAGCACAGAATTTGAAACCACCCACAGTGACAGACTCGGAAGACGGAAGTGGACGAATGTGGAAAGGAGTGACCAGGGAGTAATTAGAGTTCAATTATTGGATATGAATGGGCTTTGCCAGCAGAGGTGTATAAGCAGCACGGAGTGTGGCACGCTGCAGAAGAAGAACGCGTCGAGTCCGATTGAAAGATGAGTCGCCAGAATCAAACTAAAGCTTGTCTTGTCAGCAAGCCAGTGGCACGGGACGAGAGATAGAAGGACGGAAGGCTGAGGAATCACTCCAGCATGCCAACGTAATACGTGGAACGTTCACGCTGGGAACCAACAGGAACAAAAATAGTATATGCATGCTGTGCCCGCACGCCTATAGGAAAACGGTGCGAAAAAACCCCATCAATAATCGCTCCCCCGCAGGCACTGTAACGACATTGGGTCACCATGAGTGTGAGACGGCGATGCCTAGAGGCAGGACTGGAAGTCGATACACATGCTGGTGCTTCTACCCACTCAGAGACCACTCATCTCGCTAGTTTTTTTCTTGTACTGCCTGGACATCGCCGGCAACGTCCGTCCTACGGCAGCTCTGAGGGGGCTTCTTCGGAGATGGCAGAGGGAGTATTTCGAATAAAAATCTGGGCAAACGATGACGTCAAACAAGCGAGGATCACGTTCGCGGGATCTCTGTTGTACTACGGGGAGTGGGAATGGGGAAGAAACCATGTCTACAATGTCGATGCAAACGTTGTGCATGCCACGAACAAGTGTGGATGAACGGGCAGGGGTGGCGTTGAGAGGTGGGTCATCGATAATCATAGGGGCGTTTTGATTTCATATCTGGCAATGCATCGTTGCATTACATGCGATGGCAGAAAGCAAAGCTGGATGCTCGAGCGGTGTATTCAGTGGTGATAGAGTGGACCAACCGGAAAGTGGACAACGATCGTGCGTAACGCGTCAGGAACAGTCGCGTTGGAAGTTCTGAAGAATGGAGGCTGCATTGCATGTCAGCGGTGTGGCATATGCACAAGATACAGTGACCAGTGTATCGGATAGATCTGATCGCGTCGGAAACGGTGTGATCGAGGTGGGGTTTGGTGGGGATGAACGACGTGCTGGTTCTACGTAGAACATGGAGAAAAGGGGTGCACAAAAAACGTGAACACGGTGACCTGGACCGCGTTATGTAAGCGGGGTGACGATGTATGTCACGGGGCGGCGTGACGGGCGCGCACCAAGTTACGAGCCATGTCAGAGGGTTTGGCTGAGCGCATTCTACCAGCGCGCGGGGCAGCACAAAAGGCCACCGCCAGCTTTGCAGAGCAGCTGGACGACTCGCCAGGCCACTCCGATCTCGACTCCCCAACACCATCCAACCCCTTCCCCGAGCCCGCACACAGAACAAAGGCCGTCAAATACCGCTACACCGCGACTGGAAAGCACCTCTCTTCCCCGCTCAAAGGCAGCGCTTCATCTCCGGACAGAAAGCCAGCCAAGCCCGGAAAGTCCTTCACCCCCATCCCCTCATCACATGCGCACAAAGGCAAGGCCCCTGCGGTCGCAACCACCTCTCGTAAGCGCAAGGTGTCCGCTCGCAAGGAGGACATCCTCAGCGCGATGTTCATATCGTCCCCCTCACCCTTGTCGAGCACACCGAGCAGCCCCATCGTCTCCACGAAAGACCTCCCGCCCTCTCCTACAGCGCACCCTCCCAAGCGACTCTCCGTCTCGAAAACCCTTTCTCTCCGCTCCTTGGGTCCCTCCGCGTCGAAAGTCAGCGTGCTCTCACAGCCCCTGTCTCCCAAACGGAAGAAAAAGAAGAACAAGACAAATGCACGCAAGCCTGAGAGCGCCGATGCCTGGGATATTGGAAATTCAGTTTGGGTACTTGTCAACCAGTCTGGTATGCTTGCAGATAACAGCACACAACCCAAGAGTGACCCCGAGTCGTCTGAACCCCTCTCATGGTGGCCCGCTCAGGTGCGTTCCAGCGTTGGCAACCCGAGGTGGTTACTACACACGTATCACCGCAGGTTGTACAGAAAAAACCTCTCCGCGTGTCCATGTTTGGCGACTTCCCGTCCTTGTCCTCGACGAACAGAGGCTTGTGTACGATCTTTGCTCCCTCGTCCTCTAACGTCCAGTCCATTCATGACGATAGTGGCACCAAACGCTTCTCGCGTGCCACGTTTCGTCTCACCTCCTTGCCCGCAAACGATGATGCCGGTCCTCCGACCAAGAAGCCACGTCTTGACGATGTTGCATCCATCGAAGCTAGGTGGGAATCCGCCGTCCAGAGCATGGACAAGGCCTCTACGCTTGAGAAGGATGGGCTTCCGGCGCTTTTATCCTCCTATGCCACGACCGGAGGCAGTTTCTACGACTCTCTCGACGACTCTGACCACGACACCTCTGACCTCCGACAGTCTTTCCGCAAGCCTACAAGCTCAGCCTCGAAAAAGTCAAAGCTGACGGAATCGACGAGCAAACTGAAACCCCAGCGCTCGAGAGCGAACTTGAAGGACAACGCACGCGAGAGCACACCGCGCGGCTGGTCGCCCTGTCCTCCGGACCCAACCCTCCAAATTCCTGGAGAACTCGTTCTCGCACTGGCTCCCAAAACGGGAAGTTCTTACTGGCCTGGCCAGATTCTCGAGCATGTCCCAGAGCGCAAGGAAAAATACAAGGTCAAATTCTTGGATGACGAAGAATACGTGATCACCAGGGATAGGTTTTGGACTTCAGAAGAGGAGGGATTCGTCCGGTGTACATTGGGGCAGTGGGAGAGTGCAATCAAGATTACCGACGATCCCGATTCTGGGGACGAGGGTGAGGAATACAATGCCGACGGTGGAGACGCCGAAGATCCCGACGACTCTGCTTTACCGCCGCCGCCACTTGCAGAGAACTTTGAAGATCTTTCTGTCCGCGCACAAGTCGCGTATGTCAAGCCCGTCTTGCGAGCGATTCTAAACAAGGAATATGCGCCTACAAGAGAGAAACATGAGGCGTTCGTGAGGGGTGGGTCGGGGAGGGCCGCGCTGCTCAAGTCGGCTGGCGTGAGAGGGGGCATGGACGCGCGCTTCGTGAAGGCGGTTCAGAAGGCAATATGCCAGTGGGTGCTTGGGGAAAGAGGACCTGAGAGGTTGGATGTCAGGGACGTCGTGACTGGGAGCAGTGGGGTAGAGGCAGGTGCCACCGTCAAAGCCATTTCTCCAAAAGTCGTGTCGGCGGAGACATTGCCTCGCGATTCGATGGAGGACGACAAGATGGAAGGTATCGAGGACGCAGTTGTCTCGGAAGATGTGCGCGCAGACAAGAACGATAGCGTGGTGAATGGCGCTTCACCTCTGACGACACCTGACAAACAGGTTGAGGTCGCCCAGAGCTCTGAGATGGAGGTTGATCGGCCTGAACAGGTAACGTCCCTTCCTGCCGTCTTGACCGATTTGACCCGAACCACGAGTCACAGCAACCATCGTCTTTGCCTCCTCCGAAGGATGTATGCCCGAGTCCTGTGGTCAAGCAAGCATCTCTGGTACCCAAGAGTCAATTGGATGTATGGCACATCGCAATCACTCGTGGGATCTGACCCTGAACACACAGTAGCTTTTGGCCGAAGTCTCGCAAGCGGTTGCAACCGAACCATCGCTATTACCCTCCCATCCTGAATTACCCAGGCTGAAGGTTGATCTAACGGACATACCCCGCGAGGTAGCGTAGTTGTATCGCCTGTGGATATTTTCTCATCCACGTCCTAGGACACGCCCTCCCAGCCGAGCCCACTTACTCCCATCCCAGACCAAGAACAACAACAACAACAACAACCCTCTAAGAGAAGTGCCCTGGTTGTGTGTGAAGAGTTTGAGACCCTATCTGGTGTCGAGAAGCTTGACGTAAGTGCGTCTCTTGTGACTTTGAACTCCGTCGCTGACCTGCAGTCCGCCGATAGTATTGTCTCAACATTCTCCTCCCCGAATCCATCCAACAACTGCTTCTTTGGCGTTCTGGCGAACGTACTTCCCCGACGCTTTTCCCTCCCGAAGAGGAGCAGAGATTGCGCGATGTGGCTGCCCGCAAGGCTGCGGAGACGGACTGGGTGGACGACGTAATGAGGCTCCGAGCAGCACAAGCTAGGTTGTGGGGTATTGATTTAAACAAGAAGGCGGAGGTCGTTCAACAGGGCGGAACGAGGTCACGGCCTCGGCGAGGAACCGTCTCGAGACCATGATACCTGTTCATTGGACAATCGGGCATTTGCTTCATCTCAGTTGTGTGGTATACAGTACTTTCTTCGAGTCTATTAGTCCCTCTTGTACATTTTGTGTGTAATGATCATCATAGACAGTGCCTTGGTCGCATCAATCTGGGGCATCGGAAGTTGGCGGCGGCAGTTGACGTGGGCTGAGATTCGTTCACTTGATGCTTCATATCATATCCTTTGTGACCTCCAACCATATTTTCGACAACCCTTGTTTTCACCTTCCCTGCGCCGTCGCACTGTACCATACACGAAACGGGCTTTCGTTGAAAGCTCTCCACATTCGTTTCTCACAGTAGATGCTCGTCAATGCCACCGCCGACGTCCAGCGATGCCTGGTTAGCCGCACGCCGATTCGGAATTGTAATTGACGCCGGATCGTCTGGCTCGCGGCTTCAAATATACAGCTGGAGAGACCCACAAGTTGTACTGGAAGACTACGGAGACGCCGTTCGGAACGTGTTGCCAAAGGTCGAGAAAGGTGTTCAAATCGGGGAGGACTGGATCACAAAGGTCGAGCCTGGTGCGCCTCTCTTTTTCTTTTTCTTTTCCTTTTCTTTTCTCGCCCTCTGCGGCGTGTCTCAACGGGAGGCTCACAGGTTTATCTTCGTTCGGGGACAACCCAGAGGGAGTGGCGGGGTACTTGGAACCTCTCATTCGACATGCACGCGCTCACATCCCACCGTCGCTCGAGTCAGACACGCCGATTTTCCTCCTCGCGACGGCTGGCATGCGTTTGCTGGAGCCCCTTCAGCAGGCGCGCGTCCTGAACGCGGCGTGCAACTACCTCCGGAGCGCCTCCGCCTTTCGCACCGAGCAGGAGTCCAAAGACGGGCCCTGCGGCTCGAGCGTGCAGATCATCACGGGCGAAGAAGAAGGCCTTTTCGGGTGGATAGCCGTCAATTATCTCATGGACGGCTTCGTTGGGGGCCACAAGGACGAGAAGACGACGTACGGGTTCCTGGACATGGGCGGGGCGTCGACGCAGATTGCGTTTGAGCCTGCGGACGAAGACGTGGTGGGGACAGAGGCTGCGCTGGTGGACGTGCGGTTGAGGTTGTTGGGCGGGAAGGAGATCAAGCACAGGGTGTTTGTGACGACGTGGTTGGGGTATGGGACGAATCAGGCGAGGGAGCGGTATGTTGCCGAGGTGATCAGGCATGCGGAGGGGGTGGAGACGCTCGACGACGGTGTGGATTCACGCACGATGCGCGACCCGTGTTTACCCAAGGACCTGGCGCTCACGGATTCCATGCATCGCTCGACGCCGCGCACGTTGGTGGGTACGGGATCGTTCACGCAGTGTCTGCAAAAGACGGCGCCGCTGCTCAACAAGGACGCGCCGTGTTCGGATGTGCCGTGCTTATTCGATGGCGTTCATGTCCCCCGTATCAACTTTTCGTCCTCGCACTTTATCGGCGTCTCAGAGTACTGGTATTCCTCGGAACACGTCTTTGGGCTCGGCGGTCCGTACGACTTTGTGCAGTACGAGCGCGCTGCCTCTCAGTTTTGCGCGCGAGATTGGGATGGGATCGTCAAACAACACGAAACGTCGAAAAAGGCGGGTTTGCTCGGTGGAGACGGGGAGGTGATGCAAAACGGACAGGTCGTCGAGACGGGGAAATGGGGTGACAAGGTCGAGATCTCCAGACTGCAGATGCAATGTTTCAAGGCGGCATGGGTTGCGAATGTGTTGCATGAAGGCATTGGGATACCTCGCATCGTCGACCCTGGAGGTAATTCGACTACTCATGGCGAAGAGGTCGCGCGGCAAGCGGAAAAGAAGGGACTCGGGAGACCTATGTTCCAGTCAGTGGACACCGTCGGGGGCATTGCGATCAGTTGGACGCTTGGGAAGATGGTCCTTGAAGCGAGCAAAGAGGTGAAACCCTTGTCGAGTCACAGCCGACCTCTCGTGGACCCTGTGCAGGATATACCCCCGGACCTGCGGAATCCACCCATCACGCCGATTCGGCCACCTTTTCTAGACTTGGATGCGATCGAGGAGACGATATCACAGCATTTACCCCCCGGTTTGACGCGAGAGTCGCTCGGCTTTTCGCCTGTCATGTTTCTATTGTACTCTGTCATGCTGTTGCTCTTGTGCTGCATGGCACTCCGACTGCGCCGACCGTTTGGCCTCGCTTTACGACGATTGAGGCGAACGTCACTCAAGCGCGACGTCGACGATGAATATTTGATGGAAGAAGGTAGTCTTTCTCAAAGCACGCCATCGTCGATGCTACCACCCTCTCTCCGCCGCTTCGTCTCCTCCAACTTTTCCCGTCCCCGCCTGCCACCGCTCAACATGACTCCTCACCCCGTCCGACCCGTCCTCCGACATGCGAATTCGTCACCTGCGTCCCCGACGACGACGCCTTCGCATTACGAGCCGGCGTATCCCCCGATCGGCACTTCGACGGCATCTCAATACCATTCACGTGCGTCGTCGCCGACGCTGGTGACTGTGTCGATGCCGGCGGACGAAGGGGCGATGGTGGGACATGGCACGGCGTCGTTGTCGTTGTCTGCGCGGTCGAGGAACGGGTCGCAGATGAGCTTGGCGGCGACGCTCGTGCCGAGGCAGACGCCTGTGATGCGTGGTGCGGGCGGGTTGCAGGTGCCGAATGGGTATCATCACGAGTGATTCGATACGGCTTTTTGACTTGAGGCACTTTTCTCGTGGCTGGGATGTGGTGGATTTCATGTTTGATATTCTTGGCGTGATTTAGGTTGTCATGGTTATAGACTTTTTTGACTCTCTTATTTACGATCTACAATAGCGATGTTTACGCGCGGACGCGGATGTGGACACTGACTGAGCGTAGTCATGGGATGCTTGTTTGATTGCGAGGTTCTTTTTGGCTTGGTGTACGGTCTAGCGCAAACACGGGCTCAAGATTTTTCTCGGTTGCGATGGAGTCCGTTTTGCGTGGCCCCCGTCGAGTCACTGTCGGGACGCGTCGATGCAGCGTCTCTGACGTTTGAATATGGGATTGGGATCGTGCGGGTGGGATCGAACGCTCGTTTCCTCCTCCTTCTTGGCGCCTTCCCGCAAGTGACCCGACCGCCGCGGATATAGCAAAAGATAGAAATACTGAATGTAAGCCAGCGTGCTTACACTTGTCCGGATGGGAAAAAAGAAAAACGACGGGTTCGAATTCGGATCCGAGAAGGGGGGGGAGTACCACCGGGCTCAAGGACCAATTGAACCAAGTCGACCGTGCATACATCATGATGTCAACTAAATATTGTCGCTGTGTCGTCGGTCGGTCGGGCTAGAGATGTGTGGGGGGGCTACATGATCAGGACAAGTACGCATGCTCACACGGAGACTCGGAGGCCAAGAGCACCATTACCGGTGGCAGCTAGAGGTCACGACGCTGTCGGCGAGGACGTGTTATGGGACGTGGCTTGCTTCAAGGGTTTTACCAGCGAAGGTGGTGGTTCTCTGGCCGCGCCAAGGGAAGACGATGGTGGGGTTGGGAGGGGGGAAAATGCCGAGTCGGAGATCCGTCGATCCCGAACCCTTTTTGAGTTTTTGCTTTCAAATTGATCCCCGAGGCCAAAACAAGTTTTGATCCCGGCCACGTGTAATCAACCGCAACTAGCCCGGAAACAGCGGGGCCGAGGGTGGGTCTCAGTACCTGCTTATCGCGCATTGACAGCGCCCCCCCCCTCATGGACGCGCTTGAAGGGCAGACCAGCCGTTCACCTTTGCGATCGCAGCGTCGCTAGGCTTTGGTTCACTTGCCGGGATGCCTGAACGGAACCCGAACGATGTGTGGAAGAATTTCTGTGTTCGATTTGGTTTGCAGGGATTTTATCACCGGTACCACGACCCATAACCCACACCCACGATTCATAACCCATAACCCATTATAGCCCTATGGGTTATACCTGATGTGGGTTGAGGGAAGTACTGTCCGCGGAGAAGTGTCACAGAAGACGACCATACACTACAAATAGTATGTGTGCCAAGGGGCGAACACAAGCTCAGGTCACTGCCTTGCGGAGTCAAGTACTACAATCAGTCCCCCTTGGCATCGGCCACGGGTGAGCTCAGATCTCTATGATCGCGTGCCATTGGCAAATTTGCCCGGTACGGCCGAGCCATCCTTTCCCATAAAACATCGCCAAGCTGTCTCAGACAGCCAACACCCTCCAGGACCATGGCATCCGAGTCTGCCAATCAAGAAAAGCACGCTGCAAAGGGGAACGAACCATTTGAGCAGGGTGACGAAGAGGTTCTCCCCAAGAACAGGCTGGGTATTGTCATCTCCGCTTTGGTGTGTACAATGTTCCTTGGAGTGATGGATATGGTGAGTCAGAGGCTTCGTGCTATGGAACGCGTCTGATGTAGGGACTATAAGACTATCGTCGCAACTGCGCTCCCCACCATCGTAGCCAAACTTCATGGAGGCAGTAACTACAGTTGGGCTGGAAGGTGCCCCTTCACTTCAGTATCTAAAAGATGTGCACCACTCGGTTGACACTTGTTGTACTAGTGCATACTTGCTTCCATCCGCCGCGTTCGGTCCCCTCTATGGAAAACTATCCGATATGTTTGGTGGGTGTTTCATCGATGAAGCCTGTAGACGATATTCCTTACCCATTAATTAGGGCGAAAGCCGGTCCTCTATTCGTGTATGGCTGTGTTCTTGGTATGTTTTCGTCTTCCTAGATTGGGCTTTGCTTATTTTCGCCATGTCAGGCCGGATCAGCGCTTTGTGGGGCTGCACAAAACATGACTTGGTTGATTACGTGTAGAGCGCTCCAGGGGATGGGAGGTTGTCTCTCGCAACTCTCATTCATCATCATCTCGGATATCGTTCCGCTGAAAGAGTACGCATACAGGCTCAAAAGGTCCATTCCCTGATCCAACTAATGATCTTGTAGTCGAGGACGTTATAGTGGCTTACTTGGCGCCACGTACGGTATCGCGAGGTATTCATTTCACAAGGTTTGAGCTTCGGGTTTGCTAACGCCGTTCTGAACAGTGTGACTGGACCGCTCCTTGGTGGTGTAAGGCTATTGTTTTTTCGAGGCGTGCGCCAGCACGGCTAAATTGACCAAGGCTTTAGCGCAACATGTTTCGTGGAGATGGTGTTTCTTCGTTAACCTGTACGCGTTTAATCTAATGGCAAGGTTTGATTCGGCATTTCTGATCACTAAGCTCCAGGCCTATCGGTGGTGTTGCAGCGACGCTGCTGCTTCTCTTCCTCAACCTTAATCCAACTCCGAAACGCCCGCTTCGTGACCAGATAGCCGAATTTGATTTTGTCGGACTTCTCAGCCTAGTTGCAGGGGTCGTTTTCCTCCTCGTAGGGCTCAACTTCAGCCAGGAAAGCTGTCAGTCTTCCATGTCATTGTTGACAGATTCACTTCTCACCCCTTGAAAGGGACAGGACCATGGACAGTCGGCCCGCTCGTCGCAGGAGTGATTCTACTTGTCGCTGGCGGGGTCAACGAAGTAGTCACAAAACGTGCAGCTATCCTGCCTCCTCGTTTGTTCAAGGTCAGTTTCGAGCTTCAAGTTTGCACGCTATCTTGACAGAACTACGAAGACACGTACCACTGGTTGTGTCCTGGCAGCTGGATTCCTCCATGGTGCCGTTTACGTTCCAATGGTATAGTGAGCACAGACCACTTCCTACGAGGGTCAGTGATACCATGCTAATCTTGATGTTAGTTACCTACCCTTGTTTTACCAAGGTCCATCTTTCAGATTTTGTTGTGCGTGAACTTTAAATTTGACGTGTGTTTAGTACTTGGCTCTTCGGCTACTGGTTCAGGAATCAAGTGCCTACATTTCCTGCTGTTGGACTTTTGGGTTGCTCACCCCCCATATTTAGGTTGCTTCCCCTCCTCCTCGGGATTTCCGGTGCCTCCATCGTCGCTGGATTCATCGTCGCAAAGATGGGAAAGTATCGCCCAACGATCTGGTTCGGGGGTACATTGTTTACCCTAGGCACAGGCCTCATGGTCACGCTGGACTACACTTCAAGCATGTCTGTTTTTTTCCTCCTCTTAAGGAATTACTTCATGATGCTCAATGATCCACAGTGCCGAGCAAGAAGTTTTCCCCCTCCTCGCAGCCATCGGAATGGGCTTTTTATACCAGATCCCGGTAGTGGCAATTCAAGTAGCAATGCCCACGAAGGACATGGCTACTGCGACGAGCGGCTTCATGTTCCTTCGGTAAGTGATCATTTCTTGTTCGTTCAGTTCGACAGAGATGACCGAGACTTTTTAGCGGGCTGGGCTGTGCTGTAGGAGTTGCCATTGGGGAGGCTGTTATTGCCAACGTGCTTCCCCGGAAGCTCGCGGCCATCCCGAATATAGAGAGCCTCGGGCTTGGTGACAATATTACAGTGCTCAACGATGGCATCGACATGGTCCACTTGATTCCTGTATGTCGTTACGTCGTTTATCCCTCGTCGGCGCTGACTAACAACACTGAACCTAACCAGGACGTCACCCTTCGTAATGCGGTGTTACACGCGTGGGCGCGTTCGATTGGAGCGATATGGATGACGTTGACGGCGATGGCTGGAGCAGCTCTGGTTTTGACGCTGTTCTTGCGGGAGTACTCGATGGACGGTGCTGACGTCAAGAACGTGGGGCGTAGCGAGAAGAGCATATCGACTGGAAAGGGAGCAGAAGGGTCGGCTCCCTGTGTGATCGAACATCACTCAGACGCGGCGTCGACGATGGATGCTTGATGGAAGAAGGTAGTCTTTTCTCAAAGCACGCCACCGTCGATGCTACCACCCTCTCTCTTCCGACCTCTCTGTCGCCCTCTCCGCCGCTTCGTCTCCTCCAACTTCTCTCGTCCTCGTCCGCCACCGCTCAACGTGATCTTTCACCCCGTCCGACCCGTCCTGCGACATGTGAATTCGCCGGCTGCGCCCCCGGCGACGACGCGCACCTCGCTGACGCATCCGCACTACGAGTTGGTGTGTCCCCCGATCGGCACTTCGACGGCATCTCAATACCATTCACGTGCATCGTCGCCGACGTTGGGGACTGTGTCGATGCCGGTGGACGAAGGGGCGACGACGGTGGGACATGGCACGTCATCGTTGTTGTTGTCGGCGCGGTCGAGGGAATGAGTCGCAGATGAGCTTGGCGGCGATGGTAGATTGGAATACAGTGAATCATGAAAACAGTAGACTTAAGGATGCGTCTAATTACATCATGATAGAGTGCGCTGCTTGTGGTGCTTGGTTGGGTTGGTGGAAAGTCAGCTCGAGGTAATGCCTGTCATTTACTCGTGTCTGACCTATGGCTCGATCGACGTGCTGGATCATCATCCGACGTTTACACGAATCGATTCCGTCGATGGGATGATCTGCGCTCGATATGGGAGTATATATTGCTTCCGTTTGCGACAACCGCTGGTCGATGTCGATCTCTTATTCCGTCATATTTCTTGTGCATCACAAAATGTTTGTCCAGGGATCCGGTTTCATTCTAACATTGATCCTCCCTTTAACCTCTCTACACATACGACATACGAGAAACCCTATTCGGACTGAAAATGAAAGAAAACATTTGGGAAAAGCCGACATGGCAAACTTGGACAGCTCCCATCTTTCAACTGTTTACAAGTTAAGGTTGATGGGAGAGCAACCGAGGTTGATCAACCCGTTCTACGTTATGGTAGAGAATCATCAGCAACGTTCGCCTTCACTCGTGGGCTCAAGAAGAAGAAAAAAAGGCCAACTTACAAAGTTATTGCCCGTGCAACAGACAGGCTGCTGGGTGCACGAAGCACCAGTACCCGTACCGATGGCCGTGATTGGAGAGCAGCTAAGCCCGAGAAGACCGTCGATGCTGGGAAGGGCAATCCCGAGCAGGGAGCTAAAGTAGTTGAGCGAGGTGGTAGTCGACTGTGGGTCGGAACCGTGGTCAGCGCAAAGGGCGAAAGCGTGAAAAGCGGAGGAGTCTCACAGTTTGGGTCATGGCGCAGCATTGCATCGAACCGGTGTTGCATTGGGAGACACCGTCGGTACGAGCTTCGAGCGCGCTGGGTGCGGCAGCGACGACAGCAACAAGGGCTGCGATGGGGAGAAGGGTAGAGAAGCGGAAGTACATCTTTTCGATGGTAGATTGGCTGAGTTGGATTGTTCAAGAGGCTTTTTGCTGATGGTGAGTTATTGTGTAGCTCGACTTTTTATACAGCGAGGAGTGCCTCTTCCCCCACCCTCTTGCACGCTCCATGCACACAGCCCATCCGCCCAGCGCACAAGCCGGTGCGAAGAGGTCGGGCGTACCTACCTGTTATTCCGTCACAACAAGGCAAAAGGAGAAAAGAAATTTCTTGAGATATCGAGAGTTACGAAGGTCGTTACTGGCTGGGCACGCTATATGACCACCGTTCATTGGTGCTTGGACCAATTGAAAACCCAATGAGCACGGCGAGGAGGATTTGGCCTCATTATTTCCGCAGGGGCTCAGGGAAAACAAGGAGTGAAGCGGTCGTCCATCATGTAAAACTAGTGACATATCAGTGCCTGGGTTGAGACTGACCAGAATGCAACGTACACGGATATCATCACGACTTGCTTGAAACAGCCAATGAACATGGTGAGTCCCGCCGCATCATAGAATTCAATGACATAGCCGTAGACCATAAACGTGCTAATTCATCGATCCTAAGGCGGCCCATAACTTCATAGCCCATTGAGACGAAACTGGCCCCCTCCAGGACCTTAATCATGTTCGTTTGGGTACGTTGACGCGCCGGGATTTGACGAAGGCAAGAGCCCTGAGCCTGTGTGCGGACACAGTGGTCACCGGAAGGACAAGATGACCGTGACAAAGCGTGACAAATGTAACATTCGCATATCATTCTGGCTACAGTATTGGTGTTGGTGGGCCTGCACGACAAGGGATCGGACTGAGTAACCATCACACAGGTGTCATATCATATGCCATTTACAGTAAAAGAACATCTGGAGCTACGACGTCCGTGTTCAAGGGACCAGTGTGACAGTGCAACCTCGTCCGAGGTTGCCGGTGGTCTTGCAGCGGAAATGACTCTCAGGCTCCAGGGCACTGTCACAACTCGGTTAAAGACAGTCATGCATATTATAATATTATCTGCGCTGCAAAACCGGGATGTAAGTTGTGCCGTTGTGATCACTTTCCACACGTTCAAATCGAGGAGAAAAGCTGCCGCTACTGGCAGTGCAAAGTTAATTTCATTGGCCTGATGTGACTCCCTTCAGTTAGGGTTGTGTAATGAGGGTGGATGGGTGATGTATCATACCGGGCACGCTGCTTGTGATCCTGCAGGATACTAGTAATGCCTGCCAATTTCCACCATGCAGTTCGAGCGTTCAAGTGGTGCGCATGCTACAGCTGATCGTCATCAGTGTCACACGGCATTACGGGGTCTCAATTGTATTCGTTGATGGATAGATCTGCGCTTGACGCAGAGGTATACGGTCACTTCCTTTTGCGATCGTCCTGGATTTGCGCAGCGCGAGATGACGATGATCCGCTCGTAGTTATGCCATAGCGGCCCATTTGATCACCGAGAGAAGATGTTCTGAGTCGATCATCTGTGAATGAACTTTTTTTCCACCTGCATTCTAATACCGAGAGGACATTCATTCATTCGATCACAATCTGTTGACATACGATCGACATACAAAACATAAAAACTATTCAAATCAGAGAGAGAGAAATTTTAAAGAGGCGATGGAAACTTGGACACCTCCTATCTTTGAGCGGTTTACAAGTTAAGGTTGATGGGAGAGCAACCCAGGTTGATCAGCCCGTTCTACATTACGGTAGAGAGTGGTCAGTGAAAGTTCACCTTCCTCAGATGAAAAAAAAAAGGTCAACCCACAAAGTTATTGTTAGTGCAGCAGACAGGCTGCTGAGTGCACGAAGCACCAGTTCCCGTACCGAGGATCGTGATCGGGGTGCAGCCGAACCCGAGGAGACCGCTGACGTCAGGAAGCGCGATCCCGAGCAATCCGCTGAAGTAGTTGAGCGTGGTGGAAGTCGACTATAGGTCAGACCATGGTTAGCACAAAGGGCGAGAGCGTGAAGAACGGGGAACCCCACAGTCTGGGTCGTGGCGCAGCATTGCATTGAACCTGTGTTGCATTGGGAGACGCCCTCGGTACGAGCCCCGAGCTCACTGGGTGCGGCAGCGACGATAGCAACAAGGGCGGCGACGGGGAAAAAGGTAGAGAAGCGGAAGTACATTTTTTCAATGGTAGATTGGCCGAATTGGATTGTTCGAGAGACTTTTTGCTGATAGTGAGCTGTTCCATGACTTGACTTTTTATACAAAGAGGAGTGCCTCTTCCCCCACCCTCTGCACGCTCCTGCACACAGCCCATTCGCCTAACACACAAGCCGGTGCGAAGAGGTCGGGCGTACCTACCTGCCATTCCGTCACAGCAAGGCAACGAGGAGAGAGGAGTACCATATATTTATTGAAATGTTGAGACTTACGAATGTTGTTGCTGGCTGGGCATGGGCACCGTCCATTAGTGCCTGAACCAATGACAATGCAATGAGCACGGCGAGAAGAACTTGGTTTCATTATTTTCTAAGGGGCTCGGGGAAAATATGGAGTGCAACGGTCCGAGACTCCGAGTCGCCCATCATGTAAGACTATCGATACCTGGGTGAGATGATGCAACGTACATGAACATCACAATGACTTGCTGTTGAGACGGCACATGAACATGGTGTCTTGCCATCACTGATAGCTCACTGAATTCCATGACATAGCTGTGGACTAGTATAAACGCGCAGATTGATCGATCTCAAGGCGGTGCACCACTTCATAACCCGCTATGGCAAAACTGATTCCTCGACCTTAGCCATTTTGAGGTACGTTGGCGCGCTGGGATTCCACAGGGCCGTGCCTGAGGCTGTTGAGTGGCCCGCATGACGGTCAGGAGGGGTATACCTTAGTCATTATGGTGCCAATCGTGACTTGGAGGAGTAAACCTTGCTTGCAGATGACGAATAATACGAGTGATACGAACGGGATCTAACGATGAACGGTTTCAATGCCACAGCATTACAATGGAATCATAAACGGTAGACCGGTGCCAACCGAGACCGTATTACCGAACGCGTTCTGTTTGGTCCTGATGTTGATGTTTATCAGGGGCTGCTTGCAGCAAACTAACTTTTTTCCTTTTCTCCCTTTTCTCTTTTCTACTTTTTTTCGAGGTTTACAGTAAAATTTAATTTATAGGAAGCTGATTGGTCGAAGTCGCTGCCCCGTGTGCACTCTGCCCTCGCCAGCGCGTCATGCGCGAGGTTCTTGTTGGCTTTGTATCCCTAGTACGCGAACGGGTTCCATGATGATGGTTGAAGCAAAAAAACCAAGTGGGAGAGGGCTGCGGCTTGGGAATGGTGCTTCGCATTGGAGTGCGATCACTTTTGACCGCGCAATTTGATCGGTTACAATTGAATCCGCCTTTGCGTGACCTGCATCAAGTCACTTTCAAGACGCGTGGGACACGTCGATGCAGAGCCTCTGACGTTTGAATATGGGATTGGATTGTACAGGTGGCACCAAACGCTCATCCTCCCCCTTTTTGTTTTATTTTATTTTTGGCGCCATCTCCGGATGGAAAAGAGAGCGACGAGTTCGGATCCGAGAAGGGGGGGAGTAAGGGCATCCGGTTGGAAGCCAACCATCTAAGCCGCGACTGGATGACTGTACGGATGGTTTTGCGCAGAGTTTAGTGAGGCGAGGACGAAGTCAGACGAAGTTGGGGGACAGAATCACAGTAGATTATTAGTCCCCTAAGCTACTACTAAGCTATATAAGTAATCGGATTGATTTGAATATTTTATCAATCCGATCGTGTCTCCTAGACTCGGCTCACTCGGCCGAGTGTGGCTTGTTTAGTTGCTTAGTAGCTACTATTATATAAGCTACTACAACAGATGGCATGACGTGCACATGTGTCATTGTCACATCAGTGTGTCGTCTGCCGGGCTAAAGATATGCGGATCACAAGCGTACGGGTGGCATCAACGCTCATTCTCTTTTCGTATGTCGCCGTCCCCGGATGGAAAAGAGAGCAGCGGATTCGGTCCCTGGAGGAGGAGATTGAGACAAACTGACACGCTCCTCCGAGTGGGAGTCGACCGTACTGGACGACTGTAAGTATGCGTGAATGACACCCACATGTTCCATTGTCCTTGACATTGTACATGGAATTGGATCGTAGTGGCACCGAACGCTCATCAATCACTCCCTCTCTTGGAGCCTTTTCCGGATAGAACAGAGAACAACGGATTCAGATCCAGAGAGAAAAAGACCAATTGCGGGCCACATGATCAGGGCATGATGTCATAGAGAAGGGAGCGATGGTTTCGGATTCCAAGGGAAAACCAGTTGACGCGCTTCTCCGGGCCGACCGCCACGGTCCAAGCTGCGACTGGATGACTGCGCATTGTCACGATTGTATCACCGAAGGAGCATAGCGATGTACGGGACCATATGATCAGGGCGCATGATGTCGCGCGTGGGTATATGGAGACTCGGAGGCCAAGAGTGCCACCATCGGTGGCAGGAACATCGTGGCACGAGCCTCATCGTGGCGTGCCGGAGTATCGTGGCACAAGCCTCATCGTGGCACGGGCCTCATCGTGGCATGAGCAATTGTGACGAGCAGGACGAGGTCGCGGCGCTGTTGAGATCTTTGTACGACATGACTGTGCATGTGCCGTTGCGCTTCAAGGGTTTTTCCAAGGTCGGCCTCTGGCCGTGAACCTAAGGCGATGAGCTTCGGCGAGGAGATTAGTAGGAGAGGAAGAAAACGTCGGAGACTCGGAGTGGACCAAACTCCGAGTTGCGGCTCGTCGAAACAATTTTGAGTTTTGATTGCGCTTCCTTGGAACTCATCCACGTGCCAGTGAGTAATTGTCTCGTCCAATCCTACTCCCGGAAACAGCGGGGCTGAGGATGGGTCTCAGTACCTGCTTATCGCGGCACCTCGGACGCGGAAGAATGCCTTTGGCACTTTGCGATTGCGACGTTGCTAGCAGACATACGTTTCGCTTTCGTTCACTTGGACAACCTAAACAAAGCCCGAACGATGGATTGTCTAAAACGCAACGTGTTTGTAGGTGTCAACTTGCATACTCCAACAGAGAACCTTGTGGATGCTATTTGTCCGCGGAGCCTCACGTATGGCAGAAGACAGTCACACTGTGAGTAGTATGTATGCCAAGGCGAACCGGGTGAACACAAGCTCGGGTCACTGCCTTGCGAATTCAAGTACAACAATCAGTCCCCGTTGGCATCGGCCACGGGTGAGCTCAGATCTCTATGATCGCATTCCAGTGGCAAACTTGCCCGGTGCGCCCGAGCCCTCCTTTCCCATAAAACCTCGCCGGGTTGTCTCAGACAGCCAATACCCTCCAAGACCATGGCATCCGAGTCTGCTAATCAAGAAAAACACGCTGCAAAGGGGAACGAATCATTTGAGCAGGATGACGAGCAGGTTCTTCCCAAGAACAGGCTAGGTATCGTCAGCTTTGCCTTGGTATGTACCATGTTCCTCGGAGTGCTTGATATGGTGAGTCAGAGGCTTCACACTATGGAATGCGTCTAATGTGGAGATCATAAGACCATCGTCGCAACTGCGCTCCCCACCATCGTAGCCGAACTTCATGGAGGCAGTAACTACAGTTGGGTTGGAAGGTATGTCCCCCTTCTTTGAAAGTGTATGCACCGCTGGGTTGACACTCGTTGTGCTAGTGCATATCTACTTCCAGCTGGCGCTTTCGGTCCCCTCTATGGAAAACTATCCGATGTGTTTGGTGAGGCATTTCGTCGATAAGGCTTGTAGGCGATATTCCTTACCCCGTTAATTAGGGCGAAAGCCACTCATCTATTCGTGTATAGCTGTGTTCTTGGTATGTTATGTTTTCATCTTCCTGGATTGGGGTGTGCATACCCTTTGCTCATTTTCGTCATACCAGGTCGGATCCGCGCTTTGTGGGGCCGCACAAAACATGACTTGGTTGATTGCATGTAGAACGCTCCAGGGGATCGGAGGTGGTGGTCTCACGCAACTCTCATTCATCATCATCTCGGATATCGTTCCGTTGAAAGAGTGCGCATCCTGGGCTCAAAAGGTCCATTCCCTGACCCGACTGACGATCTTGTAGCCGAGGATGTTATGGTGGCTTACTTGGCGCCACGTATGGTATTGCGAGGTATTCTTTTCACAAGATTTGAGCTTCGGGTTTGCTAACGCTGTTCTGAACAGTGTGATTGGACCGCTCCTTGGTGGTGTAAGACTTTTTTTTTAGGCGTCCGCCATCATGGCTAAATAAACCAAGGCTTTAGCGCAACATGTTTCGTGGAGATGGTGTTTCTTCGTTAACCTGTACGCGTTTAATCCAATGGCAAGGTTTGATTCGGCATTTCTGATCACTAAGCTCCAGGCCTATCGGTGGTGTTGCAGCGACGCTGCTGCTTCTCTTCCTCAACGTTCATCCACCTCCGAAACGCCCACTTCGTGACCAAATAGCCGGATTTGATTTTGTTGGACTTCTCAGTCTAGTTGCAGGGGTCGTTTTCCTCCTCGTAGGGCTCGACTTCAGCCAGGAAAGCTGTCAGTTCTCCATGTCATTGTTGACAGATTCACTCCTCACCCCTTTAAAGGGACAGAACCATGGACAGTCGGCCCGCTCGTCGCAGGAGTGATTCTACTTGTCGCCGGCGGGGTCAATGAAGTGGTCACAAAACGTGCAGCTATCCTGCCTCCTCGTTTATTCCAGGTCAGTTTCGAGCTTGGGGTTTGCACGCTATCTTGACAGAACTACGAAGACACGCACCACTTGTTGTGTCCTGGCAGCTGCATTCCTCCATAGTACTGTTTTCATTCCAATGGTATAGTGAGTACAGATCACTTCCTACGAGAATCAGCGATGCAATGCGAATCTTGATTTTAGCTACCTACCCTTGTTCTATCAAGGTTTTTCTTTCAGATTTTGTCGTGTGTGAACTCTAATTTGACGCGTGTTTAGTACTTGGCTCTTCGGCTACTGGTTCAGGAATCAAGTGACTACTTTTCCTGCTCTCGGACGTTTGGGTTGCTTACCCCCCATATTTAGGTCGCTTCCCTTCATCCTCGGGTCTTCCGGCGTCTCGATCCTCTCTGGATTCGTTGTCTCAAAGATGGGGAGATACCGCCCAGCGATCTGGTTCGGGAGTACGTTGTTTACTATAGGGGCTGGCCTCATGATCACGCTGGACTACACCTCGAGCATGTCTGTTTTTTTCCTCCTAAGGAATTACTTCATGATGCTCAATGATCCACAGTGCCGAACAGGAGATTTTCCCTCTTGTCGCAGCCATCGGAGTAGGCTTTTTATACCAGATTCCGGTAGTGGCAATTCAAGCAGCGATGCCCGCCAAGGACATGGCTACTGCGACGAGCGCCTTCATGTTCCTTCGGTAAAAGATCATTTTTGTCGTGACTTCAGTTTCACAGAAACGATTGATGTTCTTCAGCGTGTTGGGCGCCGCGGTCGGACTTTCGGTTGATGAGGCAATCCTCGCCAGCGTGCTACCACGGAAACTCGCAGCCATCCCAAACGTTGACAGTCTTGGGCTTGGTAACGACATGAGCGCGCTCAATGATAGCATCGGCCAAGTCCACTTGATTTCTGTGTGTCACCGCGCGTTCATTTTTTTTGGCGTCGTTGACTAACAGCGCTCGGCGCCAATCACTTAGGACGTCACCCTTCGCAATGCAGTTCTCCACGCGTGGGCGCGTTCGATTGCGACGATATGGATGGTGGCGACGGGCTCAGTAGGGGTAGCTCTGATTTTGACGCTGTTCTTGCGGGAGTACTCGGTGGAACGCAAGACGGTGTACGGTGCTGACGTCAAGAATGCGATGGATAGCGCAAACACACTGACCGAGGAGGACGAGGCGGCGGAGCAGGCATAGACTGATGCGATGTGATCTGCGTTCATGCTTATTTCATATCTTATGGGAACATTGTGCTAATACGCTAGATATCTTGGACTTTTCATACCTGAATCACGGACTCGGACGAGGATGTAGATACTTAGTACGATGCATGTATCACTTAGTGACCGGGGGACATTAGTCGAGATCATTTTTTGACTGTATTTTTTGGACCTTGTACAAGTCGATACTTGATTCAGACGATAGATAGTTGCAATCCGTGAAGAGAACGTGGGACGATGCGAACGTGGTCACTCAGGTACTCGTTCTCCAAGTGATTTCCAAGTACACTCGGCGCGGCGATCATTCCTTCAACTTGAAGTTACGGTGTGGATCAGATTCGGATTTGCTACACACAAGCTCGTGTCGATCTCCTGTGCGGTGATCGTCGTCGTCCATTGTATTCAGAATATCCGACGTTCAACTTCCGTGGATAGGTTTCATGGTACAGGGTTTACCCATTTTGAAGTGTCCGGAGAGGCCTGACCCGCGAAACACCAAACGTCAAGGGATGATGCCTAATAAAATTGGTACATACCCTCGACACGGCGACGAGGTGAAGAAAGGGATCGACTTTGTAAGCTACAGCGGCGTCGCCACAAAGGACTAGGGCAGTATCTCGCTTCATCACGTTCACGCGTCCGCCCAGATGCTGGTAGCAAGATCCTTGACAAGCTGCAACTTTTTCTTCATGTCATCCGCGGTAAGCAAGTTGCCCCCTTCTTGTGACGCGAATCCACACTGCGGAGACACCCCGATGCGCTCCAACGCCTCGTCCACGGTCTCTCCCGTGCCATTTGCCACGATCCGTGCCGCTTCAAACACCCGTTCCCTAAGAAGCGCCTTGTCTTCAAGCTCTGGGAATTTACTGGAAATCAGACCCAAGATGACCGATTTGTGCTTGGGAAGATGTTTCAGTGGTTCGAATGTGCCTGCATCTCGAGTCAGCCACCTCAACGACCAGGAGGAAGGGAACGAAAATAAAAGCAAAGCCAAGAGAACGCACCAGCGCGCTCGGTGTCATACTCGAGGTAATAACAGTCCACGTCCACCTCGTTGAACAGCTTCACCGCGATCACATCGTAACCCCCCTCCGAGAAATGCATCGACCTAAAGTTTCCTCGACAGAGGTGCAGGCTGGCTGTCATGTCTCGCGGACGCGTCGCAAGGCAGTTGTTGTACAGTCGGATGTACGCGTCAAGGAGTGCATTAACGTCCTCGCCCTCATCTTCTAACCCCTTGAGCATCGAGGCGTCACAAAAGTAGGCGAGGAGCGGATCATCGATTTGCACGTTGCGACAGCCGGCAGCATACAGGACCTCGAGCTCCTGGCGGTAAGCGACCGCGATGTCATTGAAATAGGCTTCGCGGTCAGTGTACACCCCCGGCGTGAATGCATGCTCTCCTGATGGGTTCCGTCAGTTGGCGTAACGGGGCAAAGCACTGGCGAAAGAAAGAACGCGCACCGTGGCGCAGATGGAACCACTCAGGGGCTACCATGGTCAATTTGATGTTTTTGACCTCGTCAGGATGGACGAGCTTCTTGAGCCCTTCGAACTGGTGGATATAGCCCGATTTGACGTATCTGATCTTGCCCGTGCATAGTGTCGCACGTCTCGGTATGTTTTCTGAGAGTAATGTTGATGTTAGCCTTTCCCACGATCCGTAGTTGTGCACTTACTGTTGGTAACAATTGGGAGCACGTCAGGAACATAGAGCTGTGATGCGATAAGGTGCCATACAAGCGAACTGGATGGTTTAATTGGCAAATTACCTTGAAAATCTCCAAAGGTGGATTGTGAACCACTTCGACCCACGACAGATATCAGCTTCGGTCTCGTCCCAACTTACTGCAAGACAGTCGCACCTTCAAAGCCTTCCAGGTGCTCAAAGAATCCGTCGTAGAACCTGATTATTCGTAATCAGCTACCAACTAAATCCATCACTGCAACGGTACATACACGTGTCGCCTAAACAGGATGTCAGGATGGTGTCTGGCTATGTAATCTATTCACCAACCTGTATTCGCCATCCGTAAAGCCCTTTATGCCGACTTCCTGCTGCAGGTTGAGTGCCTCTGCAACGGCCCGGTCTTCGAGCTCCAGTAGTTGCTTCTGAGTGATCTCTTTCTTAAGAAACTTCCTCCGTGCTTCGAGGAGGTAGTCCGGGCGGAGCAGGGAACCGACATGCTCTGCACGGAAGGGGGGAGTTTGCTTGGGCGCCATGTTCTGAGGAATAAAAAAAGGATTGGATGGTATGTACCTCGATGGTGACAACCCCAAATACAAGAGCAGCCTGCATTTTATAAGTCAGTTCATTACAACGTGCCTAGCAGAAATATATTAATCTTCCGTGGAGGGTCTAGTAGCCTAGGTTTAAATTTAGACGGGATAATTGTACCCAGTGTGCATGCTCCTAAGCGGAACAACGGAAGAGCCCTTAGTATCATTGGTTTTCCACCAACAGCACATGATGATCATGATGCAGCGAGGTCATTCGATGTTCCAGCTGATTTGAATGGCCTCGGATTCGAACTGTCACTCGAATCCCTGCGGCATTTTTATAAGTAATATACGATGGCGTGAGAGCGGACCCCACTGCGGTTGGCTCCCATGGCAGCGAATCCATTGAGCAGCACCACCTGCCAGTGTGATATTCTCTTAATAATGTCCTGATCGCAATCGCCATGACATTCTTACTTCTCCGACAGCGAGCCGCCACTGGATTTGAAAGGTAAAAGCCCCCCCAGTATCTATGTGTCGTGTTGCTTTGAAAAGACATCTAAATGTTGGCCCGCAAGTACGGCACACATTTTACAACGCCTCACCATGTTTGCGGTGAACACGGGTATCTGGACAGCCACGTTTGCTGGTTTGGCCCTCATCTTGGTGCGCGTCTTTCCGTAGAGCTTCCTCCATGTGGTGTTTAGCATGTCACTTAGCTCGCTCTACTGTAACACGCTCCTCGCCAACTTGAGAATATGAACATACATTCTGGGTGAAGCAGTGGGTTCTCCGGCGTTCAGCCACACCCAAACCGACAAACAGAGCGGGGAGGTGAAGTTTATTTCTCCTGCATATCATATAAGTTTTCCCGATCCGAGCTGGTCGAGTCGTCACGAACCCGGATAACGATTGCGCTGGTAGGATCGGGGACCACGGAGGTGGTGACATTCACGGATTTGGATCGGCCACTCGAGAACAGTGTGTGAACTTCACTTTTTTTTTTTTGGGACGATGACGTGCACTTGTTTGTTTCATTGGAGCACTTACATATTTATCAGTGTCTATATCATGGTACTCCCTTGGTACGACTCGATCTGTTTCATGAAAGTTCAAAATCTGGTTCAGTTTACCAACACTGCACCCGTGCGACTCCAAGTGTACGTGGAACATCGATTCTGCATCAAAGAAATGGCGAGGACTTGCCACAGACTCCACCGGGAGATGGATCCAAGGGCTGCCGAGTATGGGTCTAGTGCCTAGATGAGAACCCCATCAGCCATAGATGGCGCCTAGTCTTTCTCGCCACGATGTACACCTCACTACCTCGTTCTCGTTCGAAGCAATTCAAGAACATGGACCACATGCAAGCAATTGAATTTGTAAAATTTCAATGCACTTGGGGCCACTGATATCTCCCCAGAGGTACCGATGGGGTCGTCCCACCATTTTGACGGACACACCATCTTCGCCTTTTTTTCCTCTGCAGAACAAAGAGGTGGGTGCCCCACGTTCCCTGTCTTCTATCGACACCTCGCCACGTCTCGATCAGATCATCCGTCCCTTATAAATCTTGACGTCCTCTTTCGGCCTAGGTACAAGTGCAAGGGTTTAATCAGCATCAACGCGACGACTACAACACGCATGGTGCGTCGTGCGTCATGTGTACATGCGTCGGCGCACCACACCACACACGCCAGACGGGACGTACCTATCCTGGGCATCCACCGCGACGGCCCCCAACCGCTGTACGACGCGCATCCCCGAGCTGACGCGCCCAAAGATGGTGTGCTTGTTATCGAGGTAGGGCGTCGGAGCGAGGCTGATAAAAAATTGGGACCCTATCACGCGTCACGTATCAGGCGGGGCCTTGGCAAGGTAAGGCATGTGGATCGTACACGTACCATTGGTGTTTGGACCCGAATTAGCCATCGCGAGGATGCCTGCGCCTGTAAACCGGAGTTCGGGGTGTATTTCGTCTTCGCTGGGAGGGATGGGAATGCGAGTGGTAATGAGCGTGGTGCCAACGTTGAGAGAGAGAGAGACATAAGAGACATACAATCGTTGCCCGTATATACTCGTCCCACCACGACCAGTCCCCGTCGGATCGCCGCCCTGAATCATAAAGTCCTGCCAGGAAACGCACATCAACGTCCCCACAAACGACGGAAGCTTGACAAAAGGCAATGACGACGTACGGCGATGATTCGGTGGAATATCACGTTGTTATAGTATCCTCTTTTGGTGAGTTCTGCAAAGTTTTTGCACGTCTGTGGGACGGGAGCTGGGGTCAGTTCCAACCACTGAGTATTCCGAGTGGTTTGAGCCAACCATGCTCGTTCAGACTTACCTTGGGGGCGTGATTCCAGTAGAGCTCGAGTTGGACGTCGCCCAAGCTTGTCTCCAAGACAACAGATTCCGAGTCCATGTTGCACGGGCTGCGCAAGGAGAGTGAAAGTCAGAGGAGGTCAATGGGAGTTGGGGAGTTCGGGTATCAACGATGTGTCCGAACAAGGTATTCCAGGCCCCTGACTACAGTGAGGACACTAGCTACAGGGAATCACGTCCAGTGACAAGCCAGTCGTTGCAAGTATGGTACCTCCGTATGCATCCAAGGTGCACCAATCTCCGGATCAGAATAGCACGACCCATCTCTATCTAAAGCAACTGCCCCCATCGCTCGGCAACTACACCGACATCGACACACACCTTCATGTGGGAAACGACCCAAACGTGAACAACGTCTGCTTCTGCTTCCCCTTTCCTTTCTTGCCCTTTCCTCCCGTCATCTCCCACTGTCCCTGCTCCTGCGCCACCGTCTGCGTCTGCATCTGCGCCTGCCCACCCACCTCACCCGCCGCGCTTGCCCCAACACCACCCCCACCCCCACCTATATTCCCATTCCCACTCGCCCTCCAAACAGACGTCGCGGGCCCCGCATCCCCCAGAATACGTCTCAATGACACAACCGGCTTCGCCTTTGGCTGGACCGTCGGCAGCTCTGGGAACGCAGCCACAGATAACGCCGGGGGCTGTGTCTGTTTCACCGGCCCTTTCCCCTTCTTTCTGGGTGATATCGCAGAAGGCGACGGTGTGACAGCGGGGGGGGTGGGGGTGATGGAAGAACCAGAGCCGGCCGCAGAAGAAGCAGAAGCCCATGGCGTGTGCCGTTGTGGTTGACGGAACGCGGGTGTAGAAGAAGGCCCAGCGAGCGGCGGAAATCGGACGACGTGCGCGGCACTCGAAGACGTAGAAGGGGGTGCACTGGCACCCGGGACGTTGCGCGAGGTTGAGGATGACGCACTGGCTGCTTGCGCGACGCGATCCCATAACTGTCGCGAAGACTGCTGAGAGGACCGAGAGGCAGTCGCATGCTTGGCGTTGAGAACGCGCCCGCTCGTGATCCCTGCGTAACCTGACCCCACAGCGGTCGGAACGAGATCAGGGAACTGTTGACGTTGCTAGACAAGACAGAGCGTGGCGTCAGTACTAGTGTGCCCTTCGCGGGCGGTGCAATGGAAGCTAACCTCGATCTTGAATCCGTTCCATGCAGTCAAAAGATCACGTTTCTTTTCTTCTTCTTCCAAGAGATCGACAAAGCTGTTGATGATGCTCGCGGTATCATCTAGATCGTGATCGAGGACGTTCCAGACCGTCGAGATCAAATCGCGGGCGCTCGACTCGTTTGCCCGGTATCCGCGCATCGCAGCTTTCACGGCGGCAGTGGCATTGCTCGGATTCGGTGCGACATGCTGTAACCGCGTGATAAACGAAGCATGTCGTCTTAGAGCCCGAGATTAAACATTCAGCAAGAAACCACTCCAAGAAACACACATACTCGGCGATGAGGGGATCGAGGTCCTCCCTTGTCGGACTTGCACGCCCACTGGGCACAGAAGGCTGCGTTGCCTGTGTAGTACCTTCCGTCAAGTGTCCCCCAAACGCCTCCCGTCGCCTCCCTGCCACCCTGGCCTGCACCTGCACGATCTGAGGGGGCGGCTCTCGTTCTCGTTCTCGGTCCCCGCGGTCGCGTCGTCCTCTCCGACTACTCCCGCCGGTATCATCAAACTCGAACTCGGCCAGGACCCGTCTCGCATCTTTCTTATCTTTCGAGCTCATGTCCGCTCCATGTACCTCTACCTGATGCGCTTTGAGATCGAGCTCCGAGCTAAATACGACAAACTTTTGAGCCTGACAGACAGCATTCGTACACGCGAAATGCGCCTGCGAAAAATGGAGCTCCTAGGGCGAGCGTCAAGCGACCAACACTGCAAGGTGAAATCGACCTACGAGGCTCTCCCAATTTTGAAAGCTACATCGACACCAGTCGTCAACACGGCGGCGACGATGAGGGGGTTCGAGACATACTATTGATCTCGAATCTCGTTTCGTTTGCATATAAAGCACTCTTCATGCCGTTCGCGCATGTGCACAAACAATTCGTCTTCGCTAAAGAAGCACTCGCGACAAAATTCACATAGCGGGTGGACGCCGCCTTCGATGGGCTCCTTGAGAGGTGGTTTGTTCAGCCGAAGGGGTATCGAGGGTAAATGCAACGGGAGCACGTTGGGCGGGTACAATGCATGTTCGTGTGCAAACACTTTTTTAGATCGAATACACAAATCACTTTGTACGGGCGCCACATCATCGACACCAGTACCACCAAAGAGAGGAAGACCTACCAAAGTACCTTTCCATGCACAGCGCGCGTGTGGAGTTTTAGATCGCCCCATCCAGAAGCAATGTAATCACATTCAGCATCGGGACAGTTGAATCGGAGGAGAATGAGCGTTTCTTCCATCATGTCTTGCGTCTCGAAAAAGATGGCGAGTTTGGCGTCCTTGTAAGGGATCGCATGGGGCGTGTAGGATGCAAAGTCAGTGTCGGGTGAGGTGGTGAATATCACCGTCGATTGGGGCTCCTGTCCAGCGACGGAGGCGGAAGCAGATTGGGCGTCAACACAGGCGAGGAACGGACAAAAAACGCGCAGAGAGAGACTTGCCTTGCAAAACGTACACTCAAGCTTCTTGTACAACGCTCGCAACCGCAGCCCACACACGTGGCACGTCCGGTGGTTGCATGCGGATAAGGAGTAGTACTTGACAGGTTCGGCGCATATCCAGCAGACGGCCGCAGTGGTATCTTCGTCGTTGGTAGTGCCATTGGCGGTGACGGTGGGGGTTTTGGAGGCCTCGTTGCTGGTTGGATGGGGTGCAGGTTCGTCTGGGGTCAGGGTAGGCTTATCGCCACTGCGCCTGGCGGCTCTGGTGGAGTCGGGTCCGTTGCGGTGACTGCCGCGTCCCCGTGCGCGATTACCCCGTCGGTTACGGTTTTGAGAGGGCGTGGTTCGAGTCTCGGTGGTCGTCGAGGCAGACATGGCTTGAGTGCTGTGGGGGGTGTACTTAGGCGGGCTGGAAGAAAGACTCACCACGTGATCGCACACGTTCAGGATGAAAAAGGAGAAAAATGCCCCTATCAGCGTCACTCCACCCACACCGCCCCCTCGCACCACCAACACGCAGCGGCGATGACACGCCCACTTCCATTCCCACCCCCATGGTATGTCCAAGTCCGTCAGAATGGTGTGACGCCAATTCTGAATCCGTATGAGCGTGCTATGGCCCCAGACGGGCTGAGTCTGGTGCGTAGTACAGGATAGGTCATCTCAGGCTAGCTCTGGGACGACCTCTAGCCCGTGGCCCCTAGTGCATCTAAAAAATCACAATTCCAATTGTAAAAGCCTATACCAACCGTGCACTTGTCCGTGTCTTAAGTAAATTGCTTCGAACGATTCAGCGGTAATGCATCCGACGGTCCTCTGCCAACGGCGTGCAGTTGGAGTCGCTACATCGGTGCAGTGTTGGTAAACTGAATCAGACTCTGAACTTTCCTCGAGGATACATATGAAACAGATCAAGGCATAGTATACTACTAGGAGCGTGACAATAGAGTAGTGGCATGATATAGACACAGATAAATAAGTGCTCCGATGAGGCGATGGAGAAAGGACACTTCAAACGATCAAGTACATGGTCGACGGAATCGACAAGGTCAGCTAGCACCATCGTCGAAAACACACCAATCTCAGACACTGTCCTCGGGCGTCGCGGACCGGTCGAAATCCACGAATGTCACCACCTCTATGGTCCTCTGAATTCCCTACCAGCGCAATCGTCATCCGGGTTCATGACGGGTTCAACCAGCTCGGATCGTGAAAACTTACATGGCATGCAGGAGGAGCAAACTTCACCTCACTCTGTTTGTCGGCTCTGGTGTCATCGAATGCCAAAGAACTCGCCGCTTCACCAAGAATGTATGCCCTAGCATTCAAGTTGGCGAGGAGCGTGTTACAGTAGAGTGGGCTAAGTGGGTAGCCAAACACCGCAATAAGTAGAGTCAATGGAAAGGCGCGCAGCTATAGTGTTTGTGTGAGGCTTGAAAGAAATCTGCTGACAAACGTGGCAGCAGTGGGCGGACGACACGCACCAAGATGAGGGCCAGAACAGCAAACGTGGCTGTCCAGATACCCGTATTCACCGCAAACATGATGAGGCGTTGTAAAATGTGCGCCGTACTTACAGACCAACATTTTCTCACAACGACATGACACATGGACGCTGGGGACTTACCTTGCAAATCCATTGGCGGTCCGTGTTCGGAGAAGTAAGAATGTCATGCAGATTGCGATCAGGACATCCACCACGGCACCAAGAGCGAGAATTGAAGTGATGATACCCTGTCCGCCCGATGATGATGTTATTGGTTCAGAACATCGGAGACAGTACCCACTGTAAAGAAACTGTCATCGAGGGTAGTCCAGGCAACATGTATGCTTCTGGAAGCGAGTTGTAAACCCATACGAACATTTTTCAACTTGTGCAAAAGAAACGAACGAACCCGTCGACACTATAGAGCGATTTCGCTACATAAACTGAGAATGTGATGATCAATGATTACTGGTGCGACTCCGGTCAATTACAACTTACGGATACTAGCCACTGACATTCAGAAAGAACACTGTCAAACTCAAATTCCTCGAGTGTTTGTAAAGTCTCACCGATCTGGTAGATTGCTTGGATAGCCTGCACAACACGGTTTAAGCAATACTGGAATTCACTGTGGGTATAAACTTCCTACCCATAAGATTGGTGCCACAATGTTCCCCTCGCTAACTGAACTGTTGTGAGCAAGAAATAAGAAATCGAGGGTCCATACGCACAAACGTAGATTCGATAGACGAAAAAACCCTGTGCAGGCACTGCAATCAGGGTCTGAATGATGAGTCCTACCGTTCCAAGCAAAAGTATAAACAAGTACCCCCAAGAGTATCTGAAACTGCGAAGTGTTGGTAGAGCTTACAGAAGCATCAATTATGGGACTTACAACGAGTTCCCTAAGGGAATATCACAACGTGGAAAATGAAATTATGGAAGCAATAACTCACGGTTCCACATCCATCACTGTCGCCGGGTCCGCTAGGCCAGCCATGATGTATTTGTACACTGTGGGACACAAAATGAGGGCGCTTGAGTGCCGTGCACGTAGAGACACGAACCACCAGCAATAGTCACAGCCTCATGAATTGTACCAAGTGACCTATCGTGAAGTGTCGGCGGTGTTGCAAACCAAAGTAAGAAGGGCCACACCATAGAGCTGCCACCTGAGAAGAGCATTATATTATCACGTCAACCGTGTTGAGAAGTTGACTTACAAAGCTCTTCATACGTAGAGAATCTTTTGGATAGCTAGAACGAAGACATGATAAGCTGATGCCAGAGCTCAAGAGACGAGGGCCATACTGGACATAGTAAAAGAATCTGCCCAAATGTGCCTTGGTTCATCACTGCAAATACACATTGGAACAAATGACACTCACGTTTGCATACATGTGATACCGTAAAGGCCAGTCGATATGAAAATAGCAAAGTACAACGGTCCATATATGGTTGGGCCGTATGGGTTAGCTGACATGAGTTGTAGTTATTCGACACCTCCTCAAGCTTCAGCTGGTGGGAGGAACAGGGAATGGCGTCGAAAACGGAGGCTGGGGAGTGTAGTTCATATATGTGCCTTAATACTCCCTGGGAATAGCTATGCTTGACAAGGTTGCATATCATGGTGGGCGCATCACAATACGATAAGGTTTCGATGCTACGCAGTGTATAGCTTCAACTCGTTCCTATGCTTTTATGCGTATTTTACTGATGGTACTCACAAACAGTCTACGAACAATGGCACATGGCACGATAAGTAAAATTGCAAGGTTGAGTGCTAGCTGTACCCAAGGATGTCTAGTAATTTGATCCTTTGTTCGCCACTTAGTGTTGTTTCATCGATTCCCTGGGTGGATGGTGAAAAGAGAAATTTACGCCAACTAGATCCGGTGCGGTACCACATGGAAACGACAATATGCGTTCCTGAAAAAGTCCCCCACCGATAGGGAGCCACTTTATCCAGGTCCAGTGATCGCATGCGGACTAAGACAAGTACTTGACAGGTTCGGCGCATATCCAGCAGACGGCCGCAGTGGTATCTTTGTCGTTGGTAGTGCCGTTGGCGGTGATGTTAGAGGGTTTAGAGGCCTCGTTGGTGGTCGGGTCTGAGGTACAGGTGCATCTGGGGTCGGCATGGGCTTATCGCCGTTGCGTCTGGCGGCTCTGGTGGTGTCGGATCCATTGCGGTGACCGCCGCGTCCACGTGCGCGATTGCCCCGTCGGTTACGGTATTGAGATGGCATCGTTCGAGCCTCGGTGGTGACAGGACCCTTTGTTTGTCACTCAGCAAGCAATGAACATTCAACATGGTTGGCTATCAGAGCGCAGGCCGAGCGGGTGACTAGAGTAGTGCGAAGGTTTGTACCATAGTACCTAGGCATAAACAAACGTAACACATTACTACAGAGCATGCATGACGCACCGTAGCTGACTCGGAGAGGGGGTGCAGATGAAATGGACTCTATCGGGTGTCAACACTACCGTCTGAGTCGGTGTCATTGTCCGCATCCACATGCATGTTGCTAGGAGTGTCAGGGTACACAACCTAGCATGCATCACGCCTGCGGCAGCTCCCTGTGGAAGAACAACCCTATCAATCCCACTCAATGTGTCAGTGGTGCGCACACTTACCCAGAGAACTGTGGTGATAACTAGCCAAATAATGGAGCTTGCTATGCTTGCGAGGAAGTGCGCGACACCGTCCACGATCCAAAGTAAGTAATTGTCCCAAACATGGTTGTCCGGACAGCATTGAACTCGAAAAGAATCGATCTACCCTAGACCATTAGCGAGATTTGCAACGGGTTTGTTGAGGGCAGCGCGTCGGGATGACTGTCCCTTATTCAATATTCAGACTCCGATGTGGTTTTACTGTAAGAACTTATTTAAGAATACGTGCTCGTCACTACCACGCTGCTCGAGATACAGGTATAGCGGACCGAACGCCCTTGCACCACCCAACGCACACGTGGTCGACATACAGTCGGCCTGAAAAGGCCTCGAACGTTGACTTTGGTGCTGCCTGGCAGTGCCGGTGATGAGGAATCAGCATCCCGTTGAAGGAAGGGGAGGTCGTTGAACCGCTCGAATTTGATTTTTTTTCCTCGGCTGAACGACTCCGTTCCCAGTCGCAACCCCAACCCTAGAGTCAGGAAGAACCAGTGAGAGCGTGGTGTGCGTGGTCGGGGGATCTTGGATGCGTAGGGTGCGTACATACGGCACGAGTTCCTCCGTGCAGTGTATGTGCTCGGTCAGTGGTTCATTGTGGTGGGTCAAGGACCTTGTCGGCCGCTCGCGATGAACGAGAATACGAAGATGGTGTCATGACCTGACGGTGGGCGCACAGTCAGTTACGGCCGCTTTTCCTCCTGATGCGCCTGGCATTGTGACACGCGCAGTTTGATCCCGTATACGAGCCAACATCTTCTCAACGATCTTAATCACGACTTGGCGAAGGATGACCCTTGAGCGATGAACGCCAAGGCGTCAATCACTACATCGTACGTGGCTGGTCCGTGTCCACCTGACGCAGATCCATCACGTCATTAGGTGATATAGATGACGCGATCCGGAAGTTGGTGGGCATGTTGAGCACGTTATCGCAGGGTTGTCCAAGCTGATGTAGGTCCTCCATTAAACTTTTGATAGCCTCCAGGAACGGTCCTTACGCTGTTTTGATTGCAATTCTCATGACCAAGAACGAGGCGGCGTTACCCATCCTCGAATCCATCGCCGTCTAATCAGTTGCCGTGGCCTCGACCATTTTTTTAGTCTTTTACAAACATAGAACGGTACTTACTTTCTGAGATGGATATATGCAGATAATCCATATACACTCATTCGCGCGCGCGCCGCCTGTGCTATCCGACATGGCAAAGGGCGACGTTGCCGGGGGAGCTAACAGAGACCTGCAACGTCAGCGAGGCTATCTCCTGTTCGGACGTAGACTTACAGGAGGGAGAGAAACTGGGTTTGCGTCGTGATAGAGATTTTGTTCAGCAAAGGGATGAACGTCGAGACATTCAAGTTGAGCATTGACCCTCTGCTGAGAGGCTCATCGCCACCGCCCTGTTGGCATTCCTGTTTCCGTTCGTAGCACTATGATGGTCCCAGGGGCCGGAGAGCGTCGAGAGCGCGGTCGATGGCCACCGCTCGACGTCTTCGATGTAGAGTTGGACGAGGACAGGCGTTGGGTCGACCATGCCATCTTCGCTGAAACAGAGGGTGGTGGTGACGTGGAAGGGACCAGAGGGTGAGACATGTTGATCAGTCTGAGTGCGGTCAGTCTATCAAGGACGGTAACGGGATTGAGTACGGTCATGGAAGTAGCGCTGATCATGGTGGATTCGTGAACCAGCGCGGTACGGACTGCTTTAGTAAAAAAGAACCACTCATCGCGATCTCTCCCACAGGTCCCGACGTCCCGTCAACTCCCCGGTGGTCACAGTCAAAGCTCGGCGCGCAGTCGGAGCCGCTACGGGTTCAGTGTCGGTGAATCAGACTGGACTTTCCTCGAGGATAGACACATACATGAAAAAGATCAAGTCATAGTATACTACTAAGAGCTTAGAGCATGACGATAGAGTAGTAGCACTGCGACATAGACCCAGATAAATAAGTACTCCGATGAGGCGATGGAGAAAGGACACTTCAAACGAATAAGTACATGGTTCAGTGATGGAACCGACAAGGTGCCAGCACCATCGTCGAAAACCCACCAATCTCAGACACTGTCTTCGGATGCTACGGATCGATCTAAATCCACGAATGTCACCACCTCGGTGGTCCTCCGAATTCCCTACGAGCGCAATCGTTATCCGGGTTCAACCAGCGCGGATCGTGAAAACTTACATGACGTGCAGGAGAAGCAAACTTTACCTCCCCACTCTGCTGGTCGGCTTTGGTGTCATTAAACGCCGAAGAACTCTCCGCTTCACCACGAATGTACGCTCTAGCGTTCAAGTTGGCGAGGAGCGTATTACAGTAGAGTGAGCTTTGTGGGTAGCCAAACACCGCAGTAAGTAGAGTCGATGGAAAGGCGCGCAGCTATAGTGTTTGTATGAGTTTGGAAGAAATCTGCTGACAAACTTGGTAGCAGTGGGCGGACGACACGCACCAAGATGAGGGCCAGAACAGCAAACGTGGCTGTCCAGATACCGGTATTCACCGCAAACATGACGAGGCGTTGTAAAATGTGCGTCGTACTTGCAGGCCAACATTCTCTCAACAACATGACACACGGATGCTGGGTGCTTACCTTGCAAATCCATTGGCGGCCTGCTGTCGGAGAAGTAAGAATGTCATGGCGATTGCGATCAGGACATCCACCGCAGCAGCAAGAGCGAAAGTCGAAGTAAGGATAGCCTGTCCGCCCAATGTCGATGTCATTGGTTCAGAACATTGGAGACAGTACACACTGTGAATAAACTGTTATCGAGGGCAGTGCTCCCAACAGCATGTATGCTTCTGGAAGTGAATTGTAAACCCATACAAGCATTTCGGTTTGTGCAAAAGAAACGAACGAACCCGTCCACAGTATAGAGCGAGTCCGCTACATAAACTGGGAATGTAATGATCAACGAGTACTGGTGCGACTCCGATCAATTACAACTTACGGATACTGGTCACTGATATTCAGAAAGTACGCTGTTAGACCCAAGTTCCCCGAGTATTTGTAAAGTCTACCAATCTGGTAAATTGCTTGGATAGCCTGCACAGCACAGTTTAAGCGAAGCTGGAATTCACTGTGGGTATAAAATTCCTACCCATAAGATTGGTGCCACAATGTTCTTTCCGCTAACTGAACTGTTGTAAGTAACCGAGACGAATAAGAAATCAAAGGTCCATACGCACAAATGTAGATTCGATAGACGAAAAAACCTTGTGCAAGCACTGCAACTAGGGTCTGAATGATGAGTCCTATCGTTCCAAGCAAAAAGTATAAACGAGTACCCCCAAGAGTACCTGAAACTGCGAAGTGTTGGTAGACCTTACAGAAGCATCAATGATGGGACTTACAACGAGTTCCCTAAGAGAATATCACGATATGGAAAACGAAATTATGGAAAATAACTCACGGTACCCCATCCATTATTGCCGCTGGGTTCGCTAGGCCAGCCATGATGTATTTGTACACTATGTGGGACCTAAGATGAGCAGGAACAAGGCGCTTGAGTGCTGTGTGTGTAGAGACACGAACCGCCAGCAACAGTCAAAGCCTCGTGAATCGTATCAAGTGCCCTATTGTGAAGCGTCAGCGGCGTTTCAAACCAAAGCGAGAAGGGCCACACCATAGAGCTGCCACCTGAGAAGAGCATCATATTATCACGTCAACCGTGTTGAGAAGCTGACTTACAAAGCTCTTCATATGTAGGGAATCTTTTGGATAGCTATAACGAAGACACGATAAGCTGACGCTAGAGCTCAAGAGATAAGGGCCTTACTGGACATAGTAAAAGAATCTGTCCAAAAGTGCCTTGGTTCGTCACTGCAAATACACATTGGAACGACACTCACGTTTGCATGCATGTGATACCATAAAGGCCGGTCGATATGAAAGTGGCAAAGTACAATGGTCCATAGTATACGATTCCATCTAGTGGGGCGGATGGGTTGGCTGACATGAGTCGTAGTTATTCGATACCCCTCAGGCTTCAGCTGGTGGGAGGAACAGGAAATGGCGTCGAAAACAGAGGTTACGTGTAATTCATATATATCATAATGGGCGCATCAAAATGCGATAAGGTTTCCATGCTATATCATAGTGTATAGCTTATATGCGTATTTCACTGATGCCGTACTCACAAACAGTCTACGAGCCAAGAAGGCTGCCGCAAATACCGGTTTTCTGAATATTCACCATTCATACCTCGCAGAGTCCATGATAGTCAAGCATTTTCAGGGTTCAGAATGACGAATGCTCGATGATGAGCGCTTTGCATTAGCCCGAACTTGGTCAAGCACTGCCCAGAAACCATTTTGATTAGGCACACGTCTAAATGAGCAGTCATACTAATCACCGTCTCTCCTTCTACCAGGTACGGCACAATGGCAAATGGCCCGATAAGTAAAATTGCAACGTCGAGTGCTAGCTGCGTCTAGTGGTTTGATCCTTTGTTCTTATTCGCTACTTGGTGTTGTTTCACCAATTTATGCCGGGACCACTGACAATTCCATTACGCTTGGAATTCTTGGCGATAACGACTGATCTCGTCAAGGAATCCTGGGTGGATGGTAAAGAATTCCGGTGCGGTGCCGTTCCTGAAAGGGCGATAGGAGGCCTCTTTACCCACGTCCGGTGATTGCATGCGGACGAGGAATTGTACTTGATAGGTTCGGCATATATCCAACAGAGGGCCGCAGTAGCGTCTTCATCATAGGTAGCAGTGCCGGCGGTGACAGTGGGGGTTTTGGAGGCTTCGTTGCTGGCTGGATAAGGTACATACGGGTGCGTCTGGAATCGGCGCAGGCTTATCGCCGCTGCGCCTGGTGGTTCTGGTGGAGTCGGGTCGACCGCCGTGTCCCCGTGCGCAATTGCCCCGTCGGTCACGGTTTTGAGATGGCGTGGTTCGAGTCTCGGTCATCGAGGCGAACATGGCTTGGACCAATGAACAGTGGTGTGCGTGTGGACGGTTCGGAACAAAGGTGCACCGCGTGATCGGACACGTAAAAGCACTACATCGCAGGTATACTCCAGAGACACTCCCTATCAGCGTCACTCCACACCCATCATCGGCACGCAACGGCGATGACGCGCCCATTCCCATTCTGACTCCGGTCACGCCCACACCCCGCGCCCGCGCAGGCAACGCTGACCCACCCAATCCAACGCCGAACCCGACCGAAGCCGAACGCAGCCCACCCACGGCATACATCGCCGACAACGTCCCCGGACGCGTCTCCTCCATCGCACGGCCCAGACCGGTCTGCGTCCAAGACGAGGGTGAGCGCGGGGGCATCGGAATTCGGAGGTTCGGCCCCGCCAACGGCCCCTGGTCTGGCGCGCCCTCGTGCGACATGGCGTGCCGTAGTGGAGGCGAGATCATCACCGCACCAAACGTTTGTACCGGCGTTGGGGAGCGCGACGGTGTCGTATTCGCCCCTAGTAAACCGGCCGTCCATCTCGTCCACCCAGCGTCCTTGTTCTCATCGACACACTCACCGCTTTCACCACGTTCGCCACGCTCCCCCTCCTCCATCACCAATCCATGCATCACCCGCTTCACAACTGCCACATCGTGCTGCACGTCCTCCAACTTTCTCCCGAACCTCTCCAACGCCCTCATCACGCCCTCATCTGTCCCATCTACAAATGCGCTCGCGCTCGCCTCTACCTTGGCACGCTCGTCCACGTCCACGAGCACCCCGGGTACACCTAGCAGCATCTCTAACCCACGCACGGTGAGCTCCTCGTCTGCAACACGGATCTCGAGTTCCACGCGCGCGTCTTCTGTGTAGTCGTCGATCCGCACGAGTGCCGTCTCAAGGTGCTGCCGGAGCTGCGTTTGGGCATGTGGCGAGGGCGAGGAAGAAGCGAGGGTGCGCTTGAGTTCTTTGAGCGCGAGGGAGCAGTCGTGAAGTGCACGTTGGAGGGTATCATAACGATGTTTCGTAGCTCCGAGTTCGGTGAGCAGTGTTGGATGGGCATCGGTTGGAGAGGGTGGGCCCATTGCGGTATGAGATGTTGCTGACGTCGGGGTGGTCGAGGGTATAAATGTGTCCTCCTCGGCGAGGACTTGTGCATCCGAAATGGTGATATCGTTCATTGATACCCTGTCCATTGTCGGAGGCTCATCCGTACGGGAGGGCAGGAGATCCTCCCGGAGGTCTAGCATAGACACAGCCAGCGAATGGGACCGTACAGCCTTGGGCTCTTCCTCGACAAGGAGCGTGACCGAGGTTGAAGCACTATCCTGTACGAAAGGGTCATCGATGGATTCCTCTGGGGTGCCGACTACCGACATAGGTGAGTCTGCATCTTGGTAGTGAGGCAATTCGTTGGGTGATGCTTCGTGCTCGGGCCATGCATTGCCGTTTGAGGTGAGTAGTAGATGATCTGGAGATCCTCTGAGTCTCTCTTGCGATGGAGTACTCTCGGGTTCCTCGATCCCAGATGCAGCCCACGCCACCAACACGCAACGGCGATGGCGCGCCTACTTCCATTCCCATCTTCATGGTATGTCCAAGTATGTCAGAAGGTGTGGCGACCAATCTAGAATTGGTACGAGCGTGCTGCGGGCTGAGTTTAGTGCGTACCATGCAGAGTTCAAAGCTTCATGATGATTCCAATTTCAGTTGTAAATGCTCCGCCAGGGACCGTGTGCCACTTGACCATGTCTTGAATTGCTCCGAACGATCGGGCAGTAATGCATCCGACGGCAAAAAGACTTGGTGCCTTCCAAGACCGTTGAGGGCTCTCGTCTAGATCAAGGTAGAACCCGACAGTCGGCAGCTCTTGGATCTATCTCTCGGCGTTCCGCAAGTCCCCGTCAATCCCCTGGTGGTCACAATCAAATGTTCGGCGTGCAGTCGGAGTCGCCACAGGTGCAGTGCTTCTGATCTGAACTTTCCTCGAGGATACACAAATACATGAAACAGATCAAGTCGTAATATACTAAGAGCATGACGATACTAGAGTAGTAGCATGATATAGACACAGATAAACAAGTGCTCCGATGAGGCGATGGACACGGCCGATGGAATCGACAAGGTTAACTAGCACCATCGTCGAAAACACACCAATCTCAGACGCTGTCCTCGGACATCGCGGACCGGTCTAAATCCACGAATGTCACCACCTCCGTGGTCCTCCGAATTCCCTATCAGCACAATCGTCATCCGGGTTCAACCAGCTCGGATCGTGAAAACTTACATGGCGTGCAGGAGAAGCAAACCTCACCTCACTCTGTTTGTGTTTGTCGGCTCTGGTGTCATCGAATGCTGAAGAACTCGCCGCTTCTCCGCGAATGTACGCTCTAGCGTTCAAGTTGGCGAGGAGCGTGTTACAGTAGAGCGAGCTAAGTGGGACGGCGAACACCATGGTAAGTAGAGTCGATGGAAGGGCGCGCAGCTATGGTATTTGTATGAGGCTTGAAAAAAATTTGCTGAGGCGAACCGCACGCACCAGGATGAGGGCCAGAACAGCAAACGTGGCTGTCCAGATACCCGTATTCACCGCAAACATGACGAGGCGTTGTAAAATGTGCGCCGTACTTGCAGGCCATCATTCTCTCAACAACATGATACACGAATGCTGGGCGCTTACCTTGCAAATCCGTTGGCGGCCTGCTGTCGGAGAAGTAAGAATGTCAAGGCAATTGCGATCAGGACATCCACCGCAGCAGCAAGAGCAAGCATTGAAGTGAAGATATCCTGTCCGCCCAATGTTGATGTTACTGGTTCGGAACATTGGAGACAGTACCCACTGTCAAGAAACTGTCATCGAGGGGAGTGCTCCAAACAACATGTATGCTTCTGGAAAGTGAATTGTAAACTCATACGGATATTTTTCAGCCTGTGCAAAAGAAACGGACGCACCCGTCCACAGTAGTGAAGGATTTTGCCACATAAACTGAAAATGTACTGATCAACGATGGTTACTGGCGCGACTCCGATCGATTACAACTTACGGATACTAGCCACTGACATTCAGAAAGAACGCTGTTGAACTCAAGTTCCCCGAGTGTTTGTAAAATCTCACCAATCTGATAGATCGCTTGGATGGCCTACACAGCACGGTTTAAGCAACACTGGAATTCGCTGTGGGTATAAACTTCCTACCCATAAGATTGGCGCCACAATGTTCTTCCCGCTAACTGAACTGTTGTGAGTAACAGAGACAAATAAGAAATCAAAGGTCCACACGCACAAACGTAGATTCGATAGACGAAAAAACCTTGTGCAGGCACTGCAACTAGGGTCTGAATGATGAGTCCTACTGTTCCAAGTAAAAGTATAAACAGGTACCCCCAAGAGTAAATGTACCTGCGAAGTGTTGGTAGACCTTACAGAAGCATCAATGATGGGACTTACGACAAGTTCCCTGAGAGAATATCACAATATGGAAAACAAAATTGTGGAGACAATAACTCACGGTTCCCCATCCATTATTGCCGCTGGGTTCGCTAGGCCAGCCATGATGTATTTGTACACTATGTGGGACATGAGATGAGCAGGAACAAGGCGCTTGAGTGCTGTGGTAGAGAAACGAACCGCCGGCAACAATCAAAGCCTCGTGAATCGTATCAAGTGCCCTATCGTGAAGTGTCAGCAGCATTGCAAACCAAAACAAGAACTTCGGGCCACACCATAGAGCCGCCACCTGAGAAGAGCATTATATTATCATGTCGAGTGTGTTGAGAAATTGACTTACAAAGCTCTTCATCCATAGAGAATCTTTTGGATAGCTAGGATAGAGATATGATCAGCTGACGCTAGAGTTCAAGAGATGAGGGCGTTACTGGACATAGTAAAAGAATCTGCCCAAATGTGCCTTGGTTCATCACTGCAAATACACATTGGAATCGAAACGACACTCACGTTTGCATACATGTGGTACCATAAAGACCGGTTGATATGAAAGTGGCAAAGAAGAACGGTCCATATATGGCTCCGTTAAGTGGGGCGAATGGATTGGCTGACATGAGTTGGTTATTCGACACCTCCTCAGGCTTCAGCTGGTAGGAGCAACAGGAAATGGCGTCGAAAACAGAGGCTGCAGCATGTAGTCCATATGTGTGGGGCCTTATAGTACAAGGCTTGGGAATGGCTATGTGCGAGCAGAGCCACTGCTCCAAGTCACCACTGCATGACAAAGTTGATTATCATGATCTGGACGCATTGACATACAATAAAGTTTCGATGCTACTATGCAGTGTATGGTACTCGCAGACAGTCTACAATCTATGTCGCTTATCGAATTTTTACGGATGGCGAAGAGCAGTCCCACAGTGGGAACGTTTCACTATGGGGACCACATGGCAGCTTGAGCAATAAAGTGCACTGGGGATCTTCAAAAGGAGCCTCGGCGCCCGAACGAGCCGTGAGTTTTGCCGGCAGTGTCTGGCCTCGTGCCCACCCGGTATATAGGCTTTGCCGAGCAGGAAGCCTCCCCTCTTCCCACTCATTTTACCTGCATCACAACCAATCTAGTATCTGGGGTCGCGCCCCCACCATTCCGGGCCATTTCGTGGTTTGGCCAACTCCCTCGATAGGGCTTCAGATTGGTAGTTGGTACCCTAAATGGTCTCGGAAGGACAGCGGTAGGGGTATAGCCCCCTGACGAGAGCTCTCGCAGGCTCGAAACCGCACACCCGAACCTGCCCTCCTTATCCACCTCCGCCTGTGATCTTCCATGGTCCAGCTCTGATCCTCGGAGAGGAGCGCCCAACGGACAGGCGAGTGGACTGACAGCCCGAGCGTCCCTCTTCGCACATAGATCGCACACCATGGCCCTTCGGGCTATGGTCCTTACAGCCAAGAAGGCCACCAGAAATACTTGTTCTCTGAACATTCACCATTCATATCTTGCAAAGAACCCGTTATAGTTAAGCATTTTCAGGGTTCAGAATACCGAATGTTTCGGATGATGAATACTTTGCACCAGCATGGACTTTGGTCAAGCACTGCTCGGATGACAATTCCACCGTGCTTGAAGTTCTTGGCGATCGCGATCGATCTCATCAAGGAATCCTGGGTGGATGCCAGTGCACCGGTGAAAAGAGAAGTTCACGCTGGCTAGTTCCGGTGTGGTACCACATGGAAACGACCACGTGCGTTCCTGAAAGGGCGATATCCTGTGATTGCATCATGCGGACGAGGAATAGTACTTGACAGGTTTCCGCACATATACAGCAGACGGCCGTGGTGGCGTCTTCGTCGTAAGTAGCAGTGCTGGGGCTGACAGTGGGGGTTTTGGTGGCCTTGTTGCTGGTTGGATGAGGTACGAGTGCGTCCGGAGTCGGCGTAGGCTTATCGTCGCTGCGTCTGGCGGCTCTGATGGTGTCGGGTCGACCGCCGCGTCCCCGTGCGCGATCTTTGGAAGGTGCACCACGCGATCGCACACGTTCAGGATTAAAAAAGGAATTACATCGCCGGTATACTCCAAAGAAAGCTGCCCCTATCAGCGTCACTCCACCCCATCATCCACCCTCGCACCACCAACACCCAACAGCGACGACGCGCCCATTCCCATTCCAACTCCAGTCACACCCACACCCCGCGCCCGCGCATCTGATGCCGCCGACCCACCCAATCCAATGCTGAACCCGACCGAAGCCGAACGCAGCCCACCCATGGCATACATAGCCGACAACGTCCCCAGACGCGTCTTCTCCATCGCACGGCCCAGACTGGTCTGTCCAAGACGAGGGTGAGTGCGGGAGAATCGGGATTCGAAGGTTCAGCCGGCCAACGGCCCCTGCTCAGATACGCCCTCGTGCGATCCTCGACAAGGAGCATGACCGAGGTTGGAGCACTATCTTGTATGGGCGGCAAGTGTATCTGCTTCTGAACAATCGCATGTTCTGTTATTTTGACAAATGGGAGGAGCAACGGGTGCATGGAGTACTACGAAAGGGTCATCGATGGATTCCTCTGGGGCGCTGACTACCGACATAGGTGAGTCTGCATTTTGGTGATGGGGCAATTCGTCAGGTGATGCCTCGTGCTCGGGCCCTGCATTGCCGTTTGGGGTGAGGAGTAATAGATGTATCTGGAGATCCTCCGAGTCTCTCTTGCGATGGAGTACTCTCAGGTTCCTCGATCCCAGATACAGCCCACGCCACCCACAAGCAACGGCGATGGCGTGCCCACTCTCATTCCCACCTTCATGGGTATGTCCACTGAGTATGTCAGAATGGTGTGGCGACCAATCTCGAATTTGGTATGAGCGTGCTGCGGGTTGAGTTTGGTGCGTACCATGCACAGAGTTCAGCTTCATGATGGGTCAACGGAAGAATCTACTAGCTCTTGGTGTGCAATCTGGGGCGATTTCGGATTCCAATTTACTCAAGTTGTAAATGCTCCGCCAGCGATCGTGCACTTGTCTTGAATTGCTTCGAGCGATTGGGCAGTAATGCATCCGATGGCAAAAAAGACTTGGTGCCTTCCAAGGCTCTCGTCTAGATCGCGGTGGAACCCGATACTCAGCAGCTCTTGGATCCATCTCTCGGTGTTCCGCAAGTCCGACCCGTCGATCCGCTGGTGGTCACAATTAAATGTTTGGCATGCAGTCAGAGTCGCCACGGGTGCAGTGTTGATGAATCAAACTTTGGTCTGAACTTTCCTCGAGGATAGTACACAAATACATGAAACAGATCAAGTCATAGTATACTAAGAGCATGACGATACTAGAGTAAGAGCATGATATAGACACAGACAAACAAGCGCTTCGATGAGGCAATAGAGGAAGGGCACTTCAAACGAACAGGTTACACGGTCGATGGAATCGACAAGGTCAACTAGCACCATAATCGTCGAAAACACACCAATCTCAGGCACTGTCCTCGGACGTCGTGGACCGGTCGAAATCCACGAATGTCACCACCTCCGTGGTCCTCCGAATTCCCTATCAGCACAATTGTTATCCGGGTTCAACCAGCTCGGATCGCGAAAACTTACATGGCGTGCAGGAGAAGCAAACTTCACCTCACTCTGTTTGTGTTTGTCGGCTCTGGTGTCATCGAATGCTGGAGAACTCGCCGCTTCACCACGAATGTACGCTCTAGCGTTCAAGTTGGCGAGGAGCGTGTTACAGTAGAGCGAGCTAAGTGGGATGGCGAACACCATGGTAAGTTGAGTCGATGGAAGGGCGCGCAGCTATGGTGTTTGTATGAGGCCTGCCAAAAAGAAATCTGCTGAGGCGAACGACACGCACCAAGACGAGGGCCAGAACAGCAAATGTGGCTGTCCAGATACCGGTATTCACCGCAACCATGACGAGGCGTTGTAAGATGTGCGCCGTACTTGCGGGCCGACATTCTTCTCAACAACGTGATACACGAATGCTGGGTGCTTACCTCGCAAATCCATTGGCAGCCTGCTGTCGGAGAAGTAAGAATGTCATGGCCATTGCGATCAGGACATCCACCGCAGCAGCAAGAGCGAGAATCGAAGTGGTGATATTCTGTCCGCCCAATGTTGACAGCACTGGTTCAGAATATCGGAGACAGTACCCACCGTGAAGAAACTGTCGGGGGAAGTGCCCCAAACAATATGTAGGCTTCTGGAAGCGAATTATTAACTCATACGAGCATTTTTCAGCCTGTGCAAAAAAAACGAACGAACCCGTCCACAGTATAGAACGATTTCGCTACATAAACTGAGAATGTAATATCAACAATGATTACTGGTGTGACTCCGATCGATTACAACTTACGGATACTAGCCACTGACATTCAGAAAGAACGCTATTAAACCCAAATTCCTCGAGTGTTTGTCAAGTCTCACCAATCTGGTAGATCGCTTGGATAGCCTGCACAACACGGCTTGAGCAACAGTGGAGTTCGCTGTGGGTATAAACTTCCTACCCATAAGATTGGAGCCACGATGTTCTTCCCGCTAACTGAACTGCTGTGAGTAAGAAATAAGAAATCAAAGGCCCATACGCACAAACGTAGATTCGATAGACGAAAAAACCTTGTGTAGGCACTGCAACTAGAGTCTGAATGATGAGTCCTACCGTTCCAAGCAAAAGGTATAGACGGGTACCCCCAAGAGTATCTGTAACTGCGAAGTGTTGATAGACCTTACAGAAGCATCAATGATGGGACTTACGACAAGTTCCCTGAGAGAATATCACAACATGGAAAACATAATTATGGAAACAATAGTAACTCACGGTTCCCCATCCATCATTGCCGCTGGGTTCGCTAGGCTAGCCATGATGTATTTGTACACTATGTGGGACATACGATGAGTGGGAACAAGGCGCTTGAGTGCTGTGCATGTAGAGAAACGAACCGCCAGCAACAATCAAAGCCTCGTGAATCGTATCAAGTGCCCTATCGTGAAGTGTCAGCGGCGTTGCCAACCAAAGAAAGAAGGGCCACACCATAGAGCCGCCACCTGAGAAGAGCATCATATTATCACGTCAACCGTGTTGAGAAGCTGACTTACAAAGGTCTTCATACGTAGGGAATCTTTTGGATAGCTAGAACGAAGACATGATTAGCTGACGCCAGAGTCCAAGAGACGAGGGACTTGCTGGATATAGTAAAAGAATCTACTCGTGTGTGCCTTGGTTCATCACTGCAAATACACATTGGAATTGAAACGACACTCACGTTTGCATACATGTGATACCGTAAAGGCCGGTCGATATGAAAGTGGCAAAGTACAACGGCCCATAGTATACGATTCCATCTAGTGGAGCAGATGGGTTGGCTGACATGAGTCAGGCTTCAGCTGGTGGGAGGGACAGGAAATGGCGTCGAAAACGGAGGCTGCGGCGTGTAGTCATCTGTCTGCCTTAGAGTCACATACTCCCTCGTTGAAAGAGCTATGCTTGACAAAGTTAAATATCATGATGGCGCATCAAAATGCGATGTAACGACATGTTCGGCCGTGATCGCACACGTTTCAGGATTAAAAAAGGAACTACGTCGCCGGTATACTCCAAAGAAAGCTGCCCCTATCAGCGTCACTCCACCCCATCATCCACCCTCGCACCACCAACACCCGACAGCGACGATGCGCCCACTCCCATTCCGACTCCAGTCACACCCACACCCCGCGCCCGCGCAGCCGATGCCGCCGACCCACCCAATCCAACGCCGAAGCCGACCGAAGCCGAACGCAGCCCACCCACGGCATACATCGCCGACAACGTCCTCGGACGCGTCTCCTCCATCGCACGGCCCGGACCGGTCTGCGTCCAAGACGAGGGTGAGGGTGGGGGCATCGGAATTCGGAGGTTCAGCCCCGCCAACGGCCCCTGGTCAGACGCGCCCTCGTGCGACGCGGCGTGCCACAGTCGAGGCGAGGTCATCACCGCACCAAACGTTTGTACCGGCGTTAGGGAACGCGACGGCGTCGTATTCGCCCCCAGCAAACCGGCCGTCCACCCCGTCCACCCAGCGTCCTTGTTCTCGTCGACACACTCACCGCCGTCACCATCCTCCCCGTCTCCCATCACTAATCCATGCACCGCCCGCTTCACAACTGCCACATCGTGCTGCACGTCCTCCAACTTTCTCCCGAACCTCTCCAACGCCCTCATCACGCCCTCATCTGTCCCATCCACAAATGCGCTCGCGCTCGCCTCTACCTCGGCACGCTCGTCCGCGTCCACGAGCGCCCCTGGCACACTTAGCACCATCTCGAACCCACGCACGGTGAGCTCCTCGTCTGCAACACGGATCTCGAGTTCCACGCGCGCGTCTTCTGTGTAGTCGTCGATCCGCACGAGTGCCGTCTCAAGGTGCTGCCGGAGCTTCGTTTGGGCATATGGCGAGGGCGAGGAAGAAGCGAGGGTGCGCTTGAGTTCTTTGAGCGCGAGGGAGCAGTCGCGAAATGCACGTTGGAGGGTATCATAACGATGTTTCGTAGCTCCGAGTTCGGAGAGCAGTGTTGGATGGGCATCGGTTGGAGAGGGTGTAGCATGAGATGTTGCTGACGTCGGGGCAGTCGAGGGTATAAATGTGTCCTCCTCGGCGAGGACTTGTGCATCCGAAACGGGGATATCGTTCTGCAATGTCTGGATTGATACTCCGTCTGCTGTCGGAGGCTCATCTGTACAGGTATGCAGGAGATCCTCCCTGAGGTCTAGCATAGACACAGCTGGTGAATAGGGCTGTGGAGCCTGGCGCTCTTCCTCGACAAGGAGTGTGGCCGAGGTGGAAGCACTATCTTGTATGGACAGCGAATGTATCTCCCTCTGAACAATCGTATGTTCTGTTATTTTGGCAACGGGATGAGTGACGGGTGCATGGACTACGAAAGGATCCTCGATGGATTCCTCTTGGGCGCCGACTACCGACATAGGTGAGTCTGCATCTTGGTGGTGAGGCAATTCGTCAGGTGATGGTTCGTGCTCGGGCCCTACGTCGCCGTTTGGGGTGAGGAGTAGTAGATGACCTGGAGCTTTTCCCTCTTGAGATGGAGTGCTTTCGGGTTCGTCGATCCCAGATGCAGTCCCGTCCGGATGACCATTCGGGAGAGTGAATGCACTTTTTCGGACAGCTTCCACACGTCTCTGCACCTCGTCTTGTAGTTCGCTCTTCAGTGCATCTACAGCCGAGATCGCTAGCGCTATTCTTGCCAGTGAGCCCGACGTACGAGTTGCGTCGGAAAATTGCACATCATCGTCTAACGTAGATAAAAGGGATTCTGCGTCAGTGACCACACGATGGAATGCGTCTTGAACAGGGTCTTGAGACGAAACCGAATTGTAACATCGCGCATACATCTCTCTTGCTCTCCTGGCCCAGCGCCGCAAGAACTCCGCGACGGCTTCTTCTCTGGAAAGCAAAGCCAGTCGCAGAGCAACTTCTCTCCGTCTTCCGTACGACTCGCGAGCGAGGTCTTCGCATAGTTCGTCTAGGGCGTCTTGGAGGCGTGCGGTGCGAGTTCGTTCGGAAGCAAGTTGGGATTCTGCTATGGACAGCTGGAGTTCGAGTGTGGCGACCGTCGAGGCATGTCGCGTTTTGAGCGTCGTGATTTGCTGTTGTAACGCATTGGTAGAAGCTTGTGAGAATTTCCTACAAGGGACGTGAGCAGACGGTGGCGGGGTGGAATGGGAGAAACGGACATGTAATGAGCGACCATCTTGGCAGCAGTCTGATCTTCGAGTTTGAGTTTATCGAGTTCTGTCCTGGTTTGGGAAAGTAACGTGCGGTCATGGGAGGCAGTGGTGCGTTCTGCGTCCAAGGTCATCTGGAGGGTTGATACGCGAGCGTCGAGTTGAGCGATAGTGGCGTGGAGATTCTCAGATTCTGTGGAGAAGGCTGTTAGCAGTCCGTGCAGGTTTGACTTGCCGTCTTGGAGGGTGTCGACGAGGGTGGTCGCGGAAGCGGAAGCGTTGTAGATATGATTGACGGACTTGCGGCCCTCGAGGTTGCGGACGAGGTCAGCGTACTCTTGTACGACGAGGTCGACCATCTTGCGCTCTTCTTCTGACGCGCGTGCCTTGAACTCGAGCTCACGTTCGCGTGCTTTGGAGGCTTCTTCGCGAGTGCGCATGCGGGCGGCGAGTTCGTGCGCGGCATCTGCGGAGTGTCTTTCTCTGGCGAGGTCGCTGCGTGCGTCTGTGAGTTGAGAGGTGCGCTCGAAGAGTGTGTTCTCGGTGAGAACGATCTTGTCGGAGACACGTCGGAGGGCGAGGGAGAGTTCCTGTACGTGCGTCACGGCAGGGTGGGTTGGTACGTCTGGGTGTGCGCGGAGGACATCGAGCTCGTGGGAGAGGCGGGCGTTCTCCTGTTCGAGGGCGGCGGCGTGGTCGTGGAGACGCGACGAGTCGAGCGCGTGGCGCTGCAGCTTGATGGCTGCTGCGTGCGCCTCGTGCTGTATTCGAGATGGGCGAGTGAGCCACGCTGGGAGCGACGAACACTTGCCTGGAAGCGCGCTGCGGTCTGGCGGAGGGTGGCGAGCTCGAGGCGGAGCGGGTCCGCGTCGTCGTCGTCCATGGCTAAGGTTAGGGTTGCACCAAACAGTAGCAAACACCCGACCCACGTTAGACGCGAAAAAATTTGGGTGCTCGCGTGGGCTGTCCTCGTCGTCCACCACAGCGAGCATGGCTGCACCACAGCCCTCCTACGCCCACCCCGGGCCCTCCTACTACCCGCCCTTTCCCTATCTCCCCTACCAGTACCACCCGTCCCCGCGCATCACTTCCCCCGGCCGCGGCTTCCCTCCCTCGCGCGCAGGTCCCAGCTACCACCATCACCACTATTACCCGCACCACTCCCCGCACTCCCCCGCCCCGTACCCCCTGCCCCCGCAGCACGCCCCCCCGCACGCCAAGTACCACCCGCCCCCCGTCACCTACGCCCCCAACTATCCCCCCCACCCCGCCAGCCCCTACCACACCGCCTGGCAGCCCCAGCAGCCCCTGTCCCCCCTCCCGAAACAGCTCTCCATGCTGCCCCCGCTCTCCCCCCACACCGCCGACCCACCCCCGTCCGCAGAGCCAGATCCGGCCGAAATCCCCATCGATCACCCACACTCGTCCCCGTTTCCCCCCTCCTCCCCCCACGTGGCCTCTGTCTCCGCGCCCTCTTCCCCCGCGTCGAGCGTGTCGTCCCTCAGGGCAATGCCAAGCACGCACGCCGAGTATGTCATCTGGTCTCACCGCCCCTCCAACCCCTCCACCGCCCCTGGCGTCATCATCTCCCCCCGTGCCCGCCCTCCTGATGACATCATCCAGAAAGCACTTGCCCTCCCCTCCCCTCCTCCCTCACCCGCCCCCACAGTGGTCCTCCCCGACCGCGCACCGACACCCGCCCCGATCGACGTCCCTTGCTCTGCCGACACAGAAACGACCCCCGCAACGTCCACTGCACCTGATACCTCTTCCCCTACTTCGCCCGTCTCCACCAATACCTCCCTCTCTGCCGCTGACGCGTCTGGAAAAATAAAGCTGGATGACTCCCCACAGCCCGACCGCATCCCCACGCCTCAACCAGACATCCCCGCTCCCACGGAGCAACCGGTCACCAACGAACCTCCTGCCACCCCAGCACCAGCCAAACCAGCTGCTCCAAAACAATCATGGGCAGCCCTCTTCCGCAAAGACGCGGCGTCTCCCTCGAAACCCAATTCTCTCCCCACCTCTTCCGTTGTTGGTTTCTCCATCCCTGCTTCCGCTTCCTCCGCCGTCTCATCCGTTTCTCCGAGCAAAAAACCCGAGCTCCTGTCCCTCCTTACATCCAGTCCATCCACCCTGTCCGTCATGAAGATCCGTCCTCGCGGTCTCGTCAACCCTGGAAACATGTGTTTTGCAAATACAATCCTTCAGGTGCTCATTTACTGCCCGCCCTTTTGGCGGTTGTTCTTCGACCTCGGCAAGTACCTCGATACCCCTACCGGTGGCAACGTCTCCAACAGCAAAACGCCCCTCGTCGTTGCCACCGTCAGGTTCCTCAAGGAATTTGTTCCCAAGACGAAACCACCCCCAGAGGGAAAGGGCAAAGCCGTCGATCGTACAAACAATGGCTATAGCGACGACGAGGACAATTTGATGCACTCTTTCATCCCCGACTACGTCTACGATGCACTCAAGGAAAAGAAACAGTTTGATCACATGCGGGTAAGTCTGCATCATCCCCGTCCATCTCTCTTGACTCCATCTCTCTCAGGGCGGCCACCAAGAGGATGCGGAAGAATTTTTGGGCTTTTACCTGGACACGTTGGAAGAGGAACTCCTCTCCATCTCTTCTTCGCTCACTTCCAAAACAGAGACTGGTCAATCTCAACCTGAGATGCAGAACGGCAACGCTCCCCAGGAGGATGGACCGTGGCTTGAAGTCGGCAAAGGCAACCGCATGGCTTTCACGCGCACGGTAGGTCGTTTGTAACGAGGTAGATTAGTGTTCACGGAGGCGAAAATAACCGTCTACAGGCCAAGTCGACCGAGTCGCCGATCACCCGCATGTTTGGTGGGAAATTCCGCTCGGCGCTACGCGTGCCTCAACAAAAAGACTCGGTTCTGGTTGAAGACTGGCGTTCGCTGCGATTGGACATTCAGGTTTGTTCACTCAGTCTGCAGTTGTTGCATGGATTCATCCATTTTATAGCGCGAACAAGTTCACACGATCAAAGATGCCCTGGCACACATTTCTTCGCCGCAATCCGTGCAAGTCACCTCGGTCACGAAGCCCGGCGCGACTCTGGACGCGACGCAGACGGTACACATCGATGCACTCCCTCCGATTCTCATCCTCCATCTCAAACGGTTCTTGTACGATCCAAGTGCGGGCGGCGTAGCCAAGGTAGGCAAGCAGGTGTCGTTTACACCCGAGTTGGACATTCCCGCCGGTAGGCACTTTTAAATGTCCGGTCTCCATCATCGTAACGCCTTTTTTTTGCTCGTGTTCAGAGGTGATGGCGCCCTTGAAGAAACTCCACGGTACGCGGTACAAGCTTTTTGGTGGTAAGTACGCCCCTAGCCTCGGTACTGCGCTACTAACTCTTGCATAGTGTTGTACCACCACGGACTATCTGCTTCGAGCGGGCACTATACGCTCGACGTGTTGCATCCTAACATCGATAATATCACGGGACCGACGGCGAAGCTGCGCGAGGGATGGATACGGATAGACGGCGAGTTGGTGTCGGACGTGAGACCGGAGGACGTGTTTGGGACGCCAGAGCGGGACGATCGGTGTGCATACTTGTTGTTTTACCGACGTGTCGGGACGGGCGTGCGGAGCTGAGGCGTGAGCGTGGTGAGGGTGAGGGTGCGTGGCAGGACCTTTTTCATTAATGGACATGGGTCTTTTATATGCACCATGCTCGCCCTCATATGCCTTGTCCTGCTATTCATTCTTTTTGGGGTTTCTCGGGTCAATTTAAGTAATGCGGAACTGAGCTCCCGATCCTCCGATCCTCTGCATCTCTCGAATCTGAGTTGTCACTGTCATCGCCAACTGTGCACCTGCTGACCTGGTCTCCATCAATGGTGTTGTGTGAAGAAGATCATCCAGAGGCAGTTCCCCTTGTCCAAATTGTAAACTGTATCAAGCCACACCTGTGATTTGCATCTAGTCTAAGGACATTTGTCTGTTTAGGTCTGCACTGTGGGGAGTAAAATCATCAAAATCTGGTGCACCAAGCATTGACCACTGGATTTCCATTGTCAAACTCACCAAATTCACCACTAACAGTATTCAGTGATTCACAGATCAGTGCAAATATCTATGAATTTCATTTCAATGTAACAGATTGTTGAGATGACATTAAATTGGACTGTTCAGCTACAAAAAACCAAAGTTTATTCCCTTTACCATCTCTAATCTGACTCAAACTTATCACCCAAACCTTTAGAGTGACCAGCCAGGTCACCTGTCATATCCCTTGGTGCAAATATGTCAATAGTGAGGCTTGGCTTGCAGTCAATGATGCCCCATTTCCTTTATGATTGAATGCACCTGACCACAGCCCTGATATTTCACATGTCAGTGATCACTGAGGTAGTGAAATGAGAGAAATGAGTAAGCATTATGACAGCATCTTAACCATTGATTGAGGCAGGTAAGATGGGGGCAACTTGAAGCAAGAGTGTATGATCACAGAATGTTCCCCACAGTCTCTCTAAGTTGCCTAGTTGACAAATCAATATGTGTTCAAGCTTTCCATAGTGAATAGATTCTATCACCATCTTGTCATGAAAAGCATAGTGAACCTTGTACTAAGGTCCAATTAGAACTGTAGACACGAATGCAACATTAGTAGTAGCACTCACTATAACAAATGAGTTGTCCTGATAGGTTTCTTATATCTTTTTTTACAAGCAGCTGGCTATACAAATCCAATTGCCATTGACACCTACATAAGTGAAACTTTTCCCAGAGTGGCATGATGTAGGATAAGTTGGTAATGATCTGATCCTGTTCACTACCTATTATAGTATTACTTGCTGCAAGTACATGGGAATATGTCATTGTAGTTCTTTGTTTGATTCAAAGTTGGCAGTAAAGGGACTAGAAAATATCTGATCTGGATCTCTATATTCCTTTATACTTGGGATGAAAAGAGAGCTGAAAAGCTAATGAAAACTCACAAAGTTCAGGGTATTTGTACTTATTGTGAAAGGTCTTATTGTTGTTATGTAAGCTGTCATTAACCAAGCTCTTTGAGTTTATTCTGCAAGTTGTACTTGATTTTAAGCTGGTTTGAGTATGAGAGATATAGGACCTGCTTATTCAAGTTGCTCCAGGGGAAACATCAAGAGTGCAGTCCAGACTGGAGAAAGCCATAAAAATACTCTATTGAGAAAGTCCAATTTGTCCAGACCAGTCCACAGAATTATATTCCAAAATTCAGCTACAACATGCAAAAGTTCATGGATTGGTAATGAGATTGCTAGGTCTTGTTTGGTACAAAGGCAATAGTGTAGGGATAAACCAGTGAGGAAGAATACTCACTTGGGTAGCATGCACTTGCAAGTAAGGTTGCTAGAAGAGAATCTCCTAGAAGCTCACTCTTGATGATAGAGATAATGGTAAAACTTATTATTCTAGAGGTATAGAGGTCTTAATTTATATATAGAAGAAAGCCTATTTGTACATACTGATCTTTTTATCTATAAAAGAGATATGTAAGACACTGCATTTTGTTATAAATGATGTAAAAATGGTGCAATATATATATGTAGTTTTAATGTTATTTTTGTCTAACTACTGGTTGTTCCATAAGTATATAAGTATGTATAAATAAATAAATTTCAAGCTATCTGTAAGTAGGTTTTAAGTGTCTATAAGCAAAAGAATCTATTGTACACTTAAACTCCACCTGGCTGCAAGTGCACATAAGTGTCATCTAAGTTCAGTCCAAGTAAGCTTAAATAATGTGCTAATTTGCTGATGTTGATAGTCCTAACCTTGACAATCCTAACCTTGGTAGTTCCTAATCTTGATAGTTCTAATCTTGATAGTTCTGATCTTGACAGTCCTTTAGTAGGAGCTATCTATCCAAAGTGTAGTCAAAGACATATCAAAAGTGTACAAAAAATATACAAAAGTGTAGTTAAAAGTGTATCAAAAGTGTACCAAAAGTGTACCAAAAGTTAAATGTACCAAAAGTTAGTCAAAAGTAGTCAAAATGTAGCAAGAGTGTAGTTAAGAGTGTAGTCAAGAGTGCAGTCAAAAGTATACCAAAAGTGTAGTAAACAATATGGTGACTGGAGTGTAGTAATATAAATAAAGTGTAGCAAAGTGCTTGTGATCAGAGTTTGATATTTTTTTCCTACACTTAAATTTGAAAAAAGGACAAAGTCTCAAAGCTCTATTTATTTGACATAATTTGTATCATTTAATATATATAAATCATCCACATTCTAAAATTTTTTCTATTTTTATTTCCTTCTCAATTTCATCCTTCCTTGCTTACCTCTTTAAGTCATTACCTTGTAAGTTTATATATATATTTCACTTAAGCTATTCCTAACTGTATTGTTTTTATTCCCTAAGGTCATTATAATTATATGGTGAGTTCATTTATATTTTTGATTTTATTGAGCATTAAGAATATGAATTAGGAATTAGTATGAGGAGATAAGGATTAGAATTGATTAGGATCAAAGTAAAAGAATTAGGACCAGAAAAGAGGTGATTAGAATAGAATTAGCTAGTCAAATTAAATTATTTGAGATATTCTTTAATTTAATTGTAATGATGTGCTATTATGTATATCAACCATGATAATATTATACACACTATCCACAATGGCTCACTATGATGTACTATGGTTCATTATGATATACTATCATAGTATTATCATAGTACTATCTACATAAATATTTGCCATGAATATTGTGATACTATGATTTCTCATCCAGTATAATTAGGATTTGCTAATGCATTTCCAAACTTCCAGCATGAATTATATGTAACCTTGTATATATATTTAGCTCAGAGCTGAGCAGGCTGGTCAGTTCCTCTATTATCTCCAGATGATTGCCAATTACACACTTGTGATCCAACTCAGTCTTTGGAGCTTAGCACATGACATGGTTACTGTTCTTGGTGATGTCATTCAAGTTTAGATTTTTGATAAATACATTCTATGTATATTTTATTTGGACACTAAATCAGACACCAGATTTTAAAAACATGTCAGATCTTATTTACAGGATTCACCACAATTTGCCTCACTACCACTTCCTCAAGACCTGTTGCTACTCATTTGCACATACCATCAGCAACTCTGCCCACATCACCCTAAATGTGTTACAGTTTTTCTCCTTTTCCCTTGTCTCTACCTTTTCCTCTTCCCTTGACAAGTACACCTCTTCTTTGGTCTCTCGTGGACAATATGGGATGCGGGCCTTTTACTGATTAGCCCTTTTCACTCTACGTTTGTACTTCTTTGAGCTTTTCCTTCTTGTTCTATGGACGACTATCTCCTCGGCCGATTCTCTTAGATCGGCCTCGTAGTTCCTATCTCTTCCCTCGTGTTACTGTGGATGACGCATATGATTACATCATCGTTCTTTTACCTTCTTCTCTATTCCATGATGACGTGTCCCTTAGTACATATACCTACTTGTCGTGTACCAGTAGTCTCCATTCTTGTTCTACGCAATCATAGCATACTCTTGATTCCTGCAGTCTGATCGACTCAGTCCTTTGTCCTTTGTCTCCCTCGTAAATCCCTGACGTCCGACTGACTCAGGCTTTCATACTTCGTCCTTCGAGAACCCTTGATCTTAATACTTGCTCTGACGCTGAGTCTCTTCGTGAGTACCTCCAGAGAAGTAATCCCTCGAGACTATTCTTTGTGTACGCTTCGCATAACAAAAGAACGAGAATTATCTTTCGTCCCTCCTATTCAGGAGCAGGACACCCCCCTTGAGCAACATTTCATCCCACTCAAGTTGTGCCCTTCACTCACGCTACGGGCTACCACCTGACAACGAACAATTGGACATCGACGTCGACTTCCAAGACCCGGAACCCGTTGAACCCCCTCGCGCCACTGTAAACCCATACCAGGCCTTAAACCCTGTACCCCCTCGATCCCCAGGAAACCCCAGACAACCATGCACCCCAGCACCCCCTCGTAACCCTAGTGAACCTATCCCTGTCCCCATGTCCCGCGCACCCACCGAGTTGAAAGTGGCCCTCTCTGTTGACTTTTCTGGAGAACCCTCCGATGCGATGCGATGGATTAAAGCCATGCGCGCGTACTTCGCCATCAACAAGGATATCTATACCCTCGATTCTCAAGGAATCATGACCACACTCAACAAGATGAGTCAAGGATGTGGAGTCTCCTTCTCCAAAATGTGGTATGACAAGATGGCCGATGTCCATGCCGACACGGCTGATCTCACCTTCAATAAATTCACCGAAAACTTCGAATCCACGTTTTTCCCCTTTGACACCAAAGCCACTGCCCACCACAAACTGTCGAAACTCATGCAGAAATCCTTCTGCCACCCTGATGGAGTCCATGACGATGGATTCCAAAAATACATCACCGACTTTCAGAACCTCTCCGCCCATGCAGGTATCACCGATGACGTCACCCTCATCGACAATTCTCTTTGGGGCTTGACCAACAACTCATGACCATGATTCTCTCTATGGCAACCATCCCCACCACCGTTAAGGAGTGGATTGAGAAGGCAAAAACATTCCACATGCAGAAGATGCACATCCTTGCTTTAAAGGGAGGTAGACCCTCCTCGTTCTCTCGTCCATCTCCTTCCTCCCAAGATCCTAACACTATGGACGTTGACGCCATCACCATCGCCAAATTAAACCCCCAAGAACGCGCAAAATGCATCCGTGAAGGCTGATGTTTCCGTTGTTGTAACACGGGACACAATGCCAACCAATGCAAGAACCCTTTCACCCGCTCACCTCGCCCTCCAACCACTCGTCCCCAGAACATTCGCACCGCTGACACTACATCTTCCTCCCCCACTATGACGACTTCATCCACCCCCGCCACTACTACTACCACCCCCTCTGACCTCTCCTCCTTCATCAACTCCCTCAAGACCCAGGGAAAGGACGAAGGGGAGATCCTCCAAGTTCTCCAGATGTGTTATGAGGATACCGCACCCACTAAGGAAGAAGTGTCTGTCATGAACATTAGTCAGGATTTTTAAACCAGGGAGTCGCACCGACGTCTTCTTCCCTTGTTATTCACCATGTACTCGTAGCACCACGAAATGAACAAACTCTTTGTTTCCCCATAAAACTACAAGTCAGCAACCAAACTGTCGTAATCACTACTCTCATTGATTCCGGTGCTACCGGAAATTTCATGAACCTCGGACTACTCTCTCACATGAACTTCCCTATGCAACGACTTCCTCAGCCTGTCGAGGCATACAATGTCAACGGAACTCTGAACAAGAAAGGTACCATTCTGTGGAAAGCCAAACCCATAGTTCACATCGCCAAATGACCTGAACATCTAGAACTCATGGTTGTTTCTTTGAAGTGTAAACAGATCATTTTAGGCATGCCTTGGCTAAAGTCCCGCAACCCACAGATTGACTGGGCATCTCACACCCTCTCTTTTCCTCGAAATCCCTGTCATTCCCCTCCTGCAGAAGAACCTCCCCGACGTTATCTCCTTCGCCTCCTCGACCTTGATGTTGATCAAGAAATCTCCTCTTTGTTTGCTGAACATTATCCCGATGGGGTTGATGCATCTCCTAGTGAGTACCACCCCCAAAGCGAAACAATCAACAAGATCATGCTATCCACCCAACTTGCCCAAGAAAGCAAACCTCTCGAAACTTCTCTTCCCACTTGGTGCAAAGACTTCGAAGATGTCTTTTCTGAAAAGACTTATAATCAACTTCCGCCACACTGTTCTTTTGACCACACCATCGAGCTTAAACCTTTCTTTGTCCCAAAGATCGCCAAGGTGTACCCTCTTAACCCGAAGGAACAAGACGCATGTCACGCCTTCATTGACGAATACCTCAAGACAGGACATATCATCCTGTCTAAATCTCCTCAAGCCGCACCCTTCTTCTTTGTCCCTAAGAAAGACGGATCTCTTCGTCCTTGTCAGGATTACTGATACCTGAACTCCCACACCGTCCGCAATGCATACCCACTTCCCCTCATCCCTCCTCTCATTGATCGGATGAAGAACTCCACGTGGTTCACAAAGTTCGACATTCATTGGGGATACAATAATGTTTGAATCAAGGAAATGGACCAGTAAAAGGCCGCGTTTGTCACTCCTTATGGACTGTTCGAAACCCACTGTTATGTTCTTTGGTTTTTGTAATGCCCCTCCCACCTTCCAGGCTTTCATGAACCATACCTTTGCCGACATGATTACAGAAGGCTGGCTTGAAGTCTATATGGATGACCTTGGAATCCATACTAATGGTGATCTCGCTCTCCACCATGAACGCACTCGATGTGTCCTCCTCCACCTTCGTGAACATAACCTTTCTCTGAAAATCTCCAAATGTACCTTCGACACTCCCCATATTGAATTCCTTGGCATGATCATTGGCCAAGGACAAGTTAGGATGGATCCCATCAAGACTGCTGCTATCTGTAACTGGCAGCCTCCCACCTCCGTCAAGGATATTCGCTCTTTCTTAGGATTCGCTAATTTCTATCGGAAATTTATTCCCAACTTCTCCAACACTGTTGCCCCCCTCACCTTGCTTACTCGCAAAGACCAACCATGGCTTTGGACCCCCCCTCCAACAACATGCTTTTGAGTCACTCAAAGCTACCTTCTCCACCTCTCCTGTCCTGGCCATCCCTGATGTCACTCGTCCTTTCTCCATCATGACTGACACTTCCCTTCTTGCCACCTGGTGCAGTTCTTCTCCAAGCCGATGCCAACGGAGACCTTCACCTCTGCGCCTATTTCTCCTGTACATTCGCTGCTTGCCGAGCGGAACTATGATATTTATGATCGCGAACTCCTCGCTGTCATCCTCACCCTCTTTGAATGGTGTCATTACATCCTCGGCACCACCCATCCCATCACTGTTATTACCGACCACAAGAACCTTTCTTATCTCAAAGACCCACAGTAAACTATCCCACCACCAAGCTCGCTGGTCTCTTTTCCTTCAAGACTTCGATATCCTGTGGAAGATTCTTCCCGGCACTCAGATGGCCCCCGCCGATGCTCTTTCCCACCGCGATCCTGTGGATACCTCCCAAGACAATGCTGACTCTTCTATCATTCCCGATCCCGTCATTATTAATGCTTTAGACCTTACCCTTGCCTCACATATTAAGAACTCGTCCTCCTCCAATCCCCTTGTTCTCCGTGCTCTTGCCAACCTTGACGATGGATCGCCTTTATTTCCTCATTCTTCCCTTGCTGATTGGACTTTTGATAATGGTCATTTATATTTCTGTGGTCGTATGTACGTTCCCCCATCTTCTCACTCTACCTTGCTCCATTCTATTCATTCTTCCCCACTTTCTGGTCACTTGGGACATTTTCATACTAAAGCTCTTCTGGAGCGTGACTTTTGGTGGCCTGGTCTTTCTTCCTTCGTTTCTCATTTTGTTGCTGGTTGTTCCATTTGCCAACAGAACAAAGTCCTCACCCATCCGACCACTCCTCCCCTTCTCTCCATTTCTTCCTCTTCATTTCTTCCTTTCCGTCAACTTTCCATCGATCTCGTCACCGACCTCCCCCTCTCCAATGGTTTTGATTCCTTGATGGTCGTGGTCAACCATGGCCTTATGAAGGAGGTAATTCTTGCTCCATGTTCTAAAATGGTCAATGCCAAAGGGATCGCCCAACTCTTTTTTGACTTTGTCTTCAAACGCTTCGGCCTCTACGACTCCATCATTTCTGACTGAGGCCCACAATTCGCCTCTGCATTTGCTCGGGAACTAGCGCACCTCCTCAAATATGATGTCCGCCTGTCCACCGCTTATCACCCCCAAACTGATGGACAAACCAAACGAGCAAACCAAGAAATTGAGATGTATTTGTGTATCTTTTGTGCTCATAACCCACATGATTGGGCTAAATTCCTAACCTCTGCCAAGTTTATCCACAACTCCATCCCCCACAGTTCCATTAAAGCTTCTTCCTTCTCCCTGCTGTATGGCTACGAACCTCGTACTTACCCCGCTCTCGGCAAAACATTTATCCCTGCATTAGAAAACTGCTTATCGTCCCTGAAACATGCCCGAAAAGAAGCTCTCGCTGCACATGAGTCTGCTCGTCAGATCATGATATCCCGTTCTTCATGCAAGTTCTCCCCCTGGAAAGTGGGTGATAAGGTGTGGCTTGAAGCCACTCATCTCTGTCTCAGATACCCTTCCCGCAAACTCGCCCCCAAATGCCATGGACCATTCGAGATCTCCCAGGTCCTATCTCCTCTCACTTACCTGCCTTCGCCTCCCTTCCACATGGAAAATCCATGACGTGTTCCATGCCACCCTCTTATCTTCTTATCGCCAGACCGAAGCACATGGTCCTTCCTTTTCCCGACCTCCGCCTGACCTCATTGATACTGAAGAAGAGTATGAAGTCGACCATATCGTATCTCATAAAGGATCACTAGGTCACCGATTGTGCCTGACTGCATGGAAAGGTTATTCTTCGGCTGAAAATATGTGGGAACCCGAAAGCAATCTCTGCCATGCTCCTTCCATCCTGTCGTCTTATAAATGGACCCATCATTTGTCTTAGTCCCTCATTCTTTTCTTCCTCCTCTTTACTCGGGAAGCGGCATCTCTTTGTGAAGTACCCCCCCGATACATGTTCTTCTATGATTTCTTGTTCCTCAATAATCAATATGTTATTTCTTTCTTCTTCTGCTGCACCTTCTTCATCTCTTTCTTCTTCTTTACCTTCTTCCCTGCTTCGTTCCAGGCGTGTCTCGCCCACCTTGCTACTCATCTCCGCCGCCCATTTGTTTTACGCTGCCATTCTCATGAACCCCATTCTCCTCTGCGCCGTCGAGGCCCTTCCCCTATATGATGAAGATGTTGTCACGCAGGAACTAGTTCGCCTCTTCCATGAGGTATCTATCACCCAACTATACCACTTCCAAGCAGCTCCCAGTGATCTTCCTGCTGAATTTGGTGTTCCTCTTTGTCTTCACTTGGCCGAACTTCCCCAGTGAGTCCTTACTATTCTTCATCTTTACGGGTTCCACCAATACATCAAACATTTATCCCCCTCTGTCATCTATCCCACCTTTCGTCGCATCTACCTCTCTTTACTCATGGCTGATTGTGATCACTATCTCGAACGAGCTCAACTGCCCGCTGTCGTGGATTCTCCTCCTCCCACTCCCATACTACCTGTTCCTTCCTGCACTCCTGCTCTGATTACGCAGATCTCTTCTCCTACCTCTTCCTCCTCTTCTTCCCCTTCCTCCCCCACCGCTGTTGGGGAATCCCCTGAGAATCTAGCCTGGTCTAACGCAGTTGAAGCGATTCATCATCACCTTCCTGACGGGAGCCATATTCTATCCTCGCCTACCCATGTCATGCCCATTTGCCCTCACCGCCCTACTTCTGCCCTCACCGAATGCTTTCGGTGTCATCGTTTCGGCCACTATCGCGAGGATTGTCCCGATTACTCCTGCCCATACTGCCACCAGTCAGCCCCTGGTCACCCTCAGTCCGCTTGCCTTCGCACACAATGTGACTTTTGCAATCATTGGAGACATGGACGCCAATTTTGCCCTGAACGAGTATGCGGCCATTGCAATCAACATGGACATCTGGCAGATGACTGTCCATTTGAGGCGCTATCATATGAACAATCCACCGTTTTCTATGGCCCTTCCACTCTCCCTCCTGACATGACTACCTGATGGACTTTTTATCAAACCTGGAGTTCAATTGTATGAAGGGGGTAATGTTACAGTTTTTCTCCTTTTCCCTCGTCTCTACCTTTTCCTCTTCCCTTGACGAGTACACCTCTTCTTTGGTCTCTCGTGGACAATATGGGATGCGGGCCTTTTACTGATTAGCCCTTTTCACTCTATGTTTGTACTTCTTTGAGCTTTTCCTTCTTGTTCTATGGACGACTATCTCCTCGGCCAATTCTCTTACATCGGCCTCGTAGTTCCTATCTCTCCCCTCGTGTTACTGTGGATGATGCATATGATTACATCATCGTTCTTTTACCTTCTTCTCTATTCCACGATGACGCGTCCCTTAGTACATATACCTACTTGTCATGTACCAGTAGTCTCCATTCTTGTTCTACACAATCATAGCGTACTCTTGATTCCTGCAGTCTGATCGACTCAGTCATTTGTCCTTTGTCTCCCTCGTAAATCCCTGACATCCGACTGACTCAGGCTTTCGTACTTCGTACTTCGAGAACCCTTGATCTTAATACTTGCTCTGACTGCTGAGTCTCTTCGTGAGTACCTCTAGAGAAGTAATCCCTCGAGACTATTCTTTGTGTATGCTTCATGTAACAAAATGACACAGAACACATTTAGCCAACATATCCTTTCATGCAGAGGTCACACTTCATGCACTTCATACACTTCATTTCAGTAGGAATTACAAGGGCATAGAGTATCACTGATATGGTTGCTGCTTATTGGTAAGTACCCTTTTTATCTTTCATTAATTTGCTTTTCACAATTTATCCAAATGCTGATGATATAAATGATTGAGCACAATATGATGATCATCAATCAGTTTTTTTTGTTATAGGCATAACATGGATTGTAGGATTAATATTATGGCAGTGCATTAGCAAACCCTTCCCTCTCTTGTATAGACTTGTAAATAACTTCAAACATACTTATTAAATTTGATGTTTTTTACACTTGTAAGAAAATAAAACATATTATTTATTTATTATTCACTAAATACAAAGCATAACATAGGATTTAATATAACTCTAACCTGAAAAAGTTAATAATTAATTAATATAGAAGCCTGGGAAATTTTACCTTAATTAAGTAATCAAACTCTAGCCACTATTGAAAAAATAGTAATAAATGATGAAAAGAGAAAAATGAGATTGAAAAACAAGAGAGTGGAAGAAAACTTTCAAGTTGTGATTGGTTTATATATATAAGATGGATGGTACAAATAGTTGCAAATACTGTTTCAGGACTTGTGCAGTTTTTTCAATATCAACCATGAAAACTTTATCATAAAAGAGTAATCAGCACTTCAAAGCTTTGGAATATTCTAGAACTTATGTATTTTTTTCAATATGAAGCATAGGGTATGTAGTTTTCTTGCTGATCAATCATATCTTAAAATGGTAATCAATACTTCAATACTCCAGCCACTAATCACTTCATTATGCTTTTTATATTATCTACTTAAATTAATCAAAAGTGTAGCAAAAGTGTGTGAAAGTGGATTAAATTATATATGTAACAAAAGTGTAGCTAATCAAGTGTAGTAAAAGTGTACAAAAGGTCGACCAAATTGTGTAAACAAAGTGTAGCAAATGAAGTGTAGCAAAAGTGTAGACACTGGCGAGGTATGGATTTTAGGAATTTTTCCATTGCTATCTCATAATATTGAAAGCACTAGGATTTTTATTTGATCATTTAGACTCTTTGTATACTTACTACATTTCTACACTCTGTAGTGGTCTATACCTTTATACTAGTCTATACTCTTTATATTCTTTATGTGAAAACTAGTGCTTTACAAATGGTGTGAAAGAGGGGCAATAAGAGGAAGGCCCACTGGAAGCATGAGCACTGAGTTGAGTGAAGTTAACATTGCAGTGTTATTCTTATTCATTATCCTGACTTGTTTTATTTGTGTTAAAAATGATTTCATATGTACATACATCAGGAAAAAGGGAAAAATATTGTAGTGCTTGATGTATTATATAGTCAATATCATACAATGTTGTTAGTAATACCATTTTGTCCACTACATTGCTAACAGTAGCCTTTCAGCTGTATAATACTATTTACATATGTAGGCATACCCAACATCATATTTTTCTATGTTGACTACCATAGCTAGTGCTCAATTGTACTGTCAATATAGAGTGTATGGTACAAATAACTCTAATACTTTTGATAAACATTTCATTCCACTTGTGTGAGTGTAGGATCTGGTTGGTGTATTCTAACATCTAGACATGCTGTGCATCTGATGTGATTTGAGATTGTGGGTAGCTCTTTGTTGACATCATTGGCAACCCATCTGAGCTTGTGTACATGAAGATGGAGCATCAAGGGTATTTTCTACATTAGTATGAGGGAGGTCATGAGGAAGGAAAAGTGTGCATCATGTCACCACCTGATGGATGAGAGAAGGAGCATATTGGATATTGTCATGAGAGGGAAGCCAGTATATCAGCAAACCAATCCTTCCCTATATAGTCTGTGGAGATATTTCTACAAAAAGATCACCCAATTCCAAGGTCTTATAGACACTATAGAGGAAGGTCATTTTGCTAATGTGGATGTCATGCCTAAGACCTAAGGAACAGTAGCAGTGGTATGGTGGATGACTTGCATATATATAATTGACAATAACTGATGAAGAAAACAATTGGCACAATGGAACAGTCAACAAGAACATACCTCAAGCACCCCTAGAGCCTCCACCACTACCTCTTAGCCCAGCTGAATCACCTGCAAGAAAGAGCAAGCCTTTGAGTATCGAGCTTGAGGAGGAGAGGAAATGGTTAGTGAGCTTCAATAATGAACATATCAGACACAAAACAGATATGTTGGAAGTATTCTACCATAACAAGGATCCAAGGAAGTGGTCAAAGAAGCTGCAGCACATGTCAGAACTCCTCAAAAAATGGTCAAAGCAATTGAATCAGGAGAATCCACCTGTTACAATCAGTATATTCCTATGCTCCTATATTCATTGGATTTAATACTTTCCATGTATACCAACAGACTATTTTATCTCTTTATCTTATCTCATCCGCTTTGCTCCTATCTCATGCATATTAGTTGCTCTTCACTTCCTCACTCTGTTTCATGCATGAGACTTCTTATCTTCTCTGTTTTCATATTTTTATGTTTCACCATCTCATGAAGGCATTCAATCATACTTCTCTTCCATTCCTTGCTACACACATTTCACATATGTTTCATGCTTTGTTTCCATTCTGCCACACTACATGTTGGGCTCACATGTTTCACTTCCATTTCATCCTATGCCCTTTCCCCTTTCATTCCTGGATTGTTAGATACATCCACAACATATATATACCTCCAGTAGGTACTTAAGGCTTGATGCCAGTGCCAGAGAACTCTAGTCTAGTTCTCTTGGTGTTTTCCCCTAAGCACTATAAGAAAGACTCTTACTTGGCCTAATAAGCCTACTCATTTATTGCTCCTATCTTAAGTCCAAGTTACTTTTGACAACCTAAGGAAGCTATGCTCTAGGGTTGTTTCACCACCTAGGAGACCTCCAATCAAGCTGACAGACAAACCAGGCAGCAAAGCCATCATACCAGGCAATGTTCAGAGTATTAAGAAGTGTCCAAAAGGAGATAGGAATGAGCATGCCGTCAAAATAGACATGCTATGTCAAGATATTGGACCTAAAAGATATATGAGTAACCAGGGGCAGTTGAGAGGTATCAAGGGTGAATCTGACAGGCAAAATGTTAGAGATCACACCAAATATAGTGGGATATGTACCAGGAGCAATCAAAACAAGCACATTGTTGAAATGAATGTGCTACATTGGGTTTCAATCTCAGAAGACCATAGAGGTGACTTGGAGGTAATGGAAGATGTTGAGAACCATTGGGACCACCAGAACATGGTTTACAGCAGAGGATACAATGAAATTGAATGTTTTCCTTCTAGACAAGATGACAAAGAATCAACCAAAAATTAGTGCTTCCTAGACAATGTGTCTTGTCTTCATGGACTAGAACACTTTGCTCAAGGGAAGTATGAGAGGCCTACCCTTGGCAAGACTAATGCTAAGGATATAGTCCCAAGTAGGAAAGGGAAAAGTAGTATACCAGGAGCTGTGGTTTGTTTGCCAATCCTCCACATAAGTTTACAGATTGGTTGTTAAAGATAGTTTCAGCCTAGAGTCTGGTTAGTAAAGGTGATCCTAGGTGAATTACACACCTAATGGGCTCAGGTCAATGGAAATAGGTTGTCTAGTAACTGTTAGAAGTGTGAACTCCAGTATCAACTCCAGAACTCCAGAGATAAGTACTAAGATGGGACTTGGCTTCACCATATATGGTGTGCCCTTACAAGAGTCCAGTCCAGGTCTTGTGGAGATTGGAGATGAGACTTAAGACATTGAAATGTCAAGTCAAGCAGAGGTGTCAGAAGAGAGTCGTCAAGACTCAAGCAGAGGTCAGGAGAGTTATTCTAGTTAATATTCCAATTGAAGAGTACATGAGTGGAGTTGAAGGTTTATATATGGAGTTAGGGACAGATTAGTAATGAGGTCATAACAGAATGGAAGTCAGGAGTAAGTATCCTGGAGCTGTGCTCTAAGCGAGACACAGGTTCGGAGGTAAGTAAGTTACAGGGCTAGTACAAGTGGGAAAGAGTGTAATGTAAGAATGAGGAAAAGAGACAAGGGGAAATACTAAGTATGAAGTCCGGAGTCTGAAGTTGCATCCTGTGTGAGAACGCAGCAGAGTTGATAGCAATAAGCCCAGAGGGCTGGAGTTGAACTTGGAGAAAGTACGGGATATGACAGTATCCCCCTTCTAGGCCTGAACCCCTGAAGGCCATTAGCAAGAAACAATGCGAAGTTAGGAAATTAGAGTTCAAAAGTTTGTTGATTGCTTTTTCAGCACTGTATAAAGTCCGTGGTGCCCTGGCCTAACTTTATCACCTATAGCCATCATGTCTGAACTCAACGACATCATGAATTGGTCCGATGAGTGCTTGCAGGAGTGCATTGATGATGAAGACAATGTTTGCGAGGCCAAGTTCGTCGAGCAGTGGTGATGTGTCAAGGAGAAGAAGGTGAAGGAGGAACGGAGGCGAGTGGAGGTGGAGGTGAGATGCAAGACAGAGGAGGCAAAGAAAGGGGAGGAGGTGTACAAGGCAGAGGAAGCATGCTGCAAGGTGGCCAAACAGCGAGTAAGTAGTCATTGTTTAACAATGACTTCGTATTAATGAGAGCAGGCCGAGCAGGTCTGAGCAGAGCAGAGCTCCACAAAGGGCAAGGGCAAGGTCCAGCAAGCCCTACCAGAGTGCATAAGGTACAAGGCCTGGGGACTCAAGTGTGAGCTCGGGTCCAGCAAGTCCACCTCATGCATGGGCTGTATCAAGGCCAAGGTGAAGTGCGAGCACTGGTGAGGGGAAGGTGGACAGTAGGAGTAAGCAGAAGAGGTGTGCAGAGGATGAGTCACTGAGAAGAAAGAAGAAGAAGGCAAGGTTGGAGACTAAGGGGTTGGAGTCAGAGAAGGAAGAGGGAGGTTTGGGGGGAGAGCCGCTCTAGCATTGCTCTAAGTATCCACAGAGTTTGAGTACTGGATGCAATGCTTCTTGAAGAGGCTTGACAGGCAGAACAAGCTCCTGAAGAAGCTTGTGGTGGTCAAGGAGATGGAGGTGTATGGGTGGGCATCAGAGTCTGAGTCCGAGGTGTCTGTGTACGTGGAGAATGGGTCAGAGTCGGAGGTAATGGCAGGAGGTGCTGGGGGATATGGTGGAGTTGGCAGCGGAAGGGGTGGAGAACATGGGAATGGATGTAGGGACAGAGGAGGATGAGAGCAACTTAGACGAGTCGATGATCTAAGCTGTAGTTGGTCCCTTGTAACTAAAATGACAATGTACTTCTCATGGATTAAATGTCAAAGTGGGGTCTGGGCTTGTCATGGTAAATGCCTTGGAACCTTTGTGTGGGTGCAGGACATACAGGAGGAGACATACTCCTTGATGAATGTTCTGATTCCTGACCAAGTATATTCATGACAAATAGGTTCCAAAGTGTGATTCTGACTGAAATGTCCAGAGAGGGGATGATTATGTTTGTATCGGAGTATGCAGAGCCAGAGGTCGTTGGCCTTGGGGATATAGATGCGATTGTCGAGATGAAGGTAACCTTCTTCATCGATAGACCAACAAGATTTGGAGGGTTCTGAGGAGGACATGTGAACTACAGCCAATGGATCGGAGGAAAGTGCAGAGAGGATATTGTTGTGGAGGTTTTCCATATTGAAGAGAGTGCCAGCTTGGAGTACCAGAGCTGCAAGGTATGTAGCTCGGAGGGATGCAGCGAGCTGTTCCCGAGTAAAGACTGGACGAAAATTGTGGGGGTTGATGTGAGCATAGTCCTTATCCCTCTCTTTGGGGTAGACATCCCAGCATCTAGTGAGGGCATTGGGCTTCTCACCAAGGCATCCGGGGTGAAAGCAGACCACCATGTTAAACTGGGAGAGGAACTCCAACCAGCGGGCCTGCCACCGGATTAGGAGTTTGGTGGTCACGAAATACTCAAGATTCTTGTGGTCAGTGATGATGTCAACTAGAGTTCTGGAACCTTCAAGGTAGTGTCATCAAGTCTGGAAGGACTTGTGAATAGTGAGGAGCTCCTTGTCATGGGTGTCGTAATTAAACTCTGGAGTAGAGAGGGTGTGAGGGTAGAAAATGACAGAGTGAACCTTGTCATCTGGGCACTAGATGGAGATAATACCAGCGATGGCATAGTCAGAGGTGTCAGTTTCTACAATGATCAGAGCATCAGGCATCCAATGAGTAAGGATGGGAGCTGTAGTGAAGGCATCCTTTAATTTCTGGAAGGCGGAATGACAGTCATCAGAGAAAGAACCACAGAGTACCCTTGTGAGTGAGACAAGTCAAGGGTACTATGATATCAGAGTAGTTGGTGATAAAATGCTGATAAAAATTGGCAAACCTGAGGAAAGACTGGACATCCTTCACTTTTTGTGGCTCCAGCCACTCCTGAATGGTTTTGACTTTTTTGGAGGACATAGTGAAACCAGAGGACAACATGAAGTAGCCTAGATACTCAGTAGAGTCAGTGTGGAACTCACACTTCTCAGGTTTGGTGAAAAGTGCGTATTTGTGGAGACGACTGAGAACCTCATGGACATGCTCTTTGTGGAAGGCCTTGTCCACGGAGTAAATCAGAATGTCATCCAGGTATACTATAACACAAACATCTAAAAGATTGGTGAAGATGGTGTTGACAAACCACTGAAATGCTGCAGGAGTGTTGGTAAGGCCAAATGGCATGACTAGCCACTCATACGAGCCGTAGTGCATCTGGAAAGATATCTTCCATTCATCTCCCTTGGCAATATGGACTAGGTGATAAGTGTGCCAGAGGTCGATTTTGGAATATATCTTGGCATGGCTCGGGGCATCCAGGAGGTCGGAGATGTGTGGAAGGGAGTAGTGGTCTTTTTTCGTGATCTTGTTCAGTCCTTAGAAGTCAACACAGAGGCGGAGCAAGCCATTCTTCTTGTGGACAAAGAGGATTGGGGTGGCATGAGTGAAGGAGGAGGAACAAATGAACCCCATTGCTAGGTGCTCATTGAGGAACATGTGGAGGGACTCGAGTTCGGAAGGGGAAAGGGAGTAGGTGGTACCCAATGGAGGAGAGGCTCCTTCCTCTAGATCAATCTTTAGATCGTACTCATGATGTGGAGCAAACTTGGATGCTTTGCTCTTGCTGAAGACATCAGCAAAGTCATGGTACTCCGGAGGCACTCTGGAGAGATTGATTTCTTCAGGGGGAGTGATAGAGATGGAGTGGAGATTGCTCTCCTTGGAATGGAGCTGCATGCTGAACTGGACAGAGCCCTGGAGGCAACAAGCTAGTGTGAAAACTGGTGCACTGATGATCACGATAGGCAGAGCCTTGCGATCGGAGAAATGTGGTGGATCAGATGGGGGGGTGTTAGTCAGAGGAAGAGGATCCAAGGACTGTGGAAGGGAGCTTGGGGGTGCTGGCAAACTTTGCTCAGGTGTACAGAAAGATATACTGCTCGAAACCCAATCAATCAACGGATTGTGGCGGATAAGCCAATTGTATCCTAGAACAAGGAAGCAAGAAAAGTCCAGTGGAGTGATGTAGAATGTCGTCAGAGTGATGTTACCAGTTTGGAAGCGGATGGAGAGATTGATAGCTCAAGTGATGGTGCTATTTGATATTCCATCGAAAAGGCAAAGTTGGAGCGGGGGCACAGGATGGGTAGAAAGTCCATGTTTATTAACAAATGATGTATCAATAAAACAATCAGAGGATCCTGAGTCTACAAGTGCAAGGAAGGATGAGATGGGATAAGATGCAAGAGAGACAGAGGGCATAAGTAATTTGGGGTTGGAAAGAGTGGACACGTTGAGATGGATCTCCTTGAGTGCACGAGTGAGTTCAATGCAACCTCCAGACCATGCAGAGTCACAGAGGTTGCACTCTATTTTTTTGTCTCCAAGGAGACCTCTGGTTTGGCTTCTGGAGTGGTGATGGCAGCATAGCCCATGGATGCCTGAGAGGTAGACTTGGGGCAATCCTTTGCTATGTGACTGGCAGAGCCACAGAACATGCACAATTTGAGGTTGAAGCGCCTCTTACGTTCCTCAGCAGTGAGCTTTCTATCTTTCCCTAATTTTGATGACAAGTCCAGCTTCAGAGAAGCAGACGTAGTAGCTCCTTTGCCCTTGAACTCCTTAGTATCTTTGGAGTTTCCCAAGGGATGGGCAGAGGAGGATGTGGGAGTAGATGATTTCTTGGAGGGCTTGGATGCGGAGGGCTGGTTGGAAGTCTTTGCTTGATGATTGATTTCAAACTTGCACTTCCAGTAGTGCACATCAATCGCTTGAGCAAGGTGGCAGAGGTCGGAGAGCATTGGGGGTTTCCCAACATGAGAGATTTCATACTTAATACGGTCTGGCAGACCATTATAGAAGTAGTGCCAGAGGGCACCTTCTCCGTAATCCCAGACTTGCGAAGCTATCCTATCGAATTCAATCACATACTTATTAATATGCTGGCTATCCTTCATGGATAGGTGGTTGAGTTGATGCTCTGCATCTCTGATAGGGTCATGCAGACTGAAATTTGCCTGGAGTTTGCGAACGAACTCTTTGTAGTTATCCATCCAAAGGGGACGTTGGTCAGGATCTTCCATCTGGAGGAGGTCCAGTTCCAACCACTCCAGTGCCATACTTTTCAGGTAGGACTACGCAAATATTACTTTAGTGCAGTCTGTACTGAAGGCCTTAGGGCAGTCTTGGAAGTTTAATTCACATTGCATCATGAAAACCAAGAGTTTGTGGGGTTTTGTTCCATCAAACTGATCTGGTTCTTGGACCTTGGTGTGGGGGGTAGATTCGGAGGTGGGATAATGAGTGGAACGAGCGAGGCCTTGAATGGCACTTGCTAATTGGACAAGGGTGTCTTGCGGGATATGTTTATCATCATTGGGGTATGGGTTGTAATCGTCATAGGGTTCGGGGAAGTAGTCATCATCAGGACCATCTGGGTCATCGCCATCCAGATCATCTCTGGGGCCATCCAGGAATCCTGGTTTATTGGGAGGAGTATGGAGTGACTGCTCATCGTCATCCTCCAAGACTTCAATGCATGCACTCAGGGTTGGAGATTGCAGGAGCGGGCGCAATGTTGAAGCGGAGGCAGGGATGCGATGAGCAGAAAAGCTTTGGAATTGGTCAATGAGTTCTGGACCTCAATGATTGCTCCCGAAGGCACTAAGGGGATTGAATCTGGGAAAATTGTTGGCACTGATGAGGGCACAGGTTCATGAATGTGTGGTACGTGTAGCCATGGTGGGGAACTCTTTGCAAGTAGGAGTTCGAATATACTGTTAGAAACATGAACTCCAGTATCAACTCCAGAACTCTAGAGATGAGTACTAAGATGGGATTTGGCTTCACCATATGTAGTGCACCCTTACAAGAGTCCAGTCCTGGTCTTGCAGAGATCAGAGATGAGATTTAAGACATTGAAATGTCAAGTCGAGCAGGGGTGTCAGAAGAGAGTCGTCAAGACTCAAGCGAAGGTCAGGAGAGTTATTCTAGTTAATATTCAAACTGAAAAGTACATGAGTGGAGTTGAAGGTTTATATACAGAGTTGGGGACAGATTAGTAACAAGATCATAGCAGAACAGGAGTTGGGAGTAAGTATCCTGGAGCTGTGCTCCAGGTAGGAGAAAGCTGGAGCTGTGCTCTAAGTGAGACACAGGTTTGGAGGTAAGTAAGTTACGGGGCTAGTACAAGTGGGGAAGAGTATAATGTAAGAATGAGGAAAAGAGACAAGAGGAAATACTAAGTATGAAGTCCGGAGTCTGAAGTTGCATCCTGTGCAAGAATGCAGCAGAGTTGGTAGCAATAAGCCTGGAGGGCCAGAATTGAACTTGGAGAAAATACGGAATATGACAGTAACTGTGAAAAGTTGTACTCAGGTGATATAAAAGGTATATAGATATTTTAGAAACTTGGCCTAAGATTTCACCCAATGCTAATGATATGTACTTGGCCTGTGGTGGCCACCATGGTTACCTCTGGTGACTCCTTCCCATGGCCGCACAACACCTGCAAATACATGCTGGTGGTAACCCAAGGTGCATGGGAGTACATGGCAATACATTGTCGATGATGTATTTCCCATCAGACAGAATGGGCAGAATGGATGCTACCTGGGGAACCCCAGATTCAGACCCCTCTGCAGTTGACAGGGGGTGATCGTGCCGTGCCCAACCCAACCCACTGAACTACCACCAACCGCCATCCTAGCACGCATACCCCCACCACATATCCTGACCCCATTCCACTGAACTACCACCACCATCACCACCACCAACACCAACCAGCCAAGCAGGGCCTGATAGACTCAAGTGCAGTGTGCTGGATGCTGCCACATGCACACGGTCAAATCACAGCAGTACTTAAAGATGACGGAGTCTCGGAGATGGACAACAACAATGATGGCAAGAGGATGGATAAGGTGCCATATGAGGCAAATGACCTGTAAGTGTCTTGCTTGCTCTCCCTCCTCACCCCGGCAGCTGTTACTGATAATCAATTTACTCACACGATGACGACGTTCCAGGGAAGGCCAGTGGCAGGAGGTCCTTGTCGCCATGGTCCAGCGCCAAATCAAGAGGTGGCTGTACCACAACACCAAGAGGCAGTTCATGGGAAAGACAAACATGGGCATCATGAGGAGTGTCCTGCTCAACAAGGCCTTTGAATTCACCAAGCAACAACTGGCCATTCCAGCACCACGAATGGGGCAGGGATCCGGACAGGACTCTGAGTCACACCCACACTTGACTCCAACCTCAACCTCAACTGGAAACAGGAACAGGAATGGGAATGGGAACAAGGGTGAGGACAAGAATGAATGAGAACAAGAACAATTTGACGTGGGACATAGGCACTGGCGAGATTGCACACCATGTCCACACACCACCTCCAGTGCAAGGTGAGCCTGTGATTTGCCCATGATCCAACTGCACGTCCCCACAGCTGAGCAGTCTGGCAAGCTCCAGCTTGAGCTTGGGCAGCCCCACTGATATTGGCTGGGGCTATTTTGACTTCAGCAACAGAAGTGGCATATCCGTCAGTGTGCCACCGGTGAGTCTCTCAGTGCGTTTGTGTATGCCAAATTACTTACTGACCTCCATGTGCTCTGCTACAGGAGTTGGATGAGGATGTTCTCATGAAAGTCTATGGATCGTTCGTATGTCCAAATGAGGAGATTGAGCTGAAGGCACTCTTCATCCAGCTCACACAGGCCAGCACCCACCAACTTGTCAAACAGCTGCACATAAAGGTAGGTGACATCAAAAGTGAGCCCCATCTACCTTGTTCATGTCATTCAAATCCTGTGACTCACTCACACAACTGACAGACACAATGGAGATCTTGTACTCCACACCCGAAGCACCTGAATATGTCCAACGGCTCATTGCTGCAATGCCAGACACCAACATGTTGTGTGCAGTCCCCAATGCCCCATGTCACTACAGACAACACAGTCACAGTCACGGTCACATACAACAACAAGGCAGGCAGGCAGGCAGTCGCTGTGCACCCTCAACTGTCATAGCTGCCATGGCAGCCAACACCAGGCCCATCATCTGCCACTGCCCCACTGGCACTAGAGAGTGGCGCCTCTCCAATGGTGCAGTGGCTGATCGCTGAAGCTGAGAAAGACGCCTGCTATGCATCCTTCAAGGCCAGATGACACCATGTGCAGACCAATCCAGGTGTTGTCTCATCCTGGCAGTTTGCAATGGAGTTCAGCAAGAAGCACAGTGGAATGCCATCCCCAGTGACCCAGCTGATTGTGGGTGTCCTCTGCCCTCGTCCTGTCATAACCCTTCACTTGACGATACTGACACATGCTGCAGGTTGGTGGCCACAGCTGCAAGCATCACATCAGGATCAAAAAATCTGAGGTCCAGCAAGTGCTCAGCATTGGCTCGAGCTGGATGTCAGATGTACAGCATGCCATGATGCTTCTATGCAAATTTGGGGAAGGCAGGACATCACTCTGCCAGGATGTGATTGCAACTTGTATGTTCACCACTGAGGATGACAGGATGGGAGCTTGTGCACTTCTGGAGTACCTGATGGGGCAAGGTGATTAGATTTTGAAAGCATGCAAATTATATATGGGTGGGCCAATTGTATGTATGATATAAAAACAAGTTTAGAGGCCAATGAGACTACTAGCTTAAGACTACTACTTCAAGTAAAGTCCATGCAGTGAGATATCAGGGGTAATTGTTGGCAGCATCAAGTACTGCTTGGAAGCCTACACCTTTGTCTGCCTGCAGGTAGTCACAGAAGGCACAGACCTTGTTGAGGTATGTAGGATCTGTCTTGTATTTCTCCTTCAAAAAATAGAGGGCAAGAGGGACACTCCAGTTGACTCTTGATGACAGCTGATTAATCAGTGCAATGACCTTTGCATGTCACCTACCTTCAATTTTTAGTCCCCCTACATTTTGCTGCCACTTGGCACCCCACCTGTCCTTTAGCTCGTGTGTTGAAAGGTAACCATTCAAGCCATTCACATGCTTGATCCACAGGTCAGTAATTGCACTGACTGGCTGATAGCAGTAGATAGGGAGCTAATCATCACCCCTCCATTCCCATTTGTGAGCATCCAACTTTGCATGGCCATATTTCATGGTCAGCTGGGCCCATTTCTCCAAGCATGGATCACCATGACTCGAGGGCAGTGTAGGGGTCAATGACTGGGCTGCCAGCACCAGCAGAAGGGTTTGCAACAATAACAGGCAGACTTGACATGGACAAGCTGCCTGAGGTGTGATTGGAGACGCCATTGAAGTCAGTGCTGGCAGGCAAGTATATGATAATAGCATGGGGCTGGCAATGATTGTGGGCCTGGGGCATGCACAGGAAGCCCCGCCAGGGCAGGAACTGCAGCAGCATGATGTCAAATCCATCCTAAATTTGAGACCCAGAGATGTAAGGAAAATGTACTGACCCTCGAGCTGAGAGGTGATCTGGCTCTTGCTGCAATGGCCCCAGGCTGTTGGTGTGTGTGCAAGCTCAGCAAGGAGGACATTCTGGCCCTTAAGGTATGTTCATATCTCAGCACACAAGGTCTTACTTTCAACATGCTGAGCTTGCTGCTCGAGTGTCAAGGTTGTAACTAGGCCTCATAGGCTGCAGATCACATGCTCAGGCAGGTTTTCAAAGGCAAGCCTGGCCTCCCCTTCCATCCGAGAAATGTAATTGACCCAGGCCACTGCAAATTCCTTGAAATGGAGGGTGTTGAATGGTCAGAACCAAAAAATGGAAAAGTCAGGATGACAGGCATACAGCACAGCACAATCCTGTAGGATGACAGTGTGGAACCATTGAAGTACAGATAGGAACTGCTTCAGGGTGATGTTAATGGCTAGGGGTGACTGGCAGGCATGCTTCAAGAGCTGGCACTGAACATCCTCAACAAATGGAAAGATGTCTTTGGTGAGCTCCAGTGGGTGTACTGTTCCGGCAGCCCAAAACAAGGTATTAAGGCTACAAGATGCAGAATGAACCACTGCACAGAAGTGCATGCTTACCAAGGTGATCTCTGGGGAGCACATATTCCTCAGGTCATCTGACATTGTACATTGCTGCACCCATGAGCACATCCAGTGGAAAAATCCAGTCATACACAGATGTGAATGAGCCACTCTCATTCCAGCCACCAAGAGCTTTTGTACTACTGGCACTGGCACCGTGTGCCCTTGCTGTGTGGGCTGCATAGTGACGGCCAGCATGAGTCTTCTTTATGATGGTGATGTTGTTCTTCTTGTGCATCACTGTGATGCAGTCATGGTGACCTGAATTGGATGTCAGTTCGCTCCAGTGACAAGATTGAGCTGACCTACTGTTGTATGACATCTCCCTGCTGGGGGTTTCAGCACAGAAGACAAAGTAGTGGTACCACTCCCTGTATCCATACTCCCCACAGTCCTTCCACACAAAGTCAGATGCGAAATTGGATGGTGGGTAATGCAAGACATGGAAATGTGCAAAGAAGAGCAGTGTGACAGCACTAACAGGACAGAGCTCAATATGACAGTACTGGATGGCCCCATGCTCATCCACATGACCATGCTGATTGTGTTTTGTATTGTCTGCAAGAATAGCAAGAACCTGTCCTCAGCATTGTTCTCAGTATACTACACTTTCACAGCATGGGGCACTGGCTGACATACCTTGATCTTTGCTGTCTGTTCCAAGGGTACCACCATCCTGAAGAGATCAGACCACTGCAGCATGTGGGAGTTCTCTCCCTGAAATGCAATTGTCCAGGAAAAGAGCAGCATGGCATGATCCCACAACCCGGTGAAGATAGACTGTGCACCAGAGAAATCTGCAAGTGCCCAGAGGGAGCATTTCCTGAACTCCTCCTCTATGTATGAGTCTACAGCATGCATTCGAATGGCGCACCACACATTGTCATTCAGTAGGATTTCATCGTGGATGGGTGAAGCGAGACTAATCAGACATTGTTCCCACAGCCTTGATCATCTGGGATTTCACCACCTGACTGGGTTTGTTGTGCTTTGAGGCAGACTCATATGCATGGATGTGGAAGTCCTTGCATAAAGGTGCCCATGTCTCATGATTGGATGGATGCTCGTGCTCATGATTGAGCCAGTGCTTCTCCAGGGTGTTAATGACCTGGGCAATGTGTGACTTGCCCAGCAAGGAATCCTCAATGGTGTTGGACTTGCTGCCCTGCTGGTACTGTGGTTGAGCATGTGAGCACCATTGACACAGCAGGGAGAATCACCAACCTTCTCATGCATTGACTCATGATGGATGAACATGGCCATCTTTGCAGCAGTGATGAGAAAGGCAGGAATCATGGCCCTCAGTGGATCCTTCTCAACAGTACATGCCTGCGCCACTGACCTACATGAAACTTGTTTCATGCATGCACATAGCAAAGTAGTCACCCGAGAAGTGGAATTTCCACAGCCCCCTGTGAACCACACCCTTTGATACCATAGGGAAGGATAGCCCCTATCATGAGCTACATACTCCTATTTTTCCAGATTTTTCCACCTACTGGTTATTGAGATATTGATTAATCTCTCTAGTCAAACCCTTACACTTGCACATTTGTATATAGCAAACTATTTCTTTGATTTCTCTTTATTTATCTGATTACTTAGCTAAGTGCCAGTGAGACGAAATGATCATGTGACCCTTAGCTACCATGTGACCTTGTCCCCATTAGTCTGTACAGCCCTGCACAGCATAGCCAGCCTCTTTGGCAGAGCATTCCAGATTTGGACTTTTTTGCTCAAAGTGCTTTCCCTTAGTATGCCTGGGTTTGACAGCTTGTGCCTGGCATTAGTAAGTGATTGTGCCTTAATTTATAAGCCACCAAGCCCTCTGATTGGCTAGCACAGCCTCCTGTATTTATGTATATAAAGAGGAGCATTTTGGCCTGCAGAGGGAATCTCATCTGATAAGAGATCCCCTGGGAAACCTAATAAGACCTAATAAGGCAGGGTACCCCAGAGCAGAGTAAATAGGAGTTTAGAACTACTACTAGGCTATTAGGACTTGTACCTAAATAAAGAACAAGTACCTAAGACTATCCTTTTGGGAGAAACCCCTTTTTGGGCAACAAAAGGCATCTGGTCCCTATTAGTAAGCAACCTAAGCATCCTGTAGTACAAAATAAGGGCTACACTTCGCCTTTCTAAGCCAAACTTGCCTTCTCCTTAGATAAGACAATAAGATTAAGTTACATAACCTTTCTGAGTCTATTAAGTGTATCATCAAGTTAACTACCAACCAAGAACTAAGCATCTTGATATCTCGACATCCCAGCATATTGCTGGATTACTCCACCATCTTGACATCTAAACTTCTTGCCATCTAGATGTCATATTCCTAGGGCAAGCTGTTATCCATTTGATTAGCATCCCTAAGCAAACCCTTGCTAAGGCACATTAGGACTACCTCCCTATAGGCGTCCTACTACACATTTGTTACAGTTACTACCCTAAGGGGTTTTGCGAGTTTCCTATATACAAATCATTAGTGTTAGGCAAGACATAGGCCAAGTTCCTAAATCGCCCACCTCTCGTACTATCCAAGTACAAGCTTTCATGGTTGCTAGCCAACCTATTGCCATTAACTTGACCCCATTAGGTGTGTGATTCACCTAGGATCACCTTTACTAACCAGACTTTAGGCTGAAACCATCTTTAACAACCAATCTGTAAACTTACGTGGAGGATTGGCAAACAAATCATGGCTCCTGGTACACTATATCTCCCCTTTTACCTGGAACTATTTCCATTACCTCTAACTCCGCCAAGGGTAGACTTCTTGTACTTCCCTTGAGCAAAGTGTTCTAGCCTGTGGAGACAAGATATGTTGTCTGGGAACCACCGATTTTTTTTGGTTGGTTCTTCATCGTCTTGTCTAGAAGGAAGACAACATTGGCCAGGCAATGTGCTCAGGTGGACATCCAGGTGATCCTCCTCTCTGCCACTTGCCCCCCTGCCATGGCAGATACCCTCCTCTGACCATTTAGAGTGAACAAAAACCACATAAACTTCATCAAAGAGTCTATGGACTGACCAGAGATCAGCCTCCATTACATCAGAACCATCTACACCCTGGAGAACAACACACTCCACAGCATTGTCAACTGCCTGCATGATAAGTTGTGACCCAAGAAGAGAATCTTGGTCTTCTTCAATGGAAAGAAGGAGCTTGACAAGTTTATGGCCAAACCTGATATGCTTCCTACCACAGTAACCTGTGGAAACCAGGGAACACCAGGACTGAGAACATGCAAAGGTGGAACTTGGGTGAGATGAAGGTCATGGCTTGCATGACAGGCTTTGCTTAGGGCATGGACATGGCACATGTCAGGTATGTGGTGATGAAGGACCCTGAGTATGGGTTGCTCCTCGCCATGCAGATGATCAGGCAGGCTGGAAAGGATGGCAAAGAGTTGCACACCATCATCATCGACATCCAGCCAAGGCAAATCTTTACAAACTGGGACCTCACAACCAGCAACTCAGTCAAAGATGTCTTAGGGAATGACAATCACTGTAGGGTTCTATCCACCACCACCACCCTTGATGGGAGTGAGTATGAGTACCAGTGCAAGCAGTGTCTAGCCTGAGTGACCTGTGACATGTGCAACCCTGGCCATCCCACCCATTGAGTGATAGTTGCTGCCAGCAAGAAGGGGGCCAGGCCCATCAGGCCACTGGTCCCCCTCCAGGCTCAGGTCTCTCGTGCTGTGAAAGTACAAAAGGTGGGAGAAGTTGCAAGGCTGCTAATGGTATTATTCATTCTATGCCTTCATCCTCAGGCAGAAACTAATGACGCTGGTAGGAATCCCCTTGTATGCATGTGGCAAGTTGCCCGGGCTCCAGAGGGAAGGATTTGCAGCCAGTGGTGAGTTTGATCTGCTCTTTGCACCCTCCCTCAGAAAGCTAACATAGGTTGCTGACACCACAGGATCACCAAGAGTAGCTCCTTCCATAGAACAGTGATGACATCTACAGGCTTTCTGTCATTAATGCAGCTGTGTCTTGGCAGTTAGTGGAGATGGAAGGCTACCATGGATCCTCTTTGGAATATGCCAGGGCACCCAATAGGGGGCTAGTCTGGAGCATGACGTTGGCAGACCTCCCCTATACTACAGAAGAAAGGTGGAAGGTGCCTGACTTCTCACGGAGTGTGTCACAGCCTAAAGGAACATCTGCCTGACAAGATGCTGAAGTACAGTGCATCAAGTGGCAGAGACTAGAGCACACCAAGAAACTGAACAAGTATGTCCCCATTATTAAGAACCAGTGTCCTGCACACCTGCTAGAGAAAGGTGTTCTCATGCCCGAACACTTTCCAGCCCCTTGCTCAACTTGGAAAGCATTGGGCAGAGGTACTACAGCTTTAGAAAGTGGTTCAACTTCAAAGTGTACACCTACTGCTTCACCTGCAGGCTGCCCCAGGACCAGAACTGCAATGGTGAGGGCCCAAAGTGTCACAAGGCCTTTGTTCCAGGGGGGAAAGACAAGTATTCATTCCAGTTCATTGTATTCAAGGTTGCATTCATTGCTGGACAGATTGACAAGCTTCTCATGGAGATGCACAGAGTGTTGGAAATACCAGGACATACCTAGCATGGGCAGCATTGCAAGAGGAAGTGGAAGGCTGGTACCACAATGCCATAGAGGTGTTCTTGTGGTGCTGTGAGAGGCTGGAGGCTAACAACCTGAGGCTATTCTTGTAGACATGCACTAGCATGCAGCCGGGTTGAATACAGTCTTCAGGCCAGCTAGCCTCTGTTTTCCAGTGGGGTTTTTTTTTCGATGACTAGATGGCTGCACTGCATTGTACTGAATATGACTGGAGGAAAGCCAGCACCCATTCCTTTGAATGTGTTTCTTGCCATACTAAGTGGAATGCAACTGGGGTGGCACACAGGGAAATGAGCTAGCAAAAGACAAGTCGTGGGGAGTGACTCTTGTGAATTGGGTTAGGGTACAGCCATGCTACAAAGGACAGGCTATTACCTGGCCGAGGACAGCAGTGCGAGTATGCGAAGAGCATGTAAAGCACTACTCACGACTGCAAGCAACAAAGTCTTTCCTCTTTCAGAAGCAGTGTGCAGTGGGCTTGTGTCCATGCTGGAAGTTTGGGGTACACAAGGCATGCAGGAGTTACATTTGTCTTGAAAGAAAGAATGCTACTATATCTATATATACGGCGGGTGAAAAGCACAGTACAAAAAAGTGCTCAGTCACGACGCTTGCTCATGATTGTGGGAAATAGGTGGAGGAGGCTAGGAGAAGGCAGGTATGCATGCCAAAAAATGAGGGGAAGGTCTGGGCAGATGCTCCACACCATGTCCCATAGGTTATCTTTCCTCATCCAATAGGACCTCCAGCCACAAACAATACATTGACAGCAGATGGGACCCTTGTCAGTGCAGAATATGACATCAGATGGGGTGATATTACAGCCATTTCCACATGACCTGAATTGTATGCCCCATGTGTTGAAGGGCAGTGCATGCAGTCCAACTTGCTGGTATTCAGGTGGCTGTTCAGCTGGTATTCCATGCTCTTTGAAGATGAAGATGACTGGAGAAGACTCAAGGATGACGGGGCAAGCCTTTATTGCACTTGTAAATGTGACCCATAGGCTTGGTGATGAAGGCCCCTTGGCCTCTGTGACATTGTTGACTGCCATGGCCCTTACCATGCTAGAAATAAATGCCCACACATGTGCAGGAATGACTACCTGGTTGACAAATGTAATCAAACTGTCAACCAGCCCACTTGACTCTCCTGTAAGCAACCAACCCACCAGAGTCACAGGCACATCACTCACCGCTCCACCAGCCCAACCACTTTATCTTTATGCACTGGGACACAGATCGCAGGGCCATCGCCAAGCACAATGAGGAGCCGCCATCCACCACAGGATGAAGCACACTCCTGAAACCATGAACCCCCTTCTAGTCTCATCCCCCGTTGTCTTCTTCTAGATAAGATCAGTAGAAACGCTAAGAAAACGCTTACCAGACAACTAATCTTATCTCCACGGATAGTAAACCTTTAGCGAGGTGAAGAGAGTACTCTTCCCTGGTCAAGTTGGTACTAGAAATAAGTATCAATCTCGTAGAAAGGGGTTGACTATCAGGTACGTGGTTTGTTCGTCAATCGTCAATGAGGTTGAGGGTGATTGGGGGTTCAGCAAAACTGTTGAGGGTCTGGCTTTCAGTTGGGGTGGTGTACGAATTGTACACTGGATGGTTGGGGAAATGGTCTAGACAACTCTCAGGTTGCTAGGGGGGGGTACTTGGTAGTGACTAGGGGTACTTCCCTAAGATGCCAATTGGCTCCAGTCGATTAGGAATGCTCAATTGGGTAGGTAGCGTAAATACGCTTCACTTTCGCTTACTGATTCACACACGTCACTTAGTCACACAGAACAGCTTTTCCTAAACTGATTCTATTATGCACTAAGGAGTTGGCAATCAGCTTAAATGTGCTCGACTTGACCCTTTCCCAGGGTACTAATGAACTATTAGGTCTCCCTACTAGCTGGGGATCTATTCCCTTTAGTTGCCCGCTCTGGGGTTTTCTCCCTAAAGGTGTCCTAACTGTCCCTATCCTAAGGGATACAGTATACTCCTAACTTGGGTCTAAGTAGTTCTATTTATAGCGTGGGAAACTTCTCTACACAGCCTCACTGTTTGTTTGTAGAGGGGTACTCTTGTGAGCACTCGTTGGTTGAGATTTACTCAAGTAGGAACCTTTTTCCTAAAAGAGGAAACCTGCCAAATGGGGCTGAATCGCGCTCCTTATATAGTAGTTTACATGTGGCTGTGCTACCTTCGGTTCCGAGGTGGCTGTGCCAAGATATGACTCATACTGACTCATATTGACTCACTTTGACTCAACCTGTCAGAAAATGACTTGCAATGAGCTAAAAATAGCCTTTGGCTTGGCAATGACTCATGCTGACTCATGCCGACTCACTATGACTCATGCTGTGCAGGTCACATGATCATTCTGCTAGTCTAGGGGCAGTGCTTTGGCTAATCCTCATCTGACTCACTTTGACTCATATTGACTCATTATGACTCATGCTATGCAAGGTCACATGATCTGAGTCAGGTGATTCGCATCTGAGGTCACATGCTCCATTTCCTTCTCTGACACTTGGCTAAGTACTCAAGGATAAAAGAGATATTAAGAAAATGGTTTGCTAAGTAGTTGTAGGTAGTAATAAAAGTATGTTGGGAGAAAACATTTTGTTTCTCCACAACCTGTGAATGAACAAATAAGGAAAAATAGGGATACATACTAGACACTATGGTCCATATGTCCCTCAATTAGCTAAGCATTTGGACCGTGGGAATATAGTAAAAACTCAAATCTCGGGTCAAATGTCTAACATCAAACATACATTAACTATGTATCCGCATCCAATCATTTTGGTGCAGGTCACCGTGAGGCCTTGGTGCTTGCGTCTTACATTGCCACCTTCACATTGCCCCTCATGAAGGCATCCAGGATGAGCAGCAGCATGTTGAATACTGGCATTTCGCTTTAAGTTCCATAGAAAAGGGCATCAGTCACTGGATTAGACCAGCTCTGCAGCACCACTATCACGTTCACTGGCTAGCCACAATGGGTTGACTGGCACACAAACTGCACTGCAGGCAATAAGACTGAGGTCACCTCCCTGGCCCTCCCAACCCCCATTTCCACACTTGCTACCACCAGCTGTTGGGCCACCGTGCTCTTCAGTCCAGTAGCTTCCATTCAAGCTAAAATCACATACATTCTCTAGCTGTGCAGCATACTGGCATTGCAGCTCCCCCTCCAAAGACCTTCAGAAGAAGAGGTCTACATAGTTGAGCATCTTAATGTTGATGATAATGAGGGGCCAGGTGATTTTAGAGTGCTTGCAGCCACCATAGCTACAGTATTTGTTCTGTTTTAGTGTCAATATCGGCTTGAAACTGCTGTGCCCAGAAAATGTATCCCCTTTCACAGACTCATTTATGCACAGTGGGGGCAGACAAAATCCACCACTGTACCCGACCCAAAAAGAATACACCCGTGTGTCCCTGCTTGGCTGTTCACAGACTGCAGCCCAGCAAGCACTGCACCTTCACAAGGTCTGCACTTTGCAGGCACAGAAGTTGCAATATCCAGAATCAGACCCCAGTGACACTGCCATTTCAGTATTTGGAGCATTTTCTGGCAGTCCTGTTCAATGTTTGAAGCAAAGTTCCAACCATGACTAATACACTGTTATACTCTCCAGGGGCATCCACCACCATGTCGTCAACCTGGACATCTTTTCTGCAGTCCCTGATGATGTCTGAGGCTGCTGCCTTACCTATTCCTCCCCACACAGCAGCAAACAGTATGTCTTGCTCTTCGCTTTCTTGAGTGGCATCGATGTTGTGGGGTTCTTGTGATTGGTTTTGAGTTTGCATAAAAGTTGCATGGGGCTGTCACATGTTGGCCTACCATTGGCTTTCTGAAAGGCCTCAATGTGACAAACAATGGCTTTATCTCCCCCAGTTTAGGCATCAAAGCATTTGAAAATAAAACTCAGAATGAGCCACGAACAAAGATCCATCACAATGTGAAAGTTGTTACAGCGCCCTCACTTTGGGACATCAAAGCACTTGAAAAAATAAACTGCAGACCTTGCCGCAAATGGAGACTTTATGCATTCTGAGGGGCAAGGTATTTTTGTTTGAAAAGGAGATGCAGAGCCAGGTGGCTGCAGTCATGTTGGAAACTACAGTCTAGTTCTATATAGAGTATGGCACAGGATGTTATGACTATTGAACTGAGGGCGATTTATCTTTTTTTTCCTGCCATTTTATGCTTGGTGGCCCTCACCAAGGTGTCCTTCAACTTCATGAAGGGCGGATAATCATGCCAGTACATATCGGACAAGCTGCTGCTCAGCCTGAATACCAGCCTCTTGAGGTTACTGTTTCTCAACACAGCAGAACACCAGTGACAAAGCCTGCAGGTGAAGTGAACTCTGCCATCAGAGTCTCTGATGTCAAAGTCGTATGAGGTTGGTCTGCACTCCTCCTTTTTGCACGTGCTAAATTCCACCCCCCAGGCTCTCATCAGGGGCTGGTGCAGTCCGATTTGCCTACACTTGACCTCTTTGCTCCACTCCTGGTAAATGAGTACCATGGTGTTCATTTGGAGCTGCTTTAGCTCCCTTCCTGCCAGCCATGAGGGGCTCTCCCAAAGGCTGCCAGTATTATCAATGCCAACTCCTTTGATCACTTGGCTGATCATGCCCTTGGTATAGTGCGATATCATCAAACAGCCCCCAAATGCAAGGACAAAGTTGAACTCATTCCTGCAACATGCCTCAGCTTCATAATCATAGTCAAAAGAATACACACACTCACCTGTCTACAAACCCTCTGAGGTCCTTGAACCCACTTGAAATCCACACCACAGGTTGCTAACAAAAGCCCCCTCCAATCATCATAGTAGAGGGAGGAGTCTTTGTACCAACTCAGGTTCTTGGGTAGTATGTATTGGGATGATAGATATCCCAATTATGCAGGGGCAAGAAGAGATTATGCTATCAGTGGAAGTTACTCACTGATTGGTTATAGATGGTAACAATAGATCTTCAGATGAGAGCAATAGGTGGAAAGACTAATGCTCAAGTGGTTTTGAGTGAGAGGAGAAAGTGAAGAACTTGATTAGCAAGATTAAGAAAGACGGACTTATGGCCTGGTCTTATATAGTATTCTACACTACCCATGAAACGTGATGTGAAAGAAACATGTGTCAAGTATGAAACATGTAAGAGAATGTGAAATGTGTATCACATCTTATGACATCATAAAACACCAGATAAGGATGATGTCATAGTCTAGACCATAAGATAAGAAAAAACTTATCTATATGTGATGAGTAATATGGAATAGCATAAGAATAAGGTCAAAGACTGATCTAGAATCTAGTATCAGGAAATGAAAGATGAGATAAGAAATACCAGAATTCTCAATAGTATGAACCTGCAGGATGCTTCAGTGGCCTTCATCATCACTCCTAGCACTGGCTTTCCACAAAATTTGGACAGTAACTCACTCACTGGGGCCATTTTTGGAGCCATGACCATGCTGCCCATTGTAGCCTGCCTATGAGGGTACCTGAGTGTATATCAATGATAAAGAAAATGTTTGCAGGAACTGTAGACTGTGTCGATTGATTGATAAACTTGCACACCAGCTCCATTTCTTTGAGGATGACAGCCTGTCTATTGATCTTCAGCTTGATATCAACAAGCAGCAGCTGAATCCCCACTCCAGGTTCAGTTCTGGCGGCATTCGCAGCCACCTGGGTGACTCACATTGTCCAGCAATGGTATTGCTGCTTGAACTCTAACTTCAATAAGTCTTGGACAAACCTCTCAATAGCCATTGAGAGGGTTATGTTTACGAGGACAAGGGGCCACGTTAGCTTTGCCCACTTCCTCCCTCTGGATCTGAGAAAGCTATACTGCCACACATTATCAATTGAATCTGCAATCACTCAGAATGAAGCAGCCACTTACAGGAAGGCTGGCTTTCAGGTGACTTGGCTGCACACACCAATACTTAGCATTGCATATTGGGCAGCAAAATATAGCATTTAATAGCACTGTTCCAAAGTAAATGCAGCTCCTACCATAGGCTGCAGTTTGCTTGCAGATGCATGCACCGCAGTTGTTGCAGATATTTATCTTTTTTCCCATGAAGTCACCACAGAAACAGCAGTACTCCTTGGAGATGATGAGGGACTGGTCTGAATAGTGCCCTGGGCCTTTGGACCTGCAAAACATAGCTTAGCCCACAGCCCAGAGGGCCCATGGACAGAGTGCTTACTGTCAATGCACACTGCACTGCTTCTCTCTGCATTGCTGTGCCCGCTTGCTAGCCTGTTTCCGCCTTTCTCATATGGACAGTGAATTTGTATCACCAGCTTTTCATTGTTGCTTGAGTCTTTTGGCATGGGGTGTGGTCAAAGGCAGGTGCTGACTTGTGTGAGTGGGCTGCTAGTGGCATTTTTAACAGCCTTTTGAAACCACAACACACATTTGACTATTCATTCTGTTCCTGGGCCAAAGTGGAGCTCCACAATGAAGTGTGGACCTGAGGGGGCTGGGGGCAAAGGATGGTGAGTATGCAGCAGGCATTGTCTTGTAGACGACTATTCTAGGTGAATAGGGGTGCCCTCCATATCTAGATTGTCACACTGTATCAATAGCGCCTTCATCCTTGGAGAATGGGGCAGTGTAGAAGGGGCTAACATAAGGCAGCGCATAATTACAGTATAAGGCACGTGAATCAAAGTGTTTGGTACTATGGGCGTGGTCTAGGTGCCATTTACAATAGGGTCCTGTTCCTCTTTTGATAGTTCTTCATGCTCTTCACATGACTATCTTCTTCCCCACTGTCTGTCTCATAAAACTTGAAGGCATCCTTGACAGATCTCATGGGTTCTTCTTCCAATGCAAAGACCACGTCGTCATCAAGCTGTCCCCAGAGCTTTTCATTGTATTCATTCTCTAGAATTTTTTGAAGGCATTCATGTGCCTTGGGGAGACTTATTCCTCCACTACTCTGGATAAAGACAGCCACAACCTGTTATGTCTTTGGGTTGTCCACAATCCCCCTGCATTCTACCATGGGTTTCCTGCTTTGCCGCTCAATGACAACACTGTGCAGGTGCATCAGACTTATGAAGGTCCCACTGCTGGGGTGCCCTCAGACCTCAGTGGGTCTGCTGGGCCACTTGTCCTATAAACAATGTCTTTTAGTGACCTTCATTCCCTGCCCTTCAAACTTACCTGGCTCTCTCAGGCTCCTTTAAGCAAGGCAAGACCATGGCACGCAGTACTCCCAGAGGTTGCTCAAATAAATGATCCTCATCTTTCATCAGGAACCAGATTGTGGGCTCATGGCACTTGTGCCATCTGGGGGAAAGCCACCAGGCAGCAGCAGAGTAGGGCATGTGCCCTGCTCTGGCTCTCATGCACACACTGCAATAGAACTTCAGCATGTTTGGGAATGAATCATTGAAAGTTTTTTGAAAGTTGAAGTGGTTGATCTTTCCCCAAACCCAGGCTTGTCTGGGCAATGGCTCTAGGGGAATCATTTCCTTGGGGACAAGGAGCTTTTGGTTTTCCCAGGCTGCATAAGTTGTGATCAGCACAAAACAACTGGATGCTTTCCCAAACTTCCCACTTACTGAAAACCACTTTGTTTACTAAATGTACTGGGTCCAACCCAAGGTACTTCTGATCTCTTTCAGGGATGTTCTTGAAGTCCAATCAGAGCCAATCAAACTGGTCATGAATCAAATACTTGTCGAAAACGAGAAGTTCATCATCTTCATTTTTCCACATCTTGTGCTGGAGAAGTTCCTTTATGATGAGATAGCAAACCATGAGATATTTGAGGAGCCTGGCACTGACATTGTGCATATAGTCTTAGATGAAGTTTGGGGGCTGTCGAGTATAGCGAGGCCTCCTTGCAAATTCTGCCACTCAGATCTTCCACTATGACAGCCAGTAGACAACAGAATAGCAGAGCTGTGCCCAATCCTGCTGGTATCTTAGAGGGAGGGGAATGTATCCCACAGTCTCTTTGAGGTCTGTGAAGACCTCCACCCTACAATGCTTGTATGTACATGCCCCCAACAGGGTGGGAGTAGTTGTCCACTTCCGCAATGCCATACTATAGGGCTCCCTTGATTCCCAGTCCCTCATGGTCAGCATGTGCCCCCCAGAAGGGATGGCAAATTTTTGAATCAGTTATTTGTGGCATTTGGCAGTCATGTTTGTGGGCAGCATGCAGTTCAACTGGAAGCCAGAAACACGGTGGTTGCAAGCTATATGTATGCACTCAACCCTTGTTTGCAACGATTTTGCATCCCTTGCCTAATCTGGATGGCAATCCCAGAGATAAAAAAAAATTTAAGTGAGCCATTGTGCAATGAATTGGAGCAGTACTGTGGGACCCTCCATAGTGGACTGAAGGTGAATTGGCTGACCAGCAGCATGAGCTTCCAGATTTCTTTGAATTTCCTAAGTTGTGATGTGGACCACTTCTGGGCCTGCACATGACTGAAGTGGTGTGCTCACTCAATTAATAGACCACTCACGCTGTGCTGTTTAGTACCAATGCTATGAACCACAGAAGAATGCACACAATGTGGGGGAGCTCTGCATGGTGGCTATGGCTTATTCACACAATGGGCACAATAGATGGATATAGTCTATACTGTATGTATGTGGGCATGTCAGTCATGTTATTACATGGGGAGGTATCTAGGCTATTTCCTTTTGCTTGGCCTACCCCTGGCAGTTGTTCCTCTCCTTTTCCCTGGTCACTTCGACAAATATATTTTCCAGTGTGTGGGACAGTGGATAGCTGTGCCTAAAATATCTTGGGAAGGATGCTGTCCAGCCTGAAGATGTGCTCTTTCCAGTAGTGCTCCTTCACCCAGGCCAACACCCACCCACATGCCCTGCATCACATGCGAACATTGAAGTTGTTGTTGTTGACATAGAAGTCAAATGGTGTGCAATTGCACTGCAGTGTCATGCAGGCGCGGAACTCCATGCCCCATGGTTGCATCAGAGGGGCATACCACACAATCTTCCTTCCAAGACCTCACTTGAGCCCCACTCCTTGAAAACAATGACTATGCTATTTATCTCCAGCAGGTAAATGTCTTGGCTGATGATGGACATGACCGTATCCCATATTTCAGCAGTTTTGTCCATGCCTATCTGCTCTATCACCTGGCTCACGGTGTTCTTTACTTGAGTCAGGAGAGTGGATGATCCAGCGAATCCGATTACAAAGTCAAAATCATTACTGGGTGCATGGTCAGATTTGTGGAAAGGCCTCAACTTGCACCACTCACTCTTCCACAAGCTTTCTGATGCCCCTGAATGAATCCCCCACTTGCATCATCAGCATGCAGGTGGAGAGGAGCAGCTCCCTCCAACCACCCCTTGAATATAAGGAGTTGTCATACCAACTTGCTGCTGTAGCAGGCTTATCACTCAGACAAGCCTGTGCTGCCATGCTCTTCATCTCCATCAAGAGCTGTGGGGTAATAAACTCCTGCACAACTTCAGACACTGGGCTGTATTGGGGGCTGCTGGCCCTTCCCACATACTTCAGTGCCCCACTTTATGCATCAAAATGGATGTCAACCACAACAAAGACATTGGTGGAGACTCCAAACTCAACTAAGCATTTGACGAATTTCACTCCTTCAGCAGCCATGGCTACTGCTTTCTTCCCCCTCATTTCTTTCAGGCTTCCACACAGTGAGCAGAGCTTGAGTGATGGCAAGTCATACTGTTGTTCACACTAGGAAAGGGGGCTGAAGGGACTTACATTCTCTGGCCATGTGGCATATTGTATCTTGAAGTTGAGCATCAGGGACTTCTTGACGTATTTGTTTGGCAATGTTGCGAGCATGAACATTGCAAGCACCATTGATCAGGTTAACTCGGACCACTTTCTGCCCCCATAGCTAGTAAAATCATACTGCATGGAAGCTCACATTAGATGCTCCAATGTGTCGAAAAGATGGGCTTACTGGAAGATAGCTCATGTCACCCTTTGGTGGATCCTTTATCTTCTTCCAATGGTATGGCTCGCACACGATGCAGCAAAATGACTTCTTGCAGTCGAGAGTCCCTGCCCAAATGTAGCCTGGACTGTCTAGGTAGGTCTGCTCACACATGTACCCCCTGCAGTTGATGCACCAGTTGAATTTGTTGCTCATGTGGTCCCTGCAGAAGTTACAGGATGACTTTTTGACAACCAGTTCCTTCATTGTTGTTGCCAACCAACCTGTGGGGAGTCCACATGCAGTCACTATGCCATCTAAGCAAGCCACTCACTTTTGATGGCCATCAGCTCACTGTCACTTGGCATGGGTGAGCATTTGCACTTCAGCGTCCACCCTGTATTTTCTGCATTGGGCATATTTTTGTATGAATGGGAAAAGGGTGCTGTGTTCTTGATCACCATCGCTGCCACCCTTTATCAGTCAGTTGCCTCATGTTTGGCAAAAGAACAATGGTGCCCACCTTAGCTGAAGGTCCACAGTATTGTCAGCCCACTTGCTTTGTCCACTGGCACTGCCCTTTCTATGGTGGGAATGCAAGAGTTCACTATGGAGTGTGCACCAGCCGATGGCACTCGAGGCTGTGTGTCCAAGTTGTTTATTTTCAATCACACAGACAAATGTTTGTTACTATGGAAGGACCCCCAGCATGTGGCCTTCAAGGCCAGCTGTCCCACAACAACCATGTGACCACATTTTGTGGACTCAAAAAATGCAGTTCGAAGTTTTTTTTATCAACATTTCCAACTACCTAAGTATAATGGAGCTGTTTAAGTGGGCTGAGCGAGGCATGTTTGAGAAATGAAGGTGACTAAAATCATGTGATGCAAGGTGTCCCGTGATGATTATCTAATTTATCTGTACCTATTGTTGAAAACATTTAAAAGATTGCCCTTCCTCTTCCTTCCTTCTTTGTACCATATGCTCACATCACCCAGAGTGTGTGGCACAAAAGCATAATGGTGCATGGTTGGCTGCTAGGCCAGCTACTGCATCCAGGCTATTGAATGTCCTGTTATGCTTGCCTCCCCTCCAGCAAAGTGCTGGAGGGTTATTCCTGAGTGGAGGTTGTGGCATCCTGTACGAGGTGAGCTGCTAGGCCCACCATTGCACCCAAGCTATTGGGCATTGTGCAGCAAGAAGTATCCAGCACTGGCATTCAGCCAGCGTTGGCCGACTTATGAGAGTCCAGCTGGGAATGCTTCTTGTATTGACACTTGCCCCATCTTTAGATGGGCTGCTGGATCTGACTCACATCAGAGTGGGTATTGTCCACTGCACTGCTTGATTCAATGTGGTGGCTGAATGTGACACATGCCATTGTCATACTGGAAGGGCCCATTATGGCCTGCTGGCAAAGTGATGTGAGCAATGCACTCTGTTTTGTTCACCTTCTTTTCCTTTGAAGGAGGATCACTGCTGAAGGGCCCACCATGGCATGCCATGAGTGAGTATCCCTAGAACTTGGTGTGCTGCCTAACCAAGGCACTTTTTTTTTTTTTTTTTTTTTTTTTCCTTTTTTTTTTTCCTTCAGGGGAGCGCTGCTGCAGAAGAGCCCACCATGGTATGCTGTGAGTGAACATCCCCAAGATTTGACCAAGTACTTTTTTTTTTTTTTTTTTTTTTTTCTTTCCTTTTCAGAGGACTTTTGTGGAGGTCACCCTGGCACACCACAAGCCAGCATCCCCAAGGCTCAGTGTGGACAAAATGTGGACAAACGCAATGCACATAACCATGGCATGCAACTTACTTTTCAGCCAAACCAGTGGACATGTGGGGTGCTCCAGTATATGTTGCATCACTAGCATGGCCCATAAGAGGTGGGCCTGCACCTCACTCAAATTGCCATCCAACAAAAAAAAATGGTGGCAAGTTGCTCAGTGAGCCAATGCATGGCTTAAGGTCACCAGGATCCTGCTGACCATTGTTCCCCCCCAAAAAAGAAAAGGTGGTGAGTCACTCGGTGACCTGGTGTACTAGCATCGGTGATATAGGAAGAGTGGCATTCTGGATGATGCACTGGAGGTCAGCAGGAAGGCGGTGTGATGCTAGACCACCCACCTAGGGGAACATGGGTGTCCACAAGACACTGCAATCTGATACAGGCTGGACATAGTCTGCAATTCAAACAAGGTATGTATCATCAATGCCAGCCTGTAAACAATGGGTGAAATCCCATTCACAACAGGTGCAAGCACTCCTGAGGCTATTTTAATGTCATAGATTACTATTTTTGTAATTTCAAAATTTATTTTTATTACTTGGTCAATGTGGGATACATGCAGGTGGCCAATACAACTTGCATGGCACAATTCTGGCTCACTAATCATTACTGGTTGAGGAGACAAAGAATGACTGAGGCAGAGCACAAACTGACAACTTTTTCCTGCTCTGATAAGTCATGTGAAATAAAGAGTAGAGATGCACTATTCATGCTAACATCAAGGGGTGACTTTGTAGTCCGAGATGTGAGGACATAGGGCTATGCCATGGGTCCAACGTTCATGCTGTACTTCTGCATGCCTTTCCTTTTCCAGAGGGAATAGCTTTAGGTCCCTTGTAACGTCCTGCTCTGATCTCATCCTGTTCTCAACATAGCAGAAGAGAGACCCCACTACATATTGAGTGAATGAATACCTAGTCTTGCCTTTAGAAATCTTGAAATTATAGTGGATCAGCACTGCGGAGGGTATCAGCACCATAGCTCCTAGGGGAAACTCAATAACGAGGCCCAGCTCTCTCAGGACTAAATGCCCACTGGTCTTGAAGTTAAACCAACCAAGCACAGTGATGGCACAGATGTCAAATGAAACATTTGCAAAGTCGCAATGGGAAAGACACACTGTGGCTGGGCTCAGGTTATATGTAGCCACTGGCATTATGGAAGTTTCATATGATGGTTGCAATTGTGGGGAGCTGCAGTATAGCTTCCACAGCTTATCCTCATAGTATCCATGTATTTCAGGAAAAAATGTTTTGAAGGCTTCTATGGAGATTTTCAAGATGAAGTTCCCACAGTGAGGCAGAAGGAGTTTGACACACAGTTTTGGAAGCCAGCCAACCTATGCATGGCTTTGCTTGCCCTTAGCTCACACACCACATTCACATACATTTTCAACACAGCGCTTTGCATGGGGGCCTGTGGATGGGTCAGAGTACTGGACTGCAAGGTCCCACCCATAAAACAATGCACTGGCTATCTCCCACTATCTTCTTTCTAGATAAGATCAGTAGAAACACTAAGAAATGCTTACCAGACAATCAATCTTATCTCCATGGATAGTAAACTTGAAGCGAGGTGAAGAAAGTACTCTTCTCTGGTTGAGTTGTACTAGAAACAAGTATCAATCTCATAGAAAGGGGTTAACTATCAGGCATGTGGTTTGTTTGTCAATCTTCAATGAGACTGAGGGGGATTGGAGTTCAGCAACACGTTGAGGGTCTGGTTTTCTATTGGGATGGTATATGAAATGTACTATAGTTAGTTGGGGAATGGTCTGGACAACTCTCGGGTTGCTAGAAGGATACTTTGTAGCAACTAGGGTTACTTCCCTAAGATGTGCTCTCCATGACTTCCAATTAGCTCCAGTCAATTAGGAATGCTTAATTGGGTAGGTAGCATTAATACACTTCACTTTCGCTACTAATTCTCACATGTCACCTAGACACACAGAATAGTCTTTCCTAAACTAATTCTATTATGCACTAAGGAGTTGGCAATCAGCTTAAATGCTCGACTTGACCCTTTTCCAAGGTACTAATGAACTATTAGGTCTCCCTACTAGCTGGAGATCTATTTCCTTTAGTTGTCCGCTCTGGGGTTTTCTCCCTAAAGGTGTTCTAACTGATCCTATCCTAAGGGATTCAGTATACTCCTAACTATGGGTCTAAGTAGTTCTATTTATAGCGTGGGAACTTCTCTACACAGCCTCACTGTCTGTTTGTAAAGGGGTATACTTGTAAGCACTCATTGGTTGAGTTCAATACAAGTAGGAATCTTTTTCCTAAAAGAGGGAACTGTTCAAATGGGGCTGAATCGCGCTCCTTATATAGTAATTTACATGTGGCTGTGCTACCTTCGGTTTCGAGGTGGCTGTGCCAAAATATAACTCATACTGACTCATACTGACTTACTTTGACTCACTCTGTCAGAAAATAACTTGCAATGAGCTAAAAATAGCCTTTGGCTTGGCAATGACTCATCATGACTCATTATAACTCATGCTGTGCAGGTCACATGATCATTTTGCTAGTCTAGGGGCAGTGCTTTGATTAGTCCTCATTTGACTCACCTTGACTCATTATGACTCATGCTGTGCAAGGTCACATGATCTGAGTCAGGTGATTTACAACTGAGGTCACATGCTCCATTTGCTTCTCTGACACTTGGCTAAGTACTTAAGGGTAAAAGAGATATTAAGAAAATGGTTTGCTATGTACTTGTAGGTAGTAATAAAAGTATATTGAAAGAAATCATTTTGTTTCTCCACAACCTGTGAACAAACAAATAGGAAAAAATAGAGGTATATTCTAGACACTATGGTCTATATGTCCCTCAATTAGCTAAGCATTTGGACCGTGGGAATATAGTAAAAACTCAAATCTCGGGTCAAATGTCTAATATAAAATAACAATGTATCCACATCCAAACATTTTGGTGCAGGTCATCCACAGGGAATGGAAAACAATCATCCCTGATTGTTCATTCAATCAAGGATAATCAAGTTGGGGTCTTCCATTAGCCCTTTGCTGTCCCTGATTAGGAGGGGGGGCTTCTTCCTCCTTTGATTCAGGAGATGGTTCATTCTGAGTCAATTCACGAAGAACTCTCTCCATGTCTGCTATAGGAGGAAATGGGGGTTCTAAGAAATGAATTAACTCCATTCTATCTTCTAACAGTCCATGCCTAATCAGATCAACCTGCCTAATTTGAGAATATAGGTCATTATGATACTAATTACAAAGACAGGCATGTCTGTAGATTGCATGGCAGTAAATACAATGTCATTGCACTGTAGGTGTCCCTCAGTTTCTACCATGAGTAATCACTCATACAATTGCATGGTATTGAACTTGATTGTTGTCTTCTTGCTCATGAACATGGTGCATGAGCTTGGTATGTAGGAATTGTAAGATATGTTCGAGTAGTTGCTGTTGTTTGTGAAGCTCTAGTACTTCCTGTACTATTCCATTAGTGTCAGCCATTTGTGTCTGATGGTATTATGGCTGTTGCTGAATAAAATAATTTAACTGTCCTATTGGGCCAGAGCTCCCTATTATGTATGACGGTATTTAGGGGCATTGATCTTCAAAAATATGTATGTAATGAAGAAAAGAATAAAGGTAATGACTGTGCCTTTACAGAGCTAGGGGAAATTCTTTCACTTGTAGCTAATTCAGGGTCGAGAAATGATGTTTGTGATATTGGCTAGAGTACCTCCATTAACTTGAGCTTCGTGCTCTGAAGGGTCAGGATCCTGGTTGTGGGAATTGCTCTTGTTCAGTGAATTGATGAAGGATCTCAGCTATGGTTCTTCCTGCAATTGGCTGGAATGGTGGTGATAGCAAATCCACAAGTTCTGTTCGCCTTTCTTCTTCTGGCAAATTTCCTTCAGAATTCAAATTTCTCATTTGGACATATAAATTGTTGTAGGTCTCAACAAATACTGTAGCATATCGGTAGATGATTAGGTAATGCTGACAATGCCAATCAGCCCAAAGGGTTCCTCTTTCTCTCCCTTCAGTTTCTACATGCACAGTAGCATGATAATAGGAGGGAGTATGACTATCATCTTGTAAGGTGTGATCATACAACCAATCATGTAGTGTGTTGATGATTTGATTGCATAAATTGCAATGCAAGCTCAAGTTCCAGATAGTTACATCAAGATCAGCTGGTTCTGCCATTTTGGCAGTGCTCCTTATTGTTTATAACGGTATTTAAGGGCAAGGGTTTCCTACAGCAAGAATGGAATTGTAACCACTACAGATGTACTAGGAACATCATAGGAAGTAAGGGGTCTGAGGTACACCTCATTTAGTGTCAGTGTAAGGGTAGGAAAGTAGTACACGGGGAGAAGGTGATCTGGATACTTATCTACTCGAAGCTGTCGATCTATCTGTAATCAGAACTGGCATATCAATGACTGTACAGCAGTTAGACAGATTAGATCAAGGGGAATACAAAGTAGGAATTTGTCTGGAATCTTATCGGTTGAATGGTAATAGTGGGGCAAGGGGGTAAGTTGGATATCAATGCAGTCTCACCAATGTCCGGTGATGCATGATAAGTGGCCAACAAATATTGGACCTTTCTTCATTCAAGCATAGAATGCGATTTGATCATCACTGCTGGGAGGGCAAATGAACTTGTGCCCCATGGCATAGCTGGTATGGGCACTAAGTTTGTGCATGTAAATGAATGTGCCGATGGCTTGGTTGTGATGGAAATATAGATTTGCAGCCATGATTGTCTTCTTGAAAGGGATAAGTCATGTTGTTGGATGACAAGTTGTGCTTACTGGTGGCAGGATTGATGGAATGTGGCAGGCAATGGCAGAATGTGGTAAGTTCTACAGCTTCAACAGTCACCTAAGTAATATACGTGGCTAGATAGATTCTATTAGCGATATCCATAGTAATGTTGGATCAATTGTTTGTGGATCCTGCTCTTGGTCTGATGAATTAGGTAACACATATGGCACATCTTGTAAATATATCATTTGACCTTGTAAGTTCCAGCCAGACTCAGTAATAATATCATTGTTTGGTATCCTTCCCAATGTGCTCATCGGAAATGGATTTCCAAGACTCCATTCAGTAGAGCTAGATCTCTCACTATTCTCTGCCATTTGAACTTGTTGTTCCTCATTTGGGGTGAGGCGTGGAGATATGGGGGCAGATCTTGCTCTTGTGGCCCTTGATGGGCCTGTCCAGGCACATTCAGCATGTCTGGATCTCTTAATATATTGTGAGAATGGTTCCTGAATGAGTTGTTGCTGTTCGACATTGCTTCGGCCAAGTCTTGTGATGCAGCTGAACTTGTTAGGTAGTCTGATATTGTGCTTCCCTGATTAGAGTCTAGGGCTCTTAGAATATACTTCTCTAATGCCCGTAGTTCTTCTCTATTGTGTTCTATCTGTTGTAGGTCCTTACAAGCAGATCTACACTCGGTACACTCAGTAGCTGAGGGTATTACTATAGTCTTCTCTAGACTAGTCCTAGGAATGGTTATATGGTTCATATGGATGGTTGGCTCGGCTAAGGGTGTGAGACCAAATGTGGAGTGATAAATTTGGGTGGGGTGCTCCATAAACAAGTGAGCTACCCAATGATAGGTAACCTGCTGTAATCGATTCTGAATATACAAGTTCTGTCAGTGGAAATGAACTTGCCACTTTGATAGGGGGCTAGTGGTATGTGTAGTCTCAGTTGATATCTGATTCTGTGTCAGATCTGTCATTATCAGCAGTATTAAGCTTTGTAGATAGTTTATTGAGTTTGCGCTCATATGGTTCTCCATCTTCTGATGATGCATCTTCTTTGTCCATGGTTGCCTCAGAGTCTTCTCCCTTTTTATTTAACTTTGTTAGGGAGTGCCTCTGTATGTAAGGTATTACTCTGAATGCTGCAATCGGTCTAGCCAGTTGAACTCCATCAACTTCTACTAGTTTGTAACTTCCTCCTTGAGTTCATCTGATTACTTTGTATGGGCCTAGATACCTAGGCTTAGTTTTCCTATTTAGCTCTTTCTCTACTGCTGTATTCTTGATTAGTACTAAGTCTCCAGGAGCATAGCTTTCTTGTACCAATCTGGTTTCAAATTGCCTTTCAAATTGGTGCTTAGAGTTCAATCTAGAATCTTGTAAGGTTGCTATGGCTCTTTCCAAATCTTCTTTCTGTCATTCTATTTGCCTTATCTGTAGTGCTAATAATTCCTCATGGGAAAGTTTTTGGTCAAATCCTTCAACCAAAAAGGTTGACTCCCATAGATCAAAAGGCAATACTGGATCAACTCCATGTAAAAGGTAATATGCAGAATATCCTGTTGATCATCGTACAGTAATATTGTCTGCAAATAAGGCTGCTTGCAGCTTGTCTGGCCACAAGTGTATCTTTCCTTCACAAGCCTTCACTAATGCTTCTCTGATTGCAAAGTGGCCTTGCTCAACCACTCCATTAGCTTGTGAATTATAAGGGCTGATAAACACCTGGAGAATTCCATGCTGTGCAAGTATGTCAGATAGGGCTCCTTTAAACCCAGGTCCATTGTCTGTGATTATCCTCCCCACACCTCCATATCTGTATATAATATCATCTAACACAAACTGGGCCACTGCTCAGGCAGATGCTTGTCATAGAGCTCTACCTTCAACATACTTAGATAAGTCATCTTTGGCCAGCACTATATAGTGATACCCTTTTGCCACAGGCATGTGCATGATATCTATATGAACCTTTGTAAATATGGTGGTGGATAGTGGGGTGATAATAGGAATATGGACTTTAGTAGTATTCCTAATCTGACATTTATGGCAAGACTTTACATGATGTCATACATTTTGGTATATTTGAGGCCAATAGAAGCAGCGTCTGAGGTTTTCCCAGGTGACCTAGTGACTCATGGACTTGGCTCAAGATCTGTTTCTAATTACTATGATCAAATATCACTAAGAGAGGATGTCCAGATTTGGTTCGCTTAAATAGGCATCCTGCCTTTATGAAGTACTTGGTAACCTTTTGTAGAAATTTATTAGTAGCAGATATAAGCTCAGGATTGGTCAGATACTCATATATCTGCTTAAGGATAGTATCACAATTCTCTTGGGCAGACAGTACATATGCTGTCATACTCCTAGAGATACCTTCTTCTATACCATTGTTCTTATGCAATCTGGGTCCATAATATGTGTAGAACAAGGCAATTTTGTCAAGCCAACTATTATCACATGATTCTATTTTGGCTTGGTCTTCAAGTGGCCTGCGGGATAAAGCATCTGGTGCCTTGAACTGTGTTGCAGGTACGTATACAAGGGTAAAATCACACATGAGGATTCCTTGAATCCACCTGTTGATTACTGTATTTGGTTGCAGTTTAGGCTCATTTAGCATTCCTTTGATATACTTGGCATCCACTTCTACTATGAGGTTCTTGGCTCCAATTACATATAGGCAGAAGTGTTGTAAGGCCTGAAATAGGCCAAATAGTTCCAGCTTGGGTTGGGAGTAGGTAGCTTTCACTAAGGAAAAGGGAAGTGATTCATATCTATGTAGAGGGATGGCATTTACCATGCTCATCTATTTGTGACAGAATCATTCCTATCCCCCATATAGCTAGAGTCTACTGACAACACTATTGGTCGTCCACTTGTATAATCTATATGTAAGAGGGTGCTGTCATAATTAACTCCTTTAAAGTCTCAAAAGCTTCTTGACATTCTTCTGTCCAGACAAAGGGTACATCCTTCTTCCAGGTGGAAGTTATGCTTCTTGCTATCTGGGAGTAATTAGAAATCCATATGCAGACTGTTCCACATAGGCCCATAAATTATTTGGCTTCTGTAGCACTTTGAGGAGTAGGTCATTCCTTTATGGTCTTTACTTGTTGTACATCAGGTTCTCTTCCATTGATTCCTACATTCTGACCAAGTATTACTACTTGTGGTTGACAGATTTGAAGCTTCTTTCCATTGAAGGTTCCAACTTCTGCCAAATGATGTAAGATTCGATTCAAGTCTTCTGCATGTTCCCAGATATATTTCTGTATGCCTGGTCTTTCTGGCAAAACTGCAGGGCTCCCGTCCTTATCAGGATAGGTAGTAAGTGGTCCTCATATTGGTGCATCATTGATGAATACATTCATCACTTGCTTAACGATCTTGTCTTGGAATATAAATACCATACACTCTTGGAATTCAGAGGATGAATTGGTGTATCCAGTGGGCAATAAGGTTATCCGAAGTAGTCCTAGTGGGGTTTGGAAGGCTGTCATATCACGACTAGCTTTATCCATCTTTCTGGCATCAAAGCTCCAATATAGGTCTAGGACTATAAAGCATTTTTCTCTCAAGAACTGATCTGCAAATTGATCTAGGTGTGGAGGAATTGATGATTCCTTGATGCTAACTGCATTTAGTGGCTGTAGGTCATGTACTATTCTCAGTTTCTGCTTCTCTTCATTCCATGTACAGAACCATCATGATCTGTAGGAGGATTGGCAGTATTCATAGACTCCTGCTTTTATCTTAAGTTGCAGCAGGTCTATGATTCATTGTCACAATGCAGGGGCAAGTCATATGCCTTTCTCCTACCATGGCTTATGTGGTATGTGAGGTATGTATCTTGTAGAGGCTAAAGTACTCTTCCTTAAGAGTTCCCCTATCCTCGTCTTCAAAGGCTATAGCTGCTTCATTCTTGATTCAGTGTATAGACAAACAGATCTCATTCTTTAGGCCACAAGAATTGATAGGATTCCATACCCTTCAATATCTTGTCTATTCACTCCTGGGTAAACTTCCGAGTAGGTCTCTGTAGGCCAAAGTGTACATTCAAGGGTTCCAATGTTGTCATTGGATCATATGGAAATGTTCTGATGACCTTAAACTCCTGGGAATTGGGGTAAAGATTGGCTTGATACGTTGATCAACCCACTCATATGCTCCATAGGTTCATACACACAAGTATGATGTTGATTGGGTAAGTAATCCTATAGACTCTGCATCTAGATCCTTGGGCAAGTCCTGATCCTTATTATATTCTTCATATATTGCCTTGATAGTCATCGTCTTGACCTGTATAGCTGCTAATGGTTCCACTGCCTCGTTAGGCAGGCAGATACTATCAGTGATATCACTGCTTCATTAGGCAGGCAGATATCAGTGATATCACTGCTATTAGGCAGGCAGTTACTAATAGCTAGTATGCCTTTCATAGGTGTCTCATCCTAATACAGTGTGAGATCTATCCCTTAGATGTCACACATAAGAGTCTAGATCCTATGGTAGTCTATAGCTATGCCTATATATGGTCTTAGAATCACACTGGATCTGCCTAGGCCGAATAGCTATACTCTACACTTCTAGTGCTCCCATTTTACCATAGTAGGGATTTCTTCTATTTACAGTTGTATTCACCATACTCATGGTGATAGCTTCGTGCTATTGCCAGCATAGCAACAACTATGTATTACCCTTTCTTAGTTTAATGAAGTTGCACTCAGTTGTGTCATATGACTAGATAGCAAGGTTATCGTGTATTCGTCTACCATAGTCTACTTAAAGACTCGGTTTATGTCCTCATATCAATCTGTGTATAAGGAGCTGGTTTCCACAGGGAACAGAAATGTTTAAAGTTGGGTTGCACTCTTCAGCTAGATAACTATTTGTCTTCTCTACTTATTCAGGCAGGGGTTGTGCTCACACTTTCCATGTTGTCATAAAGGGAATACAAGGGGGGGTATGTAGGAATATGGTAACAATACAGTAGGGGGTGTCCTTCATGGCAGGTAGTAGGTAGGGGATGGACACTTTCCACACCATCGAATCAGGCACTCTTGCACTGTATATTCGATGGGTTACTGATATCAGCCATAGTCACTATGCACATACCTCTTGTATGTCTGACTTTTCCAATTGGGGGTTGGCAATATAAGTCCTAGTCTGCCTCTCTCCATACGTAGAGTACGAGTCTAGAAGGGAGATGGTTTTCTAGTAAGCTGGTGGGTTGTCGAGGGGATGGGGTGTACCTGGTCCTATACACCTCAAGTGATGGTGGGGGAAAGGGAAAAGTCCACCCCACAGTTGCTAAGGGCGAGGCCAGGTTTATATAATATCTGGTCGGATCTTAAAGTATTTGATGTATTCCTTAAGCGAGCACAGTCTGGTAGGGCGTAAGTTGATAAGCGAAATTAGTATCAGCATGTCTGCTGTGTATCTATTCTATTTTGGGACTGCTGATCCACAGTTTTGACAAGACCGCAAAGTTCCTTTTTAATTCAAAAGCGGCATTTTGTCTTTCCTAATTGGGGACAGGGTCCTATACTTTTGTGTACAGTGTCTGACTTGTGTGATTTGTCTTGGGCTGAGTTGGCCTCTACTTTGTATACCTAGTCCTTTGGATATTGTATTTAATGTACCTTAGTGTCAGTCATAAGTCGTTGCCCTTTACAATACACTTGATTGCGGGCTACACTAGTGTACAAACACTTGCATGCATCTGAGGTGTGGCACATCATAGCTAATCGTACATACAAATATCTGTCACACATAGGTAGTAGCGAACCAAAGCTAATCATACTAGGTCACAAAGGGGATGAACAGTCGAGAGAAACGAAGTAAGAGTGATAATACAGCCTCGGGGATGGGACTGTCAATGGACATCATGGAGCTGTCAAAACATATCATGGATCTGTCAATATGATCAAGCCCAGAGCACAACTGTGCTTGGGTCTTGACTGACTATCTCAAGAAAAGGTAAGACTTATAGAAGCATGCAAGACGCTGGTTTTTCCAAAAATTGAGAATAATAAGCATAAAAAATGAAACAAAACAATTGTTAGTACTCTAGACGGGAATCGAGGTACAGTATACTCGATCAGTCCCTGGGGGACAGATGGTGGCGCGACAATCTTTGAAGTGCCATGTTGCCAATAGTAGTCTTCTTGTTTTGCATGAAGATAGCGCGCATCCTGATAGAGCAACTGCGCTTCTATAGTGCAGCGACCAGCGAGGGAGTTTGGATCATTGAGGTGAAAATCATGGAATAACTGGGTGACAAAATCTTCATCTGGGAGGGGAATCTGTAGAATCTGATCGATAAGATCAGCTAATTCTACCTTACCTATGAAATGGAGTGTTCCGCTTGCAGATCATAAGAAGCTGATCTCCTCAAGCATGAAAAGGGGATTAGCAGATGGTGTGCGCTGCTAGAAGAACTCACCCCAGTGTACCAAGGCAGGGGCGATAGTGGTACCATCAATAAAGATGACTGCAGCAATCTCTTGCAGACAGTCATATGCCTGTGAAAGAGTTAGTATGGTGAGAATAGACCGTAATACACTATAAGCATCTGTACAGAACTTGCTCATGTCCTCAAGATAGTGGCAGCAGTCAATTTGAAGGTGGAGGACATGGAGCTCGTATGATGGAGTGTGGCCAAAATATACTGTGGGGGGATGGTGCATCAACTGCTTGCTCCTTGGCACTCCATTCCAGTCACAGGCTTGTTTCAAATACCTCCTAAGCGATAGGTAAAAGGTTGTCATATGAAATATAGCCACATTGATGTACAGTGATATGATCTTCCCCTCCAGTGGGGAAGGGTGATAGTCCAGGTTATACTCAAATGGTGGCTGGAAATAGGTAGTCCTGTAGTTGCTGTTCATCTTGAATGAATTAGTTCCATCGAAATGTCCTTCCCTGAAGGGAAAGACTCCAAATCTTTGGTTCATCTGAGTATGGAACTGGTTTGGATCGAATATTCTCTTCATGAGAGGATTAGATCGACTAAAGAAAAGTTTCCTGGGGCAGTCCAGGTCTCTGCTAAGAGGCGATGGATACTGGGATATATCCAAGCTCCATGTAGACAAGGTGGAAGTGGTACTACCGGTCTCCAATTGATCATCTTCCTCAGCGATTGGATAGTCTGTAATAAAAGTTGAAGAGGGAGTCAGGGTGATGATGTACCCCAAGCGTGGCGTAAGGTGCCCATCCTCCTTAGATGGGGCAAGAAGAAGGAACCTCCCCATCAATGGGAAGGTAGTCAATGGCATACTCATTAGCTCTAAATCTAAAATCCTCACACCTGGTACCTTCCATGGGCGATCATCGGCATCTTCGTCAGTGACCTTCTTTTCCTTCCAAGCTCGACTAAGCTCATGTCTCAGGCCACTGGTTTGGAGGAGAGAGAGGAGGGAAGGAGGATCATCATGTTGGGTCAGAGGGGTGAGGGTGGGAGGAGGCAACACACAGCTCTCCTGCTCGAGGAGGTAGTCAAGCTGTGCTTGATAGCCAGGAAGGAAAGGAGCAGTACAATTATCCAATCAGGTAAACATTGCATAGGGGACAGGGGATGTGATCTTTCGGATGTCATCAGGTAGCGCCACAGTGGACAGGCTTACCCGTCACTTATTGGGTTCCATGTCCACTTTGGGTAATTCTGTGGGAAGTATGTAGACTAATTGGTAATTGCTGTCTACATTATATTGTACAGCATAGGCCACAGAGTGGCATACTGCACTGAGTTCAAAACGATGATATTGGCTAAGCAATTATTGATCGGGGCATGCACAGGCAAGGCAAGTGTCCCAAGTTGAGCATTATCGAGCTTGGGCGGAGGCTGCCCATAGCTTGTGAGGGATGGTTCAGGTTGGAATAGAGTCTGATAAGCATCAGATAGATGATAGGATTGATTCAGCATTGTGCCCCAGAGATTCCCTCCCTCTGAGGACTCATGATTAAATATTCTTTGTATCATCAGGCTGTGATCTTCTTGTGCCTCAAGCTCTGGGCATGCTTCCATATTTGGTTTATTTCAGATCTCTGACTTCATTATCTTTCCCAAGTAAGATCGAGTGGAGCTGTGCCCTCCTATTATGAGCAGTGTACTTCCATTCTTGGCAACCGATGGTTGTACAAGAATTTCCAAGGTCCAATTATCTTTGCCATTAACGTAGCTAAATCTTAGGTACATTCCATCTAATCTCTTGTCAATAGAGACAAAGTTCTGCTGCTGCCAAGGGCAGCCAAGTAGTATGTGGAGGGGACAATCTGTAGATACCCAAAAGTTACTATGAGTAGTTAGTCCTCCTATCTGTATGGCTAGATCAGGAATCAGTCCTTTTAATTCACCGTTACTCCCATTCGCATCATGTAGTGTTAGACTAGCATTGATATCCATCAGCACCTGTAGTTTCTTCCATAGTTCATGAGTAATGATATTTACTTCACTACCTGAGTCTACTACAGTGCTATATACTTTGTTAGCTATGTGGACAGGAACTGTCAATAATGGCCCATGGTCCTGGCTCATTCTAACATGATGCGCATGTAAAGCAGCATTAGCCAATGTCACCTGTTGAAATCTAATCTGATCAGCTAATGCTTGTGTCAATTTCCGCAAGTTATCTAATATTTCTTCCATGATCAGCTCTACCTTAGTGCCAAGTATCTTAGTCAGCATGTCACAAGGATTTGTGGCAGCAGATAACTCCGTGCACTGTACTGCCACATTTCTAGAATATTCCTTAGAAGGCTGTCCACTCACATGGTGACCTGCACCAAAATGTTTGGATGTGGATACATAGTTATTGTATATGTGATGCTAGACATTTAACCCGAGATTTGAGTTTTCACCATATTCCCACGGTCCAAATGCTTAGCTAATTGAGGGACATATAGACCATAGTGTCTAGTATATACCTCTATTTTTCCTTATTTGTTTGTTCACAGGTTGTGGAGAAACAAAATGATTTCCCCCAACAAACTTTTATTACTACCTACAAGTACATAGCAAACCATTTTCTTAATATCTCTTTTACCCTTAAGTACTTAGCCAAGTGTCAGAGAAGCAAATGGAGCATGTGACCTCAGTTATAAATCACCTGACTCAGATCATGTGACCTTGCACAGCATGAGTCATAATGAGTCATAATGAGTCAAGGTGAGTCAAATGAAGACTAACCAAAGCACTGCCCCTAGACTAGCAGAATGATCATGTGACCTGCACAGCATGAGTCATTGCCAAGCCAAAGGCTATTTTTAGCTCATTGCAAGTCATTTTCTGACAGGGTGAGTCAAAATGAATCAGTATGAGTCATATTTTGGCACAGCCACCTCGGAACCAAAGGTAGCACAGCCACATGTAAACTACTATATAAGGAGCACGATTCAGCCCCATTTGGAGAGTTGAAAATTTTGGAGATAGTTCCAATAGAACTCAACCAACGAGTACTCACAAGTGTACCCCTCTACAAACAAATAGTGAGGCTGTGTAGAGAAGTTTCCCACGCTATAAATAGAGCTACTTAGACCCATAGTTAGGAGTATACTGAATCCCTTAGGATAGGGTCAGTTAGGACACCTTTAGGAAGAAAACCCCAGAGCGGGCAACTAAAGGGAATAAATCCCCAGCTAGTAGGGAGACCTAATAGTTCATTAGTACCTTGGAAAAGGGTCAAGTCGAGCATTTAAGCTGATTGCCAACTCCTTAGTGCATAATAGAATCAGTTTAGGAAAGACTATTCTGTGTATCTAAGTGACGTGTGTGAATCAGTAGTGAGAGTGAAGCATATTTACGCTACCTACCCAATTGAGCATTCCTAATTGACTGGAGCTAATTGGAAGTCATTGAGAGCGCATCTTAGGGAAGTAACCCTAGTTGCTACAAAGTACCCTTCTAGCAACCTGAGAGTTGTCTAGACCATTTTCCCAACTATCCATTGTACATTTCATACACCACCACCCCAACTGAAAATCAGACCCTTAACATATTGCTGAACTCCAATCCCCCTCAACCTCATTGAAGATTGATGAACGAACCACATGCCTGATAGTCAACCCCTTTCTACAAGATTGATACTTGTTTCTAGTACAACTTGACCAGGGAAGAGTACTCTCTTCACCTTGCTTTAGGTTTACTATCTGTGGAGATGAGATTGGTTGTCTGGTAAGCATTTTCTTAGCATTTCTACTAATCTTATCTAGAAAGAAGACAACGGGATTTATTCCTGTCAACTCTTTCAGAAAACTCTGTGCTCCTTCCTTTTTCATCATTCCCTCCCCACTTTCTCTCAGAGATGTCAATCATCTCTACATCTTCATCATCACACATGTCAGTGTGCACTCATCAAGTGTCCTTTTATGCTCCTGTTGGAAATGTCATTTCTCAATAAGGTAAGTTGATCACCTTTGATCGCTCATCGCTAATGGCTTTCTTCACTTCCTGGCCTTTGGATGGCGTGGAAGCATTCTGGGTGTCATCTCATTGCTTGATTGACTTTGCCTTCTCATCCTGATCCTCTCGGGGATCCTTTCCGATCATCCTGAGTATCTGGTAAGTTGTTCTCTTTATTTCTTCGCCATTCGCACTAATATTGATCTTTCTTCTCAGATCAATCATTTCTTTCAATTTAGCAGCTCGACCATGGACGCTGTTACAGTTTTTCTCCTTTTCCCTCGTCTTTATCTTTTCTGTTTTCCTCGATGAGTACACCGTTTCCTTGGCCTCTCGCAAACAATATGGGACTGTAGCGTTACTTACCATTAGTCCATTTCATTCTTCATTTCTTCTTCTTTGATTTCTTTCAGTGCTTTACAAACACTTATCTCCTCGGCCGATTCTCTTACATCAGTCTTGTAGTTCCTATCTTTCCCCTCGTGTTACTATGGATGACACGTACGATTACATCATCGTTCTTTTACCTTCTTCTCTATTCCACAATGATGCGTCCCTTAGTATATATACCTACTTGTCGTGTACCCATAGTCTCTATTCTCGTTCTACGCAATTATAGCGTACTCTTGATTCCTGCAGTCTGATCGACTCAGTCCTTTGTCCTTTGTCTCCCTCGTAAATCCCTAACAGTCTGATTGACTCAGGCTTCTGACCTTCGACCTTTGAGAACCTTTGATCCAAGTACTTACTCTGACGTTGAGTCTCTTCGTGAGTACCTCCAGAGAAGTAATCCCTCGAGTATATTCTTTGTGTATGCTTCACGTAACAGACGCAGCACTTCATTAGCATCGCCGTCATTCATATTAGGTGAGTTTTTAATCACCACTTCATTTCAGTGCTGACTACCCCCCAATTTCTTGGGAGGTACATACACTCTGTCCATGATTTCCTTTCAGACAGTCTTGGCTTCGCGCTGAGATCGTATCACACCATAACTTTGCAGAATGTCGTCAACATTGTCTTTGTCCATCAACAAGTAAGGTATGAATAATTTCTCTTCATCTTCTGATTCCTCTTCATCACTGACCAATATATCAGGTACAATATAATTTGACGATCCGCGCTTTAGGCTATCACGGTCTATGACAATTAGATTCATTTGCACTTGTTTATTGTTTCGTGCGCACTGCTCAACCATTCGGTGATAGCTCTCAATTATTGATTCGTCTGCTCTCCTATTGAGTACTCCTTGATTCCTTGGTAAGTTTACCATGCCCTGTTGATCATATACTAATTCTCCATGGTCTATTAACTCTAGCATATGGGGACAATTGCTTAGGTGATGGTCATGACTGTTACACCCAAAACATTTAAAGGGTGGGTGGGTATTAGGATAGTAGTCTATTCCTACCATTAGTAGACCTTTGTAGTATTTCCCTTGTAGTAGTACTATTCTGTATACTACTAGGAGTATCTTTGAATGTGGCAGATTTCAACCTAGGTTTTTCTAAGATGTCTGCTATCAAAGGCTCTACTTTAAAGGCCTTGATATAAGCTCTTGCATAGGCAGGATTACCAAGCTTGAGTTTACTCATATGATCTATGAGTGAATCAACATCATCAGAGGACTTCTTAGATTCCTTCTTCAGCTCAGGCTTCTTCTTTGCCTGTTTCTCAGGGGTCTTCTTTGTTCTCTTGTCCTTGTGTTTCTTGGAGGACTTCTTCTTCCTCCTTCGATATTCATCATCACTAGACTCATCGTCTGAACTGTCATCAGATGGATCTGTAGTAGAGTCAGAGTCAGTGCTACTCTCTTCAGAGGAGCTCTCTGTGTTTGAGTTTGTTCCATCCTCATTGAACTTGTATCGATGTAATAGCTGGTTTATGACTCAACTGACTTCACTAATGTGGAAGGGTTTACTCATATCTACACCAGTGTTACCAGCAAGCAGATGTATTTGCACCTTCTCTCGCATGTACTTAGGGATTCTTTTCCAAAAGTAAGTGCGGTATTCTTTGTCTTGAATTACCTTTGTGGCCTTTAACCATTGTGCAACTACTGTAAACTTGTGCTTGTAGGCCTTCCATTGTGACATCTTGTCCAGACTCTTCTTGGCATATTTCTGAGTGAGCTTCCTAAGGTCACTCTTCCTATATCAAGCATCTACTCGCTCAGCATCATAGAAATGGAGGATCTTGGTTCTCAATCCATCCCAATCGTCGTTCTCATATTCATTGAGGGATTCGATTAGTCATCCAACTTGACTACTATAGTAGTTGGAGATCCCTTCACATTTCTCCTTGTCAGTGGTAATGTTGTATTGAGTGAGCAATTGCTCATATTGCCATAAGAAGTGTCTGACTTTAGAGTAGTGCTCTTTAAACTTGTCAGGGGCATCTTGGCTTCTGTGACTGGGTAGAGTGGTAGGTGTTGTTCCGGTGCCTACCATGATTTGTAGTGTCTTGTTATGTACTTAGGGGTAAGTTTGTGTATTCCCTATGGGACTTGTTGTGATGTAATACTGTTACTGAAACCCCTCGCGGTGGGCTCCAGTTGTCTTCTTTCTAGATAAGATCAGTAGAAACACTAAGAAATGCTTACCAGACAACCAATCTTATCTCCACGGATAGTAAACCTGAAGCGAGGTGAAGAGAGTACTCTTTCCTGGTTGAGTTGTACTAGAAACAAGTATTAATCTTGTAGAAAGGGGTTGACTATCAGGCACGTGATTTGTTCATCAATCTTCAATGAGATTGAGGGAGTTGGGGTTCAGCATCATGTTGAGGGTCTGGTTTTCTGTTGGAATGGTTTGGACAACTCTCGGGTTGCTAGAAGGGTACTTTGTAGCAACTAGGATTACTTCCTTAAGATGTGCTCTCAATGACTTCCAATTAGCTCCAGTCAATTAGGAATGCTCAATTGAGCAGGTAGCATTAATACACTTCACTCTCGCTACTGATTCTCACATGTCACTTAGATACACAGAATAGTCTTTCCTAAACTGATTCTATTATGCACTAAGGAGTTGGCAATCAGCTTAAATGCTCGACTCGACCCTTTTCCAAGGTACTAATGAACTATTAGGTCTCCCTACTAGCTGGTGATTTATTCCCTTTAGTTGCCCGCTCTGGGGTTTTCTCCCTAAAGGTGTCCTAACTGACCCTATCCTAAGGGATTCAGTATACTCCTAACTATGGGTCTAAGTAGTTCTATTTATAGCGTGGGAACTTCTCTACACAGCCTCACTGTCTGTTTGTAGAGGGATGCACTTGTGAGCACTCATTGGTTGAGTTCAATTCAAGTAGGAATCTTTTTCCTAAAAGAGGGAACTGTTCAAATGGGGCTGAATCGCGCTCCTTATAGTAATTTACATGTGGCTGTGCTACCTTCGGTTTCGAGGTGGCTGTGCCAAAATATAACTCATACTGACTCATACTGACTTACTTTGACTCATTCTGTCAGAAAATAACTTGCAATGAGCTAAAAATAGCCTTTGGCTTGGCAATGACTCATCATGACTCATTATGACTCATGCTGTGCAGATCATTTTGCTAGTCTAGGGGCAGTGCTTTGATTAGTCCTCATTTGACTCACCTTGACTCATTATGACTCATGCTGTGCAAGGTCACATGATCTGAGTCAGGTGATTTACAACTGAGGTCACATGCTCCATTTGCTTCTCTGACACTTGGCTAAGTACTTAAGGGTAAAAGAGATATTAAGAAAATGGTTTGCTATGTACTTGTAGGTAATAATAAAAGTATGTTGGAAGAAATCATTTTGTTTCTCCACAACCTGTAAATGAACAAATAAGGAAAAATGGAGGTATATTCTAGACACTATAGTCTATATGTCCCTCAATTAGCTAAGCATTTGGACCGTGGGAATATAGTAAAAACTCAAATCTCGGGTCAAATGTCTAGCATTACATATACAATAACTATGTATCCGCATTCAAACATTTTTGTGCAGGTCAGCAGTTGTGGTCTCAATGCACCTATTTCGGAAGACTGAGGGGCTGAAGTTGGTGCCATTGGATTCACCTCTTGACTTCTGGTTGCAACTTCCAGGTATGCGACATGTTTAGACTTGGAAACTGCAGACACAAACTGCATCTCTTCAAGATCCCACATCTGAGCTATCCTACCACCACTTCCATGTCCATTTCCCAAGAACCATTGGACCTGGGATGCCACAACTTTGTAGAATATACTATGAGCAGACAAGCAAGGTAAAGAAGTCATAGGAAAATACCCTTAAGCTCAGGCTGTGTCTTCGGTCATTTCAAGCCCCCATCCGAATCCAATTCATCATCATAGATTATCCTCTGTTTGGGAGGCATGCTGGACTGAGAACAAGAAAGTAGAGGAGGAAAAACTGAGAGGACTTTTATTTTGCTTCGTAAAGTATTTTGTAATCAGGAAACAAAGGTGAAACAACATGTACACTGTGTCATTAGTAATCGGAAACAAAGGTGAAACAACATGTACACTGTGTCATTACCAGTAAAGGAAACACAAAGGAGTATAACAATGAAGCTCAACCATATGACGAAGTTCTGCAAGAATATAAGAAGAAACAACAAAAAAGAGCTCAATACTTCACCATCTTCAACTTAGAGTTCTGCTGCTGAGAAAAATCACAATGCACAGTAGGTTGCATGAAAATTTAGTTGATATAGGAGTATCAATCATGACCAGGAGGGGGGGCAAGGGTTGTCTGTGGACATTTTGCATTTGGGAGAGGATCAGGCTCGGTGGTAGAGAGAGGTCGTCGACTGGAACCTGCAGAGGCAGACAATTGAACTGAAGTAGAATAGTTTGAAAAACCAGAGCCAGATATAGCACACAGAGGGGGATGGCACAACACATGCAAGGGAAGCCAGACGAACCCAAAATTTGAGTCAGAGTCACTGGGGATGTTGATAAAGTTTTCCACCCAAACAAATATTCTTTCAAGCTATTCATTGCTTGACTGGGTGGTGGTATAACCTGGGTCCAACTGTTGTCAGTCTAGTGCACACAACACCTCTAGAAGGGCATCAACCATGACATCATGGGTGATTTCATCCCCCCTCATTAGAAATCGACCATCAATGAAATCCATTGGTAGGATTATTTTTGCGCAGAGTTTGTTGAGAAGTGGAATCAATGGTCAGAAGTATGGGGAGATATTTGGAAGTATATTGGAACTCCATCTAAAGTTGGATTGGATTGTTGATGTTTTTCTGGTGCTCGGCTTGAATGAGTTGAAAAATGTGTCGAAACACTTCAGGTTCTCTTTAACTTTGATGTTGTGAGGCCACTCTAAGAGTACACATATACCAACCAGCACATAGAATATCAATTCTAGGTTGTGGATAGGTCTGTGGATCACAGGCTTTTTGGGGCCCACAGCCACTAGTTCTACCACCATCCATGACCAGGTTCCCTGAAGTAAAAGGTTCAGACAAGTAACTGTAAGGAACAAGGGAATGATTTACCATGCAGTATAATGGATTTGTATTCACCATTGGCCAAGCAAAGTCAAGTGAATCCCCTGCCATATGCAGCTTGATATTATGATCCCAACCCAAGTAATACACCGAAGTATATCGAATAGTATGCTCCTGCCTGTTGCATAATACTTTCACAGCTGGGACAACATCCTCACCATATTTCGAGGAAGTAAGGAGGGTATCATTTGTGAATGGATTAGAGTCCAGATCAGGAGTGGGGAGACCAGTAGTGGGCTGAGAGGTTGTAGCATTAATCAGGACTGCATATCCCCAATTGCCAAGAATGCTGTGATGACTGACAAATTTTTCTATCTTTTGACAGAGGAGATCTCAGGTACCTTTTGGGAGGCCATCAAGAAACTCCAAGCGCTCCTCTAATTTGGCTGAACAGATGAGGAGAAGGTTAAATAAACTAATATCACAGTGTAAGATTCCTATTTTCTTGAATGCGTCCCTATGAGCTGGATTACAAGTAAATGGTAAGTGAAATCAGCGAACAAAGAGATCAACATTACCCAGGATATAATCAATAAATGTGATTAGGAGTTCAGCAAGCAAATTGAACTTTAATACCTCGACTCCGACAGATGTGGAAATGAAACGAGAAAGGACACATAGTTGATACTAACAATGATGTACACTGTGACTGGCTTTAAAAAGGAGGAATCATAAAAGATGTGTTGACAGATTGTAGAGAATGCCCAGTTGAGTTGGATGGGGCCCTTGGACCTGTTCCTCATGTAGGAGCATTGGGACACCTGCAATATCCATAGCATTTAACAACTTTAGAATGGTACCCTCCGTATATCTTCATAGGGGGTCGATCCAAGAATCTTTAATGACAACTCCTGTCCGAGTCCAAGGTCATTGATGGTTGCTTGAGTGTGAGTTGTTTTCTGAGTCGTCCATCGAGCCCTGCCACATGGTTGTCCCATGTCCATGCATAATATCCGAAATGAAGAGCAGATTGTCGATCGTTACCTCCATTACATCCCCTCCACCTTTCCATGCAACCAGTACATGTTTACTCCCAGTTTTGTCAAGCAATGAGATGTCAAACCCAAGCTGGGAGAATGAGGCTTTCGTGAGACCCACTATGATGCATAGGAACATTTCCAGGTCAGTGTAAACATCTATTGGATAGGTCTCGAGTAAACTTCCCCGGTCAAAAAACATCAAGCTGATGCTAGACCTGAGTATTTGCAAGGACAGAGCAGCGTGCCTTCCATCTTGTGCATATAATAGTACAGATGTTTTCCTGGCAATCTCGGTAAAAGAAGTCTTCAATGTCTTGGAGCAGTTCATGTTCTTCATCTCCCCAAAAACAAGGATATCTCTCCAGTCCTAATTCAACACCATCTAGACTAAGGACCAAGTTCAGCTTTCACTGGAGAAAAGAGCTCCTAAATGGGTTTGTGGATCCATGAGGATGCCATCTCCTAAATACTGGACATTCATCTTTTCACTGACTCAGATATCAATACCAGGTGAACCAACTAACCTGTTTGTCTACTCACCTGTAATTTCCTTGACTGCTTCGAGTACTTTGTTCAGAAATTTTGTCATAGACGCTTCCATGGTATCCCCTGTTGATGTCCTTGTCATAGACATTCCTGTATTAACCCATGCTGCTGCTATTTTCAGGTAATGGGTCCACTGTTCTACCCCTTTCCCTGTTGCTCCATAAAACTTCTTGTCCTTATCTCGTAAGCACTGTAAAATGTTCAACATGTTCAGACTTGAGTGTTTCGATTGAAACAGGATCAAGTCAGGGAACAATGATTCCAAGATTTCTCAACTTTTGGATTTGCTGAGGTGCCAATAAAACTCCTTGATATCATTTTCGACCAAACGATCCATGTTCTCAGGGAAGCTGTCAGTTTTTCCCCTATACTCCAAAGGGATGCTTGCAAGCTGGTCCAGACTGTGAGTATGGTGACACTTCAGACACAAAGCAAGGGATCCACTTGGGCAGCATTGTAGGACATTGCATGTACTTGTACATGACACAAAGCGGGCTATAAATTTGTTATGACATGAACTGATTTAGGAAGAAGGATGCACCATCAAACTTGGTTGTGATATGGCCTCTGAGTCTGCCAGCGCTTCAGAGTCCATGGTAATGTTGTGAACACATATGCTAGAAGATATATACAAGCTGGCAGATATTTTGAAGATACAGTTGGATACTGCAAGGCTAAGTAATATGACCACATAATTCCAGGAACTGATTGATAGTCACAATAATCATGCTGGACTCAAGTAACTGTGCAGTAACATATTAGTTGTGAACCATCGTCAGATTGATGTCAAGATCAACTTGATTATACACTAAGTACTCTAAAGATCACAATGATAATGAATAGTATAACTCTTTTGACCAAAATTTATTTAACCAAAATTCAGATGATACTTCATAGCTGTTACGCGAAGCATACACAAAGAATAGTCTCGAGGGATTACTTCTCTGGAGGTACTCATGAAGAGACTCAACTGTCAGAGCAAGTACAAGGATCAATGGTTCTCGAAGTACAAAGGACAAAGGCCTGAGTCAATCAGACGTCAGGGATTTACTAGTGGTGACGAGTGACGAAGGTACTGAGTCGATCGGACTGCAGGATTCAAGAGTACACTATGATTGCATAGAACGAGAATGAGAATACAAGTGTGCAACAGGTAGGTATAAGTACTAAGGGACGCATCATCATGGAACAGTGAGGAAGGTCAAAGAATGATGAAGTAATCGTACGTGTCATCCACAGTAACACAAGGGAAAAGAAGAAGGAACTATGAGACCAACATAAGAGAGTCAGCCAAGGAGATAGTCGTCCGTAAGTCAAGAAAGAAAACAATAGGAAAAGTTAAAGAAGTACAAATATAGAATGGAAAGGACTAATCGTTAAAAGACCTGCATCCCATATTGTCTGCGAAAGACCTAAGAAGAGGTGTACTCGTCGAGGAAAGAGGAAAAGATAAAGACAAGGGAAAAGGAGAAAAACCGTAACATTACCCCCCTCGTACAATCGAACTCCAGGTTTGATAAACAGTCCATCAGGTAGTCATGTCAGGAGGGAGAGTGGAAGGGCCATAGAAAACGGTGGATTGTTCGTAAGATAATACCTCAAATGGACAGTCATCTGCCAAATGTCCTGTGTTGATTGCAATGGCTGCATACTCGTTCAGGGCAAAAGCGGCGTCCATGTCCCCAATGATGGCAAAAGTCACATTGCATGCGAAGGCAAGTGGACTGAGGATGACCAGGGGCTGACTGGTGGCAGTATGGGCAGGAGTAATCGGGACAATCCTTGCGATAGTGGCCGAGACTGATGACACCGAAAGCATTCGGTGAGGGCAGAGGCGGGACAACAAGGGTGAGGGTGCATGATGTGGGTGGGAGAAGATAAAACATGGCTGCTGTCAGGAAGGTGGCAGTGAATAGCATCTATTGCATTGGACCAAGCTACAATCTCGGGAGCTTCCTCAACTGCGGTGGGGGAAGAAGAGGAGAAGGAGGTAGGGGAGGTAATCCGCGTGATAAGAGCGGGAGCACAAGAAGGAATGGGTAGTATGGGAGTAGGAGGAGGAGAATCCGCGACGGCGGGCAGTTGAGCTCGTTTGAGATAACGGTCACGATCAGCCATGGGTAAGGAGAGGTAAATGCGACGAAAGGTGGGGTAGATGATAGCGGGGGAGAGACGTTCAACGTATTGGTGGAAACTGTAAAGATGAAGAATAGATAAAACTTGCCGGGGAAGTTCGGCCAGGTGGAGATGAAAAGGAACACCAAATTCAGCAGGAAGGTCGCTGGGGGCTGCCTGAAAGTGATATAACTGGGTGACAGAGACCTCATGGAAAAGGCAGACTAGTTCCTGAGTGACGACATCTTTGTCATAGAGGGGGAGGGCCTCGACGGCGCAGAGGAGGGCGGAAGTGGCGAGGATGGTGGCGTAAAGCGTATGGGTGGTGGAGATGGATAGCGAGGTAGGCGAGACACGCCTGGAACGAAGCGGGGAAGAAGATAGAGAAGAAGAAGGAGATGGAGAAGGTGCAGCAAAAGAAGAAACAAATGACATATTGATTGTTAAGGAAAAGGAAGTCGTCGAAAAACATATATTGGGGGGGTACTTCACAAAGAGACTGCCACTTCCCAAGTAAAGAGGAGGAAAAGAGTGAGAGACTAGAACAAATGGTGTGTTCATTTATAAGAAGAGAGAATGGCGGGAGCATGGCGGAGATTATTCTCGGGTTCCCACAGTGTTTTCGGCCGAAGAGTATCTCTTCCATGCGGTCAGGTACAAGTGGCAACCTTGTGATCCTTTATGAGATACGATATGATCGACTTTGTACTCTTCTTCAGTATCAATGAGGTCTGGCGGAGGTCGGGAAAAAGAAGGACCATGTACTTCGGTTTGGTGATAAGGTGATAAGAGAGTGGCATGGAATACGTCGTGAATTTTCCATGTGGGAGGGAGATGGAGGCGGTAGGTGAGGGAAGATAGGACCTGAGAAATCTCAAACAGTCCATGATGTTTGGGGGCGAGTTTTCAGGAAGGGTAGCCGAGGCAGAGATTGGTGGCTTCTAGCCATACCTTATCACCTACTTTCCAAGGGGAGAACTTACGAGAAGAGCGGGATATCATGATCCAACTGAGCGGACTCATGTGCAGTGAGAGCTTCTTTTCTGGCATGTTCCAGGGAGGATAGGCAGTTTTCCAAAGCTGGGATGAACGTTTTTCTGAGAGTGGGGTATGTGCGAGGTTCGTAGCCATATAGCAGAGAGAATGGGGAGACCTTTGTGGAACTATGGGGGATGGAGTTGTGGATAAACTCGGCAGGAGGTTAGGAATTTAGCCCAATCATGTGGGTTATGAGCGCAAAAGATACAGAGATACTGTCTCAATCTCTTGATTGGCTTAGTTCGGTTTGTCCATCAGTTTGGGAATGATAGGCAGTGGAAAGGCAGACGTCATATTTGAGGAGGTGAGCTAGCTCTCTTGCGAAGGCAGAGGTGAATTGTGGGCCTCGATTGGAGATGATGGAGTCATAGAGGCCGAAACTGTTTGAAGACAAAGTCAAGAAAGAGTTGGGTGAATCCCTTTGGTGTCAACCATTTTTGAGCATGGAGCAAGGATTACCCCCTTAGTAAGGCCATGGTTGACCATGACCATCAAGGAATCAAAACCATTAGAGAGGGGGAGATCGGTAACAAGATTGATGGAGAGTTGGCAGAATGGAAGAGAAGACGATGAGGAGATGGGGAGAAGGGGCGGGGTGGTCGGGTGGGTGAGGACTTTGTTTTGTTGGCAGACAGAGCAACCAGCAACAAAATGAGAAACAAAAGAAGAAAGACCAGGCCACCAAAAATCGCGTTCAAGAATGGCTTTTGTACGGAAACGACCCAAATGGCCAGAAAGTGGGGAGGAATGAATCGAATGAAGCAAAGCGGAACAAGATGATGGGGGAACATACATATGACCACAGAAATAAAGGTGTCCTGTTATCAAAGGACCAATCCAAAAGGGAGGAACGAGGAAAGAGAGGAGAACCGTCATCAAGGTTGGCAAGGGCACGAAGAACTAGGAGATCAGAAGATGAAGAGTTCTTGATATGAGAAGCTAAGGTGAGGTCGAGGGCGTTAATAACCACCGGATCAGGAATGATAGAGGAGTCAATATTGTCTTGGGAAGTGTCAACAGGGTTGCGACGAGAGAGAGCATCAGCAGGGGCCATCTGTGTGCCAGGAAGGATTTTCCAAAGAATGTTGAAGTCTTGAAGGAAAAGGGACCAACGAGCTTGGCAGCAGGATAGTTTTCGTGGATCTTTGAGATAGGAAAGGTTCTTATGGTCTGTGATGACAGTAATGGGATGAGTAGTTCTGAGGATATAATGACGCCACTCAGAGAGGGCAAGGATAACTGCGAGGAGCTCGTGATCATAAATATCATAGTTCCATTCAGCAAAAGTGAACGTTGTAAAGATGATAAGGGGCCTGAAGGAGACTAGGAGGTGGGAACCACTAGTCCCGGGCCAGAAAAGGGGGGTAGGGGAGCGAGTATATTCGCCCCAAAAGGGACTCTGTAAAGCGGGTGAGTGAAAGATAGAAGTCCGGGGACTTACTCGACTAGTCCGACGCTAGTCCGGAGGATGTCCGAGGGAAATGCGGGAAGTCCGGGAGTCTGGAGGGAGGTAGAAGATGACGAGGAAACGTTGAGTTCATGGTGAGCATTGACGGTGGGCGGTGACAGTGACGGTACGGTGGTGACAAGAGGTTCGAGCAGTTCGTGAATCCAACCAAAAGTATTTTCTAACTCTAAGGTACATGGCTTTATAGTCCGGGCATACCCGGGACTCGCACTACGACCGATAGAGTAATATATGTCAAGGGAAAACGGAAATGAAACGAAAAGGCACGAAACGGATCAAAACTCTAAATGACAGAAGTTAAATCTAAGAAGGGAAGCCGTCAGGCCCGAAAGGCCTGATCGGTCTTCGGCGGTACGAAGAACATAAGTAGGAGATCAGAATAATAGGGAAAGTTGATAAGATAAGATTGGAAGGAACAGACCGGTGTAATGAACTCATATGTGAAAGTCTGTGTCGACCACGTTAGACCGAGGCGTCCGGACTAATAGTCCATGATCTGGTCTTCGGTGGAAGCATCTGGTCTAGGTAGGAAAGTCCAGAAGGTAATATCAGAGCAACGGGGAGACGGTAGAATGTGTCTAAAAAGGGGGATACGACCACAGAGACGTACCAGTCTCTACAACATGCGAGAGAAGTAAGCGCAAGGGTGAAGGTCTCGGTTGGTGTCAGCTTGGAGAAGAACTGCACCAGCAGTGAGAAGGGAGGCGTCAGTCATGATAGAGAAAGGGCGAGAGACATCGGGAATAGCTAAGACAGGAGAGGTGGAGAAGATGGCCTTGAGGGATTCAAAAGCGCGTTGTTGGAGAGAGGTCCAAAGCCAGGGTTGGTCCTTCTGAGTGAGCAAGGTCAAGGGGGCAACGGTGTTAGAGAAATTGGGAATGAACTTCCAATAGAAGTTGGCGAATTCAAGGAAGGAACGGATCCCCTTGACGGAAGTAGGAGGTTGCCAATCGTGGATGGCAGCAGTCTTGATGGGATCCATCCGGACTTGTCCTTGGCCTATGATCATACCGAGGAATTCAATGCGAGGAGTATCAAAGGTGCATTTCAATATTTTAAAGGAAAAGTTGTGCTCACGAAGATGAAGAAGGATACGTTGAGTGCATTCATGATGGAGAGTGAGATCGCTGTTAGTGTGAATGCCGAGGTCATCCATGTATACTTCTAGCCATCCCTTAGCAATCATGTCAGCGAAGACATGGTTCATGAAAGCTTGGAAGGTGGGGGGAGCATTACAGAAGCCGAAGAACATGATGGTCAGTTCGAAGAGTCCATACGGGGTAACAAACGCAGCTTTCCATTGGTCCGTTTCCTTGATTCAGACATTGTTATATCCCCAACGAATGTCGAATTTAGTGAACCAGGTAGAATTCTTCATCCGGTTGATCAGAGGAGGGATGAGGGGAAGCGAATAAGTATTGCGGATGGTGTGGGAGTTTAGATATCGATAATCTTGACACGGACAGAGAGATCCGTCTTTCTTGGGGACAAAAAAGAAGGGTGCAGCTTGGAGGGATTTGGACGGGATGATTCGTCCAGTTTTAAGGTGTTCATCAATGAAAGTTCGACATGCGTCTTGTTCTTTCAGATTAAGAGGATAGACCTTAGCGATCTTCAGGACGAAGGAAGGTTTGAGTTCGATGGTATGGTCAAAAGAATGGTGTGGAGGGAGTTGATTATAAGTCTTTTCGGAAAAGACATCTTTGAAGTCTTTGCACCAAGGGGGAAGCGAGGTTTCAAGTGGTATATTTTCTTGTGCGAGTTTGGTGGACAGGGTGATCTTGTTGATCGTTTTGCTTTGGGGGTGGTACTCACTAGGAGACGCATCAACCCCATTGGGATAACGTTCAGCAAATAAGGAGGAGATTTCCTGGTCAACATCAAGGTCGAGGAGGCGAAGGAGATAACATCGAGGAGGCTCTTCTACAGGAGGAGAGTAGAAGGGAATGCGAGGGAAAGAGAGGGTGTGAGAGGCCCAGTCAATCTGAGGATTTCGAGATTTTAGCCAAGGCATGCCTAAAATGATTTGTTTTCGTTTGAGAGAAACAACCATGAGTTCAAGATGTTCAGGTCATTTGGCGATGTGGACAAGGGGTTTGGCTTTCCACAAAATGGTACCTTTCTTGTTGAGAGTACCATCAACATTGTATGCTTCAATAGGGTTAGGGAGGCGTATCATAGGGAAGTTCATGTGGGAGAGAAGTCCTAGGTCTATGAAGTTTCCAGTTGCACCAGAATCAATGAGGGCGGTGGTAACAACGGTTTGGTTACCGACTTGTAGTTTTACGGGGAAATGAAGAGTACATTCATTTCAAGGTGCTACAAGTACATGGTGAATATCAAGGGAAGAAGACGTCGGTGCGACTCCCAGGTTCAAAAATCCTGATTAATGTTCAAAACAGAGACTTCTTCTTTAGTGGGTGCGGAGTCCTCGTAACACATTTGAAGGACTTGGAGGATCTCCCCTTTGTCCTTTCCCTGAGTCTTGAGGGAGTTGACGAAGGAAGAGAGCTCGGAGGGGGTGGTGGTAGTAGCGGCGGGGGTGGACAAAGTCATAGTAGCAAGGGTGGAAGATATAGTGTCAGCGGCGCGAATGTTCTGGGGGCGAGTGGTTGGAGGGCAAGGTGAGCGAGTGAAGGGATTCTTGCATTGGTTGGCATTGTGTCCTGTGTTATGACAATGGAAACATCGGCCTTCATGGATGCACTTGGCACGTTCCTGGGGGTTCAGCTTGGTGATTGTGATGGCGTCAACATCCATCATGTCGGAATCACAGGAGGAAGATGAACAAGAGAACGTTGAGGGTCTGCCGCCTTTCAAGGCAAGGATGCGCATCTTCTGTGCATGAAATGTTTTGGCTTTCTCGATCCACTCCTTAACGGTGGTGGGAATAGTTGCCATGGAGAGAATCATAGTTGCGAGTTGTTGGTCAAGTCCCAAAGAAAATTGGTCAATGAGGGTGATGTCGTCGGTAATACCTGCACGGGAAGACAGATTTTGGAAATCCGTGATGTATTTTTGGAATCCATCATCATGGACTCCATCAGGGTGGCGGAAGGATTTCTGTGAGAGTTTTGAAAGTTTGTGGCAGGTGGTGGCCTTGGTATCGAAGGGGAAGAATGTGGATTCGAAGTTTTCGGTGAATTTATTGAAGGTAAAGTCTAGTGGGTTGGTGTGGATGTCAGCCATCTTGTCATACCACATTTCAGAGAAAGAGACTCCTCGTCCCTGACTCATCTTATTAAGTGTGGTCATGATTCATTGAGAATCGAGGGTGTAGATGTCTTTGTTGATGGCAAAGTATGCACACATGGCTTTTATCCATCATGTGGCATTGGAGGGTTCTCCAGAAAAGTCAGCGGAGAGGGCTGCTTTGAGTTCAGTGGGGGCGCGAGACATGGGAAGAGATTTACTGGGGTTTTGCAGGGGTGCTGGGGTTTTGCGGGGGTGCTTGGGTTTTGCGGGGGTGCTGGGGTTTTGCGGGGGTGCTGGGGTTTTGCGGAGGTGCTGGGGTTTTGTGGGGGTGCTGGGGTGCGAGGAGGTACTGGGGTTCGAGGTTGTCGAGGGGTTCCTGGTGATCAAGGGGGTACAGGATTTAAGGCCTGGTATAGGTTCAGGGTCTTGGAAGTCAACATCGATGTCTGATTGCTCGTTGTCAGGTGGTAGCCCGTAGCGTGAGCAAAGGGCACAACTCGAGTGGGAAGAAATGTTGTTCAAGGGGGATGTCCTACTCCTGAATAGGAGGGACGAAAGATAATTCTCATTCTTTTGTTATGCGAAGCATACACAAAGAATAGTCTCAAGGGATTACTTCTCTGGAGGTACTCATGAAGAGACTCAACGTCAGAGCAAGTATAAGGATCAATGGTTCTCGAAGTATGAAGGACGAAGGCCTGAGTCAATCAGATGTCAGGGATTTACTAGTGGTGATGAGTGATGAAGGTACTGAGTCGATCGGACTGCAGGATTCAAGAGTACGCTATGATTGTGTAGAACAAGAATGAGAATACAAGTGTGTGATAGGTAGGTATAAGTACTAAGGAACGCGTCATCATGGAACAGTGAGGAAGGTCAAAGAATGATGAAGTAATCGTACGCGTCATCCGCAGTAACACAAGGGAAAAGAAGAAGGAACTACGAGACCGACATAAGAGAGTCGGCCGAGGAGATAGTCATCCGTAAGTCAAGAAAGAAAACAATAGGAAAAGTTAAAGAAGTACAAACGTAGAATGGAAAGGACTAATCGTTAAAAGACCTGCATCCCATATTGTCCACAAAAGACCTAAGAAGAGGTGTACTCGTCGAGGAAAGAGGAAAAGATAAAGACGAGGGAAAAGGAGAAAAACCGTAACAGTAGCTGCTCTGGCATGTTAAATGATTGTGGGCAGCACTGCTGAAGTTGGGGATTAGGTGGGTGGACAACCGAATCAATGTGATGGATATAACATCTCCAATCTGAGTACTGTCCAATTGGACTGCATGTCAAAGTAGGTGCATACTGGCCGCAGGATGCGTAGCACATCAGGAAACAATATCGAACTGTTGTACATAGGCAAGCAGGTGATCCGATTGAAGGGGGCAAAATATCATTTGTAGCTGGACTACAGAATGACCTAAAAGTATACTAGTTAACCAATTTCACATGATATGATTGAGTTTTGCTCACCATCCAGACCTTGTTTTGGCCAGGAGCTTTCTGACATCGCATTGACAATAACAGCATCATACAAACCATAAGTGCTATCAGCAGAAGGGGGAACTGCTCTCAATGTTTGTGGAGTATTGGGAGTCTGGCTGTGGTAAAGCATCTGTTGTATATAGATTTTATGCCAGATCTGCAGACAGTCAAATGGGAGATCCTGTTGCATCGCATGACTTCTAACTCCTGACACATTATGAGGTGATGATCTTTCAATGCGAAGTAGGAACTCGGATAAAGCATCCTGAAGATCAGGGATGCCGAAGGTATTTGTGGCCTCCTCAATACTCATTTCCGACAAGGGTTTCAAAGTGAGGTGAAAGGCGGTGGTAGTGGTGGAGAATGTACAGTGGGGTTTGGGCAAATTTGAAAAGCATCCACGCTTGAGTGCATCAGCTTTTACGAAGTAATTGACTGGAGTGCGGATCACGATATCCAGATGATCAGAAAGGCATACATCTTCCAGGTCAAACACACACTCATTGTTCTCATTGAAATCTCTGTTATCATCCTTGTTGGGTTTACCTGCCAGTGTGGTTTTCTTTTGAATATATATGGTATGTGGAGAAAAAAGATGGGTCTGGAAAGCAGCCATTCCTGCTAGAACAGTTCCAGGACACCATTTAGCCCGAATTCCTTGGTTTCCTTCAGAAATGTTTTGTAGTCAGGTGGGTCCTGCCGAGCCTTCACGATTTGGATGGCAATGAGTGTGTTTGAACTTGTGTGGAGAGGATGACGATGCAAATCACTGAAGTTTTTCACCTTTGCCATGGTAACCAGAGATACTTTTGGACCAGTGCCTGCAAGAAGAGACTGTTCAGGAGTGTTGACAATCCATGCCATGAGTGGCATGTAGCAATATCTTAAGTTACCAACTGGGTTGTTCATCATTCCCCCTACCATGGCAGCAGTTTTCAGAGGTTGCAGAATCAGGTCTAATGCTTGGTGAAAGAGACAATCCTGGAGCAAGCTGCATACACAGGTATTTTTGTGGATGAAGAGGACTATGCCAAGCAATGTACTTCCGAGTGGGATTTTGTCCTACAAGACTCAGTACCAATTTTACAGAAAGTGTAAAGAACTCACTTGCATATTCCATGCATTGTTGCTGCTCATCCAGTTTTCATAGATGTGGCATATTTTTGCAGAGGAGGTCCAGACTTTCCTGGGAACAAAGGACATATGGGGAGCAAGTAACAGATGAGTAATAAGCATCTGGAGACACTCGAGTGGTTTGTGATAAAAGATGCAGACAGCTTTCTTTATCCATCCCTCAGACATTATGGTCTCGCAGTACCAAGCAGGTCCTGAAGGTAGGACCTCTGCATGGGCTCGTAGTTGCTTCCCACTCCAAAACAAAAGAGGCACATGCTTCATCTAAAATCTCAGTCAAAAAAAAAAAAAAACTTCTAGAGACCATCCCATGAACAATGTCCAGTGAAAGCAAAGAGTTGATTGTGGACAAGCTGAGGTGCAAACAAAGGAGCCAAGATGTGAATTGCCATTCTTCTCAAGACATGAAAGGAAAGTACAAGTTCTCCCACCGTTCAGCAGCATGCTTATCCTGCCAGAATTCATCCATGAACATCCTACCCCCAGGGAATGCCTCACTGCACCCTTCATACATCTTCACAAACTTGCCAGACAGAACCTCAGGGTCCACATCAATGCACTTGTCTATGTCCATGTTAGATCAGGAATCTGGGTGTTCAGGGTCAGATGGTTGCTCAGCATCGTCATGACTGGAACAAGAAGGCAGTGAACAGGAGTCGATACTTGGTGAATGGAAGTGACATGTATCACCAGCCAAACTCTGATCAACCAGCAGCCCGGAATGAGAGGTGCCAGCAGAAACCTGAGTAGCCCAAGATTGGACACGAGGGTTGAAGTATGTCTGATGGAGGGGATACAAGCTGAGTCCCTCACCGCATGAACCCATTGGCTGATTCATGTGCTGTAGAACATTAGTTTCTGATTGGAACTTCTTGCCACACTGAGGGCAGCTTACTAAGGTTTCTGCAATTAGTTTTGGCTCTAGGCATCAAGAACAACAGATAGAAAAACTTGAAGATGCAGTCCAAGGAACCATCACAACTAGACACTGTGGGTCACATTGACAAAGTTTCGCTAGAGTTATGTCATGTAAGTCACAATTTGTCAATATTTACCACAAGCTGACACTTACCGTGATAAGATCAGTTGTCAGACATTGTCAACAAACAGCTGGGACCTGGTATGTTGTACAAGTCATTACAGACAGGCTGACTGTTTTTGAAAGTCACAGTGTTTCCACCTGCGCTCAGATCCTGTCTCATATCTGAGTCCAGTGGAACATTGGGACTTACTGACTACCAGTGGCCATGAACCCACCCAATCCAAAATGTCGACCTTCATGCATGCTCAGAAGTCTGAGGAACATGGAGGTTTTGGAGGTATGTACTATGTTATCCAAGTCACATGTACAATATCTGAATCCAAGTCCAGTGGGACTTGCCAACCACCCTGAACCCCATTCAATCCAAATCAAATTGTAGTGATCCGAAACATCAACCTGCATGCACGCATAGTCTGACTCGGAGGAAAGTGGAGATTGAATGGAGGTATGTGCTATATTTATCTGAGTCACACTGAATCATAGCCTTGTTTGTATCTTATCATCTTCTAGAGTATTCCGATACCCCCTCTTTCCTCTCATACATATGCATTCAGCAGGTCATTGATAAAATCATCCTCTGATTTTGCATTCTCAACAGCCCACCTCTTCTCCATTTGCCATCCTCCTGCCCATCAAAGTGATTCTATAATGTCCTCGATTGCACCTCTGCATACAACTTTGTGCATACTATGATGCCCTCAAGTACACTCATCACAATGACATCCACGCAGATGACGTTCCAAATGCTGTGTTACAAGGACTTTCCCCAATGGCGTCGGATCTACTGGTTTCAATGCCTCTGATCCAGTGTTGAGGTGGATGTCATCACTGGGACAAGGTTTTCTACAGAGTAGTGGCACCTTCTTGCATTGACCAAGTTTGCTTTGTGGGGCAGCTCGAGCATAATGAGCACAATGGTATTCGTAATCATATCAACTTGAATAACCTGCAAAACTACTGACTACCTGTTACTCCAGCTCATTCTCTTTGTCTCACTCATCTTCCGTGATCAAGTGTCTCTCATGCACTTGAATGTGCGCCAATCCTCCAGCAACTTCAAGCCCATTTCATGAGGCCCCATGAGGTGGGTACTATGTCATTCATTAAGGCTTTGCATAGGTCATAAGAGATCAATCAAAATGACTACCCACAATGCCAAGATCCACTTTAGCTACATGATCATCATACTACTTATGGCACCGATTACCCCATTTCCTTCGACATGTCAGACTTGCACTTGACACGTGTAATAGGACTTAACATGTCATCCTCCCACTTTGCCATCACCATGCAACAGACATCACCGCCATTCATCAACCTGCTGTATATGCACTGGGAGCCACTGGATGCTGAGTTATGTCAGGACAATGTCACTGTGGTCAATCCTGTGTTCATCGATGCACAATACATCATTGCCAGCAAATTGTAAGCCCCCTTTATTCCATCATTTAACTAGCAGTTCAGCTGACAAGCAACTGTGATGTGCAGCATCTGACAGATGACATTCTTGTTCACATCACCTTGAACATGCTCAACATTTACCAACTATGCATGTTCCTCATTATGACACCATCATACACCCTTAATGAATGATGATCTATGCCATGCTCCTTTGTGCACTCATCTGCTGCTTGATAACTGCTATGTGAGTCCTGACTCAAGGACATTCAGAACCTAATATTGACAGTTCTTCTATGCAAAATGGGGCGATGGTGACTTGGGGCCTTTTTCTCAGGGGACATTTGTATACTATATATACTATGTTCTATGCTAATGTTGGATTCAAATCTGTGTATTCAAGTTGAAAAATTCATTTTACATGTACACTACTAGTATAAGCTGATATGCTCTACTTACATAAGTTCAAGCACTACTTTCAAAATCAGCATTCTCCCATGGCACAAGACGCCCTGACACAGCTGAACTAAATCCAAGCTTAACCGAGTTTCTCACATTAAGAGCAAAGTACGATGACTCCCCAGCAACAGGAATCCATTGCCAGTACTAGCAGCATTGGTGCACCAGGACACAGAACTGACAACGATTTTCACTTAACTCTATTTGCATGTCTACACTCATATACGATCACTCCATATCTGGCTCAATTCCAAGATCACCCTTCCCAGCCCATTTCCCCCCAGCACCATAATTCAATCCATGATTGCTACTCAAAGCCGCCAAAAAATGATGCCCAGGAAGTACTGGCCATTGGCAGTGGGTCTGATTGGCAGGTAGGTTCAATTGACCTATAATATATGATACCTATATCCAGACTTGGTCTGACTACCTTTGATAGTCGCAAAATACAGACATGGAAGCCATTGTCCCTATCCCAAGAGCCACAACTGAAGCCTATCTCCTCTTAAAGGTCACCCATGCTGACCGTCAATTACATCTCATGCAGCAAAATCTTGCACTCCAAATCGTCCACTGCAACACCCTCACCCTCCAGTACAACTATGTTTTGTTAAAAAAAGCTCAAGAAGATCTGCATTCAGCAGATCATTTCATCAGATCTGTTCAATTTGTGATCCACAGGAGTGGCATACCAGCATTAGCAAAATAAGGGTTGGCTGTACAGTGCTGGACAGTGCTGGACAGTGTCATAGTGCTCATAGTGAGGGTCCATATAGATAGTACTCTCATAGTACTCTCATAGTCTTTCATAGTGTTGGCTATAATCATAGTGTTTCACAGTGTGTTCATAGACTCTCATAGTGATCTCATAGTCTGTCACAGTCTATCATAGTGTGTCATAGTGTGTCATAGTGTGTCATAGTAATCTCATAGTCTATCACAGTCTGTCATAGTGTGTCATAGTGTAATAAAGTGGAGTAAAAAATGAACCAAAAAATTAATGTTTTGATTAATACACCTACTAACCCTAATCCTACTCAACTTGTAGTATACTACTAATCCTAATCCCAATCCTACATTTTTAATATACATTGAAGTCTAATTCTAATCCAACCCCTATAATACACTTTTACACACTTCTAATTTTAATTTCAAGACTACACTCATATTTATTATACTTTTCATGTACTCTTTACTATAGGTTCAAATGATGAAATGGAAATTATAAATATATGCCAGTGGCAAGAGTTGAACTCAAGACTTTCCCAAAATGGCAATTTTCAAACACATTAACCATTAGACCACAAGATCTTGCATAGTATGAACCATTAGATGTATATGACTACATCTCTGACCTTTGACACCACACTTTGCTACATTTTTCATTAAATATCTCTGTCCACCCCTGCTACACTTTCTGATACTTGTGTACACTTTTCACTACACCCTGCCATATTTTTTACCACATTTGGCCACACTTCTTCACCATCCTTTGGACATTGCAATTCTAAGTCTAATTTTAATTCATGCTAATCCTAACCCTACACTTTTTGATTCACTTTTTACTATCATTGTTATACTGTGACAAACTATGACAGACTATGGCAATACTCTGGCAAACTGTGACATACTATGACAGACTATGGTAATACTCTAACAAACTGTGACATACTATGATTTTAGCCAACACTATGAAAGACTATGATGATACTATGAGTACTATGATACTGGACAGCACTGGACAGTAACCCTGATTGTGCTAATGAAGTGTGGTAAAGAAAGTGTAGCAAAAGGTATAGTAAAAAGTGTGGCAAAAAGATATAGCAAAGTGTACTAGTTAAAGAGTATTTAAAAAAATGGATTAGGATGAGTACCACTATGAATACTATGAATACTATGGAAATACTATGGATACTATGAGATCACTATGAAAATACTATAAACTATGAGTACTATGAGTACTATGAATCATCTATGAAAACACTATAAATACTATGAGTACTATGAGTACTATGAACACTATGGCAAAAACCAGGATTTGCTGATGAGTCGCATCAGAGTATACGATGCATGAAGATTATACCCCATACAGGTTGACTGTCGATGGTGCATGCATTGTAGTATTTATTCGAAATCAATCTTACTGACTTTGTTGTGACTACTAAAGTAAATACTTTGCTGAATCCTTGTGATGGCATTGACTCTCAGGATGATCACAGAGGTGGTCATGTTCCCTCTAAATCCTGCATGTTCAATGTAACTCTAGACTAGTAGTAGTAAACTACCTTGATGCCAATGATATCCCTCCCAACATGTGCCCCATGAACCTACCAGGAAGTTGAAGTCCACTATGTTTCATCAGCAACTTGGTTCCTCATTCAAATTCAACTGAACTTCAAATTGCCAGTGGATATATCACGCGACTCACTGGACTCAGACTGCAGTTCAGTAATCATCACTGTGGTGATGGTCTTGAACTTGAAGTTACAAGCTTTACTTGACTGTAGTAACACGTCACAGTGACTGTTCAATCATTCCAACTTCAAGTTGGTTTGTACCATGACGGCCTGAGCTGTGTTCAAGTTGCTGCTGGCATGACAGTACTAGTACTAGGCTACATAAGTAGTCTTGTGACAAATTGACAGGATAGAACAGATTGGACAGCAAGAGTAGTTTGGTCACGGAAAAAAGAGGTATCCACTACCTTTCGACAGTGACAGACAGGCCTAATGACTGGCAAAAGTCTGTTGACTTGGCTAATTAAAGGTGTCAGTTTGCTGATGTGGGGGGTAACAAAGGTGGCCGAATACAATGTCAATGAGATAGATAAATTTCTACTAAATAAATACATTGATTCAGAGTTGTTTGAGGTTCTAGCTAATACAATTAGGTAGCATCTCAGGGTTGTAGCAGGGGTAGACAATATAGTTTGTGCACAGCACAATGTTGAACCACATAGGTCATAACAATGCAAGCAATGCTATAGTGTACTGATTGAGCTATGTAGTGATCTATAGTGTATGTACTAATCACACCATGTAGCAAAATGTAGACTATGATACATAAATACTACAAAAATATGTGGTGCTATGGTGACAACATTGTGCAACATGGGATGGCAGGTGACTATGAAATCTGAACTTTTTTGCTGATGTGGGAAAGGGACAAGGAGGACTGTGTGCATGCCTATTGGTAGCATCTAACATGGGTTGTAATTCAAGTTTGCCTTAACTGCTTGCATGAGCAGTACTCAGAGTAGGGATCCAATAAGTTTAGCAAGTGCATATTTCAACCGTTGGTTGCATGGACTAACAGTTCTGTGTTGTCCACACTGGTATCTGTGATGTTTGGTGTTTGATCCCACTGCGATGCAAATATTTTGTTTCCTTATTTGCTGACCATTGGGCGGACAACAAGACTCATCAGAAGCCTTGCAAGGCCTGGCAACATTGACCTGTTGCAAGGGCAAAGCTGATTTGTGGTGATGCTTGCCAGATGAGAGCATTGCCTTGTAAGGATTAGCAAGCCTAAGCAAGGTAAAGGTAGCCTGGCAATGCCTTGCAATGCCTTACTAGATTTGGGACTTTTCGCTGATCTGAGGGAGAGACAGAGATATCACCATCACCATCGAGCGAAGAACTACAACTAAAATCGAAACCAAAGAACAACGACAACCAACAGAGAGCACCTCTCCAAGCGTCGTACCCCTCCCACCCATCCCATTACGCACCCTCCGAAAAACAGGCAGCATTGCCCATGTCATCTTCCTCGACGTCTCGCCACTTGAAAAAACGCGCGTCCCACCGACAAAATCGCGCCCCTAGCCACCCTCTGAAGAGCCACGGGATCTTAGCCACTACACAGCGCTGTACGATGCACAGAGACCACCACTCGACGTCGTCTAAGCCCATGCAGACACTTGGGATGGAGCAATTCGAGTTCGATCTGGCAAAGACGAAGCAAAAGTCGGCGTACCGCAAGGGAGAGGCTGTTGTGGATGAGGATGGTTTCACACTCGTAACGAGGGGGCCCCGGCGCCTACGGACAATCGCTTCGAGGTGACGTTGGGGTCCCGATTAAGGCATTTGAGAAGACCGGACGAACAGGGAATAAGAGAAAGAAGGAGCCAAAGGAAAAGGAGATGTTTTATACTTTCCAAAGGGCAGAAAAACAGAGAAAAGGTGTGGTAGTGTGTCGTGCCGTGTTGCTCCGGCTAAGATACCTTCGCACTTCTAGCTTTGCTGGATCACAGGAAGAACTTTGAGGCAGACAAGGAACGTATAGTGAAGTTGAAAGAGTCTCGGCGTTTCAAGCCTTATTGAACCTCGTCGTGTTCCCATCTCATTGGGTGACAGGTTACTGATAATTGTCCAAGATGTGGTGTGAGTCATAGCCTATCAGTGAATGGAATCCGAGTATGGTCACCACTGTGACCAAGATAACTTATTGGAATACGACCAAATAATAACAAGCTACACTCGACCTCGTCATGCCGAGTAGTAATAATGACGCAGCCAGATATCTAATCAATAGGATTACATTAGCTATTGATTAGACTAGTATATAACTCGAGCTGTACATTAGGGGACAGTAGTTCTAAGTCTAACTCTTATCCCCCATCTCGTCTGAGGTCTTCACACTTCGCGCTCATCGTACTGCAACATAACTGAATGCTAAATACACTTCAAGGTTCTCCGACAGTGTACGAGATCATCGATTGGACCTCGTACAGACACAATTTTGCCCACCCTGAACAACAGATACGATATTGTCCCATCCGAGCGTCCAAGTCGGTCTAATTCCCAATGTGACCGGGCGAGTAATTACTCGACCACTGGCATCGACTGTCGTGATCCGTAAAACCTCACTTCTCGGACAAACTGTAGAACGCGAGTTTGGAACCATGTCGTCGCCGTCGCCGTCGTCGTACGTTGGAAATTTTGTTACACTTCTTCGAGCTCTGGGCTTGGTCGAAGGGTCATACAAGCCTTTCCCAGGCAACCCGCTGACAAGTAATAGCACCGCAAGCTCGATGGGCTATCCGGACTTTTATGGCCCTGGTTTTCTCAACCCTCCGGTTGATAGGACGTTCAACACTTCGGACGCCGGGTTAGGGCACAATGCAACGGCGGCCCACTCTTCTGTGAGCAGCGGTATTGATGCAGACACGCAATGCTCGGTTGGATCGTACGACTCCCCACCGCTCGCCAACCAAAGCTTTTGGCCATTCGACTCCACCACGGCGACTATATACCGTTATCGAAGACAACAATCCGTCAACCTAGGTTCATGGTAAGTATGCGAAAGACGGTCTTCTGCACCCTCACATCAGTCATTCCCCTCGGCAGGTTCGTACAAGAAAATTGGATGGTCCCTTCCCTCTTCACGTGCGCGTCAGGACCACAAAGTGCAGAAATAGACATTGCCTCAGGTTGGGGATCCGTCGACAATGCTCGCGCTGTGCTCGAACGACACTGGGATACGTTCATCAACCAAACAGATTTCGACTACCTCGCGAATGTCGGCATCAACACCGTCCGCCTCCCGATCGGATACTGGACGCTCGGTCCAACCTTTGTCACGGGCACCCCTTTCGAACCGTATGCGAGCGTTTACACAAACTCTTGGCCTCGATTTGTCCGGGCGGTCAACATGGCTGCGCAATCCGGTATCGGAGTGTTGGTGGACGTTCATGGCGCTGTCGGAAGTCAAAACGGGCAACCACACTCTGGCATATCGGATGGCCAGACGAGGTTGTTCAACAGTACTGCATACATGGACAAAACCATAGAAATTTACATCTTTTTGGCGGCCCAGCTTCAGAACGTGACCAACATCGTGGGCATCGAAATATTGAATGAGCCGAACGATTCGCCTGAGCTGTCAGATTTCTGTAAGTTGCCTCATGGTTTCTGTGCTGCTGGCGACCGCTCAGCCTTTGTACAGACACAAAAGCGATCACGGCTATGAGACAAAGGTCCCCTGGCGGACCCAATCTTCCACTCTATATCCATGACGGCTTCAACCTCCAAAAGTACAGTGCCTACCTCTCCGGTCGCTCAGACTTCGTTATCGAGGATCATCATTCTTATTTTGTCTTCACGCCCGCGGACGAGTCCGAACCAGCGTCTCAGCATACGAGTGATGTCAAGGGACCGATCTCTAGTGATCTTGGGGCAGCTGACTCGAAAGACCGCGAAAATTTAGTGATCGGTGAATGGTCGTGCGCGTTAACCGCTCAGAGTTTGTCCACCAAGAGTGATCCAAATGAGGCCAGGAAGCAATTCTGTACGACTCAGATGGGTGTTTATACGAACACGAGCACTGGCTGGTCGTTTTGGTGTGAGTCGTGTCATGCCTTGCTTTCGTTCGCCAACTCTGGTCCTCTAACTGACTTCACTAGCTTATAACAAGGAGGGTTGCGACACAGATCAAGATTGGTGTTTCAAAACGGCAGTTGGGAAAAGCCTTCCCGATTCCTTTTTCTCCTACGGTAAACCGCCTCCCACAGACTCTGCTGAGCTCCAACGTGTCTACGCTGCGGTGGCTGGCATGACCGTTCCTTCTCAGTCTGATATTGTTAAGAGGCTCCAGATCTCCCCCACGCTGGCTCAAGGGAGTAACGGTAGCGTCACCACTCCATGGAACATGACGGCCGCACAACAACAGTCGTCGATCGAGGGATACTCGGACGGCTATCAAACTGCGAAGATCTTTACGCAGCATGGGTGGTCTAGGCTCGGGTTTACGGAGCAATACATTCAAGACAGTCTGAGTGCAATGGGTGGGTTCATTCCGCAAGGGACTGAGGGTTATTATCGAAACGGGTTCAAGGTAGGACTGGCGGATGGGGAGGGTGTGGTCGTTGCTATTCTTTCCTCAGTTTCGTGATCATGTTGTACATCGATCTAATACTGTAAGAACAAGGCACCAGCGTCGGGTTCCGCGTCGTGCCCGTCGTCGATCGTTGAATCAATCGCGCGTCACGCGTCACGGCTCTGAGCCTGAACTTTAATGCCGCGGTCTCTTCTGAGGGGTACACGTCGGTTTGTAAAAATTGTACAATCAACATTTTTTTTGGCGATTATGGAGCCAATATGTAGATTATGTACATGTCTTGGATTCCGGCATTATTGCAGGACATAATTTAAAATAATCTCATGAGTTGATTGGACCCTCTTTCTATAGTGTGTATACAGCTATTATACAATGTACATACAGCTACTATACCATGTACATACAGTGGAACCTGTCAGCGCATGTGCGTCGTACTATACGGGCTACATCTTCTGTTACCCATGGATCCAGTATTTTGTAGATATACATCACACATAGACTCGGATCATACAATGTTTTTAGATTACAACATGTATGCTATGTTATTTCTACCCGTGACTGGCGGGAGCGGAGCGTGTGCTTGAGCACATGTCGCAGGTGCGGTGGAGATGCCGGGCACAGCAAATGGAGTGCGTCGATGTGGCTGCGTCATCCGATCGATCGTACCTCTTTTTCGTTGAGTTCCTCTCTCTCGCGCTCCTTTTCCATTCTCCCCACCATGGCGACTTCTTGCAACGTCGTGGGCATTATCGGCAACTGGCAGGAGCGGAGTGTGTGCGCACGCGCGGTGCGCGGCAGGGCAAGGCAAGTGGAGGCAATGGTGCGCGAGTGAGCATGCATGCTCATGCTCATGGGTTGCGGCGCGAGATGAGGGCAGGAGAATGAATTTGAGGACAAGGGGAGGGCAGGGTGATCAGTGACGAGCCTTGGGTGAGGGTGAAGCAAAGTCGAGCCCGTGTGAGCGACACGTTGAGGCAAGGCAAGAGGCAAGGAAAGGTGAGCGAAACAAAGGAGAGGCGAGCACCAAGTCTTGAAAACCGTGTGAGTTTTCGTACCCCATGACCCGTGCCCGACTTGCGCTCGCCACTCGAAGTATCCAAGTGTCTGGTATATATGTACATTGTACATTCAGGCAATGTGTACTCTATAATTTTTGGTGTCAATTATCCAAATTATCTGTCATATAATTGTAACAAACATGTACACATGGTCCCTGGCAATTAATGCAGGCACACCAACTCCATACCAGTGTGCTATATGCTAAGTATCCTTCCCGTAATAGGTGAGATATCTCTGCCGGATGTCACGCTTGGCGTCTCCGTTGAACAAATTCTTATTTTATTGCATGCATACGGTATGAATGTGTTTATAATATGGGTTGCGTTAAAAATTTTTGGATTCCGGCAAGTGTACACTATTTGATTTTTGCGTTCCGACGTGTACCATTAGTACCCCTAACGACGTCGCTCTTGAGTCGTAATATATAACAGACACAACTTTCCGCAAACCGCACCACAGCCTATATTTCTGAGTTCCACGCATTTCCCGTTGTGCCTGTTTCGTAGAGATGTCTCTTTTCAAATGGTCCAGTGAGTTCTCGATATCCTCCTTCTGCTACCAACTCCAATTTTTCCAAAATTTCTCTAGCACCAGAACGACGGGAGGCGGACCGAATCCTTCCTATCATACCAAACGAGATATATCTCTGCATATTCGAACACGTTGCTCCACCAACTAGTTGTCTAACATCAGAACAGCTTGGAATGGTCGCCAATCTATCCCGCGTTTGCAGATTCTTTGCCAACCTTTGTCTTCCTCGCCTCTTTGAATTCTTGGAGTTTTCCGGAGCAGTCGGCCGTGAAGATCCGCCCACCCAGTCCCAGTGGCATAGGGATGCCACTTACAGGACGTTGCGCGCGACCACGCTGTGCACACAAATCGATGCGAAGCAGCCCCTCGCACTCGCACTCGCTAGGAGAGTGAAAACGTGCCATTTCACCAACTGGAAGCCTTACAGCAGAGAATCGGGGTACAAATTGTCCGCCAACTTCAAGTATCTTGCTACGATGCTACATTCGGGCTTGAGACACATTCGCGAACTCGGATTTTTCGACGGCATCGTGGGTCCAGAACACTGGGATGCGGTCGCAGCCCTGCCATCGCTGGAAGAGCTTGCGTTCATCTCGTGCTATTTTTACCAACACCATGCGGATCGGGAACTTGAGAAGAGGGTCAGGGCCAGGGTTAAACTATCTTGCCTTTGGGTGGTTGGTCATCACATGGACTCTTGCGGACCCCTTGCAGCGATAGATACTCGGCACCTACGCACCCTTTCCACGGATACCCAACTTTTGAAGCGAGCCCGCCCGACCCCCCAGTCTCTCGAGGCACTGACACTTCGAGTTTACATTTACGACTCACTGCTTGGATTAGACCACTTCCGAAGCACGCTCGATGAACTTGTGTGGAAGAAATTGCCTCTCCTCAAGTGGCTCACACTGCGCACTCACTATCCGAGTGGGAATCTTATAGAGGTACGTCAATTATCTTCGTTGAGCATTTCGTGTGGTTGCTTGACCCGTGCCTTAGGTCCTTTCCTTAGCCTTGGAAGGGGTTGGTTCCCACAAACATTTACAATCATTCGCACTAAAAAGCTTCGGGTCCATATCGGAGATCTCATTCGCAGAAGTTCGACGTTTCCTTGATTACAGACTAGGCCCTTCCTCCCGCCTCAAGTATGTAAATGTTCAGGGGAAAGTTTTCCGTTTGGTGGACGGGGGGTGGTCAGAAAACGGCCCAACAGAATGCAGTCCCAGCGACAAGTATTTACGTTTCTAAGGGTGACAATGTATCCACATGTGACCCACCAGCAGGTCATCTGCTCGTACACTCGTGCCTTCCCGAATCCTTTCACCTTCTTTCAGATGTTCTCTTCTCCCACAGGACCGTTGATGCCTGTTTCCATAGCCTCGAGAATAATCATCACTTGATTGTTTGTCTGACATGGCATATGACTTTCCGGACAGAAGCAGACATGGATGAAGGGATACATCATAATGTGCAGCCCCAGGTCTCGTTGGCTTCGGTCGACTACTGCCCGATCAACAGACGGTGCTATCATCAATATTGAGATGTGGTTTCGAACAGCTCACCGGTATTGCCACCTGATACTTCGAGTTCCTTCTGGGCCAACTACTCGCGAAGGAGTACAGTTTCCCGAGAAAGACCTAATGACGTGGTACGGCGTCTAGACAAACGAAAATCATCCTTGAATCTTAAAACCCAATGCCAGCATGCGCATGTGTGTGTAACCACGTATCCTCCAAAAACACTATCTGAGCATTTCGCCGTTGAGAGTGACTCGTGTCGTCTAGCCCGGGAAAAAAAAATGCAATCGCATCCGTCACGGTAGTGTCCAGATTGCTCTGTATGCAGTATGTGAACGGATTATATGGACCTAATTTGTTCGAGTCGACGCCGTCGTTCATCGGTGCCGCATCCTCGCTCGCCGGTGAGTCGGTGTCGGTGTCGTTCGTTTCGGGTCACATACGCGTAGAGCTTGGTCACTCGTTGGCGTATACAGACCCCTGTCCGTTGTACCCCCTTATTTGTTTATTCACGCAACCTCCACCTAATCCCGAGTCCGAAAAAGGAAGTTAAGAACATCTCTGTCAAGCCTTCATTCTGGCAACCGAGGGCCGAAATGTCTGAGCCATTACTCACAAAACGGCTCCATATTTCTGGGCTTACACCTTCGATAACGCCAGGAGACCTTGAGCGCCGTTTGTCCTCGTTCGGAAATGTCAAGGCCATGGACGGGTTCGGCGCACGCGATGCTCTTGGAGATCCAAGAAAATTCGGTTTCGTGACGATGGAAATCGGCACAAAGGGTTTGGCAAAGTGTGAGTATTTTTTCTTTGTTTCTACTACCGACTTTCGAGTTCCTGCTCGGATTTCCTGGACGTGGAGGTGAATTCGGATCAGAACAAGGTTCTTACTCGTCTGAGACAGGTCTGAACGTTCTCAGTGGGTCAACATGGAAAGGAGCCAAACTTCGCATTGGTGAAGCGAAGCCCGACTTCCGGGAACGGTGAGCGCGTTTTTTTGGTCGACCTCACGCATGCTCAAGTACTATTACTACCCGCAGGCTCGCTCAAATCAACTCCCAGCCACCGCGAGCCGTCCGACCTAAACGGACGCGTGCCCGTAACCACGGCCATCCTTCAACCACTCTTCCGCTGACGCCACTCTCTGCCACTGCTGCCGCATCCACTCCGGGATGGATCGCAACCCCTTCCGGACGCGTCGTCCGCCCGATACGAATGAGACCTGAGCGACCGTTGGAGCCGATGCGCAACGAACTCAGCGCTTGGAAGGTCAACGGTGCAAATAACAAGATGAAGATGAAGAAACGGGTCAAGCCACCGCCGGTACGAGCTCGTCGACGCCTCATAGACCCCACGAAGTGGGACTCGGTATATCTCAAAGGCATGTTTTTGGACAATGTTCCCGTGTCGTTGCCCACATCGAGAGGCGCACACGAGCCCGGTAGTTTGATGAAATACGACATCCCGGATGAAGGGAATGAGGAAGAAACGGACGAAGATAGCGCCGATAGTAACGCAGAAGGTGTTGTTCATTTCGACCATGACGGTGGGATGGGATTGGTAGCGCGCCAGAGGGATATAGAAATGGAAGAGATCTACACTCCAGTCAGTATCAAAGTGCCAGCGCAAATAGCGGAACCTGCACCCCGAACAAACCTCAAGGCCCTGTTCGCACCGAGGGAAGATGGTCTGTTGGATATATTATACCTTCCCCATTTCACTGCTGAATAGTCTTTTTATTTACAGCATCGTTTTCTCTTCTCGATCACCTTGACCTTGACCTCGACCTTGACCTCGATGTCGACATTCTTGGAATTAGTGCACCGCCCGGTGCATCACAAGAAAACGACCATCTATCTGGGCCGATCTTATCAACATCCAATGTCGTAGAAATCCCTGCCACGACAACGACGAAAGCGCGCTCTCGAGTGACGCTTGATCCTTCACTCCCCCTACTTTTCCCTTCACCAGGCTCACTTCCGCACCCATATACTCCTTCTAACCCCACTACGGCCCACCAGCACGGCATTCAGGCATGCTTCCTGTTTCCGTCGGCGACACGAAGTCGGGGTTTGCACCACCTTCCGTCAAGTATGACCTTTACCCGGTCACCTCAAGATACGTCTGAATCCATTCGCGAAAGGTGGGAAAGGGACAAGTCCTCGTTGACACGCGAGTGGAAAAAGGCATGGCGGGATGCCAGAGGAAGTAGGAGGGGGAAAGGTGGAGCTGGGGGAGAAATCGGTGGTGGTTACTGAGGATGCGCCATCGGACCCCTCGGCGGCCGCCACAAATGTGTGCGCGAGGCCATGTGGTACAGTACATTTCAATGTTGCCAACAGGCTGTATCTCGTCTCACTTGCTCAACATCAGGGATCCGGCGACGTTTATACACCCTCTTGCAGACCTCAACTCCCCTAGAGTTCTACCTATAGGCACGTGTGGACAATTCTGACGCACTTAATTCCCGCTCGGCCAGACAATTGAATTCTCCGTCTTGGTTTAATTCGTACTACTTATTGCGCGCCCGCGACTCTGGATTTCCGGAGGTTCCCGAAGCTGCACTCTGGTTCCAGACCATCCGAATCGTTTCCGTTTACCGGGCCAGATCACTGACAGTGAGAACAAGTGTATACAGTGGGAACTCTCTCACCTCAGAGCCCCTCCCACGATGTCATATCTCAAGTCGTGATTGGGCTAAACCCCGTGAAACAAACTCTGTGCATTCCACTCGCTCGATTAGTAAATAATGAGTTCGATCTTCAAACGACTGATAAATGTTGTTGACATACTGACATCTCGTTTAGGCGACAGACATACGTCTCGTTGTGATGCACGTACATTGGTAGCTGATCGTGAATAACAAGATTCTACAACGGACCCTTCAGGTATCTAGAAGGCTTTGAAAGTGCGATTGTCTTGCAGTAAGTTAGGACGACACCAAAGCTGATCTGAGTCTACGAAGGGATTACGAATTCACTTTTGGAAATTTTCAAGTTAATTTGCCAATCAAACCATCCGCTTCGCTTGTAATACAATATCTTATCACATCACAGCTCTACGTTCCTGATGTACTCTCACTTTTTGGCAACAGTAAGTGCACATCCTCGGATCATGGGAAAGCTCATCATTATCACTACTCTCCAGACGTCAAGTCAGCCGCATACACGATGCTACATCAGTGGATTGACACTTTCACTGCTGAAAGTCTAGGCTTACTACACAATCAAATTAACTTCAAATGTTACAAAAATTATGTCAAATGGTATTATTTGATGGGAAGATTGCCTTGTGAAATTTTGAGAATAAATTTATAGGCAGATTCTTTTTTGCACTTTCTGTCCAGCTCTAGCCAGTTGGGAACCTTGCTAGACTAGTCTGGACAGCTCTCACAGCTCTGGACAGAGGGAGGGTTGTTTTGCTGATGTATGTACGGGTAAAATCAAACATGTGAAGTCAGGTTATATCCCCCAGTTCGCCACAGTGTGCGCTCCTTCCCTCCTCCAACTGACGGGACCTATCAGGAGAGCACGCATTTACGCCTGGGGCGTACACTGACCGGGAAGCCTACTTCAATGATATCGCGGTTGCTTACCGTCAAGAGCTCGAGGTCCTGTATGCTGCAGGTTGCCGCAACATCCAAATCGATGACCCGTTCCTCACCTACTTTTGCAACGTCTCGATGCTCAAGGGATTTGGAGACGAAGGCAAGGACCCCGATGCTCTCTTTGACGCGTACATCCGACTGTACAACAACTCTCTCGCGACCCGTCCGCGAGACATGATAGCAAGCCTGCACCTCTGTCGAGGAAACTTTAGGTCGGGGCATTTCTCTGAGGGGGGTTATGATGCGATCGCGGTGAAGCTGTTCAACGAGGTGAACGTGGACTGTTATTACCTCGAGTACGACACCGAGCGCGCCGGTGCGTTCTTCTAGCTCTATCCTCCCTCCCCGTCGTTGAGGTGACTGACGCGGCACGCAGGCACGTTCGAACCACTGAAACATCTCTCGAGGCACAAATCGGTTGTCTTGGGTCTGATTTCTAGTAAATTCCCAGAGCTCGAAGACAAGGCGCTTCTCAGGGAACGGGTGTTCGACGTGGCACAGATCATAGCAAGTGGCACGGGAGAGACCGTGGATGAAGCACTGGGGCACATCGGGGTATCTCCGCAGTGTGGATTCGCGTCGCACGCAGAGGACAACTTGGTTGCCGCGAATGACACGAAGAAAAAGTTACAGCTCGTCAAGGATCTTACTACCAGCATCGGGGCGGACTCATGAACATGATGAAGCGGGCTACTGCCATAGTCCCGGTTATTCCACACGCAGTCCAATGTCGGAATTGCGCCAGTGCATGTGACACAAAGCTGACAGGCCGCATCATACTAGTGACTCACTCATCGTATCAGATATGCATGACGAATATTCATGGACCTCAGGTTTCCAATTCATTGATTCGTGAGAGCGCCCCGAATCCAACGCTCGTTGAGAAGTCCTGGCTTGACTTCTGGCGACCTAACCTCAACCGGAGGATAGGGTCTCGGGATGTGCGGCAAAGGTGGGAAGAGTTTACGCTTTCGCTATCATGCTGCCGCGCCCGGATCAGTCATTTCTTCCAGGGATGGGCCCGGAAGGCAATGCTATTAGATATCAGGAATCCGGTAAGCATAAGCACATTTTATGCTGGATCTCAGATTCAACGCTCTCACGCACTACGCGAGCTACTAGGTATATACGTCATCTAGTCTCAATGATTTTCCGTCCCCTTCTTTGCTGTGTCGTACACACACGCGGCTCAACGACCAGTAGACTATCACATAATGCATAGAAGAATCTCATAATCCATATTACCAAGACGTAGTAATATGCATTATGAGATAGTCTACTGGCTACTGGTATAAGATGTTGCGCTGGCACCAACCCCTGTCACTATCAAGGTAATCCCACCCTTTCGTGTCATTCCTCAGAACATGGTGCCCAAGCAAGCTCCCCCCTTCCGCGCGGAGCACATTGGCTCTCTACTTCGCCCAGATTACCTCCTCCAAGCACGGAAGAAGTTTGATAGGAAAGAAATTACCCAAGAGCAACTTCGGGAGCTCGAAGACCAGGCCATCGTAGGGGCGGTCAACATGCAGCGGGAAGTAGGCATCAAGAGCTTTACGGATGGCGAATACAGGTCGGTGAACAGATTGCATCGCTAAATACCATACTGATATCCCATTTAGGCGACACATGTACGTATCGTGATGATGCACGTAAATTGGTAACTGATCGTTAATAACCACTGGCAGGTTCTATGACGGATTCTTCGAGCATCTGGAAGGGTTTGAAGGTGCGACTGTCTTGCACCGAGCTAGGGCGAGACCAAACCTGATGATTCTATCGAAGAGGTTCCCAATCCACCTTTGGAGATTTTCAAGGTGCTCTGCCATCCTAACCATCCGGTCCGCTTGTGCGATATCTCATCGCATCACAGCTCTACGTTCCTGATATACATGCATTCGTTGCCAACAGTAAGTGCATATCCACGGATCATGGGAATGCCTAACACCAACCCTTTTCTCCAGAGATAAAGCCACCATTTACTACACTATCTACGAGTAAGATCAGATACGTGAAATCGGGCTATATCCCCCAGTTCGAAGCACTCAAGAAGCTCGTCCATCCTGACGAAGTCAAGAACATCAAATTGACCATGGTGGCCCCCGAGTGGTTCCATCTACGCCACGGTGCGCGCTCCATTTATAGTGCTTTGGCACGTTATGCCAACTGACGAAACCAATCAGGAGAACATGCATTCACGCCTGGGGTGTACACTGACCGCGAAGCCTATTTTGATGACATTGCGGTTGCTTACCGTCAAGAGCTCGAGGTCCTGTATGCTGCGGGTTGCCGCAACATCCAAATCGATGACCCGCTCCTCGCCTACTTTTGTGACGTCTCGATGCTCAAGGGATTAAAAGACGAAGGCGAGGATGCCGATGCGCTCCTTGACGCATATATCCGACTTGTATAACAATTGCCTCGCGACGCGTCCGCGAGATATGACGGTCGGCCTGCACCTCTGTCGAGGAAACTTTAGGCACTCGATACACTTCTCTGAGGGAGGTTACGATGTGATCGCGGTGAAGCTGTTCAACGAGGTGAACGTGGACTGTTATTACCTCGAGTATGATACCGAGCGCGCCGGTGCGTTCTTTCAGCTTTATTTTCTTAATCCCCTTCCTTTTCATCGTTGATGCGGCTGACGCGACATGCAGGCACGTTCGAACCCCTGAAACACCTTCCCGAGCACAAATCGGTCGTCTTGGGTCTGATCACCAGCAAGTTCCCGGAGCTCGAAGACAAGGCGCTTCTCAGGGAACGGGTGTTTGACGCGGCACGGATCGTGGCCAGTGGCACGGGGGAGACCGTGGGCGAAGCGTTGCAGCGCATTGGGGTGTCCCCGCAGTGTGGATTCGCGTCGCACGAAGAGGGCAATTTACTCACTGCGGACGATATGAAGAAAAAGTTGCAACTCGTCAAGAAGCTTGCTACCAGCATCTGGGCGGACGCGTGAACGTGATGAAGCGGACAGCTGCCCTAATAGCCATTCGAGTTGTATGTATGTATACGTATTGCACTACTCCTTGTCCGTCTTGATTCCTTCGTCAACTTTACCTCCTTGGCCGGCTGGCCTCGATGTACAGTCCATTGTGGCGATGCCACTCCAGCTTACATAATTCTATCTTGTGCTTTTTCGACCGTGGTGTTCTCACCACAAACGCAAATTCACAAGTTTGACCGCGGCCTCAACAGTGCCCGCTCAAATAACAATTCCGTACACCCCAGCTCCGGCGTCTTTGTGACCATCCCTCGACCGTTCGTCGCCGTTACAACAATCGGAAGCCATTTTTCCCTGGCACTACGGGTCTGCTCCGCGCGGGAGGTTTGAAATGGGTAGCGTTTACGTCGCTGGTGGCTGGCCTCGCTCAGCATCAATATTGAGCTCGTAAGCGACATGTCAAACCTCAAGTCGTGATTGGGCTAAACCCTGCTAAACCCCGCGGAACAAACTCTGCGCATTCCACTCGCTCGATTAGTAAATAACGAGTTGAATTTTCAAATGACTGATAAATGTTGCGCTGGGCGGCCATAGCCCTAGCGCCTGTCCTTATCGAACCTTGTTTCTTATTCCTCTGAACATGCTACCCAAGCAAACTCCCCCTTTCCGTGCCGAACATGTGGGCTCCCTGCTCCGCCCCGACTACCTCCTCGAAGCACGGAGGAGGTTTGATAGGAAGGAGGTCACTCAGGAGCAATTACGGGAGCTTGAAGACCAGGCCGTCACAGAGGCGCTCAACATGCAGCGGGAAGTCGGCATAAAGGGCTTCACAGACGGCGAATACAGGTTGGTGAACAGATTTGCATGGCCGGGCGGATGGCATACTGACATCTCGTTTAGGCGACAGACGTACGTATCGTTGTGATGCACGTAGTACGTTGGTAGCTGATCGTGAATAACAAGATTCTACAACGGATTCTTCGAGTATCTAGAAGGCTTTGAAAGTGCGATTGTCTTGCAGTAAGTTAGGACGGGACCAAAGCTGATCTGAGTCTACGAAGGGATTACGAATCCACCTCTGGAAATTTTCAAGGTAATTTGCCAGTCAAGCCATCCGCTTCGCTTGTAATACAATATCTTATCACATCACAGCTCTACGTTCCTGATGTACTCTCAATTTTTGGCAACAGTAAGTACACATCCCCGGATCATGGGAAAGCCCGTCATTATCACTACTCTCCAGACGTCAAGTCAGCCGCATACACGATGCTATGTACGGGTAAAATCAAATACGCTGAAATCGGGTTATATCCCCCAGTTCGAAGCACTCAAGAAGCTCGTCCATCCTGACGAGGTCAAAAACATCAAATTGACCATGGTGGCCCCCGAGTGGTTCCATCTACGCCACGGTGCGCGCTTCTTCCCTCCATGGTGCTCTAGCCCGTGACGAAACCCATCAGGAGAGCACGCATTTACGCCTGGGGCGTACACTGACCGGGAAGCCTACTTCAATGATATCGCGGTTGCTTACCGTCAAGAGCTCGAGGTCCTGTATGCTGCAGGTTGCCGCAACATCCAAATCGATGACCCGTTCCTCACCTACTTTTGCAACGTCTCGATGCTCAAGGGATTTAAAGACGAAGGCAAGGACCCCGATACTCTCTTTGACGCATACATCCGACTGTACAACAACTCCCTCGCGACCCGTCCGCGAGACATGATAGCCAGCCTACACCTCTGTCGAGGAAACTTTAAGTCGGGGCATTTCTCTGAGGGGGGTTATGATGCGATCGCGGTGAAGCTGTTCAACGAGGTGAACGTGGACTGTTATTACCTCGAGTACGACACCGAGCGCGCCGGTGCGTTCTTCTAGCTTTATTCTCCTCCCTCCCCGTCGTTGAGGTGACTGACGCGGCACGCAGGCACGTTCGAACCACTGAAACATCTTCCCAAGCACAAATCGGTTGTCTTGGGTCTGATTTCTAGTAAATTCCCAGAGCTTGAAGACAAGGCCCTCCTCAGGGAACGGGTGTTCGACGCAGCACGGATCATAGCAAGTGGCACGGGAGAGACCGTGGACGAAGCGCTGGGACGCATCGGGGTATCTCCGCAGTGTGGATTCGCGTCGCACGCAGAGGGCAACTTGATTACCGCGGATGACATGAAGAAAAAGTTGCAGCTCGTCAAGGATCTTGCTACCAGCATCTGGACGGACGCATGAACATGGAGTGGGCCACTGCCATAGTCCTGGTTGTTCCCTACGTAGTCTAATGTCGGAATTGCGCTAGTGCATGTGACACTAAACTGACAGGCCGTATCATACCACTGACTTACCCATCGTAGTATCAAATATGCATGACGGGTAGTCCTGGACCACAGGCTCCAATTCATTAGTTCTTGGGAGTGCCCCAAATCCAACGCCCGTGGGGAGGTCCTGGCTTGGCTTACATATGTGCTTTGGCACCACGTGAAGCGCTCTCGACTCCGCCACGACGCGCCGATGTAGCCATTGAACCGATGTGTGTCGAAGCTGATGATGGTGCCTAGAGCTTGCGGCGTACAGCAAGAAATCAACGCTTTCTTCCCGAAAAGTACAGACGGCAGTAAGGTTAATCTTACCGGGTGAACTCGCAAAACATGCCATTAGCGAGGGCACAAAGAGTGTGACCAGTTCGTATTATCTGCCGATACAAGGCACCGCTAGTAGATGCTGATGGTCCGTATTACAGAATTCTCAACTGGACGATGGACGATTGTTTGGCTATATTCTATGCATGTCTTACAACTAGCGCGGATCCAACAGTGTCAAATGTAGGACAGCATCATCTTACCCGTACATACCTCTCATCCAGAGATATTGTACATACGCTTAGTCTTAAGCCGTGCACTGCAACCGAAAACACAGATACTAGAACCCTATGTTGCATATAAACAGTCTAGTCTCACCAACAAATTGGCAGATGGAAGCACTCACCATATTTCCTCCCGGCTTCCTTTCTATTCCTCCGACCTTGCGCAATCTTTTCTTCCAGCGCCTCCCGATTCAAGAACGCCTCCGTCAGCAAAGTTGTCAACTGATGCCTCGATCTTGCCACTGTGCCTAGTTTGGCACCCTTGACATTCATCCTGGGCATCGCCGGCTCTCCGTTTTCGTTCTGCCCAGTATTGCCCGACGTCAACGCCTTCCTATCCTCGCGTTCTTTGATCTCCCGACGCGCCTTCTCCATCTCCGCAGCCATATCGATGTCCTGAGCGCCGTCTGTCTCAGGGTTGTATTGGGATTTCTCGAGCGCACGAATATGTTTGTCGTACTCCGCCTTCCATTTTTTGGCATAGGAAGCATAGTATTCAACGTCGTAGGGGACGTATGCACCAGAGGGAAGCTGGTAGTAACCCGGGTGTGGATCATCCAACGTGGGCGAGGGGGGTCGAAAGGTCGAAAGGGCAGGGGCAGAAGATACGGTGAGCGAGGACGATGCGGACGTCGACGGTGCGCTCGTGACAGTTGGCGCGGAAGATGTCGAAGATGTGGGTGTAGATCTGGCGAGGGGCGTGCTCGAACCGAGCGAGAAAAAATCGACGACCGGCGCTGCTGGTTTGCGGGGCTGGGAGGATGCCGAAGCAGGGATTTTGGAGAGACTTTCGTTGTCGAGGGATATGTTTGCTCTGCCTTTCTTGAGAGAGGGGGGAACGAACGACGTGGACGGCCCGGACACATCAGTAGGCCCTTCCACCTCAGCGTCTCCATCCACAGAGGGTCTGTCTGCACTCGCGAAACCAGTGGTGTCGTGCTGCCGCGCCTCGCTCCTGGAAGTACGAAACACTAACCCGGGACCACCACCGCCTCCGAGTACCCGCTCCTCCTTTTTCTCGATCACAGGCACCGCCTGTTTTGGCGCGGGAAGCATACTGAGAAGGGAGGACTTTCCGGCGCCTGTGCCCGATGCCACCCGGGGTTTCTTTGCTGGTGGAGCATCATCTTCGTCGTCTTCGGGAGGAGGGAGAGAAGGTAGATTGACGGCTATCTTCTTGGTTCGTTTGGATTTGGGAGGGGCTGCGTTGCCGCCTGTGTTTGTCGTAACACTCGAACTCGAAGGTTCAGGGAGGGAAAGGGAGGAAGAGGAAGAAGACTTTGGTGGGGGAAGAGCGAACGTCGACCTGGAGGTCGGTGGAGGAAGTTTCGGGAGGAGCGACGACGCAGATGTGGTTGAGGCTGATGTCGTCGTCGTCGTCGTTTTCAAGCTTTCATCACCGCTCTCGACGTCGCTGCCGTAGTCCTCGATCCCGAGCATGTCGTCCAATCAAGGCATAATATGAACAGCAAGCACAGCAGGTCATGCGCGGAGTTCCAATCCCATACAACGTCAACACGGTTGTATAACGTGCCAATAACTACGGTCACTCATAGGAAGTATATAGTAGTAGCGATAGAAATGTTGGTGGAGGCGTGGAACACCAGCGACAACGTCCACGCCTGCTCATTAGGTGTGATGACTCACACGCGCCCCTTCCACGCGCGCCACAAGTACACCGACATACCACACGCCAACGCAGCGGCCAACGCACTCACCTCAAACGTCAACGTCCAACACGCTGGTCCATGACATACGCCGTCCTGGTTGGAGTCGGAACCCGTATCAGGGTCGGGGACGTGCGCAGCGGAGATGAAGGCATAGAGGTACGAAAAGGCGGGGGTACCGAGGAAGGGAGCGTAAGTAAGGATGCCATAGTTGCGGCCTAGATTGGCGAGGCCCCAGATCGAGGAGACGAGGGAGGGGCTGTGTGAGGGTGCGGCATGTCAGCACGGGAAGACGATGGGGAGAAAAAATGGGGGAGAGGGAGGGGGAGGGAACGTACATGACAGTAAACGTGCATCCATACGCGAAGCCTGCGCCAATACTGTACCGTCGTACGTAGTCAGACCCAGTCGGGGATGAAAGGAGAGAGGACGTACCTCAATGCCCATATGCCTGCTTGTTCTCTGACGCCAACGGCCACCCAGGTGTAGGTACATACAAGCACAGCTGCGGAGAATGTCAGAAATACAATTTTGCTTATACGATGCTGCCTGAGGAAGCCACGGTTGATTTCTATGGTGCGAGAGGGCACGGGCGAAACAATGTCCGCGAGAGGGCCAACAACGAGCCGTGAAAGGGTATTTGCGAGGGAGAGCATGCGGACTTGGGTCGCGGTCGTTAGAGCAGTCGAAGGGGTGTCGGCGAGAGTGTGAATGGTATAGGTTTGACTCGGAAGGGAGAGGATGATGGTACCAATGTTGGAAATAATCATCTCGCACTGTCGAACGCATCAATGAAGACGAATGGGAACGAATGTGCCGGCATGTCTGCGCGAGGAGAAACTTACAGATCCGAGGATGATGAACACGACAAAGACAAGCGCCCAAAAATTGCGGTCCGATAGTAGGTCTAGTGTGCTCTCTTTGATTTCTGGGGATTCGCCGGAGACGGAAACGACATCGACTTGAACTTGCTCATCGTCGTTTCCGTTGACCTTGTTCGGAAGCAGCGCGGTGCGTTCGTTCGGTACTTCCGGGTCACTTGCAATGACCTCCGAGTTGAACTCCTCCTTTGGGGCCGAGGATATGCTATGCATAGTAAAGCCTCCTACGAAGTGTACACATCCACAGAGGATAGCGAGGAATCGTAGAAATCGAGTAACATCGATGTCACCATTGGGGGATGAAAAATATCGGGAAGCTAGTAGGGAGAGGAATGAAGGTGAAAGGCCAAAGAGGGCCAAACTTGTCCCAGCTGCTGCCCCGATATACCGTGGAAAATTCTTCGAGGCAGCGAAGACAGATGAAAAGTAGCTATCATGCCATACCGGCGTTAATGCACGCGAAATGGATAAGAGGATGTGCGTACGAGAATACGGTGCCGAGTCCGCCAATAAAGAAAAATATGACGAGGTTGTGGAATGTAGAGATGGAGGGTTGTGTGATACCGTCCTGTGGTGTCTTGGATATCTCATTCGCGAATAGGCCAAAGCCGACCGAGAAGAGACAGGCGGAAATCAAGGAGCACGCCCATGCGCCATAGTAATCGATGATCTTGCCGACAAAGGCTGCAAAGGGATATTGCCCCATCATGCCACTGCATGTGGGCATGATAAGCGGACGAAAACGGAAGGGGTAGACGTGGAGCATACGCAAGGGCGATGGTGGTCAACTGTGGTTGTGTGAGCTTCAAGTGTGTCGCCAATTCTGGTGAGATAATTGGAAAGCAGAAAACGCCCCCGGCACATATTCTGATGGACAGTGTAGATTAGCGTTGATCTGCTTCCACCAGCTGGGGATGGGACAAACGCATTAGCGCCCACAGAGAAGCACAAAAGTGCTAGCCTTGCTCGGCGTAGGTAAGGCTGAGCCGATCCCTGTCGAATCAAAGTAGACATCAGTGGGTAAAGTTCTACCTATCGTGTGGGTTGGAGAAAGGCAAGTGACATTGGAGGGTGCGGCCGCGAGTCAGAATTTGCGGAGTTTCGAACGCACTGCCAGGCCGTCTCTGAGGCCTGAAGCCTGAGGCCCAGTCCCTCCCGCTGGTGTTTTTTTTTTTTTCCAGTCAAATTAGGACTTTCAAGGTCCACACATCCTCGTGAGGTTGAAGGGAACATTATGTGCCAGATTCAGATGATTGTTCAGGGGGTAATTCTCCTAATTTGGTTCCACCCCACAATGAGAACAAAAGCCTGGCACGTTTCAATTGTCCACAGCGAATATAACGTACGCATGGCCCACTCCCGTCCAATATTTAACCCTGCTCTGGAGGCGGTTGCTGGTCAGCCCACTGGTGGTCTCCGTCAAATCTCTTCACTACCATAATATGACTCGCACCATGGAGTCATTTCCACTCTTCTTTAGAATCCGTACAGTCACTTTTAGTGAGTCATTATATGGCACTTATTTCTTCACCAGCTCACATTGGTCCATAGCGATTATTATGTTGTTCAGTTTCTTGTGGCTTGTCTTGCTATCTGTCGAAATGTTTGCTCGGTGGAGTGTGTCCGATGAAATCAGTCGTACGTCACATTGTCCTGCTATCACGTCTGGTGTCTAACGTGCAGCTAGATTCGTTAATGATTTTATTCTTTCTTACGAACACCACTACCCTTATCTTGTTACCCATTCTGTCGGTCTCTCCTCTGCACACTTGACTCTATTACTAATCTGTGCCCAGTATCCTCGTTCCATTCCGTGTCTGGCTGGACGCGGCGCGTTTACTCCTTCTACTTGTTTTGCAAGCTGGTGCGTATCAAGCAAATAATGACAGTTTGAATTGTCAAGCTCAGCCAGTCGCAATACAGGCTCAGCGGTAGCTAATACCTATTGGAGTCCAAAATTCAATGTGATGACCAAAGTATGTCTTTGAGTATCCCTCCGCTTGGCATGGGCTTGACCTAATGCTGCTCCTAGCTTCGGCTGGCATTGGCGTCTGCCAAGTCATCGATGTCTACACCATGCTTGCGTGTTGGATCGTACCTGCCATATGTGAGCTCAGAGCTTGTTGCTCTTACAACGGCTTGGTTACTTATCCTGGTCAATAGTGGTTTTTTACTCGACATACTTTGCAGTCGTGGTCTATCTCCAGTCGCGCATTCCGGTTGTCGTGGAACCTAACCGTTCGGGTGTCGATCCAGAGATGGGTCCCTCAGATTCCCATTCCTTATGGAAGGGAAAAATGAAAGAGATTGTCAGAGTGCAGAGCTCAAACACTGATACGACTGTTTCACCTCGGCCGCTGGTGTTGCCTACCATGATTCATGCTGGTCAACCATCGCTTTCCCAGTCGCCGGGATCCCAGTGTCAATCAACCTTGCTAAATGCATCACGTCGCCAGTCGACGATGCCATTCTTACCGCACACTGGCCAACAATTTTTCCCCGAACCTCACTCAGTGCCCAACCGACACCGCTCCCTTCCTGCATTCAAACACGCCCCCGGGCCCGACCTCCGCCCCTTACTCACGTCGTCCATCCTACGCACTCTTGCCACTAGTGCATCTTCATCCCATCCTCAAACACCAACTTCATATTCATATTCTACTCCTTCATCTTCCCCCGCAGTCTCCCAGAACCAATTCTTCGGTTTTGAACCTGTTGTTGGGGGTTTACCGTCTCCTAGAGATCACCGATGGCGTTTGAAACACCTCTCGATGATGCCCCCGTCTCCATCAATACAAAGTGCTGATGGGAGTCCTACGACCCGCTCCACGCGAGCGAGACTGTCTAAGCCACTTCCGGCTCATGCTATGTAGTCCTAGAACTTTGCACGTATTTTTATCAGTGACAATTTTTCTTGTTGTAGGTTAGTCTATCATCATGGGGGGGTAGCGAGCCGCATCATGTATTATTTACCTTAGAACATGTAGAAGTTGTAGAGTTGCAATCAATCATAATACACGCGAATCGACGATCGATAGCGTCCGAATCATGGCAGGTACTACTACCGCACTCGGGCTGTGACTCCGTGGGTAGCGGCCATAAAGTTTCACATCCACGACTCGACGACAAATTTATCTGCAATTTTGATGTATTCATAGCAGCCTTGTGTGGCCGTAACAATAAACACAGCCGATTGCTTCCCTTACCTTTTTCCTACCTGCACGCATCGGCGCCGCATCGACAATGGAAACCTGGGATCCAGTCGCGTTCAAGGCGAGTCCATTCCTACTCGTTTCTTTACCTCGCGCTTATTGTCGTCCACCACCCGACATACGACACCGACCGCTACACAGGCCCTCCTCCGGACGACCTCTCAACGCCTCGGCCAACTTCAGGAACGCAAAGATTCCCAAGGCCAACTCACACGACGCGACATTGCCGCGTACCTTTCTCAAGGTCATCTCGCCCTCGCACGCGCCAAAGCGGCGACGTTGATCCAAGAGGATGTGATGGGGGATTTGCTGGAGGAGTTGGAAATGTTGGTGGGGGTGGTAGGGAGTCATATTGGGGAGCTGGGGGGAGCGGTTGGGTTGGGGTTGAGGGAAGATGTGAGCGGGGAGGAAAAGGAAGGCGGAAGGGGGGGTCGCGTGAGGTGAGTGGTCGGAGGTTACTAATCCAAAGGGGTGGCTGATCGTGGTGGGCGTTTGGGTGGCCTGCGGGGGTGGCGTCGTCTAGCAAGCTGTCGCGACCGAGCCCCACTCTGATTGAAGCTGCATCGAGCATCATACACGCAGCGCCGACCACGGAGTCTAAAGGTGAGTATCATTCATTATTCGCGGTCCGACAGCGTGTCGTCGCGGTTTCGTTTTGATCTGATTCTGTCCTTATGAAGACCTGAACGTGGTGAGGGATATCCTCATACAACAGTTAGGGCCTGCATTTGCTCAGACGGTATCCGCGAGTCAGAATAGCCACGTCTCTCCACGCGTATGTCTTTTTCCTTTACCCTTCTTCGCAATAACTTTCACTTGTTTTGCCGGAATGTCTAACTGGCCTTTCGGTTGATTGCTGAAACGTAGATAAAGCAAATCCTGTCCTCCCCACCGCCCACCGCCTCGAAAATGGATGCATACCTCGTCAACATTGCACAGACGTACGGCGTTAAGTGGGCTCCTGAACCTCGAAGAGAAGAACTGTGAATCACATTTTTATGTCTAATCTTCATGAACCACCTTAATCTTGACGCGCTTGTATAGACTCAACATCATTTCGGAGATCCTGCGCGTGGATGCTGGTTCGTCGCCTATCGTGGATCTTCCACGTTTGCGCGAGATATGTGCATACGGTACGTCATCCCGAAGTTATGAGAGCGCCACACGTCGTGGTTTCAGGACTGTGGATTGATGTTTCTTTGACGCTAGGTCTTCCTGATGATCCACCATGGGCACGACCCCGTATATGGAAGTGAGTTTTGTGTGGACGTATGTTAGAGCTGGCCAACTGACGTCAACTTCAAATGGGCAGGTTGTTATTTGGTACCCTTCCGATCTTAAAAACGACATGGGCCAAGGAGAGCCAGAAACAACGAGACAGCTACTACGTGAGTCTCTGTCATTTCTTGAAAGTTTTTGAACCAGACAAGCTGATCTATGCGATAGGACCTCGTCCATCGTCTCCTCACCCCCATCGCCTCTCTGCCTTCTCCAACGGACCCTCTCTGCCCGGCCGACGCGCTCATTGCCACATTATCCCATTCCCTCTTCCGCGTTTCCCCAGACTTGTTTGTCCTCCTCGAAAACGAACCAAAAGGCGCCATCTCGGGCAAGTGCCCGTTGGATCCCACCGCGCCTGACAGCATTCGCATCTCATGCGCGTCCAACCTCGACGAACGACTGTCGCTCATCAAATGCGACAGTGACACTTGTGAGACCCCTGAGATCCGTCTCGAGACGGTTCTCAATGGTTCAAACTCTGTGTCACCGCCATCACCGCCTTCTTCTGCAGCGACCTCGCTCGCTTCTAAGCGTCAGCGTCAACCGACGACGCTCCTCCCTTCCAAGGCGTACGACGCACCCCCTGCACACCGTGCCCATCTCTCCGCTCTTTTACGTCTTCTCTACCTCCACAGCACGCTAAACCCTGCTGTCCAGTCACCGCACGTCCCTTGGCTGCTCGTCCCGCTCTATAGCGCACTCGTCAGGGAAACCCACGAGGATGACGTGGCCCACGCTGAAGCGGACACATTTTGGGTGTTTGAGGCCCTCGTGGGAGAGATTGCCGAGATGGAGGAAGAGGAAGGGGGAAAGATTTGGACGCGAAAGTTGAGCGAGCGTATCAGATGGGCGGATGGGGAATTGGCTGCAAGTCTCGTGCGTATTTGACTTTTCATGTTTGCGTGCTTGTTATGTTTTGGCACCACCAATTAATGCTTTTCTATTTCCATAACAGCATGCAACTGGGCTAGACCCCGTCCTTCCACACTTCTCATAGTACGTATTTGTTCTGTTTGGGGGTTTTCTGTCCACTCCGGTAGCGGTTCGGCTTATCCCCACGTTTTTTGGTCAGTCGTTGGCTTGCACCATTGTTATCGCAGACCCTTCCTTTGTCCTCCGTGTTCCCAGTTTGGGACGTCCTTTTTGCGTGTCCGATGCGCACGCGCGACGTGAACGCGAAACTCGAATACCTCGTCGATATATGCACCGCACTTCTTGTCCGTGCGCGGACGCCTCTCTTTAGGTGCGTATCCAGCGTTTGGCGACGACTAACCCGCTCTGATTGTCTCGCCATCCCTCCATGATTTATTCCGCACGTGTCGTAGACTTGGCAAACCAAAACTGAATGCACCCGGTCTCTGGACACAAGAACACACGGCTCTCCGACCACCGTCACCTCTTCGTCCCTGGGAGCTCAGCGACGCTTTCACGGAAGGCATCGCACTTCTTACGTCCTACCCGATCGACGCAGCAGGTGGTATAGATCGTATTCTTCAAACGGCCTCGGATCTCGCTCAGAAGCGGATGGAGGCAAGGGAAAAAGAGAAGGAGCGGGAGCGGGACAATGTCGGGTTTGGGGCGCGAATCAAGCAGCAGATGTGGAAGGGCTTTACGAACCGAATTGCGGATGGGAGTCCGGAGGAAGAGGAGGAGGAGGAAGAGGAAGAGGAGGAAGAATCAGAGGATGACGAGATTGGTGAACATGACGACGGGAACGAGACGGAGACGCCTGCCGCGCCGACGTTGACGTCGAGGCTTGCGAATACGGTGTGGAGGGGGATTACGAATCAGAGTTCAATGGAGGATGAAGTGCCGTCGCCGCCTTCGCCCTTGTCTGCGCGACACTCACCGACATCTTCAGAGGGACGCGATATCGAAACGTCGACGCCACCCTCGCACGCTCGTCTGTGGGATTATGCAGGAAAGCTAAAAGACTCGGACACCGTAGCTGCATTTTCAAAAGTGAGCACCAACTGGCGTGCCAAAGCGCTCGATGCGTGGGGTGTACGCAAAGGAAGCAACGCCTCTGCTTCGTCTAGACCCGTGGCGCCTGGACGATCGACGCCCCCAAGCGCTACGAGCGAGGACGCTGCACGGCAGAGCGGCTGGCCAGGTCTGAGCGGCACGGATGCATCGAATCATCGACGGGGATCACTACCCGGGACACAACGCGAGATCGAGCATGGCAACCTGGACCCACCCCGACCTGCCTTTTTCCGCTCACCTCGAGAAAGTTTTCTTCCTCAACCTCGTCGACAACATTCCACGGTACCCTCTAGTCCAAACATCAAACCCACGCCATCTCCACTTCGGGATTCGGACACCGAATCGAATACGTCGTCATTGATAAATCGAGCGGGCGTATCGCTTGCTTCCCTTACTGCGTTCCAATCGTCTCATCCGACGCCCAAGAGCGCGCCTAGGCCGCTCATGCTCAACTCGCGCGATCTCATCACGACCAAGTCCCCTAAGCCCCAGTCGCCGCCCTTGACGTCCCGTTCAGAAGGTGGAACACCAGAGTATCGCATTGGTGAATGGGGAGAGGTGTTAGTAGCCACCAAGAATAGCCATGCGCTCAGACAAGCATCCGTCTCTTCTGCGTCGTCTCTGTCGCCTTCCGAAGCCATGAACAGATTGCCATATGCGCATCCAGGGGCATACGCACGGAGCACGGGTACAGGCCCTCGTTCGGATCACGAGTCGGATGGGTCGGCAGCAACGACGAGTCGGAGGATCCCGTTGAATCGTAAGTCGGTGTCGCCGATGGCGCTGGCGTCGCGATCGCCTCGTTTACCTTGGAATGCACTGCCTTCCGGTGGGGGACGCAGTCCGGGACATCCATTGTCAAATGCGAGTGTGACGGCAGACGATGTGGAGACAGTGTCGGAGCGAACGATGGCTTCGATGACGACGGGGACCACGGGGTTTGACTCGCCCACGACGATGGCATCCCCGCCGATCCCACGTACGCCGCTCATGTCAGCTATCCCCGGCCCGGGTGCCGTGCGCATCGTCAATGGGTGGAGCAACGGCGGAGGGGGACATGTCGCGACGAGCTCGATATCGACGCTGAGCGAAGCTAGCGAGGCAAACGTCATTCCGCTCGAACCTCCCACACAGAGCAGACTGGTCGTGCGGAAGAAAACGCCGCCGCTTCCCCTACGGGTGACGACGCCCGACAGGGACGATCACGGGAAGACGTTGCCGTCGTCGGAGTCGGAGCCAGGGAGCTTGGAACCGTCGTTGTCGTTGGAGCAGACGCCGGCGAGGTTGCGGTCCAAGCGGTACGTGCCGCGACCCGGGAATTTGCGTTTGCGGCCTGCAGGGACAGCTGAGCAACGGACGCCGAGTCCGGGGAGGCAGAGTCTGGCGCCCGAGTGGCCGGCTGAATACGATCCGGCGACGACCCCCAGGATGGACAGCTACTCGGGAAGGATAGGTGAAAAGAGCGTGGAGGAGGATCTAGATGTAGGGGTGTCGAGGCCGCCGTTTGTGCGCAAGCCGTCTAAGGAGGCGAGGTGGAGAAAGGAGGCGAGACGGACTAGGGATAGTGGCGCGGAGGAGGGGGACGATGAAGGTTACGATGACTTGTTGAGTGCGTACGAGAGCGAGGAGGGGAGTCGGGAATGAGCGTTGCGCCCCGAAGAACGAGCGAGTTGGTTTCACGCATTCACGCCGATAAGGAAAGACCTGGAAGACCTGCTTGCTGGCAACAGGGTTTTTTTTTTAAGCCATAGAGTATCACCTTGACACGACTTGTTCCGACCATGTTATGACCGGATCGCTTGCAATAGTACTCGACTACATTTGGAATACCGTACACATATATACAACTCGGAAGAGCTTGACAAGAAATGAATCAATTTTCACGGGGACCATATGGCTGGCACTTTTCCGCCTCACTCGAGTCAACAACTACCATGTCCGTGGTAATCAAATTCATCGCCATGGATCACGCGTCCGCCCAGATGCTGGTAGCAAGGTCCTTGACGAGCTGCAACTTTTTCTTCATGTCGTCGGCAGTGAGCGAGTTGCCCTCTTCGTGTGATGCGAAACCACACTGCGGAGACACCCCGATGCGCTCCAACGCTTCGTCCACGGTCTCTCCCGTACCACTTGCCACGATCCGTACCGCATCAAACACCCGTTCCCTGAGAAGCGCCTTGTCTTCGAGCTCTGGGAATTTACTGGTGATCAGACCCAACACAAGCGATTTGTGCTTGGGAAGATGTTTCAGGGGTTCGAACGTGCCTGCATGTACAGTCATGTCAGCCACCTGAATGACCGGGAGGAAGGGAATAAAAATAAAATAAAATAAAAACAAAGCTAAGAGAACGCACCAGCGCGCTCGGTGTCATACTCGAGGTAATAACAGTCCACGTTCAACTCGTTGAACAGCTTCACCGCGATCACATCATAACCCCCCTCGGAGAAGTGTATCGAGTGCCTAAAGTTTCCTCGACAGAGGTGCAGGCCGACCGTCATGTCTCGCGGACGCGTCGCGAGGCAGTTATTGTACAGTCGGATGTATGCATCAAGGAGCGCATCAGGGTCCTTTCCCTCGTCTTTTAACCCCTTGAGCATCGAGACGTCGCAAAAGTAGGCAAGGAGCGGGTCATCAATTTGGACATTGCGGCAGCCAGCGGCATAAAGGACCTCGAGTTCTTGACGGTATGCGACCGCAATGTCATCGAAAGTAGGCTTCGCGGTCAGTGTACACCCCAGGCGCGAATGCATGCTCTCCTGATGGGTTCCGTCAGTTGGCATGACGTGCGAAAGCACTATGGGGGGAGCGCGCACCGTGGCGTAGATGGAACCACTCGGGTGCTACCATGGTCAATTTGATGTTCCTGACTTCGTCAGGATGGACGAGCTTCTTCAGTGCTTCGAACTGGGGGATATAGCCCGATTTCACGTATCTAATCTTACCCGTACATAGTGTTGTAGATGCTGGCTTGGTGTCTGGAGAATGGTGTTGATACTAGGCGTTCCCATGATCCGTGGATGTGCACTTACTGTTGGCAACGAATGCGTGTATATCAGGAACGTAGAGCTGTGATGTGATGAGATATCGCACAGGCAGGACTGGATGGTTAGACAGAGCACCTTGAAAATCTCCAAAGGTGGATTGGGAACCTCTTCGATAGACATCAACTTTAGCCCCAACTCGGTGCGAGACAGTCGTACCTTCAAAGCCTTCTAGATACTCAAAGAATCCATCGTAGAACCTGGTTATTCACGTTCAGCTACCAATTTAGGTGCATCCCAACGATACGTACATGTGTCGCCTAAGCAGGTTGTCAGTACGGTGCTCGGCTATGCAAATCTATTCACCAACCTGTATTCGCCATCCGTAAAGCTCTTTATGCCTACTTCCCGCTGCATGTTGACCACCCCTACGATGGCCTGGTCTTCGAGCTCCCGAAGTTGCTCTTGGGTAACCTCTTTCCTGTCAAACTTCTTCCGTGCTTCGAGGAGGTAATCTGGGCGAAGCAGAGAACCTATATGTTCAGCACGGAAAGGGGGAGTTTGCTTGGGCGCCATGTCTAGCTAGAGGAACGACAAAGGGAGATAAAATGATACCTAGGATGGTGACAGGTGTCGGTGCCAGCGCAGCAATTATAAGTGGTTTGAAAATCAGCCCAGCAACTCGGGAGGGATAACTGCGGAATAGCAGATTAGCCTACAGTGAATACATTCAAGATACGAGGGTCAGGAGTTCGAAACGTCACAGATAAAGCAATACCCATGGAGCATGGCGTATCAGCAGACTCCGCTGGTAGCATGCTCCTAGATTGTTTCTTGTTATTAATTGTTGCCGGAAACAGAACTAAACGAATTGTAGGCAAAAATTGCGCACCAAAATCTTGTTTGAGGGCTGCATCAGTCGCTAGAAGAGAACGGAGAATTATTTGCTTTCGTATACCACTATCAGTTGTCTCTAGTTCTTGTTAGGCTTCCTTCTATCACGCGTGATTCTTGACTCAGTGTCGCAGGTGCTGTAACGACCGCGAGTTAACTGTCGGGGTGAAACAGGGCAATATACCAAATCGAGTGAGTGAGAAGTTGGAATGGGAACGCGAAGTGTTTGCCAGAGCCCTTAACATTTCACAGGGTTTAACCCAATAAAGAGCCATGGTTTCATATCGTGACAGGGATCTGAAGCATGGAGCCGTACCCATTTACACACATTTTCTCATCGGCGACCTCGGAAACAATGGTCTGGAACCAGGTACTTGGAGTGCACCTTCAGGAGCCTCCCGAAACCAAATCTCCACTGTGCGGGTCTGTTGCTGGCCTGCAAGGAGCCCAAACCAAGCCAACGTAGAGAATGCAAGATCATTCACCAAGTAAACAAGTTGACGCACTTGATTTTCGCTCGGCTGGAGGGCTGGTATGATGCGGGGAGTGTGAGGGAAAATGATGTGGAGACAGCGCCGGAACGTGGATGGCGGTATTGCAAGAGCAGAGTCCAAACCCGAGCGCTCCAACGATCGCTTCGATGATGACAGGGACAGCGGGGTTTGACTACCCACTGCGATAGCGTCCCTTGCCGATCCCGTGTACGCCATTCATGCCAGTTCTCCCCGGCCTAGGCATCCTGCGTATCGTCAATGAGGGGAGCAGCGGCGGAGGACATGTCGCGACGAGCTCAATATCGACGCTGAGCGAGGCCAGCGAGGCAAACCCATTCCAACCTTTAACTACGCGGAGCAGACCGGCTTCCGTTTGTTGTACCGGTGAGGGTCGACAGAGATAGTCACGCGAAGACGCCGGGGCTGAGGTGTACGGAATTGTCATTGAGCAGACGCCGTCGAGGTCGCCGTCAAGCTGTGCGAGCCACGACGTTGGCCACAATTAATTTGCGTTTGCCACGACAAGCGTCGAAAAAGAAAAGGATCGAATTATGTCAGCTATTGGCATCGCCACAAAGTGACTCCAGCCTATCAGCAAGGCATCAAGCTGGATAGATACATACAATTCGAGGGACTATTAGGGCAGCGGTCCGCTTCATCATGTTCACGCGTCCGCCCAGATGCTGGCAGCAAGATCCTTGACAAGCTGCAGCTTTTTCTTCATGTCGTCCGCAGTGAGCAAGTTTCCCTCTTCGTGCGACGCGAAACCACACTGCGGAGACACGCAGATGCGCTCTAACGCTTCGTCCACGGTCTCCCCCGTGCCACTTGCCACGATCCGTGCTGCGTCAAACACCCGTTCCCTGAGAAGCGCCTTGTCTTCGAGCTCTGGGAATTTACTGGTGATCAGACCCAAGACAACCGATTTGTGCTTGGGAAGATGTTTCAGGGGTTCAAACGTGCCTGCATGTCGCGTCAGCCGCGTCCACGATGGAAAGGAAGTGGATAAAAACAAAAATAAAGCTAGAAGAACGCACCAGCGCGCTCGGTGTCATACTCGAGGTAATAACAGTCCACGTTCACTTCGTTGAACAGCTTCACTGCGATCGCATCGTAACCCCCCTCCGAGAAGTGCATCGAGTGCCTAAAGTTTCCTCGGCAGAGATGCAGGCCGACCGTCATGTCTCGCGGACGTGTCGCGAGGCAGTTGTTGTATAGTCGGATGTATGCGTCAAGGAGCGCATTGGGGTCCTCGCCCTCGTCTCTTAATCCCTCGAGCATCGAGACAGCGCAAAAGAAGGCGAAGAGCGGGCCATCGATTTGGACATTGCGGCAGCCGGCAGCATACAAGACCTCGAGTTCTTGGCGGTAAGCGACCGCAATGTCATTGAAGTAGGCTTCGCGGTCAGCGTACACCCCGGGCGTGAATGCGTGCTCTCCTGAATGGTTCCATCAGTTTGCGTGACGTGTCAAAGCACCGTGGAGGGAGCGCGCACCGTGGCGTAGATGGAACCACTCGGGAGCCGCCGTGGTCAATTTGATGTTTTTGACCTCGTCAGGATGGACGAGCTTCTTGAGTGCTTCGAACTGGGGGATATAGCCCGATTTCACGTATCTGATCTTACCCGTACATAGTGTAGTGGATGCTGGCTTGGTGTCTAGAGTAGCGTTGATGTCAGCCTTTCCAATGCTCCATGGACGTGCATCGTGACTTACCTTTGGTAACGAATGCGTGTATATCAGGAACGTAGAGCTGTGATGTGATGAGATATCGCACAGGGTTTGATTTGCGAATCATCATTACCTTGAAAATTTCCAAAGGCGGATTTGGAACATCTTTGCTCGGCATCAGCTTTGGTACTCTCGCCCTAACTCATTCATTGCAAGAAGTCGCACCTTCAAAGCCTTCCAGATACTCAAAGAATCCATCGTAGAATCTTAAGTTATTCAGGATCGGTTACCAACTCCGTGCATCGCAACGATACGTACATGTGTCGCCTCAACTGGATGTCAGTATGGTATTCGGCAATGCAATCTGTTCACCAACCTGTATTCGCCATCCGTAAAGCTCCTTATGCCGACTTCCCGCTGCATGTTGACCGCCCCTGCGATAGCCTTGTCTTCGAGCTCCCGTAACTGTTCCTGAGTGACCTCCTTCCTATCAAACTTCTTCCGTGCTTCGAGGAGGTAATCTGGGCGAAGCAGAGAGCCAATGTGCTCAGCGCGAAAGGGGGGACTTTGCTTAGGCACCATGATCAGAGGAATGAGAAACAAGGTTGGATGATACCTCGATAAGGACAGGCGCCTATGGCCGCCTTGCCCAACATTTATCAACCATTTGAAGATTCATCCCATTATTTACTAATCGAGCGAATGGAATGCGCAGAGTTTGTTTCGCGGGATTTAGCAGGGTTTGACCCAATCACGACTTGGGATTTGGCAGGTCGCTACGAGCTCAGTACCAACGCTGAGTGAGCCAGCGAGGCAAACACTACCCACTCCAATCTCCCACGCGGAGCAGACCCGTCGTACCAGGGAAGAAATTTCTTGTACCGGCGACGAAGGTCGACAGGGATAGACGCTGGAGTTGGGACTCGGAATTGCCATTTGAGCAGACGCGGTCAAGCTGGGCGCGCCCAACCTGTGAATTTGCGTTCGTGGCCCGCCCCCAGGGAGAACTACCGACTCCCGAGACCCTAACTTCTGGTTAAGGTTAGGTCCATCTCCGCGTACTATTGCCTCTCGTTTCTCCACAGATTGCATCAATATGTCAGACACCCGCTTCGCCACCCTCAAAACCGACCCTCGGTTCCGCCGCCCAAAAAAACGTCACTCCAAGGTCATTCTAGACGATCGTTTCAAACACCTCTTGGGAGATGAGAAAAAGAGCAAAAAGAAGACAAGGACGAAGCCAACTGCTGGTGCGTTGCACCCCATACGATTCTCCAAAATCGACCGCTCGTTAACGGTTGACCGCTATTCGCCGCGGATGCCCGGCGGACAACAGCCAGAGTCGACAAATATGGACGAACGGTGTCGGACACACAGGAAAAGGACGATTTGCGGCGGTTTTACAGGCTCGACGAAGAGGATAGTGAAGGTGATCCAGCTGTTGCGCCGACCGTCGTCGACTATGCGCGCGGTGCCGTTCTCATGGAGTCGTCAGACGAGGAAGAGGAGGACGGAGATCTACCACATCGCGTTCCCTGGACGGACGGGAGCGGTAGTGACAGCGACGACGGCGGCTTCGTCTCCCTCGGCGCCGAACCTAAGAAACTGGAAGAAGACGAGGAAGACGCCGAGATCGATCTCGACGAAGACACGGTTGCTACCCTCGACGCACAGGTTGCCGAATACGCCAAAACTGTCCGGGACGGGAAAGGAGTTACGGATATCGAGCCAACGAGGAGGCTGGCTGTGGTCAACCTGGACTGGGATTATGTACGTGCCGTCCACTTGTACAAGATCTTTTCGTCGCTCGTATCCCCCGCTGCGCCTCTTGTATTCACCTCACATAGCGAGAAAACGACGACTTCGGCTAGCAAAGGTGAAGTGAACGTAGCCAGGGGAAGAATACTAGGTGTTCGTGTTTACCCGAGTGAATTTGGAAAGACGCGGTTGGCCAGGGAGGAGAAAGAAGGTCCGCCCACCAGACTCTTCAAGAAAAAAAGTGCAAGGGTGGAGGATGATATCAACGAGAAGACGATCATTGAGACAGGTGACGAAGCAGATTACGACGAGAATGCTCTCAGAAAATATCAACTAGAGCGTTTGCGGTACGTCCATCATCCGTGTATCTTCCATTTTCCAGTTACTCTCATCTGTTTCTCGGCGGGCAAAGCGGTTGACAAACGTTAAGCACAGTTATTACTACGCTATCGTCGAATGCGATACGGCACAGGCTGCTGCTCATGTATACAATGAGCTTGAAGGGACTGAGCTAGAAAGGTCCGCGAATGTGTTCGACCTCAGCTTTGTCCCAGATGACATGACGTTTGAAGATGAGCCTCGGTATGTCACCCTCTGATTCTGCAAGTCGGATTCGTCGCTAACTCGAATTGCGCGGGATTCAGTGATGAAGCTACCCAACTCTCAAATGCCCCTTACAGAGCGGTTGAGTTTGTAACCGACGTGCGTGCCCTAGTGTTAGTGTTCTCTGCCCATTATATTGATTCGATGCTAGGCCCTGCGCCACTCGAAAGTAAAACTCACGTGGGATGAAGACGATCCGGAACGGAACCATATCCTGCGTCGCCAACTCACAAAGAAAGAGATCGAGGAGGCCGACTTTCGTGCATACGTTGCTTCCTCGTCTTCCGAGGGAGGCTCCGAAGATGACGATGGTTATGAAGGAGAGTCGAAGAAGACTGGGCGTAAGACGAAGAATGAGGGGAAAGGCTCCGAGAAGGCCGAAAGAGATAAACTCCGGATGCTCCTCCTCGGCGGAAACGATGACGAACTGCCCGAGGGATGGGGCAACGCATTTGACAACAAGGCAAGCAGAGCAAAGAAGAGCAAAATGGGAGGAGGGCAAGACAGCGATGTTGACATGGAGGTTACTTTCATGCCCGGTCTCAGCGAGACGAAGAACCTAGAGGATGAAAACACGCTCGAAAGGTATCAGAGGAAGATGAAAGAAAAAAGGAAGACGAAGAAAGAGGAGGCTAGGAAGAGAGGGGAGGCCAATGATGACGGCGTGTCGACGAACAAAACCATCAAGTCGAGTTTCGACGACGAGTTCTTTGGTTTTGAGAATGATAGTCGGCACGACGAAGAAAAAGACGAAGCACAGCCCAACCAATCTATGAAAGAGTCCGCGAAGCCCAAGAGACCCACCGAGTCCTCCCAAGCAGAACTGGCTTTACTGGCAGCATCTGATAACCCCCACGGCGAGCCTGCCCATTTCGATATGAAAGCGGTACTCAAAGCGGAGAAGCAGGGCAAGAATAAGAAGTCCAGACACAAGTCTAAGAAACGTGACAGGAATGATGTGGACGATGGGCCGGGCGAAACGCAGGGTGACTTCGCTATCGACGTCAAGGATGATCGATTCGCTGCGATTCATGAAGACCACCAGTTCGCAATCGACCCAACCAATCCTCAGTAAGTCAGTTTCTCGAACGCTTGGGGTGTTTATACGTCCGCGCCGACACTGACACCACTTTTTGCCCTCCAGATTCAAAAGGACCAAAAGCATGGCGGCGCTTCTCGACGAACGTTCGAAACGCCAAAAAAGTAACTCTCGCTCTGACCATCCTATACATTCTCGAAGCTCCACACAGCAGAACGGTCGTAGTTTGCTAAGTCTAGTGGAAAGCGTCAAGCGGAAGAGTACTGCCGTTGATCATAGTGGGTTAGGGAAGCGGCGTAAACTCGGAAAAAGTTGAACGCGGCAGGGAGTGAGTACGCGCTAGCTCGGTTTCGATACACCGATCTTGCTGCTGCAGACCTAACTTTACAACTGAGATCAGATTTCGGTAACCTCACTTGATGCGCCATGTCGGGGTTTCGCCGCGATTGGCGTATTCACTGGTACTCGTGAACCACATGTCGTCTTTTGGGAGTACAAATAACATTCCATACAACAAATTACACCTGTTGGAAAAGGCGGATCCACTGGCAGTAAGATGAGACGCAGCAGGGACAACGTCCAAAGCCGAGTCAAGCCCAGTCACCTTTTGCGCCACTCAAACTGCGGAAGAACTCGGCATATGCATGATCGACATCGAAAAGAAGCTGTAAGAGTGGATCGGCGAGAGAAATGGGCAGAGCGCGGGGGGTGACCGACCTGTCTCGACTGTTCCTCTGTGATCTCCTCCGAGGCTTTCATACCATTGAGCGTGATCAACCTGCCACGACATCACGCGATGAAGATAGACCAGACAGACATGGCTTACCAACTAACCATCCGACTCCTTCCTTCCCAATCCTTGCTGCCTTTGAACCTGGCATAGCCAGTGACGAGCTCTTGCAGAATGGGATGGAGCTGGTCTTTGGCACGAAGACGCAACTTCAAAGCGTCCATGAAAGTAATGAAGTTCTACGAGTAGAAGCATCAATCAAGCCGTGATAGATAGTTACCAAGATACACACCTGAGTCGTCTCAGCGATCCACTTGCCGGTCTCTGGACCGGCTTCACTAGAGTGTTCTACCGTTGCCGGTACGCCAACCTTGATGCGATGTAGCGCAGCTGGTGTATCCATCTGGCATATACCGTGTAGGTGGCGGGATCGCACAAAATCAAGCGATGACTACCCACCCGATAACGTGTCATGAACTGCTCGATCGAGGGCACGGAGTCCTTGACGAGCTTGAGCATCGTCATGTACTGAGACAACAGCCTCGTACAAGCTGGTGAATATCTCTCTCACAAACACGAATCTTAGCATGCGAGGTTCGCAGCCCATGGAACGCCTAGAGTTGAGGACTCACTCGGCAGCGGTGAGCGCATCACGGATGTACGCTCGTTCGAGGTAGTCCAGTGCGACTATGATACCGAATAACGTAGCCAAAAGAGAGTATTTCTCTCGTTCCGCGTTCGTAGCGTACAACCGGACCTCTTCATCGAGGGAGAGGGGTCCCGACATGATAATGGGAGAGGAAATGCCGAATTTATTTCTGGATTTGTTTTCGTAATGGTATAATTACCTAGCTAAGTCCTCCCCCATATCCTCAGTAATACAACTCGAAAAACGCCGCCATGCGGCGGCCAACACCTTGCGTGAGATTGCAGTACTTGATTACACACCACGGATGGATCCGTATTTAGCACCAACCCAAATGTTGTGCGAAATCATCTAGAAATCATTTAGGTCGGTGCTAAAGATGGATCCATCCATGGTGACAGATCGTATTCTGATCATCACTTTCTCTTTTACTACATTCTGACCATACGTTCCCAGGCGTCCCTATACTGTCATCACTAGATGTTGTGTGATTTGCCCAGGGTAAACGCACCCTCAGTTTAGAGCAGACTCTTGGCGCTCAACTCCAACGTTGCCATCCGACCAGTATCGCTCGAGGGCAGCCATCAGGATCTCAAGAAATCTCTTGTATCTTTCTGCACCAACGACAGCGATAATATCGCTCGCAGAATCCTCATATTCTTCCTCTGCATCATCCATACTAGAGCAGTCAGCCTCTAGCCTTTTAATCACGGCTATGGTCCAACGCCTTAGCATTTCAGCGTAAGACAGAGGGCGTCCACATAGCGGTAACTGCCAGCGTGAGGTGAAAGACGCGGTCAACACTATGTAAGGTCACAAGCAGAGGGGTGAATGTGACGAACCTTCTCATAGATAGCCTCACGCAAGTGGGGGTCAAGGAAACCAACTTCAGTGTTTTTTGGCGAATGTTGGCACAAGGCAAACTTGGTAGTCAGTGCGGAAGAGGCCATCTCTGTCGTAGCTTGCGGCGTGTGAAATGATTGGAACTTCCGAGTACCACTATATACCGTGATCGTAGTGCCAGCTTGGCGTGACTGTCAGTGTCACACTGTCAGTGTCACACTGTCAGTGTCACACTGTCAGTGTCACACCGCCAGCTTCACACCGTCAGCTTCACACTGACACTGTTCTCGCACTCTAAGTCTTTTGTGATCATTCCCCTAATTTGACTTAGCCCCACTCACTGGCATCATGTTTGGCGAGCCATTGGGCCTGGAACTTTCCATTTTGGTAAATGCTCCCTTCCGAGGGTTTCATTAACGAAGAGTCAGAAGGCGTCCAGTTCGTCGTTTAGCTGCGCTATCTGCTGAAACCACAAAGGGTTTGGCAAAGTGTGAGTTTTTTTTGGGTTCTACTTCCGACTTTCAAGTTCCTGCTCGGATTTCCTGGACGTGGAGGTGAACTCGGATCAGAACAAGATTCTTACTCGTCTGAGACAGGTCTGAACGTTCTCAGTGGGTCAACGTGGAAAGGAGCCAAACTTCGCATTGGTGAAGCGAAGCCCGACTTCCGGGAACGGTGAGCGCGTTTCTTTGGTCGACCTCGCGCATGCTCAAGTACTATGACTACCCGCAGGCTCGCTCAAACCAACTCCCAGCCACCGCGAGCCGTCCGACCTAAACGGACGCGTGCCCGTAACCACGGCCATCCTTCAACCACTCTTCCGCTGACGCCACTCTCTGCCACTGCTGCCGCATCCACTCCGGGATGGATCGCAACCCCTTCCGGACGCGTCGTCCGCCCGATACGAATGAGACCTGAGCAACCGTTGGAGCCGATGCGCAACGAACTCAGCGCTTGGAAGGTCAAAGGTGCAAATAACAAGATGAAGATGAAGAAACGGGTCAAGCCACCGCCGGTACGAGCTCGTCGACGCCTCATAGACCCCACGAAGTGGGACTCGGTATATCTCAAAGGCATGTTTTTGGACAATGTTCCCGTGTCGTTGCCCACATCGAGAGGCGCACACGAATCCGGTAGTTTGGTGAAATACGACATCCCGGATGAAGGGAATGAGGAAGAAACGGATGAAGACAGCGCCGATAGTAATGCAGAAGGTGTTGTTCATTTCGACCATGACGGTGGGATGGGATTGGTGGCGTGCCAGAGGGATATAGAAATGGAAGAGATCTACACTCCAGTCAGTATCAAAGTGCCAGCGCAAATAGCGGAACCTGCACCCCGAACAAACCTCAAGGCCCTGTTCGCACCGAGGGAAGATGGTCTGTTAGATGTATTATTCCTTCCCCATATCACTGCTGAATAGTCTTTTTATCTACAGCATCGTTTTCTCTTCTCGATCACCTCGACTTCGACCTCGATTTTGACCTCGATGTCGACATTCTTGGAATTAGCGCACCGCCCGGTGCATCACAAGAAAATGACCATCTGTCTGAGCCGATCTTATCAATACCCAATGTCGTAGAAATCCCTGCCACGACAACGACGAAATCGCGCTCTCGAGTGACGCTTGATCCTTCACTCCCCCTACTTTTCCCTTCACCAGGCTCACTTCCGCACCCATATACTCCTTCTAACCCTACTACGGTCCACCAGCACGGCATTCAGGCATGCTTCCTGTTTCCGTCGGCGACACGAAGTCGGGGTTTGTACCACCTTCCGTCAAGTATGACCTTTACCCGGTCACCTCAAGATACGTCTAAATGTGGGAAAAAGACAAGTCCTCGTTGACACGCGAGTGGAAAAAGGCATGGCGGGACGCCAGAGGAAGTAGGAGGGGGAAAGGTGGAGCTGGGGGAGAAATCGGTGGTGGTTACTGAGGATGCGCCATCGGACCCCTCGGGGGGCCGCCACAAACGTGTGCGTGAGACCATGTGGCACAGTACATTTCAATGTTGCCAACATCCGTGTCTCGTCTCACTTGTTCAAAATCAGGGATCCGGGGACATTTATACACCCACTTCCAGCCCTCAACTCCCCCGGAGTTCTACCTATAGGCACGTGTGGACAAGTCTGACGTACTTAATTCCCGCTCGGCCAGACAACTGAATTCTCCGTCTTGGTTTAATTCGTACAACTCCTTGTGGGCCCGCGACTCCGGACTTGACGCCTATGTTTCAGGACACCCGGAGCCAGCGCGCGCTGGAGTTTTGGTCTTCGGAGGTTCCCGAAGCTGCACTCCAGACTATCCGAATCGTTTCCGTCGACCGGGCCAGATCACTGACAGTGAGAACAACTGTATACTGTGGGAACTCTCCCACTTCAGAGCCACTCGCTCGATTAGTAAATTATGAGTTAAATCTTCAAATGACCGGTAAATGTTGCGCTGGGCGGCCATAGGCGCCTGTCCCTATCGAGGTATCTCCAACCTTGTTTCTTATCCCTCTGAACATGGGGCCCAAGCAAACTCCCCCTTTCCGTGCTGAACATGTGGGCTCCCTGCTCCGCCCCAACTACCTCCTCGAAGTACGGAGGAGGTTTGATAGGAAGGAGGTCACTCAGGAGCAATTACGGGAGCTTGAAGACCAGGCTATCGCAGAGGCGCTCAACATTCAGCGGGAAGTCGGCATAAAGGGCTTTACGGACGGCGAATACAGGTCGGTGAACAGATTTGCATAGCCGAACGCCGCACTGACATCCCGTTTAGGCGCCACATGTACGTATCGTTATGATGCATGTACATTGGTAGCTGACCGTGAATAACAAGGTTCCACAACGGATTCTTCGAGTATCTAGAAGGCTTTGAAAGTGCGATTGTCTTGCAGTGAGTTAAGACGAGACCAAAGCTGATGAGTTCGAAGGGATTCACAATCCACCTTTGGAAATTTTCAAGGTAATTTGCCAATCAAACCATCCGGTTCGTTTGTACTTATCACATCACAGCTCTATGTTCCTGATATACATGCGTTCGTTGCCAACAGTAAGTGCACATCCACCGATCATGGGAAAGCTTATCATCACTACTCTCCAGACACCAAGCCAGCATCTACGACACTATGTACGGGTAAAATCAAATACGTGAAATCGGGTTATATCCCCGAGTTCGAAGCACTCAAGAAGCTCGTCCATCCTGACGAGGTCAAAAACATTAAATTGACCATGGTAGCACCCGAGTGGCTCCATCTACGCCACGGTGCGCGCCCCTTCCCTCCATAGTGCTCTAGCCCGTCATGCCAACTGACGAAACTCATCAGGAGAGCACGCATTTGCACCCGGGGTGTACGCTGACCGCGAGGCCTACTTCAATGACATCGCAGTCGCTTACCGTCAAGAGCTCGAGGTCCTGTATGCTGCCGGTTGCCGCAACATCCAAATCGATGGCCCGTTCCTCACCTACTTTTGCAACGTCTCGATGCTCAAGGGATTTAAAGACGAAGGCGAGGATCCCGATGCTCTCTTTGACGCGTATATCCGACTATACAATAACTGCCTCGCGACGCGTCCGCGAGACATGATAGCCAGCCTACACCTCTGTCGAGGAAACTTTAGGTCTGCGCATTTCTCTGAGGGGGGTTATGATGCGATCGCGGTGAAGCTGTTCAACGAGGTGAACGTGGACTGTTATTACCTCGAGTATGACACCGAGCGCGCCGGTGCGTTCTTCTAGCTTTATTCTTCCTCCTCCCTGTCGTTGAGGTCACTGACGCAGCACGCAGGCACGTTCGAGCCTTTAAAACATCTTCCCAAGCACAAATCGGTTGTCTTGGGTCTGATCACCAGTAAATTCCCAGAGCTCGAAGACAAGGCGCTTCTCAGGGAACGGGTGTTTGACGCGGCACGGATCATGGCAAGTGGCACGGGGGAGACCGTGGACGAAGCGTTAGAGCGCATTGGGGTGTCCCCGCAGTGTGGATTCGCGTCGCACGAAGAGGGCAATTTGCTCACTGCAGACGACATGAAGAAAAAGTTGCAGCTCGTCAAGGATCTTGCTACCAGCATCTGGGCGGACGCGTGAACATTATGAAGCGGACGGCTGCGCTAATAGCCCTTCGAGCTGTATGTATGTATTCCACTATCGCACCACTGTTCTTGATTCCTTCCTGATGTGGAGTCATTTGAGACGATGCCACTGTAGCTTACATAATTCGATCCTTTTCTTTTTCGACGCTTCAAGTTGTACTGGTATGATGTGTGTATCATTGACAACAAGACCCTGGATTTGCTCAGATGCATGTTGAAGATGCCACTGGGAGGTTGGGATCACCGTTCTAGTTCGTGGCCCAGATGCCCCAATGTCGACCTTTTCCTAGTGGCCGCCGTAAAAGGCTTGATCGGCATAACATTCCACTACTTCAATTATGTTGAATTCCAATGACTTAGGTTAAGCCATCCTCGAATTGGCGTTCAACATGGACGTGGTGAACCTCGAGTTCCCTTCCACCCTTACTCCTTTCCAGGTGGTTTGAGAGAGTACGCTCGACTTGTAGACTGTATCCTCGACAACAATCCCTGGGCCCTCGACGAGAATATAAAATGACCGGATTTCTTCTCTTTCCCTTCCTCGTCCTCTGGTTCTGGCTTACCACCTTACCAGGTCGAACCTTGGCAGAACCTAAGATGGACGTAGGACATCCCAGCCCGTTCTTCGACGAACACAAAGGCACCTCTACTCACGGACAGGGCGTCCACGAGAAACGCAAGCGTGGCGGGCGTAATCATCTCTTGAAGCGTTGCAACGCTTCCGAGCATGCCCATGGTTCGAAAACGCCAGCAAGTTCGCAAGCTTCGCCCGATACAAATCCTGTCACCGCCGGCGAGTCCAAGAAATGGGGGTTGGGGTGGCCCAACGGCGACGCGTCTTACCTTGCCAATTTCGCTCGCCCGAAAGTCGGCTAGTTCGAATATTCATCTTTAGTTGTCTTGCCAGTCCGCTGACGTTGTTTTTTTTTCAGTATATATACATGGAGCCCATATGTGCCTTCTGCAACGTCTCATCTTGGATTAGAGGGTATTCCAATGTTGTGGGGATGGGGCCAGGTAGACGATTTCAAGAGCGTGGTCGTTCAAGGTTACGCGACGAAAGTTCTCGGGATGAACGAGTATGTTCATGACTTTTGTCTGTCTCGCGCCTCCTGGTACTACCGCCCTAGACCAAATGAACCTTCACAATCGAACATGAGCCCGCAGGACGGTATCTCGTTGTGGCAGCAATATATAGACCCGCTGAAATCGCAGGGATACTATCTCATTTCTCCAGCGTGCTCCAACGATCAAGCAGGACTTGATTGGATGAAAGCCTTTGTCGAAGGGTGCACCGATTGTACGGTACGGATTTCTGTCACCGTCCAAGTAAAGACTGAAGTAATGTCTGAACTTTGAAATTATAGATTGACGCTATCGCATTCCATTTCTACGGTACCGACCCAAGAGCATTCGTTGAATACGCCACAACCCTACACGAAGCATACAACAAACCTATATGGATCACGGAATTTGCAGATCAGGTAGGATTTCAGGACATTTGTTCACCGTAAGACCAAGGTATGATAATGTCTTGCCTCACGTTACAGAACTTTAGCGGTGATGGCGGTCAGGCCTCGATGTCTGATATTTATGCATTTCAAAGCGCAGCGGTTGAGTTCGTGGAGAATACGTCATGGATCGAGGCCGCCTTTCCGTTTGGTATGTTGGGTGTCGTCCGACGAACATGAATTAGTAACTAAACCCATGGCTAGGAGTGATGCAGGACCTCCAGGGAGTCAACGAGGGGAACTCGCTATTGACCGCAGACGGATGGCCAACATCCCTAGCGTATAATTACTTTGGCTGAGTGGCCACCAAGTTCTTGGGAATGTCACCCGCGGGGTTTGAGCTGTATACTACTTTTCGCTTTGTACTCGAATCAAGTGTTTGATCCTGTTGGCGTCCAGTGTATGAACTGATCCCTGGGTAACAGGTCCGGTGAGGCTCTAGAGTCAGTGTGATGAGCAGAGTGGGGGAAAGGGTCAATTTGGTATGTATGTGCATAGTACATTTCGTTTCTTAACTCTAAAACCTTGGTAGGTAATCGTAATCGTCATTACGAAAGCATACATGGCGGTCGGTCGTCCTGCGGCCCGGGAGTTGGCCAGATAAACAGGCAAAAAAGAAAGAATGCTCGATGACTACCCCGACAGAACTTTGTAACGCAAAATCTCGAAAAGTACTAGTAGGCGTACCCAACAGACTACACGAATGTGTCCAAGATCTGCTCTCTCGTGGAGCTGCGTTCTCGTCAGCCCACGGGTTGTTCGGCGGCGACCTGTGCGGCGACCATCGCATCGTAGAGCCCGTGTTGCGAGCCAAGCCCGTACGTCAACGTGAGCTCGGACAGGATATTCGGAGAGTGCTTGAGCTGTTCAGGATCGTACGATGAATTACCATACCTCCTGGTAAAGGGATCGACACACCATCGAGATGACATCCTCCAACAAATGCGCCTGTCCGACCGCCATACCCATCATCCCGTCCTGCGACGCATGTACGATATGCACATGAAAATGATCTACCCCGCGCACCGATCAGCGATGACACCGTTCGTACCCCGCAGAAGGGAAACAGGTCCACGTACAGTAAGACGGTTGGTAATGGATGTACATCCGTAACGTGCCTCTCGCGATTCCGTATCGTTCCTTGGTAATACTACGCGCCCTGTCCCGTAGCTCCTCCAACATTCCAACATGACCGTCCGGTCCACCTCTGAGATCGCGTAGAGAGCGAATGGAAGCATCGGATACGATGGCGAGGAGGTAGAGCGACGAGATCGGTCCAGACGGGTCCCATTTCATATCGGGGAGAATGAGAAAGTGCGGTGTGCGGCAGAGGACGCTGTCGGCTTCTGACTTTCCCTCTACTATGTTTCTGACCCTGCGAAGAGATGAGGTAGGCTGAGATCCTCGCCATTAGGTAACCAATCCATGCTGCTTGGACATACCACTGCGTGCGTGACGCGGGAAACGCGTCGATAAAAGGCTTCACGATTTTACTGTATAAATCGGGCGTTTCTGTGACCATGATGTGTTCTTGTGGCGTGTACTAGAGCAGCCAATGAACACGATCGTGAGTTTTTGAACCACCTGGCAGGAAAAGGAAAAAGAGGAAACGAGCACCTTTCGAATATGTACTTCCGTCGCAGGGAATATTACCCTGATCGTTACGTCCGGAATGTCGTCCTTGCGATCCAGCCAAGCATGACACCACGAATACTGCACAAACCATCAACGTGTGCTTGTTGAAGGCGCCGAGTAGGGGATTGACGCACGATGTCTGTATGTTCGATGAGCTTCGTGTGCGTGACGATGCTGGTAGACAAGCGATCGGCGAACGTGGATGGGAACGCCGTTCGCTCGATGCGCAGGATGGCAGGGAGGCGACGGACACCGCCGGACTCGGAGCTATCAGTCTGAATGCCGGCACCGTGACGATCCGGGTCTCTATCGTACGATTGTGTGTTCGGTGGGGCAGGGAATGTACCAAGCACGATTAAAAAGTGGAAATTTGGGTCTGATAACAAGTGGCCGTAAGGATCGCTTGGCAGTCGCCCAAGGAATCGTACCTACTTTCGTTGAGGACGCATTTAAAGGCGAAGTCGTCGAGATTGTAGGGAAAAACAAGGTCGTTCTGGCCATGAGGATCCATAAGTGGAGTGGAACGTAGCGGTACTCAAGTCGCAATCCCGTATCAAATTCACTGCATCTCTCAGCTTTTGCCTTTCCCTTCATAGTACATCCAGAGTCCAGTCCTACCTGCCTGTATCTACTACGTCTATCATATCCGATCAGCTTATCTATCGCACCGTGGCGATTCGACATTCACGCTGGGAGTACAGTCGTCCGTGGTCGACGCTAGCCATAATGTCTGACGAGCCCTCCTAGGCCTATTCCACCATATCCATATTCTCATCCACCATATCCACATCCTCGATATTCTCTTGCTGCTCCTCCTCACGCTAGACCAGGATCTCCAGTGTGCGTCGCCCGTGGCACCCCTGGGGTACATTGACCTGCAATGTTCGTCAGTTCCTCACGATTCTTCACCGATTGACGCACGACGCCGTACGCGTGACGATGCCAGTACATAAGTGCTAGTGATCGGCGAACGTGGGCGGGAACACCGTTCGCTCGATGCGCAGGATGGCAGGGAGGCGACAGACATTGCCGGAGCCGCATCAGCCTGAATGCCGGCACTGTGACGATCCGACTATCGTACGTTTGTGTGTTCGGTGGGGCAGGGAACTTTGTACATAGTCGTTGAAAACTTGAAGGGACCAGCGCGTGACCGTGACATAACGCGACGCGATTCATTTCCCATACATACCATCATACTGCATTGAAGGCTCAAACCCGCAACCAACCAAAATGACGGAAATATCAGCCTAGTAAGTGCCGTCCTGAAAACGTGTAGGAACTGTCTAACGTTAATCGACACAGTGAACAAGAACGTGAGGCAAACATTGCTCGCAATCGTGCACTTCTGGAACAACTTGAGCTCAAGGATGCCGCTGCGACCCTCGGCGTGAAAGTCAAGCCAAAACCCGCTCCAAAACCCAAAGCAAGGCCCGTTCTAGCCGCGAGGAGAGTCAAGCGCGAATTGTCTGAGGAAGCACCGCGTCGACAAAGCGCACGCTTGCGGAAAGACGTATTGGTCGACCCTAACGAGACCCCTGCGCAGAGGCGGAAACGCGTGGCCGAGGCCGAGGAACGGAGGAAGAAGGAGGAAGAGGAGGAGATCTTGGCAGAAGAGCAGGCGCGTTTGGCGAAACGTCCCAGGACACAGGATCTCGACCTCTCCGTGCTCACTTCACCCGAGAAACTGAATGATGAAGAGATGAGCGCTTTACGAGGTTCGTTACAAGCTATTACAAATAGCTCCATTCCTCGGGGTGTAGGAAACGTGGATGCGTGGGTTTTTGAAAGCGATAAACGTGACGAGATAGAGGCGCAGGGGCTGAGGAAAAGGCTTGGAAGGATGCAAGTCGTTTCAAGAGCCAAAGTAACACAGGACCGGGTTTATAGTGCAGCATATCATCCGGAACCCACCAAGGATTTGATCTTTTTTGGAGGTGTGTGAATCAGTTTTGGTTTGCCTCTTTTCATGACAGTTTCATAGACAAGCACGGGCAACTTGGCATTTGGGACGCACGAGCATCCGCTGAGGAAGTCGCCGACGAAGACGACGATGTTACACCTGCCAACGAGGAGTCAGGAGGTAAATATTGGCGTCTTCAGCAACACTGGCGCGCCACCGCCAAATCCTCTATTTCGTCTATTAGGATAGACCCAATAGACTCGCATAGGGTAAATATACTCCATTACAACTCATAACCACTTTTCTTATTGTCTACTACCAGCTATACACAACATCTTACGATTGCACCATCCGGCAATTTTCCTTCGTTTCAGGCGTATCCCACCAAATATACTCCTCTTCGGACGTCCTGATCACTTCTCTCGAACTGGTCTCTTCCGGACATGAAATGTGGATATCTGATGCCTCCGGAGGCGTGACTCATTTAGACCTTCGGGAAGGTCCTGATCATGCTTGCTGGTACGGATTGTCAGACCAAAAAATAGGGAGTGTCAGTATAAACCCGACCAGTCCTCATCTGATCTTGACGGCTTCGAATAGCCGGTCCTTGAAGTAAGAAAATCTCTGTCTCTCCTCTTAGTCGTGATTGATTTACGAACGCAGGATATGGGACAGTCGAAAACTACATGCCCTCTCGACCAAAAAACACGGAGGTGGTGCCACTTCATCTGCACCTCTTCCCCCATCTTCCCCTTCAAAGTCCTCCTCTAGCCCATTCGAGTTCGACTTTGAAACTGTCCAGAAAAAAGCAAGCGGCGCACTTCGTGGTGAACACGTCCACGGAAAATCTGTCACTTCGGCCTTCTGGGACCCCAGAGGGCGAAGTATCGTGAGTACTAGTTACGATGACACCCTGAGGAGTGAGTACAGGCCCGATGCTCGTGCTGGTTCAGCGCTGACGGGTGTCGATGTAAAGTTTGGGAGCTCGACGCGGGAAAATACAACTCTTCTCCCGTCTTCCCTGCATTGATGCCATTCAGTCGAATAAAACACAATTGCCAGACGGTAAGCAGCAAGCATGTGCTTATTTCCAGCCTTGGAAATCGCTGATTGATGGTGTATCTAGGGAAAATGGCTGACGCTGCTGCGTGCCGTGTGGAGCCCCAATCCAGATGTCTACCCCCATTTTACGGTACGTGGCGTCGTTTCGAATAGCCGCGGTCGAGCCGTCACGCCAACTTGCATCACATACATCAGATCGGGAATATGAATCATTCCCTGAACATTTACTCCTGCAAAGTACGTCTTTTTTTCTCGATTTGCGTTGCTATTGTTGATGCTGAGCGGGCATCCAGGGAGAACTCGTCGCCAAGCTGTCAGACCCCGAGCGGTATGTCTTCTCTTTTCTCAACCCGCCCGTGTCTCATTCCGTGAATGGGATCGTTACGCGCCAGAATCACCGCGACTCAGGCCGTCACGTGTTCACACCCGAGCGTTGTCGAGCGATGCGCGACAGGCAATGGGAGCGGGCGCTGTGTGTTGTGGGCACCGCCCAACTTGGAGTAACTACTGCATACATGTATGTATCGGTTCTGTACCGTCATAATTTTACCTTTAAAATTGTGTTTGGTGCTAGAGCCTACTGCGGAGCGGAGGCAACCGACGGGGGAAACCACTACTAGTACCTAAGTCAATTATTTACTTAAAACATGGGACCCTACTAGGCACTGTACCAGGACCACTTGCCATCGCGAGCGCCAGCGGGACCTCGGTAACAGTGCCCTACGGCGCGTAGCCCAGTAAAAGGCAAAGGATATGTCACGATTCACTGGGTTTTGATGCATACCGTGACCGTGACAACAAATTGCCATGGTCGTCGCACTGAACACTCTGAATCCCGGCCAGCGCCAGTGACTGGTTACTCTCAGGTTGGAACGATTGATGACTCAGGCCTTCAGGTCTCGTCGGCCAGACTCTAAACTCGACCAAGTTGCAGAGGTTGGTAGTCCATGTTCCCCACTGGCATTGCACCCTGTGAGAAGTAATCCGACAGTGTCGCCGGCTCACGATGAACCACGTTCACCCCATATTATAGCAGTGGTATATTCATATTAAAAGGATAATGAAAACATCGATCTACCAGGGGCAAGAAACAACAAGGGAAAAGAGGGGGGGCATAATAGAGACTAAACCGACCGTGTCACACGTGGATGTGGTATTACGTCCGCCGCTTTGTACCAAGGTTAATTATGGGGAGATGTTGTGAGACAGGGAAAATTCGAGGTCCATACCACATGCGCGTACATGTCTTTTTTTCTTTCTCACTGAGCACCATGTCAAGTTTTTGACAACGAACCACTGAGAGTTGGTGATGAAGGAGGAAAAGACGAAGATCAGATGAGTACGAAAGGCTCGGGGGTAGAGGATGGTAAGATGGATGGGACGGACTGGGTCATCAAGTCTCCATCATTCGTCCCCCTACACACAACAGCTCCTCCTCTCGAACCCTGCTCTTTCCCCCAGATGCTTCTCTCGACACTATGACCTCAGCCCGAAACCTAAAAAAAAACCATCCACTCATCGCGACCTGCAACTTCGCAAAGAAGACCAAGACCGACGCAGGAGAACAGTCTACAGGAAATCCTCGGCTCTCGCGCGTTTCTTCCCTCTCATTTCCTCCGGAGCAAGACCCGTAATTGCTGAGGGTGAAGCCGCAGTATTTGTTGATTCCTTGGTAAAGTAATATCTGGTCGTATGTGCACGTTTCTCTTCCTGTGTAGCGCACAAATCTAAATCAGTGCCGTTCGACACTAAAAAGTGAAGAAGACGCACGGGAGAGAAATTGGGATCCGCATATTTGAGCTCTGTCTTCTTCTTAAATGGTGTATATTTTTGTTCCAGGGCTGCATTTGGAAGCGCAAGAGCAGGTGGTTGGTTTTGGGTAGACACTGAACCAATAGGCGGTACTGATCTTGCCAGTGGCACTGGTGTATGCGTACCACTCCCCACGACGGCAGTGGTTGGGGTCCCAGTTCCGTTTATGCCAGAGGCGGTGAAAGGTGAACCAGCGGGGACAAATGCCGGAGGAGGGCCCAGTGGTGGACGAGACATGCCTGGTTGGAAGGGGGGCGTACCTTGAGGAAGCATACCAGGTAGGGGCATCACACCGTGAGGGGGCATTGGAAACCCAGGCGGCGGAGGTCTAATACATCATCATATCATGCAAATACAAGGCAGAAGGAAATGGTCAGCATCAATTAGACGAGATCCAGACAAACCTTGCAAACGAGGCATGGACTTACCCAGGTGGAAAACCGGGCATACCAGGTACACCGGAGAAGGGGGGAGGGAATGGAGGTGGCGCACCTGGGAATGCCCCTGTGGGAGGTGCACCTCCTTGAGGGACGAAGGGAGCGGGGGGCGCACCTGGAACCATCCCAGGCGTCGGTGACATTCCTGTCGGAGGCGCAGGCATGACAGGCATGGGAGGAGCCGCATAAGCCTGAGGTGGTGCGCCGTACACGGCTCCACCCTCGGAAGTACTCGCAACAGCGGCCAAAGTAGTTTCACCAGAACCGGCGCCCATGAGCGCCTTATGGGCCGAAAGCTGGGCACGAAGTTCTTCCTCTGACAAAGGTTTATTCTCCACTTTGGGTCGTTTGGGCTGAGGCTGGGAAATCGAGCCCGCTGCGAGACCAAGTTCTATCTCTTTACGGCGCTTATAGTCTGCAACGTCGGGTGCGGGAATACCCTCCATGCCAAAGATTTCAACTTCGTAGCCATCACGACCAGGAAGGGCATTCTCGATTCGCGGGAGGCTATAAGAGGGGTGTAGATGTCAGATCGGCAACGAATCGAGAGGAAAAGCACCGCTCACTTTTCGGGTTCGAGTTTGTGGACTTGTTGAATATGGACTGCAAGACCTCCTGCGGTGTTCAAGCGACGGGGACACATGTTGCACTTGAAATGTTTTGCCTTCTGGTGCTGCATGAGGACTTCACAGCGCAAGTCAGGATGATGCCCACATCCAACGAGGTTGAAAACGCACCTTTCTCATCCTCGAACTCTCGTTCGCAATACCAGCACCATGGTCGAATGATCTAGCGTATACAGTGAGATTGAATTAACCTTGATTACTGGAAGGTAAACACACCTGCTTGTTCTTTTTCTTTGCCATTGTAGTAGAGTGGTCGTGGAAGAAAGGTGCAAACTGCTCGGATGACAGGCATCGACATGGACCGTGAGAAATGTTGACCACGTGATTTATTGACCCCTCCGCAACCCCGCGTCTCATTACCTAATTATTCGGAGAAATTCGTCGTTCGGCGTCGCGCTTGCTAGTCGCCCACCTCGACGTCGGAAACCCGCTCGCCATCGTCGCGTACATTCTCGAGACATATCACGAAAGCGTCGAGACCTTTGATAGAGGAAACCACAACAATGCCCATCGCAGTCAACGGTATAACTGCAACCTCTAATACAAACTCAAAGGCCATTAAATCCAAAAACCAGCTACGCCGCGCCAAAGCAAAGCAGAAGAAGGCTGCTGCCGCTTCGAACCAGACGACACCGGTGAGTCTCATTCTCCCCTATTTGCGTTTTGCTCACTGGTGGTGACTGACGCTGGGTATCCCATTCTCGCAGGAGCCAAATGGCGCCGCTGACGTCTCCGTGAAAAAACAGCGCTCTGTTGCTTTTGTTGGTGATAATGTCGAGTACGTGGTTGAGCAGCTGGATGTTAAAGACCAGGCCTTCGAGGCCTTTTCCGACATCTTTGCCAAGTTCCAGACGCCTACTGACTACTCGGAGGTGAGTCTTTCCACACCCAATCCTTGTAAACTACCAGGTTGACTTCCCCCTTTCCGGGTCTAGTTCCAAAGTTCCGAACCCACCAAAGGCGAAGTAATTTACTCGGACGATGATATGGCTTCCGACGCGGGTTCGGGTAATTCAGACGCTCCCAAAAAGCCTCTCTCAAAGAAAAAGCAACGCAAACTCTCCAGACTCACCATCGCCGAACTCAAACAGCTCGTCCCCAAACCCGAAGCAGTCGAGTGGACCGATCCTTCCGCCGCGGATCCAAGATTGCTTTTACATCTCAAATGTTATAGGAATACCGTACCCATCCCTGCTCACTGGAGCGCCAAGAGGGATTACCTGCAAGGCAAGAGAGGTATCGAGAAACCACCGTTTCAGTTGCCGGCATATATCGCAGACACTGGCATTGCCACAATGAGAGATGCGATCAAAGAAAAGGAAGCAAACATGTCACTTAAAGCAAAGACGAGGGAACGGGTTCAACCCAAGATGGGGAAGGTGGATATTGACTACCAGAAATTGCACGATGCGTTCTTCAAGTTTGCAACAAAGCCTGTGGTGACGGGCTTTGGGGAGATGTGAGTGTACACTTCAGTTTCGTTTATGGTAATATGCCGATCTGGATGCTTCTTGCATAGGTATTACGAGGGTAAAGAGTTCGAGACATCGTTAAAGGAGAAGCGACCGGGTGATTTGTCACCCGAGCTCGTGGAAGCGTTGTCCATCCCACCCCTAGCACCACCCCCATGGCTCATCAGCATGCAGCGATTCGGGCCCCCACCTAGCTATCCAACACTCCGCATACCAGGTCTGAACGCGCCTATACCGGAAGGCGCGCAGTGGGGTTTCCATCCAGGTGGTTGGGGCAAGCCTCCCCTAGACGAGTACAACCGACCGCTTTATGGTGACGTCTTTGGCGTGTTGCCCAAAGTCAGCGATGTCAATGTACGTATACGGACTATCCGGAACCATCTATTATTATTCACGTAATCCAAATTTTCCAGATTGGTGAACCCATCGACAAGAACACATGGGGCGAGCTTGAACCCGAAGAAGGTAAGCGCTTATTACCGATGGCAACCACGGTATTTACTGAACAACTTGCAGAAGAAGAGGAAGAGGAAGAGGAAGAATCAGAATCAGAAGCCGAAGAAGCACCCGAGGCCGCTGCTCCTGCAGATGGGTTGCAAACACCATCGGGTCTCGAAACGCCCTCGGGTCTTACGTCTGTCGTATCGACTGTTGCGGGGGGGCTCGAGACGCCCGATTTTCTGGAGCTCCGGAAAACGGCGCCGTCGAGGGAGAGAGAGGAAGATACGGGCCCACGGTCGTTGTACCAAGTTGTTCCAGAGAAGCAGACGTCGGTGCGGGGACTTATGGGAAGCGAAAGAGGATACGATGTCGCTGCCATTGCTGGAGCATCCGGAGCGCCTATACCGGTCTTGGGAGACGAGAGAGGGACAAAGGTACGCTTGGATTGGTTATCTGTTCCCCTTGACTGATGAATCGGGTGACATTGCAGCGAAAGGCGAATGGCGTGGAAGTTTCATTGGATGCCACGGAGCTGGAGGGGCTCTCGGAAGAAGAGCTCCGCCGGAAGTACGAACAACACTCGCGTGGATCAGCTGGTGTCGCCGGGTCGAAGGAGGACTTTTCCGATATGGTGGCGAAGGAGATGGCAAAGAAGAAACAAAAGATGGACAAGGAACGGGAGATGAGGAAGGGCAAGGAATTCAGATTTTGATCCATCACATCATAGCCTCTTCTGTCTGCGTTATGTTGCTAGTCACTGCTGTTATTTTTTTTTTCTGACCTGGCCATCGATTTGAGCGCTTGTGATGTATTGTGGCGGTGACTCGCGGAATGATGGAGTCTACTAGGCTGTGCAACCGGCGCCGAGTTGTCAGCTGGCCACTCGGCACTCAAGGCAGGACCATTAGAAACCCAGTGATTCTCGCTGTCTTATTGTTCACTTTTCTTCCGCCGGGCCAGTACGCGGCGATGAACGCTTGAAGCTCGCTGAGGCACTCAGACACGTGGCAGCTACGTTGGTCAACCACTACACCAGTTTGCTCTGAGTACGTATTCCAGAAGGCCGTCCAACAGACCCCCATTTCTTCCTCTCTTTTCCTAACGATCGTTGGATTGCTCTTCCAAGTTATTTTTACGCCTTTTTTCACCGCTTCGCCGATTCGGGTGATACGCAAGATTCTCGAAACTGTTAGGAGAGCCGACTCTTTCTCTTTGCAAGAAAAATGGCTAGTGTGAGGATGTACGAGCAATTTTTCAATTTATCATCTTGCTTAACTTACGTGGCTTGCCATCAAGTGCCCTCCAACCGCCTCCCAACGTCGACTTTGTAGTTGGTGAGTTTATTGCACTCCCGGGTTTCTGCAGGAGTTGACGTTTTGGATGGTACCTGTTTGCATGCGTCTACGGCTCCGTTGGACAACGATTTTTTCTGGACGTATGTTTGGGGTTCGTGATGATGTGACTGACTTGCGACGCACGGCGATCAGGCTATCCTGGAATTCCGCCGGGTGCGAGGGACCGACCGCAGGCTGCTGTTAAAGGAGTATGTAGCTTTTCTCGGCAATCCTCTGTGCTTGCTCCTGACCCGTTCTCTCTTCTACGTTGATCGCAATCTACCAATCATCTGACCACACAACCAACATTCATAATCTAACTCACCGAACCTTTGTTCCCCGACGCGTGGTTAGGCTGTCGAGGTCCGTGTGGGCCCTGCAGGCGCCAAAGCCAAATGGGTGCGCGTCGAGCTCAAGAAGATCGAGACGCTCCCGGGTGGGGGTCAAGCGAATTCGTACTTTGACCATGTCGGCCCTAGCCCGATTTCGCTTTGGCAGTCGAGTGAGGATTATTCAGTACTACAATCTGTGCGTGATGGTATTCGTTTCCGTGCGTGGGTGTTGCTGATGGTGGTGGCGGCGTTGGCAGCAAGATCTCCCTTTTCTGATTCGTATTCCGGAGTCCATACCGCCTAGTATTGCATTGGAGAGAGGTGGTGAGTTGATCTGTCGTGCGGGTTCTATTCCATGTCATTAAAATGCATCCCGCAGCCGGTATTCGATACGAACTTGTTGCAACAGTTTGCACACTCGGCAAAAAGTGAATCCTTTCCTTCCAAGTCTACCTCATCTTCTCTAACTACTGTTAGGGGTTTCTTTCACCGTCGCAAAACGGCTGTGATATCACAAGCAACAACGATCATAATCGACAAACATGAGCTACATTCCACATGGCCCGTCTACTCCCAACCCGAATCACGTTCTGTCCATCAAGATGGCGTCCACCTCACCGTTGACCGCTCACGAACATGCTACGGCCCTGGTGATCGTGTCTCCGTTATGGCAATTCTCAAATCCGATGCCGTCCACCCCGTCGTACTCCGTGGATTTGAATTCACATTGAAAGAAACCACCATTTTTCGAGCCGGTCCACAAGCAACTTCCAAACGGAGTGGACCCCAAGCCAAGGTAGCCAACATTGGGGAACAAAAAGTCCCACTGAACGTGACATTGTATAATGGCACGCAACATAAAGCCGAGTTGGGGTGTTTGATCCCTAATACACATACGACGACAACGTTGAATGCAGCGAGACATATTGACATTACTTATGTCATCATCGTGAGGGCATGGATTGGGTCGATGCAGAGCGTTATGATGGAGTTGCCTGTTATTGTATCAAACTGGCCTCGGTGAGTAGACTGCGCTAACAACATTATCTGGTTGACTGAAAGATTGCTCCGGTTATAGGAACGTATCGGAAGAAGCTGTTAGGTACGTTGTTGGGACTTCTGTCTCCCCGTATTTTGTGTCGCTCAACTTCTTTTGCTATCTGTCACAGACGGATTGGCCCTGCACCTAGTCTATGCTTAACCTCGCCCTCAAGCCCGGCAGCAACTGTACCCATCACTACCTCTATCACTCGCCCTCTGACAGCCGACTCCTACAACCAAAATGCTTCCAACCGCGTCTCTGGTTTCGGCGAATTGGGCGGAAACCCTCGATCCCCTCCTGCACCGCCCAAACAGTCCGTTCAGTACAGCACCGCACCTACGGGACATAATGGCACTGCGAACCCACAACTAAATGTGGATGAACTCGGAGCGCTTGGAGATGGTCTTGGAGCGAAAGTGGTGGGGACCATTGACCATCCAGGATACGGTTCCTCGAAACGACCAACTTCCCGAGGTGGACTGGGAGGTATACAAGAAGATTCCCTTCTGGGCAATACAGGTGCAGAGGGAGGTCTTGGTGTCGCCGAGCCGCGGAACCCCATGGGACGAAGACGGCCGAGTGCAAACGCCCAGAACCGGTTGACGATCACGAATATCAGTGAGAAGGATGCTGAGGAGGGGATCAACCCTCAGATGTTCAGAGCGACGACGCCGCCACCTACACGCACCGCCCAGAAGGCGTGGCCTACTGCTGAGAACGAAAAGAAGATATTGTATGAGAACGCCGTGGCAAGAGTGCAAAAGGTACAGGGAACGGCTGCGATGTCGACTGCAACAGCGGTTAGCGATGTGAGATTGATATGTCCATCACTTGATCTTGGTAACTGATGGGGTCATCAGATCCCGTCCAGTGTTACTTCTACCCCCTCTGCCACACCCAAGAAATCATCCGCTTGGCCAACGGCAGAGGTAGAAAAGGTGCGATTGTATGAACATGCTCAGGCAACTGCGAAACGTACCCAGGCGTTTGGTGTCTCCTCGCCATCTATGCATAGCCGCAGTAGCTCAGATGCGAACTCCCCGGGCCCCCGCGAGAAAACATTCTCCTCCACTGTCGTGCCGGGCCCCGCCATCTCAGCTGGGGCCGCCTTGTATCAACAAGCAGTCTCCTCGATATCGCCCAATGTCAACAATGGTCCCAATGCGTCAAACAGCCAGGCTACGCCACCCTCTCCTCCGACTTCTCTCTCGCGAGTACCCCACTATCCTTCGGCCGAAGAAGAGAAAGCCGCGCTGAAGCGTTACCACGAGGCCAAACTCGCTGTGGATCGAAATCAGAACACACAATTTGCATCCAAAGAGGGTATCGGTGCTGGCTCATCAGCCGGGGTCGCTGCACCTGTGTCTTATGACAGTCTGTACCCAGAGCCTGACGGATCGGGCGGTGCGGGCGGGTCGGACATGCCTCCACCGTTTGATTCGTCGGGTAGCGGCAGTCGACCTCACTACTTGAACGAGAAAGAGAGATTGAGGAAACAGTACGAAGCTCAGGATGCTGCAGCGCTGGCTGCTCAGACACAGGCACACGCACAGGAGCGGGAGCCTCCTCCATTCCCATCGCATACGGCGAGGGCACCCTCGTATACTGGCCCGCCGCCTGAAGAAAGTGGGTTGTCGGAGAAGGAGATTTTGAGAAGGAGGCTCGAGGAACAGGACAGAGTTGCACAGCTTCTGCAGCAGCAGCAACAGCAGCATGAACGACAGGAGCAATCGATGCCCCCCCAGACCCCTCCTATCAACGGTGCCCGCGCCCCACCTGTTCCACCGACGCTGAACGGTTTTAGACCCCTGACAGCAGCCGAGGAGAAGGCGCAACTACGCGCCAAGTACGAAGCCGAGCAACAGGCAGCTACCAATGGCCACGCACCGGACGCACCCCCGCCCCGCCACCCATATGCCACTGCGATCCCCACCCGCGAGGCACCACCACCACCACCACCATTGATGCCACGTCCTCCCGTAGAATATATCCAAGAAACACAAGAAGCTGATCTGCGTGGACGGTACTTCGACAGCCTGGGTGTAGGCTTGGCTAGTGCACTCGATACTCTGACGCCTGAGCCAGCGCGAATAGCCTCTCCAGTGACCAACGCTCGCCTGGACACACGATCGTTCTCGCCCTTTGATGCTGGAGTGGGGTACGACTCGCGGCAGGCATTGGTGTCGCCTACGGCTGTGCGTGGGTATGCCCAGCCTCCGCCGCCGCCGCCGCCAACATCACAATACTAACATTTCCATGTGTCGTATCATTTCCCTCGTATTTGATAACATATTACACATTTCCTTTCCTTTTCTGTTCTTCACTGATATCCCTTTTTGCTGCCCGTCGGTCCGCTAGTCATGCTCATTGGCCATCTCCACATCATAACTCTTTTTTCTATATATTTTCTTTCCATTCTTCCACCAATCCTTCCGTTTTTGGTATTGACTCACTTCACTGACATGCTTTGCCCACTATGTGATCCGTCCATCTATTCGCGCTTGCTCATTGTTTTCATGTGGATAGATGTTACATTACTGTTACATATGAGCTGCTACTCTTTCACTGTGTTGTAATGTCGGAACCCAGGCGTCGTTGCTGGATCTGTACTTGCTTTGTTCCACGTACGCATTCCCGGCCGTTTGATTCAGGAATCCGTGACTTGCGAATGTTGGATACACAGCGCATCGCATCTTGAGAATGGAACATGAATGTCCATCCTACACTCCTACACACATGCACGACCTTGCAAATATACAACCACCAACTTATATGCCTACCCTTTTCGTTACTCTGTCGCACCCGTTTGCTCCTCGCCAGTACTGATGACCCGATCCGGTGGGGGGAGAGGGATCTTAAACCCACCAGCCAAACTCATCACATCCTTTGGATCGTGCTCCTTTTTCAGCTGTTTCAACCTCTCGAGATGAGCACCGTAAAGATCCTCCACGCTCGCCGCCTCCGCGAACGCCGTACTGATGAAGTATGGGAGCCCTTTCGACTGCTCACGCTCCGAGTGGACCTTGTCCCTGAGTTTCTTCAAAGTCGACGCCATGATTCCCGTCCAATACTCGTCGTGCCCCTTGCCCTCCCAGGTGAAGTAGACCATGATCGGGCAGTTGGGCTTGTCTTTTTCGTGCGGCCAGGCAGATTTCGTCGCGCTGTCAAACATGGCCTTGGTAAAGGGCCACATGGCGACGCCGGTGCGCGTGCCCCCATGTTTTTCCATGTCTTTGGACGCCTCCTGGAAATGGGTGGGGAAGTAATCAGTACGGATCGCCGAATCCGGGTGCGGGGCTGTCCACTTGCGTTGGATTGCTTTTCAATTTCTTCGATGATACCTGGCGTGAACTCGTCAACCATCACGTTACCCCAGCGACCGCTGAACGAGACCGTCAATTCATGAATTCAACACGCTGACGGAAATGTCATACCGCGGATACTGGCTAATGCCAGCCATGGGTCGCTTGGGCCTGTCTGCAAGGGCATGGGCTTGTTGTGGTGAGCCATCGGCGATGAATTCGGTTATCGGGAGAAATTGCCGGCTGTTAATGTCACATCGACCATGTCGTTGAAGAGACTACCAAGCGATGCAGAGAAACGTACCTCATGTAAACAGTGAATTTAACTTCATCATTCCTGTTCGGTACCACGTCTGCTGGAAGCTCCTCCAAATCATATGTATTGTCGGCGAACGAGCGGAGCGTGTCGGCCTTGTAGAAGGAACTAGTCTGAGTGGAGGAGTCAGGCTGCTCGAAGGAAAAATAGGCAGTCTCGACCGGTCTCCGTGAGGGTAACGTGTCGCCATGGTTCTCAATAGTGTGTTCGATCTCCGTCAGTTTTTTAAAAGGGTCTTCGGTAGGATAAGTGCCATCATACACGCAATCTACCGTCAAAAGTTTCTGCAGGACGCGGGGCAAGCAGCCAAACCATCAACAAAGTGTACGCTTTTATGGAGGGAGATGACAAAACAGACCTCGATACCATCGGGATTGTTGTGATATCTGAACGTAGCCTCGATGTTTGCTTTGTTGTCGGTTTTCTTAACGAAGTCGTCGATTGCCGTTTTGGCCGCTTTGTAGTGCGCTTCTTTGAATGTGAGCCGGAAATCCTTGGAAAATACATTAGAGGACATCAATCGGGGGTGTCAGAGAAAAACGTACGTAGTAGTCCCCCTGGTCATGCGCTTTGAGCGTGAATTCGGTGATGATGCCAAAGTTGTTGCCTCCTCCCTAACGAGAACAAGACAGCAAGCTCAACCAAGATAGTATTCTAGATGAAAGTTTGCACTATACCTTGATGGCGTAAAACAAATCCGGTTCGTTCTCCGCGGTCACCACTTTGAGATCTCCATTCGGAAGGATGAGCCTCACAGCCGCAATGTTGTCTATACCCAACCCATATTGACTCGTCTTGACTGAGTACCCACCACCTAGCATCCATCCTGCGACTCCGACCCCTGCGAGACCCGAACCACCGACAATGTTGAGGCTGTGAGGTCCCAGTGCGCGGTATAATTCTTCAAAGAGACATCCAGCTCCGACGCTCACAAGTTTCTTTGGTGCATCAACCTTGATCTTGTTAAAGCGAACCAGGTAGATTTGGATGCCGTCAGTGGAGCTAAACCCGGGATTGCAGGAATGACCACCGCATTTAACCTAGAGTTGAGATGAGAAAGGAACATGTTATTTCCATTGAGTTGTTGAAAAGCAAAGGAACTTGCCGCGAATTTAACACGGTTCTCTGCGATGACTTTGATCTAATATTTGCATGTTCATTTTGCTGCCAGATCGTACCCGAAGGGTATCTATGGACTTACGATCTTCTGCAGATCCTCCTCTGATCCAGGTTGGACAGCGCATGTCGAAATCTCCGTGCTACTATTGAAGTAATGAGTAACGCTGGCTTTGTACCCACTTCCGCCTGCGGAGTAAAACACACAGCAGTACATTGCCAATCAAAATCAGACATTCAACACACAGAGCACAGAGCACGAGCATATTTCCGTACCAAAAGGAAAGAGCTGAGATCTGCCTTGGCTATCATCACAAATTTTTTGGATCTTTTCGATGGCATCTTGCAGCGCAAGGTTGGGGGGCTATGCATAGTAAGAAAGCGAGAAACATTGTCGTATCTGGATCAGAACTCGCATGGGTCGCGAAAGCGAAGGGATGCTTACCGGCCCTGACATTCTGGTGGGTCTAGTAGTAGGCTTCAATTAATCGATGAGAGATGGGAGACGTTCGCTAACGTCGGAATCAGGGGAAACGAGCAGCATCTTTACACGCTTGCTGAACATTCCACAGAGGCGCCTGGCGATTACCCGGATCGATGACCGTACCCGGAACCCACTGCTGCGATCCAGCGACGGGTCTAGAAGTTCCTGTCCGCCACAGCGGTCAATGACTCGATCGATAAGAGTCAGGTGGAGCTAACTTGGACCCTATCAATCCAGGAGCTGGCACTCGGGGACAATAGTAACAGCCTCCGAAGTTCCGATCAGCTCAGGCTGAAGCAAACGGGTTGAGTGGAATATGAACATGGGGATGACGGTTTGCCTCGAACAGTGATAACTGGCAGCATCGATGCGCACAGTTTGTTTTCGATGGCCCACAACCGCCCTCCCGAGTCAATTCGAGGTCAAGTGACCATCTAATTGTGCAAATGCACCCGAACTGAAGGGCTAAATATAGATTAGTCTCATGCAGATAGTAAGTTCGCCCGCCCATCACATGCAAGCACGCCCCACGCCAGGGCCCAGGACCCCTAGAAGTTATAGCAGCCTGAGTGAAATATTCATGTTCGCGATTTCCAGGCCTCTTTGAGTCCAAGTCATGGTCGTACTAATCTGCGAGCTTTCTCTGTCACGAAGGTTGTGACTCTTTTGTTCCAGCATGAACTTCAAGTGAGTGCTCGAGCAAGTTTATGGATCACGGCGCCAGGGGTAGTCGAGGACCTCATGCGTACTGGCACGGCTTATCGATCGCTGTGATATTCGGGACCAGTCATCATATAAGTATCATGATTGAAACACGATCTGAGCAGAAGTCTCAATTAGGTCGGTTCATCCCGGATGACCTCCTTCCTTCTTGTGCCGTCTAATCATAGCTGATGAGCCAAGCTGAGCGGTGTTAGTGCCCCAAATTTCGATCCACAGTTTTACAACCATGCCACTGATTACCAAGGGTTTTGGCACCATCGCGCCATTCAGTGGTTCATGCAAAATTGGTCTAGACGATTCCAGTCCGCCTATTGTCAAAGCTGTCTCGAAGAGTGCGATTGCCGAGGTACGTTCGTTGTGTTAACGAAATCTCTGGTCTTCCAAGTTTAGTGTGTTTTCGTGCACATTTCAGTGGACAGTCCAAAACTTCGATAATGCCCCAGATTGCTACCGATTGTTCGTGAACGATGGCGAAAGAGATTACGCTCTGAGTGCTTCAGAGGATAAAACCAGTATTTCTGCTTTTGAGGGCAGCCCCGCCTCCTCGGACTCACATGTATGGTACATCCTCGAGTTTCCGGACGGGTATTACTAGTAAGTGCCAGAACTCCGGATTCAGCGCGTGCTGATCCCTAATCCACAGTATCCAAGATATACTCACTCGTAGGGCGTGGAAATTGAACGGAAATTCTGTTCGAGTCTCGTCCCTAAAAAACACAAAGTGACCCGCTGACACGTAAATCGTTTAGATTGCGCTTGCGAGCCTCCCAGTTGGAAACGACGGACTCAAGCCGTTCAAGTTCAGGTTTACATTTTTTGGCTGAAGGGTGGTCTTACGGACATTGGATGTCAACGTTCTATGGTGACAGATTTGGAACATGTACGTCAGTGTAAGCGTACGCCAGAATGGGACCGTTTTTACTTCCGGGTCGGTGTCGTCAAGCTTACTAACCCAATACTCGGCAACAAAAAAAGTAAACCCCCTGGCGTTTGTTCCAGTTTCCGCTGGCACTGGGGTCTCGCTCATGTCGCAATCAAGTGAGCCTTGTGGCACGATCACACCCTCCCGTGGTCCACACAAAATTGGACTGGACGTCGCTAGTTCAACATCTGTCATCAAACCTATCCAGAAGTGTGTATTTGCCAAGGTACATTTATTCTTGTTCGGTTGAAACCTCCGCATTCCCACCTGGGTTCAACGTATCTTTGCACATATCCCAGTGGACGATACAGAACGTCAATAGTGAAAAAGATTACTACCGGTTGTACGTGAACAACGGCCAGAAAGACTACGCTCTCCACGCATCAGAAGATGGAAGTAGCGTAAATGCCTATGTGGCCAAACCCAGTGACTTGGACTCGCACGTGTGGCTCATTCCTCATCTCGGGGGCGACTTTTACGGGTGAGAACCTCGGCCTCATACATACATGCCGTGCTGAAAATTGGTCTCCAGCATCCTGGATCCAGCTACCATCAGGGCATGGAAACTGAACGGAACAACCGTTAAGTCCCTCCATGGATCCGGAAAGTATTTATTGGCTGACGCAATTTGTCGTGTAGATTGAGCTCGTGGAACCTCCTGTTGGAGAAGACGGGCTCGAATCGTTCAAATTCAAGTTCTCGTTCGCTGGCTGAGTGGAGATTCAGTGATAGACACATAGAGTAGATGACGTAGTTACAGTAATGTATGGCCGTAGAATTTAGAAACCTAGGAGACACGCTCAATGCACGTGTGTAATGGTTCAAGCACAGGAATTGAGAACTTCCGTTTCCTTCGAGTCGCTCCGAGTGGAATAGTGAATAGTTACTGAAGTACTGACTTCCAAGTTGGTTCGAGAAGATTCAAATCCAGCCCACTGGTGACACCAACCAAGTACTCGGATGCTCGGTATTTGTTTTTCTCTGTTCCATCCTTCCGCTCTTTTATTTCTTCCAACCCACAGTCGTTGGTCTCACGGGTGGTATTGCAACGGGAAAATCGACTGTTGCTGCGCTCCTCGCTTCTCATGACATCCCGATCATCGACGCAGACCTAATCGCGAGACAAGTCGTCGAGCCTGGTACTCGCGCACACAAACAAATTGCCAAGGCTTTCGGGAAGGGTATACTCTCGCCCTCTTCCGTGAATCCGACCCACTCAGGCCCAGACCTAAACTCTGATGAGCAAGACTGGTATACCCGTCCCATCGACCGCAAGAAGCTCGGCAGCATCATCTTCAATGACGAGAAGCAGAGGAAAATTTTGAACAGGATCGTACATCCCGCCGTAACCCGAGCAATTATTTGGGGTGTTCTCAAGGCTTGGCTGAGAGGCGAAAAGGTGGTTGTGGTGGACGTCCCGCTGTTGATTGAAGGGGGCCTGTGGAAATGGATGGGCAGGATTATCGTGGTATACTGGTACGTTGGGCTTTCGCTCTCTCCTCTCGTCCTTCACCACCTGTTCTTGCTAGCTCCCCGGAACTCCAACTTCAACGTCTCATGGCCCGGGACAAATCTACTCGTGCTGATGCGTCTTCCCGACTCAACTCGCAGATTTCGATCACTTCGAAGGTCGCACACGCCGACTTCGTCATCGACAACTCAGGTTCGCTTACGGATCTTGACGGAGAGGTGATCTCGTGTGTCGGAAAGCTAGAGAGGGCAGTGGGGCGGGGATGGATGGTGAACTGGCTACTCCCGCCAGTTGGTTTGTTAAGTGCGCTCTGGTGTTTGTTGTGGAGAGCTTTCAAGAGGAGGACATGAGGATTGCACAGTTTGTTCAATATATTACCAGGTAAGGGCCGGATCCAAAGGAACATCATGGTTGAACGCTTCTGGGTGATAACACACGGATTTCCAAAGTATAGGTCGCCAAGAACAGTAAGTCGTCATCGACCATGCAGCTCCCGGCTTACATGCCTTCCTCTCGCTACTTCGTTGTATTATCATTCATCCTACCCACCTGGCAGGGGGATCCTAAACTCAGTTATAAGATCCGTCACATTATGGCAATGATGCGTCGTTCTCCACGCCCTCAACCTCGTCAGATCATCGCGCTAGAGATCCCCCACAGTCGTCGCTTCTGCAAGCGCCGAGTAAAGATCTTCAGATGGGAGACGTTCTTTAAGGACCCTTGCTCTGACTATGTCCAAGGTCGTTTTTCAGGGTGCTAATCCAATACTTGTCGCTTTTTTTGCCTTCCCAGTAGAAATTTACAGTGACAGGACAGCCCAACCTGCCTTCTTCACGAGGCCGGGCAGAGAATGGCGCCTTGCTAAAAATGACTCTTGTACTACAATGGCAAAATCGTTCACTGGCGACGAAATCCGGGGAGCTATCTGTCACTTATCCGCATGCTGAACATTCCTATAATTAGAACCGATTGAGTATTCGGATCGATAAAAGATAGACAATGGCTCTGGGATGGGCGCAGAGTTCCTGTCAGTCGGAGCAATTTCCGCAAGGTCAGCGTGGGCGTCGTACATTCTATCGTCACTCTGAATTCTGATGCGGCAATCGCCCCCACCTTGGCAAGACAAGGACGGATCAAAAGCGGGTTGTTGACACCAGATCTAGCGTGACATCTATGCTTCAATTAATAGCTCGTGAAGTTCTTACGTCGTGGTATAGTGTAAAATTGCCTCCGCACTCCCGCACTCCCTCCGGCGTGACGATGCAAGTCATGCGGACTCCAGTTGTGCTGTGTGCTGTATGCTGCAAACTGTCTACCGAGTCTGTCTGGTCAAGGGAGTACTGGGAAACACGTTTACGATCTCACACCGTCTCTCCTGGGTCTAGTATACTGTCAATGTGCTTACGTTCGCGGAGCGCAGGGAGATGAGGGGGAGGCAGGTTCTTCCATCATACGTCACTCTGACATGCGCGTCCCGGCGTAACGTATGATGGGGGACACAATCACCTTCAAATCTCACGAAGACTATCATGAAGGATTTCATAACCAAGATTTCTTTTGATACTATCCGCCGGAATCGTCGAACCAAGACTCCGACGGATCAAAAGCAGCTTGTTGATGTTTTCCGTCGATGATCGTCCGCTAGATCTTGCCAAACCCTGATTTGGGCGTGTGTGGAGTTTGCAGCCTGAGTTCTCCCCTCAGCATGGTCGTTCGTGCACATGATGTACGTAGACTGCCTTGAGGTCGGTCCACTCGCTATCGACATCAGTCCCGGACACGATCGATCATGGACATACTATGTACATGAACTGTCTGTCCCGGGACGTCACAGCATCAAATATTTCGCAAGTTAGCTGCGTTGCTTGCTGACTGGCGGTGCAGGGAATCTCGCGTGATAGGTCAAGATGTTGGGACAGTTCCATGGTCGAAAGCTAGCGTAGAAATGATACACTGATTGCAACAGTACGGGCCGTCGGCAGCAAGAAATCATATCATCTTCAAGTTACACCTACATATGCGTGATCGTACAACTACCAACTTGTGCATCTCCCTAGTCGATCCTTTCCTTTGGAAACGTTCGCTCCCTACGCGGCAAGAATCCTAAACCCACCGGTACGGTCCATCACACCATTGGGATCATACTTCTTTCTCAACTCCTTCAATTCCGGTAGATTGTTGCGGTAGAGGTCCTCCACAGTTGTCGCTTCCGCGAGCGCCGTGTTGATGAAGAACGGGAGGCCTTTGGATTCGGGACGTTCCTCAAGGACCTTTGCCCTGAGGTTGTCCAAGGTTGTCTTCATGGTATCGATCCAGTACGTGTCGTTTTTCTTTCCCTCCCAGGTGAAATAAACAATGATAGGGCAGTTCGGCTTGCCTTTCTCATGCGGGAAGGCAGAGCGTGTCGCGTTGTCAAACATGGTCGTGGTGAAAGGCCAAAATCCGATGGTGATACGGGTGCCGCCATGTTGCCTAATCTCTTTAGCAACATCCTGGAACATTTGGAATACATGTTCAGCACTGTTTGAGAATGCGGATGCGGAATACACTTACATACGATTGCTTCTCGACCGCATCGATAATACCTGGTGTAAATTGGTCGGCCATGACGTTTCCCCACCGACCACTGGCACATTCCTGTCATCATTACCTGCAGACGAACAGCATCTAATGGACATACCGTGGAAACTGGCCAATGCCGGCCATTGGGGGCTTGGGACGATCTGCTTCCGGTATGTCTAAAGAGCCGGCGCTATTTACAAATGCAGATGCAGTTAAATTACAAGGAAAGAGTGTTCATACTCACAGCTCTAACTGTGTCGGAGCCACACTTAGGAGATCGTATGTCCCGTTGTAATACGAACGGCGTAGGTCAGCCGAGAGGTAGGAACCAGTCTTGTGGCTCCTTGAGGGGGGAATAGATTCTATTGGCGCAAAGTGATTATTCCCCTCCAGGATGAAGAGTCACCATGCTTGCCATTGACGTCTCGTGGAATTTTCTTCAATTCTCCGAATGGGTCCTCAGGGGGATAGGCGCCATCATACACGCAATGGACTGTCAGTGTTACCTGTAGGACGTAGCATCAAAAATCAAACATGGTCAACTTTCACGCTGGAGGAAAGCGCCAGTGCAGACCTCAGTAGTAGCACTGCCGGGTTCACTGTAATGCCTAAACGCAGCTTCGATGTTTGCCTTGTTATCCTGCTTCTGGATGATCTTGTAGATGGCTTCTTTGACTTGACCGAAGTACTGTGCATCCTTATAAACGAGCGTCTCATCCTAAATAAAGCCAGTATACAACGGTAGAGAAGATCAGTGATTAGCATATGGAGGCAAGATGATAGGAGGTGAAAACGCACATAATATGTCCCCTCGGGTTGGTCATGAGCTTTGAGCGTGAATTCGGTGACTATACCGTAGTTGTTGCCTCCTCCCTAGTAAAGTAGGCTCAGATCCAGGGAAAACGTCAGACAATCGTTTGTACTCTACCTTGACGGCAAAGAACAAGTCCTTGTTTTCCGTCTCGCTCGCCACTGTGGGTTCCCCGTTTGGGAGTACAAGCCTCACCGCCGCAAGATTGTCCACTCCCAACCCGTGTTGACTTGTCTTGGCTGAGTACCCGCCGCCTAGAATCCAGCCAGACAACCCGACCCCCGCCAGGCCGGAGCCACCAACAATGTTGAGAGCATAATCATCCAGTTCTTGGTATAGCTCTTCGAAAAGGCATCCAGCCCCGGCGCGCACAAGCTTATTAGTTACATCGACTTTGATCTGGTTAAGGCGAGTAAGGTAGATCTGAATACCCGTAGTGGAGCTAAATCCGGGGTTGGTGGAATGTCCACCACATTTGACCTTGGTTGGAAAGGACCGTGTTATCTTCCAAAGCTGACAGGTAAGACCGGACTTACCGCAAATCCAACATGGGTGTCCGCAAGGACTTTAACCTAGTACATCACATGTCGGCAATGCTGGAATATCGCTCACGAAGGCTCTGGCTGAAGGGACTTACGATCTCCGCCAGATCCTCTTCTGATCCCGGCTGGACAGCACCACCTGCTACTTCCGTACTGCTTTCAAAGTAATGAGTGACGCTGGCTTTGTAACCACTTCCACCTGAGAAATGAAATACACAGTACGCCGACGAATCGAAATTAGACGTTTAACACACATATCAAGTCTGTATCTCCTTACCGTAGGGAAAGTACTGAGATCTTCCTTGGCTCTTGTCACAAATGGATTTAATCCCTGCGATGGCGTTTTGCAGTGCAAGGTTAAGTTTCTATGCAATCGATAAAACGAGACAAATAGCAGCAGTCGCAACATTAGATTAACATGAACAGCGATGATGAGTGAGCGCGTACCGGCTGTGACATTTTGGTGGTTCTGTGTTTGTACGATCTCTGGCTTGGTGGAAAGCGAGTGACGTTCACTGGTCGTCCCAACCAAAGGGGAAAAAGTATGGGTCATTTATATGCATGCGCTGAAGATAACGCTAAACTGATACTCGGATCGATAAGGGTGTCCTTACTCCTCGGGGGCGATTGCGATGGACGTAACATGACAGCATTGACGGTTCTGGACCAGGTTCTCGAAGTCAGTAGCAGCCGCGTGTCAAGGTTCGGTTGGTCCCGTACATTTTATTTCGAAAAACTCTGAAAATTAAAGCCTGGGCCGTTCGCTTGAGAAGTGGTAAGTTCTTCGCGCCATTCGCCGAACAATTTCCATACACCCCTTCCTGTGGCAGGAACCCATCATGTGCTGGCATCCTCCAACTTTCTGTCCAAGTGCGAGATCCGGATGCCGCAGATTCGGACGGAATCGAATTAAATTACACCTTGACCAGTACCATGGACGATGAAGAAATCCCTACATAACTGTAGCCCATAGGGATGGGGTCAAGAGGACAATGCAGATAGTGGCGCGAAGTCCCCGTCAGCATATCCAAGTAGGGTTGATTCCATACAGTATTATTTTTGTCAAGGAACCTGAACTTAAACATGTCCGCTCCATCGTGCCTCGAGGCGGACTCCGTTCACTGATGAGCATATCTGTGCCAAGAGTACATGTGCTGATGTGACCTCCAGCTTCTTGATCAAGTGCTAGATCTGGAACGGGGCGGTCCATCATTAAGGCATCATTGTGCGTATCGAGCTCACCAATTCATCGACTCGCAATCGAATCGATAAGGGCGCCACCTGCGACATGCCGTGCCGTGTGCATGACCAGTGACCGGGGGCGAAGCGACGCATAAGTTCATGATGAAGTATGTCTGGCCCGGGTCACCGGTGACCTGCAGTGGCATTTGTGCGGTACTGTCATCGCGAGGCCTGAGTTCCCAGCTGCCAAAATGCGTGCGCACGAACCGATGAATGGAAAACAGGTCCCCGTGAACGTTCGAACTCCCACTGGGCGGATGGAAACACTGCGTCTCGCGTCAACCAGCGATGGGCATAACGAGTATCAGTACTATTCGATGATCATATCCTTCACTAGCATCACTAGCCCTCTCTTCGCACCACAATCATCTGCCAGCTGTCATTTCCGTGGCCGCTGGTGGACCGGGGTCACCGGGATGGGCTGCTCCCGCCGCAGGACGTGGATGGAAGGAAGCATGAATGGATGATGACTAAGTACGGACACACGGACTATGATCTACGAGGACTCCAGCCGCTAGGACGCCCGCCACTCCCTACGGCCAGACCTCCCCGGTACACTGGTTGTGGTGTCGGAGTCGGGGACTGGCATCCATGTCGAAAATGGACTGTAGTTAGAGCGTGCGGTATTTGGTAGTCTTTTGACTGTACGTCGATGCTTGTGGCTTGGCGCACTGTCAGTCGTCGTGCTCTCACCTCGCATATATCTCGGATACAGCCATTCAAAAATTCCTCTATTTGTTCATTATTGACTACTTTGATGGTGCGGAAGAGACGAGCGACTCAGCTGGCTGCCAGAGACGAGCCCAAGCACAAGCCGGAGGACGTCAAGCCACGGACCAAAGGAGAGCATACGAGTCGGCCACTCAAACGCGCTAGGATAGAACGCCAACCAGAGGAACGAGCGCCGCCAGCCGTTGAAACGGAACCTAAAGGGCTTGAACGTGAGTCATAACGAGCCCAGGTTGCACGGGTGTTCCGGGTAGACATACACACAGAGAGCGACACCGATGTTAGTCCTGCGAAACGGTCACGCAAAGCGCAGCACAAAAAAGAACATGCTATCTCCAGACCATCTGACTTTGCTCCGCGCGTGTCTTCGGCATGGAAAGTTGGTGCGCACGTTTCTGCAGCTGGGGGTGTGGAAAACACGGTCGTGAACGCGGCGCGTGTCCGGTGCGTTATGCGTCTCCCTTGCGTGGTGGTCGCTTGATATACCATCTCAGGGCCAATGCGTTTGCTCTATTTGTGAAATCGCAACGCAAATGGTCTTCTCCTGCTCTAACAGACGAAAACGTCGCGTCTTTCAAAGCACGCATGAATGAGTTTGGATACGACCCGAAGCACGTTCTACCTCACGGAAGCTACCTCGTCAACCTTGCAAACCCTGACGAGTAAGTACTATGTATGGGCTTTGGAGGCTACGTATTTGAGCACGACGCATAATGCTAGAGCGAAACGCGAAAAATCATACGAGTGCTTCCTGGATGATCTCCAGCGATGCGAACGGCTCGGCTTGATATTTTACAACTTCCAGTGAGTTTTAGTTCTCGTTCTTCCTGCCAACAACCGCATATATGCTGCTCTTCCATCCGAAAAGCCCAGGCTCCACTGTCGGGAATGCGACGAAAGAAGAATCGATATCTTTTATAGCTCAGTGTTTGAACAGGGCACATAAAGAGACTTCGTCCGTGATAACTGTCATTGAGAACATGGTGAGCGCTGTCCTTTGTTTTCATTTACTCTCTAGTTTTCCCGATTCATATCTCTATCTCGAGCCGCTTACACCGACGTGCTTTCACTAGTCCGGCGCCAAGAACATCGTAGGTTCCCAATTTACAGAGTTGCGGGATATTATTCGACAAGTCGAGGATAAGTCGAGAGTTGGAGTATGTCTTGATACATGTGAGCTCCTGACTCAGCACAGACCCGTACAGCTGCTGACGCGGTTATGGGCAGGTCATCTGTACGCGGCCGTGAGTGACCTTGCCAGCCCGTCTGAAATATGCACGTTGATGTCGTGGGGTACCACATAGGGCTATGATATCTCCACAAAGGCAGGTTGGGAGTGAGTTTCATCTTAATTTGTGGACGATCTCTTTGATTCCCCGACGCTTCAACCACGACAGCGAAACGAGTGAGTCTAGGGTTGTGTACCATTTCCACGCGCCCTAAACTTATATGGATCCCGTTGATAGTGGCGACGTTTGACGAGCAAGTCGGACTGTCATACCTCCGTGGGATGCACCTCAATGACTCCAAGACACCTCTTGGATCAAAGAAAGATAGACACGAGAATATTGGGCTGTACGTCATCATTCGCGAAGAGGTTGTTCCTTTTTATTCATCTGCGCCTTCTCGCATTCGTTGCCAAACATCCTACCAGAGGTACGCTCAAACTCCCAGCATTCCTCACGATTCTGTCGGATCCTCGGGTTCAAGATATTCCTCTCATCCTCGAGACCCCGACCTTTGAAGCTGTGGAGGTGTGGGAGTGTGAGATCAAAGTGTTGAATGCGTTATCGGAGGTTGGGGCTGATTCAGGGGCTGATGTGGGAGAAGAAAGGGAGGCGGAAAGACAAGAGGTGCTGAAGGATATGGTGGGTGACATTCGGAGCGCCATCCAGGAATACTGCCACCACAAGGAAAAGGTCTGCAAGAAAGGTGCATTAGGCAGGGGGAACTCCAAAACAAAAGTAAATACAAGAAGGCGCAAGACGACAGACGTTGAGGAAGACGAGGCGAGTGATTCCGACAATGCACGGTCCGAGTAGGTGGAACGAGTGTGGTATTGTACTATCATATGTTACGTGTTTCCCACCCATTCTACAAGTACTGATCTTGTCTGGCCAATCAGGGCTACAAGCAATCATGGAGCATTGCCCTTTAAACTAAGACAAGTATCCACAAACTAAAAAACCTACAAGCTATACCCGTACGTATTGAATGCATGAGTTCATCTCCTTTTCGCGTTCTACACTCTAGCACCAAGTACTCTCTACAATCGGTTTACGGAACACCTCCTACATACCAGAGTCTGGCAATAGGCGCAGCGCTACGACCAACAAATCAGTGCACAGTATCCAAAGGACATCGAGACGAAAGGCCCACCATCAAGAAAACACGCAAGAAATCACCACACTGCTCGCACTCCCCACACCCATGTCTGTACCTCCACAAATGAACTTGACATTCGTGGTTTTCACGTAGCGCCTCCATCCGCTGATAAACCCGCTGCTCGTGTGCGGCTGGTTGCACCTCAGCTGCCCGATCGCCAAACTCGTTGCGCACTCTTCTCTCGGCATCGTTCAGGAGTCGTTCCTCGTCCCACTGCACACAGTCACATGTTTTCCACCGTGCAGAGCACAGATAGCAAAACTGTGTCGAGCAACGACAGGTGATGTGGTAACACCCCTGACTGAGTTCGACGATGGTATGACATCCCGGACACGTCTGCCACTTGTTTGCAGTCGCCGTTTCTCGTAGTGCAAGCGTCGACTGATGTTCGGAGCAGTATTCTCCCGGATGCGCGTTGCTTTTGCATTGAGAGCAGGAGATGGTGTCACAGTCGTTGCAGATCAGATCCCTCTTTATATTTCCTGACGCGGCAAGGAATATGGAGCATTGTGGGTTAGAGCAATAGATCCGCGATCCAGCGGGTGTCGAGTATTCGCGACTCTTGACCAGGAATTGAAACCGGAGGGAGGTCGAAATAAACCTGAAAACGCCCGACTCCAACGGAAGTGGGTTTTTACAGCATCGTAATGGGTAGAGACTCTCATCGCGCAGAGACGCTTCAACGAGGCTTATGATACAGCCTCGACAATAGTGGTGCGCGCAGGGTGCTCTAAACGAACGATTGGCGACAACGTCGTCCCCACAGATGACACATTCGAAACTTGTGTCGACGTTCCTGACCCTCGGGAGTCAGTATGTGCTCGTTCAAGGAGACGAGTCTTACTTGGAAGATTGGCAGGCTAAATCCCCCGATGTAATTGGGGTGGTGATGTGAACATTTTTTATGCCCATATTGATGGCTTCTATGCCATCCCTGGTGCTGCTGGCATGTCCACGGTGAGCGGTAGGGTGTTCTCTGGGAACGATGTTAATGGTTGCAGTACATGATCATGCTCTGAATGACCTAGCAGGCTGGGCCAAGACCTGTTCCATCATTCGTTGCGACAAAGTCTGCGGTGGTAATTCATGTCCATTTCCAAGGGCAACAGCCGCCCGATGGTCGTCACGTTCAGCTTGTTCTAAGAGTCCGAGTCTCCCAAGCTGATGCGTGTCCGATTCGATGGCGTGATCAATGCTCGAAGCAAATTGATGGTCGTGCAAGACACCAACAAACGCGCCCAAAGAAGCAGCTTGGAGGTCAAAGGCGATGTCTTCGTCGCTACGTGGTGCGTCGTAGCGCGCCTTGCCTTTTCGGATGGCCCGGACAGCAGCTATGTCGTTGAGTACCAACTCGGCGATAAGGAGCTCCGACGCGGTGTCAGGGGCCCAATCGTGGAGGGACTCAACGGCAGAGTTTCTGTTCAGAGCCATGATGATGGTGGGCAAGGAGAAGGAAAAGGAAAAGGATAACGTCAGCCTTGTCCCCGCGTGATCGGAGCTCCTAGCATTCCGATCGCGATCCGTTGCGCCAGCCAAGAAGCGAGGCTAGCAGTACTACATGCCAAACATTTGGTGCGAAAGAGGATCCGGCTGGAGTCGGTCGCTGTGACTGTTCGAACTCTGGATTCGAGACTACTTACGTTGCAGCCTGCCTTGTGGGTACATGAGCATTGGACGTGGTCCGTGGGTACCAGTGATCCTCCAACTAGCTTTTGATGTCGTATATTTTGTATTGAAATCTACACTACTGTTACTGGCCCGACCATGCCTAACACTCGTTCGTTCCTCTTGCAGTGTTGTTCCATGACTCTGAGATATTGGTGGTAAGTACTATATTGCACAGCCACTCGGAGAAGCCAGCTACACTCGCCTTCCATCCTTCATGTTAGCGTTTCAAGGTCGGGGAACTCGTTCACTTGCACCACGTCGCGTTCTTTTCTCCGAGCGACGCACATATGCAGCAGCCACTCAAATTCCTCGACCACCTCCTCCCACAGAAGAACCTCCTACGGAGACCTTCTCAGCCCCATCAAAACCCAAACTTTACTACACCCGCCCTCCTCCGCGCGACGACTTGCCCCAAATACAGGTACCGTAATCCACGTATTATTCCAAATGAAAAGTAATCAATTGCGCTCGTGCAGAAGCGATGGTCATTCATTCTCGCATTTGCCGCTCTCGGGGTGTCCGGATGGGCTGCGTTCCTCCTTGTAACGATGAACCAAGAACGTCTCTCGAGTTCCGTCGTACGCCAAATTTTGCAAACGGCGCGAGATGACAAGGCGCTGCAGGCTGCATTGGGTGATGCTATACGGTTCGAGCCAACATGGTACCTCAATGGCGACCCCTGGATCAACGGTTCTGTGTGTCTTATTTTCCCCTTTTGGCTCCTTCCTCTATGTTTTCTGTGTCAATTCTGATGCAGCGCGTCCGGTAGATCAATCTCCCACAGGGAAACGTCGATGTGAGCTTTCGACTAAAAGGTCACCGAGGTTAGCACGCTTTTTCTTCGTTCGCCACCGGGATGTCACGCTCGAGGTTACTGTAGGCAGCGGAACCCTATACTTTACTAGCATCCGCAAAGCGAAAGGAGAGGCGTTCACACCTCGTACGTCCTGCACTGTAGTCGTGGATCATGTTTACGAGAATTGCTGCTCCGCAGTGCGGTTCAGGGTCCTCTGCGATGACGGTAGAGTCATCAACATTGTTCCGCAGTCCCATACCGCGTCTGGATCGCAGTCGCAATGAATCCGATCCAATTTCTTATTTAGTCTACAAGCCAAGATTGTTCATATTTCCATCCGGTTCATTAGCACCGAGCACGCGTAAGTCCGTTGGTGTGTTCTGAGCGATAGGAGTGGACGTTGGTGCCTGTCCGTCGCCGCAGCGCCCGAGGCTGTGGAGTCATTATCTATCGGTACCCGGGTAATTTGTTCAGCACGCGTATCCAACAACCCACAGCATGATGTAAGAGACGACCTATAAAGGGGGTCAAAGAGGCTGTTTTGAACTTGCTCATTAATCATCATGAACAACGTCAAAGTGTTGACGATTGGAGGGTCGAGGAACATTGGCTACTTTTCCTCGATAAGACTTCTTGGTAAGTCCAATGGCCACGTGTTGTGCGGTGTTCCGAATGGTGGGGAACAGATTTAGGGGCTACTGTCACTTTCCTGTTAAGAAAGCCTAGCGTGTTTGATAACGATGAAACTATTCAAAAGTATGTTCGTTCCGGCAAAGCAAGACTCTTTCAAGGTGATGCACTGGTTAAGGCGGACGTCAAACGCGCATGGGGTGCTGCCCAGGGAGACGACCATAAACCTGTCGACTTTCTCATTTTCACGGTCGGTAAGCTGCACCACTTTCCCTCGCTCCCTTGTTTGATCTCACGCGTACCCGATAGGTGGGACACCCCACTTTGAACTCACCAAAGGCTTCGTTATTTCACCACCCAACCTCGTGACGCAATCTCTCCTCAACTGTCTCGAAACCCTCCCAACACCCCACCCCAACATTGTCACCATTACCTCTGCTGCACTTACTCGTGCCGGACATCAAAAGCTCCCGTTCATTCTCAAGCCGATTTACAGCTACTTCCTTGCCGTCCCACACGCGGACAAATGTGGTGCGGAAGAAGTGCTGGCATATTGTGCGGGCTGGGAGTGGGAGAGAGTGGATAGTCCTGGGACGGAGGTGCTTGGTGGGGATTGGAAAGCGAGCGCGGACTTGCCGGCACCAGGGTCGCTGAAGGGCGTTATCGTTGTACGGCCTGCACTATTGACGGACGGTGCGTGTCGCGCGGATACTTGGGAGCCGTCGTCGACGAGTAGGAAACCGTACAAGGCCGAAGAAGGGCATCTCGCAGGGGTGTGGACGGTGTCGAGGAAGGACGTGGCCCATTTCGTGGTTGAGGGGGTGGTCAGGCATTGGAACGAATGGGAGGGGAAGCGGGTCAGCATTGCTTACTAGGATCTCCCGTGCCGTGTGGCCAGTGCTTTCCCTCACTCATAACCCTCCAGATCTCAGCTCCCAATCATCACTCGGCGCAGGTAATATGTTGTCACGGTATGTGGTAAACTATTATCCCTTCAATTGATGTCATCGCCGGAACCACACGACCCCCGGGGTTTCTGGTGAAGGCTTCTATCGCTGAATTCACTTGAGTTGTCTCTCACCATTATCTCCATCGCTATAATGTATACCCGAGCCTGCAATGCCCAATCCTTCACCTTTTATGTCCAGTACCGCTCGTAACATGTCACTGTCGACGAACAGTTGATCCCAGATAGAGCCCAACTCCTCCAGCTCGGAAGCGACCGGAAGTGCTCTTTCGTTTTTTCAGCTCCGACCATATCACTAGAGGTACGGCCGATTCTCAGCAGAAACCTCGTTTAGTAAGAGACTTCCACGGGGAAGAATTCGCGTTACACACGGCCACAATTGTACTCACCCTCAGAACGCAGTTCCTTGTGTTGATCACCAACTCCAATTGAAGGTGTTCTCTCCGGCCTTAGAACCACTCTACCCTTGTCCCCGTACCTGCGAAACGCGTTTGCAAAACACTGCGGACGTATCACTTTGCTCTCTCGGGCTTCCGTAGATCCCCAATTGTCCTATCGAGTTACACACGCAACTCCCAAAAGCGTGCCTTCCCTGAAGTGTTTCAGTCCCCGTGCGCTGGCTCAGGATACGGCTCCAACGGGTCGTCAGGCATTCAGGCCCCTTGAAGTGAACTAAAACATCTGGTCGTGGGGCTGGGCTAGTGGTGCCCGGGCGTAACGATCACTTGTCCGATGGAGCAGACACAACTCCGAGCACTCAAGGATTGGGTGGAAGGGAAATTCCAAAAGAAGAGAAATCAGGCATTGGCGGGTTTATTTCAGAGACATGGCTTCGTCTTACACAGTCAAATCGTTCTTTCTGCACGCACCCGCTGACTGGATGACGGACTGCGTAGGCGCCAGGCCAAATATGTGCCCGACAGAAACACTTCCTTTAAGAGTATTTTCGGTATGACTCGGTTTGCGTCCTGGATCGATATCAATGGCCGAAAATTGAAAACGGGCGGATGCAGATGCGTCAAAAATGCAGCCGTCAAACCCTACGGAGAATCTCGAAAACGAAAGAGATCAGAGTGGGCGGGGGACGGTACTGTACTTGAAGAGCACTACCGGGGTGGGACCCAGGCGAAACTCGGAGCAGATACGACAATCAATCCCCAGAAAATTGAATCCCTCGAGTGAGACTTCCACCAAGATTCTTTTCGACTACTATACCAGCCTTGGTCACCAGCATCCCGCTGGAAAGTGATACCATGATATCGAACTTGGACCCAGCAATCCCTGGGGACGGATTTGGATATGTCTTCATTTCCCTCATGAAACCCTACAAACGTCCTGGGATGTTACAGAATTCGTTTCCCTACGGCTGATCCGGAGAAACAGAAATTGCGCTGGTGAAGTGAGGTGATCGATTTTTGTCCAGGTAATGCTTCACTGACTGGTGAGTAGAGTTACAGCGGGCGTGTGTGCCGATCGACGTGACTTGTCTGTCAAACGGATCGGTATTCTTTCTTTCCCCTGGCCTTCTCTCATTTTGATCCGATGGAATCACCAGATTGAACGGAGTCAGTAAGGGACCTTGGAGTATACACCTTATGGTAGCGTCCCCAACAGACAAGCCGTGGGTTTCCATTCTGCGGGGTAGCCAGATCTGCTATTATCACCGGTTGGGATTTGGTGTTTTTCAGACCTCAACTCCATCATTCGGACAAACACGTAGGAGAGGTTCAGGGATAAAATCCAACTCGGGCGGAATTTTCAGACCTCATACCATATCACTCCTGGGACATGCCTCCCTCAGGCTTACCCGCTACTACCAAGACTATGGTTACCAGAACAGCGGCAGTGGTTGCCATCTGCATCTGTCTCCATGAGCTTTATGCACGGTACCGAGCCCGGAAGTTGCCACCAGGTATTTCTGGCCTTTGGTGCCTCTTCAAAATCCCGAGAAAAAAACCGTGGCTAAAGATGCTCCAGTTCAACCAGAAATACGGTGTGCCAAGCTATGACCATGGTGTTTCGTCACTGATTATTCGTCGGATAGGTGACATTGCCTCTGGATCGTTGTGCGGATACAATGTCATCGTTATTGGCTCTGCCAAGATTGCCGAAGATCTTCTTGGAAAACGCGGCATCAATTACGCTGACCGTCCTCGGTCGGTTATGGCCGGCGAGCTGGCAGGATGGGGAAAATTGATGACCCTGAGCAACTACACTGATCGCCTTCGTACTCAACGAAAATGGATAGCTCACGAGCTTGGAAGTCGCGCGGTTGTAGCCAAGTTTCATGGGATGATCGAGGTAGAAACTCGACGAACTCTTCGATCGGTACTCAAGGATTCTGATAGGCTCTTGACCCACCTCCGCAAGTATGTTCGGGGCAAAACCTTTCATCTGTCCAATTAACGATTCCGTGTAGAAATTTTAGTTCCATCTCATTGCGCCTTTCATATGGATATATCACTAAGGAGGGAAACGACCCTCTAGTCGAGTTATCCGAATTAGCAAACTCACAATTGTCGAAGGCAACAACACCGGGCGCAAACTATGTGGATGTCATGCCCTTCTGTAAGTTGGTATCTAATCCAGCATCTCTCAAACTCTCGAAACTTCTACAGTGAAGTACATCCCGTCCTGGGTTCCTGGTGCCGGTTTCAAGAAGAGAGCTGCGGAATATGCTGCAGTTGCACATGAAGCATTGGATACCCCTCACAGTTATGCGGTGTCTCAGCTAGTGAGTTCGTTGTCATTTAAATTTACCTTGACGCGCGCTGACCCGGATTTTGAGGCCGCTGGTACAGCACTGCCATCCCTTTCCTCCCGTCTATTGGGCATGTCAGACCTCACGGAAGAGTTGAAGGACCACATTAAATGGACTACATTGACGTTGTATCGAGGTATGCACAACTTTATCAACCCGAGTCTCGTTGCGGTAACCCATCAAACCGGTAGGCGGCGTCGATGCGGTACAGAGCCTATCTTCTACTACAAAATACCCATTAATGTTTTGGCCAGACATCCTTCCTCTCTTATGCCTTCTACCTCGCTATGACGCTTTATCCAAGCGTCATGAAAAAAGTGCAGCAGGAGCTGGACTCGATTGTTGGTACTGGTCGATTGCCAACATTCGTCGACCGGCCGTCTCTACCATACCTAGAAGCTGTGTTTACAGAGCTCTTGCGCTGGCATGCTCCAGGCCCGATAAGTACGTCTGGCTGCATTCGAAGGCGTTGGCTACTAACGGGAGTTTTGCAGGTATAAGATGTACGACAGAAGATGATGCGTATAACGGATATCTGATTCCCGCAAATTCTTATGTTATGGTTAACATTTGGTATCTCAGCAGCACTCAAGTGATACGCTAAATGTACAAACAATTTCTTGATTTCAGGGCTATGCTCCGCGACGAGAGAACGTACACAGACCCTTTGGAGTTCAAACCTGAGCGTTTCCTAGGAAATGATCCGGAACCTGATCCCACTACTGTATGCTTCGGTTTTGGACGACGGTAAGGAACAACTTTGTTTTCGAGGTAACGGTACTAACCCTCATCCCTATCCAGACGATGCCCAGGCGAGTCACAGTCGCTCGGCTGAGCTCGGAATGATACGTTGACATCCGGACGCTGTGTCTATCCACCCAGGTATTTTCTTCGCACAGTCGACGATCTGGCTTATGTGTGCCCAATCTCTCGCTGTGTTCGATATCTCTAAACACGTAGAGAACGGCGTGGAGGTCACGCCAGAGTTTAAGCAAGTGGGGGGAACGTTTCTGTCGGTATTTAATCATCATTTTACGTGATTCAGTTTGTCACTGACCTCTGGCTTGCGCGTTCTTCAGCGGTCTGGAGCCCTTCAAATGCTCGATCAAGCCCAGATCAGAGGCAGCCGATCGTCTTGTTAAAGAGGCATTCTAGTAACCAGATTCATGGAGTCATAAAATAGGGCTCTTGTACATCTCATCAACCCCCTATGACACGTACGTTGTGACCAAATAATACACGACGCGCTTCTCGTTGTGTCGAAAGTTGAGCCGTGCAGACTCCAGAGTCATGCATATATGAGATTAAGATTGCGGACTGAAATTGGAGATCTACTAAGGTGTGCGCTGGGTTTTACATAAGTATGTCTAATCAGAGAAATTCACATGCTGTGCTGTAAACTCTGTAAATGGGCACTGCCACGAGAATTCCCACGACCGGGGTGAAACCCGAGTCGGGCTCGTGCTCGAGCATCGGCGGGCACGATCGGTGTGAGACGTTGTCTGACGGAAGGATGGACATGCGCGCAACAGCGCGGGGAGGAAAAAAATGGTATCTCTGAGCTCGGAAGGTGAGATATATGCGATACACCTGCTGTGCTGCCAGAAATTGAGTCTGAACCCGCTTATACCCTGCGCCAGCAGGCCGAAAATTTTTACAGGAACAGCCAATCAACGTCCGAATTTACAAAATATACCGTAAATTTTCCTGCGCGCCTCACTTTACACACTTTACGCCCGCAAAATGGACACTTTACACCACTTTACACCATTTTTCTGCACTTTTTTGTCGATTCCCCTGGTAGAAACCCTCCTTTTTCGCATGTAGAATACTGGGTCAGTGTCTATCAATCTATTGACCACCTGCTCCAAGCAAGCTTCGTCCCCGTGTCGCTGCGCCAGTGTGTTCGCCTCCTCACCCCCCCCACAGAATCCAGGAGATTACCGCTTTTGGACGATTACGTAATGCACAGCATGTGAATTTTCCGACATAAGTAAAACCGGTCGTAGTAGTCCGGCTACTACTACCGAGATAACAAAAAATACGGTTCATTCAAACCAAAGGGTAGTTCACGCCAATCCATGTCGACTCTTCCAAAGCTCGTTTCAGGATTCATCGTCATCCCGGTCACCTATGCGCACTCGACACATGTCCTCTATGCCCGCGCCCACCTCTCTAAATCCCGAGACGTCACATACCCAGAAGGAAGGACCCTCTTCTTGGTCAACATCCCTGTCGATGCCACAGATCGCGAGATCTCACTTTTTTTCAAGTCCTGCGGGACGGTAGAACGGGTGGTGTACAACCGGGGCTCGTTGCGCGAAACGGAAGCAGAAGCAGGGGCAGAGGAAGAATCAGAGACGGAAACTTCACCATCACCATCGAGCGAAGAACCACAACCAAAATCAAAATCAAAATCAAAGACTCAACGACAACCAAAAGAGAGCGCCCCTCCAAGCGTCGTACCCCTCCCACCCGTCCCATTACGTGCCCTCAGAAAAACAGGCAGCATTGCCCACGTCATCTTCCTCGACGTCTCGTCACTCGAAAAAGCGCTCGTCCCACCGACGAAATCGCGCCCTTGGCCGCCCTCTGAAGAGCCACGGGGTCTTGGCCACTACACAGCGCTGTACGATTCACAAAGACCACCGCTCGACGTCGTCAAAGCCCATGCAGACACTTGGATGGAACGATTCGAGTTTGATCTGGCAAAGACGAAACAGAAGTCGGCGTATCGCAAAGGGGAGGCTATTGTGGACGAAGATGGTTTCACACTTGTAACGAGGGGTGGGGCCTATGGACAATCGCTTGGAGGTGGCGTTGGGGTCGCAAGTAAGGCATTTGGGAAGACAGGACGGACAGCCAGCAAGAAAAGGAAGGAACCAAAGGAAAAGGAGACGTTCTATGCTTTCCAAAGGGCAGAGAAACAGAGAAAAGGTGATGGTCTGTCATGCCGTGTTGTCTGGCTAACATGCCTGTGCACTTCTAGCTTTGCTGGATCTCAGGAAGAACTTTGAGGCAGACAAGGCACGCATAGAGAAGTTGAAGGAGTCCCGACGTTTCAAGCCTTACTGAACCCCGGACTGGTGCAATCGTGTTCCCATCTCATTGGGTGACAGGTTACTGATAATTGTCCAACAGTTTCTACTTACGAGGATGTAATGTCGACTTTTGACCGACCAGGCTCCTTGGCCTCGGGAAGGCAACAATGCATGACAATGATGGTCGGGGCACGGGATGCGAGTTGTATGTGAAATCCAGCGTCTATACATGCCTCTATTACGCTCCCAAGCGAACATTCTACCTACGGCATGCACAGTGCCCCCACTTTCCACCGCATTTATAACAAAACACTTGCCGACACCGACAGAACATGTAATCGCAACCATAGGTGCGTTCCACTATCATTTCACAACTTGGACAGGTTTTCCAGCCTTTCTTCGTGGCAAGAGAGCGAACTTCGCGACTCAAAATGTCATCGCAGTGTTCTCTAGGGTGTGCACGGCTTTTGCATCTTGAGCAAGCTTCTGTACTGCATTCCGGGCACAACATCACGCTCGGTGTCGACGCGGGTGATCTACCAATGAAATGCGAACATGTCTCGTTGGGGCAGTAAACGCGGAAGTTGAGAGGGGTAGCTGCCTCGGCGCACTTGGAAGAGAAAGCTGTAAGGAGTGGGCCATGCAAGAAACTGAGGAAAGTGTCCACTGGGAGCTGCTCTTGGCAACATCGCAGAGGAAAGAGCTCTTCGCTTTGATTGGCGACTTCAGCCATGGTGATTGTGCACTGGCGGCAGATGAAATGGCCGCAGAGCCCTTCGAGACAAGCCATGGATTCGAAAGTGTCACGGCAGATGACGCACTCAACGCTAACAAGAGTTGTGTGGTAAGTTATCCGGTAAATGGCATAGATGTGATATATCACCTGAGTGGCTTCCGCTTACGAGGAACGGTGTTTGATCCGGAGGGCCCCGCTTCAGACTGGGGGCGCTCAGCTGCCATATCAGCCACCAAGAATTTTGCTCTGAGTGTCAATTCAGATGATCAGCTCCGTAGCACATACAACGTGGCTGTGGGAGTAGAAGGCTCACAATAACTCTGCAAAGGACACGTTGGCCATCTCCAACTGGGCCTCTGTCAGTGGCGGAAGTGGTTCCCCGCGCTCCAACACGAGCGCTGCCTGGTGATCATCTCGTTCGGCTACTTCTAAGAGCGCTAGACGCTGGAGGAAATGCGCTCGGGGATCTGATTCGGTGTTGTTCTTATTGCGTGTTTTGTGTGTTCAATGACTGGCCCCTGCTGGGCCATGATGCCGAGGAAGTGAATATGGCACTTACCCCCCTTTTTGAACCTCGATTGCGGGGTAACTTAAGAAGTTGTCGGATGGGAGACGTTAGCTTGGTGAGTACGAAACTCATTGTTCTGTCTCTGTCATCACAGTTGCGGAAGGGGAAAAGGAGGGAGACAATAAGCAATGTTTGACGATATGGAAGGCAATGATATGCAATCGCAATAGGAGTTTGGAGTCGTTGGATGACGGTTAGGTTATTACCCAACCTTAGTCTAGGTGCCCATTTTCAGATACGGCTCCAACCCTGACACGGTTCAAACGTTCAAGCTTTCAAGCAGGATTGAGGACGATATTAGTACTCGCGAAGAACCATAGAGTAAATGATTTTGATCATCGCTTTCTTCAGAGCAGGCAGTGGTGGATCTGGTGGTGTGCTGAATGTCTGTTCGATAATGTCTGTACATGGACGGCACATGCCAGCCTGAGTGCTGGGCAAATAGGGAGTTGTGTGGCCGCCTGTCAATGAGGACGTTAAGCATTACCTATACTCTCGCTGATATTCCTTCCACTCTTTAATTCTGCATCACATCATGAGAAAGATGGAAACTCGTGCACACCCTTCTGCCAGTGCAAAGGTGCTTGCGTGGTACACTTTCGGCGGCATTATAGAGCGAGTACTAGAGGTGGCTGTGCCTTGGACCACTCAGTAAGCGTACACCGAGTCTAGTACTACTATCACCCTCTGCTATGGACGATGAAAGCGCAGAGATCGAACTGGTAAGTTTGATTACAAGCAAAAACTTATCATGAAGTTTCCTAACTAATGTGCGGCGTCTTCAGCTTGAGCAAAACTTAAACAAGACACGCCAGATATCGCAGCGAATGATATGTACGTGTACCGGTGCTGCGTTCGTCCAGACCAAGGCTAATCTCAAGTACTAGCTGTATTGACTAACTTTGATTCCCGCCTGGTCAAATTGGAGAAATCAATACTTCCATTATACACCGCAACCCAGAAACTCAACCAGCGATCGCATAGTACGCGTCCGGAGTCGTGTCTGAGACACCCTTCTCAATGCTACGAGCAGATATCGACCGTGCGCTCTTGAAGATTGACGAAGTGGCGAGCAGCCACGAGGGTATTGCTGAAGAAGAGGGTCTCATTCTACGAGGGTACGCATCCCCTTGTTATCATTCCGGAGTCGCCATGAACATGATCTTTCTCTAGTCCTCAGGCCGGGCAACTGGAAATGTACATAGATACTCTTGCGCGCTTGAACGCGTCAATTGCATTTAAATCGTCAGATGAAGATTCCCGCGAAAAGGTGTGTCTCTTGTTATCATGCCCCCTCCGAAGCTAAGGCGGCTACGGCTACTGCCCCCACAGGCCCGTCTCGTTGAGACCGGCGCAAAGAAGTTAACACAGCTGTATACAAAACTTGTCGCTGAAGGATCATCGGGTTCGCCTCCGATAGCAGGTCTTGACTTCACTCCCGCGACATTCCCGCCAGCGTTACTTGCTCCTCTCAAACCTCTCGTGGCGTTCTTGCGCAGTCTTCCCTTACCCTCCACTCACCCATCACATCCTGCTGGCCAGATCATCTTTAGCACACTAAAGGAGGCACAGCGTGGGTACGCTGACATGCGTGGAACGTGGAATCGCAAGTCTCTAGAAACAAATGCTAAGCGAGTCGTCGACCGCGCTGAAACGTTAGATGGTGTCATTTCGGGTAAAGAATTCGGGACCTGGGTGGACAACCTCTTGCGTATTGCAGAGGTAGGTGGTTCCGTTGCGGCCGGTCCGCGCCCATTCTAATGTGTGCAGACCGAATATAGCCTTCTCACGGACCTTGCCCCGCTCACTACACCTTCTCTCCTGGCATCCACCTACGATACCCTCCTCAGCCCCCTTCTGACACTCTTCACAGATACGCTCTCCTCCTTGACTGCTATCATCAAACGCTCTCTTCATAAATATACCTTCCATGCTCTCGCTACGTACTCTGCTCTCTCGACCTCCCAGACCCGTTGGGAAGTTCTCATGACCAGGAGAAGTGAAGGTCGGAGAGACGCAAACGAGTTGCGGGATGGACTTAATTCTGTTAGGAGCGTGTGTTTGAGAACCTTTCCAGAATTTTTGGCCGATTTGAAGTTGGCAGCTACGGGACCTGGCAAGGGTGGAGAATTGGGCGTGAGCCTGACTGATTTCACTGTCTCCGTAAGTGTTTTGAGTTTCTTTCTCTACGCCAAGCTCATTCCGATGACTTGTGTTAGACCGTACAATATCTTGATAGAATCCCGGAAGTACAGGGGGCAGTTGGATCAGCACTGCTTGTGCTAGGGGATGGAAACTGGAAGATGGGTGACGGCAAGCAGGTTGGAAAAGTCCAAAAGGTTTCGACGATCGAGATGACCGAGCAGGTCATCCTCCAACATTACACCTGTCCGTCCTTTTCTCTCCTGACACGATGATTCCCGATTACTCATTCATAATGTTTTTCAAAGACGACATCGTGAATACGACTGTGAACAGTTTGACGACCCTGTCTCGAACGCAGCGTCGTGGCGCGTTTGGGTCCATATTTTTACTCAATAACATCTCCTATTTCTATTCTCGCCTCGTGTTGAAACCGACGCATCCGGGACTGATAGAACTCGTCACCAAGCCCACTGCAGATGCCCTCACGTCAGCTTTTCGAACGGCAAAGGCAGGCTATTTCGATGCCAACTTTTCGCCGTTGATGCAAGCGTTGAGCGAAGATCGCGAAAAGGAAAAGGTAGGCAGTAGTGCGTGGAAAGCGGCCACGAAGGAAAGGTTTACGCGCTTCTATGACCTTTTGGAAGAAGTTGGGGAAAGGCATCGAATGGCAAGGGTGTTGGAGGAAGAGGAGGAGGGGAAGAGGGCGCTCGCAGAGGAGGCTGTCAAGCTCGTCGTACCAAGTTTGCAGCGGTTCATTCAGAAGCAGAGAGACAAGGAATTCAGCAAAAGTGAGGCTTGTCCCTTCTTCTATGGGGAGACGCGACGTGATTGCGCTGACGTTCCTTTCGTTCTGTGACAGACCCACAAAAGTGTGAGTATGGGTGCCTGGGATAAATCTGGAGATGCTGATAAGTTTGGTTTTTAGATATCAAGTTGTCATCGGAAGAAGTGGAGACCCAAATACGTGCTTTGTACAAGTAAATTTTCAACTATTTCCGCGATACACGAGACCCGACATCACTTTCTGTACAACGAAACACTACCTGAGGCGATTATTAGGGTGGGTGATGTAGCTGATGGAAACAAAACGAACAGTAGAAGACGTGAACAAGATCGATCAATTCGTACAGGCACAAAGTACGCTGACATTTCAATCACTCGACCTTTGTTCCTTTCCATTTCCCTATTGGCACATTAATAATCGCATCTGCCACAATACCCGCATTCCTTGTCGCAGGCAGTGAAGTCTCCGAGTCGGTCATCCGCCTCATCTTCATCATACCCGTAATACGACACCATTCGTGAAAGGCACGACCACTTTTGTGAAGCTTCTGCAACATCTTTAAACCTCTCTTCCCCCAAGATAGGACGCAACTCCCTGGCATAGTCCTCCACCCATTTTGGCGACGGGAGACGTTGCGTGATCTCCTCTTCCCCACGGTCATCGATATCATCGACCCGAATGATGACAACCATGTCTGGGATAAGGCACTGGATAAAATTGAAGATGTCACGGAGTGGAACTTCAACGTCGACGTAGAGGTATGCATCGGCGTAGCGGTCCGGCGCAGAACCGCTCCATCTACGTCTGCGCGCGTCGAAAAGGGGCCATTCGAACATTTTCTTCCATTGTTGGGCGAGAGAAGGTTCCAACCAAGCACTGGCGGTGCGGGGGAGACGTAGTTCGACACGATTCTGTCTATCACCCAAGTATGTTATCAGAGTGCGTGTGTAGCTCACGAACGCAAGCAAGGAATCTGTGAATGCCGTTGTTCTCAGTGACTCCCGGACGGTAGAAGGAGAGACCGCCCGCAGTACCATCCGTTTCATGCCGCTCCCAGCCAAGTTCTACAAGCTGCCTGACCCTCTCGAGCAAAAAAACGTGTGCACGAGTGTAGGCCTCGTCGAGCTGCTTGACGTCCAAGGGAGATGGGGGGCGAGTCGTGGATACTCCGCCTTGGCGGTAATCCTCGTTGAATCTCAAGTATGGTCCTTCTCCGCCCATCTGTGAATGTTGGGCTGGAGATCGATGGTGCGGTGGAGATGGGTCGTGGGCGTTTAGATAGCATCATCTCGTCCTTACCGGGTAGTAAGGGCCGAATCCGCCGTCTGGCAGGTATAGCGGAACTTCGTCAGTCGCCAGACCTACGCGAAATTTTTAGCACCCAGCACATAGTAGTATCACGCATTGCCACGCGCGCTCCGTTCACCACGACAAACCTCGTTAGCAGCGTAGTGTTCACTGGTGTTCCCCCGACGGCCGACTGAAACCTTCGACGATGAAGAGCTACATATCCAAGAAGTGGATACCAAGTTAGTTGACCGACGGATCGTCGGATCAGCACTGGCATTGTTGGCATGCTTGCCAGTGTTGAGTCACAGCTTTGATGGTACTTGGCTCGGGCGTACCTCAGTACCCCACTATTCTGGTTGGTTCTGTGCGGATGTCCTCGCAGACACGGTGCTGTCCTCTCTTGTTATCAGGGGTAAGGAATATGTCTACCAGCAGTATGGTAGATCGACATCGTAATCCACAGGGAAGTGGTCAAGGAAACTCGGAACTATACCGAATGTAACCAAGTATCAAAATCTACTACTAGGCGTTCCACCAACGCCCGCAATGACGGCACAGCGTCTATGAGAGCGTCGGTCCAGAACAACCCAGCTCTCACAAAACCATCCATCAATACATTCCCCCACAGGACAAGCCAAGTCATCGTCCAGACCCACCCTACCAGCCCACACACCTTCCTCCCCGTCAACTGCTTGAATGCCTGCTCGGCGAACATCCCCGGGGCCATCATTCCGAAGCCAAGAAGCATCCTCCACAGTTCGCTCGTGCTGTCGAGGGAACTGAGGCCAACATGGTGGTATACTGCAGAAGAGAGGAAGGCCCCGATAACAAGACCCACGCGACCAAGGATGAAGGAAAGTGGATAACCGGCCTGAACGAGGAATATATGGCGATACCACTGATGCCACCTGCGCCCCCAGAACTCTGATAACGATGTAGATCGCCACGGAGAATCAAAACCAGGGGGCCATTGAACGGGGTCCTGTCCAAGGAAAAGAACGCCCACTATGGTGCATAGATCGTAAACCATCTGGAGGAGGGCATAGGTTTCGAAGCACCCTATGATGGAGATAATGCTCGATCGCAGATATCGCAAATGGAAGGGTAGGGTTTCGTCGAAAATAGACCCTCCCGGAACAGAGCCGAGTCCAACGGGGGAGAATGATCGAAGGGCTCTATCTAGTGTGCCATTCAGGAGCGCATGGACTGCCGCGGACAGAGCCACATGGGAGATGAATCTGGTGCGGTTGGGCGGGCGTGTCTCAGGCGGGATGTACAATCCACGCGACCAGTTCCAACCACAACCGCGGAATGTGAAGGCAAGATCAAAAGCGTCCATGAGAGTTGATGGGGTACTATTCACAGGGCGGAGCCGTCTCACGAACGGTTCTCTTTCCAATGCAAAATGGAGGGAACGGGTAACCATTAACAGCATCGGGCACTGGCAACGGGTTCTCGAATTTAAGTGACCTTGACTGGTTTCAAGAAAGATTGTCACTGACTGCCAAATCGTGGTGGAATTTTCGCCCCAAGTTGCTAGGCGCCATATCCACAGAAAACGATGCACGCAATGCCAACAATGCGACGACCGGCCAGAGCGCCACTCTGAGTGCGCGGGTGTGCGGCGTGACGGCCAGTACCGCCGTAACGAAGTAGAAGAGCACAGGAGGCAGGACATATGATACCAACGTCGTGATGTTGATGGGAGCTTTGTTCGTTGGGACACCGATGGCGCCCCACATGGCAACGAAGGACATGGGTCGAGTCCTCCAGTGGCCAGCGGGTTTGTGTCAACTTTATAGGACATATGAAGGCGGTGCTCTGCTTACGGAGTTCTTAGTATAGGCAACGCCGGACTCCATCACTGATGCCGCAGCTACGCCGAGTCACTGATACCTAGTTCTAAAGTTAGTTCGTAGTCCGTTGTTACTTTTCAGGGCCAGTGTCCGGCGGTCACTTACTGTACCGGTGCTAAGTACGATGTGTCTCGTACCGTCGACCCCCGAGTCCATGCACGAAGTTGTGAACCCCTTGAAGTTCTGCCTCACTTTACAGGAACCAATCGTAGCGGCGATCGTACACAATCATCTCTGACTTCATCCACTCTATTGTCACCTACCAACTTATAATGAAGTCTAAACCGGGTTCGCAACTTTGATCCAGAGCTGGAGTTAGTGTTGTGCATGGCCCGGCTTCAAGCCCTGGGCCGGGCCAAGCCGGGCCAATAGGGGGGGCTCATGGGGGCTCGTGGCCCGGCTTCAATCTACGGACGCCGGCTTGGGCCGGGGCTCCACGGCTCAGGCCAACAATTTATGTAATGTATTCTTCCTCCTTTTTTCGCACCATTTGTGCGCCGCGCCGCCACCGAACCCACCCCAAGTTGCCTCCTGCACTGTTGTACGAGCACGGAAGCACGCAGACTATCGTGTTTGCGTGCGCTCGCTGCCATCTCAGTGGTGCGCCACCACCCTCACTCACTGCCCTGTCACACAAGTTAGCGAACATGTGTATGCACGCAGATGTCGTGTCTGCGTGCGCACGTGCGCTCGCTCGCTTGCTCATCCAGCCCACAGCCAAGTCATACCAGCAACTGAACATGTGCACGCTGCCTCACCTGCCGTCCCTCACTTCACCGTTTTGCATACTGTCTCACGCGTCCCACTGCCGCACGAGCACTGCGCCACCGCACTACCCCATGTACCCCACCCCCGGGCAATACTGCGCGAGTGCGCTAGCACACGCATGCACGCAGACCAAGGTCTCTGTGTGCACACGTGTGCTTGCTCGCTCGTGCCCACCTTGGAACACCCTCATCCACCCCACTGGCGCACGAGCACGCATGGCACAGGCAGGGTGGGTGGGCAAGGATGAGAGCAGTGAGGGGGAGAGAAGATGAGGGAGAAGAAGGGACAACACGACGCACACGATCATGCATGTCGTGCTGTTGCGAAGGGAGGGTGGGCAATGAGGGTGAGGGCAGCGATGAAATGAACAACATCACAGTGTATGCAGTCATGCACACGCTGTGGTGTTGTTCATGCTGCCACCAACTCAGTGCCGGGAGGGTGGGCGAGGATGAAGGTGAGGGCGGTGACAAGATGAATGACATCACAATGTGTGCGCAATGGCGTGCATCATGGTGTCGTTCGTGCTGCCACCGACTCGGTGCAGGGAGGGTGGGAGAGGACGAGGGTGAGAGGATGGGGGTGGGGCAAGCCCCGGCTCAGGCCAAGCCAGGCTGAAGCCAAGCTGAAGCCTGACTGTAGGGCCCGGCTTGGATTTTTTGTGGCCAAAGCCCCTCAAAGCCAGGCCAAAGCCCTCGGCTTTGGGCCAAGCCGGGCCGTGCACAACACTAGCTGGAGTATTGCTGACTGATAACATTGTAAGTCCACTCAGTTCTGAGGTGCAAATTTGGAAGCGGTGTTACTATACCGATAATGATGATGTGGCAGAGATGACCGCATGCCAGTGTATGCTCCGAGATCGCAAGTGGAAGAAAAAAAAAGACACCCATGAGAATGCTTGGCTTAGATGGGTCGTGGGCGTTTAGATAGCATCATCTCGTCCTTACTGGATAAGTAAGGGCCGAATCCGCCATCCCAAGGGTATAGCGGAACTTCATCAGTTTCCAGGCTAATGCGAAATTTTTAGCTACCCAGCACATAGTATCATGCATTTCCACGTGCGCTCCATTCACTGGTGTTCCGCCGACAGCCGACTGAACTTACGTTCAACGATGAAGAGCCACATATCCAAGAAATGGATACCAAGTTAGTTGACCGTGTAGAATACTCAGTAAGTCACTAAGTAAAACTAAAGGTAAATGGTCCGATGTAAATACTGCTTATGTAAGCAGGTAATACCAAATATGGAATCCTGAATCCAACACTCCCCCTCAAACACAAGGGACTAACTATTAGCTGTAAGTGTTTGTCCAAACAGAAGGAAGGGTGAAATGTAATGAAAGTATACCAAAAGTATCTTCAAAAACGAATGTAGTGTTGTCCATATTGACAAGTGGTGCGTGGCTGCGCGCTGCTCGAGCGGTGTCCATATATGGCAAGTCGCGGCTCGGCTAATAGCGCGGTTGCGTTCTTGCTGTATCACTGTGCGCACACTCGTCCTAGATCAGCTCTGGCGGCTCCACCTCCACATATCGCGCCTGGGGGTTTTCTTCAGTATCATCCCTAGTCCATATGGGATGTATCCGGCGCATCCGATCGGTCCGATTTGGCCTCAACGCGTCCGGTTAACTTGGTAGGTCCATTTGCTGGTACTGATCTTTCTAGACTGTGTTTCTCGACGATGCGGCGTGCTCGGCTGGTGGAAATAGTCGGTGGGTGACCTGGGATGGCTGGGAGATGGTATGGATGGCCCAGGTACGTGTGTCGTTCTGCATTTGTACCGTTCGTGCTGACCTCCTTCTCTCTAGCTAGCGACTTCGTTTTGAGTCGTTCTGACTCACGACGTGCGCCGCTCGTTGTGCCATCTATCCAGAATCGATTCCCATCTAATCCGACTCGTTTGCGCGCGTTTCGGCGCTTCCAATCGTGCTCGGCACCTCTGGACTCGATCTCCCCGCTTATATGGCCTCCTGGCCTATTTCCTGGACATAGCGCGTCCGTTTCGGCGACGCGCGCATTCCCGTCGCTCATGGTGCATATCCCGTCATATTCGGCGCCTTCGATAACCTCTTGGCCGCCCGAATCGACCTCGACGTCTCCCGAATCTCCCAGCTCGCCCAAATGGCCTCCTGGCCCGGTACCTCGACTTGGCGGGATCGTCTCGCCACCGCGCGCGTTCCTATCGGCTCTGGGACGTCCCTGGTGACTCTGGACATCGTCCGTCACGCTTGCCTTGCCGCTCAGGTCGTCTGGCTTGACTGGGGTTCTATATGGTGAGTTTTCTTTCTCACTTTGCTCTGAGCGTGCGGGCTCGCGTTCTGATGCGTCTTTAGGCTTCTTCGGCACATTCCTGGCGTCCTCATCACCTCCTGACGCTCCCGACGCGTTCGTTTCGGCTGCGGTACGTTCGTCATCGAAGCTCGCTAACCATTTTCTCTCCCCCTCGAGCTCGACACTCGGGGGTCCATTCTCTCGTGCGGATGGATCGGCTGGGCTGGGACGTAGTGGTGGAGGTGGATCTGGAGGTGCTCTAGGTACGTTGTCGACTGCCGTTTCACTGCGCTGATCGTTTTCTTCGTCAGCCATTGTCGATCGTACATGCGCACCCGTGCATTCTCTCTCCCCTGTGATCGACGCGTTCCGATACGTCGTCGCGCTCTCCCCTGGGCCCTCGACCTGTGGCGCTTCCTCTGCCGCCTCCCCGTCGTCCACTGCGTCCGCGCTTCGATGTGCGACGCTTCCGTTGTGTTCGACTTCGCCGGTCTTGCTCCCTGGCTCGACCTGGACGCCGCCGCGGTCTTGCGGTTCGACTTGGGACCTGGTAGGTGGTTCGTCGGGCTTCCCAGCTCGACGTTCGTCGTCGCTGCCCGCACCCTCCTCGGCACTTCTCAACATCCCCGGCAACCTCGTCTCAACCTACACCTCGCCTCCTCGACCTCTCGTGCCCGCTGGCTGGTCAGGCGGCTCTGTGGGTGCGTCTGGACGACGCTCGTTGTCGCCCGTCGCATCCCCAGTGTCTTCTGGCGGTCTGGGTCCGTTCGTCGACTCGGTGTCTCCGTCTGGGTGGATGCGCGATGCGCTTTGTGCGCTCACGCTCGTCTTCGTCGGCCGGTCCGTCTTGCGCGCGGTAAGCTGTATGCCGCCGCCGCCCATCTGGCCTGTGCGCTCCCCCTCGAGCAGTAGGCTCTGGGGTGGATGCGGTAGTGTCGTCGCGGTAGTCTCTACCCGACTGTGTGATTCGTCGACGCGCTTGGTATGCACTCGACATTTGTCAGTGTCGTCACCCGCTCGTGCTGACGGCGTGGTGTTCGACTTGACAGGTGGTGGAGGTGGTTTAACAAAATGTGGGCTGCTCGCCGGGGTCGCGGGGCTTACGCCGTCAGTCGTTTCGGCCGTGGTCTCTGTGCCCGGTCCTTTTGCTGCAGCTGCCTCTTCATCGACTCTCCCGTGCGGCGTTTCACCCCTTTCGCCCGTTCTCCCCTTCGTCTGGCTAACCTTCTCAGGGCTAGCGCTCTTGTGCGCACTCCGCCGCTGCGTTCGCATGCTGTCTCGCGCGCCCGCATTTGCGTCGCGTCATGGGGGTGTGTGCGTGCTGTTGCATGTGGGTCTTGTCGTGTCGACGGTCTTGTTGTCGACTTCCCGACTTGCTGTTTCGGATGCCTGGCTGCTTGCCGGGATCGTGAGGCTTCCACCGTCAGTTGTCCTGGCCGTGGTCACTTTGCCCGGTCTTCTCGGCACTGCAGCTACCTCTTCATCGACTCTCCGGCACGTTGCTTTACCCGTTTTGGTTTCCCACATCAGCAAAAGTGCAAACCACCTAGCACGACCTAGCAGATCTAGCCATAGACTGGCTAGATCATACTAGGCCTACTAGACCAGAGTCTAGCACTAGGACACCCTGTCAGTGCCAGAACTGACAATCTAGCACCAGGTCACTTCTAGACATGTGATAGGTCGAGCAACCTGTTGATAGGCTCTAGCATGACAAGCCAGAATCTCATGATACAGCTAGAATCACACAGTAGAGTGATAGCTTGACCAATAATATTCTGCCACACAGAACTCTAACACTGGCATCTAGGATCAAATGAGAGGTGCATTGCTGAATTTTGGTCTGCCATGTCATGAGACTCAGCTGTCATCAGCAAATCCTGGTTTTTGCCATAGTGTTCATAGTACTCATATGTCGGAAAAAGCTAAGGTATCATTCTAATGTGGTTATGTTGTAATGGCACGTGAATTGAATTACTAAGCATGATAATGCGGCTTAAAATGGCTTTACAATCTGGGGTTGTAAGATAACAATCCGGCAATGTCCATTACTTGTACACGTAAATGTCATTATGGGTTCTCGTGCATCACTTGTGCCTGGTATACCACGCGTTTCAATGTCTCTGTGCTTCTTTCATCTCCTTTTCACCTCTCTCTGAATCACCCCACCACCATGCCGCCAGCCGCTCACAGGTCCAGACAATGAGCCGATTTCCAACCCTTAATGGCACAGTGCCGCCATTGTGGGAACTCGTTCAAGGCGCAAGGACTAAAGAAACACGAGAAGAGTTGCCGGAACCGTGTGCACAGTACACTTGATCAAGCATACTACATCAAAGAGTTTGAGGAGGAGCGTCAACGAGGTGAGTTTAAGTACATTTCTGACTGATTTGTCTGATCATATTATAACATTGTAACTTCTGAATTATACCTATATTGACAGCGCAGGAGGTCCAGGATTTGATGAGCGGCCCAGCAGCTGGAGCCACCACCTACATCCCTCCAAATCCTGGTTTTGAACTTGCAGTACCCGGCCCAGGTGAGTAAGTAATACACTCCATCTCAGTTTTCGCTCATCTTTTTGGTTGGTGATTCACTCTGACGTTGGCAGGAAGAATTTCTTTGAGTTCACCCACTCAGAGCGTCGTTGACGCAGCTGATCCACATGTTTGGCATTCAGACCATGCGGATGCCTACATGGAACAACGTGTAGGCGGTGGTTCCCGAAGCTCTAGTAAGTTCAATATAATTATGCAACCACAGCCCTCGTTACAGTAATAACTGACGTCAGTTATGTATAGTCTCTTCTGATGCATCCATGCACGATGTTGGTGGTTCAGCCGCTCATTCCGCATCCCCCTGAGGATCCGACATTGAAGTTGCCACTGACTTCAAGACCGAGTATCACCCCCGGAGCAGTCATCCCCCGCTATTCCAGTCTGCAGAGGACTTTGGCCGTTTGGCTACATCTGTGGTGCAATCAGACGAGCAGCCTTGGCGACCCTTCAAAACGGAAGCAGACCTCGAGTTTGCTGATGTTGTCATCCAGGCGGGACTGAATGCATCCCATGTGAATGCCCTCCTCAGTATCATCTTGCGTGTGGCGAATAAACGTGCCAGCGTCACGTTCAAGAATGAGAAAGAGCTTTGTCTGGCATGCGATCGGGCAGCACAGGAACTAACGCCAGTAGGTTATCCGTTTTTTTGTCATTCATTGTGCCTATCATAATCTAAGTGTGTTTCTTATGCTTAGTTCACGAAGTTGGATGTCGCAGCTGAGTACCAGAAGGAACTGAAAACATTTGAGGTACACGTTCAGTCGCTGTGGGATTGGGCACTCGACTTGTTGAACAACCCGCTAGTTACCCCCGACTTCGTCTGGGATGCACAACGCTTGTACAGATATGACGGTGAAGAGTACAAGTGTTTCTACACTGAGCCGTGGACAGGCGATTGTTGGTGGGACATCCAAGTATGTTGTCAATAATATGATCTTACTTTATTGCATCTTGTTCACTGTATTTCTCTCATGTATGTAACTGTTTCTCGATGAATTGACAAGTCTCGTCTTCCCAATGTCCCGAACGCTATCCCCTTCGGTTTCATACTATATGCAGATAAGACCCGACTGTCATCCCACGGAACCGTCAAGGCTTATCCTGTCATGGCACGGTGTGCGAACTTACCGATAGATATACAGAACGGCGAACGTTTCGGCGGTGGGTGTATTGTTGGTTGGTTACCGATCATAAGGATTCTTATTTTTTTTTAAATTCTGAGTTCAATTCAGATATAGGTACCTGAACCAGCGAAAGACGAACATAAGACATCGTGGACAAATTTCAAATGTGTCATCTGGCACGAGTCATTCACTATACTTCTTGAAGATCTCTTTCAGCTATCCCAGACCGGCTACAAACACAAATGTTATGACGAGGTCAAGCGTTGGCTGTTCCCTTTGATCCTGATTCTCTCAGCAGACTACAAAGAACTGTATGAGTGACCATTGCCAGACTAATATTCGCACCCACTAATAAATCCGTGATTCGTTCCACAGATGTATGATGACCTTGATATGCGGGGCCAAGGGGAAGTGCCCGTGTCCCGTGTGTCTCGTTCCTCTCAAGGAGCTTTCCAACCTTTCCACAACATTCCCCACGCGAACGATAAGCCAGGCCATCAAGGGATATCAAGCATATCTCAAGAAGAAGTCTCAAGGTGAGGAGATCCTCAAGGCACTCGGCCTGTGACTGGTCGAGGTAGGTTATTTCCGGTTGAATTCTCATTCAATTTGCTGACCTACGATCATAGAACGTGTTCTGGAAGGTACGAAACTCGGAACCAGAGCAAGCGGCCAGTTTTGACCGCCTACACTACCTACATGGTGGACTTTGGGGCAAGCACATGCTTGAGGAGCTCAAAACAATCCTGAAGGCACTCGGACGGGAAGTTTCTGCGATAGTAGAGGGGCGGTACGTGATTTCTCAGAATTGTACTATTGGTTGTTTGACTGAATGGATGATTCTCATTGACAGAGTATCCGATTTCCCCAGGTGGCGTAATCTAGCCCACTTCGACACTGTGATGCACATCACCTTCTCGGATGGTAATAAACTGAGAGATCTCGCGAAGGTTAGTGTTCTACAGTGACACATTCTTATCTGACCGCACTACTATCTATATATAGCAAGTATTCTATGCTGCCCTTGATGTCCTCACTGAAGTTTCAAGTCCGGAGGGATACCGCTTGTTGCGCATGCTCGGCATCTATCTGCGAATCGACAGCTTGATAGGTCTTGACATTCACACAGACAAAACACTTGCAATGATTGAGGAAGAACTCTTGGTGTTCAGTGACGAACTCCAGGTACTGTGACGTGACTGACCACCATTTAATAACCATGTACTAATCATAGTTAAAGAAATATATCAATGCCGCCGAGCGCAGCGACATCACCACGCTCAAGCTTGACTGGGATTTCCCAAAGGCGCACCTGTGGAAGCATGTCATACGGGACATTCGAACAAAGGGAGTCGCCAGGAACTATAGCACCTGCCCAAATGAAAAAATGCATGGTGCACTCAAGGACGCATACGCCGATCGAACGAATGGGAAGGATATTGAAAAACAGGTACATCATGTTTCTAATTATTGGTCCCTAGTTTACATCTTCCATTAAGATCCTCCATGTCGATCACCACCGCCTGGCCATCAAGTTGCTTAGAGGTCGTATGGAAGCAGAAAGTGAACGCCAGAGTGCAAGCATGGTCCAGGACGAAGATGATGCAGAAGTCAGTGAATCCGTCGCTGATAAGTTAGTGCCAGGACTGCCTGGGCCAGCATGCGTGCATCTTGGTTCTCCATGCCTGTCACTGTCTACTATCTCAGAGATCAAGGACATGCACTGTGGGGGTCGCACGTTTGAGGGCTTACGCCGCAAGTTCATTGAATTTGTCAATGGTTGCCTTCCTAGCTATGGGATACAACTCGGCGGATGGACAAGGTTCGATCTGACATTCAAGGTAATGTCTGAATACTTCTGTGTCCATTTCTAAGGAAAAGTCTTACTGATTTGATTTGATTTGTTAGATGCACGAACATGCTTATCTCAAGGTCAACTATGCCTCTGAGGTCGATTGGAAGTGGGCTACCGACTACCTACGATGCACCCCCTCGTTCCATGGCCGTCCGCGGTATGATTGCGCCCTTGTTCAACTTACGGAAGAACGCACTGCATTTGTTCGCCTCATCTTTGCGTTCAAGTGTACCATTATGGAGTCCGACTTCAGATTTGTGCTCGTACAACCCTATACAGCACGAATCGGCTCCCAACGCAGACTTGACCATGACTTGAAGCTTTCCCGCGCCAGGGCAGTTCCTCGGTCACAAGCAATATTCATACCGGTGGATTCAATAATCCGTGGTGCACTGCTTTATCCCGATGCGACCAGCCATGACGACTTCTTCGTTGTCGATCACATCGATGGGGATATGTTTCTCCATACCATGTCGATGAAGCGGTCTAGGACAGTCTAAGGATTACCCAGGTCCTAAGGTTACAGTCTCTAAGTAATTGATTCAGACTCGCTCCTTATTACAGTATCCTGGACCATCTTTAAATTATAATAGCTACGTTACAGTCTGAACCCAAAGGGGTATAATTTAAATCATTAGCCCAGAACGGAATTCTGCCATGATTCTGAATCAGATTCAGATTCATATCGGATCGGATAATCGTCGTCGGTGTTGCTGCTTTCCCTCCACCACCATGTTACAAGATTCCTACAATGCATAGATTACACACGCCTGATTCAGATTCACACTAACATTGCAAAGATTCAGACTCAGATTCAGACACATTGTAACCGCCATTGCCCATTGAAGTTTAAGGTTACAGTCTTCTCAAGAAAGCGTACTATTTGACAGTAATATGACGGTGAGCTTTCTGGCACGTTGTTACTATTATGTGGTATTGATGATTCCAGTCAGTTCTTCACGTGGGGTTACACATGCAGTTAGTAATATTATTACTCTTTCTTATTTTCTATAGCCATGGTGGTTGAGTGCGCGATAGACCGAGGAAATCTGACCGACCTGGACCAGCTCGTGCTGATCTGACTTGAGTTTGACGTGGAGCATCGCAAGTTGCACGAGACGAGTGTCTGGAATGTAAACGGTCAGTTTCCCCACCTCTTTCTACCCGCCTCTTATTCAACCTCTTGTTCTGATCCCATCATCACCCCCGAAATGTTCGTGCAGACTCTCCGAGTCGTCGAGGATTACGCCCTCCCTTCTATATATCACATCATGATCACCAAGTCGATCCAAGAACAAGTGAATATTTCAAAGCGCATGTTGCCAGCGTAGATGAAGATTGGAGACCGCCTGCACTAGAGGCCCCAGTCGGAAGGACCTGGTGTAAAGGAGCAGGATGATTCGTGAATGGTGGACGAGTTTGAGGTGGACGAGAAGGGTACATGAAGACCTGCGGATATTGATCATGGTGCGTATGCGCCATGGTGTCGTTGGTGGGATGTTAACTGTGCGCGTGTTAGCTTGATATCATCGTCGGCTCGATGAAGCTGCATGATCAGTTTAATTTGAATGGGACCAGCATCCCTGGAACAGTTTGCCGAAGTGCATGCAAACGAGCTCAATATGAATATTTTGTCTGTCTAGATCCAGGTGGGGAGTTCAAGTGAGCATGCACATTTCAATGATGTGGATGCAGTGTCTGATACGTGTCTAGGACTGCCATCGCACATTTAATTGTATACGGAAGCAAGTACAGGTGTAAGCAATGGACCAAGATTCTCCAGTCCTTTCTGCCCATTCTCAACTACCTCAGCGATGGCGAGATCGAGCAGAACAAAAATGAGCCAGAAAAGGAGCTCACCAAGAGACAGAGACAGAACATGCGGGGTTGTCGTGGCATTGCCAGTGCTGCAGCGTTTCCAGATCGTGAACCCAACCGGACCTACTGGCATTACCCTTGCAATCGGCTTCCCTGGGCTGGGTCCTGCAGCGTGTTGCTGGTCACGCATCCAATTATAGTCAAGTTTGATGTCAACATAACGGTATTAACATGCTCCCTCGACTCAGAGAAGGTGGCGCAGGTCCAAATCAATCGCGCAGCGGTCCAGGTCACTTTGAGGCGCGTTGATAGGCTGCGCCCATTGGCATCATTAACTGTAACATCAATGCTTATTACGCACGAGACAGCCGAAAGGTTTGCACCACAGGATTCTTCGTTTAGTTTTGATCTGAATCACAATGCACAGCCGCTTATTATACTGTCGACCTGAATTTTCCCTTACGGTTTGATAATTTTTACGTCTCATTTTAATGTTACACTGGCAGTTCCATTGACACGTTTTGATCCAACAGATTCAAAGCCTTGTCAGTGTCGTATACATCGCATCTGAATCGACTGATGTTCCGTGACTCCTGTAATGCCGTCGCAACCTACAGGTGTGCAATTACATGTGCCGACAGATCAATGATACTTTTCTCTTTCAGCGTTTCTTTGTACACAGTCAAAACAGATCCAATGCGACACAAAGCTTGCTTCTTGCTGTCCTTTAAACCTGGGCCAATGTAGGCACATTCTGAATCCTGGACCGAACTCGTAGACCCGTGCTCACCCCAAGTCAATACCCGTCGACCAGCTCAACCACTTAGCCACGTAGACTATGCCTGAAGATTTCACAGGCGCGCTGCGTGACCTATCAGGTACCAGCGATGATGATCTTGAAGGTGATGGTGATGACGAGGGCTCTCTGAGTCGTACAGGAGGGCAAGTGCCAGGCGATTCTGACGACGAGCAGCAAGCCTGACGCGTTGTCTTCTTCTAGATAAGATCAGTAGAAACGCTAAGAAAACACTTACCAGACAACCAATCTTATCTCCACGGGTAGTAAACCTTTAGCGAGGTGAAGAGAGTACTCTTCCCTGGTCGAGTTGGTACTAGAAATAAGTATCAATCTCGTAGAAAGGGGTTGACTATCAGGCACGTGGTTTGTTCGTCAATCGTCAATGAGGTTGAGGGTGATTGGGGGTTCAGCAAACTGTTGAGGGTCTGGATTTCAGCTGGGGTGGTTGTACAAATTGTACACTGGATAGTTGGGGGAATGGTCTAGACAACTTCTTGGGTTGCTAGAAGGGTACTCTGTAGTGACTAGGGTTACTTCCCTAAGATGCCAATTAGCTCCAGTCGATTAGGAATGCTCAATTGGGTAGGTAGTGTAAATATGCTTCACTTTTGCTTACTGATTCACACACGTCACTTAGTCACACAGAACAGCTTTTCCTAAACTGAATCTATTATGTACTAAGGAGTTGGCAATCAGCTTAAATGTGCTCGACTCGACCCTTTCCCAGGGTACTAATGAACTATTAGGTCTCCCTACTAGCTAGGGATCTATTCCCTTTAGTTGCCCGCTCTGGGGCTTTCTCCCTAAAGGTGTCCTAACTGTCCCTATCCTAAGGGATACAGTATACTCCTAACTTGGGTCTAAGTAGTTCTATTTATAGCGTGGGAATTACTCTACACAGCCTCACTGTTTGTTTGTAGAGGGGTGCACTTGTAAGCACTCGTTGGTTGAGATTTACTCAAGTAGGAACCTTTTTCCTAAAAGAGGGAACCTGCCAAATGGGGCTGAATCGCGCTCCTTATATAGTAGTTTACATGTGGCTGTGCTACCTTCGGTTCCGAGGTGGCTGTGCCAAGATATGACTCATACTGACTCATTTTGACTCACTTTGACTCAACCTGTCAGAAAATGACTTGCAATGAGCTAAAAATATCCTTTGGCTTGGCAATGACTCATACTGACTCATGCCGACTCATTATGACTCATTATGACTCATGCTGTGCAGGTCACATGATCATTCTGCTAGTCTAGGGGCAGTGCTTTGGCTAGTCCTCATCTGACTCACTTTGACTCATATTGACTCATTATGACTCATGCTGTGCAAGGTCACATGATCTGAGTCAGGTGATTCGCAACTGAGGTCACATGCTCCAATTGCTTCTCTGACACTTGGCTAAGTACTCAAGGATAAAAGAGATATTAAGAAAATGGTTTGCTAAGTAGTTGTAGGTAGTAATAAAAGTATGTTGGGAGAAATCATTTTGTTTCTCCACAACACGTGAATGAACAAATAAGAAAAAAAATAGGGATACATACTAGACAGTATGGTCCATATGTCCCTCAATTAGCTAAGCATTTGGACCGTGGGAATATAGTAAAAACTCAAATCTCGGGTCAAATGTCTAACATCACATATACAATAACTATGTATCCGCATCCAAACAGTTTGGTGCAGGTCAGCGTGATGCTCAACCCTGCTCCAGATGCTAACGCACAAGAACTCAGGAGGGTACGCTTATCTACTTTTTTTCATAAGGCTGGGACATTGTCATACTTAGGCTGCTGTCTTATTATAGGCTCTTGGGCTCGCTCAGCTTGCCTTCTCAGACACACATACCAAGCTCCTCGATTTGACGAAGCGCTACAATGCGTTGGCCAGTGAAGCACAACGTTCGAGGAAAGGTGGCCGCAAGTCCAAAGCTCCAAGTTCTCTGGAGCAGAGTATTTCCGATGCAGCAAAGAAGTGCTGTCTCTTTTATCATCTCTGGGTTCCGCCTCTGCTTTTCCCTGTCAAAGCATGGCCAGATATTGATCCACGCGACCTGTCTCGTTGGCAGTCATCCGAGGGTCAGATCATAGCCAAGCAGGCAGAACTCTACCAGATGCTACCCTCCGAGCTCCACAAGTCGCTGATGACATTTCCCGAGTTCTCCCGAGTTGTAAGTAACATATACTGTCCCGTTAAATTTCCGTAGCTAAGTAATATCTTGAATCCGCCAAATTTAGTTCTCAAAGACTATGACTGAGGAGCGCGCGAACATAGTCAAAAACATTAAAGACGTTTCGGTCGATCTCTTCTCTTCTCTGGACATCAAGGCTACGCTCTTTTCAGGTGACAAATCTCTCAAAGCATTCGATCCAAAGCTTTTGGGACTGCTCAAGAAACCTGGCAATTCCCAGTACACGCAGCTCTCACCCATTCTTTTCGTGAATCCAACTGAAATCCGAGGGAGTGATTTGTTTAAAAGTCCTGTTCTTGTGAAGGTATATTAATATGTTTTGAATTCTACTTTCACTTCAAATTAATCTTTTCTACAGATCGCTCGTGTCCTGATGTTCGGAAAGGCCATTCTCTCGAACAAGAAACGTGGTGGACCAAAGGGGCGGGGGGAGCGCATGGGAGCGCAGACCATCACAGAAGGCTTGATTGCCAGCACAGCTACAATCGTAAGTCTCACTCTCATCTCAAGGTTCTTTGTATTCTACCGGTTTAACATCTTCTGTATTAATAGGTTAGATACTTGTTATCACACGACCGTGAGTTTGCGGCAAAGGGCGAAGCAACCGGTATCTCATATCAGAAGGACTTCAAATTCTACCTGAAACTACTCCTGCACCCCGAAAGACGAAGATGGGCACTTGAAGTCATTGAGTACTTCAACATCAGTGTATTTGGCACAAAGTCCTCTGTTACTGAAGCGGCAGACAACCTCACTGGTCCATCCTCCCATGTCCACTCATGGGAAGACGACCTGCTGTTAGAGATTGGGAACAACTTTGATCCACCCATGTTTCCATCCCACCCACCTTCCAAACCCCCGGTTTCCAACCCAGGACCTTTTGCAGTGGCAACAAATACTTCTGCAGTTATCCATGAACCAGGACCTGCTCCTGCGCCTCGACCCTCATTTCCAGGACGCAGTGCTTCCTCAGATTCATTGACGGATGTGGACTTCGAACCTCCAATGCCTTCATTGCCGGTCAACCCAGCACGGCCTAGACCCAGGCCTCTGAATCGCATCACTGAATCTATTCCCCCATCCATCAGCGTCGTGCCTCAGGTCCCTGTTGATATCCACACCATGTCCAAGACCTCTTCTAATGGCCAGGTGACCAACATGGTAATAACTCTGTCAAACGCTGTCAATGCCGATCTACAGCTCGAAGTCGCCCGACTTTCCATTAACCCAGATTTTGAACGACCTGAATCTGCCCCAAAGTCAGGTCGTCGTATGAGGGCTACTGCCTCTAGCGGAAGCAAGTCGAAAGTTGGAGCTGTCGCAGCATATCCGGTAGGGGCTGCAAATGAGCTGGGGGAAGTTACCGCAGTGCCAGTGGCACCCGTTGAGCAAGCCACACGCAGCAAAAAGAGGGTCCTGGCCAATTAGGATTCATTCTTACTTCTCTTAGTCTATTACATTTTGTGTCGAAGTTCGTACAGCTCTGAATTATCCGTTGCGATTGGGATTTCGACCACGTCTGAATCACAATCTACCGTTTACATAATCAGCAGTGATAATACTGTCAATGCCATTGTCACTAGTCACCCTCAGGCTCGCTGTACAGTCTGATATTCTAAGGCCAACCTACGACGCCTCCCACTCCCCACGTTTCATACCCCAACCTTCCGGGGTGAGTCCTTCCGACCTCCCCTTTATGTCAGTTTCCTTAGACTTGAACTCGAGTCTGAATCTGAATCTCATACACAGGTCAGGCTGCACCCTCGGCCAAACCAGTTCCTCCCTTGGCACAGCAGCCCACCTTGAGTAGGCAGGATCCCTTTTACGGCCATGTCAGAGTGGCCTACGTTCGGGTCGCTGTTTATAAACTCACATAAAAGGTCCAGGTCATCTTAGATTCAGACTGCGATGGTATCGTTACACTCCAACAAGTCATCATTGATCGTCGCCCACGGTACGTTCCAGTTGTGGGAGATCAACCAGATACAGTGAGAGAAATGTTCAGTATCTCCAATTGGTGCTTAGCATTGACCCAGTCACACCCTCAGAGAGATCTCGGAGATGGTTCGCAAGGACTTTTATCGGCTCCGCCAGGCCTTGTCTTCGCAATTATTGGACTTGTCATCTGTCCCACAGAGCACGTCTTCAGTACGTCGAAACTTGCCTCACACTCCTATTTGAACTCACAGTAACGTCTGAATCTACACTGCAATTCATAGTGAAGTGTTTGTCCTCACGCAAGTCGCGGCGACGCATCAACGAGTTGTCAGCGTTATCTCTACGAAGGCGGTTTTGTGGTATGGTGTGGACGCTTCCAACTTATTTCCTGCAAGGTGCGTCGTTTACTTATTTGCTTGCCTTTTTTTAATACCGTCTTGGCAGGTGAGCGCGCTTTGCAACGGTGTTTCTGTTCGGTTAGTCCATCGGTCCAACTTAGCGCGACGAACGTGACAGATTCCAATGCGCATTACTGCAACTCTTATTCAGGGACCAGATGGCAAAGTGGCTCCCAACACGGACGCGCAGTTCATGGACAGCACCCTCGTCAATCTGTTCAAGTATAGCTCTGGTCAGGACCTCATGAAGGCGATCAATAACCTCAACATTGATTCTGGGATGCTCGCCACACAGAAGACCTGCCTTTGAAATCTGTTCCTTATCGGAATGGTGGACAACCGCAACTCACCCCAGCGTCTGTTCTCACAACACATTCTTCTTGCATTGTCAATCATGATGGTCAGCATCATTGCATTCGAGTTCATCACCTCAATCAACTTTGTTGCACCTTGTGCAGAGGATCACGACAAGTTTAACCGGTCCCTTGTTATACAGAAAGAGAGATTTCACTGCATTGCACCATTGACTTGCTCGCCCAGCTCAAGTACGATGACAAACGTAACTTGGTTCTCGTCGTCTGCGATGGAAACATCGTTGGCTCTGGCAATGACTGACCTACGCCCTGTATCAGGCTTGATATCCTTAGTGTGGATCCTAACCTCGAATCCGAGCTGTTAAGTTTCGTGTTGTTGGAGGAGGGGGCTCGGCAACACAACATGGGCAAGGTGTACTCTGGCTTATACGAGTGCGCCGGTCACGTCGTGCCTTATCTCATGGTGGTCATTGACAAGGTGGGTAAGCCAATGGAGAGATCACGCCCTGGCAACCGAAGAAAGTGAGACTCGCAGATGGTCATTATGCACTTCTGAACAAGGTATTAATTAGGTTTCTGCTTAAGCAGTGGCTCATCTGTGATCTCCTGGACAGGTTCACTTCAATTCGCCAATGAACCCGCTGGAGTTGGAGATTGCCACCCAAGCACACCCTAAGAACGAGGATACCATTGCCTTTGTGCAGCGACCCGTCGAGCCAATGCATGCCTGCGCACATTTTAATTGGAAGTTATGATTATGCAATTATTATAGTCCAGGTTATTAACAATTCTCAGCACCAGAATCGGAGTCTAAAACCTCTCTTTCCCCTCGACCACAACCATTGACTCTTCGTCGCGTCTTCTGGGTAGGGCTCTGACATAGTGGCCCAGGACCTGGACAATCCTACTAGGCTATGAATTGCTACTTGTTGTCTGTCATTGTTGTCGATGTTCCACGTGGGCCTGGACCAGCTGGTGAGTGCGATGATCGTTTAAATCTCATTCAGATGTCTGATTCAGAATCTGACTTGTTACAATGCAAGGTGTCACCGACGTCGTCGCCAACGCTGTCCTCCACCCCTTCCTTCAAAACCCTCCTTGGGTCGACAGTCCCCATCCACGACCACTCTTTTCTCCTCTGCCGGCTGTTATCTTCTGAATTACAATATGAAGCTTCTTTGTGTCGACACTGCCGCAACTGGCTGCGACCACTGTGAGTAATGACTAGTTAATTTGACACTATCCTGACGTTTTAAAATTTGTACAGGCTTCGGATCTCCAAATCGTCATGTTACACAATGAGAATTCCGGAATTCAAAGTGGGGTGTAATGAGGAACAGTGTCGATGTAGACTGCATTACCTGAATTGAAGTACGATTGTTATTACAATTGGTCAATGTCAATTGGGCATTGAACCATTAAAATCTTCACTCCTTGCGCTCGTGTCATTTACACTTGTAGTAATGTCATTTCAATCCAGCCACATCATTAAAATGGTGACCCCCTATGAAAGTACCGATTTGTGCCATTGAAAGGGGTTATAATACCATTTCAATCCAGCTGACCTAATAATTTGCCCTGTGACATTATTAGTCATTGTAGTGTGTCACTCGATTATGGTAATGATCATTATAATGTCACCTTGCAGCATTATCATCTTTTCTTAGTCATTAACTACACATTTACATTGGGCACTATTGTAATGACCATTTTAAGTAATTATCATGTCATCCAATGACACCCAGAATTTTCCGACATAGTACTCATAGTTTATAGTATTTTCATAGTGATCTCATAGTATCCATAGTATTTCCATAGTATTCATAGTATTCATAGTGGTACTCATCCCAATCCATTTTTTTAAATACTCTTTAACTAGTACACTTTGCTATATCTTTTTGCCACACTTTTTACTATACCTTTTGCTACACTTTCTTTACCACATTTCATTAGCACAATCAGGGTTACTGTCCAGTGCTGTCCAGTATCATAGTACTCATAGTATCATCATAGTCTTTCATAGTGTTGGCTAAAATCATAGTATGTCACAGTTTGTTAGAGTATTACCATAGTCTGTCATAGTATGTCACAGTTTGCCAGAGTATTGCCATAGTCTGTCATAGTTTGTCATAGTTTGTCACAGTATAATAATGATAGTAAAAAGTGAATCAAAAAGTGTAGGGTTAGGATTAGCATGAATTAAAATTAGACTTAGAATTGCAATGTCCAAAGGATGGTGAAGAAGTGTGGCCAAATGTGATAAAAAATATGGCAGGGTGTAGTGAAAAGTGTACACAAGTATCAGAAAGTGTAGCAGGGGTGGACAGAGATATTTAATGAAAAATGTAGCAAAGTGTGGTATCAAAGGTCAGAGATGTAGTCATATACATCTAATGGTTCATATTATGCAAGGTCTTGTGGTCTAATGGTTAATGTGTTTGAAAATTGTCATTTTGGGAAAGTCTTGAGTTCAACTCTTGCCACTGGCATATATTTATAATTTCCATTTGATCATTTGAACCTATAGTAAAGAGTACATGAAAAGTATAATAAATATAAGTGTAGTCTTGAAATTAAAATTAGAAGTGTGTAAAAGTGTATTATAGGGGTTGGATTAGAATTAGACTTCAATGTATATTAAAAATGTAGGATTGGGATTAGGATTAGTAGTATACTACAAGTTGAGTAGGATCAGGGTTAGTAGGTGTATTAATCAAAACATTAATTTTTTGGTTCATTTTTTACTCAACTTTATTACACTATGACACACTATGACAGACTGTGATAGACTATGAGATTACTATGACACACTATGACACACTATGACATACTATGAGATCACTATGACACACTATGATAGACTGTAACAGACTATGAGATCACTATGAGAGTCTATGAACACACTGTGAAACACTATGATTATAGCCAACACTATAAAAGACTATGAGAGTACTATGAGAGTACTATCTATATGGACCCTCACTATGAGCACTATGACACTGTCCAGCACTGTCCAGCACTGTATAGCCAACCCTTATTTTGCTGATGGTACCTCTTCTCCCCATTGCTTCCCTCCTCGCTACCCCCCTCCTCGTTTGTGGTATTCTCCCTGTATCCATCCTCATCCTTGGCATTTCCCTCAATGCTCACATCCTCATTCTTGGAATCTGATACTGGGATGTGAGCCCTTGCAGCAGTAAGATATTCCTTGTTCTCAGTAATACCATTCAGCTGGGATGCATCTTGATCAGCGCCCGCTAAATCAGCTGCTGACAAAGTTTGTGCCAGAGAGAGAATCTTTTTCCATTTATTGTCACCCAGATTCATGGCTGACAATGTGTACTGCCATGCAGTCATGGAGAATTTATGATCGAACTTTTTGCCTGATCGACGTCCTTGATTGTTGCCACCACTGATGGAGTCTGCTATGTTCTTGGTGTTTTCACCACTCTTAGACAATTTCAGTGCATGCTCCAGCTTCTGATCATAAGCATTGGATCAGATATGCCTTTCTACGTGAGTCACGGTACGTGATGGCGTAGAACTTAGTCTATGCGTGAGAGTGCGAGGTGGCGCTGTCTCTCTTCTCCTTTCCCCACCTTGCACTCACTCCAGCCAGCAACTCACCAGCTGGCCCTTTTTCGCTCCAATCCATTCGTTTCCTTCCAGTATTTCTTTTCACCACCCTCGCTTCACTAATGGCGGATTTCCAAGACCCCAACAACTTAGTTGCTCCCGACTTCACCGACCCGGAATTTGCCGCTCAATGCGACCTGCTCTTTCAGAGCGGCATCTCAGAAGCCCAGACCATTCCTGTTCTAAGGAACATATGGTTGGCAAACAAAGTGAGAGAACGAGAGGCCTGGCTCCGCTGCCAAGCTGACCAGGAGCAGGCTGACCGAGACCACGAACAAGCTGCTGAAGCGGAAAACCAGAGATGAAGGCAAGAAGAAGTGGACCTCCTTGATGCGGCTCACCTCGAAGATCAAAAGAAGAACAAAGCCAAGTACAACCCCGTTCGCGATGCAGCCATCCCCTCCAGCCCAATTATCCTCCCTTGCGGCTCTGCTCAGGCAAAGATGAAGAAGGGATCTTATTGCGAACTCTGGTACTTCACGAACCGTGGCCTCAAAGCAGCAGAAAAGTCAGCCACTTCCCAAGATGACTTAGACTACGTCGCCATTCATCGGGACAGCGATGACACCCGCATACTCTTCGTGACCTCAGCCTCAGACCTTCCCATTTCTAAACTCTGCGATAAGAAAGACGATACCTACAAACTCATTGCCAATGAAGACCTAGCTTGGGAAGATTTCCTTGAAGCCACCCCTCACATAGTAATCTCGATGAGAGACAACAATTGGGCCGACGACCGCATTCAAATGTTTGTCGATTTCTGGACAGCCATTCACAGACATCCCTGGCGCCACGCTTCAGACCGTTTTAGCCAACAGGCGCTACGCATATACCAAGCCCAACAACGGAGGAAATGGCATCTTGCCGCAGGAACCTCGCACAGTTGGTCTTTGGCTAAGATCAACCAAGACGTCCTGCAGGAAGCGAGAGACGCCATCATCGCGGATTCCCACCAATGAGAGCTAGCCGCACTGAACGAGGTAAGCCAGGCAAACCCTCTCGCTCCTTTATTCCCACTCGAACTCCGCTAACCCCTTCCTTTCCTAATTCGCACTCACACGACCCCTACACCCTCCCCCCTTCCCTTTACCCACTCGCCCTGTGCTCGCCGCAATCACGTGGATCTCGCCAAAAAAACCCTCCCCTGACAATCATATTCACCTGGTGATCGCACTTCTCCCCTTCTCCCAGATAAAAAATTCATTCCTAGCCTTGGCAAACACCGCCTCCCCCTCCTCTTCATCCGTCCCATTCAAGGAAACAAAGCGCTCCTTTCCCGAACCATCCGCCATCCCCTCCAACTCACGCGGTAAGTTTCCCAAGGACGGAGATGACCTCTCAGTCTGTGCAGTGCGCCTCGGCCGCCACCCTCATCGGGTCGTCGAGTGTACATCGTCAAAAACCTGGAACCAGCAGTTCGACGCGTTCTCCAAATGCAAAAACAAGGTACTCCTCTCTAAAGATGGCAAACGTTCGTGTACCAAATGGCAGCTCTCCGGAGGATGCCAAGAGGACCACGCCAGTAGACACATCTGCTCAGGATGCGGCTCCTCCACGCACGGAGCTACCCGCTGCCCTCGCGCGCAGAGAGCTCGCTCCTCCAATGCCCTATAAGACCGACGCATGGGAATTTCACCTTCGAGCCTCCGGACTCCTCCATCGTTTTTCTCGCATACCCCCTGGATTACGACACGGTTTCATCCTTAATTTTCCGCGTATATACTGTACACAATCTCCTCCTAACAAAGATTCTATAGAAGTATATAGCCAAGAGTTCACGGACTGCATACGGAAAGAGGTTTCGAAAGGTAGATACTTAGGCCCTTTCCCACTTTCCAGTATAGAATCAACCATTGGCCCGTTCCAATCCTCCCCACTTTCCATTATCCCTAAGTCTGGCCATCCCGGAAAGTTTAGACTAATACAGAACTACTCATTCCCCCATTCTCCTTCCCCCGCTTTCCCTAATTCCTCTATTAATTCACATCTCAATGCAGATGATTTCCCCACAACCTGGGGCAAGTTCTCTGCCGTTTTCCTCCTTATCTCTCACCTCCCCCCAGGATCGGAGGCAGCCACGCGCAACGTTGCCGAAGCCTACCGCACCATTCCCCTCCACAAATCCCAATGGCCTGCTGCAGTCGTAAGAATTTCAGATTCGCTAGGCTGCATCGATACGTCCACAGCCTTCGGTACCACCCCATCTGCGGGAGTCTATGGCCATATTGCCGATGCAGGTTGCGAGCTCATGAGGTCAGACGGTATCAGCCTGATAGAAAAGTGGGTTGATGACCACATATTTTTCCGTGTTCGGCATTCGTACCTTACCCAATACAACACACTACGCTCTTCCTGGATGGAAGCTATCAAACTTTCTGGCCTCATTACCTCAGGTAGCCGATTTTGGTACAAGGGTTTTACACATGAAGACGGTTCCTATGACGAATTTAGCGAGGATTGTTCTTTTCCCATAAAAGACCTATCAGCGGTATCTCCCTGCTTGAAACACGATTCCTGTTTTACATACAGTTTCGCTGATATTGATTCCCTATCCGACACTTTGGGCATCCCCTGGGAAAAATCCAAAGATCAGCCTTTTGGCTCAACCACCATATACATAGGTTTTCTCTGGAATGTCGCAGAAAAACGAGTTTCTCTCAGTCCCCCCAAAGTTGACAAATACCTATCTGCTATCCATGCATGGCGATCTTGATCATCACACGTATTACAGGACGTCAGGGAACTGTACAGAAAACTGCTCCACGCATGTTCCGCAATTCCCCGCGGTCATGGGATTTGAACACATGCTAAGTACCTGCGCAAAGAAGCCGTTCTTACCCCACCGCCCAGACAAGGCCATTGCGGCTGATTTAACCTGGTGGTCTCACGCCCTCTCTTCAGGTGCCGTCTCTCGCCCCATACTTCCCCCCTCCCCCTACATAAACCCACAAGCGTTCTTGGATGCTAGCTCAGGAATCAGCTTAGGCATCACCATCGGCAACCACTGGCATGCCTGGTGACTCCTCCCCGGTTGGCGCACCAGAGACAGCCAAAAAGACATTGGCTGGGCCGAAGCCGTCGCTTTCGAGCTCCTCGTGCGCGCCATCGCTTTTATGGCTAAACCCGACGAACAAATCATTGTCCACGGTGACAACACAGGCATCGTCAAAGGCTGGAAAAATGGACGCCATCGCAACCGCACCACCAACCTTGTCTTCAGACAAATCCACACTTTTCTTCACGCCCTTCCCACCCGCCTCGTTATCAACACCAGATACGTACAAAGCGAATCCAACCCCGCAGACAGTCCCTCACGAGGCGTCCTTGGCCCAATGGACACCCTCATTCCCCCCTTCCCTCTTCCCCCTGAACTCGAACATTTCATCATCGACGCACTCGCACCCCCTTCCCCTGCCGAGTTTGCCACTAGGCAGCTTGGTCAGTATTCCCCTCCCGCTGCCAAGGTCATCGACCGTGCCCGTCTCCGCTCCGAAGAACGTGAGCGCTCTAATATTCAACAAAGAAGGGAATTCGACATCATCTCAGACCTCCTCGCGGAATCCTAACATAGCCATGAACTCCCATTTCAACATTCCCATCCAATCCGACAACAACGCCTCCCCTCTTCCCCTCCCTTACCATGCCGATCTCACCCCCTCCCCTTCTCCCCTTCGCCCTCACTGTCCCGCGAAAGATCGCCTCCAGCTATGGCGCCCCACACCAAACCCACTAACATCCACACCACCCATGGTGTCAGACGACCAATTAAACTGTATCCTACAAGTCCTAAATGCCTCATGGCAGGACTCCACCAAAGCCACTTACGGTACCAGCCTCCTAGTATTCCATGTCTTCTGCGACCAGCAAGGCATCCCAGAATCTTCTCGCTGCCCTGCCCCAGCACAACTCATACTCACTTTCCTCACTTGTTGCGCAGGTGCATATGCGAGTTCCACTCTTTCCAATTATGCAGCAGCCCTGAGAGCTTGGCACATGCTCCACGGCCAACCTTGGCTTGTAGACCCCGACACATTGAAACGCTGCCTAGAAGGCGCAAATAAACTTGCCCCTTCTTCCTCGAGACGTCCCCTCTGCCCCCCCTTCACTATAGACATAATCTCCTCCATTAAACAACTGCTCTTGCCCGATGACCCCCTCGATGCCGCAGTTTTCGCATGCATTACTACTTGTTTCTGGTGCGTCGCCTGTCTCGGCGAATTCACTGTTCCGAATCTCAAAGCTTTCAATGCTTCCAAACACGTCACCTGCGAGGCTATGTCTTCCGTCACAGACTGTAATGGCTTAAAGGTCATCAAATTCGACCTTCCGTGGACAAAGATGTCTTCTTCCACCGGCCGCGGTGAATCAGTCCAGTGCGCCAAACAAGATGGACCTTCCGACCCAGTCACAGCCCTTAACGTCCATTTCCACGTGAATCCCACATCTCCCGGTAACCACCTTTTTGCCTGGAAATTCAAAGACGGTTCCTTTCATCCCCTCACCCGCAAACAATTCATAGCATGCATTTTGGAACTTGCTGCATCCCTGGGATTACCCAATATTAAAGGGCATAGCCTTCGTATCGGAGGTACACTCGAATACCTTCTCTGCGGAGTTTCTTTCAAAACGGTACAATCCCAAGGCCGGTGGGCCGGCAAAGCTTTCTCCCTCTACCTTCGCAATCACGCTATGATTCTCGCCCCTTACCTACAAGCTTCCCCAGGCAACGAGCTATTCACAAGGTACTCTTTGCCCCCAGTATGCTAACCACATAAGTTCACTGCTCCTAGTATCTGGGCGTCGAGCCACTTGGCTGATGCATCACAGGCTCCTAACCGCGATGGGAAACAGCTTGCTTCGCCGCCCAGGATCGCAGCAACGCTTCGGGCCGGCAGCCCTTTGGCCCCCCCCACCTCATCATTACCACACATCATGTATTAGCGTACTTATCAGTCCTCTACATTCTTTCGTCTGCATTATGTTGGATCTTTTCTCCTTTCGGAAGCCTTCTGAAGCTCATCGAAAGGCATAGATTAAAGAGATATGCTTACTGAGGTGGCACACAATGCCAACATGCCCAAGGGCTTGCCAAACGCCATAAAATGATCAATGTTGACTTAGTAAATGTGCTTATGTAGAAAGAATTGACATCATGAGAGGGGCCTCCCAAGCCCCCTTCATGTTCTTATCATAGATTTTGCATGAGTGGCTGATGGCAGTGAATGTTGAGTGCATTCTGCTCACCTCAAAATCCCTGTAAATGGGTGGAAACATTGGTTGATCATCACTGTCATGGATGAATGGCACTTGAGACTTCATGAATGTCACTTGGGCCTTTTGATTCTTGATATGCTCTGGTCCTTTGAAAAATTATTCCAGACAATAGATCCTGTGTTTGCCAATCTCACTGTGCCACGTGTTGAGTCTGTCACATGCCTGCAACAAGCCCAATCATGAATACAATAATCCTGCTGTGTTGAGGATGAACACTTACTATCTTTTTGATTGCCGGATACTTGGTCACATCAAGACAAAGCTCAGGCTCCTCCATGCCAAAGACCCTGTTCCACAGCTCTTGAATTGTTGGCATGAGGTCTGAGTTTTTATTCATGCCAAAGGGGTCATCTGTGGTCCCTGCCCAATTGATAAGAAGACCAATCAGAGTGTCCCACTGACACTTTGCTTCCACAGTATTTTCAATGGGGAGATCCATAACCTTGATGTCCCTGAGTGCCTTCAATTTGGACCTCTCTGCAACTTCTGTGCCAGCCATGTGATTGACATTCAACTTGGAAACATTCAAACTCATCTGCAGGACCATGACAGAAAGTTGAAACATGACATATGTGACCAAAAGTGAGCATGTGACATCAAGTTGTTGTCAAGGATGACAGCTCATGGATTTGGTTGGTTGTGCTGCAGGCTCTGCGCCCATGGCTAAGTTCCCTTCTCCTCTCTCCTATGTTCCACTATGCAGCTCTGTTGCCTTTTTAATGGCTGCATACCATTTGATTACTTCAGCCCACTTGTGATCAGCCACCTTCATTTGCTTTGGGGTTAGCAAGGTGTGTGAAGTATTGATTTGTGAGCATATGGAGGCCTTATCTTTAGTTCCACTCTTTGGCTGAGTATCTTTTTTCTTCTAGTCTTTGAACAAATTTCTTGCAAATGGTGCTGCCTTTCTTTGCCTCTTTGTCATAGGCCTTTTATATATGAAGTTTGAAGTAAGTCCTTCCTCTTTAAAACATCACACTCACAATTCTTTTCCTGCAGGCTTTGAGAGTGTGGGGCTCGCTGCACATTTCTGGGCCACATTGCTGGCAGGAGCAGTCTTCCGGGTTCCTCTGATAGCCTTGCATAGGCCATCAGGCTTCATGCACTACAAAGCAGTAAGTGTAATTCTTTGTCATTTAATCTCTTCTATTTACTAATCTATTGGAATCAAGCTTTTGCTGGGTGTGCTCAATGTCGCCCCCCTGTTTGTTGTCATTGCCTTGGCTTTTGTCATCAAGCTGTGCCACTGCGAAGGTCCTATGCAGAATGTGAGGGTTGCAGTGCTAGAAAATTGTAAGTGGAATGTGTCATGAACTATTACTTTCAACGTACTGATCCTTTGGAACCAGTGCGCTGCTGAATATGCTTGACAGTGTGCTGCTATTCATTGCCATCATCTTCACTCATGCTATCAGATGCAAGGTCTGTCATGGCATCAGTTGGCACATCCTCACCTGGTTTTGATCCTTCCCCTTCAGATGCAATGGAGTTGCCTATCTCATTCCCCTTGGAGATTTCTGACAATTCTGTATCAGCCAGCTATCATCAAGCATTTAAGGCTGGGTCCCTGCTTGTGTCAGGATCCCAAACAAGTAAGTTCACCACTTTTTTCATGGACCTTGCTGTGCAATACGTATCATCCTCATGGCATAGCTGATCTTCCATGGCAGCAATAGCACAAATCTTTTCATGCAGTTCCATGGCCACCTGATTTTGTGCATTTGCAGTGGCGGTGGCCTCATGAATCTCATTAGTATATTTCTGTGCAGTTGTCCAGTACTTTTGTGTGTTTGCTTGCAGGACAGCCATGGGGACTCTGTTGATATTCTTTCAAGCAGGGCATGGCATGATATTAATGGAGAGTGATGGTGAAAAAGAAAGAGAGATGAGAAAGAGATTGCTGGATTGATTGTTGTCATTGCCTTTCCCCCAGAAAAAAAGGCACATAGCATGATGACCTCTTTTTTTTTTGTGGGCTAACGTATCTTCCAGTGCTCATTTAACATGTCACTCTCAATTTGTTTGCTGTGCAAACATTGGCAATATCCAATTTCTTTGTTTTCCAGTGTCACCTTGCCTCCCACTTTACTGAATCACCTGTTGTACTCTCATTGCTCCAAAATATTTATCTTGCAGTGGGGATGCATAGCACACATTCATACCATATATCCTGACCAATGCAAAGGTCTGAGTCCCCCCCTTCGAGTGTGCTCTAACTCTAACCTGAGTAGTTTCTCAAATAATCCCTGTGCCTTTCCTGACAACTTTGCTGACCATGGAAGTGATGATCAACCATCAGAAGAGCCTTGTGGTTATCATGCGCCTGCTGGTGAAATGGCATGGAAAAAGTATCACCCACATCTAAGTGGTATGTGCAATATGGTCAAGGAATAATTTGACCTGATGATGAGATATAGCACAACCCTGTGATGAGTTTGAGGTGCTGTTACCACCCAGTCATTCCCCTAGCCCTCATATGCAGTGTGGCCTCGATTGGACCCCTTTTGCTAGTTAACAAGATTTCCTACTTGCTGATTTTCCCTTCTGGTAGGAGGGGATGTCCACAGGCAATATCAACCATCTCATGGAACTTTGGGCATTCTGAACCCTTCAACATCAATTTGAGGATAGTGATCAATCCCATGCTGCTCCTTTCTTATCTGCTGCCCACATATATGCAACAATTGACCAAATATATTCAGGGGGAACTCCTTGGGAGTGTTTGAAGGTCTCATCCAACATAAGTGATGAAGAAAATCTCCCATCCTAGATGTAAGCAGAATATGAAGTGTGGTACCACAATGTAGATCATGTCCTCACTGAGATATTCAACAACTCTGACTTCAAAGATAAATTCGACTACCACGCCTTTACCTACACAGACCAACAAGGGCAAAGGTGGTGGTTGGACTTCATGTCAGGCAATTATGCCTGGGGTCAGAGTGTGCATTGTGATTAAATGGTTCATCATCTAATCCTCATGATCTTGGCAAAACAAGGACAAGATTTATGCTGATGATCACTCAACTGATGATGCAATGTACTGTGGCATTATCCTCAGTAGTGATAAAACCACAATCTCTGTCACAACTGGGAATATTGAATACCATTCTTTATACCTCTCCATCACCAATCCCCACAATTCTGTATGCCGAGTGCACAATCAAGCTGTTGTACCCATTGCTTTCATTGTAATCCCAAAAGGTATGTATTACGTGAAGCGTACACAAAGGAAAGTCTTGAGGGTTTACTTCTCTGGAGGTACTCACGAAGAGACTCAACGTCAGAGTAAGTACTAGGGTCAAGGGTTCTCGAAGGACGAAGTACGAAAGCCTGAGTCAATCAGACATCAGGAATTTTACGAGGGAGATGAAGGATGAAGGACTGAGTCGATCGGACTGCAAGAATCAAGAGTACGCTATAATTGCGTAGAACAAGAATAGAGACTACAGGTACACGACAGGTAGGTATATGTACTACGGGACGTGTCATCGTGGAATAGAGAAGAAGGTAAGAGAACAATGATGTAATCGTATGCGTCATCCGCAGTAACATGAGGGGAGAGATAGGAACTACGAGGCTGACATAAGAGAGTTGGCCGAGGAGATAGTCGTCCATAGAACAAGAGAGAAAAGATCAAAGAAGTACAAACATAGAGTAAAAAGGGCTAATCAGTAAAAGGCCTGCATCCCATATTGTCTGCGAGAGACCAAAGAAGAGGTGTACTCGTTGAGGGAAGAGGAAAAGATAAAGATGAGAAAAAAGGAGAAAAACTGTAACATTACCCCCTTCGTACAATGGAACTCCAGGTTCGATAAAAAGTCCATCAGATAGTCGTGTTGGGAGGGAGAGGGGAAGGGCCATAGAAAACGGTGGATTGTTCATACAATAACGCCTCAAATGGACAGTCATCTGCCAGATGTCTGTGTTGATTGCAATGGCCGCATACTCGTTCAGGGCAAAATCGGCATCCATGTCCCCAATGATTGCAAAAGTCGCATTGCGTGCGAAGGCAAGCAGACTGAGGGTGACCAGGGGCTGACTGGTAGCAGTACGGGCAGGAGTAATCCGGACAATCCTCGTGATAGTGGCCGAGACAATGACACCGAAAACACTTGGTGAGGGCAGAGGCGGGGTGACGAGGATGAATGGGCATGACATGGGTAGGCGAAGATAGCACATGGCTGCCATCAGGAAGGTGGCGGTGAATGGCTTCCACTGCGTTGGACCAGGCTACCAGCTCGGGGGCTTCCTCAACTGTGGTGGGGGAAGACAAGGAAGAGGAGGAAGAGGTAGGGGAATGGATCCGTGTAATGAGAGCAGGGGCGCGGGAGGGAATGGGTAGTATGGGAGTGGGAGGAGGAGAATCTGTGACAGCAGGTAATTGAGCTCGTTCGAGGTAGTGATCATGATCAGCCATAGGTAGGGAGAGGTAAATGCGATAAAAGGTGGGGTAGATGATGGAGGGGGAGAGACATTCAATGTATTGGTGGAAATCGTAAAGATAAAAAATGGATAAAACTCGCTGGGGAAGTGCGCTCAGATGGAGACAGAGGGAAATGCCAAATTCAGCCGGAAGATCGCTGGGGGCCGCTTGAAAGTGATACTGTTGAGTGATAGATACCTCATGGAACAGACGAACTAATTCCTGGGTAACAGTATCCTTATCATAGAGGGGGAGGGCCTCGACAGCGCGGAGGAGAGTGGGGCTGGCGAGGATGGCAGCATAAAGTGAATGGGCGGTGGCGATGGGTAGCAAGGTGGGCGAGACACGTCTGGAATACAGCGGGGAAGTAGGTAATGAAGAAGAAGGAGACGATGAAGGTGCAACAAAAGAGGAAAGAAAGGACATATTGATTGTTAAGGAAAAGAAAATCATAGAAGAACATGTATTGGGGGGGTACTGCACGAAGAGATGCCACTTCCCGAGTAGAGAGACAAAAGAAAAGAATGGGGAACTAAGATAAATGATGAATCCGTTTATAAGAAGAGAGAATGGCGGGGGCATGGCGGAGATTATTCTCGGGTTCCCACGTGTTTTCGGCCGAAGAGTATCCTTTCCATGCGGTCAGGTACAAGCAGCGACCCTGTGATCCTTTATGAGATATGATATGATCGACTTCGTACTCTTCTTCAGTATCAATGAGGTCTGGCGGAGGACGGGGAAAGGAAGGACCATGTGCTTCGGTTTGACGATAAGGTGATAAGAGAGTGGCATGGAATACGTTGTGGATTTTCCATGTGGAAGGGAGGCAAAGGCAGTAAGTGAGAGGAAATAGGACCTGGGAGATCTCGAACAGTCCATGGCGTTTGGGGGCGAGTTTGCGGGAAGGGTATCTGAGACGGAGATGAGTGGCTTCAAGCCGCACCTTATTGCTTACTTTCCAGGGGGAGAACTTGCACGAAGAACGGGATATCATGATCCGACAAGCGGATTCATGTGCAGTGAGAGCTTCTTTTCAGGCGTGTTCCAGGGATGATAAGGAGTTTTCTAATGCAGGGATAAATGTTTTGCCGAGAGCGGGGTAAGTGCGAGGTTCGTAGCCATATAGCAGGGAGAATGGAGAAACTTTAGTGGAACTGTGGGGGACAGAGTTGTGGATAAACTCGGCAGAGGTTAGGAATTTAGCCCAATCATGTGGGTTATGAGCACAAAAGATACGCAAATATGTCTCAATTTCTTGGTTTGCTTGTTCAGTTTGTCTGTCGGTTTGGGGATGATAGGCGGTGGACAGGCGGACATCATATTTGAGGAGGCGTGCTAGTTCCCTAGCGAATGCCGAGGAGAACTGTGGACCTCAGTCAGAGATGATGGAGTCATAGAGGCTGAAGCGTTTGAAGACAAAGTCAAAAAAGAGTTGGGCGATCCCTTTGGCATCAACCGTTTTAGAACAGGGAGCAAGAATTACCCCCTTCATAAGGCCATGGTTGACCACGAACATCAAGGAATCAAAACCATTGGAGAGGGGGAGATCAGTGACAAGGTTGATGGAGAGCTGGCAGAACGGAAGGGCAGAGGAAGAAGAAATGGGGAGAAGGGGCAGGGTAGTCGGATGGGTGAGGACCTTGTTCTGTTGGCAAACAGAACAACCAGCAACAAAATGAGATACAAAAGAAGAAAGACCTGGCCACCAAAAGTCACGTTCGAGAATGGCTTTAGTACGAAAACGACCCAAATGGCCAGAAAGCGGAGAGGAGTGAATCGAGTGAAGTAAAGCGGAGCGAGATGATGGAGGAACATACATACGACCATGAAAATAAAGATGGCCATTATCAAAGGACCAGTCAGAAAGAGAAGACCGAGGAAACAAAGGTGAACCGTCATCAAGGTTGGCAAGGACACAAAGAACAAGGGGATCGGAGGACGAAGCATTTTTGATATGAGAGGCTAAGGTAAGGTCCAAAGCATTAATAACTACGGGATCAGGAATGATAGAAGAGTCAATATTGTCGTGGGAAGTATCAACAGGGTCACGATAAGAGAGGGTGTCGGCGGGGGCCATCTGAGTGCCGGGAAGGACCTTCCAAAGAATGTCAAAGTCCTGGAGGAAGAGAGACCAGCGAGCTTGACAATGGGAGAGTTTACGCAGGTCCTTAAGGTAGGAAAGGTTTTTATGGTCCGTGATAACTGTGATGGGATGAGTGGTACCAAGGATGTAATGATGCCATTCTGAGAGGGCGAGGATGACAGCGAGAAGTTCGCGATCATAAACATCATAGTTGCGTTTGGCAAGTGTGAACATGCAGGAGAAATAGGCACAGGGGTGAAGGTCTCCATTGGTATCAGTTTGGAGAAGGATGGCGCCAGCGGCGAGAAGGGAGGCGTCAGTTATAACAGAGAAAGGGTGAGTGACATCGGGGATAGCTAAGACGGGAGAGGTGGAAAAGGTGGCTTTGAGGGATTCGAAGGCGTGTTGTTGGAGGGGGGTCCAAAGCCAGGGTTGGTCTTTCCGGGTAAGCAAGGTGAGGGGGGCAATGGTGTTGGAGAAGTTGGGGATAAACTTCCAGTAGAAGTTAGCGAACCCCAAGAAAGAACGAATGCCCTTGATGGAGGTGGGCAGTTGCCAGTCGCGGATAGCGGCGGTCTTGATGGGATCCATCCTGACTTGTCCTTGGCCAATGATCATGCCAAGGAATTCAATGCAGGGGGTATTGAAGGTGCATTTGGCTATTTTGAGGGAAAGGTTATGTTCATGGAGACGAAGGAGAACATGTCAGGTTTGTTCATGATGGAGAGCGAGATCACCATCAGTGTGAATGCCGAGGTCATCCATGTATACTTCCAGCCATCCCTCAGCAATCATGTCGGCGAAGACATGATTCATGAAAGCTTGGAAGGTAGGGGGAGCATTACAGAAGCCGAAGAACATGACGGTTGGTTCGAAGAGTCCATATGGAGTAACAAATGCAGCTTTCCATTGGTCTGTTTCCTTGATTCAGACATTGTTATATCCCCAATGAATATCGAATTTAGTGAACCAGGTAGAGTTCTTCATCCAGTCGATAAGCAGGGAGATGAGGGGAAGTGAGTATGCGTTGTGGACGGTGTGGGAGTTTAGGTATCAGTAGTCTTGACATGGGCGGAGAGATCCGTCCTTTTTAGGGACAAAAAAGAAGGGTGCGGCTTGGGGAGATTTGGATGGGATAATTCGTCCAGTCTTAAGGTGCTCATCAATAAAAGCGCGACATGTATCTTGTTCCTTCAGGTTGAGAGGGTAAACCTTCGTGATTTTTGGGACAAAGGAAGGTTTGAGTTCGATGGTATGGTCAAAAGAATGGTGTGGGGGAAGTTGATCATAAGTTTTTTCAGAAAAGACATCTTTGAAGTCTTTGCACCAAGATGGAAGAGAAGTTTCGAGAGGTTTACTTTCTTGGGCAAGTTGGGTGGACAGGGTGATCTTGTTGATGGTTTCTCCTTCGGGCCCATGGGGGTGGTACTCACTAGGAGATGCATCAACCCCATCGGGATAACGTTCTGCAAATAAGGAGGAGATTTCTTGATCAACATCAAGGTCAAGGAGGTGAAGAAGATAACGTCAGGGAGGCTCCTCTATAGGAGAGTTGAAGGAAACACAAGGGAAGGAGAGGGTATGGGAGGCCCAGTCAATCTGAGGATTTTGTGACTTTAGCCAAGGCATGCCTAAAATGATTTGTTTCCATTTGAGAGAAACAACCATGAGTTCTAGATGTTCAGGTCATTTGGTGATATGCATGAGGGGTTTGGCTTTCCATAAAATGGTACCTCTCTTGTTGAGAGTTCCGTCAACATTGTAAGCTTCGATAGGGTTCGGGAGCCGTATCATAGGGAAATTCATGTGGGAGAGAAGTCCAAGGTCTATCAAGTTTCCAGTAGCACCGGAATCGACGAGGGTGGTGGTGACGACGGTTTGGTTACTGACTTGTAGTTTTACAGGGAAACGAAGAGTGCGTTCATTTTGAGGTGCTACAAGTACATGGTGAATATCAAGGGAAGAAGACGTCGGTGCGACTCCCTGGTTTAAAAATCCTGACTAATGTTCAAAACAGATACTTCTTCTTTAGTGGGTGTGGAGTCCTCGTAACACATTTGGAGGACTTGGAGGATCTCTCCTTCATCCTTCCCCTGGGTCTTAAGGGAGTTGACGAAGGATGAGAGGTCAGAGGGGGTAGGAGTAGAGGTTGGGATGGAAGAAGTTGTGGCAACAGGGGTGGAAGAAGTAGTATCCGCAGCACGAATGTTCTGGGGACAAGTGGTCGAAGGGCGAGATGGGCGAGTGAAAGGGTTTTTGCATTGATTGGCATTATGTCCCATATTGTGACAACGGAAACATCGGCCTTCACGGACGCATTTGGCATGTTCCTGGGGGTTTAGTTTGGTGATCGTGACAGTGTCAATGTCCATTGCATTGGGATCATGGGAGGAAGAGGATGGTCGAGAAAACGAGGAGGGTCTGCCTCCTTTCAGGGCGAGAATGCGCATTTTCAGCGCATGGAATATTTTAGCCTTTTCAATCCACTCCTTGACGGTAGTGGGGATGGTTGTCATAGAGAGAATCATTGTTGCGAATTGTTGGTCAAGCCCCAAAGAGAATTGATCGATGAGGGTGACATCATCGGAGATACCAGTACGGGAGGATAGGTTCTGGAAATCAGTGATATACTTTTGGAATCCATCATCATGGACTCCATCAGGGTAATGGAAAGACTTTTGCGTGAGTTTAGAAAGTTCGTGGCAGACAGTGGCTTTGGTATTAAAGGGGAAGAACGTGGATTCGAAGTTCTCGGTGAACTTATCAAAGGTCAGATCAAGGGGGTCGGCGTGAATATCGGCCATCTTATCATACCACATCTCGGAGAAGGAGACTCCGCGTCCTTGACTCATCTTGTTTAATGTGGTCATGATTCCCTGGAAATCAAGGGTGTAAATATCTTTGTTAATCGCAAAGTATGCACGCATGGCTTTGATCCATCGAGTGGCATCGGAAGGTTCGCCAGAAAAATCGGCGGGGAGGGCCGCTTTAAGTTCAGTGGGGGTGTGAGACATGGGGAGGGGGATGGATTCACTGGGGATTCGAGGGGGTGCTGGGGTGCGAGGGGGTGCAGGGGTGCGAGGTTGTCTGGGAGTTCCTGGAGATCGAGGGGGTACAGGGACTAAGGCCTGGTATGGGTTTACAGTGGCACGAGGGGGTTCAGTGGGTTCAGGATCTTGGAAGTCGATGTCAATGTCAGAGGATCCTTCTTCATCAGGTGGCAGCCTATAGGCACGTCGAAGGGCGCGGTTAGAAATCTTTTCAACGGAGGGAGTGTCCTACTCCTAAATAGGAGGGACGAAAGATAATTCTTGTTCTTTTGTTACATGAAGCATACACAAAGGAAAGTCTTGAGGGTTTACTTCTCTGGAGGTACTCACGAAGAGACTCAACGTCAGAGTAAGTACTAGGGTCAAGGGTTCTTGAAGGACAAAGTATGAAAGCCTGAGTCAATCGGACATCAGGGATTTTACGAGGGAGACGAAGGACGAAGGACTGAGTCGATCAGACTGCAGGAATCAAGAGTACGCTATAATTGCGTAGAACAAGAATAGAGACTACAGGTACACGACAGGTAGGTATATGTACTACGGGACGTGTCATCATGGAATAGAGAAGAAGGTAAGAGAACAATGATGTAATCGTACGTGTCATCTGCAGTAACATGAGGGGAGAGATAGAAACTACGAGGCCAACGTAAGAGAGTCGGCCGAGGAGATAGTCGTCCATAGAACAAGAAAGAAAAGATCAAAGAAGTACAAATGTAGAGTGAAAAGGGCTAATCAGTAAAAGGCCTGCATCCCATATCGTCTGTGAGTGTTACACGAAGCGTACACAAAGAGGAGTCTCGAGGGATTACTTCTCTGGAGGTACTCATGAAGAGACTCAGCGTCAGAGCAAGTAACAAGGTCGAAGGTTATAACGGTATTCGAGGGATGAAGGACATAGGCCTGAGTCACTTGGACATCAGGGATTTACTAGTGAAGATGAGAGACGAGGGTACTGAGTTGATCGGACTGCAGGATTCAAGAGTATGCTATTATTGCGTAGAACGAGAATGAGAATACATGTATGCAACAAGTGGGTATTAGTACTAGAGGACACATCATCGAGGAACAACGAAGAAGGTAAGCGAACAATGAAGTAAGTGTACACGTCATCCATAGTAACACAAGGAAGAGATACAGTGAGGTGCAAAACCGTTGCAATGTCTAACCTCAAACTGGGGCGCGAAGCGCCCCGCAATCACTTGTGGGAATTTCACTTTGCTTTGGTGGAAACAAATAAAGTACAAACCCTTAGCTACAACTTTGTCCCCAGGGTCATGTGATTTCGCTTACATACTGCAAAGATACATCCATTTCAAAACACCAATACCATTGCAACAGTTTTGCACCTTTTGCTTTCCAGGGTATATTAGTACTTGGTATAGCCTCCCTTTGCCTTGATAACTGCTTCAATCCTTCTAGGCATGCTCTCTATCAACTTCTGACACTCTTCAACTGCTATCCCCTCCCAATCAACCTGAACTCTCTCCCACAATTCATGAATTCCCTTAGGAGAGGAATCATGATCTGCTAGTCTTCTTTTGAGATAACCCCAGAGGTGCTCAATGGGATTGAGGTCAGGAGACTGTGCAGGCCATACCATAGTATGAAAATCCTGCTCCTGAAGCCAATCCTTCACCTTTTTGCAAGTATGTTTGGGGTCATTGTCCTGCTGAAAGATGATGTCAGGAGGATCAAGACCATAAAACTGCAAAGAATTGAGCAGTTCATCCTTCAAAATCTGAAGGTAAAGGTCCCCATCCATCCTACCATCAATCTTGGTAGCATAGCCAACTCCCTGCCAAGTCATACAGCCCCACATCATCAAAGAACCTCCTCCAAACTTCACTGTACCTTCCACCAGCCTATCACTTAGCCCTTCCCCTGCCTTTTTCCACACCCACTTGCGCCCATCTGACCCTAGGCGATTGATTTTGGTCTCATCAGACCATACTACCTTCTTCCAGTCCTCCAGAGTCCAATCTTTATGAGCATAAGCAAAGTCTCGACGAGCCCTACGATGCTTGGCTGAAAGGAGAGGCCGTTTGGACTTGACCACAGCTTTCATACCTGTCTTCCTCAACTGTCTGCGCACTGTGGAGGTAGAGAGAGGCTGGTTGACTATATTGGTGAGTGCCTTGGTCACCTGAACAGCATTCTCTGCCTTTCCAGAGGAGATAAGACGAACGGCATGCCGGATATTGGCAGAGGAAAGCTTGGATGGACGACCTCCAGTAACTTTTTGAAGCTCAGAACGCTCTTTGGAGCGTAATCTGGATATGGTAGACACATTAAGACCAGTAGTGGATGCAATAGAGTGAGCAGATTGGCCAGCATCAAGCATAGAGAGGATGGTTTGTTTTTGAGTAGAAGAGATGGTTCTCATGATGGTTGTGGTTGGAAACAAAGATGCGTGTGAACTATTTTAAACTCAGACATGCTTCTAATATGTGTATGTTTGTTTGTATGACCAAACATAACCAAATAACACTTGATTTCAATGTAATGAGCAAAGGGTGCAAAACTGTTGCAATAGTATTGATGTTTTGAAATGGATGTATCTTTGCAGTATGTAAGCGAAATCACATGACCCTGGGGACAAAGTTGTAGCTAAGGGTTTGTACTTTATTTGTTCCCACCAAAGCAAAGTGAAATTCCCACAAGTGATTGCGGGGCGCTTCGCGCCCCGGTTTGGGGTTAGACATTGCAACGGTTTTGCACCTCACTGTAGGAACTACGAGGCCGATATGAGAGAATCGGCCGAGGAGATAAGCATTTGTAAGAAGTCAAAGAAAGAAATCAAAGAAGAAGAAACGAAGAATGAAACAGACTAATGATAAGTAAAGCTACGTCCCATATTGTCTGCGAAAGGCCGAGGAAATGGTGTACATGTCGAGGGAAGAGAAAAAGGTAAAGACGAGGGAAAAGAAGAAAAACTGTAACATTATCCCCTTCATACAATCGAACTCCAGGTTCGATAAAAAGTCCATCAGGTAGTTGCATCGGGAGGGAGAGAGGAAGGGCCGTAGAAAATGGTGGATTGTTCATATGATAGCACCTCAAATGGACAGTCATCTACCAGATGTCCGTGTTGATTGCAATGGCTGCATACTCGTTCAGGGCAAAATCGGCATCCATGTCCCCAATGATTGCAAAAGTCGCATTGTGTGCGAAGGCAAGTGGACTGAGGGTGACCAGGGGCTGACTGGTGGCAGTACGGGCAGGAGTAATCAGGACAATCCTCATGATAGTGGCTGAGACGATGACACCAAAAACACTCGGTGAGGGCAGAGGCGGGGTGACGAGGACGAATGGGTATGATGTGGGTAGGCGACGATAAGATACGGCTTCTGTCTGCGAGGTGACAATGAATCGCTTCAACTGCATTAGACCAAGCTAGATTCTCAGGGGATTCCCCAACAGCGGTGGGGGAGGAAGGGGAGGAAGAGGAGGAAGAGGTAGGGGAATGGATCCTCGTAATGAGAGCGGGGGCATGAGAGGGAACGGGTAATATGGGAGTAGAAGGAGGAGAATCAGCGATGGCAGGTAATTGAGCTCATTCGAGATAGCAATCACGATCAGCCATTGGTAGGAAAAGGTAAATGCGACGAAAGGTAGGGTAGATGATGGAGGGGGAGAGACGTTTGATGTATTGGTGGAAACTGTAAAGATGAAGAATAGATAAAACTTGCTGGGGAAGTTCAGCCAGATGAAGACGAAGAGGAACGCCAAATTCAGCAGGAAGGTCGCTGGGGGCTGCTTGAAAATGATATGACTGGGTGATAGAGACCTCATGGAAAAGGTGGATTAGTTCCTGAGTGACGACATCTTCATCATAGAGAGGGAGGGCCTCGACGGCGCGGAGGAGGGTGGGAGTGGCGAGGATGGCGGCGTAAAGCGTATGAGCGGCGGAGATGGGTAGCAAGGTAGGTGAGACACGCCTGGAACGAAGCGGGGAAGAGTGTAAGGAAGAAGAAGGAGACGAAGAAGGAGCAGCAAAAGAAGAAACAAATGACATATTGGTTATTGAGGAAGAAGAAATTGTCAAAGAACATAGATCAGGGGGGTACTTCACAAAGAGACGCCGCTTCCTGAGTAGAGAGGAGGGAGAAAAGAATGGGGAATCACAACAAATGATGAGTCTGTTTATAAGAAGAGAGGATGGTGGGAGCATGACGGAGATTACTTTCGGGTTCCCACATATTTTCTGCCAAAGAGTATCCTTTCCATGCAGTCAGGTACAGGCGGCGACCTTGTGATCCTTTATGGGATACAATATGATCGACTTCATACTCTTCTTCGGTATCAATGAGGTCCGGCGGAGGTCGGGGAAAGGAAGGACCATGTGCTTTGGTTTGGCGATAGGGAGATAAGAGAGTGGCATGGAATACATCATGAATTTTCTATGTGGGAGGGAGATGGAGGTGGTAGGTGAGGGGAGATAGGACCTGAGAAATCTCGAACGGTCCATGACGTTTGGGGGCGAGCCTGTGGGAAGGGTATCTGAGACAAAGATGAGTGGCTTCAAGCCACACCTTATCACCTACTTTCCAGGGGGAGAACTTGCACGAAGAACGGGATATCATGATCCGACGAGCGGACTCATGTGCAGCAAGGGCTTCCTTTTGGGCATGGTCAAGGGAAGATAGGCGGTTTTCTAAAGTGGGAATGAAGGTTTTTCCAAGGGCGGGGTAAGTGCGAGGTTCGTAGCTGTACAGCAGGGAGAATGGAGAAACTTTAGTGGAACTATGGGGGACGGAGTTATGGATAAACTCGGCAGAGGTTAGGAATTTAGCCCAATCATGTGGATTATGAGCACAAAAGATATGCAAATACGTCTCAATTTCTTGGTTTGCTCGTTCGGTTTGTCCATCGGTTTGGGAATGATAGGCGGTGGATAGGCGGACGTCATATTTGAGGAGGCGTGCTAGTTCCCTAGCGAATGCAGAGGCGAATTGTGGGCCGCAGTCAGAGATAATGGAGTCGTAGAGGCCAAAGCATTTGAAGACAAAGTCAAAAAAGAGTTGGGCAATCCCTTTGGCATCAACCGTTTTAGAACATGGAGCAAGAATTACCCCCTTCGTAAGGCCATGGTCAACCATGACCATCAAGGAATCAAAACCATTGGAGAGGGGGAGATCGGTGACGAGATCAACAGAGAGTTGGCGGAAGGGAAGGGAAAACAAGGAGGAGATGGGAAGAAGGGGCAGAGTGGTCGGGTGAGTGAGAACCTTGTTCTGCTGGCAAACGGAACAACTGGCAACAAAATGAGATATGAAGAAAGAAAGACCCGGCCACCAAAAGTCATGTTCAATAATGGCCTTCATATGAAAACGACCCAAATGGCCAGAAAGTGGAGAGGAGTGGATTGAATGGAGTAAAGCGGAGCGAGAAGATGGAGGAACATATATTCAACCATGGAAGTACAGGTGGCCATTATCAAAAGACCAGTCGGAGAGAGAGGAACGAGGAAACAAAGGTGAACCGTCATCAAGGTTAGCGAGAGCACAAAGGACAAGGGGATCGGAAGATGAAGAGTTTTTGATATGAGAAGCCAAGGTAAGGTCTAAGGCATTAATTACGATGGAATCGGGAATGATAGAAGAGTCAACATTGTCTTGGGAAGTATCAACAGGGTCATGGCGAGAGAGGGTATCAGTGAGGGCCATCTGAGTGCCAGGAAGGACCTTCCAAAGAATGTCAAAGTCCTGGAGGAAAAGAGACCAGCGAGCTTGGCGATGGGAGTGTTTAGGCGGGTCCTTAAGGTAGGAAAGGTTCTTATGATCCGTGATAACAGTGATGGGATGAGTGGTACCAAGGATGTAATGATGCCATTCCGAGAGGGCAAGAATGACAGCGAGGAGTTCACAGTCATAAATGTCATAATTACATTCGGCAAGAGCGAACGTGCGAGAGAAGTAAGCACAGGGATGGAGATCTCTGTTGGTGTCAGCTTGGAGAAGAACGGTGCCAGTGGCAAGAAGGGAGGTGTCAGTCATGATGGAGAAAGGACAGGTAACATCAGGGATGGCCAGGACAGGAGAGGTGGAGAAGGTGGCTTTGAGTGACTCAAAGACATGCTGTTGGAGGGGGGTCCAAAGCCACGGTTGGTCTTTGCAAGTAAGCAAGGTGAGGGGGGCGATGGTGTTGGAGAAGTTGGGAATAAACTTCTGGTAGAAATTGGCGAATCCAAGGAAGGAGCGGATTCCCTTGACGAAAGTAGGAGGTTGCCAGTCACGGATGGCAGCAGTCTTGATGGGATCCATCCAGACTTGTCCTTGGCCTATGATCATACTGAGGAATTCAATGCAGGGGGTATCGAAGGTATATTTCGATATTTTGAGGGAAAGGTTGTGCTCATGAAGACGAAGGAGAACATGTTGAGTGCATTCATAGTGGAGAGTGAGGTCACCGTCAGTATGAATTCCGAGGTCATCCATGTAGACTTCAAGCTAGCCTTCCGCAATCATGTCGGCGAAGGTATGGTTCATGAAAGCCTGGAAGGTGGGAGGGGCGTTGCAGAAACCAAAGAACATAATGGTAGGTTCAAAGAGACCGTAAGGAGTGACAAATGCCACCTTCCATTGGTCAGCTTCCTTGATCTGAACGTTGTTGTATCCCCAACGAATGTCGAATTTTGTAAACCAGGTGGAATTTTTCATCCGATCGATGAGAGGAGGAATGAGGGGAAGCGGATAAGCATTGCAGACGGTGTGGGAGTTTAGGTAACAGTAATCTTGACAGGGACAGAGAGAGCTGTCTTTCTTAGGGACAAAGAAGAAGGGTGCGGCTTGTGGGGATTTTGACAGGATGATACGTCCAGTTTTGAAGTGTTCGTCAATAAAAGCACGACATGCATCATGGTCCTTAGGATTAAGAGGGTAAACTTTGGCAATTTTTGGGACGAAAGAAGGTTTTAGCTCTATGGTGTGATCAAATGAGTGATGCGGAGGGAGTTGGTCATAGGTTTTTTCAGAAAAGACATCTTCGAAGTCTTTGCACCAAGAAGGGAGTGAGGTCTCGAGTGGTATATTTTCTTGGGCGAGTTTGGTGGACAGGATAATCTTGTTGATCATTTCGCTTTGGAGGTGGTACTCACTGGGAGACGCATCAACCTCATCGGGATAACGTTCAGCAAACAAGGAGGAGATTTCTTGATCAACATCAAGGTTGAGGAGGCGAAGGAGATAACATCGGGGAGGTTCCTCTACAGGAGGGGAATAATCTGGCTTTCGAGGAAAGGAGAGGGTGTAGGATGCCCAGTCAATTTGTGGGTTTTGGGATTTTAGCCAAGGTATGCCTAAAATGATCTGTTTTTGTTTGAGGGAAACAACCATGAGTTCGAGATATTTGGGTCATTTGGCGATGTGGACGAGGGGTTTGGCTTTCCACAAAATGGTACCTCTCTTATTGAGAGTACTGTCAACATTGTATGCTTCGATAGGGTTAGGGAGATGTATCATAGGGAAGTTCATGTGAGAAAGGAGTCCAAGGTCAATGAAGTTTCTGGTGGCACCGGAATCAATGAGGGTGGTGGTGACGATGGTTTGATTACCGACTTGTAGCTTTACGGGGAAATGAAGAGTTTGTTCATTGCGCAGTGTCTTCTTCTAGATAAGATCAGTAGGAACGCTAAGAAAACGCTTACCAGACAACCAATCTTATCTCCACGGGTAGTAAACCTTTAGCGAGGTGAAGAGAGTACTCTTCCCTGGTCGAGTTGGTACTAGAAATAAGTATCAATCTCGTAGAAAGGGGTTGACTATCAGGCACGTGGTTTGTTCGTCAATCGTCAATGAGGTTGAGGGTGATTGGGGGTTCAGCAAACTGTTGAGGGTCTGGATTTCAGCAGGGGTGGTGTACAAATTGTACACTGGATAGTTGGGGGAGTGGTCTAGACAACTTCTTGGGTTGCTAGAAGGGTACTCTGTAGTGACTAGGGTTACTTCCCTAAGATGCCAATTAGCTCCAGTCGATTAGGAATGCTCAATTGGGTAGGTAGCGTAAATACGCTTCACTTTCGCTTACTGATTCACACACGTCACTTAGTCACACAGAACAGCTTTTCCTAAACTGAATCTATTATGTACTAAGGAGTTGGCAATCAGCTTAAATGTGCTCGACTCGACCCTTTCCCAGGGTACTAATGAACTATTAGGTCTCCCTACTAGCTGGGGATCTATTCCCTTTAGTTGTCCGCTCTGGGGTTTTCTCCCTAAAGGTGTCCTAACTGTCCCTATCCTAAGGGATGCAGTATACTCCTAACTTGGGTCTAAGTAGTTCTATTTATAGCGTGGGAAACTTCTCTACACAGCCTCACTGTTTGTTTGTAGAGGGGTGCACTTGTGAGCACTCGTTGGTTGAGATTTACTCAAGTAGGAACCTTTTTCCTAAAAGAGGGAACCTGCCAAATGGGGCTGAATCGCGCTCCTTATATAGTAGTTTACATGTGGCTGTGCTACCTTCGGTTCCGAGGTGGCTGTGCCAAGATATGACTCATACTGACTCATACTGACTCACTTTGACTCAACCTGTCAGAAAATAACTTGCAATGAGCTAAAAATAGCCTTTGGCTTGGCAATGACTCATACTGACTCATGCCGACTCATTATGACTCATTATGACTCATGCTGTGCAGGTCACATGATCATTCTGCTAGTCTAGGGGCAGTGCTTTGGCTAGTCCTCATTTGACTCACTTTGACTCATATTGACTCATTATGACTCATGCTGTGCAAGGTCACATGATCTGAGTCAGGTGATTCGCAACTGAGGTCACATGCTCCAATTGCTCCTCTGACACTTGGCTAAGTACTCAAGGATAAAAGAGATATTAAGAAAATGGTTTGCTAAGTAGTTGTAGGTAGTAATAAAAGTATGTTGGGAGAAAACATTTTGTTTCTCCACAACCTGTGAATGAACAAATAAGGAAAAATAGGGATATATACTAGACACTATGGTCTATATGTCCCTCAATTAGCTAAGCATTTGGACCGTGGGAATATAGTAAAAACTCAAATCTCGGGTCAAATGTCTAGCATCACATATACAATAACTATGTATCCGCATCCAAACAGTTTGGTGCAGGTCAGCGGTGCTACCAGTACATGGTGAATATCAAGGGAAGAAGACGTCAGTGCGACTCCCCAGTTCAAAAATCCTGATTAATATTTAAAACTGAGACTTCTTCTTTCGTGGGTGTGGAGTCCTCGTAACACATCTGAAGGACTTGGAGGATCTCCCCTTTGTCCTTTCCTTGGATCTTGAGGGAGTTAACGAAGGAAGAGAGGTCAGAGGGGGTAGTGGTAGTGGCAGGGGTGGAAGAAGTCGAGGCAGTGGGGGTGGGAGATGTGGTGTCAGTGGCGCGAATATTCTGGGGACACGTGGTTGAGGGGCGAGATGGGCGAGTGAAAGGGTTCTTGCATTGGTTGGCATTGTGTCCCATGCTGCGACAACGGAAGCAACGGCCTTCTCGGATGCACTTAGCATGTTCTTGGGGATTTAACTTGGTGATCATGACGGTGTCAACATCCATCACATTGGGATCACGGGAGGAAGGGGATGGGCGAGAAAACGTGGAAGGTCTGCCTCCTTTCAAGGCGAGAATGCGCATCTTCTGTGCATGGAACATCTTAGCCTTCTCAATCCACTCCTTGATGGTAGTGGGGATAGTTGCCATGGAAAGAATCATAGTTGCCAGTTGTTGGTCAAGCCCCAAAGAGAATTGGTTGATGAGGGTGATGTCGTCAGTGATACCTACGTGGGCGGAGAGGTTCTGAAAGTTGGTGATGTACTTTTGGAATCCGTCATCATGGACTCTATCGAGTCGACGGAAAGATTTCTGCAAGAGTTTCGAGAGTTCATGGCAGGCAGTGGCTTTAGTGTTGAAGGGGAATAACGTGGATTCGAAGTTCTCAGTGAACTTGTCAAAGGTTAGGTCCAGGGGGTCGGCATGAACATCTGCCATTTTATCATACCACATCTCGGAGAAGGAGACTCCTCGTCCAAGACTCATCTTGTTGAGAGTGGTCATGATTTGTTGGGAGTCGAGAGTGTAGATGTCTTTGTTGATAGCGAAGTATGCTCGCATGGCTTTAATCCATCATGTGGCGTCGGAGGGTTCTCCCGAAAAGTCAGTGGGGAGGGCTGCTTTGAGTTCAGTGGGGGCACGAGACATGGGAATAGGTTCACTGGGGTTACGAGGGGGTGCTGGGGTGCAAGGTTGTCTAGGGGTTCCAGGAGATCGAGGGGGTACAGGGACTAAGGCCTGGTACGGGTTTACAGTGATGTGAGGGGGTTCAATGGGTTCCGGGTCTTGGAAGTTGATGTCAATGTCCGATTGTTCATTGTCAGGTGGTAGCCCATAGCGTGAGCAAAGGGCTCGACTAGAGTGGGATGAAATGTTGTTCAAGGGGGATGTCCTACTCCTGAATAGGAGGGACGAAAGATAATTCTCATTCTTTTGTTACGCGAAGCGTACACAAAGAGGAGTCTTGAGGGATTACTTCTCTGGAGGTACTCACGAAGAGACTCAGCGTCAGAGCAAGTAACAAGGTCGAAGGTTATAACAGTATTCGAGGGACGAAGAACATAGGCCTGAGTCACTCGGACGTCAGGGATTTACTAGTGAAGACGAGAGATGAGGGTACTGAGTCGATCAGACTGCAGGATTCAAGAGTATGCTATTATTGCGTAGAACGAGAATGAGAATACATGTACATGACAAGTGGGTATTAGTACTAGAGGACACATCATCGAGGAACAACGAAGAAGGTAAGCGAACAATGAAGTAAGCGTACACGTCATCCATAGTAACACAAGGAAGAGATAGGAACTACGAGGCCGATATGAGAGAATCGGCCGAGGAGATAAGCGTTTGTAAGAAGTCAAAGAAAGAAATCAAAGAAGAAGAAACGAAGAATGAAACAGACTAATAATAAGTAAAGCTATGTCCCATATTGTCTGCGAAAGGCCGAGGAAACGGTGTACACGTCAAGAGAAGAGAAAAAGGTAAAGACGAGGGAAAAGGAGAAAAACTGTAACAGCGAGAGACCGAAGAAGAGGTGTACTCATCGAGGGAAGAGGAAAAGATAAAGACAAGGAAAAAGGAGAAAAACTGTAACAGTATGCTGTGTAATGTTCTCATTTGTCTGCCATTTCACATGACCATTGGATTTCTAGCTGCCCTTAAGGAAGATAATGATGCCACTTTCCATTCATTTAAAAAAAATTATATCATGCCTCGATCTTGGCCATATTGCAACTAGTAAAGCCAGCCATGATGACTTCTGTGGTGTGCCATTGTCCAGACGGCCACTGGCACCATATAATATTTATATGACCTAGTGGCATTTATTGCCAACTGCCCTGAGCAAGTTATGTTAAGTGGGATTGTCCAGGGGTGGTGTTAAAAGTACACTCCACATTCTGGAAGTTCTCATCAATTCCTGATAATGATCCTAATAATCTATGTCAATAATCAAATGGTCCAGGAAATCAGAACTCATGGGGAGAGTATCAGGAAAAGGATTATTTGTCAGTCTGTAGAGCTTCTGGTAGAAGCTTGATGCTAATGTCTTGCATTCCAAAGCTTCAATCAAAAATTCATCCAAAATCGCAAAAGTGAAAGCAGTTTAAGGCTTGGTGATTGAAGAGGGAAACAGATAAGCTCTGAGTAGCTGCAAGTGCTTGTTCTGAGCTGTGGCTCCATTGCATCTGCATCATACTACCTTGTGGACAAATATTTATGAGGAGGCAACAACAGTGAAAGTGTTATGAACGGTATATTCCCATATCCCTATGTTTGTTGGACTTAACGTTTTCTACAGATACCAACAGATAATCTAATCTCTTATCTTATTTCATTATTACTCACCCTTATCTTGTGCATTATAGTCATCTCACCTCTTCACTCCGTTTCACACACAAGACTTCTCATCTTCTCCATTTCACATCTTTATGTTTTACCTTTTCACAGAAGCATTTGATCATATTTCTATTCCATTTCCTTGATACATATGTTTCACACATGTTATGCTTCTCTTTCATTCTACCACACCATGTGTTGGCCTCACATGTTTCACTTCCGTTTCACCCTATGCCCTTTCTCCTTTTGCATCAGATTGTTAGATACAACCCAAACATGTACATATGTCCAGTAGGTACTTAAGGCTCGATGCCACCATCAGAGAACTCCAGTCTAGTTCTCTTGATGTTGTTCCTAAACACTATAAGAAGGACTCATACTTGGCCTGACAAGCCTATTCTCATATTGCTCTCCATTCAATCCAAGTTACTTCTGGCAACCTAAGGAAGCTACACTCTAGGGTTGTTTCAGAAAGCATCTGCAGTGCATTCAAACTGCTTATTTTCATTGAGGGGGCATATCCTGCCATCATGCCTTAAATTTACCAGGATTAGCTTTATAAACTGAAGGAACAGATCTCATCTAGGTTTAATGTCAACCCAAAGTCTCGAAGAGATATAGCCTTGTAAAATTGGTCATTCCACTGCTGAAGTCTATTGAATGGCAGATGAGCGTGACATTTTACTGCGCATTCAGGATATCACATAAGGTCTCCATGATAAGAAATACAGCGAATAGAGCCCTCATTCTGTTTGTATTCCTGGCATAGGGATGGACTGATTTTGGGAGCTTCTCCCTCCAGCAAAACAGACAAGTAGGTAGATTGCCAAGGAATCCACTCAGTGAGAAATTGATTCTGCAACTGATTTTCATTTCAAATAACTGGTAAATGGTCTAAATTACTTCTTACTTTGTGGATTCTTGTCTCTGTGGGAAATCCACCCTCAGCTATGGATTGATCACCCCTTATATCAAATGCAAATGCTGATGACCCTGAGGGAGTTTGGGGAACTTTTCTCCTAAGTGTCTTAGATTCATCATCAGTGGACATATACATTAATAAGACATCAACTTCTTCATAAGTTAACTTTAAAGAGATTGCTAGGCCTCTCTCAGTGCAGAGGCAACAGCAGAAGGGTAAACCCAGTGAGGGAGAGTACTCACTTGCTGTAAAGCATACTTGCAAGTTAGTTGCTAGAAGTTATTCACAACATGATACAAAGTAAAGAACTTAGATTGTGAGCTCTGAAGGAGCTGGATTTATATACAGTACAGTAATGTTTGTATATATTGTGAAAATATCCATAAAGGATGAAGGGCTGTGTAATATGCAGCAGTGCACAGCAATAGGCAGTCAATGGCAGAAAGTGCGCATGGTATGGTGCAATATGCCAAGAGAATGGTGTGATTTTTTCTCCATAATGATATATGTAATATGATGTTATTATAAAGATAAGAGATAAGGATGACGTCACTGGTCTAGAACAATGATGTCATGGGTCTAAATGAATTAGTAATCATAAAGAGCAACCCAGACAAGGATAAGGTTATCATAATGAAACCTAACTATTTCAATACTCCACCTTACTATTCATGATGAAAGAGATGAATAAGGCGTAAGAGAAAGTTTCTTATGGTTCTCCTCAAAACATTACCATGTCAGATTCTTTGTAAAGATATCTGCAACTTGTTCATCAGTGGGAATGTAGAAAAGTTTGATTTTTCCATCTGTAACACATTCTCAGATATAATATTCTGGAATCTCTATGTGTTTTGAATGACCTTCTTGCACTGGATTAGCAGCAAGGAACATGGCACCTTGATTGTCACAGAGCAGGGGAATGATTTTGAGGTTAAACCTCAGTTTAGAAAGAAGTATGCAAATTCAAAAAAAACTGTTTCGCAGCTTCTGTCATTCCAACATATTGTGCTTCTGTTGAAGACAAGGTTATCTTCTGTTGTCATCTGGAAAGCCAAGAGACTATTCCATTGTCAATGAACATTGCATAGCCAGAGGTAGATTGACGAGTTTCGCAATCTCCAGCCCAATCTGTATTAGAATATGCCATGATGCTGGATCGAGAGGATTCATCATAGGTTATGCAAAGATCTTTGGCACCAATTAGATACCGCACTATATAGAGTGCTTTCTGCAAATGTTCATCCAATTGATTGGCAGAGAACTGTGACATCTTGATTACAGCAAAGGCAATATCTGGGCGAGTTCCCAGCATGATATACAGTAGTGATCCAATCACCAACTGATATTGACTACAGAGTTGGGAGGAGGTTTCTGTGGTGAGAAGAGCAGGGTTGTACCTGGAAGGAAGAGGGATACAAGCTACTTTGGCAGTATCTAGTTTGAAGTGACCAATCACCTTTTCAGCATAAGCAACTTGGTCAAGCTTCAATGTTCGTTTAGAATAGTTGCAAGTAATATACATGCCAAGATATTCTGTAGCAGCTCCAAGATCACAGCTTTTCCATTTGCTCATAAATTCTTTCTTCTTCCTCAAGAGATAGAAGTGGTTGGAGCCAAGAAAAAGAGCATCATCAATGTAAATGACTAAAATGATAATGTTCTCACCGTTAAAATGAACATAGACATCAGGGTCTTCATGTGTCCTAACAAATCCCATAGTTAAAAGAGACTTGTGAAGCGTCTTGTTCCATTGTAGGGCAGTTTGTTTTAAACCATAGATTGCTCTTAGCAAATGACAAACTTTTTTCTCCATGCCAGGTTGGACAAAACCTTTGGGCTGTTCCATATAAATTTCTTCATCAAGTTCTCCAAATAGAAAGGCAGTCTTGACATCTAGTGCTTCAATTTCCCAATCTTTGAGTACTGCAATTAATAGAAAAAGTTGAACAGTCTCAAATCTTGCAACTGATAAAAAAGTTTCTTCAAAATCTATCCCATAGACTTGTGTAAAGCTTTTTGCTATGAAGCAAGCCTTGGTGTGGCTGTCACTTTTGACAACATATACCCATCTCCATTTGATAGGCTTTCATCCAGGTGGAAGGTCAACCAATTCCCATACTTTGCGCTCTTTAAGTGATTTAATTTCTTCTTCCATAGCAATCCTCCATTTGCTCTGATCTTCTTTCAGAAGTTTCAGAACATTCTTATAGTACATCGGTGTGGCAGTCATGGATACTACAGAGGCTAATAAAGAGCCAAAGAAATGTACACTATATAAGGATCCAAGATTATCTGTCTCATTTGTAGGAATAGATGATTGAACTTCTCATTCAATGTCCACAGGAGGTCTAGCTCCATATGTATTATCAGGAAGAATGCATGGATTATGGATATGAGTATTGTGATGAGGTTCGTCTTCTTGTGATGATTCAGGAGGAGTAGGAGAAGAAGTATGAGGACGCTGTTGGTTTCCTCATAAAGGGAATTATTGATTGGGATCATGACCATCCATAGGTGGAAATAAATAGTGATAAGTGACCAGAAGATAGTCAGCTGAATCAGGGTTTTTATTCTCATCTTGATCCTGGTCTGAATGGTTGTCTGGAATAGAAATCTTGACAGCTTTGTTTTCTGACCTTCCAGAACAATAAGGAAATACAAGTTCATTGAATGTGGTAGTGGAAGAAACAATAGTTGTTTTTCTTCTGGGAGACCAGAAGTGGTATCCTTTTGTTCCTTTTTCATATCCAATAAAGATGGCTTCCTCTGCTTTCGCAGCTAGCTTATTAGCTCAATCTTCTTTTGGAATGAAAACATAGGCACAACATCCAAATACCTTCAAGTAGGAAACATTAGGTTTACTACCATTCTATTTGGATATGGGAGTAGCCCAATCAAGACAACACATTGGCTGTCTGTTATAGATATGGAGAGCAGTCTCAACAGCATCTTGCCAGAAAAACGGTGGCAAATAGGCATGTTGGTATATAGCCTTAGACATTTCCAGGATTGTGCGATTAAAGCATTCAGCATGACTGTTTTGTTGAGGGGTATGAGGTATAGAGGTTTGGTGCTCTATACCCTTGGACGAGAGGAACGTCCACAAAGAATGATTAATATATTCCCCCCATGGTCCGAATGTACAGAGTGGAGATGAAAATCAGTCTGGTTCTCCGCCCAAGCAATCAAATCCTGAAGTGCCTATATAGCATCAGACTTGGAGCACAAAAAATGCAAGCTACCAAAACCAGAAGCATTATCAAGAAAAGTGATAATCCATTTGTTACAAGAATGCAACAAGGTCAGCATTTTACACAAATCAGTATGGATGAGGTCAAGCATGTGAGATAAGTGTGAAGATAAAGCAGGAAAATCCCACTGATGTGCCTCACCAAGCACACAGCCTTTGCAAGTAGGCATAGAAGTGGATGGCTGTATGACAGGACCACCCATCAAATGCTGATGAGCATGATGGAGAGCATTTTTGAAAGCATATCTAAGACGATGATGGCACAAGTTGAAAGACTTGAGATCCTGCAAGGAGTTAACTGATCCAGTAGGAGTAATCAAAGAGGACTGAAACCAGTGGAGTAGAGAAGGTGGAAATAAAGCAGACACCTGTATTACCACCCTTCCTTGATTATCCTGAATCTTAGTCTGATCCATAATCTCACATGAATATCCAGCTTCAGTGAGAGTATTAATTGACAAAAGTCGATTGCAAGCATCAGGGGTATGTCAGATGTTTCGGAGAATGATGGGAATGGCCCCTGTCTTTTCTTATTTAAATATCACAATACCAGGACTGTACATTTGCATGATACCATCATTAGCGGTTCCAGCAAGATGTGTCCCATTCTGCAGATCAGAGAAATCATCAAGATAAGGTGTTATGTGATCAGAACATCCCAAATCAACAAGCCAATGATTCTCAGTAATGCGATCTTTCACATCTAGGGCAAATGTCCATGAATAAGTAGAATCATAGTAGTATTCACTATCAGGTACATTGTCATACTCATCATCTGATCTAGCATCATAGTTGTGCTCTTCACAGAGTAAGGCAGAATGATCTATGCTGCCTTTCCAAGTACCATCAGCATTTTGCCAGAAATCTCCATGAAAATTAGCAACAACATGTGCTTGTTTCTTCTTTGGCTTCTTGGATGGTGCTCCTCTCTTAAAGTGCTGGGAGAGAGGAGCTGGATTGAAAGGATGAGAAGAAAGGTCTGGCATGACTGGTACCAACAGGTCCCATGGGTTCTTCGAAGTTTCTTGCATTAGCAGTAAAAGACTCAGCATCCCATTGGTCATTGACGACTTTCTATTGAAACTTGTCAATATCCATCATCATACCTGTCATATCACCATCAACGACATTGGCAAAACCATCAACTTCATTTACTTGTGCTTTCTTTTTCCCTTTTTAGTTTGTCTATTTGTTTAAGGAAGAAGTATTGGTACTCTGCAAAGCAGAAGTCCTTGTGGATGGCTTATATAGCTTCTTTCCTCATTGACTTCATTGAGTCTGATGGAGGCAACTAGATCTCTGTCCAGGATGACCATATAATTTCCAACAGTTTGTTGTCAGGTGGAGTTTCCTGCAGTGGTCACAAATGGGACAAGAGGAAGCATGTTGAATCATATTCATACAATTTACTTCACTTGGAGCAGCTTCAAGGTGGTGAGCCAAGGATCTCCATTGTGGACAAGCAGTAGAGCGAAGTTGAGATTCCTGAAGTATTTTAGAAATGATGGTATCAGTGGTGAAATTTGCAGCTACAATGGTCTGCATGATGGTGGATACCAAAGGTTGGTATGAATGAGGGAGTGAATTAAGCATAATCATGGCGTGGAGATTGCCAGGAAGCTGTAGTCCAGACATGGACATTTCATAGAAGGTGTTCGTTGACTTATTTATTTGAGTTGGAATGTCCTCTGTGTCTCAATGGTGGTGTTCTGAAGGGTCTACGATGCGCATGTTAAGCACTTTTATGAAAGCTTCATATTGACTTGTGACACCAGTGGGAGAATAAAGGATTGCCAGTGCATCCCAGAGATCCTTCACTAGAGAAGGACAAGCGACATTCCCAATGGCCACATAAGTTTCCTTCATGAGATGTTGCATATCTGCATGAACGAAGATGCTGATTAATGCTTGTGCCTGACGATCAGAAGAAATCCAAGCAGCTTGAGCATCAGCATCAGCTTGTTGAGCAAAGATAGAGGTTCTGTCAACTACATTCCACCATGTTGCCATGGTGAGAAGGTTGCAGACTTGGTGAGACCAGATGGAATAATTGGAAGCACCTGCAAGAACTGCAGTGCAGGCCTAAATAGCAGAGTTGATAGAACAAGACATGATGTATCTGTTTTAAAAGATAAAAATATTGGCAACGAAAGTCTGCAAGAAATTCTAATTAGCATGCATGACAGGAAATGTAGGAATGGGAACCGGAGCAGGTGGAATAAGAAGGTCTGTGATAAGATCGACATCTTCTTGAGTATCATTGTCATCATCATCATCATCATCATCCTCGGTTTCTTCATCTTTATCATCAGCTGGCATGGTACCCAAATGCTAAGTGACAGTTTGATCATGACATTATACCAAGGGTTCTTCCTCTTCCATACTTGTCACCACCTAGCATCCATCAACTCGTTTCAGATGCGTTGCATGGGAATGTTGGAATTATGAGGATATCTGATGAAGGAGTGGAGGCGGTTGAATTCATGGTGCATGTACTGGTGCTGACTGTCCTTTCAGATGACGTCTCCTTCAGAGTTGATAAAACGTTCAGGATGCTCATAGAACTCCTGTTGAATGTTGCAGTCCAAGACTTTATTAGGTTTCAGAAATTCGTAGAACTCGATGAAATATTTGCTGAATGCGTGATGATCATGTTGAATAATCTTGAAGCCTTGATTGTGGATGGAGTGAGCAGGAGTAGAGTGGTACTTCTCCATGGGAAACGTGTAGCCAAGTCCTTCGTAGAAGGATGTGATGGGCTTATTCCAATATATAAGTCCTTCCTTGAAAATTACATCCTGTTCTAGGATATATCGGACAGGGCCTTCTTTGATAATGACCTGCAGTAAAAGATCACCATGATAGAAAGTGGAAATCTGTATGACTTGAGCAAAATGAGATGAGACATCTAAGGGATTGGGAGCATCTACCTGAACAAGGGGTACTTCCAGTCTGATCAACAGATCAGGAACATTCTGATATGTTACCAGTTGATGTGTATGGTTATCCATATAAGAGACGGTCTAATGTCTTTGAATCCTGGTTGGCGCATGGACGTTCTTTGAAAATATCATGAGCTGATTATTTAAAGTCAGATCGATCTGAAGAGAATTTATCACTTGATCGAGATCTACTATCTTGCTGGGTTCCATGATCTCGTCAATGATGAAGATCATGTCATTCAGATTAATGCTGTCATCGACGGATACATTGTTGGATGATTCACATATATTGGTCTTGAATGTATAACATGGGATTGAGGATCCATTGCTGATGTTGGTTAGGGGTGAGACCTCGAGGGCAAGAGGTGAAACTGAAGTATGTCCATGGAAGACCAGGATTAACTCTTTGATCGAACCAAGGTTCAATGTCAGCAGATAAATTAGACCAGGTGAGGTCAAAGGGGAGGACTTGTTCCTTAGAGGGAACTGAACTGGGTGTATTGGGTATGGTTGGACTAGGCGTTGGTGAATGGAAGAAGAGAGAGAGGTCATGGTAGGCTTGAGTATGATGAAGAGGTACTCTGGTAGAACAGGTAGAAGGTAGTTATGGAACGACTAATGTTCATGGAGAATGTGAAAGTTCTGAATGGAGGTGAGAAGTCAGAGAATCAATATATGGAAGAAAAGTCGGAGGAGAAGCGCAAGGAGGAGGAGGATGAGATGGATGATAAATGATTCCAGGTGGAATAGGAAATTGGGCCAGATGACGATGATTTGTGCAATTCAAATGAATGCAACGATCTCCACACAAGATAGGACAGGTGTCCTTATCAAAGTCAGAGTGACACTTCCATGTACAGTGGTGGATAGGAGTAGGATTCGGAGCTTGACTAACCTGGGTAGGAATGATAAAGTTCCTACGTGAAACCAGGTTGGCATTTGTCCATGTGACCATAATATAGGTAAAAAGCAGATATAGCTCTGCTAATAATAGCAGGCCAGGGTTGCCCCAGATTCATTGGACCTGACCCATAAACCCAAACATCATGCTCATCATTGTAAGAACAATGTAGAACAGACTAAGAGCAAGTATGTCGTACATTGTGAGGCAGGGTAATGACATTGGTATGATGACCATTGAGCCTAAGTAGGGCTTATAACCTAAAGAGATTGCTAGGTCTCTTTCGGTGCAGAGGCAACAGCAGAAGGGTAAATCCAGTGAGGAAAAGTACTCACTTGCTGTAGAGTGTACTTGCAAGGTAGTTGCTAGAAGTTATTCACAACATGATATGAAGTAAAGAACTTAGATTGTGAGCTCTGAAGAAGCCGGATTTATATACAGTACAGCAATGTTTGTATATATTGTGAAAATATCCATAAAGGATGAAGGGCTGTGTAATGTGCAGCAGTGCACAGCAATAGGCAGCCAATGGCAAAAGGTATGCATGGTATGGCACAATATGCCAAGAGAATGGTGTGATTTTTTCACCATAATGATATAATATAACGTTATCATAAAAATAAGAGATAAGGATGACATCACTGGTCTAGAACAATGATGTCATGGATCTAAATGAATTAGTAATCATGAAGAGTGACCCAGACAAGGATAAGGTTATTATAATGAAATCTAACCATTTCAATAAACTTGCCCCTTCTAGTCAATTTGAAAGTGAGCGCCACCAGAGAACTGCATGACCTAGATCCACTGTGGCTATGCAATGTAAACTTAGCTTGTTTGGCTTTTTGGTGTCGGGACATCTGGGCTGGCAAATGTCAAATGTGTCACATTACCAGTTTATATCCCACCTGCTTAAGTGAAAAAAAAATGGAATTGAAATCTTAGCCATTAGAGCTGAGTAACACCTTAATTAAATAGGGCTCAGAAGAAACCTAGTGGAGCAAGCAGGAAGCTAAGTGAAACTCTCATTAAATAGGGCTAAGAAACCTGGTTGGACAAGTGGAAAGCTAAGCAAAACTCTAATTAAATAGGGCTAAGAAACCTAATTGAGTGGAAAGAGTGGGCTGGGAAACTCCAAGCCAATCATGCACATCATCTTTGAAATAATGTCCAATAACAACCCTCTTACTACTTGACCACACAGGAACAAAATGTGTCAGCACTCTCCCAGTAAGGAATACTGAAGTCCCTAGAGCATAGGTGAACTTTGCCTCAAAATTGTCCAAATGTAAAATGACTTGATGACCAAAGTCCAGGCTCAATAAGTGGTCATAAAATGTAACTACAACTCCACTGTCCAAATGCAGAGGAGTTACTCGATTGACAATGAGATCCATACCCATTGACCTGCACCAAAATGTTTGGATGCAGATATATAGTTATTGTATATGTGATGCTAGACATTTGACCCGAGATTTGAGTTTTCACTATATTCCCACGGTCCAAATGCTTAGCTAATTGAGGGACATATAGACCATAGTGTCTAGAATATACCTCTATTTTTTTCTTATTTGTTTGTTCACAGGTTGTGGAGAAACAAAATGATTTCTCCCAACATACTTTTATTACTATGTACCTACAAGTACATAGCAAACCATTTTTATATATATCTCTTTTACCCTTAAGTACTTAGCCAAGTGTCAGAGAAGCAATTGGAGCATGTGACCTCAGTTGTAAATCACCTGACTCAGATCATGTGACCTTGCACAGCATGAGGCATAATGAGTCACAGTAAGTCAAATGAGGACTAATCAAAGCACTGCCCCTAGACTAGCAAAATGATCATGTGACCTGCACAGCATGAGTCATGATAAGTCATTGCCAAGCCAAAGGCTATTTTTAGCTCATTGCAAGTCATTTTCTGACAGGGTGAGTCAAAGTGAGTCAGTATGAGTCATATTTTGGCACAGCCACCTCGGAACCGAAGGTAGCACAGCCACATTTAAATTACTATATAAGGAGCGCGATTAATCCCCATTTGGACAGTTCCCTCTTTTAGGAAAAAAAGGTTCCTACTTGAATTAAACTCAACCAATGAGTACTCACAAGTATATCCCTCTACAAACAGATAGTGAGGCTGTGTAGAGAAGTTCCCACGCTATAAATAGAACTACTTAGACCCATAGTTAGGAGTATACTGAATCCCTTAGGATAGGGTCAGTTAGGACACCTTTAAGGAGAAAACTCCAGAGCGGGCAATTAAAGGGAATATGTATGTATACTCCATCCATTATTTCTTTTCGGGTGGTCTTGGCTTCACGCTGAGATTGCATGATGCCATAGCTCTGCAAGACTTCATCAATGCTGTTTTTGTCATCCTCATCCATCAACAGATAAGGTATGAATAATTTCTCTTCGTCCTCATCTGATTCTTCTTCTTCACTGACCAATATTCCAGGTGCGATATAATTCGACAATTCGCACTTCAAGCTGTCATGATCAACCATAATAAGGTTAGTCTGCGCTCTTTTCTCATTCCATGTGTGCTGCTCAACCATTCAATGGTAGCTTTTGATTATTGACTCATCCGCTTTTCTATTGAGTGGACCTTGATCTCTTGGTAAGTTTACCATACCTTGTCCATCATATACTAATTCACTGCAGTCTATTAATTCTAGCATGTGGGGACAATCACTTAGGCGATGGTCGTGACTATTATACCTGAAACATTTAAAGGGTGGGTGAGTATTAGGTAGTACTCTATTCCTACCATTTGTAGACCTTTGTAGTACTTCCCTAGTAGTAGTATTATCCTGTATACTACTTGAGGTTTCCTTGAATGTAGCAGACTTCAACCTAGGCTTTTCTAAAATGTCTACTATCAAAGGCTCTACTTTAAGGGCCTTGATGTAAGCTCTTGCATAAGCAGGATCATCAAGCTTGAGTTTACTCATATGATCTATGAGTGAATCAACATCATCTGAGGACTTCTTGGATTCTTTCTTCAGCTCAGGCTTCTTCTTTGCCTGTTTCTTGGGGATTCTCTTTATTCTTTATCCTTGTGTTTCTTGGAGGATTTCTTCTTCCTCCTTCAACCTTTATCATCACTAGACTCATTGTCTGAACTTTCATTAGACAAATCTATAGTAGAGTCAGAATCAGTACTACTTTCTTCAGAGGAGCTTTTCATGTCTGAGTCAGTTCCATCCTCATTGAACTTGTATTGATGTAGTAGCTGGTTTATGACTCAACTGACTTCACTAATCTGGAAGGGCTTACTCATATCCATGCCAGTGTTACCGGCAAGTAGGTGTATCTGCACCTTCTCTCGCATGTACTTGGGGATTCCTTTCCAAAATTAAGTGCAATATTCTTCATCTTGAATCACCTTGGCAGCCTTTAGCCATTGTGCAACTACTGTAAACTTGCATTCATAGGCCTTCCATTGCGACATCTTGTCCAGACTCTTCTTGGCATATTTCTGAGTGAGCTTCCTAAGGTCACTCTTTCTGTACCGAGCATCTACTCGCTCAGCATCATAAAGATGGAGGATCTTTACTCTTATTCCATCCCAATCATCATTCTCATATTCATTGAGGGATTCAATCAGTCGTCCAACTTGATTGCTACAGTAGTTGGAGATCCCTTTGCATTTCTCCTTGTTGGTGGTAATGTTGTACTGGGTGAGCAATCGCTCATATTACTGTAAGAATCATCTGACTTTAGAGTAGTGCCCTTTAAACTTGTCAGGGGCATCTCGACCTCTGTGGCTGGGTAATGTGGTAGGTGTTACTCCTGTGCCTACCATGATTTGTAGTGTCTTGTTGTGTACTTAGAGGTAAGTTTGCATATTTCCAATGGAACTTGTCGTAATGTGATAATGTTGCTGAAACCCCTCGTGGTGGGCTCCAGTTGTCTTCTTTCTAGATAAGATCAGTAGAAATGCTAAGAAAATGCTTACCAGACAACCAATCTTATCTCCACGGATAGTAAACCTGAAGCGAGGTGAAGAGAGTACTCTTCCCTGGTCGAGTTGGTACTAGAAACAAGTATCAATCTTGTAGAAAGGGGTTGACTATCAGGCACGTGGTTCGTTCATCAATCTTCAACAAGGTTGAGGGGGATTGGGGTTCAGCAATACGTTGAGGGTCTGATTTTCAGTTGAGGTGGTGGTGTACGAAATATACAAGGGATAGTTGGAAAAATGGTCTAGACAACTCTTGGGTTGCTAGAAGGGTACTTTGTAGCAACTAGGGTTACTTCCCTAAAATGCACTCTCAATGACTTCCAATTAGCTCCAGTCAGCTAGGAATGCTCAATTGGGTAGGTAGTGTAAATATGCTTCACTCTCACTACTGATTCACACATGTCGCTTAGATACACAAAATAGTCTTTCCTAAACTGATTCTATTATGCACTAAGGAGTTGGCAATCAGCTTCAATGCTTGACTCGAGCCTTTCCCAAGGTACTAATGAACTATTAGGTCTCCCTACTAGCTAGGGATCTATTCTCTTTAGTTGCCTGCTTTGAGATTTTCTCCCTAAAGGTGTCCTAACTAACCCTATCCTAAGAGATTCAGTATACTTCTAACTATGGGTCTAAGTAGCTCTATTTATAGCGTGGGAAACTTCTCTACACAGCCTCACTGTTTGTTTGTAGAGGGGTACACTTGTGAGCACTTGTTGGTTGAGTTCTATTGAAACTATCTTCAAAAATTTTAACTGTCCAAATGGGGCTGAATTGTGCTCCTTATATAGTAGTTTACATGTGGCTGTGCTACCTTCGGTTCCGAGGTGGCTGTGCCAAAATATGACTCATACTGACTCACTTTGACTCACCCTGTCAGAAAATGACTTGCAATGAGCTAAAAATAGCCTTTGGCTTGGCAATGACTCATGCTGTGCAAGGTCACATGATCTGAGTCAGGTGATTCGCAACTGAGGTCACATGCTCCATTTACTTCTCTGACACTTGGCTAAGTACTTAAGGGTAAAAGAGATATTAAGAAAATGGTTTGCTATGTACTTGTAGGTAGTAATAAAAGTTTGTTGGGGGAAATCATTTTGTTTCTCCACAACCTGTCAACGAACAAATAAGGAAAAATAGAGGTATATACTAGACACTATGGTCTATATGTTCCTCAATTAGCTAAGCATTTGGACCGTGGGAATATAGTGAAAACTCAAATCTCGGGTCAAATGTCTAGCATTACATATACAATAACTATGTATCCACATCCAAACATTTTGATGCAGGTCAACACAGTGATGTGGGCACATTTGTGCTCCTCTCGCAGGACCCTCTTCAGGCTTGGGGAGCTCTACTTAGCAGTCATGCAGTGATGTGGATACATTTGTGCTCCTCTCATGTGGCCCTCTTCGGGCTTGGAGGACTCTATTCAGCAGTCACATGGTAATGTGGGCACGTTTGTGCTCCTCTCACATGGCTCTCTTTGGGCTCGGGGGACTCTATTCAGTGGTCATGTGGTGATGTGGGCGCATTTGCACTCCTCTCGCAGGGCCCTCTGAGGATTCAGGGCCCTGGCTATGTTTGGCAGTTAGGTGGCAATTGCATGTTGGCCATTCTCTCATGTGCATTTGGCTGGGTCATACGGTAAGGTGAGTGGTTAGGTGGCCCATGCATTTCAAATCAACTAACAGCAATGTTTTCAGGTCGTGTGGTGATACAAGTACACTTGTGCTTCTCTTGCTTGGCCCTCTGTGGGCCCCAGGACTACAGGTCGCATGGTGAGGTGAGTATGCCTGCCAGTAGGTTTCCAATCACCTAATGTTTGGTGTCCCTACTAATGACATTTCAGTAGCATACAGAATAGCAGTTATAGTGATGGCATCGTTCTGGTTCTTTTTTTGGGGTGGTGTTTTGTATTTTCACACCTGAAATCAGACTGCAAGGAGAAGGGCCCCCTCTGGACAGTCTGACTTCCAGCCTTTCAATTTTATACTATAGACTTTAAATTGGGTTGAGGAGTAAATGTGTTGCATGTGCCAGTTTGAGTGCTGTCATAGAAATCTGTGTCATAACTTATGCTGTCCTGACATAGTAGATCACATGACTTACTTAAATGATGTCTGCCACACCTATGAAAAATGTCATGCCCACAAAAAAAAAGTCTTACTAGGCCCTAACCTAGAGACTGGCACCACCTCACCGAAATGCACTGGAGTGGCATCTGGGTAAGTTCTGGTGGTGCAATCAGGGCAGGTTGAGCTGGTGCAGCACTTTTGACCACTTAGGTAAGCCAAATAACCTAAATAAGTACTTGTTCAATCTGCCGACATTTTTGATCAGCAGGCGCAGTCACTCTCTTTTGCAAAAATGCCTGTGAGGGATGACATCTATGACTTGTTGCTCAACAATGTCAAAGTTGGACTGAAGCATATATCTACAGGGCACCAAATCAGGTTGGCTAAGATGCAAAAACACCAGTGCATTTTCCTGTTCCTAAAATCAAGTCCACATCAGATAATATTTCAGAATGAGGGCTCAGGCACTTCTGAAGCAGCTGACAGCTGAATTGGCTCAATCTTTTCTGGCTGAGTTGCCCCCTGGCATCACTGATGTCAAAGTCAAGCAAAGTGCCATCTTAATTATCATAGCATTTCTGAATCCCAATGTATTGTGCATCAATTCCAACTTGTTTTACAGCTGAGTGATTAACCATCTTGTGGTCTAGTTCAGATCCCTTGAGATTATGACCATTTTTTGGAGTTGGAGAGAAAGCACCACTCCAATTTTTTTTTAACAAGATTTCCTTGGACCATACCTCTAGCTCCTGCATCCTGGTTGACACTTATGGGAAGATCTTGGTGTGGTATTTTCCAGGCCTTCTTTTGCTAGCTAGAGTGGTATATATTGTATTTAGATTGGACCTCCCTGCTGATCTCTGGCAGGAGCAGCTCAATAGTTTTGTAATCAGCCTTCGGCCACATTTACTGGAGGGACTCCGAGGGGACAGGTCCAAGTCCTGGCATAGGGAAGGTTTTGTGGGGCAGCCTGAGGAGCTGTCATTAGGGGTAGGTCAGCTCTCTATGGCTGTGGGCAGATTCACCATTGGATACAAGGTCAATGCTAATACTGATTAGTCTTCAGCTAACTAACTGTCAAATGAGAGGCTAGTGGATCCCATCAAGCCATCTGCTTCATTGCAATCAGCTGAAGTTCAAATGTGGCTTTCTGAGATGCAGCCTTTGGAGCATTTTTTGAATGCAGTACTTCGCATTGTATGTACATCCAGAGCTGTGAACTGCAAACAATGCTGCAGTAGACCAGCTAGTTTTGCAGCTCTCCCTTTCATTTTCATGGCCAATATCCTTCACGGTATCTTCTTTCTAGATAAGATCAGTAGAAACACTAAGAAACACTTACCAGACAATCAATTTTATCTCCACGGATAGTAAACCTAAAGTGAGGTGAAGAGAGTACTCTTCCCTGATCAAGTTGGTACTAGAAACAAGTATCAATCTTGTAAAAAGGGGTTAACTATCAGGCACGTGGTTTGTTCATCAATCTTCAATGAGGTTGAGGGGATTGGGATTCAGCAACACATTGAGGGTCTGGTTTTCTGTTGGGATAGTGTATGAAATGTACTATAGTTAGTTGGGAAATGGTCTAGACAACTCTCGGGTTGCTAGAAGGATACTTTGTAGCAACTAGGGTTACTTCCCTAAGATGCACTCTCAATGACTTCCAATTAGCTCCAGTCAATTAGAAATGCTCAATTGGATAGGTAGTGTTAATACACTTCACTCTCGCTACTGATTCTCACATGCCACTTAGACACACAGAATAGTCTTTCCTAAATTGATTCTATTATGCACTAAGGAGTTGGCAATCAGCTTAAATGCTCGACTCAACCCTTTTCCAAGGTACTAATGAACTATTAGGTCTCCCTACTAGCTGGGGATCTACTGTACCTCCCAAGAAATTGGAAGGTAGTCAGTGCTGAAACAAGGTGGTGATTAAGAGCTCACCTAATACTCACAATGGCGATGCTAATGAAGCATCATGTCCATGGTTGAGTCACTGAAACGAAGGAGATGATTGATCTGAAAAGAAAGATCAATATCAGCATGAGTGGTGAAAGAATAAAGAAGATGACTTACCAGACACTCGGGATAATCCAAAAGGATTCCTGAGAGGTAAGAACGAGAGGGTGAAGTCAATTGAGCAATGGGACGACACTCAGAATGCTCCCATGCCATCCAAAGGCCAGGAAGTAACAAATGGTGTCAGTGATGAGCGATTGAAAATGATCAACTTACCTCATCAAGCAACGACCTCCCCGACGGGAGCGTCAAGGGACGTTCGACGAGTGTGCACCAATGTGTGTGATGATGAAGATGTAGAGATGCTTGATATCTCTGAGAGGAAGTGGGGAGGGAATGATAAAAAAGGAAGGAGTGTGGAGTTTCCTGAAAGAGTTGACAGAAATAAATCCCATGCGAGTGGACAGCCTTCTAAGGAATATTCCAGAAATGTGACAGTGTGGCACATGGAGTTATCCGCTGCCACAAACCCTCGTGACATGCTGACTAAGATACTTGGCACTAAGGTAGAGCTGACCGTGGGAGAAATATTAGGTAACTCATGGAAATTGACACAAGCGTTAGCCGATCAGATCAGATTTCGACAGGTGACATCGGCTAATGCTGCTTTACAAGCGCAGCATGTCAGAACGAGCCAGGACCATGGGCCATTACTGACAGTTCCTGTTCGCATAGCTAATAAAGTATATAGAGCCATAGTAGACTCAGGTAGTGAAGTCAATATCATTACTAGAGAATTATGGGAGAAATTGCAAGTACCAATGGATATCGATGCTAGTCTAACACTACGTGATGCGAACGGGGGTAATGGTGAATTAAAAGGACTGATTCCTGATCTAGCCATTCAGATAGGAGGACTAACTACTCATAGTAACTTTTGGGTATCTACAGATTGTCCCCTCAACATACTACTCAGCCGCCCTTGATAGTGGCAGAACTTTGTCTCCATTGACGAGAGATTAGATGGAACATACCTAAGATTTAGCTATGTTAACGGCAAAGATAATCGGACCTTAGAAATTCTTGTACAGCCATCGGCTGCCAAGAATAGAAGTGCGCTGCTCATAATAGGAGGGTACAGCTCCACTCGATCTCATTTGGGAAGAATAGTGGAGCTAGAGATCCGAAATAAACCAAAAATGGAAGTGTGCCTGGAGCATGAGGTGCAAGAAAATCACAGCCCAATGATAGTACAAAGAATATTTAATTGTGAGCCCCCAGAGGGAGGGAATCCCTGGGGCACAATGCTGAAACAATCCTATCATCTAGCCAATGCTTATCAGACTCTATTCCAGCCCAAACCATCCCTCACGAGCTATGGGCCACCCCCGCCCAAGCTCAATAATGCATGACTCGGGACGCTTGCCTTACCTGTGCATGCCCCGATCAATAATTGTTTAGCTGATGTCATAGTATTGAACTCTGCGCAGTATGCTACACTGCGACCTATGCTGAATAATGTAGACACCAATTACCAATTAGTCTACATACTTCCCACAAAGTTACCCAAAGTGGATATGGAACCCAATAAGCGATGGGTAAGCCTACCCACTGTGGTGCTATCTGATGAGGTCTGAAAGATCACATCCCCTGTCCCCTACGTGATGTTTACCTGATTGGGTAATTGTACCGCTCCCTTCCTTCCCAGCTACCAAGTACAGCTCAACTACCTCCTTGAGCAGGAGAGCTGCACATTGCCTCCTTCCATCCTCACCCCTCCTCTCCAACATGATGATCTCCCTCCCCTCCTCTCTCTCCTTTGAACTAGTGGACTGAGATGTGAGCTCAGTCAAGCTCAGGAAGAAAAACAGATTACTGATGAAGATGCCAATGATTGCCCGTGGAAGGTACCAGGTGAGAGAGTCTTGGACTTAGGGCTAACTAATATTCCACTGACTACCTCCCCATTGATGGGGAGGTTCCTTCTTTTCGCCCCATCCAAGGAGGATGGGCATCTTGTACTGTGCTCAGGGTATGTCGTCACTCCAACTCCTTCTCCAACTTTTATTACAGACTATCCAATTGCCAAAGAAGATAATCGATTGGAGACTGGGAGTACCACCTCCTCCTCGTCGACATGGAGCTCCAATATCTCTCAATACCTGTTGCCGCTCAGCAGAGACCTGGACCACCCCAGGAAGCTTTTTTTCAGCCAATCTAACCCTCTCATGGAGGAAATATTCGACCCCAATCAGTTTCACATGAGGACGAGTCAGAGGTTTGGAGTCCTTCCCTTCAGGGAAGGACATTTCGATGGAACTAACTTGTTCAAGATGAACGGTAATTATAGGACTACCTATTTCCAGCCACCTTTCGAATACAACTCTGACTATCACCCTTCCCCGCCCGAAGGGAAAATCACATTGCCATACATCAAAGCGGCAATATTCCATACTTCGGCTTTCTACTTATCGCTAAGGAGGTACCTGGAACAGGCCTGTGACTAGGATGGAGTGCCGAGGAGCCAGCAGTTGATGTGGCATCTCCCACAGTATATGTCAGCCACACCCCATCCTATGAGTTACATGTCCTCCAACTCCAAATCGACTGCCACCGCCATCTCAAAGACATGCGCAAGTTTTGCACAGATGCATACTGCGTTTTACAATCTATTCTCACTGTACTAACTCTCCCACAGGCATTCAACTGCCTGCAAGAGACTGCTGCAGTTATTTTTATTGATGGTATCACCATCGCTCCTGCCTCAGTACACCGAGGTGAATTCTTCCAGCAATGAGCACCCTCTGCCAATCCCCTTTTCACCCTCACAGAAATTGGCTTCTTATGATCAGCAAGTGGAATACTCTGCTTCATGGGTGAAGTGGAGTTATCTGATCTAATTGATCAGATTTTACAGATTCCTCTCCCAGACGAGGATCTCATCACCCAGCTCCTCCACGACTTCCATCTCAACTATCCCAACTCCCTTGCCAGTCGCTGCGCTACAGAAGTGCAGTTGCTCTATCACGACGTGCACCATCTCCGTGCAAAACAAGAAGACTATTATTGGCAACACAGCACTTCAGAGATCATTGCGCTGCCATCTGTCCCTCAAGGACTGATCGAGTATACCTCGATCCCCGTCTAGTATACTAACAATTGTTTTGTTTCATCTTTTATACCTATCATTCTAAATTTTTGGAAAAATCAGCATCTTAGACACTTTCATATGTCTTATCTTTCCCCAAGATAGTGAGTTGAGACCTGAGTGCAGTCACACCCCGGGCTCAATCGTTTGACAGTTTCGTGACATATTTTGACAGTTCCATGACGTCCATTGACAGTTCCGTCCCTGAGACTGTAATATCGCCTTTACTTCGTTCCTCTCGACTGTTGGTCCCCTCCACAACTTGCTATGACTAGTCTTTCAGTTCATCGCTACCTATGTTTGATGGATATTTGTATGTATGAATAGTTACGATGTGCTGTGCCACACTTGTGTGCAAGTGATGGTACACTAGAGTAGCCCGCAATCAAATGTATTGTCAAGGGCAATGAATTGTAACTGACACTAAGGTACATTAAATACAATATCCAAGGGACTAGATATACAAAGTAGAGGCCGACACAGCCCAAAACAAATCACACAAGTCAGATACTGTACACAAAAGTTTAGGACCCTGTCTAGGACCCTGTCCCCAAATAGGAAAGACAAAATGCTGCTCCTAAATCAAGAAGGAACTTTGTGGTCTTCTCAAAACTGCAGATCAGCAGTCCCAAAATAGGATAGACATACAGCAGACATGCTGATACTAATTTTGCTTATCAAGTTATGCCCTACCAGACTGCGCCGGCTCAAGAAATATGCCGAATACTTTAAGATCTGATCAGATATATATAAACCTGGCCTCGTCCTTAGCAACTGTGGGGTGGACTTTCCCCTTCCCCCCCCACCATCGCTTGAGGTGCAGAGGACCAGGTACGCCCCATCCCCTCGATAACTCACTAGCCTACTAGAGAACCACCCCCCTAGACTTGTACTCTATGTATGGAGAGAAACCAACTAGAATGAATATCACCACCCCCGATTGGAATAGTCGAACATACATGAGGTATGTCCTTTGTAGTCATGGCTGATATGATTAACCCATCGAATATTCAGTGCGAGTATCGCCTGATCCGATGATGTGGAAAGTGTCCACCTCTGCCTACTATACACTATGAAGGACACTCCATACTGTATTGTTACCATATTCCTACATACCCCTTTGTATTCCCCTTCACAACAACATGGAAAGTGTGAGCACAATCCTGCCCAAATAAGTAGAGAAGTCAAACAGTTGACTGGCCAATGAAAATAACCCAACTATAAGTATTTCCGTTCCCTGTGGAAACTAGCTCCACATACAGAGAAAGATATATGAGGACATAAACCGAGTCTTTAGGTAGATTATGGTACATGAATACATGATAACCTTGCCACTTAGTCATACGACACAACAAGCGCAACCTCACTAAACTAAGAAAGAGTAACACATAGTTGTTGCTACGCTGACAATAGCACGAAGCTACCACCATGAGTACAGTGAATACAACTGTGAATAGAAGGATTCCCTATTATGGTAAAATAGGAGCACTAAAAGCATAGAGTATAGTTATTTGGCCTAGGCAGATCCTGTGTGATCCTAAGACCATATACTGTATAGGCATAGCTATGGACTACGATAGGACCTAGACTCTTATGCATGACATCTAAGGGACAGATCTCACACTGTATTAGGACGACATGCCTACGAAAGGTGTACTAGCTATTAGTAACTGCCTGCCTAATGAAACAGCGGTATTACTGATAGTAACTGCCTGCCTAATGAAGCAGCGGAACCATTAGCAGCCATACAGATCAAGATGATGACTACCAAGGCAATATATGAAGAACATAGTAAGGATCAGGGCTTGCCCAAGGATCTAGATGCAGAGTCTATAGGATTACTTACCCGATCAACATCACACTCGTGTGTATGAACCTATGGAGCATATAAGCAGGTTGATCAATGTATCAAGCCAATCTCTACCCCAATTCCCCAGGAGTTTAAAGTCACCAGAACATTTCCGTATGATCCAATGACAACATTGGAACCCCTGATTGTACACTTTGGCCTACAGAGGCCTACTTGGAAGTTTACCCAGGAGCGAATAGACAAGATATTGAAGGGTATGGAATCCTATCAATTCTTGTGGCCTAAAGAATGAGATCTGTTTATCTATACACTAATCAAGAATGAAGCAGCTATAGCCTTTGAAAATGAGGATAGGGGAACTCTTAAGGAAAAGTACTTTAGCCCCTACAAGATATCTCACATACCACATAAGCCATGACAGGAGAAAGGCATACAACTTGCCCCTGCATTATGACGATAAATCATAGACCTGCTGCAACTTAAGATAAAAGTAGGAATCTATGAATGCTGCCAATCCCCCTACAGATCACGATGGTTCTGTACATGGAATGAAGAGAAGCAGAAACTGAGAATAGTACATGGAATGAAGAGAAGCAGAAATTGAGAATAGTACATGACCTGCAGCCACTAAATGTAGTTAGCATCAAGGAATCATCAATTCCTCCACATCTAGATCAATTTGTAGATCAGTTCTTGAAAAGAAAATGCTTTACAGTCCTAGACCTATATTGGGGCTTTGATGCCAGAAAGATGGATGAAGCTAGTCATGATATGACAGCCTTTCAAACCCCACTAGGACTACTTCGGATAACCTCATTGCCCACTGGATATACCAATTCATCCTCTGAATTTCAAGAATGTATGGTGTTTATATTCCAAAACAAGATCATTAAGCAAGTGATGAATGTATTCATTGATGATGCACCAATATGAGGACCATTTACTACCTATCCTGATAAGGATGGGAACCCTGCAAGTTTGCCAGAAAGACCAGGCATACAGAAATATATCTAGGAATATACAGAAGACTTGAATTGAATCTTATATCATTTGGCAGAAGCAGGAGGAACCTTCAATGGAAAGAAGCTTCAAATCTGCCAACCACAAGTAGTAATACTTGGCCAGAATGTAGGAATCAATGGAAAGGAACCTGACATACAATGAGTAAAGACCATAAAGGAATGGCCCACTCCTCAAAGTGCTACAGAAGCCAGACAATTTATGGGCCTATGTGGAACAGTCCACATATGGATTTCTAATTACTCCCAGATAGCAAGAAGCATAACTTCCACCTGGAAGAAGGATGTACCCTTTGTCTGGACAGAAGAATGTCAAGAAGCTTTTGAGACTTTAAAGGAGTTAATTATGACAGCACCCTCTTACCTATAGATTATACAAGTGGACGACCAATAGTGTTGTCAGTAGACTCTAGCTATATGGGGGTAGGAATGATTCTGTCACAAATAGATGAGCATGGTAAATGCCATCCCTCTACATAGATATGGATTACTTCCCTTTTCCTTAGTGGAAGCTACCTACTCCCAACCTAAGCTGGAACTATTTGGCCTATTTCAAGCCTTACAACACTTCCACCTATATGTAATTGAAGCCAAGAACCTTATAGTAGAGATGGATGCCAAGTATATCAAAGGAATGCTATGTAAATGAGCCTGAACTGCAACCAAATATAGTAATCAACAGGTGGATTCAAGGAATCCTCATGTTTGATTTTACCCTTGTATATGTACCTGCAACACAGTTCAAGGCACCAGATGTTTTATCCCACAGGCCACTTGAAGACCAAGCCAAGATAGAATCATATGATGATAGTTGGCTTGATGAAATTGCCTTGTTCTACACACATTATGGACCCAGATTGCATAAGAACAATGGTATAGAAGAAGGTATCTCTAGGAGCATGACAGCATATGTACTGTCTGCCCAAGAGAATCAGAATACTACCCTTAAGCAGATATATGAGTATCTGACCAATTCCGAGCCCATATCTGTTACTAATAAATTTCTACGAAAGGTTACCAAGTACTTCATAAAGGCAGGACACTTATTTAAGCAAACCAAATCTGGACATCCTCTCTTAGTGATATTTAATCATAGTAAGCAGAAACAGATCTTGAGCCAAGTCCATGAGTCACTAGGTCAACATGGTGAGAAAGCCACTTGGGAAAACCTCAGATGCTGCTTCTATTGGCCTCAAATATACCAAGATATATGATATCATGTGAAGTCTTGCCATGAATGTCAGATTAGAAATACTGTTAAAGTCCATATTCCTATTATCACTCTACCATCCGCCACCGTATTCACAAAGGTTCATATAAATATCATGCACATGCCTGTGGCAAAGGGGTATCACTATATAGTGCTGGCCAGAGGTGACTCATTTAAGTATGTTGAAGGCAGAGCCTTACGACAAGCATCTGCCCAAGCAGTGGCCCAGTTTGTGTTAGATGATATTATATACAGGTATGGAGGTGTGGGGAGGATAGTCACAGACAATGGACCTGAGTTTAAAGGAGCTCTATCCAACATACTTGCACAGCATGGAATCCCCCAAGTGTTTATCAGCCCTTATAATTCACAAGCTAATGGAGTGGTTGAGCAAGGCCACTTTGCAATCAGAGAAGCTTTAGTGAAGGCTTGTGAAGGGAAGATATACTTGTGACCAGACAAGCTGCAAGCAGCCTTATTTGCAGATAATATTACTGTACGACGATCAACAGGATATTCTGCATATTACCTTTTATATGGAGTTGATCCAGTATTACCTTTTGATCTATGGGAGTCAACCTTCTTGGTTGAAGGATTTGACCAAGAACTTTTCCATGAGGAATTATTAGCACTACAGATAAGGCAAATAGAACGACAGGAAGAAGATTTGGAAAAAGCCATAGCAACCTTACGAGATTCTAGATTGAACTCTAAGCGCCAATTTGAAAGGTGATTTGAAACCAGATTGGTGCAAGGAAGCTATGCCCCTGGAGATCTGGTACTAATCAGGAATATAGCAGTAGAGAAAGAGCTGAATAGGAAAACTAAGCCTAGGTATCTAGGCCCATACAAAGTAATCAGATGAACTCAAGAAGGAAGTTACAAACTAGCAGAAGTTGACGGAGCTCAACTGGCTAGACCAATTGCAGCATTCAGAGTAATACCTTACATACAGAGGTACTCCCTAACAAAGTTAAATAAAAAGGGAGAAGACTCTGAGGTAACCACAGACGAAGAAAATGCATTATCAGAAGATGGAGAACAATATGAGCACAAACTCAATAAACTACCCACAAAGTCTAATACTGCTGATAGTGACAGATCTGACACAGAATCAGATATTGACTGAGACTACACATACCACTAGCCCCCTATCAGATTGGCAAGTTCATTTCTGCCGACAGAACTTGCATATTCAGAATCGATTACGACAGGTTACCTATCATTGGATAGCTCACTTGTTTACTGAGCACCCCACCTGAATTTACCACTCTACATTTGGTCTCACGCCTTTAGCCAAGCCAACCACACGTACGAACCATATAACCATTCCTAGGACTAGTCTAGAGGAGACTATAGTAATACCCTCAGCTACTAAGTGTATCGAGTGTAGATCTGCTTGTAAGAACCTACAACAGATAGAACATGATAGAGAAGAACTACAGGCATTAGAGAAGTATATTCTAAGAGCCCTAGAACCTAATCAGGGAAGCACAATATCAGACTATCTAACAAGTCCAGCTGCATCACAAGACTTGTCTGAAATTGGCCGAAGCAATGTCAAACAGCAACAACCCATTCAGGAACCATTCTCATAATATATTAAGGGATCCAGACATGCTGAATGTGCCTGGACAGGTCCATCAAGGGCCACAAGAGCAAGACCTGCCCCCATATCCCCACGCCTCACCCCAAATGAGGAACAATGAGTTCAAATAGCAGAGGATAATGAGAGATCTAGCTCTACTGAATGAAGTCTTGGAAACCCATTCCTGATGAGCACATCGAGAAGGACACCAAACAATGGTATTATTACTGAGTCTGGCTGGAACTTACAAGGCCGAACGATATATTCGCAAGATGTGCCATATGTGTTACCTAATTCATCAGACCAAGAGCAGGATCCACAGACAATTGACCCAGCATTACTATGAATATCACCGATAGACTCTATCTAGCTGCATATATTACTTAGGCGACCATTGAAGCTGTAGAACTTACCACATTTTGCCATTGCCCACCACATTTCATCAATCCTGCCACCAGTAAGCACAACTTGCCATCCAGCAACACAACTCATTCCTTTCAAGAAGACAATCATGGCTGAAAATCTGTGTTTCCATCACAATCAAGCCATTGGCACATTCGTTTATGTGCACAAACTCAGCACCCATACCGGCTATGCCATGGGGCACGAGTTCATTTGCCCTCCCAGCAGTAATGATCAGATCACACTGTATGCTTGAATGGAGGAAGATCCAATAATTGTTGGCCACCTATCATGCGTCACCAGACATTGGCAAGATTGTATTGATATCCAACTTACCCCTTGTCCCACTATTACCACTCAGCCAATAAGATCCCAGACAAATTCCTACTCTGTATCCCTCTTGATCTAATCTGTTTAACTGCTGTACAATCATTGATACACCGGTTCTGGTTATGGATAAATCAACAGCTTCAAGTAGATAAGTGCCCAGATCACCTCCTCCCCATATACTATTTTTCCACCCTTACACCAATGCTAAACGAGGTGTACATCAGACCCCTCACTTCCTATAACATTCCTAGTACATCTGTAGTTGTTACAGTCCTGTTCTTACTGTAGGAAACCCTTGCCCTTAAATACCGTTATAAACAATAAGAAGCACTAGCAACATGGCAGAGCCGGCTGACACTGATGTAACTATCTGGAACTTAAGTTTGCATCACAATCTATGTGATCAAATCATCAACACACTACATGACTGGTTGCATAATCACACCTTACGAGATGATGATCATACTCCCTCCTATTATCATGCTACTGTACATGTAGAGACCAAAGGGAGAGAACGAGGAACCCTTTGGGCTGATTGGCATTGTTAGCATTGCCTAATTATCTACCGATATGCTACAGTATTTGTTGAGACCTACAACAACTTGTATATCCAAATGAGAAGTTTGGATGTTAGTGGAAATCTGCCAGAAGAAGAAAGACGAACAGAACTTGTGGATTTGCTATCACCACCATTCCAGCCAATTGCAGGAAGGACCATAGCTGAGATCCTTCATCAATTCACTGAACAAGAGCAATCCCCACAACCAGATCCTGACCCTCCAGAACATAAAGTTCAAGTTAATGGCTGTACTCTAGCTGATATCACCAATATTATTTCTCGATCTTGAACTAGCTACTAGTCAAGAAATTTCCCCTGGCACAGCCATTACCTTTATTCCTATCTTCAGTACCTACATATTATTGGAGATCAGTGCCCCTAAATACTGTTATAAATAATAGGGAGCTCTGACCCAAACAGGACAGTCAAATTACTTTATTTAGTAACAGCCATAATACCATCAGACACAAATGGCTGATGCTAATGGAATAGTATAGGAAGTACTAGATCTTTGCAAGCAACAGCAACTGCTTGAACATATCCTACAATTCCTACTCACTGAGCTCATGCATCATATTCGTGAGCAAGGAGAAAATAACCAAATTCAATACCATGCTACTGTACAAGTGATTACTCAAGGTTGAAACTGAGGAACACCTACAGTACAATGGCATTGTATCTACTACCATGCAATCTACATACATGTCTGTCTTTGTAATCGGTATCATAATGACCTATATTCCTGAATTAGGCAAGCTGACCCGATTAGGCATGGACTGGTAAAAGATAGAATGGAGTTAATTCATTTCCTAGAACCCCCATTTCCTCCCATAGCAGACATGGAGAGAGTTCTTCGTGAATTGACTCAGAATGAACCATTCCCTGAACCAGAGGAGGAAGAAGCTCACTCTCTTAATCAGGGACAGCAAAGGGCTAATGGAAGACCCCAACTTGATTATCCTTGATTGAATGAACAATCGGGGATGATTGTTTTCCATTCCCTGCAGATGACCTGCACCAAAATGTTTGGATGCAGATACATAGTTATTGTATATATGATGCTAGATATTTGACCCAAGATTTGAGTTTTCACTATATTCCCACAGTCCAAATGCTTAGCTAATTGAGGAACATATAGACCATAGTGTCTAGTATATACCTCTATTTTTCCTTATTTGTTCGTTTACAAGTTGTGGAGAAACAAAATGATTTCCCCCAACAAACTTTTATTACTACCTACAAGTACATAGCAAACCATTTTCTTAATATCTCTTTTACCCTTAAGTACTTAGCCAAGTGTCAGAGAAGCAAATGGAGCATGTGACCTCAGTTGCGAATCATCTGACTCAGATCATGTGACCTTGCACAGCATGAGTCATTGCCAAGTCAAAGGCTATTTTTAGCTCATTGCAAGTCATTTTCTGACAGGGTGAGTCAAAGTGAGTCAGTATGAGTCATATTTTGGCACAGCCACCTCGGAACCGAAGGTAGCACAGCCACATGTAAACTACTATATAAGGAGCACAATTCAGCCCCATTTGGACAGTTAAAATTTTTGAAGATAGTTTCAATAGAACTCAAACAAATAGTGAGGCTGTGTAGAGAAGTTTCCCACGCTATAAATAGAGCTACTTAGACCCATAGTTAGGAGTATACTGAATCCCTTAGGATAGGATCAGTTAGGACACCTTTAAGGAGAAAATCTCAAAGCAGACAACTAAAGGGAATAGATCCCTAGCTAGTAGGGAGACCTAATAGTTCATTAGTACCTTGGGAAAGGCTCGAGTCGAGCATTGAAGCTGATTGCCAACTCCTTAGTGCATAATAGAATCAGTTTAGAAAAGACTATTTTGTATATCTAAGCGACATGTGTGAATTAGTAGTGAGAGTGAAGCATATTTACACTACCTACCCAATTGAGCATTCCTAGCTGACTGGAGCTAATTGGAAGTCATTGAGAGTGCATTTTAGGGAAGTAACCCTAGTTGCTACAAAGTACCCTTCTAGCAACCCAAGAGTTGTCTAGACCATTTTTCCAACTATCCCTTGTACATTTCGTACACCACCACCTCAACTGAAAATCAGACCCTCAACGTATTGCTGAACCCCAATCCCCCTCAACCTTGTTGAAGATTGATGAACGAACCACGTGCCTGATAGTCAACCCCTTTCTACAAGATTGATACTTGTTTCTAGTATCAACTTGACCAGGGAAGAGTACTTTCTTCACCTCGCTTTAGGTTTACTATCCGTGGAGATAAGATTGGTTGTCTGGTAAGCATTTTCTTAGCATTTCTACTGATCTTATCTAGAAAGAAGACAGTGTGACCACCAAATAGAGTCCCCCAAGTCCAAAGAGGGCCATGTGAGAGGAGTGCAAACGTGCCCACACTGAAGAGGGTCCTGTGAGAGGAGTACAAATGTGCCCACATCACCATGTGACTGCCACCCGAGCCTGAATAAGACCTAGTTGGAGAAGCAAGAAATGAGAAGGGTTAGAAAACTGGTGATGAGAACTGAACTGACTGCAGACACAGAGAAGAACTCATTCTGAACCAACCAGGGGGGGTGTGAACTGAACTGAGAACCCTGCACAAGAAAAAAAAAAGGTCAGTAAACAAGATAGTGGACTAAACTGACTGCAGGCTCATCTTATACTTTTTTTACCATGTAGGCTGCAGTCCTGCATGGCAAAAAAGTGTGATGAGGGAGTGTATTCATGAGGGAGGGGGTGGAGAATGTGGAAGAGCAAAAGTGCATGTGAATCAGGATGTCACACCTCTTAAGCATGTTGACAGGCTGTCAACATGTATGGCATTGTTTTGTGTGAGGTGCTGCATCCCACATGAATTGTGAAAATCTTCGAACTCCAACCATATCACAACACTGGTAATGTGTCACTCATTCTCACCCCTTCAATTCCCCCTCCCCTTCCTCATCCAACTCTGACATCACTTCCTCAACTATATATATCAAACAGACCATGAAGAAAATGACTGGAGGCAAGGCTAAGCACATCCAATTGCAAACATGTGATCTACATGAGGTGAGCCATTGTCATTGTCATCTTTTCTCACTTGTCCATGACACTTACACTGAACCTACAGCCTGCACCAGCCAGAGCCATAAAGTGCAGCAGGTCAGATACTGCCACTGAGGATGTGCACCCCAGTGCTTTAGAGGTGAGTGTGCTATTCTGTTGACCTGTAACAACACTTACAACAAATGCCAGGCCACATCGACTGCCAAATGGTTGAGACTGCAGACAGACGTGCTGGCACATGATACAAGCTTGAATGCAAACAATGTAAATGGTGATTGCAACATGTGGATGGATCAAGGCCAGGTGAGTTGGCTCACCATTGCCTCTAGTGTGCCACTTACCAAACAACAAGAAACACAACAGCCATGTGAACCAGGTGAATGTCGATGATAGCTGTGTGACAGTGAGTGGCACTCCATTCTCACAAGGCATGACTGACTGATTACTGTGTAGTTCTGTTCACTGTGCACTGACAGCAGTCTGCTGTATGAATGCAGTAACTGCCCTTATGCAGTCTGTTCTTGTTGTGTCAACGTTCCCACAGCATATCGGGACATTGTTTCTGGTGACAACGTCCATTTCCAATGCATTGGCTACTACTGGATAGCCATTCAAAGAGCTATGTCAGAGCAAAAGAATAAGAACCAGGGCGAAAAGCCTACGCTCAAGGGCTATGCAGTAAGTCATCTGTTCAGCATTGATTCTTTCTAAGTGATCTCATAGGGCTTTACTCATAATGGCACAGTGGTACTTCCTAACTACCTCAAGATTGCTGGAAAATTTCAATTGTCCACAATTGCCCAGGTAATTACACAGCCAACCCTCATTATTAACCTCTCCCTTGAATTCTTGAAGGGAGTATTGGCAGGGACCCTCCTGGATCACAGCTTCTGCAATTATTTCTCCCCCACCAGCCTTGATGTTCTCCAAATCCCATTTAATCTGGGATTGGACTCCAAGGTTGACAACTGGCTGGCTCTTGTGTTGTTGTCATTGGGTCTCCTTACCTGCCGGACCTATGACTGCATGGTTTTCATGATCACCAATTACATGGACGAAGACACAGGTGACTTTTTCATGGAGAAAGATGAGAACCTTAAAGAATTCTCAACCCCGGTTGACCAGGTAAGTTCACTGGCAATTCCATGAACTTTACTGATTTTGTTCAAGGTTCTTGATACCCTTTTGGAACCTTTCAGCCAGTTGATTCCTGGATCTCTTGTCTATTTACTCACCTATGATTCAGTCATTGCAAACAAAAAGTCTTTTTCTTTGTTGTATCAGACACTTAAAAGGTATAAGTTTGCATTGTTGAAAGACTCTATCACTGATGGCTTTCAGCCTGAATATCAGACACACATTAACTTTTGATGATGCTCACTTTGTGACCTTACATGCTGCTGGACTTCTGATAAAGCTCAGTAGGAACATGTTGATTCATCAGATCGGTTTTGCCGCTGTCCTTAAACATCTCCTCCGAGATGAATCAGAGTTAGACATGCACACTGGAGTGGTGCACATCACTCCTGACATCATCACGTACTACATTTGGAGCCATAGGGACATCCAGCCTTGTGGTAAGTCTATTCCTATGCAATGTCCTGTCTGCTTCATCATGCAGAAGTGGACCAGCGTTTGGCTGCCATCTTCAACATATCTGTTTGAGTGTATCAACAACATGTGTAGTTGGGATGGGAAGGAGAAAGTGGCAGGAAGGTACCAGTTTGAGGTGATCCAGCCTAAGGGAGTAGAGCTGCTTCACATAAAAAAGGCCACTGGCGCATCATGGATGAAATTTGCCATTTCTGCCTAGTTTCATAGCTGTTGATTTCCCTATTTCTTATCTAATGGAGTTGTTTTTGTTGGAACTTGAAAAATGCTTGAATGGAAGTTAGATTTCCTTGTGGGTCTGAAATTGTGACATGTGATTCCAGATCATATGTCATACATATGTTGACAGCAGAGTGTGGATTCATACACCTTCATTTTGCACCCTGCATCCTAACATTGTCAACATTGATATTCGCATCAAGTCTGCTCACTGGTCAATCATATTTTTTAATGTCTTGGCCAGCCATGTCGTGGACTATGCTCTTGCCCATGGTGACTGTAAGCAATACTCTGCCATTTTATGCAGTTGCATCAAGGAGATTAAAAAGTCTCCTCTGCTGGAGGAGCACCAGGTGGAACTTCCCACCAACCTTGGACTGATATATCATCCCAGCATTATTTGTTGTCTGACACTTTCACATTTCTGGTAGGAAAGCAGAAAGTAGTTCCTCCCCCATCTACCAAAGTCAGATCAGGTAGATGAGGAACTCTCAATACATGAGGCCTTGGAGAAGACCAGGATTACTCTCAATGCTGAAGATTGCGAGATTGCCACTAGACTAACACAAGCAGGCAAGGACACCAAGCCTTGAAATGCTTACTGTGCCATGTAGTATTTGTTTAAGGAGGAAGTGGATGAACTGGATGAACTCTTGAGGGACAAAAAGAACAAGAATAATTTCAGTGCATGTACATACAAAGGCTTTGAGGGAATGGTAGTCCACTTTGTCCAAGGAAAAGAAGGATGAGGCTGAGGTAGCCACGAAAAAATGGAATGAAGATGGAGCTAACAAAGCAAAGCAAAGCATGTAAGTGCTTTTTATATATAGTGCTCTCCTATTGAAGTATATTGTCATAGGTACCGGAAGAAAAACCTGAGGAAAAAGGCAAATCATTTTATTGAGCTCCTCCGATATAGTATGGGTGTTCACATCATGGTTGTGGCTGGATATGCAACTGATGATGGGATGAAAATGACAATATAAGTTGGAAATTTCACTGCCCCTCATTTGATATCCCACAATTCTAGTCTAGAAACCAATGCCTCTGAGGGTAGATCAAACATGTTTTCAGTGGCTTTGAGTGAGTCCAGGGCATGGGTTAGAGAAGGGACTGAGCTATTGGCTAAGTACTTGAATGTAGATGAAGAAGATTTGTTTCTATCTCAGCTGAAACTGCTATCATTAATTTTAGTAGAGGACCTTGATGTCGAGGACAAGGATAGTGATGAGGCTCCTGAAGTGGGAGTTGATGCTTCAGGGCATCCATTACTCCCTGAAATTTCCAACCTGCCACATCAAACTTGACAGGATGTTGTGCACGAAATTTTCTGGCTTGCTTACCATGAGTTCAACTTGATTCTTACACCTATGGTTCAAACCTTGTTTTTAATTCAACTAATCAAGAAGCCCAAGATTCTGGTCCCCTGGTTACTCCTTGCCAAGTCTGCAAAGGACTATGTGGACATGAACTACCTCCCAGAAGGTTTTGTTGTTGCTGACCCCTCAAAATTCATCAAGAAGGTGCTGGATAAGCTATGGGCTCATTGGGCAAGTCATCACTTGCGAAATGAGCCCATCCTTCAGTTCATCAGAGCATGTAACAATGACTTGCCTTTTGGTTTGCTTTAAGTTGAGTGCCTGCAAGTTCACAAGAAATGGTGCTATGTGGAGGTTGCTAGTTCTGATGATGAGCAGGAGTTGGTGGTAGGAAAAGACAAGGCCTCTGATGTTTCTATGAGTGGTGAAGCAGGCCCTTTATCTGCTGGACATCCACTGTCCAAGTGGGTCCATTTGTTGGGTCAGCCAGAGATCCTAGAAGATAAAAGCCTGGCAGCAAACCAACACAATCACTTTTTGTTCTTAAAAAGTTTGTCCAATGACTCTGACTACCAAGACCTGGTGCCCATTCTCTCATCACTGCCTGTTTTTATGAGTCTTCTATTATTATGATTTATTGGCTGGGGTGATATGACCATGTATTGTAGGATTCTACCAGTACAGATTGCTTGACTTCAAAGGCAAGTCTGCCAATTTGGACCTCTTGGTGTTGGGCTACAAAATATCTCCCCCCTGAACTTCACACTGTTAGTAATGAATTTCGGGTGGCTATTGGATAGCTTCGCAATGCCAGATTCATAGATCACAATCGCAGTACTCCTATCGTCTTGAGATTGAGTCTGTTGCTTTGTAAGTGCTGGAGGGCAGTTGAGGTGAAACCTGATTCCCAGGTTCTTGATTTCTTATGTAACTTCAGACTTGATATCGAGAGGGCTGGGAAGGTGGTGCTTGTCATGAGAGATGTTTGTGTGAGATTTGAGATGAAACCAAATGATAGAGATTGGGCAGTTGAGGAAGCTCAGGCAAGTTCAGGGGAAATGGGTGGCCTGACAGGTGGGGGAGGTTCAAGCTACTGAGGAAAAGCAGGAGATGGATGTAGATGCTGTGGAGGAAATAGAAACAGGTGAGATCATTGCGGAGGTGGTGGTAAGGGATGTAGAAAGTTTCAAGGAAGTCAATAAAGAGGATGAGGAAGAAGTGAGTAATAAATAAAAGTGGAACAAACAGAGGAAGAAGGGGAGTACTGCAAAAAAGCAACCTACCCCCTTGAGCCCTAATCGCTCTACCAGGTCCATGACTCACAAATAAAATGACAGCCCCACAAGAAACATCAGATCCAATAAAAGAGTTACCAAGCCAAGTAGGAGACATCATGATTCTGACTATACCTGATGTATTCACACTTGTTTTGTCTCTATATTCATACTGGTTTTGTCATCTCTTCAGTGCAGTAGTATAGTAGTTGGCTGGAATGGTATGCAAATCATATAGGTCACACCTCTGGTCCTGACTAAAGAGATTGCTAGATCTCTCTCAGTGCAGAGGCAACAGCAGAAGGGTAAACCCAGTGAGGAAGAGTACTCACTTGCTGTAGAGTGTACTTGCAAGGTAGTTGCTAGAAGTTATTCACAATGTGATATGAAGTAAAGAACTTAAATTGTGGGCTCTGAAGGAGCCAGATTTATATACAATACAGTAATATTTGTATGTATTGTGAAATATCCATAAAGGATGAAGGGCTGTATAATGCACAGCAATGCACAGCAATAGGCAGCCAATGGCAGAAAGTATGCATGGTATGGCAAGAGAATGGTGTGCTGTTTTACCATAATGATATAATATAATGTCATCATAAAGATAAGAGATAAGAATGACATCACCAGTCTAGAACAATGATATCATGGGTCTAGATGAATTAGTAATCATGAAGAGTGACCCAGACAAGAATAAGGTTATCATAATGAGACCTAACTATTTCAATACTGACTGAGTTCTATTGCAATCATAGTTAGCCAGGCCCAATGGTGCAATAGTCCTATAGATCATACCATTGCACCCAGTCAACAATTCCACAACAGCCATAGTCAGCCAGGTCCAATGGTGTGCCAACCATATTGGTCACCCCACTAGTTCCAGCCAAGCATTGTACTGAAGCCGAGGACAGCCGGACCTAATGGTATGATGTATGTTCAATAGAATGCTTGGCTGGAATCCACACTATGTCCATTACATAGGCCACACCTCAGATCTCGGCTGGATATTGCATTGCATCTGTAGTTAGCCGGGACCAATGTGGTGCCTTGACCATTGGTTCCACATATGATATCAGCTGGACGCTTGATGCCAAGCCTAATCAAGGTATGTAGTATCAGGCCCAGCTGGGACCAGAGATGCGGCAGATTCTCCAAGCCATGGTTTGGTTCTGGTCCAAAATATCACACAATCTGTATTCAGCTGGGACCATGAATGTATACTGCCCCTTTGGTGGGCCAGGACCATATATGTGGTATATTTTCCAACCAATGATATTGGTCCCAGCCCATAAAAGGCAAATTCTAGGCCAGGACCATGAGTGTGAACATTGCTATATTTGGCTTGACCTATATTTTGGGCTGTTTGGCAATGTGCAACAAACCTCTGCTGGTATCTGAAATACATTTATATCTACAGTGAGGTGCAAAACTGTTGCAATGCCTAACCCCAAATCGGGGCGTGAAGTGCCCCGCAATTACTTGTAGGAATTTCACTTTGCTTTGGTGGGAACAAATAAAGTACAAACCCTTAGCTACAACTTTGTCCCCAGGGTCATGTGATTTCGCTTACATACTGCAAAGATACATCCATTTCAAAACACCAATATCATTGCAACAGTTTTGCACCTTTTGCTTTCCAGGATATATTAGTACTTGGTATAGCCTCCCTTTGCCTTGATAACTGCTTCAATCCTTCTAGGCATGCTCTCTATCAACTTCTGACACTCTTCAACTGCTATCCCCTCCCAATCAACCTGAACTCTCTCCCACAATTCATGAATCCCCTTAGGAGAGGAATCATGATCTGCTAGTCTTCTTTTGAGATAACCCCAGAGGTGCTCAATGGGGTTGAGGTCAGGAGACTGTGCAGGCCATACCATAATATGAAAATCCTGCTCCTAAAGCCAATACTTCACCTTCTTGCAAGTATGTTTGGGGTCATTGTCCTGCTGAAAGATGATGTCAGGAGGATCGAGACCATAAAACTGCAAAGAATTGAGCAGTTCATTCTTCAAAATCTAAAGGTAAAGGTCCCCATCCATCATACCATTAATCTTGGTAGCATAGCCAACTCCCTGCCAAGTCATACAGCCCCACATCATCAAAGAACCTCCTCCAAACTTCACTGTACCTTCCACCAGCCTATTACTTAGCCCTTTCCCTACCTTTTTCCACACCCACTTGCACCCATCTGACCCTAGGCGATTGATTTTGATCTCATCGGACCATACTACCTTCTTCCAGTCCTCCAGAGTCCAATCTTTATGAGCATAAGCAAAGTCTTGACAAGCCTTACGATGCTTGGCTGAAAGAAGAGGCCGTTTGGACTTGACCACAGCTTTCATACCTGTCTTCCTCAACTATCTGTGCACTGTGGAGGTAGAGAGAGGCTGGTTGACTATATTGGTGAGTGCCTTGGTCACCTGAACAGCATTCTCTGCCTTTCCAGAGGAGATGAGACGAATGGCATGCCGGATATTGGCAGAGGAAAGCTTGGATGGACGACCTCCAGTAGCTTTTTGGAGCTCAGAACACTCTTTGGAGCATAATCTGGATATGGTAGACACATTAAGACCAGTAGTGAATGCAATAGAGTGAGCAGATTGGCCAGCATCAAGCATAGAGAGGATGGTTTGTTTTTGAGTAGGAAAGATGGTTCTCATGATGGTTGTGGTTGGAAACAAAGATGCATGTAAACTATTTTAAACTCAGACATGGTTCTAATATGTGTATGTTTGTTTGTATGACCAAACATAACCAAATAACACTTGATTTCAATGTAATGAGCAAAGGATGCAAAACTGTTGCAATGGTATTGATGTTTTGAAATGGATGTATCTTTGCAGTATGTAAGCGAAATCACATGACCCTGGGGACAAAGTTGTAGCTAAGGGTTTGTACTTTATTTGTTCCCACCAAAGCAAAGTGAAATTCCCACAAGTGATTGTGGGGTGCTTTGCGCCCCAGTTTGGGGTTAGGCATTGCAATAGTTTTGCACCCCACTGTAGTAGGTCACATGGTTACCAGATCCATGTGGTCGGCCCTCCCAATACTGTGTTTGTTGGCTACTCCTTGATCGGATCCAGCAGTACAGGCAAATGTACATCCAAGTAGAACCACAAGTGTGATAGGATTTGACTGAAGTATGTGGATATTCTGGGTGCTTCTGTGGATGGTCTTGATGAATTCTCAGTTATCTCTATTCCTCCAAGCTCGTACTACCTTTATAAGAAGCACCTTCGAGTCTGTACCTGGAACAGAGAGCAAGCAAGGTGTGTTTGTGTCTCAAACGGTTCATGGACCCACTTTTCTCCCTGGCCAGGGGTCACTGCACAAATTGTTAAAAACTCTTGCTGATCTCTTCAGGTACTTCTATTATTGACCAGAAAAGTAGGATGAAGCTGCTGTGAAACAAGTCAAAGCACTGCAAGATCATTCAATCAAAGTGCAGGATATTTTACAAGCTTTACCTTTGTTTCAGCATGACAAATCTGTAAAGAAGCTAAAGAACCACAAGTACATCATTGACATATTTTCCACTCACTTGCAAATGGAGTGGCCTGCTGACGATGTGGCTGAAGAGCAGGAATTGATTGGTACTAATTGTTATGGAGTGGATTTGGACAAGGTGTTATGGTCTTTTTACTTTTCAATGGTGTTTACCTTTTTTCCTATTGCAAATGTGTTCATGTTTTCCTCGGCATATATTGGACTATTTGGATTTTCAGCTTATTCTTAGTTAGCCCGTTAAACCCTACATTTGTTATTCTTTGATTGTCTTTTTCTCTTCATTTCTCTTATGTTCTTCAGACAGTGCACTCCTTGGCCAATTCTTTCATATCAGTTTCATAGTTCCTATCTTCCTTCCGCTAGTCCATGATGCATCTTATCTAAATCTTCCTCTACCTTCTATCGTGTTCCATGATGATGTATCGTATCGTACTTAAACTCTCGCTGCCTGTACTTTTATCTTTACGCTTGTTCTGTGCAATCTAGCATTCTTTTACAGTAAGTGTTCTTAGGCTGTTTGCCTTCGACCATTGCCCTTCATCCACTAGTAAACCTTGGGAAGTCTGATTGACTTCAAACCCCTGACCTTCGTCCCTCAAAACCTTAGTCTTGTGTACTCTCTCAGACGTAGTGTCTCTTCGTGAGTACCTCCTGAGAAGTGCTCGACCCTCAAACTTCTCTCTGTGCATGCTACACATAACAAAAGAACGAGTGTAACCTCTCGTCCCTCCTATCTAGGAGCAGGACAGCTCCACCATCAGTAATATTTCTGGCCACAGCCTTTGACAAGCCTACGGGCTCCCACCCGAGCAACCTGAGCAAACCTCTGACATCAACATCAACTTTCATGACCCTGAGACCACTGAACCCCCTTGTACTACTGAAAACCCATATCAGACCATCACCTCAGTACCCCCTTGATCCCCAGATACCCTCAGACAACCATGAACCCTAGCAGCTCCTCATATCCACACTCGCCCACCTAGCCCTCCCATGTCTCGCCCCACTGAACTAAAAGCCACCCTCCTGGCTGATTTTTCTAGAGAACCTGCCGACTCTGTCCAATGGATTAAGGCAATGCATGCCTATTTCTCCATCAACCTCATCCTGTACACCACTGACAATGAATGCATTATGACCACCCTGAACAAGATGAGCCTAGGATGAGGCATCTCATTCTCAGAAATATGGTATGATCGGATGGCCAATGTTGCTGTTCCTGCTAGCGAAAAGACCTTCGCTAAGTTCACTGAGAACTTTGAATCCACTTTTTACTTCTTCGACATCAAAGCCACCACCTGCCATGAACTCTCCAAACTAGTCCAGAAATCCTTCTGCCGCCCCGATGGAATCACCGAAGATGGTTTCCAGAAATATATCACTGATTTCCAAAATCTCGCTGCTCATGCTGGAATCACTGATGATGTCACCCTCATCGACCAATTCTCCCTTGGACTCAACCAACAACTCGCCACCATAATCCTCTCTATGGCAGTCATCCCCAACTCTATTAATAGTTGGATCGACCAGGTCAAGACATTTCATGTACAAAAAATGCGTATCCTTGCTCTATGAGGAGGAAAGACATATTCTTCCCCTCATTCTCCTTCCAGAGACCCAAATGCCATGGATGTCAACACTCTCATTATCTTGAAACTCACCCCTCAGGAATGTGCAAAATGCATCCGAGAAGGACAATATTTTTGTTGCCGAACTGTTGGACATAATGCCACCCAATGCACTAAATCTAGAAACACCACTGCTCGTCCCCCCCCTTGTCCTCTCACCATTCATTCCACTGGAACTGCACCTTCCCCCACTACCACTACCACCACAGAGACACCCACTGCCCTCGCCACCTTCATTAATTCCCTTAAAATGTAGGGAAAAGACGAAAATGAAATTCTCCAAGTACTTCAGATATGTTATGAAGAACTGAAGATGGAGGAAGTTTCCACACTTCATGTGGAACAGGATTTTTAAACCGGAAAGTCACCTCGATGTCCTCTTCCTATGAAATATGTCATGTACTTGTAGCTCCTCGAAATGAATGAACTCTTCATTTTCCTGTGAAACTACAAGTTGGAAACAAAATTGTTGTTACCACTGCTCTTGTCAACTCTGGTGCCACCAGAAATTTCATTGACCTCGGAATTCTGACCCATGCCAACTTCCCTATGCAATGTCTACCTGAATCCATCGTAGCTTACAACATCAATGGTACCACAAACAAGAAAGGGACTATCCTGTGGAAGGCCAAACTGATTGTCCATATTGCTGGTCAGCCTGAAGAAATGGAACTCATGGTCATATCCCTTAGCAGAAAACAAATCACCCTCAGTATGAAATGGCTGAAGTCTCAAAACTCTCAAATCAATTGGAAATCTCACACCTTATCATTCCCCACACCACCGACACCTCGAAAAGAACCCTCCTGACCTCATCTCCTTTGCTGGCTTAATCTTGATGTCAATCAAGAGATATCCTCCTTGTTCCTAGAATGATATTCCAATAGAATCAATGTGTCTCTCAGTGAGCACCTCTTCCATTCAGATCCCACTCACGAAAATATCAACAAGATCACCCTGTCCACACAACTTGCCCAGGAAAATAAACCTATCAACATATCCCTCCCAAATTGGTGTGCTGACTTTGCCAATGTCTTTTCTAAAAAGATATATGAACAATTACCCCAACATTGTCCCTTTGATCACGCTATTGATCTCAAACCATCCTTCGTCCCAAAGATCACAAGGTATATCCATTAAATCTTAAGGAGCAAGACGCCTGCAAAGCTTTTATCACCAAACACCTCGAAACTGGCCACATTCTCCCTTCGAAATCCCCACAAGCTGCATCCTTCTTTTTCATCCCCAAAAAGGATGGCTCTCTTTGCCCTTGTCAGGACTACTGCTACTTGAATTCCCATACCATTCACAATGCATATCTCCTTCCTCTTATTCCCGAACTCATTGATGACATGAAAGACTCAACTTGGTTCACTAAATTCAACATCCGCTGGGAATATAATAATATCCATATCAAGGAAGAAGATCAATGGAAAGCCGCTTTTATCACTCCATTCGGTCTCTTTGAACCCACCATCATGTTCTTTGGCTTCTGCAATGTCTCCTCCACCTTCCAGGCTTTTATGAATCACATCTTTGCTGACATGATCGTTGAAAAGTGGCTGAAGATCTACATGGATGATCTAGGCATTTATACCAATGGAGACCTCACCCTACACCATGAGCAAACTTGCCATGTTCTCCTCCGTCTTCGAGAACACGGACTTTCCCTTAAATTAGCCAAATGTCTCTTCGACCAACCTAGAATGGATTTCCTAGGCATGATCATCAGCCACGGCAAGATCACCATGGACCTCGTAAAGACCTCTGCTATTTGTGACTAGCAATCTCCTACCTCAGTCAAAGGAATTTGCTCCTTTCTTGATTTAGCCAATTTCTATTGAAAATTCATCCCAAACTTCTCCCACACCGTCACCCCCTTAACCCTTCTCACCCGAAAAGACTATCCTTGGGCCTGGACATCTCTCCAACAACATGCCTTTGACTCCTTAAAAACTGCCTTCTCCACTGGCTCCATCCTCGTCATTCCTGATGTCTCTCACCCCTTCTCTATCATGATGGATGCCTCCCTCCTCACCACCAGTGCCGTTCTCCTCCAAGCAGACTCCATTGGCAACCTCCATCCTGCTGCTTATTTCTCTCGTACCTTTGCCCTTGCAGAACGTAACTACGATATCTATGACCATGAATTTCTCACTGTCATCCTTGCCCTTACTGAATGGTACCAATACATCTAAGGCACCTCTCACCCTATCACCATCATCACCAATCACAAAAACCTCTCTTTCCTCAAGGATCCTCATAAACTTTCCCACCAACAGGCCTGCTGGTCTCTTTTCCTTCAAGACTTTGACATCGTCTGGAAGGTCCTTTCCAGTACACAGATGGCCCCTACTAATGCTCTTTCTCGCCGTGATCACATTGATATCACTTTAGACAATGTAGACACCCCCATTCTCCCTGACCCTGCTATTATTAATACTTTAAACCTCTCTCTTGCCTCTCACATTTGTAATTCTTCAACTTCTAATCCTCTTGTTCTTCGCATCCTTGCCAACCTTGCTGATGGCGATCCTTTATTTCCTCATTCCTCCCTTACTGATTGGGTCTTTGACAATGGCCACCTTTATTTTAAAGATCGTATGTATGTCCATTTGTTCCCTCTCACTGGTCATCTGGGCCATTTTCACACCAAGGCCATTCTAGAATGCAATTTTTGGTGGCCTGGGCTTGCTTCCTTTGTTTCTCATTTTGTCACCAGATGTTCCGTTTGTCAGCAGAACAAGGTCCTCACTCACCCCACTGCACCCCCATTCTTGCCCATCCCTTCCTCATCTTCCCTCCCGTTTCGCCAATTGTCCATCACCCTCATTACTGATCTTCTCTTGTCTCATGGATATGATTCCTTGATGGTCATGGCCAACCATGGCCTTACAAAGGGGATAATTCTCACTCCTTGCTCCAAAACTGTCAACACCAAGGAAATCACCCAATTATTTTTTGATTTCATATTCAAATGCTTCAGCCTCCACAATTCTATTATCTCTGATCAAGGCCCTCAATTCACCTCTGCTTTCACCTAAGAACTAGCTCACCTCCTGAAATACGATGTTCATTTATCCACCACATACCATCCTCAAACTGATGGTCAAACTGAACAAACCAATCAGGAAATCGAAACCTACCTTTGGATCTGCTGCTCCAATAATCCACATGAATGGTCCACCTTTCTTACTTCCACTGAATTCATCCACAACTCTGTTTCACACAGCTCGACCAAGACTTCCCCTTTCTCTCTTCTTTATGTTTCGAACTGTATGCCTACCCTCCACTAGGCAAAACCTTCCTTCCTGCTTTAGAAAACCACTTATCCCTTCTTGACTGTGCCAGGAAAGAAGCTCTTGCAGCATATGAATCTGCCCAATGGATCATGACTCTCCGCTCCACCAAGAAATTCTCTCCTTAGAAAGTCAGCAATAAGATATGGCTCTCTGCAACCAATCTCCATATTGGCTACCCTTCCCATAAACTTGCCCCCAAACATCATGGACCATTCAAAATCACTCAGGTCCTATCACCACTCACTTACTAACTCCGACTTCCCCCCACATGGAAAATACATGATATTTTCCATGCCTCTCTTTTATCTCCTTATCATCAGATGGAAGCACATGGTCCCTTCTTCTCACAACCATCACTTGATCTTATTGACGCTCAAGAGGAGTATGAAGTTAGCCATATTATCTCACACAAGGGAACTCATGGTCATTATTGGTACCTGACTGCATGGAAGGAATACTCCTCAGCTGAAAATACATGGGAATCCGAAAGCAACCTTTGTTATGTCCCCGGAATCCTCTCGCTTTATAAATGGACTCATCATCTCCTCTAATTTCCCCATCTCTCATTCCACCTGGGAAGTGATATCTCTTCATGAAGTACCCTCCCACTTATGCTTTATTTTGACTTTCTCTTTCTCAATAATCTCAATGTCATCTCCTTCTTCTTCTGCTACTCCTTTTGTGTCGCCTTCTTCTTCATTATATACTTCCTCCTTGCATTCCAGACATATCTTTCCTACATTGCTACCCATCTCCGCTGCTCACTCACTTTACGCTGCCATCCTCGCAAGCCCCACTCTCCTCCATGCTGTTGAGGTCCTCCCTCTTTATAACGAGGACACTATCACCCAAGAGCTGGTCCACCTGTTCCATGAGGTCTCTATGACCCAACAGTACCATTTTCAATCCACTTCCAGTGATCTACCTCCTGAATTCAGCCTGCCCTTGTGACTCCATCTGGATGCACTTCCTCGGTGCATGCTATCTATTTTGCATTTACATGGTTTTTATTCTTTCGTTGAATGCCTTTCACCCATCATCATCTACTCTACCTTTCATTGTATCTTCCTCTTCATGCCTATAAGAGACCGTAACCACTACCTGGAACATGTTCAAGTACCTGCAGATCTGAACTCCCCTCCTCCTCTTCTAGTATTCTCTTTAGCTGAATGATTGTCCTCTCCTCCCCCTCCTTCTAACTCCTCCACTATCATAAAAGTTGAGGATATCCTCAATAATGAGAAAGATCGTTGTTGTGTCAAAACTGAGGCCCTACACAGGTATTTATGTACTGGATGGAACCTGCATCCTGTCTGCTCCTTCTCATGCCAACCCCCTTCTCCGACAACCTGCCTCCTCTCTCATGGCGTGCTTTTGGTGTCATTGTTTGGGTCATTATCAAGAAGACTGTCCTGACTATTCCTGTCCATCCTGCCTTCTCTCAGCTCCGGATCACCCTGCCTCCACTTGTCTTTGTACCCAATGTGACTTTTGCCATCACTGGGAACATAGTCGCCACTTCTGCCCTGAGCAAGTCTGCAGACATTGCAATCAACATGGACATATTGCTGACGACTGTCCGTTCGAGACACTTTCTCCTAACCAGGCCACATTCATCTTCAGCTCCACTAATGTTCCTCCTGCTGACGCTGTCTAGCGGGATTTTAATCGAACCTGGGATTTGATTGTACGATGGGGGTAATGTTACAGTCTTTTTACTCTTCAATGGTGTCTACCTTTGTTCCTATTGCAAATGTGTTCATGCTTTCCTTGGCATGTATTGGACTATTTGGATTTTTGGCTTATTCTTAGTTAGCCCATTACATCCTACATTTGTTATTCTTTGGTTGTCTTTTTCTCTTCGTTTCTCTTATATTCTTCAAATAGTGAACTCCTTGGCCGATTCTCTCATATCAGTTTCATAGTTCCTATCTTCCTTCCGCAGTATATGATGTGTCTTATCTAAACCTTTCTCTACCTTCTATCATATTCCATGATGATGCATCATATCGTACTTAAATTCTCACTGCCTGTACTTCTATCTTTACACTCGTTCTGCGCAATCTAGCATTCTTCTAAGTGTCCTTAGGCTGTTTGCCTTTGACCATTGCCCTTCATCCACTAGTAAACCTTAGGAAGTCTGATTGACTTCAAACCCCTGACCTTTGTCCCTCAAAACTTTAGTTTCGTGTACTCTCTCAGATGTAGTGTCTCTTCATGAGTACCTCCTGAGAAGTACTCGACCCAACCCAGATTCCTTCATTACCCTGCATGATTTATCAAATTCCATCCCTCATTCCTTGACCCAGCCAGCTCCTCAGCAAATAGATGCCCAGCCACTGTGACCATAGACCAATGTGACTATATGACACCTAATGACATTGGTATTTGGTGGCAGCTGTCAGAAATTGGCTCATGAGATCACCCAACTTGTCCATGATGTCATTCAAGCTCCAGACTTCTCCATCACCGAGCTGATAGGATTTGATGTTCACACAAAGACCTGCCACTTGAATGCAGCCCAGAAGACAATCTACATGAATGACCCCTTCAGCCTGGATAAATGGCAATGTCAAAGTGTGAACATTGTCATATCCACTAGGGAAATAAATCTGGTGGGAAATGGGTGGCCCTTCACCATCAAAGAATTCTATCACTGACCATTGCTCAATGTTATCCATGCTGTGTTTGCTGAAGCCTCGTCAAAATGGTTTCATTTGACCTCTTTTTGAAAGGTAGAGAACCTGAATGTCATTCAATAGAATTCATCACATCCATTTCCAACAGGTCTGGAAATCACCACAATCTGGTGAAGAACAACTCATGTATGATGAACTATACACGTTGGACACATGGAACAAAGCCCAGGATGACATTGTAAAGCAAAGAAGAACTGACGGTTGTAAACTAGAGAGAGTCATGGCAGGAATGATGCTGTGGTCAGACTCTATGTATTTGGCTGAGATCGGTCATGCATCTGCATGGCCAATCTATCTCTACTTTGGCAATTTGTTCAAATATGCTCATATCATCCCAGAAGAAGGAGTTTGTCATTCAATCACATTCATTCCCCATGTATGTGTCAGATGAGTGATGACCCATGTGTGGCCTGCCATCTCACAAGCATTTTAGCTTCCCGAATCGATACAAGCATTCATATTCAATCTGTTGAACAAAAAGAACAATGTTGATATGTTTGCCCACTGCAAATGAGAATTCATGCATGCTGTATGGAGGATATTACTCGACAAGGAGTTTGTGGAAGCATATGACAATAGTATAGTCATCACATGTTTTGATGGCATCACCAAGCAGGTATATCCACGAATATTCACGTACTCAGCCAACTACCCTGAGAAGTACATTTATATCATGGGATGTGGTTGCACATGCTGACATGAATTGCAGGGTCCTACTTGTGATAATCTGAGACAAAGGCATCTGCCTGTGTCCATGATGTTTGATTCCAAAGTCAAGCTTCCACCAGACAGGATTTCTTCACGATCTCACAGCCAGACTGATGCATGTGTGACATCATTTCCAGCACAAGGTTTTGATTGCCAGGCAAGCCATCTATAAGCTCAGCAAGGTCTTAAAGAGCCTGGTGGTTGAACATATGTTGAAACCCGAATCACTTGTTCCAATAGTGGTAGGTAGCTCAAATCTCTATTGCATACCGAGCTTGATGGCCCACCTTTTTACTTAGAATGCCTTCACTGAGCATTTGTCGCATCTCAGATTTAATCTTTTTCCTACACTGGTTGTCAATCTATTGCACAAGTTCGAGCTGGAAGTACTGAAGTCGATCCTCATTCACTTGATCAGAATCATTCATGTGATTGACCCAGCATGCATACATATCCTCAATAAAAGATATCTCCTGTGTAACTTTTATGTTGATCAAATTTATAGGCTTCTAATAGGTTTTATGCTGTTCCACCATTTGAGCTAGATGCCATTTGCTGCTTCCCCAGTAATGTTACCAATTTTACTCAGCACCCAGCGTGGTACTTCGAGGATGTCCTCCAGGTAATAATCATTCAATCCATGTCATTGGGCCAATTAATGACATGTGTAGTGTTCCATTCCTGTATTTGAAGGGTTATTGCCACCTATCCATAATGACATTGTTCAAATACTCCTGTTTCATTTGGCTGAATGGCATGCTTTAGCAAAACTGAGACTTCATACAAACGACACTCTAGCCTTACTTCAACAGGCTCTGCATTGGCTCGGTATGCAGGTGTGCAGGTTTCAGCATGTCACTTTCCCTGCCTTTGAAACTAAAGAAATACCTCAAGAATCCACAGGAAGGCAATGAAGGGAAGCCTCCGACTTTCAATCCAGCCACCGGAAAAACCCTGCAAGAACTGGATTGTTGCCAAAGACATTCAATATTCACACATACAAATTCCATGCATTGGGAGACTATGAGAAGACAATTAAGATATTCAGAGTGACGGATTCATACACAATGCATGAAACACCAATGCCCACCAGGGGCTTGCTGTATTCTAGCAAGGCCGACCAGCAGTGCACTTGACTAGAGCTAGTTGGTAGCCACACTAGTTAACCTGTTGGTCAAGCGCAGATGGATTATGGGAGAACTCCAGGAGGACAAGACTAGGGGGGCCAGTTACAGTCTACCTGGGGGTTTATATACTATCTAGGGTTTGTATATGTTTAATACTATACAGTATCTATGTATGGTAATAAGCTATGTCTAGAGAGTCTGGGCACAGCTCTGTAAGTCAGTGTGAGTCAGATGGAGTCATACTGAGTCAAGGTGGAACCAAGCATAGCCATGAGGCAATACGAGGCTGTGTGCACATTGCATACATGAGGTAGAGATAAGCATAGTCATATGTATAGCTGAAGACATGAGGCATATAAGAATAGCAATAAGCATAGGTATGTGCATAGCCATATGTACATAAGGCTGTGATAAGGTATAGCCAAGTATGCCGAGGGGAATAAGGCATGGAGGCAATGCATACCAGTGCACATGTGGTGACCATGAGGCATGATAAGGGAGTGACTCATAGATAAGGAAGCATGATAAGCAATAAGAGATAAGGCATGAGTCATGAGTAGTTGTAACAAGTCACAAGCATAGCTGAGCATAGCCATGAGGCAATGTGAGGCAGTGCATGTTGTGAGTCATGAATAACGATAAGGACATGAGGCATGACATGAGGCTGAGGATACCTGTGTGGCAGTGCAGAGCAGTGCAAGGCAATGCAAGGCAATGTAAGGCAGTGATGAGGCTGTGGTTAATGAGCCAGGATGAATCATAGTATAGCCTTGTAGCAATGCGATGCTATGGCATGGCAGTGCATGGCTGTGTTGTAATGAGTCATGGTGAGTCATGGGAATCACAATGAGTCAGAGTGAGTCACAACGATAGAGAACATAGCCATAATGCTGTGCGTGTCCACATGGTATGACATGAGGTGAAGGCTGTGCATGGCTGTACATGCAAGGCAAGCCAATGTGTCATGTGTTGAGCATGGGAGCATGATGTCATGTAATGTCATAGGATATCATGTCATGTCATGTGACCAAATAGTCACATGGTCATTATTGAATGAGTGTAATGAGGTCAATAAATGATAGGGGCTATTTAGCGAAATGCTTTGTAGAAAGCCCAGAAAAATAGAGATAAATAAGGAAAAAATAGGGGCAAATACCAGCAGTTGTAACAACACAAGTGGTGAGTGTTCATCATTTTCAATTGTCCACATGAAGATTCTGATGATAATATTATAAGGGCAAATGAGCACACATGTTAATCAAATAGTTTTATGGCAATTCCAACAAGAAAGTGGTTGAGGAGAGAGGTAACAAACCCTTCTCAGGAGGTAGCTTGACCTGGATAACCAGATGATAGAGGAGATGGAGGAGATTGATCTTTGTACACAATTACATCATGCTATGGCTAACACATAGAGATGTGACAACATGTTGAGCCTGCTCCGCTTTCTTCTGAAACATCAGGGTGACCCTGCACTAAAGGTAGTATGGTTCCTTTTTAACTATGTATACCAATGATAGTTACACTGGTCAGTCAGACTTCATGCAGATCCTCAAAGACCATTTACTATCAAGTTGCTTGGTCTACATTACAATGGCGATGAGCGGACCTTCACTTCAGAGCAGTGCAATGATATACATCTTATAAACTTCAATACAATTGTAGAGTCAAAGCTTTTATGCATCAACTACACTACATATGACATCTGCCAGGACCATGATACAATATGAACCACCTGAGATGATGTCATAATGACATGCTCAAGGGATGAGGTGCACCCCTTCTGATATGCAGGGGTTCTCTGCACATTCCATATCCAGGTGCATTTCTGTCCAGGAGGGATCAGTTATTCTAAACAGAGCCTAGAAGTTCTTTGGATTCAGTGGCTTGAAATCGATCAAGGTCATACAGTAAATGGGGCTTTAGAGACGTGCATTTACTGAAAGTAGGCTTTGTTCCAGATTGTATTGACCATATCCCATTCAGGTTTTTAGATCCATCACTGGTGATCTGTGGTTGTCATCTAATCTCCACATTCTCAGAAGGTCGCACATACAATCTTCTACAAGTGGGGCCATCACAAGCAAGGCTTCCTGATGAAAAGGATAACTGGGCTGCATTCTATGTGAATGTGTGAGCATGTCCTCTGAGTTTGCTTCAACTCAGCACACACTAATGAAACCAGTTTTGCAGACTGGGATATGTTCGCCTGATTTGCTGGAATAGGGGTGGGTCACCTGGCCCAGTATGTACAAGATCAATATTCTGCTATCTTCTTTCTAGATAAGATCAGTAGAAACACTTACCAGACAACCAATCTTATCTCCACAGATAGTAAACCTGAAGTGAGGTGAAGAGAGTACTCTTTCCTGGTCGAGTTGATACTAGAAACAAGTATTAATCTTATAGAAAGGGATTAACTATCAGGCACGTGGTTTGTTTGTCAATCTTCAATGAGGTTGAGGGGATTGGGGTTCAGCAACACATTGAGAGTCTGGTTTTCTATTGGGATGGTGTATGAAATGTACTATAGTTAGTTGGGGAATGGTCTAGATAATTCTCAGGTTGCTAGAAGGATACTTTGTAGTGACTAGGGTTACTTTCCTAAGATGCGCTCTCAATGACTTCCAATTAGCTCCAGTTAATTAGAAATGCTCAATTGGATAGGTAGTGTTAATACACTTCACTCTCGCTACTGATTCTCACATGTCACTTAGATACACAGAATAGTCTTTCCTAAACTGATTCTATTATGCACTAAGGAGTTGGCAATCAGCTTAAATGCTTGACTCAACCCTTTCCCAAGGTACTAATGAACTATTAGGTCTCCCTACTAGCTGGGGATCTATTCCCTTTAGTTGCCCACTCTGGGGTTTTCTCTTTAAAGGTGTCCTAACTGACCCTATCCTAAGGGATTCAATATACTCCTAACTATGGGTCTAAGTAGTTCTATTTATAGCGTGGGAACTTCTCTACACAGCCTCACTATCTGTTTATAGAGAGATGCACTTGTGAGCACTTGTTGGTTGAGTTCAATTCAAGTAGGAACCTTTTTCCTAAAAGAGGGAACTGTCCAAATGGGGCTGAATCGCGCTCCTTATATAGTAATTTACATGTGACTGTGCTACCTTCGGTTCCGAGGTGGCTGTGCCAAAATATGACTCATACTGACTCACTTTGACTCACCCTGTCAGAAAATAACTTGCAATGAGCTAAAAATAGCCTTTGGCTTGGCAATGACTCATCATGACTCATGCTGTGCAGGTCACATGATCATTTTGCTAGTCTAGGGGCAGTGCTTTGATTAGTCCTCATTTGACTCACTGTGACTCATTATGACTCATGCTGTGCAAGGTCACATGCTCCAATTGCTTCTCTGACACTTGGCTAAGTACTTAAGGGTAAAAGAGATATATATAAAAATGGTTTGCTATGTACTTGTAGGTACATAGTAATAAAAGTATATTGGAAGAAATCATTTTGTTTCTCCACAACCTGTGAACAAACAAATAAGAAAAAAATAGAGGTATATTCTAGACACTATGGTCTATATGTCCCTCAATTAGCTAAGCATTTGGACTGTGTAAATATAGTGAAAACTCAAATCTCGGGTCAAATATCTAGCATCACATGTACAATAACTATGTATCTGCATCCAAACATTTTGGTGCAGGTCACCACATTGTCCTTGGAGGCTGGTGAGGAATCAGAAGACAAGGAGGACATTATGATACAAGACATTGATGAAGGTCAGATGGCTGACCAGGTTCATAAAGGTTCTATGGATGGAGAGGAGGAGGAGGAGGAGGAGAAGGAGGAGAAGTGAAGCCAGGCAAATGAAAATGAGGAAGGCAGTGAGGAGGATGAGAGTCTATAGTGGGTGAGTAGTCAATCCTTGCTTAGAGAATGTTCCTGCTACTTATTGCAGTGAATCAAGGCATCTGGGCATTGAGATATCATAATACATACTTCTGAAATGACTGGGGCTTAGTTGTGTACCACCTCATGCTAGGTACATGAATTGAAGCATCTAGATGCTGGAAAATATGCTTGCGAAATTGATCAGACTTAACTATGTGCTGCTTAAGAACTGATATTCTGATTATATCACATGATGACTTCCCATGATCACAACTGGAGATGCCTTCTACTGCAAGATCATCTGTACTAATATAAAAGTTCTATTTGTTGAGAAACCTTTGCATGCCAATGTCATTCTGATGATATTATGACATGATCTTATATGGTCTTATGAAATGTGGAACAGCGTGGAGGTACTAAAATCAATTGCATTTTTGAACAGGTTAAGAGAAAGTATAAGGATGTCATATTGTGCATCAGTAACGGCTAGTTTGCAAGTATGTTACACAAATATAAAATTTGTATACATATATTGGCAAACCCTTTATATACAAATATAACTAGGGTTCGTATGCTAGCAGATATGTCGTGCTGACAGCATCCTGATAAGATCTTATCTAGCCTTACATACCCATTATATAATCATACATAGTATGAACACATTGCCAATATTTGTCATACAAATGTGCATAATATATTCCTTTATATTCCCTTATATTCTCTTGACAAAATATGGCATAGCACAAGAAACTCCCATTTTATACAGTGATCCTATGGTTCTCGTGATGTCCTCAGAATACCATATGAAGTTGAACTCAAAGATGACCTGAGAGTCGAGGTCTCAAGTCTTAATGGCCACAATTGGTTGGCCTACCGTGAGATACTTATTCAGGCAGCGTGAGAAGCTCAACGCACTACACCGGCACCTGACTACACTATCGTACTAGCAGTCATCAAGTCCAACCAAATGTCCAAAGGCATTCAAGAACAGTTTCTCCTTACATGCTAGAGAAACAGTCTTATGGAGCAAATCACGCACATTAGCAAAAGTCCACAGCCTATCAGGCACCAGCAGGCCTAGAACAGTCTGGTGCAGTCTAGCATAGTTTGGCATGATCTAAGTGACTGACCTAGCACCACCTAGCATAATTTAGTGACTGACCTAGTAGCATGCCCGAGTATGTTGCACCCCACTATCAGATCATATCCAATCAAAACACAATTTCATTTGTGTAATGATCAGAATATTTATTTATATAGTATGAGTTAAAAGCATTCAGGAAAAGAGAAAAATTGAAGTCTAGGAGAAGGCTTCCCTCACCGTACACAGGAATTACTATAGATAAGCTGCCCTATATATAACATCAATGTGTTTGACAGATTGAACTCATTGCCCATGACAATCAACTTGTGGACAAACCTTTCAGAGCTCAGTGACAGGATCTGAAGAATTCCCTATCCACACAAACCTGTCAACCAACAAACATGAATACATTTTGCCATTGAAGATGAAAGAAAAAAAAAGACAGACACGGCCAATAATCATCCCTCTCATCCCAAGCTGATCCTGATCAACAACCATAAAGACACAGTCTTGGTGAGCATTGGTACCTCACCAGCAAGGTGTGGCACAAATCCACTCGCATTGCATGCTGTGGATGCCAAATACATCAGATGGAGCACGAAATATTGCTACCACCAAGTGAAAAACTGTGATTGGTCCTTGAAATTCAGTGACATCAGTTGACAAAGAGTTGCACTCTGTGTTGAGAAACTCCTGGACAAGCAGGAGTAGCTGTGGCTCATGGATTTGGAGTGCCACATATGTTAGTTGTGTTGCATACCCATGTTCTGAATGCAGCATTAGGTTTTCATCCCAGATCAGCAGAAGAAGCTACCTATAAGGTTTCATGGGTAAGTGCATGTGGCTTTCAACATGTGCGATATCAACGGCTTCACCATCTGCTTCCTGATGGTTAGTGTCCTGGTTTGCCAAGGCCTCCTGAGTTGATGATGGAGCTCCAATGTCATGAGTAGCATGCCCCGATCTACAAAAATAATATGGGCTACTGCAAGCTTGTCAAGGCATTGAATCGTCAATAACATTTGTCCAAGGGCACTATAACAGTTCAAATGATGTCATGGGCACTTGACTGCTATTATATGGTGCAATTTGGTGATAGAACTGCATAGGCTGTTTGGTGCCCCAAATTCCTGGATCATTCATATATAATAATATAGTGCATGTTGATGAGGGAGTGAGTAGCCAGTAGGCCAAACTTTGGCATGGAATACCTCACAGTGTAGGTGAAATGCTACCAGTGTATTCTCAGCATCTTTCAGATCCTTCACTCCAAGTTCCAAGCGATGAACAATGTAACAGAAATCCAAGAATGCAACCAAATACTGCACCATTTGTAAAGGGACATATTCTGCAATAGCTGATAAGTAGACCTATGATTTTATCAGGTCATTGGCCAGAGTTAAGGCACCAAGAAAATACATACCTTCATAAGTGCTTTGAAGTCAGCTCCTGTCCATTGTTTGAACTATCAACCATGAGGAAAGCAATGCAAACCAGTAAAATGAGACATAACAGCCAGATTATACAAATATCATTCATCAGTACAATAAATTTGCATGTTCACAGCACTTACCACCTATCAATATCATCTAGTATCTCCTTTGTACATGTGGGTTCATATTCTGCCTCAATCCATTCACAAGTCCATATCACAAGGTGACCTTTGAATAATCCTTTAATCAGCTGATGTAGCAGATCAGGTGATATCATAGCATATATATCAGCACATGGAAAATCATTGGTGAATGGCTAACAACCTTGTTAACAAACCAGATGTATGCCAAACAAAGAAAAAAACCTATGACTATAGTGGCATCTATCCCATATTCATGTCAAAGGATATCCGAGGGGAGTATATCACATAGTAGACTATGCAGTGTGTTTGCGCGTCACCCTCCTGGACCATCAAGATCATTTGCATGTGCTGTATATCTTGAAATCTGAGAGTAAGTGACATTATCAATTGGATACTTGACCAACCACAAAAGAGCTGGACTTGGAAATAACTTGGAGAAGGATGCTGGGGCTGACAATTTGGCAATCTTCTGCCCTGCTTGTCTGCAACCAGGTATAAATCTGCCTGAAGACTGGAAAACAAAATATGACTCATATGTAAAATCTTTAACATTTTGAGACTGATTGACTATGAAATTTCCATCATGTGGTGGCCTTGAGATATGTGGTAGATGGTAATTATACTGCCCAGCACATGAAAATGAAAAGACCACTGGATGATGTGGCTCTGGCAGACGGACTTCACTATATGGTGGGGGAAACACAGTATCACAATCATGTGTCATCTGCCCCTGACAACAAGGATGTAAGTAATGTCCTAATGATTTAAATATATTAATGGAAATCCAATCCTTTCAGAAATCAAATTGTCAGAACCATCACACTGTCAATGATGCCAACAAAACTAGCAAATCCAACTTAAGAGTGACTGGTGTAGGTGCAACTGCTTGCATGCAGCATGGTTGCTTTGTGCCCCATTCAATGGTGGACTTCTACAAGGGAGAACAGTAAGTGACTGAGTTGACAAACTGAATTTTAACTATATTTTGTCCAGGTAAAAAAACATTGACTATTCCATTTGTCATACCCTTGGCTATAATTTGTCTGGAGTACAAAAGGTGCTAATCATCTATGATGTTGCCTGTCAGTGATATATAAACTTCAGAAGATGGGTGGAAGCTTCCAGCTTCCTGTCTTTGTCTCCAGGGTTAGAGATTGTCCTTGTGGTGGGAAAATTTCATCTGAATGCTCACAAGCCTAAGTGCTTTCCAAGGTTTAGTTTGATGTTCACCAAAGGAGCTGGCCATGTTGATGGCGAGATCTTGGAAACACTGTGTACTTCTTTTAATAAGATATCCCCCTCTGCTAGGACAATGTCTTTGGCACATCGTCAGGAGATATATGATGATTATATGTATGAGGGACTCAAATTGGAAGAAATTGGTGGAGTTGAGTAAGTATCTCTTGATTTATTGAAAGATGCTCCCATGACCTTCTATTATTATGTTCATAGTCAAGGTGCTATGCAAGAAGTACAGAGTGGCCATTAATGGAATAGATCTGACCAAAGGTCCATTTGAGGATCTTTCTCAATCTTTGGAGAAAGAGAAGCTTTGACTGTGGACCAAGGAAGCCCAATTGGCTGAAGAAAAGAGAGGGGAGGCTCTTGATATCTATACATTGAAGATGAATCAAGGTGTGTTTTCCTAGTCCATATTAAAACTGAGTATTAAGTATGAGATGTGTCCAGCACCCAGTCTGGCAGATATGCAGTTAAGCTTGGCTGGATCTGGCAAAGCTGTCTCAGAGAAGTTAAGCTCTGTTGAAGGGTATTTATTTGGAGGATACTCAGTGTGTATCTCACCATCTTCTGATGGGAAAAATTGATTTATCATTTTTAAGAATGCCTTGTGAGCAGACATTCAATGCTTGTCAAGCCAGCACACTGCCACACAAAAGGCCACTGTTGCTGAGAGACATTAGAGATTGCTGGCAAGAGTCTTGAGATTTAACCAAGATGCCAAGCTCTTCAGCACTGGACTAGAGGCTGAAAATAATTTGGTGAAGCCAGATGATCCTCAATTTTGCTCTGAGAAGGTGAATGATGATACAGAAGAAAATCAATGGAAATTTTGGGAAGGGGTGGATGATGAAGAAGACTACATGGATGAAGAAGAAGATTTTATTGAGGATAATCCTGAAGATCTTCCTCTATTCATGCCTTCTTCTATGGGATTGGAGAAGTTGATACAGGCTGGACTAATAGAATTAATTCAAGAAGAAATCTGCTTGTGACAGGGATAAGCCAATGATTCCTTACAAAAACTCAGGACTCATCTGGGAAACAAGGCCCTCCTTTATTGCATAAATTTCAGAAGCTTTACTTCAGTTCAAGATGATATAAGGTCCAAGCAAGAAATATGAAGGATGGTGTTGAAAATCAATCAAGATGCTCAGAGGTACAATTGAGCCTAGGAGGCATTGATTAGGCTACAGGCTTTAGAAGACATACTGTACTTCAAAGATACATGCCTATTTCTCAGAAGGGTCTTCGAGTATCTGCAGATATCACCAAAGAGAATCAATTTGGTCAAAGCTCAGATGTGCTTCCTTGGTTTTGGAGGCTAGGTGACCTCAATGGCACTGTATCTGGATGGGATGATGAATGTAAGTCTTTCAAACTAAACTTTATTTTAAATTGTGTTGAATCTTTTTGCCCCTGAAGTTCTCAGAATCAGCTGGTTGAAAGCCAAAGCCTAATATGAAAGATGGAGTTAGAAGCTACAAATGGTGAAACATAAGATATACTGGACTGTTCTATGGTTTCAGAACAAGGTGAAGATGTGGAAACAAAGGTGATCAAAAGCAGAGGAACTAGGTCAGAAAGCATATGCCGCGAAGCAAAGAAAGATTTGGAAGAGTTTTCAGGAGAAGACAAAGGAGAGATTTGGAAGTCTTCTGTAATTTAAGAATGAATATTGCACAATGAATCCAAATGTAGTGGTATCGGTGCACTAGTGCAATGAATTAATAACATTGGATGATTCTACATACTAGCCCAGCCAAGGATCTCTCTCAAGGAATGGCTAGCTGGGACTAATAGTGCGACCTATCCCTAGTTAGCTAGTATGAAATTGGAAAGAGGTGGCTAGCCAGATTGGTCAGTCAAAGCCTTGCCCGTGACACCTCCATAACTAGTATTCAATTGCCAACATATACCCAGCCAAGTATCTCAGCAGAGGGAGGGTCAGCTGGGATTGTATTTGCGGCAGACTCTAACTAGCACTCTATTGCAAGAGTGGACTTGGCCAAGCATTGCTGGTAAGAGATAGCTGGCCGAATTCATCATTGCAACTGCTGAATACATATAGAGCAATTGCGGGATGAGCCCAGCCAAGCCTTTGTGGAAATGGAGGGTCAGCTAGGACCAGTCTTGCAGTTTCTTACACACTAGTTCTTCATTGCAGCAATAGGCCCAGCCAGGCTTCTGTGGCAAGGTGTGGTCAGCTGGGACCAGCCATGCAGGCCTCACAACAATAGACCCAGCCAACTGTCTATTGCATTGGAAGGCTGGCTGGGTCCACTTTTGCAGCCTTTCACAAAGTTGTGCTCAATTGCAAAGAAGAGTCCAGCCAAGCACCTTTTTTTTTGAATTGTTGGTCGGGCCCATTGATATGACTTATACATTTTTTCACTGAGATGAGTCCAGCCAAGCTTCAAGGTGATTGCCAAGATGGCCAGTGCTACTCCTGCAAGTGCTCCCACAATAGCTTTTTGTCGTGAATCTGGACCTGGCTGAGTGTCTCTCCCACAGTCCTGTGGGCCAGGCCCAAGCCTGCAAGTCCTGCATAACTGGTGCTCCATTATGCCAATGGCTCCAGCTGGGTCTGTATTGGATTGGACAGCCAGCCAGGGCCAGCTATGTGCCCAGTTACAATCTAGCACTCTGTTTCAAAGCTAAGCCTGGCCAAGGGTCTCTCCAAAGGGAGGGTCAGCCAGAACTAAGCCTGCAATCCCTTCATCAGTAGTGATTTATTGTGATGTTGGGCCTAGCCGAGGCTCTTTTACAGCAGATGGTCAGCCAGGACCAGTACTACAGGCCCTGCCTAACTCATGCTCCACTATACAGGTGGGCCTGGCCGAATGTTTTGCTTCATAGCCCTGACAGAGTCTCTGGTGTAAAAGATGGTTGACCAGATATCTCTACAACCTCACCCTTTATAGGTAACCATTGTGTGAAACAACCTAGAGCTCTTTGCTAAGGCTGATGCTCTTGAGTAGACTTGGAAGCTAACTTCATAGTAGCATAGGTTTGGAGATCAACCCATATAAAGAGGGAGAAAGGAGAGTGAGTCAGCCTAAGGAGCAGAAGGGAAAACTCCAAAGAGGGCAAGACTGGGGGGTCTTGGCCACTGCTTTGGGGTTTTATATATTATATAAAGTATATACATATTGTGCATAGATCTATAGATAAGATGAGTCCCTGAACATGTGTGCAACACATGTATCAGTATAGCCATGGAATGGAAGCATGACATGAGGGGAAGGCATGGAAAGAAGCAGGAACATGAGGAGGAGGGATGTAAATAATGAAATGGAAGCATAATCCTAACCATGAGGGTATGGCAGAGATCATAAATTAATGAATGATCATAAATGAAGAAGCATGGATGTGGCAGAACATGAAAGGCATGAGAATGATGTATGCATTAGGAATGAAAGAATAATATATGATCAGAAGCAGAGGCAAAGCCATACCACAAGGTGAAGAGGTGAGGAGGTGAGGAGGTGAAGAGGTGAAGAGGTGAAAAGGTGACATGGTGACATGGTAAAGAGGTGAGACATAGGAGGGTGGTCCAGGCCATTCTAGAGATTAGATAGAGATTGCAAGCAATCTTGAGATAAAGAGTTATCACATATCTAATGTGAGTTGATTGCACTTTGGTGCATAGATAGCTTGATTGTATATGCCCAGTGCAGTTGATAAGAAGATTGCACCTATCCAGGGTGTCTGATAAGGAGTAGCACCTGACCTGTGTGCTTGATGAAGAAATGGCACATGTTCAGAGTGTCTGATAAGGGAATCTACTCTTGAGGGAAGTGAAAAATAAAAAGATAGAATGCATCAAGCATAGGGACAAGTTGGCAGCTGTTACATTGTGGGAATGGAGCCAGTTTCTATTCCATGGAATATCCTTAAATGCAAAACCACTGATGATGTATCATATCACCCAGTTGGTAGAAGCTTGATGCCAGGCAGTGTTGGCTGATATCCAACCTACAGCCCCTCTTTGAATGGGAAATTGTGGCAGAAATGGTTTTACCCCAGTCACAATGTTAGACAAGGTCAGCCAGTACCACACCTATATCTCCTCCTTTCCAGCATCTAGGCTGACTTTTAAAGAAATAATGTTGCATTAGTGTGTCAGCCAATACCGACCCCACAGGCCCTAAAAGCTATCATAGACTTGCTTCCAGCTGAGCCTGATGTGATCAGAGAACCAGCCGATACCACTTACACATTCCCTTTATTTATTGATATTGTTCATGGGAATGGTCTTGGTCCAGTCCCCATGTGATGATAAGGCCAGCCCATACCAGCTCTAGGGTATTTTTATATGAAGTATATGGCCTAATGGGCAATTTGTATTCTGCCAGGATTCCATTGGCTGAGCCTGATTCTGTGGGATGTTCATTTCTAGCATATGCTCTTTTGGTCACCACTCATATATACTACAGTCCCATTATTATGTAGTTGGCCAGACCAATACTACATATGTCAGCCAGCTGCCGGCCAACCCCAGAGGCACATGCAAATGTACACTCGGGTGGAACCAGATATGCGACCCTTTTTGACTAAAGGGTCTGGAATACTGACTCCATGTTATCCTGGACCCTGTGAAGTGTACTTGTGACTTCCACAAGACACATAGAAAGGAACTGTCAAGTACCCTAGGGATGTTCATTAGGGAGGAAGTGGTGAAAATAGATACATATACAATATGTGTTAGTTGATGTGGTCATTCGACTGACATAGACTTTGCAAAGTCCCAGTCAATTAGATAGCCTCGTTCGTCAATAATGATAATGTTCCCAACACTAAGATCATGATGCAAAATTCCAATGGCATAAGCTTGTTGATGAGCTTGGCAATAAAGGTTATTTATTCAATGGTTGTCGAGTATAGACAACAGCCTACCAATCATTGCATCATGCAAAGCCTGCACAAGCTCCTTAGATGAAGCAAAGGAGGACAAGCTTTTTTCCATGAGATTGAGGGCAAGTCGATAATGAATATGGGACATTACGACTAGTCCTTTACAACAGGCCCATGAATACTTCAAATACTTCAGTATCTGTGTATGCTGTTCAGCCCAGCTATCTATGTCCCTGCATGCAAGGCAAAGAGGGACATGATCAATGTTATGCATACCATATATAGAGAGAAGTTCAAGGGTCGAGTATTTCTCAGGAGGTACTTACAAAGAGACACTACATTCAAGAGAGTACACGAGACTAAGGTTTTGAGGGATGAAGGTCAGGGGTTTGAAGTCAATCAGACTTCCTAAGGTTTACTAGTGGACGAAGGGTGATGGTCGAAGGCAAATGGCCTAATAACACTAGAAGAACGCTAGATTGCATAGAACGAGTGTAAAGATAGAAGTACAGGCAGCAAAAGTTTAAGTACAATATGATATGTTATCATGGAACACGATAGAAGGTAGAGGAAGGTTTAGATAAGACATGTCATGTACTGTGGAAGGAAGATAGGAACTATGAGACTGATATGAGAGAATCAGCCAAGGAGTGCACTGTCTGAAGAACATAAGAGGAATGAAGAGAAAAAGACAATCAAAGAATAACAAACGTAGGATTTAATGGGCTAACTAAGAATAAGCTGAAAACTCAAATAGTCCAATACATGCCAAGGAAAGCATGAACATGTTCACAATAGGAAAAAAGGTAGACACCATTGAAGAGTAAAAAAACCATAACAATCAATATGTAAGGTATTGAGTTTCAGATAAATATTGTCTTTGGGTTCAGTATCTGAGGTGCTGATGTGCCACAAGTCTTTGAGGAAAACAATGCAGTCCCCCTCAAGATCATATATGGAACAAGCATGTATCGCACGATGAGCGGAAAGTGAAGGGGTGACATCAAACAAGGGAAAGACTACTGTAAGTTTGGATTGCTCCATGGATTTGACTGATTGTTCAGCTGGGACCATTGCATGTGGGATACTGGTTTTGAACATCAGTGTGTCCGAAAGTAGACCTAACTTCTTCCTTGCAACCATTGCCTCATCTTCAGTGGCAGGTGAAACTATGGTATCAATACCACTCAACTCGGGGGGAGTGTGTGAGTAAAGGGAGAGGAATTGTACAAGCAATGGGTTGTTGTTGTAGTTGATGGGTACAGTTACTATGGCACCCTCCCAGTGACCTGCATGAAACTAGTTTTATGCATGTACATAGCAAATCAATCACCTGAAAAGTGGAATTTCCACAGCTCCCTGTGGACCATACCCCTTGATATCATAGGGAATGATAGCTCCTATCATGAGCTACATACCCCTATTTTTCCAGATTTTTCCACATACTGGTTATTGAGATATTCATTAATCTCTCTAGTCATACCCTTACACTTGCACATTTGTACATAGCATACTATTCCTTTGATTTCTCTTTATTTATCTGACTACTTAGCTAAGTGCCAGTGAGACGAAGTGATCATGTGACCCCTAGCTACCATGTGACCTTGTACCCATTAGTCTATACAGCCTTGTACAGCATAGCCACCCTCTTTGGCAGAGCATCCCAGATTTGGATTTCTCTGCCCAAAGTGCTTCCCCTTAATATGCCTGGGTTTGTCAGCTTGTGCCTGGCATTAGTAAGCGATTGTGCCTTAATTTATAAGCCACCAATCCTCTGATTGGCTGGCACAGCCTTCTATATTTATGTATATAAAGGGGAGCATTTGGCCTGCAGGGAGCATCTTATCTGATAAGAGATCTCCTGGGAAACCTAATAAGACCTAATAAGGCAGTGTACCCTAGAGCGAAGTAAATAGAACTTTAGAACTACTACTAGACTATTAGGACAAGTATCTAAATAAAGAATAACTACCTAAGACTATTCTTTTGGGAGAAATCCCTTTTTGGGCAACAAAAGGCATCTGGTCCCTGATAGTAAGCAACCTAAGCATCCTGTAGTACCAAATAAGGGCTACACTTTTCCTTTCTAAGCCAAACTTGCCAGCTCCTTAGATAAGACAATAAGATAGAGTTATATATAATAACTCTTCTGAGTCTACTAAGTGTACCATCAAGATAACTACCAACCAACAACTGAGCATCTTGACTTCTCGACATCTCAGCATATTGCCAGATTACTCCACCATCTTGACATCTGAACTTCTTGCCATCTAGATGTCACATTTCTAGGGCATGTTAGGACAACCTACCTATAGGAGCCCTACTACACCTTACCTACAGTTACTATCCTAAGGGGTTAGCAACTTTCCTACCCACATATCATTAGCATTAGGTGAAACCTAGGCCAAGTTCCTAATTCACCCACCTTTTGTACTATCCAAGTACAAGTTTCCATAGTCAATAGGCAACCTATTGCCATTCTCTTGAGCCCATTAGATGCATATTACACCTAGGATCACTTTTACTAATCAGAATTTAGGCTGAAACTATCTTAAACAACCAATCTATAAACTTATGTGGAGGATTGGCAAACAAACCATGGCTCCTGGTACACTAAATCTCACCTTTTCTACTTGAAACTAAACCCATTATCCTTAACTCCACCAAGGGTAGATCTTTCATACTTCCCTTGAGCAAAGTGTTCTAGCCCATGGAGACAAGACACATTGTCTGGGAACCACTGAATTTTGGTTGGTTTTTCATTGTCTTGTCTAGAAGGAAGACACTGGTCCCATCAAATTATGCATGCAGTATCCCATAAAATGTAGATGGAGAATGTGTGTGTGTAATATTGTACTGATAGCTGTGCTTCAGCATAGGTGGAGATCTGGCCTAGCATGTCTCTGGCATTGTCCAAGTCGTGTATGAAGTGAGTGTCTTTGAGAGAATCTGATGGTTCAGGTACAACGAAAGGATCTTCAGAGTTATGCCATTTGAATTCAATATGGATGTCGAGGTTTGCAATAGTGCAATTTGCAGGACTCTGGTGACCATCCACTGGCATTGAATAGATACTAATGTCAGGTTTAATTGCAAAACCAAACCTGTTCTTCTTATCTCCTTGAGCATAGGTATCAACAAAGACCAAGTTTGGAATCAATTGTTGAATCTTGGTAATCTATGAAAGAACACAAAGTATTAGTATGCACCAGTGGTCGAAATCATAATCATAATTAACTCGCAAATGGTGTATAGGTCTGGAGCTTGGTTCGAGCTTGAATTGTTTTCTTGAAAGAACTCCTTCGGAACTGCATAAAGGGCAGATGGTAATCAGGTATGTGGCTTTCCGGTAGGAAGGTGGCCAAGAATTGGTCAACTGGCATGGGACCAGTAAAGTAGCCAGTTATTTCTTTTCTGAGGGTATTGATTGTCTGGTGGCGAAAGTGAGTATATGTCAAAAAAAGGGCTTGAAGTGGCATCTTGTTTTTGATGGGGGTACTTAGTGAAGGGTTGATGGATGGCCCTGGTAATGGAGCATGTTCACAAGAGACACCAGTGCTGCTATCATTGACGATGCCAGGATCAACCATTATTGTAGCCAACTGGAAGGAGGAGTTTGCAGGTATGCACTTAACACCCATAGCCTCATGTCATTGTGGTGTGGCCCATAATGCATGAAATCCCAGAGTCAGACCAGGGGGTCCAGCTCAGAGCTTGCCATATCAACCAGCTTGAGCCAAGTCACATATAGCACAGCTGTGTAGCAAGCTGAGGGAACCAGTGGCCTAGCCAAGCCATAGCCAAGCCAATTTGCTAAGTCATGGCAATACTAATTATTCCTAGACAATGATTGAGAGTATGCCAGTCACAGTGTGGAGTCATTGCAGATGACCTTGGAGATGGGGATACAAACAGGCAATGATGGGATAATCCCTGAGTGACAATTAACCAAGCTTTGTTAGAGTACTAGTACATGTTATTGCAGATGACCTTTGAGACAAGCATAACTCAGAAGGCAGTGATCAAGCAGTCGACTGTACCATTCAAATACCTCACTGGAATTAGAAACAACTTGAAAGTCAGTCAAATTCTCTTTCTTGAATCTAGATCACCTTCGGTCTTGATTGGGAATCAGAAGGATATAAGTGACAGAAGGCATCAGTTAATAGCATAGAAAAAGTCCTTATTGAAGTATGTGTTCAGGAAAAACGACTGTGAAGAATGAATACAATTGGTCAAGCTAAGCCTATTATCTGCCTTCCAACCAAAGTGTGGAACAATGTGAGCATACAACTGAAGCTGATCCATAGGAAATACTTCACCAAGCAGAGAATCAGATGTGCATGTGGCCCTCTTGAGTATGTCCAAACCAGTTGTACAGTATGCTCAGCTGTACTACCATTTCTATTTCCTTGAGGAAGAATGTCAAGGCACTGTACATACACCAGGAAATGGTCAGAATGTGGACCAACACCACCACATCCTTTGAGTGTGGCAGGACACATGATGAGATGGACATTGACGATGGCGTGATCTGTCAAAGTGATTAATACTTCCAGTAGTAGCACAAGTGGAAAGACACACCTTGTAATCCACTAAATGGCCACTGCCACTGGTCATCTATGTTCATGACTGCTATGTCATACTGACCATATTTCCATGAAGAGTCAGGAGGGTGGACATTGACAGTGAAAGTGGGAGCAACTGTGGATGAATCATGATATACTTTCTGCTGAAGATGAACCTTGTACCACACATAGAGACCTCCAAATGGAAGGTAAACATCCAGCAGAGACCTTCTTTGACCACCAAAAGTATACAGGTTGTGGAAAAAAATTTGCTCACAAAGGAGATAATTGGCCAATGCCCCACAAAGGTTAGGTAACTCGAACATCTCAGTGATATCATCAATGGGAACATACCTGTGTGATACATCATAATTGAGATGGATAGCTGTAGATCTAGCTTTGAAAGTATGGAGTAGAGTGGGGACAAAGTTCAGGAAAGAGGAGGAGAGTTGAATAACTATGTTGAAAAAGTTACTGACCCTGCATGCCAGGGCCCATATACTGTCCAGTATATTTCTAGTATCTTCTTCAATGACTCCATTGTCACTCTCCTTATCACTGTCATGCCCTTTACCATCAGGCAATACAGCTGCATGGAGTGCTAATGTAGTGTCAAAAAGTCAACACTTCTCATAGCGGTTGAGACACCAGCAGATCTGAGAATCATAGTTGTGATGATTGGTGGTTGAGGCATGATCATTGATGACTTCAATGTGAGTGTGCTCCATTGTGTCTGCTGACCACTGTAGCAAAGAGCCAATCCGCTCGATATTGGGAGCAACACTTTGCATCAGTTTAATCTTTGGAATATGCCAATGCTTGAGGATAGAACTTGTCTTGGCACCTTGACAAAACCCATTGTCGATGATGGCATGCTTATGGTCATGAAATTCTTGCAATACAGCTTTGATCTTATTGCAGGTAATAGAGGTAATGGCAGTAGCCTGAGAGAGATATTGAAATTCCATGAGGGCATGAACTGCAGTGATAACATCGGTCTGTTGTACTGGCAATGACAACAACAATGAATCGTTGGATATCTCTTTGGGCCCTTCTGCTGACTTGCTTTAGTTTTGTGATTCCACTAGGAAAGTGGTGAAGACCAGTGATACAGGGGATGACAGAGAATCAGAAGTCCAGCTCAGCAGCACCAAGGGCCTGCGTACACCAGCGAACATCATGATCCCAGAATTCATAATGCCATTCATGTAGGCTTTTGGGCATAATGAATTCAGAGGATTGGGCAGGTGGCCAGTCCTGATAAAATGGATGTAATACATCACTGAGCCGAAATTGCTTGCAAGCTGCAAAATACTTGATGACATCACTGACATTGCACTCGATAGATGCCAACTGGCTGAGTGTGGTGGCAGCAGTGTGAGACTAGTGGTGGTCTGGATTGCTGAAGTCCTTATATGTGGCAGTCATGACAAGAGAGATATTGAACTGCACACATGCCAGCATGCATGCCTCTGGGGTATCAACGATATATGAGACCAAAGGAATGAAGTAGTACTGTAAGTTTCCAATGGGATCAGCCATCATTCGACCTATGCATGCTGCTTGTTTAAGAGGTTTGAAAATGATGTCGAGGCATCAGTGAAAAAGTCAAGCACCAAGGACGCTGCACATTCTAGAGATGTAATGGGTAAATTTTGTGATTGGCATCAATGCCAGGAGGAGGAATGCATGCAAGGATTCCTTGTTCCTCACATCCATTTTGATGTTTGCAAGACTAATCAACAATGGATATGTGACTCTACCACTGCACATATTTGTAATATTCATTTTGTCAGATAAAAGAATAACGCCACAAAGTGTAGCACCAGTAGATATCTTCATCTGTGAAGATTCATGAATCAATGATCACCTAGAGTGTGAAAAATCTTACCTGCATGTCCCAAGTGCCATCACTACTCATCCATTCTATAAACACCCTCACGAGGTGCTCAGCCATTGTAAACAGACAGAATAGTGAAAAGTCCATCTTGCCTATGAAATAAGGATGGCTAAAAAGTGACTCGATGCAGTCAAGCACATCATGGAAATAAAGGTGAACAGGTTGCTTTGTTTCATATATGGTGGAAACTATCTGGAACTGCCATCATGGACCTGATGGAAGGAGTTCTGCCTGTGAATGTAGTTCCTTCACTATGTAAAAGGAAAGTAGCATTTTTTTTGCCTGAATGGATGGTTAAATATATGACATTAAACAACTATGTAGAATGTACCACCTGCAAGGAGAAAAAGTTATTAATAATATTCATGCTAAGCTGTGATGTTAACAAAAAGTTGGCCATTTTCCAAGTGTCAAGACTCACGAAGGGGTAGTAAAGATTATGCTTTCGATAGACAGCATATGAATCCAAGTCAAACCAAGAAAAGAATGTTTCTCCTCGCTCAAAAGTCACAGAAGCACCAAGAAAGGTGTTGATAACTCTTCTAAGAGGGTCAGCTGCTGTAGGGATGTCCCAGTCTAGTTCTGGGCCAAAGTCCAACCAAAACTTGGACTCAGATGGTGAGGGCAGTGAAACCTCATTACCATCTTCTCCTTCATGCTCAACCTGTTCTTCCACAGCCTGAAGGGCAGCTGAGAACAGCTCTGTGTTCTAGTCACAAGCATTGCAGGCTGATTGAGGTTGTGCTTGGTGAAATGTGACTGCCCTGTTGGTGGGAAAATCTTTGAGACACTTAGAACAAATTGGCATCGACTTGGAATGGAGAGTTAAGGAGAAGGGAGGCTTACAGACTGTGTACTGTAAGTACAATGTAGTCTACATATGTCAGCTATGCTTATCACGCTGTACAAACAAGTCATGACAATAAGCTTGTATGTATCTGTACATCACATCACAGATGCTATAAGTAAAAAAAACCACTTGTTTGTGAGTTCATTGCATCCCCCTTCATGATCTGTCCACCTTGATGGCAAGTTCTGACCAGCCTGAAGTCCTAGCTGATGATTTGGTGACATCTGCTTAGTGGACTGGCAATGACACTCTCCCAGACTTTAACTCCAAGCTTTTCTACTCACCACCCTGCTCCACTACTCTGCTCAGCCTGAGTGCTCATTCCACCTTGAGCATAGTCCCTGGCACACCTGGTGCTGACCTTTCTGTGTTATTTCTCTCAGTCAGTCGACCATTTGCCTATTACCAGCCCCATGTGCCATTGAGGGGAACACTCTCAGCTGTTGGTGCCATTCATGCACAGAAGTCTATTCCTGCCCTCTCTTATGCCAGGATGCCTCTCCAGAATGCTTTGCTCGAACCAACATTCAGCGAATTTCACAACTCCACTACTCATATGGACATGAGCATCTTAGGAAAAAGACTTAAGGTATGCATGTAATGTATTTAGTCAGTGAACAACTCCCAAATATCTCAACAGACTGATATGAATACCTCTAATGCCTCTAACCCCAAGTGCAAAGAATTCAAACACCAAGAGGCGCTTCTCCTCTTTGAGGTCACAAGGACTGACTCAGCTGTCTGTCAATCTGAGAGAAATCTAGCACAGATGCAGCTAGACAAGTCCACTGTCTGCAGCACACTCTACAAATATCATGTTGCAGGAATGCAAAGGAGGTTCAATATGGCCAAGTCTCATGTTGGGTCCATTCATAATTCCATTTGAATGAATGGAGGTATTCTTTGTGAAGATTCCCTGCACAAGTGTCACCATTGTCAGGCTTCAATCTCAAGTATTAATATTGATCAGGATTCTGGTACATGCTTCATTAAAAACCATGGCATTCTCAATCTTACAGTCTCGTCACACACAGACTGTGCATTGCCCGAGGTGTAGTAGTAGATCACTGTTATATTGTTGTCCAAGTCATTCTGAGTTCATGCCATGTTCTGTTTCTCAACTGTAATTCCATTGATATTGTTGTTTCCGGATTCCCTTGCGTGTCCAAGAAAGAGAGAAAGTCACCATGAATTACTGTGGACTGTGATGAGCTGTAACAACTGTAGTGTTACTTAGTCATCAAATTGACCATACACACCAAGTACACATGTACAATACAACCATTGATTGCAAGTATGTCATCTAACTTGCTACCTTATGATTTTATACTGAAATACCTCCGATCTCACCAGCCTATTTGTCCCTCAACCACCCCTCATCACATCCACTGCCATCAGATTGTCTGATACTTCTTCAAGTTGCTGAAACCATGACATTCAAACTAAATGAGCAAAGTGGGCCCAGTTGATCTCAATGGACCCTCAATCACGGTGCCAATAGCCCAGCGCCACCAACAATATGACAATGACAACATGTGTGTACAGGCTGTGCCTTCTCTGCTCAGCCGCACCAACACTGTCACTGCTGCCTGGATGACGATGACAATATGACGACAGCAATACATGCACATCCACACACATGTCATGGCAACAATAATGCAATGTTGTCGATGGCCCAACACCATCAATGACACCATGACAATGACGTCACATCCATACCACCACTGCTGACTGGAGGATGTGGAAACGATGACATGCACAACTGCACTTGGCTGGCTTTCACTTCCATTACCTTATCCTCATCGCCTCACCTTGCCTCTCCCTTTCACCTCATCACCGTAATGTCTGATGACTGACTCCAAGTCGATGCAACACACTCATCTCATCATTGTCACCGTCGTTCCCTTTACCCTCAAGGCATTTTGGATTGCTCTGGAGACTGTCTGGTGCAGTCATTTCGCCACCTGGCTCATTAGGCTTGTCTGGACCTATCACAGGTAAGTTTTCCTTATCTTCTTGTTTTCAGTATTGTTGGGCTTGTTCTGACACATCCAGCACTCCCTTAGGTCAGTTCCTAGGGTCCCTTTCACCATTTGACACTCCCAATGCATCTGTTTTGGCTCTGGTAGGTGCGTCATCTGAGTCACAGCTCAGTTCTTGTCTCTCCCACTCAAGCTCAATGCTCAGGAGTTCATTCTGTGGTTTGGTGGGCTCATCTGGGCTAGTGAGTGGTGGTGGAGGCTCTGGGGATGTTCCAGGTACTGAAATAACCTAGAGCTCTTTGCTAAGGCTAATGCTCTTGAATAGACTTGGAAGCTAACTTCTTAGTGACATAGGTTTGGAGAATCAACCCACATAAAGAGAAAGAGGGAGGGTGAGTCAGCCTAAGGAGCAGAAGGGAAAACTCCAAGGAGGGCAAGATTGGGGGGTCTTGGCCACTACTTTGGAGTTTTATATACTACATAAAGTATGTACATGTTGTGTATAGATCTATAGATAAGATGAGTTCCTGAACATGTGTGCAACACATGTATCAGTACAGCCATGGAATGAAAGTATGATATGAGGGGAAGGCATGGAAAGAAGCAGGAACATGAGGAGGAGGGATGTAAATAATGAAATGGAAGCATAACCCTGACCATGAAGGTATGGCAGAGATTATAAATTAATGAATGATTATAAATAAAAAAGCATGGATGTGGCAGAATATGAAAGTCATGAGGATGATGCATGCATCAGGAATGGAAGAATAATATATGATCAGAAGCAGAGGCATAGCCATACCACAGGGTGAAGAGGTGAGGAGGTGAGGAGATGAAGAGGTGAAGAGGTGAAGATGTGAAGGGCTGGAGGGGTATCCTGTGATATGGTGAAAAGATGAAAAGGTGACATGATGACATGGTAAAGAGGTGAAAAGGTGACATGGTGACATGGTGAAGAGGTGAGACATAGGAGGGTGGTCCAGACCATTCTAGAGATTAGATAGAAATTGCAAGCAATCTTGAGATAAAGAGTTATCACATATCTAATGTGAGTTGATTGCACTTTGGTGCATAGATAGCTTGATTGTGCATGCCCAGTGTAGTTGATAAAAAGATTGCACCTGTCCAGGGTATCTGATAAGGGGTAGCACCTGACCTGTGTGCTTAATGAAGGGATGGCACATGTTCAGAGTGCCTAGTAAGGAAATCTACCCTTGAGGGAAGTGAAAAATAAAAAGATAGAATGCATCAAGCATAGAGACAAGTTGGCAGCTGTTACAGGTACATCATGGTCGCCTGTAGAGGTGCAGTCACTAATCATCTTTGTCAGCTTCCATGCTTGATTGCTTGTGCATCATTACATTCCATTTCTCTCCCTTGGCTGATCAGTGGCAAGTGAGCACTTGGAGAAGCCCTCAGTAAGAGTAAGTGCCAATATACTCATTTCTCTAGAAATACATGGCTAACAATATGGATCCATCTCCAGCCCCTACTTCAAAGATTTCTTCATTCAGGAGCTGTAATTGTACTGGTTGGGAGCCTATATTTGGAAGGTCCATGTGTTGGTGAAACCAGCAAGACTGACCAAATGGCTTACTATGACTCAGACTCCAGCCCAGGACTCAGCTATTATTCAACCATCATATGATGGGATTATTGCTTAGCAATTGTACCATACAAATAATTACCATTATGGACACATCTAATAGATTACTATCTTGTAGTTCTGTCCAATTTATTCATGTGTCTGAGAAGGAAAAAAAATAACACTCTGTGTATCGCTATAAGCTAAGACAAGCTGTGATCTACTGTAATTGACTGCATTACTATGTATATATGCCATTGCTGGACTGTGTACACTGTGATCAGCTGGATTGACAAGCAATTATGGGATTGTGTGTGCTGTCTGCTTGGGGTCGCTTGTGCCTCTGTGATACTGCTGAGGTGTCATGCTGTAAATTACTGTCATAATGCCATCATCACTGATGTCACTGTGCCAAAATAAGGGATTTACTGATATGATCTGGGAGTATTAGAGGCAAGACGAAGGTGGTGGAGGGGACCAGTGTGTTGGCTAGCTGACTCAAAGCTGTGAGTCGCAGCTTTCGGAGGCCTGGCATGGCTAGAGCCTTTTGTGTCACATATATGCAAGAAGTTTCTAGACTCATGACATTCAAACAGAGTTTTGTTGTATATTAAGATTAAGGTTGAGACCCCTCAGGTACAGAGGCATGGGTAGAGAACCCATGGGTCATGGGTCTGTGGGTTGCCTTGATGCAACCCCTACCCATACCCTTGGACATCCATATCCATGACCCACTATGGATACTAGGTAAAGGAATTGCTAGGTTCCTTTGGGTGCAGAGACAACAGCAGAAGGGTGATCCCAGTGAGGGAGAGTACTCACTTGCTGTAGACGATTTGCAAGCTAGTTGCTTAGAAGTTATTCACAATGTGATACAAAGTAAAGAACTTAAATTGTGGGCTTTGAAGAAGCCGGGTTTAAATAAAGTACAGCTATGTTTATACATATTGTGGAAATATCCATAAAGGATGAAGGGCTGTGTAATGCGCAGCAGTGCACAGCAATAGGTAGCCAATGGCAGATAATGCGCAAGGTATGGCACAATATGCCAAGAGAATGATGTTATGTTTCACCATAATGATATAATATGACATCATCATAAAGATAAGAGATAAGAATGATGTCACTGGTCTAGAACAATGATGTTATGGGTCTATATGAATTAGTAATCATGAAAAGTGACCCAGACAGGTCAAGATTTAGCTAACGGAATCTAAATATTTCAATACTCCACCTCGCTATTCATGATGGAAGAGATGAATATGGTGTAAGAGAAAGCTTCTTGTGGTTTTCCTCAAAGTGTTGCCATGTCAGATTCTTGGTAAATATATCTGCAACTTGTTCATCAGTGGAAATATAGAAGAGTTTGATTTTTTCATCTGTAACACATTCTTGGATATAGTGTTCCGGAATTTCTATGTGTTTCGAACGTCCTTCTTGTGCTGGATTAGCAGCAAGGAATATGGCACCTTGATTGTCACAGAGCAGAGGAATGGTTTTGAGGTTAAACCTCAGTTCAGAAAGAAGAATCCGAATCCAAGAAAGCTGTTTCACAGCTTCTGTCATTCCAACGTATTCTGCCTCTGTTGAAGACAAGGTTATCTTCTGTTGTCGTCTAGAAAGCCAAGAGACTATTCCATTGCCAATGAACATCGCATAACCAGAGGTAGATCGACAAGTTTCGCAATCTCCAGCCCAATCTGTATCAGAGCATGCCATAATGCCAGTGTAAAGGTGATAGGCAGTTGTAGGGGTGTCAATACCCTAAGAAAAGCTAGAAAAACTAGCAAAGACATGGGGGGGTGCGAGGAAATACTCGTCCCAAGAGGTTCGAGGTAGGTTGTTAGTGAGGAGGGTAAGCAGAGACTTTCCCGCGGGCGAGAACACCAAATCCAGAGGAATCCGGATGGAAGCAATGAAATCCGGAACGACAAGGCTGAAATCCGGGTCAAGGACAAGGACCCGGTACGAGTGGAAAGTGACGAGGTTGGAGACAAGGTTGGAGAGACTTCGGAATGACGAAAAATGCAGCCAAAAGGGAGATGTTCTATTTTCTATAGTACAGAGGTTTATAGTCCCGAGCAACACCCAAGACCCTTTTCCTAAAAAGGAAACATCGCAATAGTAACCGAAGGCTGTAATGAAAATGCTACTCGCCCCTTCACGGTAGTAACACCGCTTGAGACCGTACGATGTCTTCTTCTAGATAAGATCAGTAGAAACGCTAAGAAAACGCTTACCAGACAACCAATCTTATCTCCACGGGTAGTAAACCTTTAGCGAGGTGAAGAGAGTACTCTTCCCTGGTCGAGTTGGTACTAGAAATAAGTATCAATCTCGTAGAAAGGGGTTGACTATCAGGCACGTGGTTTGTTCGTCAATCGTCAATGAGGTTGAAGGTGATTGGGGGTTCAGCAAACTGTTGAGGGTCTGGATTTCAGCTGGGGTGGTTGTACAAATTGTACACTGGATAGTTGGGGGAATGGTCTAGACAACTTCTTGGGTTGCTAGAAGGGTACTTTGTAGTGACTAGGGTTACTTCCCTAAGATGCCAATTAGCTCCAGTCGATTAGGAATGCTCAATTGGGTAGGTAGCGTAAATATGCTTCACTTTCGCTTACTGATTCACACACATCACTTAGTCACACAGAACAGCTTTTCCTAAACTGAATCTATTATGTACTAAGGAGTTGGCAATCAGCTTAAATGTGCTCGACTCGACCCTTTCCCAGGGTACTAATGAACTATTAGGTCTCCCTACTAGCTGGGGATCTATTCCCTTTAGTTGCCCGCTCTGGGGCTTTCTCCCTAAAGGTGTCCTAACTGTCCCTATCCTAAGGGATACAGTATACTCCTAACTTGGGTCTAAGTAGTTCTATTTATAGCGTGGGAATTACTCTACACAGCCTCACTGTTTGTTTGTAGAGGGGTGCACTTGTGAGCACTCGTTGGTTGAGATTTACTCAAGTAGGAACCTTTTTCCCAAAAGAGGAAACCTGCCAAATGGGGCTGAATCGCGCTCCTTATATAGTAGTTTACATGTGGCTGTGCTACCTTCGGTTCCGAGGTGGCTGTGCCAAGATATGACTCATACTGACTCATTTTGACTCACTTTGACTCAACCTATCAGAAAATGACTTGCAATGAGCTAAAAATAGCCTTTGGCTTGGCAATGACTCATACTGACTCATGCCGACTCATTATGACTCATTATGACTCATGCTGTGCAGGTCACATGATCATTCTGCTAGTCTAGGGGCAGTGCTTTGGCTAGTCCTCATCTGACTCACTTTGACTCATATTGACTCATTATGACTCATGCTGTGCAAGGTCACATGATCTGAGTCAGGTGATTCGCAACTGAGGTCACATGCTCCAATTGCTTCTCTGACACTTGGCTAAGTACTCAAGGATGAAAGAGATATTAAGAAAATGGTTTGCTAAGTAGTTGTAGGTAGTAATAAAAGTAGAACAAATAAGAAAAAAAATAGGGATACATACTAGACAGTATGGTCCATATGTCCCTCAATTAGCTAAGCATTTGGACCGTGGGAATATAGTAAAAACTCAAATCTCGGGTCAAATGTCTAACATCACATATACAATAACTATGTATCCGCATCCAAACAGTTTGGTGCAGGTCAACGAGAAAAGTAGTAATCGTACCTGGAAAATGCTACAGACCATGCTATGGTACCGCTACGTCGGGGACGACACCGAAGAGTCTGGATCGGATGGTTGCGCTCTAGGCAGATCCGGTGATGTAACGAACGTGCCAATCAAAGGGAAACCCAAATGAAGAGAGGAGAAAAAGACGGGAAACGAATATAATGAAGGGATGAACAAGACCACAACATTAAATGTCAGTTCTGGCAAACCCGGGAAATGACGCCGACCTGGATAATTACAAGAGTAAACGGAAACATACGGAAATGGCGCAGACCCACTCGGGAAGACACAGGACATGGATAGGGGCTTTGATAGGGGCAGAGGACGACCTAGAATAGGGGAAAAACTCTATATGTGGCCATAGGGAACCTGTGGTCTCCACACTGGATCGAGAAGATTTGTCATAAGTAATGTAGAGATCCTTGGTACCAATTAGATATCGCACTATATAGAGTGCTTTCTGCAAGTGTTCATCTGATGGATTAGCAGAGAACTGTGACATCTTGATTACAGCAAAGGCAATATCTGGGTGAGTTCCCAGCATAATATACAGCAGTGATCCAATCACTGACTGATAACAACTGCAGAGTTGAGAAGAGGTTTCTGTAGTGAGTGGAGCAGGGTTGTATTCAAAAGAAAGAGAGATACTGCGGAGGCCATTAAAGAGCCAAAAAAGTGTGCACTATATAGTGAACCAAGATTATCTTCCTCATTCGTAGGAATAGATGTTTGAACTTCTTGTTCAATCTCCACAGGAGGTCTAGCTCCATATATATTATCGGGAAGAATGCATGGATTGCGGATACGAGTACCGTGACGAGGTTCATCAGGTATTGATTCAGGAGGGGTAGGAGAAGGAGGTCGAGAAGGCTGTTGATCTCCTCAAGGGGGGAATTGTTGATTGGGATCATGACCATCCATAGGTGGAAAGAGGTAATGACAAGTGACCGGAATATAATCAGCTGAATCGGGGTCTTTATTCTCATCTTGATCCTGGTCCGAAAGGTTGTCTGGAATAAAAATCTCAGCAGGTTTGTCTTCTAACTTTCCAGCACAATAAGGGAACACAAGTTCATCAAAAGTGGCAGTAGAAGAAACAATTACTGTTCTTCTTCTAAGAGACCAGAAACGGTATCCTTTTGTTCCTTTTTCATATCCAATGAAGATCGCTTCCTCTGCTTTCACAGCAAGTTTATTAGCTCAATCTTCTTTTGGAACGAATACATAGGCACGACATCCAAATACCTTAAAATAGGAAACATCAGTTTTACTGCCATTCCATTTGGATATGGGAGTAGACCAGTCAAGATGATGCATGGGCTGTCTGTTATAGATGTGGAGAGCAGTCTTGACAGCATCTTGCCAAAAAGATGGTGGCAAACAGGCATGTTGGCGTATAGCCTCAGACTTTTCAAGGATTGTGCAATTAAAACATTCAGCACGACCATTTTGTTGAGTGGTACAAGGTACAGAGGTTTGATGCTCTATACCCTTGGATAAGAGGAACGTCCAAAGAGAATGATTAATGTATTCCCCCCCACGGTCTGAACGTACAGAGCAGAGATGAAAGCCAGTTTGATTCTCCGCCCAAGCAATCAGATCCTGAAGTGCCTGTATAGCATCGGACTTGGAGCGCAAAAAATGCAAGCTACCAAAACCAGAGGTGTCATCAAGAAAGGTGATGATCCATTTGTTACGAGAACACGACAAGGTCAGCATTTCACACAAATCAGTATGGATGAGGTCAAGCACACAAAAAGAGCGTGAAGACAAAGCAGGAAAAATCCGCTGATGTGCCTTGCCAAGCGCACAGCCTTTGCAAGTAGGTATAGAAGTGGGTGGCTGAATGGCAGGAACACCTGTCAAATGCTGATGAGCATGACGGAGAGCGTTCTTGGAGAGATGTCCAAGACGGTGATGCCACAAGTCAAACGACTTGAGATCCTGCAAGGAGTTAACCGATCCAGTTGGAGTGATCAGAGAGGACCGAAACCAATGGAGCAGAGAAGGTGGAAATAAAGCAGACACCTGTATTGCCACCCTTTCTTGATTGTCCTGGATCGTGATCTGATCTGTGATCTTACAGGAATATCCAGCGTCCATGAGAGTAGTAACCGACAGAAGACAATTATGAACATCAGGAGTATACCAGACATTTTTGAGAATGACGGAAATGGCTCCTGCCTTTTCCTGTTTAAATATCACAGTTCCAGGACCATACATCTGCATGACACCATCATTAGCAGTGCCACAGAAATGTGTCCCTTTCTACAAATCAGAAAAGTCATTGAGATAAGGTGAAATGTGATCAGAGCATCCCGAATTAACGAGCCAATAATTCTCGGTATCGTGATCTTTCGCACCTAGGGCAAAAGCCCTTGAATAAGTAGAATTATAGTAGTATTCACCATCAGGTACATTATTATACTCATCATCTGATCTAGCATTATTGTTATGCTCTTCACGGAGTAGGATGGAATGATCTACACCCCCTTTCCAAGTACCATTGGCATTACATTGGAAATCTCCATGGAAATTAGCAACAACTTTGTGTGGCTTTGATTTTGCTCCTCTCTTAAAGTGCTGGGGGAGAGGAGCTGGATCAAAAGGACGAGGAGGAAACATGACCAGTACCAGAAAGTGCTATGGATTCTTTGAAGTCCCCTGCATTCGCAGTATAGGACTTGGCATCCCATTGGTCATATTCAACTTCCTGTTGGAACTTGTCAATATCAATCATTATACCTGTCATTTCACTGTCAACCATATTCGCAAAACTTTCAAGCTCATTTGCATGTGCTTTCCTTTTCCCTTTACAGTTTGTCTGTTTGTTTGAGGAAGAAGCATGTGCACCCTGTGTAGCAGGAGTCCTTGTGGACAGCTTATAAGGCTTCTTTCCTTGTTGACTTCTTTGAGTCTGATGAGGGCGACTAGAACCCTGTCCAGGACAACCATATAATTTCCAACAGTTCATAGTCAGGTGAAGTTTCCCACAGTGGTCACAAACAGGATGAGAGGGAGCACGCTGAACTGTATTGATACGATTCGCATCACTCAGAGCAGGTTCAAGGTGGTGAGCCAAGGATCTCCATTGTGGACAAGCGGTAGAGCGAAGTTGCAATTCCTGAAGTATTTTTGGAATAATGGTGTCTGTAGTGAAGTTGGCAGCAGTAACAGTCTGCACGATGGTTGATACCAGTGATTGGTATAAATGAGGGAGTGAATTAAGCATAATCATGGTGCAGAGATTGCCAGGAAGCTGTAGTCCAGACATGGACATTTCGTAGAAAGTGTTCATCAACTTATTTATTTGAGTTGGAATGTCATCAGCATCACAATGGTGATATTCCGAAGGATCTACGATGCATGTATTAAGCACTTTTATGAAAGCTTCATATTGGCCAGTGACACCGGTGGGAGAATAAAGGGTTGCGAGTGCATCCCATAGGTCCTTCATAAGAGAAGGACAAGCTACATTCCTGACGGCTACATAAGCCTCCTTCATGAGATGTTGCATATCTGCATGAATGAATACACTGATTAATGCTTGTGCTTGACAATCCGATGAAATCCAAGCAGCTTGAGCATCAGCATCAGCGAGTTACTGAGCAAAGGTAGAAGTTCCGTCAACTACATTCCACCATGTTGCCATGGTGAGAAGGTTGCAGACTTGGCGAGACCAGATGGAATAGTTTGAGGCACCTGCAAGGACTGCAGTGTGGGCCTGAATAGCGGAGTTGATAGAGAAAGACATGATGTATCTGCTTTAGAAGATAAAGATGTTGGCGATGAAAGTCTGCAAGAAATTCTGATTAGCATGCATGACAGGAAAGGTAGAATGGGAACCGGAGCAGGAGGAATAAAAAGGTCTGCGACAAGGTCGACATCTTCTTGAGTGTCTTCGTTGTCATCATTATCATCGTCATCCTCTGTGGTTTCATCCTCTACTTGTGGCATGGTGTTAAGATGTTGAGCAAGACGTTGCATCAACGGTATTTGTTCTCTCCTTACTTGTAATCATTTCGGAATGTTTTCATTAGAATGTACAAGTTTTTCAAAAATTTCATAATTGATATGAGGAAAAAAATGAGGGTTAGGGATAGAAGAAAATTGTCCATTTCTAGCCCTAAAACCAACTCAAAGACGATTGTGAGAAACATAAGGAGGAATACAATCTTTAACACCAATTGCCGCTAAGTGAAGATGCGAACCAGTCCAATAATCAAGATGCATGGGGGTACTCTGAATGTATCTGGGCTTTGCGTATTTCGTGTATTGACCTCCTAACTGGGCCGGCAATGGCCAAACGTCCACCAGGAACAGCAGCAGGTCATTGGCCTGGGACAGGCAGTATTCTTGGTGCCTGTCGCTGCTCTTCTTCTCTATGGCCTTGTCTAGCAATATAATGTCCTCTGCAGTAAGGATCAGGGACATTGCAACCAATTTCTGTGAGAAGGCACATATAATCAGTTCCCAGTTTGATCATTATGGAATATCACGGGTTCTTCCTCTTCCACACTCGTTGTCACCTAGCGTCCATCAACTTGTTCCAAATGCACTGCATGGGAATGTCAGATTTATGAGGATGTCCAACAAGGAAGAGGGGAAGGTTGAATTCATGGTGCACATACTGGTGCCGACTGTCCTTCCAGATTACATCTCCCTCAGAGTTGATGAAACGTTCAGGATGCTTGAAGAGTTCCTGTTGAATGTTTTGGTCCAAGACTTCGTTAGGTTTCAACGATTCATAGAACTTGATGAAATACTTCGAGAACGCGTGTCGATCGCATTGAATAATTTCAAAGCCTTGGTTATGGACAGGGTGAGTGGGAGTAGAGTGGTATTTCTCCATGGGAAACGCATAGACGAGCCCTTTGTAAAAGAAGGCAATGGGCTCATTCCAATACATCAGCAAATCCTGATTTTTGCCATAGTGTTCATAGTACTCATAGTACTCATAGTATTTATAGTGTTTTCATAGATGATTCATAGTACTCATAGTACTCATAGTTTATAGTATTTTCATAGTGATCTCATAGTATCCATAGTATTTCCATAGTATTCATAGTATTCATAGTGGTACTCATCCCAATCCATTTTTTAAAATACTCTTTAACTAGTACACTTTGCTATATCTTTTTGCCACACTTTTTACTATACCTTTTGCTACACTTTCTTTATCACACTTCATTAGCACAATCAGGGTTACTGTCCAGTGCTGTCCAGTATCATAGTACTCATAGTATCATCATAGTCTTTCATAGTGTTGGCTAAAATCATAGTATGTCACAGTTTGTTAGAGTATTACCATAGTCTGTCATAGTATGTCACAGTTTGCCAGAGTATTGCCATAGTCTGTCATAGTCTGTCACAGTTTATCATAGTGTGTCATAGTTTGTCACAGTATAATAATGATAGTAAAAAGTGAATCAAAAAGTGTAGGGTTAGGATTAGCATGAATTAAAATTAGACTTAGAATTGCAATGTCCAAAGGATGGTGAAGAAGTGTGGCCAAATGTGGTAAAAAATATGGCAGGGTGTAGTGAAAAGTGTACACAAGTATCAGAAAGTGTAGCAGGGGTGGACAGAGATATTTAATGAAAAATGTAGCAAAGTGTAGTGTCAAAGGTCAGAGATGTACTCATATACATCTAATGGTTCATATTATGCAAGGTCTTGTGGTCTAATGGTTAATGTGTTTGAAAATTGCCATTTTGGGAAAGTCTTGAGGTCAACTCTTGCCACTGGTATATATTTATAATTTCCATTTGATCATTTGAACCTATAGTAAAGAGTACATGAAAAGTATAATAAATATGAGTGTAGTCTTGAAATTAAAATTAGAAGTGTGTAAAAGTGTATTATAGGGGTTGGATTAGAATTAGACTTCAATGTATATTAAAAATGTAGGATTGGGATTAGGATTAGTAGTATACTACAAGTTGAGTAGGATTAGGGTTAGTAGGTATATTAATCAAAACATTAATTTTTTGGTTCATTTTTTACTCAACTTTATTACACTATAACACACTATGACAGACTGTGATAGACTATGAGATTACTATGACATACTATGACACACTATGACACACTATGAGATCACTATGACACACTATGATAGACTGTGACAGACTATGAGATCACTATGAGAGTCTATGAACACACTGTGAAACACTATGATTATAGCCAACACTATGAAAGACTATGAGTACTATGAGAGTACTATCTATATGGACCCTCACTATGAGCACTATGACACTGTCCAGCACTGTCCAGCACTGTACAGCCAACCCTTATTTTGCTGATGTACATTAGTCCTTCTTTAAAAATAATCTCCTGTTCTGGGATGTACCAGACAGAACCTTCTTCAATAATAACCTGCAGTAAAAGATCACCACAATAGAGAGTGGGGATCAGGACGACCTGAGCGAGACGAGACGTAACATCTAGAGCATCAACACAAACAAGGGGTACTTCCGGTCTGATCAACAGATTGGGAACATTCTGGTAAGTTACCAGTTTGTTGGTGTTGATGTCTCTATAAGAGACGGTTTGGTGGCTCTGGATCCTTGTCAGCAGTGGAATATCCTTGGGAAATATCACCATCTAATTGTTCAGAGTTGGATCTATCTGCAGGGGGTTCATCGCAAGGTTGAGATCTATAATCTTGCCTGGTTTCATGATCTCGTCTATAATAAAAGTAAGATCATTCAGATCGACAGATGTCTCCTTCTGGGAGAAAGTGTCATTAACCGAGGACACAATATCTCCATCGGTCCTAATTGGGGAGACCAAGTAACCATCACTGATGTCGATTAATGGTGATTCCACAAGGTTGAGAAGTGATACCGAAGTAGGACCATGGAAGACTTGAGTTGATGGATCTATCGAACCAAGGTTCAATGTCAGTGGATAAGTTAGACCAGGCGAGGTCGAAGAGGAGGACACGTTCCTCGGAAGGAACTGGACTGGGCATATTGGGCACGGTTGTACTAGGCATTTGTGGGTGGAAGAAGAGGTGGAGGTCATGGTATGCCTGAGTGCGATGAAGAGGCACAGGGATAGGACTTGTAGGAGGTGGAAGCAGTGAAAGATCAGTTCATGGAGAATGTGAAAGTTGTGGATGGAGGTGAGAAGCTGGAGAATCAATGTATGGGAGAGTGGTCAGAGGAGGAGCACAATAAGGAGGAGGATAAGATGGACAATAGAAGGTACCGGGCAGAATTGGAAATTCGGCCGGACGACGACAGTTTGTGCAATTCGGATGAATGCAACGATCTCCACACAATATAGGACAAGAGTCCTTATCAAAATCGGAGTGACACTTCCAAGTGCAACAGTGGGTAGGAATAGGAACCGGGGCTTGACTAACCTGGGTAGGAACGAGGTAGTTCCTAGAAGCCAGGTTAGCATTCGTCCGTGTAATCATGACACAGGTAAAAAGTAAATAGAGCTCTGCTAACAACAGCAGGCCAGGGTTGCCCCAGATCCGTTGGACCTGACCCATGAACCCAAACATCATGCTCATCATCATAAGTACAATGTAGAACAGACCAAGAGCAAGAGCATCATACATTGCAAGGCAGGGTAACGACATCAAATGACAACCGTTTATGCCTAAGCGGGGCTCATAACCTAAAGGAATTGCTAGGTTCCTTTGGGTGCAGAGACAACAGCAGAAGGGTGATCCCAGTAAGGGAGAGTACTCACTTGCTGTAGACAACTTGCAAGCTAGTTGCTTAGAAGTTATTCACAACGTGATACAAAGTAAAGAACTTAAATTGTGGGCTCTGAAGGAGCCAGATTTAAATAAAGTACAGCTATGTTTGTACATATTGTGGAAATATCCATAAAGGATGAAGGGCTGTGTAATGCGCAGCAGTGCACAGCAATAGGCAGTCAATGGCAGATAATGCACAAGGTATGGTGCAATATGCCAAGAGAATGGTGTTATGTTTCACCATAATAATATAATATGACGTCATCATAAAGATAAGAGATAAGGATGATGTCACTGGTCTAGAACAATGATGTCATGGGTCTAGATGAATTAGTAATCATGAAAAGCAACCCAGACAGGTCAAGATTTAGCTAACGGAATCTAAATATTTCAATACTGGGTGCCCATGCTTTTCTCTAGTTGAACATGTCCATATCTGAGGTACTGAAGGAAATCATGCCAGACCTCATCTGTCACCCGCATCTGCTCTTTCAGAATAACAACAGTTGTGAATTCTTCATAGATCATTCTACCAAGCTGGGAAAGTGTTGAGTCGCATCCCATGTCAACAGGGAAGTAAAGAGCCTCCCATGGACTGACAGCAACTGGAGAAAATTGATGGAACTCACCAGTTTTGATGATGCTGATATGCTGAATGAGTGACTAGAGGCTGACTCATTCAAATCTTTTACCCATATCTTTCTTTTCACCTGTGTTGCTATTGTTTATGCTCCCAAACCTTTTCATACTTCACTTTATACCCACCTACATATCACACATTTCAAACACTCTTTAATATGTACTTTAATATGCATCACTCTTTACAGGACTTGCCTAGTTTAATAAGATTGTCATTGTGCTCCATTCATTGCTCCATTACCATGGCTCAAGCAAGGTTTCTGCCAACGCCAGTTGGCAGTTCCCAAGTGGTAGATTGGCATCATAATCCACAAGTCGGAAGTGGTCATTGTCAGGTTTACTAGCATGATCTTGGCAAATAGCATTGAATACTAGAAGAGAGAGAATACTAAGCAGTGAGATATGAAACAACAATGGATAGTACCTAGAAGGGAGCAGTACAGTGTTAGGGGAAAGGGAGAGACGAGACCGGTAAGTTATGATATCCTGACTCAGAACTATACTGAATGTAACCAGGTATCAAAATCTACTACTAGGTGTTCCACCAACACCCGCAATGACGGCACAGCATCTATGAAAGCGTCAGTCCAGAATGCCTCAGCTCTCACAAAACCATCCATCAATACATTCCCCCACAGGACAAGCCAAGTCATCGTCCAGACCCATCCTGCCAAACCACATACCTTCCTTCCTGTCAATTGCTTGAATGTCCGCTCGACGAACATCCCCAGGGCCATCATTCCAAAGCCAAGAAGCATCCTCCACAGTTCGCTCGTACTATCAAGGGAACTGAGTTGAACATGGTGGAATACTGCGGAGGAGAGGAATGCCCCGATAATGAGACCCACGCGACCAAAGATGAAGGAAAGTGGATAACCGGCCTGAACGAGGAATATATGGCGATACCACTGATGCCACCTGCACCCCCAGAACTCTGATAACGATGTAGATCGCCACGGAGAATCAAAACCAGGGGGCCATTGAACGGGGTCCTGTCCAAGGAAAAGAACGCCCACTATGGTGCATAGATCGTAAACCATCTGGAGGAGGGCATAGGTTGCGAAGCACCCTATGATGGAGATAATGCTCGACCGCAGACATTGCAAGTGGAAAGGTAGGGTTTCGTCGAAAATAGACACTCCCGGAACGGAGCCGAGTCCAACGGGGGAGAATGATCGAAGGGTTCTATGTAGTGTGCCATTCAGGAGCGCATGGACTGCCGCGGACAGAGCCACATGGGAGATGAATCTGGTGCGGTTGGGCTGGCGTGTCTCAGGGGGGATGTACAATCCACGCGACCAGTTCCAACCACAACCACGGAATGTGAAGGCAAGATCAAAAGCGTCCATGAGAGTTGATGGGGTACTATTCACAGGGCGGAGCCGTCTCACGAACGGTTCTCTTTCCAATGCGAAATGGAGGGAACGGGTAACCATTAACAGCATCGGGCACTGGCAACAGGTTCTCGAATTTAAGTGACCTTGACTGGTTTCAAGAAAGATTTGTCACTGACTGCCAGATCGTGGTGGAAATTTCGCCCCAAGTTGTTAGGCGCTATATCCACAGAAAAGGACGCACGCAGTGCCAACAATGCGACGACTGGCCAGAGCGCCACTCTGAGAGCGCGGGTGTGCGGCGTCACGGCTAGTACCGCCGTAACGAAGTAGAAGAGCACAGGAGGCAGGACATATGATACCAACGTCGTGATGTTGATGGGAGCTTTGTTCGTTGGGACACCGATGGCGCCCCACATGGCAACGAAGGACATGGGTCGAGTCCTCCAGTGGCCAGCGGGTTTGTGTCAACTTTATAGGACATATGAGGGCGGTGCTCTGCTTACGGAGTTCTTAGTATAGGCAACGCCGGACTCCATCACTGATGCCGCAGCTACGCCGAGTCACTGATACATAGTTCTAAAGTTAGTTCGTAGTCCGTGTTACTTTTCAGGGCCAGTGTCCGGCGGTCACTTACTGTACCGGTGCTAAGTATGGTGTGTCCCGTACCGTCGACCCCGGAGTCCATGCACGAAGTTGTGAACCCCTTGAAGTTCTACCTCACTTTACAGGAACCAATCGTAGCGGCGATCGTCACAATCATCTCCGACTTCATCCACTCTATTGTCACCTACCAACTTACAATAAGGTCTAAACCGGGTTCGCAACTTTGGTCCAGAGCTGGAGTATTAATGATGTGGCAGAGACGACCGCGTGCCAGTGTATGCTTCGAGATCGCAAGTGAAAGAAAAAGAAAGACACCCATGGGAATGCTTGGCTTTACTTTCGCGGAACCTAACCTTAACCAGCCGTAGGACTCTCAGAATGAACAAGAACAGAACCTGGTCCGAGTCGCACCAGTCGTTTCGGACGTTGTTCATTGGTGACGGTTGTGCCAATCAACTAGCATCCAATACTACATGTAATACTAAATCGTACGGTTTCTCTTCCTAAGCTGGTTAGGGTGTGCGATTTCGAGGGTAAGTACGTCTCCTTTACCTGCCGAGTGAGAGTGCGTTCTTGTAAAAAGACTAGCAAGGACGAAGAGGTATTCCCGGAGGGTTGTGTCACTATAAATATGTGTAAATATGTGTAAATCATAAAGGTCAAGGAAATGTACTACCCCATATCGGATGCAGAGCAGCCCTGAATGCGACATGGCCATTACGATGAATCGGATGTACTTAAACTACACCACATGTACTGTAACCAGGTATCAAAATCCATTACTAGGCGTTCCACAAACACTCGCAATGGCGGCACACCATCTATGAAAGCGTTGGCCCTGAACAACCCAGCTCTCACAAAACCGTCCAATAACACATTTCCCCATAGGACAAGCCAAGTCATCGTCCAGACCCACCCTACCAGCCCACACACCCGAGAGAAGGTTCAAACCAGGCACTGGCGGTGCGGGGGAGACGTAGCTCGACACGATTCTGTCTATCACCCCAGTATGTTGTTAGAGTGCGTGTGTAGCTCACGAACGCAAGCAAGGAATCTGTGAATGACGTCGTCCTCAGTGACTCCCGGACGGTAGAAGGAGAGACCGCCCGCAGTACCGTCTGTTTCATGCCGCTCCCAGCCAAGCTGCCTGACCCTCTCGAGCAAAAAAACGTATGCACGAGTGTAGGCCTCGTCGAGCTGCTTGACATCCAAGGGAGATGGGGGGCGAGTCGTGGATACTCCGCCTTGGCGGTAATCCTCGTTGAATCTCAAGTATGGTCCTTCTCTGCCCATCTGTGAATGTTGGGCTGGAGATCGATGGTGCGGTGAAGATGGGTCGTGGGCGTTTAGATAGCATCATCTCGTCCTTACCGGGTAGTAAGGGCCGAATCCACCGTCCGGCAGGTATAGCGGAACTTGGTCAGTCGCCAGACCTACGCGAAATTTTTAGCACCCAGCACATAGTAGTATCATGCATTTCCACGCGCGCTCCGTTCACGATGCACTTCTCGACGCTCGTTGTATCGAAAATTGAGCCGCGCAGATTCCAGAGTAGAAATAAAAGTACTCTGCATTTACAGTAATTGTGGCGAACAATAATGACCATCATCGTGATTGCGGGATCCTCATCTACCGATCATGGTTGCTCAACAGCGCCTCCGGATTCGGGACTACGATGCACGGTTCTTTTCACGGGCCAATTTCAGAACTCCGTACTAAGCGGAGCACCGCCTCATATCTTCTTCTACCTTCACGCAAATCTGCTGGCAACTGGAGGACTCAACTCAAGCTATGTCCTTCGCTGCCATGTGGGGCGCTATTGGTGTTCCGACGAACAGAGCTCCCATCAACGTCACGACGTTGGTATCATATGTCCTGCCTCCTGTACTCTTCTACTTCGTTATGGCGGTACTGGCCGTCACTCCCCACACCCGCGCTCTCAGAGTGGCGCTCTGGCCGGTCGTCGTATTGCTGGCACTGCGTGCATCCTTTTCCGTGGATACAGCGCTCAGCGGCTTTGAGCGAAAATTCCAAAATGATTTGTTAGTGAGTGGCATTTTCGAACAATCTTTCTTAGAACCGATCAAGGACGCTGAAATTCGAGAACTCGATACCAGAACCTGATGCTGTTAATAGTTACCCGTTCCCTCCATTTCGCACTGGCAAAAGAGCCGTTCGTGAGACGACTCTGCCCTGTGAATAGTACCCCATCAACTCTCATGGACGCCTTTGATCTTGCCCTCACATTCCGGGGTTGCGGTTGGGACTGGTCACGTGGATTGTACATCCCACCTGAGACACGTCCGTCTAACCGCACCGGATTCGTCTCCCGTGTGGCTCTGTCCGCGGCTGTCCATGCGTTCATTTGCGGCACACTACATAGGGCCCTCCGGTCATTCTCCCCAGCTGGACTCGGCTCCATTTCAGGAGGGTCTATTTTCGACGAAACCCTGCCTTTCCATTTGCGATATCTGCGATCGAGCATCATCACCATCATTGGGTGCTTCGCAATCTATGCCCTCCTCCAGATGGTTTATGATCTATGCACCATAGTGGGCGTTCTTTTCCTTGGACAGGACCCCGTTCAATGGCCCCCTGGTTTTGATTCTCCGTGGCGATCTACATCGTTATCAGAGTTCTGGGGGCGCAGGTGGCATCAGTGGCTTCGCCATATATTCCTCGTTCAGGCCGGTTATCCACTTTCCTTTATCTTTGGTCACACGGGTCTTGTTGTTGGGGCATTCCTCTCTTCTGCAGTATACCACCATGTTGGGCTCAGTTCCCTCGACAGCACGAGCGAACTGTGGAGGATGCTTCTTGGCTTTGGAATGATGGCCCCGGGGATGTTCGCCGAGCGGACATTCAAGCAGTTAACGGGGAGGAAGGTGTGTGGGCTGGTAGGGTGGGTCTGGACGATGACTTGGCTTGTCCTATGGGGAAATGTGTTATTGGACGGTTTTGTGAGAGCTGGGTTGTTCAGGGCCAACGCTTTCATAGATGGTGTGCCGCCATTGCAAGTGTTTGTGGAACGCCTAGTAATGGATTTTGATACCTGGTTACATGCGGTGTAGTTTAGGATGTGGGTTGTGATGTCGATCTGTCATACTAGTACATAGGATGGTGTACCCGCTGATAGACCTCCGGGAATACCTGGACCCGAAGTCTTGTTTCTCCTTGCTAGTCTTTTCAGAAGAACGCACTCTCACTCGGCAGGCAAAGGAGACGCACACACACCCTAACCAGCTTAGGAAGTGAAACCGTACGATTTGGTATTACATGTAGTATTGAATGCTAGTTGATAATAACCGTGACCGCAGATGAAAACACCATCGGCACAACCGTCACCAACGACGTCCAAAACGACTGGTACGACTCGGACCACTGGGGTTCTGTTCTTGTTCATTCTGAGAATCCTACACTCTGGTTAATGTTAAAAGTAAAGCCAAGCATTCCCATGGGCGTCTTTTTTTTCTCCCACGATGTTCTGCTTTGGGAACCTCTGTCCCCCTCCACTCTTGCCATCTCGGAGCATACAGTTGCAGACCCGCAACCCTGTTCGTGCTGGCATGCGGTCGTCTCTGCCACACTATCGTTATCGGTATAGTAACACGCTTCCAAATTTCCACCTCAGGACCGAGTGGACTTACAATATTATCAGTCAACAATACTCCAGCTCTGGATCAAAGTTGCGAACCCGGTTTAGACCTCATTATAAGTTGGTAGGTGACAATAGAGTGGATGAAGTCAGAGATGATTGTCCACTATCGCCGCTACGATTGGTTCCTGTACAGTGAGGAAGAACTTCAAGGGGTTCACAACTTCGTGCATGGACTCGGAGGTCGACGGTACGGGACACATCGTACTTAGCACCGGTACAGTAAGTGACCGCCGGACACTGACCCACTATGTAAGGACCCTGAGAAGTAACGACGGACTACGAACTAACTTTAGAACTAGGTATCAGTGACTCAGTGAGCTGCGGTATCAGTGATGGAGTCCGGCGTTGCCTATACTAGGAACTCCATAAGCAGAGCATCGCCTTCATATGTCCTATAAAGTTAACACAAACCCGCTGGCCACTGGAGGACTCGACCCATGTCCTTCATTGCCATGTGGGGCGCCATCGGTGTCCCAACGAACAAAGCTCCCATCAACATCACGACGATGGTATCATATGTCCTGCCTCCTGTGCTCTTCTACTTCATTACGGCGGTACTGGCCGTCACGCTGCACACCCGCGCTCTCAGAGTGGCGCTCTGGCCGGTCGTCGTATTGTTGGTACTGCGTGCATCCTTTTCTGTGGATATGGCGCCTAGCAACTTGGGGCGAAAATTCCACCACGATTTGGCAGTCAGTGACAATCTTTCTTGAAACCAGTCAAGGTCACTTAAATTCGTTGCCAGTGCCCGATGCTGTTAATGGTTACCCGTTCCCTCCATTTCGCATTGGAAAGAGAACCGTTCGTGAGACGGCTCCGCCCTGTGAATAGTACCCCATCAACTCTCATGGACGCTTTTGATCTTGCCTTCACATTCCGTGGTTGTGGTTGGAACTGGTCGCGTGGATTGTACATCCCGCCCGAGACACGCCCGCCCAACCGCACCAAATTCATCTCCCATGTGGCTCTGTCTGCGGCAGTCCATGCACTCCTGAACGGCACACTAGATAGAGCCCTCCGATCATTCTCCCCCATTGGACTCGGCTCTGTTCCGGGAGGCTCTATTTTCGACGACACTACCTTTCCACTTGCGATACCTGCGATCGAGCATTATCTCCATCGTAGGGTGCTTCGCAACTTACGCCGTTCTCCAGATGGGTTACGATTTATGTACCATAGTGGGCGTGCTCGTCTTCAGACAGGACCCCGCTCAATGGCCCCCTGCCTTTCATGCCCCATGGCGCGCTACATCATTATCAGAGTTCTGGGGACGCAGGTGGCACCAGTGGCTCCGCCATATTTTCCTCGTTCAGGCCGGTCATCCACTTTCCTTCATCCTTGGTCGCGTGGGTCTTGTTATCGGGGCATTCCTCTCCTCCGCAGTATACCACCATATTCAATTCAGTTCCCTCGATAGCACGAGCGAACCGTGGAGGATGCTTCTTGGCTTTGGAATGATGGCCCCGGGGATGTTCGCCGAGCAGACATTCAAGCAGTTGACGGGAAGGAAGGTATGTGGGCTGGTAGGGTGGGTCTGGACGATGACTTGGCTTGTCCTGTGGGGGGATGTATTGATGGATGGTTTTGTGAGAGCTGGGTTGTTCTGGACCGACGCTCTCATAGACGCTGTGCCGTCATTGCGGGCGTTGGTGGAACGCCTAGTAGTAGATTTTGATACTTGGTTACATTCGGTATAGTTCCGAGTCAGGATGACCACTTCCCTGTGGATTACGATGCCGATCTACCATACTGCTGGTAGACGTATTCCTTGCCCCTGATGACAAGAGAGGACAGCGCCGTGTCTGCGAGGACATCCGCACAGAACCAACCAAATAGTGAGGTACTGAGGTGCGCCCGAGCCAAGTACCATCAAAGCTGTGACTCAACACTGGCAAGCATGCCAGCAATGCCAGTGCTGATTCGACGATCCGTTGGTCAACTAACTTGGTATCCACTTCTTGGATATGTAGCTCTTCATCGTCGAAGGTTTCAGTCGGCCGTCGGCGGAACACCAGTAAACACTACGCTGCTAATGAGGTTTGTCGTGGTGTGTTAGTAGGTCACAACATGTCATAGGAAGTTGATGAAATGTACAAGAGCCCTATTTTACGACTTCATGGATCTGGTTAGAATGCCTCTTTAACAAGACGTTCGGCTGCCTCTGATCTGGGCTTAATCGAGCATTTGAAGGGTTCCAGACCGCTGAAGTACATGCAAGACAGAGTTAGTGACAAACTGAACCATGTAAATATAATGATTAAACACCGACAGAGACATTCCTCCCACTTGCTTTGACTCTGGTGTGATCTCCACGCCGTTCTCTACGTGTTTAGAGATGTCGAACACAACGAGAGATTGGGCACACATAAGCCAGGTCGTCGACTCTGCGATGTAAAGACCTGGGTGGATAGCAGAGCATCCGAATGTCAACATATCGTTCCGAGCTCAGCCGAGCGACTGTGACTCACCTGGGCATCGTCTGGGTAGGAATTAGTGTTAGTACCGTCTCCTCGAAAGCAAGCAAAATTGTTCCTTACCGTCGTCCAAAACCGAAGCAAACAGTAGTGGGATCTGGTTCCAGATCATTTCCCAGGAAACGCTCAGGTTTGAACTCCAAAGGGTCCGTGTACGTTCTTTCATCACGGAGCATGGCCCTCAAATCAAGAAATTGTTTGTACTTTTAGCGTATCACTTGAGTGTTGCTGACATACCAGATATTAACCATAACATAAGATTTTGCGGGAATCAGATATCCGTCATACACATCATCTTCTGTCGTACATCTTATGGCTACAAAACTTCCGTTAGTAGCCAACACCTTCGAATGCGGGGACCTGACGTACTTATCGGGTTTGGAGAATGCCAGCGCAAAAGCTCTGTAAACACAGCTTCCAGGTATGGTAGAGACGACCGGTCGGCGAATGTTGGCAATTCACCAGTACCGACAATTGAGTCCAGCTCCTGCTGCGCTTTTTTCATGACGCTTGGATAGAGCGTCATCGCGAGGTAGAAGGCATAAGAGAGGAAGGATGTCTGAAACAAACATTAATGGGTATTTTGTAGTAGAAGATAGGCACCGTACCGCATCGACGCCGCCTACCAGTTTGATGGGTTACCACAACGAGACTCGGGTTGATAAAGTTGTGCATACCTCGATACAACGTCAATGTAGTCCATTTAATGCGGTCCTTCAGTTCTTCCGTGAGGTCTGGCATGCGCAGTAGACGGGAGGAAAGCGATGGCAGCTCTATACCAGCAGCCTCGAAATCCAGGTCGGTGTGCGTCAAGGCGAATGACAACGAACTCACTAGCTGAGACACTGCATAACTGTGAGGGGTCTCCAATGCTTCACGTGTAACTGCAGCATATTCCGCGGCTCTCTTCTTAAACCCAGCACCGGGAACCCATGACGGGATGTATTTCACTGTAGAAGGTTCGCGGGTTTGAGAGACGCCGGATTATACATTAACTTACAGAAAGGCATGACATCCACATAATTTGCGCCCGGTGCTGCTGTCTTCGATAATTGTGAGTTTGCTAGTTCAACCAACTCTACTAAAGGGTCGTTTCCTTCCTTAGTGATATACCCATACGAAAGGCGCAACGAGATGGAACTAAAATTTCTACACGGAATCGTTAGTTTGACAGAAAGAATTTGTCCCGAACATACTTGCGGAGGTGTGTCAGGAGCCCATCCGGATCCTTGAGTACCGATCGAAGAGTTCGTTGAGTTTCTACCTCGAACATCCCATGAAACTTGGCTACAACTGCGTGACTTCCGAGATCGTGAGCTACCCATTTTCGTTGAGCACGAAGGCGATCAGTGTAGTTGCACAGGGTCATCATTTTCCCCCATCCTGCCAGCTCTCCAGCCATAACCGACCGAGGACGGTCAGCATAATTGATGCCGCGTTTTCCAAGAAGTTCTCCAGCAATCTTGGCAGAACCAATAACGATGATGTTGTATCCACACAACGATGCAGAGGCAATGTCACCTATCCAACAAATAATCAGTGACAGAACTCCAGAGTCCATGGTCATAACTCGGCACACCGTGGCTCTGGTTGAACTGGAGCATTTTTAGCCACGGTTTCTTTCTCGGGAGTTTGAAGAGGGAGTAAAGGCCAGAGATGCCTGGTGGCAACCTGCGGGCTTGGTATCGTGCATAAAGCTCAAGGAAACAGATGCAGATGGTGACCACCGCCGCTGTTATGGTAAGTGTAGTCTTGATAGCGAGTAAGCCTGAGGAAAGCATATCTCAGGAGTGATACTTATGGTACGGGGTCTGAAATTTCCGCTCGAGTGGATTTTATCCCTGGACCTCTTGTCCGAATAACGAAATTGTGGCACCAAGTGGAATGGAAAACCGCGGCCTGTCTGTTGGGGACGCCACCATAAGGTGTGTCCGCCGAGCTATGTTCCCATGCCCCTTACTGAATTCGCTCAATCTGGTGATTCCATCAGATCAAAATGAGATGAGGACAGGAGAAGGAAAGAATACCGATGCGTTAGACAGCCAGTCAACGTCAATCGGTGCACATGCCCGCTGTCAACTTATACTCTACTAACCAGTCAGTGAAGAGCGTTGCCTGGACGAAAATCAATCACCTCACTTGACAGCGCAATTCTTGTCCCCCCGGATCAGCCGTAGGGAAACAAGTTCCGTAACCTCCCAAGATGTTTGTAAAGTTTCATGAGGGAAATGGATACATGGTCAAATCCGTCCTCAGGGATGATTGCTAGATCCAAGTTCGATACCACGGCATCACATTCCGGCAGGCTCCCGGTGACCGAAGCTGATATAGTAATTGGATAAAACGTTGGTGGCGGTCTCGCTCGAGAGATTCAATTTGCTGGGGATTGATTGTCGTACCTCCTTCCAGTTTCACCTGGGTCCCACCCTTGTTTCAATTGCTCTTCAAGTACAGTACTGTCTTGACTCGCCCGCTCTGATCCGACCTTTCGTTTTCGAGATTCTTCGTAGGGTTTGACAGCTGCATTTTGACACCTGGCCCTTAATGATATCAATTCAGGACGCAAACTGAAAATACTGGGCGTGACGGCCAGCACCGCTGTAATGAAGTAGAAGAGCACAGGAAGCAGGATGTATGATACCAACGTCGCGACATCGATGAGAGCTTTGTTCGTCGGAACATCAATAGCGCTCCACATGGCAGCGAAGGACGTGGCTCGAGTCCTCTCAACGTTGCAGCAGATTTGTGTTAATGGAGAAGATATGCCAGTGGGGGTGGTGCTCCGTTGCCAGTGCTCCGCAGACATTTACATTACTTATCTCACATGTAACAGTCTTCCTAGCCGACGAAGAGGAAAACCTCGGATCTGTCCAACGCCATTCCTAATGAACTTGAAAAGGAACGGTGTGTTGTAGCCTCAAGGTCAACTGAGCAACCACGATCAGTAGACAAGGATCCCGCTGAGACAAATCACGACTGTTTGAACGGTCATTATTGTTCACTACAACTAAACTTAATGCTGCCACGACAGATACATACGTATCAGTTCTGTCTGTTTGAAACGACCCCTTTGCCGTCCACCTTCTACCAAGTGAAACGAATGTTTTCAAAACAATCTCTTCCCTTATGTCCGAGTCAGGATTCATACAGGACCCGAGGATGCTTGCAACTGCCTCCTGAGGACCGGAAGTTCCTGTTCCCCAACGCTATGGCTCGTTATCAGTTCTTTAATTTTGTCCAGTACGTGGTCACGTTTCCCCGGTGCCACTGCAAGGCTCACGCTGAAACTGTTGATGTCAGCATGAACCTCACTCTTATGCGCTGCTTCGTAAGCCTGCATCGCAATTGCGATCGCTTGGACGTTCACCACACCGTTCCCAGTCGATGCCAGGAGGAAGATAATCTGCATGACGCATGTCAAGTCCACAATGTACGCCATGAGCTGTCTTACGACGTCCTGGCTGTAACAATCCGCCATCACCTGAGTAGCTCTGATGAATGAAGGAACAGTGGGCACTTACGATGCTCTGTATAGATTATGAGCCAACTTTCCCAAGATCACGGCCCCGGCGATGGGGACAATGATGGGCAGGGCTGCACCTCCCGTCCCAGCCACGCCTACGATGATTGTCACGAGCGCAGCGACCACGGTGACACTTGTTTTCCTGGAAGAGCAAAATAAAATCTTCGTGCGTCATCAGAGAGGGGACTAAATCACTCACGTAGTTTCTTGGAAGCCTTCAATCTCCCTTACTCTGAGATTTGGAGTACTGAGCAACCTTTCTTTGAAACCATCCTTTCGAAGGCTCTTCATGCGATGATCAACGTTGTTGTCAAAGCTTTGCCGAAACCAAATGAACACAGGTACCCTACATTATCGGGGTTGTTGAAATTCCAGACCGCAACGATGTCTTCATGGATCACTTGCAGACATGCTTTAATGGATTGATTCTGAAAATTTGGGCTTGTCGCAAGCGCCTTCCAGTATCCTACAGCCATCCTCAGCGACGGGGACCTCCGTTTGGCCAAAACTCACTCTTTTCTCCGACGCTGAAACGGCAGAGGTCGAAAGAGGTTGGGAGAGACAAATGATGAAGGATACGTACGTTATTGTCAATGCAACTTTGAGGGAGATGTTCACTCGCTGCGCGATTGTAGCGATGTAGTGTGCCGCTTCATCCTTGACATATTTTCGGATATTTTCTGTCGTCATGTCCACGAGTGCAGCGAGGGTATCTTCATATCCTTCCTCGGCTGTCATCAATATCATATCATAAGATGAAAACGACCGGAAGTGTTGTTCCAACGCACAAGAAACAGCTACGTGCAATAGACAGTCACTCCCAGCTGCCGCTCTGACAGGCTGCAAGCAGAGCCTTTCTAGAGATTCCAATTTCCGTTCTTCCAGAGCCAGACGGTCCAACATTTCGCCGTCCGTCAGTGCTTCCCCTTCTAGTGTGTTGACAAGAAGATCGAGCTTGGCGAAAACCACAACAAGGGGAACTGCAAGAGTTATGGATGCGTTAGTGCAGAACATGAGATCAATTCCGAAGCTCACCATTGCCAAGAATTTCTCTCCTGTTTCTCAAAAGGTCTTCTACACCAGCCTCTGTGGGGCGACCGTTAGCAAAGGGTACCGCCAGGCAAAGCCTACATTTCCTGCTCAGCCGGTACTTTCATCTCCACGAAACTACTTACCAAACGGCGTGCAGTTGGTCCCGCAAGTCTGGCATGCGTTTTCGACGCAAAATGAAATCACGGGCGTCCGTCAAATTCCTTTGATCACCAGCTTCGAAACCACAGCTATCGTGGACAATAAAGTGCTCGTTGTCAGATGCGACATATTCTCGATCAATCTCTGCTCTGCCGCGCGTGGTATCGGAAACATCCTGTATCAAATCATTTAGCATTCGATAGGGTGCTGATCAGGAATAAACTTGAAGCAATTACCACGCCAGCAACACCAAACACTTTTTTTATCAATGACGTTTTTCCAACACCATACTATGACAATGAAAGGTTAGTCTTCAGACCCAGCTACCCTCGACACCAGCACCTTTCCAATGATCAGGACACGGAACCTGAAGGTATCGATGAGGTGACAATTCCATCGGAATCTGTTTAGACTTGCCTGGAGCAAGATGCTATGGTGTCGTTGACCGTCGAGGGAAGCTACTAAGCATGCTCGGGAGTAGATATTGAAAAAGGATCGAAGAACTAACCGAGTGTATACCAACGACGATCTCGACATTCCTATCGGTCCTGCGATACACTATCAGAGCCTCAGTATAATGCAATATCAACAAAAAAAGGTAAACTCACACTGTTTCCCATCTTCCTCATTTGCTCCGGACAGTGTTTTTTGTGGATCCAGAGAGAAGGTCACGGCGCCACGAAGAGCATTACGACAATATACCAATATCAAAAGTCTTTCATCGAACAGGACCTCTCTGGGGGAAATCGATCAGCATGCACGCCGCATCGTGTACGTGTGAGACCTTACAGGGGTGGATCAAACCTTTCCTCGTGTCTGTAACCTGGGGAAATCGTGGTGCGAATCTCTCTCGTTACTCTCCCTGCTTTCAGCGTAATCGATTCAACTTGCTTCCGGGATTCACGACTGAGGTTTACGCCAAGAGCTAAATCAAGAGCGTCAGTCCAGAATCAGCGTATAATTGACCAAAGTCCGTTACTCGATATGAGGAGCATTCGTGGCGGCTCAGACCCAGACTCGGGGGACTCGGACTCGTTGCATGACATAGTATGCCAGTGGAAAAGTGGGGTAGAAATCCGGACGATCACTTAGCGGTTTTCAGACAGGATAGCCTGCACAGGAAGCCTTTGGCGCCCGGGCACGCCGCCCTATAACCAGAATGTATAGCGTTTACAGCACGCTTGCCCCTGGTAGCACACAAACATACTAGGAGTGTGACCGAATGCCCAACGCTTGGAATAGAAGTAACGGAGAGGTGTGAACGACCCGTGGTCCCATGCTAGTAGCACCTCAGACAGGATGAACCACTGTTGAACGTTGAATTCTGAGCAACCTCCGAACTTGAAGTGTTCAGCATGCGGGCCGGACGTCCGGAACAAAGTTCCCACAAAGCTTGCAAGTTGCCACGTACGTCGTACGCCCATGGACCATGCCACAGCCAAAGCAATCAACTCCATGCCCTGATCAAAGGTCTCCTGACTGGGGTAGAACAAAGAAACCCCGTCAAAGCTTTGTGAAACAATGGCAGTTCATGGGACTGAGATCGTCCTCTCCACAGCTGGCCCATTCCCAGGTCTTTTCCGACCCCTCCACTTGTTCATCCAACAAAGCTTGAACTACGCCTGCTCTGACATGTCTACCATTCAGTGGGACGAGAAACCAACCAATTAGATCCCGCAACAGAAGGGGCCCATCCGAGTCGAGTGAGTCAGGAACGCAGGATTGAAGACGTCTCCCTCGACGTCTAGTGCGCTCCTATCAGCATTCGACAATGTCAGCGATGATGTCACGCCTACGATCCGCGGTACATACCTGAGGTTAGGCCCAGAACCTTATCGCTTTAAGTGTTGGTGACACTGGCCTGGGAGCGAGGTGCATCTGCCAGTGAGGTTGAGCTTGTCACCGGACACTATAGAAGAGACGAACCTCTGATTTCAATCTCGATCATCAGTCTGCTGAGAAGACTAGGCTACACAAGGACGCGTAGAAACCATGAGGCTCGGGCTCGGGTTTCGAGGGCTATATTGATTCCCACCCAGCTTTCTCGTGCTCCTCTAACCTCCCTGCTTCACCTATCTCGATCGCTCTTTTCCTTAGCATCCTGCCCACATATCCAACTGGTGCCGAGATCTTACAGCCACAATATCAAATGTCGACTCAATGTAAGGCGTAGCGCTTTTGACTTTTCGCTCAACTCCAGGTAGGTGGGCGCTAATTGCTCACATCCTACAGGTCGGAGCCTGAGGGACGCACTCGCAACCCTTCCAAATCTTTCTGATAAGATTCTCAAATCAGACGAACAGTACTGTGAAGCAGGGGGGTTTAGCGACGTTTATAAACGCAAGTTCAACGATGGTGATGGGCTAGTGGAGGTATGAACGTGACCACCCGCACATGACATCGGTCTTATCACAATCCAGGTTGCAGTGAAATCATTCCGGTTCCCTTTTACGGTGGATGAAACTGAAAACAAAGAATATGACAGTAGGAGTGCTGCCGTCCGGAAGGTATCTATGCCATCAACTAACCACTCCTTATTTGATGGAGCTTGACCTGTCTCTGTCCCCTTAGATGTTACGACGAGAGCTTGGAATTTGGAGAAGGTTGAAACACCCGAACGTCGTTCCCTTTCTAGGAATTACATATGGGTTTGGAAGACAGGGAAATGCATCGCTTGTTTCTGTGTGGATGGCTAATGGGTCGCTTCAAAGTTTCTTAAGGGAGCATAATGATCGGTTGGATACTGCTCACCGGCTCCAGCTAGTACGTGATCACAGCGAGCTACATACACGCGGTTTTATGACCACCCCCGAATCACATAGCTATTGGATATCGCAAGTGGACTGTGCTATCGTACGTCACTGGAGATTGGTATCCATAAAGCACATTAACTCACGTCGACACACAGTACACTCATTTCCTGTCGTCCATGGTGATCTTTCATGCGTAAGGGAATAGGTATCATGTGGTATTTGGTTTCTGGCTGAAGCTGAATCAGAATAACGTCCTCCTTGATCACAATTATAATGCGTGCTTAACTGATTTTGGTTTTGCATCCATGGTCGGGGACATACCGGAGGCTTTGGCATACCTCCAGATGACTACCATGCAACCTGGAACCTTACGATGGGCTGCGCCAGAGCATTTTGCAGTCGACGCAGAGGAGACGACACAACGCACGACTAAAAGTGATATATACTCCTTTGGAAATCTAGGACTCCTGGCAAGCGTAGTATCCTGCACCACATATTCATTCTGATCTCTTTCCAGGTATTGTCTGGGAAGCACCCATGGTCAGAGATCAAACGTGACGCTTTGGTCACGCTTCAACTATCACAGGGAAAGAAGCCTGAAAGGCCTTCGTCACGTCCAATTGAAGATAAACATTGGGAACTTATCGAGCATTGTTGGTCATCAGTGGATAAAAGGCCTTGTGCTACAGATGTGGTGTCTGCTCTTCAACAATTTCTACACTCGTGCCCAGCCTTTCCACCACTTCTTGAAATCTTTCGCCTTCCGTCCCATTCCGACATTGTTCTTCGTGAACCCGTTCTTGTTGTATCCACACCGATTCGTGCCGTGAAACAAAATATTGGTGCGATGGACATTAATACCCAACACCCTGGTCTACCCGAAGCAACAATTGACCATCGAAGTGCGGTGTTCCAGGACGGCATGTACATGTTCCCGATAACTGGTATCATAAGCTCACTCTTCCTCAGACTCCGTGAATGCTGCCACCACACATGATATCCACCGGAGTGCAATTAGACAGGCGAGTCGGCGACTTATTGTCATTCCGAGCACTCAGCCATGATGTGCGCATGTCTTATCAGAACTAGGAAGCGATAACCTCCACCTCACGAAGACTCAGCCCAGCCCCCGGCAATGCTAGGGCTAGATATGTCATTGGCGATTATCATGTATGGAGACGGTAAGTTGGTCCATGATCTAGTGACAATTTGGCTCTGTAACTAGGAACCCATTTCCGATGAGTAGTACATGGGATGAGGTAATGAGTAATGTAAACGAGGTGCGTCCCTTTGTACCACGCGGGCTAGTCCCTGTCCATAGATCATCACTAGATGTTCATGCCGCCATTACCCACTGCGACGGAATACCCAGAAAATCACTGGAGTACAACTCATTCGTTCGAGGAGATGTTTCCGACCATGGTGGACCCACCTGATTCGGATATTCGTCGTGAGTTGTATCCCCATTACGGCCACTCATGCTCGGCGCCGGCGCCCTGTCTGTGGACCATGGTGGATGGCCCGATTTGCGGCACTCTTGTGACATGCATTACTGCTCTCGCACATTTCCGAGACAGTCATGGAATTAGGAACATGCCAGGGGATCTCCGGATAATTTGCCGGGTGGAGTGGGTGTCACAGTACGCTTGCGCGACGAGGCATCATTAGGCACCTTCAGGGTGTCCATTTGCGCCATCCGCGTCAAGTCCGACAACAGTAGCGAATAACTAAGAGTTATGGGCATCTTAGAGGTATGTAGCAGGAAAGCCAAAACAACTTAGTAGCTGTTTTCATTTGTATACCCACTAGACATAGGGACGCAGAAGGGTCGGAAGTGCATTGGGTGTAAGCCATATGTAGTTTACATGCAATGTCAGTGCAAAGTTGAGGGAATGCTTACTACACCTCAAGGGTCTCAGCACGAATACCTAACTCGGTGAACACTTCGTTAGCGTCTTCGAACTTGTTATCAAACGCCACAGGAAAGAGTAATTTTCGATCGTTATCATCGGTCTCCAATGTCGTCGCCTCCTTCAACTTATATCAGCACTAACAATGGTACGCATAATCATCGGTATACATAGACGTTGCTGGAGATTGAGACGCTTTACAACGACACTTCCGGCCTCGATCCTTCAAAGATAGGACCGACCGTCGGACAGAACAGTATGTCTGCCCAAGACGCCTTACAACACACGTCCACGTTCAATGTTATCAGCGGGCCAAATCCGATTCCGACCCCATCTTCGCATCCACTTGTTCATCCAACGTCGCTTGAACTACGCCTGCTCTGACATGTCTACCATTCACTGGGACGAGAAAACCAACCAATTAGATTCCGCAACAGAAGCGAATATACAACCTGCCACCCAGCGTGAGGTTATCATAGCCATCCAAAGTGTCGTGAAAGGCAGGTTTACCTCGAGCTGTATGGCACGTATGGGCACCACTAATATTGGAATATGAAGCTCATTCACAAGCATCAGCAGCAATGAAGGTTCCACGTCGTGATATCAGCAATGGGAATATCCTTTGGACGGACGCTCCGTCAATAGCAATGCGGCATTCTTCTTAAAGCCCTTGTTTGCGATAACAACAGAATAATAAAAAATTATGCTGGTTGTCTAACGAAATTTTATGCAACAATATCTAGACCTAAACACCGAGATCTGGCACCGGATCGGGTTGCTGACCCCTGCGCACTCCAGGTTGTGGCACGTTCAGTATGACATTATTGGTGGTGGTTCGTAAGTGAATGGCCCGAGCCTAGTGACTCGAAAGGTGTGATGCTCGAAGAAAAAGGTACTGCGGAGGGTACACAAGACGGGTGGATCGAGAAGGACATTTACCGGAGGTATGCGTGCATGGTTTTGCGGCCAGACTGACATTCGAATCGGGTCTCTATAGGCTAGGAGAGCAACCATTTACATAAAATACCATTCAACATACCGCTACAAAACACGTTCCAAACGTACTTGATGCGAAACCATGCACACGCCGAGGTGACGACAAGAACGGCCGCTCCGATCAAACGTTGTTCATCTGGCGTTCCAGCATCTTGGGATAGCCACAGTAAATTTGAATCAAGCCCGTCAACACGGCATACGAAGTAGAATCAGAGAATAAAATGTATGTGGAGAAACAAAGAAAAACATCAGACACAATCAATTCTGAGTCCCAGATGCAGGGGAAATGCCCCGGCGACGTTTTGCACTAGGCTCGGGTGTTGGACTCGCCGTACGCTTCGAGTTTTCCACAAGCTGTGAGCGTTCCGAAGTTGGTTGATTCTGTCTTGTATCTGATGTTGCGTCTCGCTGGAGAAAACGATGAGAAGGTTTTCATCAGCCGTGTCGTCGGCTGGTTAGGCCATCTCATTCAAAGCCGTCTTCATCATGTTGATGAACCAAGTCGACGAGTGTAGGCATCTGATGCTTTTCCAAGGTGGTGTCAAACTTCTTCAAAAGTTTTGGAAGCGGACGTGTAAGCCAAGTCCGGTCCGTGCTTTTTTTTAGCCAGAGTGGATTCACTGGAGAGTTCACGCTGGGTGACATGTAACGCGTTAGCTGCGGGAGTGGCTCAGGTTGAGCAGCGGTCTTGTCCTGGTGAGTACAAGACAAGGGGCAAGTAAGGAGAGGCAAACGAACAGGAAGGATCGAGGATTGGGGCCGTTGCCCGTGTATTTATCCTCTAATATTGTGCGGCCGTGGAGTTGACGTGTCAGTCTTGCGAGGACAGCCATGGTTGTACGCACCTAGATGTGGACTTTTCCAGTAGTTGGGCGGACAGGCGTGCTGTGATGGTGGTGGATGCAAGTGAACGTCACTCAACGCGAGTCTGGCGACACGCCGCGTCTTGGTCAGGTGACACACAGCAACTACCTTCAAGAAAATTGTGTTTGTGCATTAGTAGCCCCTATCGAGGTCCTGCGTAGACTGGTCGCCAGTCTAGTACGGTCGGTGCTGGCAATTCGCGGGAGATAAGTAAGACAAGACGAACCATTTTTGAACGACCTCGGGCCGAACGTTCGGGTCAACATTTGCAAGTTGTACGCGAGTCCGTTTGGTCGTGTTTGTAGAAGGATCCCCCTTTCATAGCATCATAATCATAATCAGCACATTTCCGACGAGTCACGACGGTGCGACCGGAGAATGCGACAAAGCGCGGCAACAGTGCTCGAAAGTTCACGAAATCACTAGTCGACACGGAGACGCAAGCTTCCTCCGTCCACAGCGTTAGGAGAGACTCGGAAATACCTCTGTCGGCCCGAGCACGGTGTGCTACTGATCCACGCACCTCAGTCGGGCGCTATACTACCAACCCATCCATCACAGAGCTTTAAAAAGTTCGACTGTACATGTTTCCACCCAACTATCCAGACGTGTGCCTTTGACCTCTTTTGCAGATGGCAATTCTGCAATAATGAAACCAACTTCATCTCCACTCGCGTGCAATGGAACGCACGCCTTCTCGCACCGTTGGTTGGTAGCGAATCCCCCCTTTAAGCTTCTTTGTCCAAGATAAAATTGCTACCGTGATCTCGCCTCCGTGGATCCCTCTTTCCATACCTCCTCAAGCCTCCCCGGAGCCCTAACATAATTTCCAATTCAAGTTCGTACCAAAACTGACATCGAACACCTAGTGGACATAACTGGATGGCCATGTTTCTTTACGATTTCGGTGCTTGCGGGTGTGGTCCGACTCATCCATGAAAGCCAACCCGATAGGTCGTCACTGTTGAGCAACCTCGGCTCGGTCTATTTGTCAGAGAGAGAACGTGCAGGAATACGCCAACGGAGGGCAAGGATAGATTCAGTGAAGACGCTTTCGACATCCTATGTCGTCGGAAACCCGGCCAACCGGCGCGTAGAGCACTGATATCTCATCCTCATCCTCGATCTTGTACGTTCTTACTGGGGATAGGTATGTCCTCTCGTGCCATGCGCGCAAGTCTCGTTGATGAATAATACAGGACGGGGGTGCATCGGTGTTGTGTCGGAGTGCAGGCAACTGAGTGACTGAATGCCAGGGGCAGTGAGTTTCCAGGGCATTAATCATTACGAACGCAGTTGGATGATTGGATAGGTCTAGCATCAGGTAGGCGAAAACAAAAACAAGGCACCAAAATGAACGACAAGGACGCTTTGATGCTAGGCACACAGAGCCTGGGCCCTGGTGAATCCGTGTGCGATTGGAAATATGCTTTTATTTCAACTCTAGGTTGAGTTCCTTCCCCTAGCTACTCGGGCTTGGCTGTACGCAGGTGCCTGGCGGTGTGTAAGTATTCGGCCGTGATGTGAGTATTCAGGGGACTCGTCACCCGGACGATTTTTTTGTTATGGGCCCAATCACCCGCCGGCTAACTATTTGATGAAACCGCATTCGCGCCACCCCCATGACGGAGGAACCATCAGGATCGGTATCGTCACAACGCGAGTTTTTCAATATGATCTATCATTAGCCTAAAGCGACCAAGGAACTTGATATGTGGCGGGCCACCGCCGACACGCCAGAGCAACAAGGTACTGGCACAGTGGTATCTGATCTTGCTGCATCTCTGGTGATCACGCGGCGTCGATCAGACGCAGACCATTTTCTGCGCTCTGTGTCAAGTACCGTTCCATGACTAGGACTCACGCACTCGTTCTAGCATCCCTCTCAGCGTCACCATGACAAGAAATCTAGCATTCAAATGACAAGTCGAATCCCAATTTTCATCACAGACAGGCAGTGTTGATGGGTGAAAAAAAAAATACAGGTCCTCTAGACGTGGCCCGTCAAACCGAGTTCCCAGCGCCGTCCGCGTGTGTGGTTTGATGTAGCCGAAGCATGCCTACGATGGCAACCGAGGGTTACTTTTATCAGTGGGCCCATGTCGACCTCCTTTGTTTCTCTGCCAAGTCACCGCGCTTGCTCTCGCTTCGCGCTGGCCGGTGACACATGCAGGTGCCTGCAAGATTCGGATGTTAAACAAGGAGAAGGTGGGTTGTCCCTGCAAGCGTCTCGTGACGCTCCACCGCCAGCACGTCGCCCGCCCGACGTTGTTTGGTGCGATTGGGATCACCCTCGTGGTGCCGTACAGTCACGGTGGGACCGCCCTCTCGCATGTGACGACGTGCAGGATAGTCGGGCTGCAGTCATTCAACGGGCCGTCGGGCGGGTCGGCAGCGAGTGCACTCCCCACCGTGCCCCATGCCCGGGTTCAGCAGTGCTGGTGCTGGTACCGATGCCGATGTGAATGTGGGGCCAGAGAGTCGGATCCAACCGCAGGCACAAGTTTGGTCGCGAGATGGCGGGGATGACGATCCCCGGGTCATCCGGCAACATGATGTGGCGACGATGTTGGATGTGGCATGTTGGGTGTTGACCGTTGGGGGTGCTCTCGGTCCCCATGTGTGCGTCACCGTTGACATTTGGGTGTTGATCCGACGGCTGAGCGAACTTGGCTTGCTAGACAAGAACATTGCGGTGCAGGTCCAGTTCCGGTCCGGACAGACATTGTCGGTGAGTGCACAGCGCTTATATACAGGGGAAAAACGTTGGCGCGACCCGGGGCACACAGCGAGGTCCGCACAGGTTGTTCTACCCCACGTTCCCGATCTTTGATTCGGCCGGGTTAATTACTTTGGACGTGGTTCTATTTAGCACGCGCTCTACCGAGTGAGTCGTTTGAATTCATGGCTGAAAACATATCCGCTGAGGAACGCGGTGCTCAGCGGTCCAATTTTGACGGCACCCAGACGCCGTTGTGGGAAGAATGGCAGCCGGGGATGTCGGACAGGGGACGAGAGCAGGAATGACAGTGGCCCGGGAGTACGACGTTGCGACACCGAGCCACCGACGGGTAGTGGGCGACGGCCATCTAGGAACCATAACAATCTAGAAACATGACGAGTTGTTTCCGATGGCCCCCTGGCGTATTATTCACACCTCTGTGAGCACGACGGTGGTTGAGAGAGATGTAAGTGGATAAAGACCGTCGAAGGTACAAAGGTATCCCGCCGAGATGCAGGGGTTGTCACAGGACCCGACCGCCATGAATCGGTCGACGGTGTCGTCCCCACGCGTGACACTCCCAGTCTCAAAGTTCCGAGGACGCCGTCGGGTGAACCCGTCAGCGGGAGCAGTGCATGACCAAGCGTGTTCTCGTCAGCGAGGCCTATCATACATCAATGGATCGGATCCGCAGCGTTACATCTCAATACGAGGCGGTGTCTGGGAACGCCCGAGTGAACGCGGAGGGATCCCCGAGGGTGGAGATGCGTGGCTCAATTGCACCTCGACGTGAGCTTGCTCAGCGGGCTGTGAGAGGTTCTATTTATTCTTTACCAGCGACAGACGTTGAAGTCACTGGAGAGGCGGAAATCCGGGTTCTTTAATTTCCATGGACAGGTTACAGGGGACCCCACCAAGCTGTGTTGGATCGGGAAGCTTGTTTGCGTCTTGTTTGCTGATGGTGGAGGTGGGGTGAAATAAAAGGAGTTGCCACCAAAGGCGGAGTAGGAGAAGGGGTCGTCAATCTTATAAAAAATGTTTTTATTTTATTTTCGCCGACACAAGCCGTGCGGCGCCCGCGCTGAGTCTGAAAAATAACGGCAATGTCCGAGTGTCGAGGCGCGAGGGTTGGACGAAAAAAAAATGGCATTGCAGGCTAAACTGAAGCATCCAAACACTTCTCTCTCTCCAAGCGCACGTCGAGGTCGGCACTTGGATAACGAACACACAACGCAAACATGGCATCGTACGTCCCCGATCGCACCTGCGCGCCGTCGTGCACATGGCTCACCGTGGTTCCACGTATCTCAGAACAGAGCAACTTCAAGATATCGGCGAGGGCGAGATCGAGTCCAACTGGGACCAAGTCGTCGACAAGTGCGTGCATGCCTCCTTCCCAGTCGCCTCCCTTTTTCTTCTGATCACCCTCCCGTCAGCTTTGACAACATGGATCTCAAGCCGGAGCTCCTCCGGGGTATCTACGCCTACGGGTACGTTTTATTTCTTATTTCTTCTTTTCAAAACCGGTGTGTTGAGTCGAATCGCACTCGTTGCAAGTTTCGAGCGTCCTTCGGCCATCCAGCAACGCGCGATCGTGCCTGTGGTAAAGGGGCACGATGTCATCGCCCAAGCCCAATCCGGTACCGGCAAGACCGCCACCTTCTCCATCTCCATCCTTCAGCAGCTTGACCTATCTATCAAGAGCTGCCAAGCCCTCATCCTCGCCCCCACTCGCGAACTCGCGCAGCAAATCCAAAAAGTCGTGATCGCACTCGGGGATTATATGAGCATCGAGTGTCATGCCTGTGTCGGTGGTACCAACGTCCGCGAGGACATGGCCAAGCTGCAAGAAGGCGTTCAGGTCGTCGTGGGCACGCCTGGACGCGTGTACGACATGATCAACCGGAGAGCGCTCCGGACGGATAATATCAAGATATTCTGTCTCGACGAGGCGGATGAGATGTTGTCCCGAGGCTTCAAGGACCAGATTTACGAGTTGTTTCAGCTCTTGCCTCAGGACACGCAGGTCGTTTTGCTGTCGGCGACGATGCCGGCGGACGTCTTGGAGGTGACCAAGAAATTCATGCGTGAACCGGTGCGCATTCTTGTGAAGCGGGACGAGTTGACGCTCGAAGGTATCAAGCAATTCTACATCGCGGTGGAAAAAGAAGAGTGGAAATTAGACACGCTCTGCGATCTTTACGAGACGGTGACGATTACCCAGGCTGTCATTTTCTGCAACACGAGGCGGAAGGTGGACTGGTTGACGGAGAAGATGCACTCGCGGGAATTCACGGTGTCTGCCATGGTACGTGGACGAGGCGGACGCGGCGATAGCGCATCGACATCTTGGCTAATGCGTTCCTTGTGTAGCACGGAGATATGGAACAGAAGCAACGAGAAGTGCTGATGAAGGAGTTCCGATCTGGGTCGTCTCGCGTGCTCATCACGACGGACTTGTTGGCGCGTGGCATCGATGTGCAGCAAGTGTCGCTGGTGATCAACTACGACCTACCGACGAACCGGGAGAACTACATCCACCGCATTGGACGCGGTGGACGGTTTGGACGCAAGGGTGTTGCCATCAACTTTGTTACGACGGACGACGTTAGAATGCTGAGAGACATTGAACGTGAGTGCGACGGTTCGCTTGGCAGCACACAGCCCTCATGGTGCTGACATGACGGGTAGAATTCTACAACACACAGATTGACGAGATGCCCTTGAACGTCGCGTACGTCTACTTTGGTTGACCGTGATGCATCCGCTGATGACAACGTGCACCCAGTGATCTCATCTAGACGCGCCCGAGGAGCGGAGTGGATCTCGAGTTGCCACATTCTTTTTTTTCTCTTCGCATTTTGATGTAATGAAGCTTCGATGATTGTGGTACGGCAAAAAGCCTTGGTTGTCGTTTCTGGCGAGCTAGGCTATATGAGTATGATTTCGAGGGGTTCGTTTAGATAGACACGATGTAGTGCAACACTGCCATTCTGTGGTAAAATTATCCGATGCACCGGGAAACGGCCGGAACAGGGAAGAGGGGCCAGCATCGCCATGGGGTGCCCTGAGGATTCCACTGGCGGGGCTGTACGGGTCATAAAACCTGGCGAGAGATGAGGCGAGTATCGCAGTCCTTGTCGGTGTCGGTTACGCTGCGATCCCGCGAATCTGAATCAGCCCCATCACCGACACCCTCGACAGCGCCTCCGACCGCCGGTCTTCTCGCAGTCCACTAGGCCTCGCCTCACCTCGACCTCGAGTGGCGGATCCGGCCCATGTTCCTTCATCTCGCTAGCCAATCGCAGTAGCTTCAGGGCGGTGGTTCACCCCTTATAACGTGCGGTGCAAGTAATCATCGACACCATCCTCCACTGCGCCTGTCAATACAAAAAAAAGTTGACATGGTGAGCAATTCGGCTTGTTCGAGGCACTATATAACAACGCCACAGAGAACCCGTCTGAGTCTCTCCACTCCACCCACTCCACCCATGTCCGTCGCCTCCTCCTCCGCCCCCTCCCAATGCCACCAATGGCCCCCGTCCCCCATCTCCCAAACACCCTACCCCCTCCGCCCACCAAGCGCCTCCGAGATCCTCCCCCGTCTCTACGTCTCCGACCTCGCCTTTGCCGAAAACCCAGCCGCACTCGCAAGCCTCGGCATCACCCACGTCCTCTCCGCCATGCGCGGCTACGTCGCCCTCTCCCCCATCCTCCACTGCGCCCAATACCCCCTCGACGACCTCCCGTTCTCCGAGCTCGCCGCCCACCTCCCCCACACGACCGCCTTTTTGCGCGGCGCACTCACGGACCCGAGCGCGCGCGTGCTCGTGCACTGCGTCGAGGGCGTCAGCCGGTCCACGAGCGTCGTCGCCGCGTACTTGATCGCCGAGTTTGGGTGGTCGCCCGCGCAGGCGGTGCAGTTTGTAAAGTCGAGGCGGAGGGCCGCCGAACCCAACTTTGGGTTTGTGCAGCAGCTGCAAGAGTATGCCGAGTCGTTGAGGCGGTGAGGGGCCCCCCTCGTTTTTTCATTGTTTCATTGTTTTTTTGAGTCGTTGCGGCTTTACGTCCTTTTTTTTTTTTCTCGTGTTGCTCTTTCTCTTGGCGGTGAAAAGGTCGTTCCCCTATTCGCAACGGAAAGATAGGCCTGGTGATCCGCACGCTCACGCATACGCACGGTACTCGATCGCACACAAAGTGTTTATTACCTATGGACTTGGCACATCTACAATGATACCCCCAGCCTGTATGATAACGCATCCTCGCAAGGCCAATATACAGACACGCCCTTTTCATCATTGTTCATTCCTCATATCCACATCCTTATCCTCTCACATATATTTATATCCTATCCTATTATACATATACCGTAAATATATAGCGTCTAATCCCCGCAACCGTGCAGCGGTGGAATGCTCTAATGGTACACAGAAACATGCCACCATGTCATCATGCATACATCCGGTACACCCATTTCCGCTATTGCACCAATCGGACATCATGAGCAGCACACTGCCCGCGTGGACCCTTGATCGAGTGCCACGTTTCCATTTGCAGGCTTGGACAGCTTGACGCCAGGTGACTGCGCAGGAGAAGCACGCGGGTCATTTTACCAGCAGGGGGGGGGGCGGGTGGTGAAATCAAACGGAGGAAAAAAAAAAGAGGGGGGGGAGGGGGGAGAACGGAGGTGAAAACAGGAATAGACGAGGACGAGAAAACCCGACCCACCCGATCGTCATCAAACACGCCCCGCTGGATCTTGTCCAAGATATCCCTGGACGCATCTTCAAACGCCCGATCCACGTTGCGTCCCGATTTCGCGCTCGCTTCGACGAACAAGAGGCCTTGTTCGCGAGCCCACTGGGATGCTTCTTCCGTGGTGACTTGACGCTGTTTGAGCGGGTGGGTGGACAAGGGTGGCGAGGATTCGGGGGGTTCGCAGAGATCGACCTTGTTGCCGACGAGGATACAGGAGAGGTGTGGGTCTGCGTGTTCTCGCACGTCTGCAAGCCAATTACGCGCGTTCATGAAACCTGTGTTTGAGAAGAGGGGGGGGGCGATAAAGGGGACATGGTCATAACATCATGACGTGTTGGGCGTCCGCAGACAGATGCGGCGCACAGGAACGACAAATCGGTAAAGGCAAAATGAAACGCGGGCGCACGAAAAAGGGAGAGAGAGACGAAGGAAAAGGAGGGGCGTCATTGGTCAAAGAGAGAGCACGATTTCTATGATCAGTGGACGTTACGCACTCGTACGAGAGGTCACGTCATAGACGAGCAAGCACCCCGCAGCACCGCGGTAATATGAGCGCGTGATCGAGCGAAAGGATTCGGTCCCGGCCGTATCCCAGCCTGTCCAAAAGAGTCCGCGGTGAGGCAGTGGTGCGCGCGCGAGGGTAAAGAGGGAAAGGGGACTGACATTGGAGCTTGACGATCTTGCCTTGTTCGGGTATCTCGATCAACTTGGAGCCAAATTCGACGCCCAGCTGTGGGACACAAGTCAGTTGCGAGACAATCGCGCGTGTGCACGCACGGTGGGGTCCGGATTGGCCACGAAGCGTTGGTCTGTTAGGCGGACGAGCAGGGACGACTTGCCTACACCCGCATCGCCTGGCACGACGAGCACGATGAGCGCAAAGACGTCCAAGAAGGCGACTACACACCGGTGATGATAAACTTGAGGACATAGTGCCATGTGATGCCCGCCATCGTCGATGCGAGCCAACCGGCGGCGGTGAGATGAGCGCACGCCACCCGCGTCAGGCATCGACCCCTCAAAGGGTGGTCCAATCGGAGACTTCCGGAAGACGACAGTGTGCGCTTTCTGCACTCGACACCCAACACACGAAAAAACGCAGCACGATGAGCACAACTTGGCGAGGTGTCTTCTCGTATGTCCAATACCCCCCATCGACATTGACCCGCACCGACGTATTGCAGGTACAACAAGTACGCCCAGATCACCGCACGGGCTGTTCGTCAGTCGTTGAAGGAGACGGAACGCGTCGGTGCAGAGAAACGAGGCAGCACCGCGCTCAGATACCAAAAGTGGGAGAACGGTGTGGGTGGTCAACAGGTGAGCCTCCTCTCATCTACTCTCGCGCGCCGCTCAACGAGATTGTCGTCCAGGTGTACCTCAACCCCGAACAAGACAAGGCGCCTGGGAAAGCGGCCGTCTGAGCTGAAGGCGCCCGTCGTTTAACCTCGGAGCTCCTGTTTCATTTCATGTGTTGCAAATAGACGCGCCCTAGAATGGCATCCAAAACGCCGTCCTACATGTGTTGGAGAACCCTACCCGTTTTCGAGTACGTGCCGGCGTGTGCTGACAGCGCGTCGTTGCGTGCATCATGCTGTGCAGACAGCGTGGGCCTTGTCCCTTCCGCGTCCCCCATCGCACCACTCGGTCGTGTTTCCTATCCTTGTAAATGAACCCCCTGAGAAAGACGTCCCCACCCGACACTCATCATTCAAATCATGCATCATTTTCGATCGAACGGCTGTTCCGCCGTCAAATTCGCCAACCTGACTTTTTTGACCAGGGCCCAGGTGTTTTCTTGTGCAACATGCCACCGCAATGACATGACGTGTGTGACGGCGGCCGTCCCACCATCACTATACATCGTACCGCACTCGAGGCAAAGCCGGTTCAGCCTGGCGACCTGGGGGCTGCCAAGGGTACCCGCTCCTAAATCAGACCCTGGCATGCAATTCAACGCGTTGCATCATCCGGCATACCCAAAAGCAGTTAGCGAGTTGCTCACGCTTGACGACCAACACTATCCTAACTTGCACTGTACGGTATTCATTCTATGGTAACCGACGTATAGATGTGACCGAGAACGATCAAGGCAACCCTGGGGGCACAGGGCCATAGTCTGGCGACCAGACCGGTATTCACTCTATGGTAACCGACATGTAGACTATCGAGAACGATCAAGGCAACCCTAGGGACACAGGGCCACAGTCTAGCCACCAAACTGACAGGGCCAGGATCCCATCTCAGATTTATGTAAAGAAATTGATTCAAGTGATGGCCATTGTCATGCGAGGCACGCTGGCACTTGATACATTATCATTGTCCGTTCCGCTGAGAGGTTGTGTCCCCGACGCGAGCGGTATTGGCGACCCCACATAGGTGAAGAGATCAAGGTATCGTCCCGGGGGTTGCGCACAGGATCTCGGGTCTGTAGTATGTCAGTCCGAGCAGCGATGCTTGCCGAGGCACGCCAGCGCTCCGAGATGGTTGTTCTTTGTGGCCGACCCGCTCATCGGGCTGTGTCGGAGTCACACGGTGACGGATCACCCGTGCGTTGCCGAGGTTGCACGCAACCCAAAACACCTGCTCATCGTCTCGTTCCAGTAGTACACCAACCCAGGTCGATTCGTTGGGCACAAGATCTCGAATCTATGTCATACTTGCCAAGGCACGCCAGCGTTCCGAGACTGGGTGTTTTTTTTTTGCCCGTCCCGCTGCTCATCCCGAGTCATCCGAGGGCTGTGTCCCAGTCATGAAGGTCGCGGATCACGGACGCCTCCGTCGGGTTAGACCGTCAGTCACCTCGGGGCGCCTCGGGATTCAAATCGATGGATAGGTATCCAAATAATCCAAGTACACACGAACGGGCGGGAGCTTCATCTTGGTCCCGTCAGAGCCATCGTGGCACCACCGCGCGCACAATGACAATGACCCATTATGAGTGCCGTATACAGGCACGGGCAAAGATGATTTGAACCCCCTCACGCTCACGTAAACACGCACCTTTGATCATGATGGGATGGGCGACTCGGACGGTCCGTTGATGTCGACGTTGATCCGAGCACTAGAATCCGGCCATGACTCATACCTGGACCTAATCTTATCAGGGCTAGGGTCATTTGGAGAAGGCCCAACCCGTTACTTATCCGAGGGCTGTGTCAGACTCCCCGAGGCACCACACGGTATGACGGTCGCAGATCACGGACGCTTCCGTCGGGTTAGACTGACTTGTCAGAACAGGCGCCTCAGGGATCCAGATCGACGGGGAATCCATGGATAAGCACCCATACACCTGCACACGAACGGGCGGCTGATCCCATCTGAGCCACCGTATCATCACCGCGCACAATGGCCCACAACTATGAGCGCCGTATACCGTACAGACATGGTATACCGCAGTACACACGAACCCTGTGAGTCTCACGTAAACGCTCATCACGATGGATTGGCGACGGTCCGTTGATGCTAGTCTAACCGGGGGTTAGGTCATTCAGAGAGGGTGTCTTTTTGCCCAACCCGCTGCTCAGCCGAGGGCTGTGGCCGACTCCATACGGCATGACGGTCGCAGATCGCGGACGCTTCCGTCGGGTGAGACTGACTTTTCAGAATCGGCGCCTCGGAGATCCAGATCGATGAATAAACGTCCAAGTACCCATAGGAACGTGCACACGAACGGGCGGCAGCTTGATCACCCCATCGGTGCCATCGTGCCATCGTGCCATCACCGCGCGCACATTGACCCCATATGAGCGCCGTATAGACAGACATGAACACGAAGCTCCCACCTACTTTGATGGATGGGCGACGGTCCGTTGATATCGACGTTGATCCCAGCCGACCATGAATACCTGCCAAGCCTAGTCTAGGTAATCTGGGAGCGGAATCGTTTAATAATTACACACTGCCCGCGGTGCTAGTAAAATGCCATCACTATCTATAGTGGCCATGGCGCAATCGTCCGGTATCGGGACAGATCAGGTCCCGGTGACCTGAGTCGACGTTGATCTGAGCTTAGATTCCGACCAAGAACCCTGCGCCTAGTCTAATGCGGGGATGCATTTACTAGTACACTGCCCCGGTGCTGGATGCCATCGCCAGGTACGGGAGCGTTTTTGCATGGTGAATAGTGCCACTTACGATAGTGCGGGGCGATGCTCAAGTTTGTAAAGTCATACTATGGGTGCATCACATATCATAGCCCATGTAACTGTGATTACTGTAACTCGATTGGCTAGGCCGTGGTTGGTATAGCTCGGGCTTGGTTGTATTCCGAGTTGAGATCAAACCAATTCATCTCGCACTGCTTTGGCTGTCACCTTCGACTCGGATGCGGCCGCGTGAACAACTGCTACATACGAGAATGTCGTTCCAAAAAGGGACACAGAATAACCCCTGTCTTCGCTGAATAAGCAAACCTCAGACGTTGTTCTCTCCCGCAACTCGATGCATGCGCCAAACCCGCCCCCTGCCCGACACACATCCCGAATTCACCGTCCTTTATTGGCCAGGGTTCACAGAGTACCGCGTCGAGCATTGGTGGATCGCGCGTGATGGGAGCGGGCGGATCGTCCGTGGGACGTGCGTGTGGTCTTGGATCGACGCCGTGGTGGTGGTGATATTCGCCGTCGTGTTGGCGTGGTCCGGGGTGCGCGTCTGCTCTTTTCGTCGCTGCATATCGCGTCGTTGACTTTTTTTTTTTTTTTTTTTTTCGTGGTTGTAGGTCATAGGGGGAGAACGACTCCTCCCTGTCCCTCGTCCTGTTCTCGTCGTCGGAATCGGGATCACGCTGACATACCTCGTCTGGGCGCGCTTCACCCAAGTTCTCCATGGTACGGTTCCCCTCTCTCCCTCTCTCCCTCCTCATCTCTCTCCACTCACACCCCCACCACCAGAATCCCTCCTCGTCTTCCCCACCCTCGGCATCCAACTCGAAACCCACCGCGGCCACCCTCTTTTTCCGCTCTCCCTCGCTACTACACGCCACTTTATCCCGCTCTCGGCGCTCGAGGACGTTGTCCTACACGAGGGGTTTCGGAGGTGGAACGTGAGGTATTATTTGGCTGCGTTGAAGCGCACGCGGGGGGCTTGTATGGTGCATGAGGCGTTTGGGGCGTTTACAACGGGGACTGGGGATCGGGATCGGGACGAGTGCGCGTGTGGGGTAGAGGTTCGCGTCGCGTTCGAGGTACGTCGTGTGCATCCGTCTTCGGTGACGCTAACGGTGAACCCCTCTTTTCGTGGAACGCGCAGAACGTCCTGCCCTACTTTCCAGTCCTCAAAGTAGTCTATCTCGGCGTTCAAGAGACGCTATTTCCTCCACCCACTCGGGCCGTCCAAACAGACGGATGATTGATCGACGAGGGGTACGGGTGATATACCAGGCATATACGCTATATATACCTCGTCTCTCTAGCTTATGGACCATCCAGGATAATGAGGTGCTCGGCCCGCTGGCGCATATAAGCAGGACGAAGTCCTTACACTTTGGAACATAGCACCCTTGCGTCCACTCGGGAAAAGTAGAACACGAGGACCGCAACCCGTCCTCCACCGGGGACCGTCCATGTGATATCGGCTGCATGCACGACACGCAAACAAACCCATTCAGGCAGATATCAGTAAAAAAAGAGAAAAACGAAAGCGTCTTTCACGATCAATGCCATCTTCTAAGTACCTTGCCAAGGCCCTCTCGCTTCTAGTTACATCGAATAAGAAAGTGAGACGGTGAGCGTCGCAGCAACACGACGCGACCAGGCCACGCCAAGGGCATCCCCGCATCCTAGCACCGGGCGAGCCTAGTCCTGAACGAACCCTTTGCCCGTATAGCCTTGCGACGAGATACCTGGATCGCACGCGCGCGTGTGTCTTAGATGGGGGTTGGGATGGGAAAAGAGGGAAAACGTACCCGTGATGGGATCTAAGTTTTGTTCGCGTGCACGCTCGTTGGATGCTTCTTGCCATTCTCGACTGAGCGTCTTGGGTGGTGGTGGTGCTAAAGAAGAAAGAAAGAAAAACACGTGGTCAGCCGGTCAATTAGCATCAAGGAAGAGGTTCAAAGGACGTAGGGAGAGGATGGAGAACGGGATGGGTGGAAGAGCGAGAGGAGAGAGAGAGGACTCACCCCGCGAACGAACGCCCAACGCAATCACACCGGCAACGCCGACGAGGGCCATCGTGTAGAGAAAGACTTTGAGGCCTTGACCGGGTGGACTGACGGGCGTCCGGGGACCGTGCGGGCCGAACGCGACGTAGTACGCTGTTCGTTGTCGTCCATGGGTTAGCATGCGTACCACCGCGCGCGTGCGTAGTCGAGCAACATGGAAAAAAAAAACGAAACCGTCGAGCACCAAGGCAAGCAAAGGGGGGGAAACAGGCTCCAGATGTACAAGTAACACAAAGAAGAAAGAAAGAAAAAAGGAAAGGAAAGGACCACACACCGGCCTTTTTCTCATCCAGCGACAGCGCCTTCCAGTCCTTTTTCTGAATCTCCTCGAGCTGGCTCTGTACCGTCGCTTGGTCGGACTTGGACAGCTTTTCCCATTGGGCTTCGACGTTGCTCAGTGGTACGAGCGAGGGTGCGTTCGCGCTGGTCGCTGGTGCGGATGGTGCGGCCGTGGTGAGCCGGCGGAGGGCGAGACGTTGGGCAGGACGCGCTACACGGAGGGCTTGCATGGAGACCAAAGGAGAACAACAGATGGTCGATAGTATGCTTTGGCGAGATACAAGTGTATTTTTCAGGAAAAAGAATTCAAGTCAACGTCGTGCGAAAAAAACCTTTGGTCGGGTTCGGACACAACCGGGTCGATTCTTCATTCACAGCGTTCAAAATGCGTACTCGTAACAAAAGTACATGGAGCTAACACGGCATGCAAAATGTGGCATCAAGGGAATGGGATGAAAAAGGACATGGCACAGGGAAAGATGGAACAGGGAACAGGGAACAGGTGCACGCAAGAAAGACATATTCGGCGGCTAGCAATACAAGGTGGGATATCACACCATGCGTACGACCCCTCCTCAGGCGCCCTCAGTGCCAGGGCAATCGCGGGAAATGTGTCTGACAGTGCCGTGAGTAATTGGGATAGAGTAGAACGAGGAGACGCACCCCTCTGAGCCACATGTGTAGCAAGCGCGCCTCTGTGGCTGGGGGCAGTCCCGACTGATGTGTCCCTACGAAAACACGTCCATGTCAGTCACTCGGCCAAGATCACGTCACGTACGATTCCGGAACAGTTGTAGCATTTAGATCCTTGAACGCAGTCGCGCGACATATGGCCTACACCGCCACACGTGTAGCTGAAGAAATGGTCAAACACGAACCAAATTCGAGCTGTGAGAGGGGTACGTACCAAGTTTTACCGCCGCCGCCGCCGCCAAAAGAACCACCGTAGCCTCCGCCGCCATACCCAGAGTTGGCAGCAGCTTCGGGACACGCGCGGGCAATGTGCCCAACTTTACCGCAGCGGTAGCATTCCTGGCCAGAAGCAGCGGAAAAGCCGCCAACGCCGCCGCCGTAGCCGCCACCGGCGCTTTGGGTACAGTCACGCGACTGTGCAAAGGACGCCGTCAGTGCCGCTCGTCCATAGAAAGAAGAGGAACACGATGCGCACGATGTGACCTTCCTGACCACACTTGTAGCAAGATTTGGCCTTGGCTTCCAGCGTGCACTCGCGCGAAACGTGGCCTTCCATCCCACCTACACACCGATCGGCATCAGACCGAGCCACACGCAAGGGAACCGTGCTCACAGTTGTAGCTGAGACGACGCAACACCAAACGAATAAGCGGCTACCCTCCAAACGCCAATGCAAGATCAAACATTACCATGTAGGCGTGCCAGCTTTAGGGCAGCTGGCAGCTTGATGGCCGACTGACATGGTTTGGATGCACGAGAGCAAGTTAGAGATCAATGTCATTCATTGGATTTGCGCGTTGGTTTTCGACCATCACATTGGTCATCGGTACGATATGGAAAGCAAAAAAAAAAGAACACAGCGGTCCACGTCAGCACCGCTCAGCACACAGATGAAAGAAAAGGGTGTAGATAAAATGGATGGTGAGTTGGGCAAGATCGCTAGGTAGTACGACCTTTGTCGCCGACAAGGGTCATTGGAGAAAAGCAAGACGGACAACACGAAAACACCACGCACAGCCTCCACAGTTGAAACATCCACGGGCACCCGACATCGTACGTCTTGGTCAGAGAGAACCTGAAAAACGCGAGTTAGGAGAAGTGATCTTACGAGTAGCCCATCCGCGCACGAGACCGGCTGATGCTGGGCGTCGACAGCGACAAAACGTACTTTTTTTTTCTTCTTTTCGAGTGAGCACAGTACGGTGGACAACAAAGAGGAGGAAAGAGAGCGAAAAAAAGGTGATCACGCGGTGCAATGTACACGTGCTCAACACGTGGTAAACTAGAGTCCCCTGTCTGCATCCTTGTCCTTGCCCTTTTCGCCGTCCTTCTTTGCCTCCCCGCTCTTCTTCCCTTCCCCATTTCCCACCTTCTCCTTCTCTTTTTCATCTGCGCCGTCTTCCAGCTCCGCGCGCCCTATTGTGGCCTTGTTGTCCACCAACGCGTGCAGCGCAATCACCGCCCGCAGCAGCGTGCTCAAATATACCACCAACAGCTGATCGTTTGTGCTCGATGTGAAGCTCTGCGTCACCACCGCATCACTCAGATCCGGGAGGAGGTTGAGTGCATCCTGGAGATGATAAATAATCTGGTGATTCACGGGCAATGTGCCCGCGGCCACATCCTCGAGGTAGCTGTGTATGTCACGTAGCCGAGATTGGAGACCCTGCAACGATGCGAGCTGCTCGCTCACACGTGTGGCAAGGGTTGTCGTCGTCGAGTCTTTAATATCCCGTAGGAGATGCTCGACTCCTATTTCCTCGGCTTCTTCTGCTTCTATTGCGGAGGGAACGTGGAGGAACGTTTTGCGGGTCTCTGTGCCGTCCTAGGGGAAGCGTCGTCATTGGCATGAGGCGGGTGGTAGGAGTGGACGTGCGTACGTCTTTGATCTCTTCGACCGCGTAATAGGCATCCGTGGGTATCCCGACGGTGTCGGGTCGTACGTCGACGATCACCATAACCGGCTTGGCAATATACCGCTTGAACAGGTCGTTGATTTCTTGATCCGAAGCTCTGAGCTTGGGTCCAGTGTGGTACCATCCGATCATGCGTTCTCGGGCTAGCCAAAGGCATGTCGGATCGATTCATGGGCCGCTCGAACGAGGCGCGACGCACCGTTGACCTTTTTGAACATGTCGTACATGCCCTCGATGTAATTGTGGTCGAGGAACCACGTCTTGCTGTCCTTTTCGTCCTCCTCGAATGGGATACCAAACGAATTAGCGACATTGACGGTCTTGACGTTGTCTTGTCCCAGGAGGACGCCGATGACCCGTTTTGTCGAGTTGCGGGTGACAGATCGGGCGTGGTGGTCTGTCACGGACAAGAGGACGAGCGGGTGGACGACTGTAGAGATCGTGCATGTGTGACGTAGTATGCAGGTCCAAGAGGCGGGTCTACTCACCGACGGTGGTGCCCCCAAGGGCCGTCAGCTGCAGCAGCGGTCAGCGCTGGAACCTGGCAAGACGGTGAACGTACCTGCTCGGTCGTGGATGCAACCATGGTGGATATTCAACGACGCCTGGCCAGTCCGGAGTATTCGATGCCGACGCGCGTTGTGTTGACACTTGTTTTGACTTGCCCCTACCACGGACTAATCAAAACTACTCAGGCTAGTATGGCTACCAACACAAATACATCAAATGTCGTCCTACGTGTATTTCGCAAGATATTCCTGAATGCCATCGACAATGACGTGGTGGTCGTCACTGCCCAACTTATCGAAACGACGACGTCCTCCATCCGGGTACCATGGCCTCCTTACGCTTCACCCAATACATGTTGTCCGGGAATGTTCACCGGGCAGGAGGTCGCGAAGGAGAGGAGCTGGGGCGAGTTGGCATGGGCGATGTACGCGACCGCGGGGCGGTCATGGGTTTATTCCAGGGCCACAGCGTGTGCGGATGCGATGGCGAGGAACTCGAAACTCGGACTCGTATGTTGCTATTGACGGTGTACTCTCATGATGTACGAAAGTCCTACCATTGGCAGTGAGCTCACCATCCCGGCCCTGGGCTCGTCATCTGAGATTGGTCACCTCCGGAGCCCGAGAAAGCGGTCACCCTTGATCGTTCTTGCTGGGAACACGCAAAGAAGAGATCATATATTCGTATCGTCATGTGAAGGATTTTCTAGGGCACAACAGTACGAATCGAGCCACCCCTTCTCTTCTCCCAAATACTACGTGCAAGTGCGCCAACCTTCACCCACCGAGCATGATACAGGTCGCAGAGCTCCTCAGATATTCTACTATTTAGGAATTCGGGTTCATTCCAGTAGGTATTCAGCCTGAAATCAGGGAACGGTGCGACGTGGAAGAAAACAGCGAGAGCATTGATAGATTCTTCTTCGATGCGGGAGGTCTGGAGGTGAAGGGATGCACCTTTTGGCATGGCAAGTCCACTCCATGGATGTCCTTGAGGTATTTCTGTGTAGCCACGAGTGTCGAACACTATGTTTAAACATTTGAGTGACCTGCATCGATCTAGCAGCTGTACGAAACCCCCAGGGGTGATCCCGCTCGATGCAGGCCAGTGCTGGCGACTGGACACCGAAAGGGATATCAAACGAGGCCACGAAGATGCTAAACAAAGCAGCTCGCGTTCGTTCAAATCCACACCACAATAAAGATCGACACGTATACATAGGATGCGGATGTTCGCAAAGACAGTCAGGGGACGGAGGTGATCAAAGGTTATGTAGTATGGGGGGAAATCCTCGTCGATTTCGGAAACTGATGACGATGACTCAAAGTCGAAGGAGTCTTCAAGAATGAAGTTCAGGCCGCACAAAGTATCGTGGGCGCAGGATTCTGGAAGGACGGCGAAAAATGATATGAGCTCTGGCATGGTTGGGGTAACACGAGGAGAAACAGCAAGTTCACTAATCACTGGGAGGCGAAAATGGTGGAGAAACCCCCAATCAGATGCTAAAGATCTGGAAGCCATGGAAAGAGTTTGGAGTGTCGAGAAGGTGAGTGTGGAGGTAACGGATTGGGAAGACTGAATCAAATCGGCTACTTCTTCATGCAATCTGCAGTGCAGATAACGCAAGTTACGCAAGCGGGAGAGATGAGAGAGAGCCGCGACATTTAGGTCGGCCTGCATGCAATACACAGAGTAGAGGTTTGGCCAGTGACAGAAGAAGGTCGAGATTGTGTCAGGATTCGCCCACCCCTGCACAGTGAAGGACAACACGTTCGGACAGCCCTCTCCGAATGCATCAATCGCATTTCCAAGTTTCTCCGTATGTGAAAGGAAGAGCTTCGTCAACCTGGGACTCGAGAGCTGTCGCACGAAGCAAGAGATTCCCTTTGAGGGTGATGTCAGCCAGACGTCACGTAGCTTCGGGAAGATTGACACAGTAGAGGATGGGGGTCTGGAGAGTTCTTCCAGACAATCCACGGCCAAGCCACACAAACCACGCAAGCCAGAGAGAGATTGCACGCGACGCGCATAACCTAGAATAATGTCCCAGTCTGCTTGTTCGAGCCGCCTGTTGAGCGAGTAGACCTGCAGGAAATTCGTTCACCATCTTTTCGTTGAAAAACCAAAATTGCCTTACATGTTGCGAAATTATCCATGATTGTTCAGGGAGACATCTTATTAGAGGTGACAGGTCTTGCAAACTCGCCCACAGCATATCTAATGCCGGTTCTTTGAATGCCTTGCATGTCGTTGCCAGCGAGAGCATATCACTCTGTGACCGAAAACGTCCCCGTACCGGAGTCAGAGGTGGTCCAGGTAGAGGTATAACAAATGGAATGTAAGAGAAAATATTGCGAAGAATTTCTTCCAAGTAAAGCGCGCGATGCATGGAGGCCCTCGCAGATTGAGGTGATCGATCGATGTTACGATAGATAGGGCGGAGACTTGTTGTGTATTGTTTACATCAGCGACAATGGAAGACAACAGCAAGGCCCTGTGAGGGAGGGACGCGCTGCCATGCCCGTTTACTCCGATCTCGCGTACCTGCAACCATGGTGGATATTCAACGAGCCTGGCGTTCACCGACGCGCGTTGTATTGACACTTGTATTGACTTGACTTTGCACCATCTCGAGCACTGTTTCCCTAGCCTCCACATACCTCCACCTCACCGACGGTCTGGGGATGGGTAGCAGGATAAGAGCCGCCGGAATGGGAACCGCGGAATACAGAACCCTTCACGCGTCACAACTCAACGGTCTATACAGTTGGACATCGAAGCGTCCAGGGTAAGTGGTGACCCGGAGGTGTATCATTGTAAAAACATCCCCAACGAGACGGCGCTCATTTTCCCTTCTGCCATCTCCATAGACTGCAGATTCAGGACTGAACGCCATTCGAGTGGACTCCTTGGTGCAAGAGTCGAGTTGTTTATCTGGTGTGGCAACAGTGGAAAGAGTCTCCATAAATATGCGCGGTGTGTATACGAAGACTAACGAAAACTGTGGCCTCAGGGCTACAAATACAAATGCAATGTCGTCCTACTCGTGTCTCGCAAGATATTCCTTAATGCTATCCATAATCACGTCGTGGTTCTGGCTCAACCCATTGACCACGATAACGCCCACGATCCCCTCCACGTTCTTCACTCGCACTGGAAACCCACCCCCCTGACACGCATACATGGCCGGATCTGCAATCCCGTACACGTCCCTGAGCGTGTCCCTCATAGGCTTCCTCGGATAATACTGCAGCAACTATAACTGCGTACACAACGACGATGTCCCCCACCTGAGTACCACCGCCTCCTCGCGCTTCACCCAGTGCACGTTATCCGGGAACGTTCCTGGGCGGGAGGTCGTGAAGAAGAGAAGCTGAGACGAGTTGGCATGGGCAATGTATATGACCGCAAGGCGATCTTGGTTTTGCTGGCAGCGTGTACGGATGATGGTGCCCAGCTCCCAGGCGACGTCGCTGTCGAAGGCAGGGAGTACGCAGGCTTCTTCTTGGGCTTTGATGGATTCGACCTGTCTCGGTACTTAGGTGAGCGTCTAAAGACTTGGATGCGATGGCGAGGAACTCACGGTGAGCGACATCTGTAGGATGGATCGTACTGACGAACATCGGTGGCGCCACTGGGGGTTTATATGTGCACGGGACCTGTGGCATTGACCCGATCGAATTCTGTACAGAGATAAGTATGTGGGCGCACTCATTGGTTTGGCCAAATTGTCTCGGGGCATTAGGAGGACTGCGGGTAAGCGGGACGAGGCTTAGCGCGACGGACCCCCGTACCTTGAGCTCTCCATAGACAGACCGAAGAGGCAAAGGAAGGAATTCTTCTTCCACTCCCTGAAAAGGGGATATGCTAGAATGATGCACGACTTATGGCACAGCTCGTGAGTTTTTCGAATTACATATAGACACCTATCCAATTGTGCCCGAGGTGTTCGCAGGTAACCCCCCGTCCAGCCATGGTGCATTGGCCAAATATTTTGTCCGGGCGCAGTAAGTCCACCACCATCGCCCGTTGTCGAAAGCTGTGGCTGATCGCTGATCGTAAGGACATAGTTGCTGCCAACAGTAGGCTGTATGAAGTGCTCGATTGATCACATGTCGATCCTCTTCTTGCATTGGAGAGAAGTGGAAGAACAAGCTGCGCACGGAGGTCCTGAAGATCCTGAATTCGACGTTCAACTTTGACCCACCGCACTACTACGAGGGGCGCACGACACTCATTGTCTCCAAGGACAGCGACTGGGACATGAAAATCTGTGCAGGTGCCCACAACACGATGTTTGCGCCTGCCCATGTCAAAGTGCTCGCTAGCGTGATGAAGGAAACATCGTCAGCCATTTTTCTTTGCATGTTCGCGTCGGTCATTTGACTTTTTTTTTTGTTCTCGTGATAGGGGTCGGAGCCTGTAAAACCAACGGTAGCCAGACGAAAATCATCTGCCACGCAAAAATCTACGATACCCAATTTCGCCCTCGCCCTCCCTTCACATGCTTTTTTGGTCTATATAATATCCATCCATATGGCCATTATTTACATGAAACGATGCAAGTCTAGTAGAGGATAATTGGTGCGTAAAGAGAGACCGACTTCGACCGCCTGGGCTGTCAGACCAGTTTCTTCACAAAATTTGTGAAACTCGGACTTGTATGTTCTACTAGTATTGGCGGTGTACTCTCATGTGGGCTGCATCACCGGAGATTGGTCACGTCTGGACCCGAGAAAGTGGTCACCCTTTATCGTTCTTGCTGAGAACACGCACAGAAGTTCGTATCGTCATGTGAAGGATTTTCTAGTGTACAAGCCTCATTACGAATCGAGCCACCAGCGAGCGTCTCAAGCCCTTCTCTCCTCCCTAAGACTACGCGCAAGTGAGTGAACCTTCACCCAACAACTTGAAGCATGATACAGGTGGCAGAGTTCCTCAGATATCATACTATTTACTAGGAGTTCTGGTTCGTTCCAGTAGGTATCCAGCCTGAAATCAGGGAACGGTGCGACGTGGAAGAAAACAGTGAGAGCATGGATGGATTCTTCTTCGATGCGCAGCGTGTACATGAAGACTAATTATAACGAAAGCCGTGGCCTCGAATCATGATACAAATACAATGTCGTCCTACTTGTGTTTCCCAAGATATTCCTTGATGCCATCGACAATCACTCCATGGTCGTCATGCCCCAACCCACTGACCACAATAACGCCAACAATCCCCCCGACGTTCTTCACCCGCACCGGAAACGCACCCCCCTGACACGCATACATTGTCGGATCTGCAATCTCGTACGAGTCCTTGAGCGTCTCCTGCACGGGCCGCGACGGCTTAGTCTGCAGGACCTGCTCCCGCATATACGACGACGATACCCCCCACCTGAGCACCACCGCCTCCCTGCGCTTCACCCAGTGCATCTGGTCGGGGAGCGTTCCCGGGCGGGAGGTTGCAAAGAAGAGGAGCTGGGAAGAGTTAGCATAGGCAATGTATATGGCCGCAGGGCTTTGATGCTTTTTCTGGCAGCGTGCACGTATGATGGTCCCAAGCTCCCAGGCGATGTCGCTGTCGAATGCGGGGAGTACGCAGTCTCTTTCTTGGGCTTTGAGGGTTTCGATCTGTCTCGGTTGCGTGAGCGTCTGCTGACTTGGGTGCGATAGGGAGGGACTCACAGTGGGGGACATGTGTGGGATGCACTGGATCGCTGTGATGGACGTCAACGCCGCGCCCGCGCCCTTGGGGCTTTATATGTGCATGAGATCTCCCAGCATCAAGTAAATCGATCAGATTTTGCAGAGATGGGCATATGGGCGCGTTCATCGGTGCGGCCAGATTTTCTTAAAGCCATCTAGAAGACAGCGGCTATGCGGGCTGAGGTCTAGAACAACCGGCCCCTTTATCTTGAGCTATCCGTAAGCAGACCTTGAAAGGCGCGAAGTAAAAAGGTCTTCCACCGCCACTTCGCAGTTGATGCCTATCCCTGAAACGGGGATATGCTAGAGCGACTGTCTCCCTCTGAGTCTTGGTTACCAACAGTGGGCAGATCCGAGTGGTACGAACCATCCCCTTCCTGAGGAACATGCAGCACCATGACTATCGAGCGCACTTGTGCCACACAAACGGTACCTAGTGGTTGCAATGGAAGACAACGGGATTTCCAGTGGTTAGCAGGCCTACACTGTGTCCCGGACGTGGATCATGAAGAAAAAAAAATAGCTTACCATCCAGGCACCGAGAGAATTCTAAGGACCAAACCTGATAACGGGCGAATATCCTCAACCACCTACGTTGAGGTCTCTCACGGACAAGAGGACAAGTAGGTGGACGACTGTATAATAGAGATCGTACATGTGCGACGTATGCAGGTCCAAAGGGCGGGTCTGCTCACAGACGGTGGTCAGCGCTGGAACGCGTTGTGTTGACACTTGTTTTGACTTAACTACCATGTTCTCGGGCAACACAAATACGTATGTCTCACAAGATATTCCTTAACACCATCGACAGTCACGTTGTGGTTGACCTGGCTTAACACATTGACCAGGATAACGCCCACGATCCCCTCCACGTTCTTCACCCGCACCGGAAACCCACCCCCTGACAGGCAATACATGATCGGACCTGCAATCTCGCACAAGTCCTTGAGCGTCTCCTGCACAGGCGTCGCCGGATAAACCCGCAGCAAGTGTAGCTGCATACACTGTAACACGACAACGATGTCCCCATGCATGTTATCCGGGAACGTTCCTGGGCGGGAGGTCGTGAAGAATAAAAGCTAAGACGAGTTGGCGTGGGCAATGTATATAACCGCGGGGCGGTCTTGGTTTTTCTGGCAGCGTGTGCGGATGGTGGTGCCCAGCTCCCACGCGACGTCGCTGTCGAACGCGGGGAGCACATAGGCAGTAGGCTCCTTCTTAGGCTTTGAGGTATTCGGTTTGTCACAGGTCGCGGCGCCCGCGTGAGCGCCTGACGACTTGGGTGCGATAGCGAGGGACTCACGGTGTGCGACATGCTTGTGGGATGCAGTGGATATATATATACACGGAATCTCCAGTATTAACCCGATCGGATTTCGCAGAGATGGGATACGGGCGAGTTCATCGGATCGGGAAATTTAAAGCCAAGGCTGCATTCGCTATTTTACTAGTTTTGATTGGCGAAAGGAGCCCAGGGAAGAGGGAAAGAAGAGAGCATGCAATCGAAACTCTATAAAAGAATAAAATTTTATGGTATTGCAGAGAGAAGTGATGAGCTCATGCTTGTTCTAAGGAGCTGGTGCACACATCTATTTCCCTGGCGAATCACTGCAAGGTATTAGAGTTTGCAGCTAGGCAAGAGCATGGGTAACCCATGGGTTGTGGCAGCACAGCCCATACCCTTACCCATGATTTACATACTCACATAGTACCTCCCAAGGGTATGGGTTTACATGTGGGTTGGCAGTTAAAGACCCATAAGTAAATCCACGTGGGTTTACCCATGGGTCAGGTCAATTTTGCATGAGAATCTACACTATACATCATTGTGATAATGCTACTTCAAAGTGATTGAGTCCCAGTCATCTTTGAGCACCTCAACTCCTGGCAAAGCATCTGGTAGTTCAGTCACCTTCCTCACATCCTCATTCTTAACCAAGTTCAGCTCACTCCAGACACCAAGGCAGAGGAGAGCACATGTTGATTGGACAGACAGCCGAGAGCAGACATGTGAGAGGAGTAGCTGGCCATGGCTGAATAACCATTCGACATCCACTGAGGTAGCTATGAGTAGGAGTGGTATTAGTGAAATATGGGATGTACTAAAACGTACCTGGGATGGTCAAGTAATTGAGCGCCATGTGTGAAAGGCAAGGATAGGTGTGGCGGCATTTGTGCCACCATCATCAGCAAATCCTGGTTTTTGCCATAGTGTTCATAGTACTCATAGTACTCATAGTATTTATAGTGTTTTCATAGATGATTCATAGTACTCATAGTACTCATAGTTTATAGTATTTTCATAGTGATCTCATAGTATCCATAGTATTTCCATAGTATTCATAGTATTCATAGTGGTACTTATCCCAATCCATTTTTTAAAATACTCTTTAACTAGTACACTTTGCTATATCTTTTTGCCACACTTTTTACTATACCTTTTGCTACACTTTCTTTACCACACTTCATTAGCACAATCAGGGTTACTGTCCAGTGCTGTCCAGTATCATAGTACTCATAGTATCATCATAGTCTTTCATAGTGTTGGCTAAAATCATAGTATGTCACAGTTTGTTAGAGTATTACCATAGTCTGTCATAGTATGTCACAGTATAATAATGATAGTAAAAAGTGAATCAAAAAGTGTAGGGTTAGGATTAGCATGAATTAAAATTAGACTTAGAATTGCAATGTCCAAAGGATGGTGAAGAAGTGTGGCCAAATGTGGTAAAAAATATGGCAGGGTGTAGTGAAAAGTGTACACAAGTATCAGAAAGTGTAGCAGGGGTGGACAGAGATATTTAATGAAAAATGTAGCAAAGTGTGGTGTCAAAGGTCAGAGATGTAGTCATATACATCTAATGGTTCATATTATGCAAGGTCTTGTGGTCGAATGGTTAATGTGTTTGAAAATTGCCATTTTGGGAAAGTCTTGAGTTCAACTCTTGCCACTGGCATATATTTATAATTTCCATTTGATCATTTGAACCTATAGTAAAGAGTACATGAAAAGTATAATAAATATGAGTGTAGTCTTGAAATTAAAATTAGAAGTGTGTAAAAGTATATTATAGGGGTTGGATTAGAATTAGACTTTAATGTATATTAAAAATGTAGGATTGGGATTAGGATTAGTAGTATACTACAAGTTGAGTAGGATTAGGTTTAGTAGGTGTATTAATCAAAACATTAATTTTTTGGTTCATTTTTTACTCAACTTTATTACACTATGACATACTATGACACACTGTGATAGACTATGAGATTACTATGACACACTATGACACACTATAATACACTATGAGATCACTATGACACACTATGATAGACTGTGACAGACTATGAGATCACTATGAGAGTCTATGAACACACTGTGAAACACTATGATTATAGCCAACACTATGAAAGACTATGAGAGTACTATGAGAGTACTATCTATATGGACCCTCACTATGAGCACTATGACACTGTCCAGCACTGTCCAGCACTGTACAGCCAACCCTTATTTTGCTGATGATGTGATAGGGTCAGCAACATGCTCGACATCTGTGCTTAGATAGTGCTCGAGTTCTGAGCCTAAATCAGCAGGCTTTGGAGGTGCAAGAGCAGGAAGGGAATCGAATATATTACTAGTAGTCTGTCATCAAATGGATTAGTATAGTGGTGGGAGCGGCGATGGTAGATTTATAAATGCACCTTTTCTCCCTGGGGGTTGGCTGCCTGGCTAGCACCTTCGGCATCTTTGAGATCACTGTGGTTGGTATTGATGTTCTTGACATCCATGTACAAATGGTTGAATTCTTCGCACACCAATCCTTTGGCTGTTGAGCTCCATGCTGCCTTCCAGTCCATTTTCTTGAAGTACGTTAGCTTGTGTTGTGGGTGGAGTACTAGTTTGATGTCAAAATGAGTCACACCATCATAGAATGCATGCAAACTCACCCATGGTGATTTGGTATACTTTAGAACTGTCAGTAAGGGAGTAGTAGTGGTTGAGGGTTTTCTTGGCAAGTGAGACAGTGGCATGAACAGGAGCTAAGTACTTCTTGTCCCTAGAGAACTTGTGTAGTTGCTGGTTGATGTAATCCATGGCCAGAATGACAGTGGCCAAGTTGGGCATTGTGCATGAGAAGAAAATTGTAGCATCTTTGAGAATCTAGCAAGGTTGTATGATCACGTGAGCATAGCATACACAGGGTAAACGTGTGCACGTACTGCCAACACCTTGAACAGCTGCTCAACTATCTTTTACTCCTCATCAGACAGCTCCAACTTTCTCAGACCAAGCTCCTGCCTCTGTGTAATGCCATCCACCGCCTTTCAATGTTTCAAGGCATAATCCAGCATATCGAACATTGAGTTCCAGCATGTTGCAACATTGTGTGGCAAATAGGTCAACTTCAACTTCAATTCCTTGAGGATCTCTCGCCAGACGGGAAAGAGGATGGTAGTTGAATGAATAATCTTGTATGTCAATTTCTGGACCTGAAAGGATAGTCAGCCTTGAAGGTATGTCTTTTGATCAATCTGCTTGCACCTTGAAAAGCACTAATCTAATACTGTAGGTCGTGTTCTCAACTCTAGCTGCTCAACCTCCTTGGTGGTCAGCTCTTTCAACTCATCTATCCACTCTTCAATATTATTGGGTGTCACCATTTGGTCGTCAGACTTCCAAGTTGTCCTGTCCTCTCTCACTCAGTTTATTGGCCTCTGTCTCATCACCAACCTCAGCAAGCTTGGCATCCTGCAAATTGGCCTTTTTGGCATCAAACTGACAGAGCAAAGTCTTTGCTACAAGGTTAATAATATGGAGGAAGCAGTACATTTGGCTTGCAGTGCCCATGAATGTGGATACAAGCTCACTGAGCATTTTGATCATTGCATTGTTGTTTGTAGCATTGTCGCACATCATGGCCAAGATCTAGGCCAGTCATCAGCATCGGGTATGTATCTCATGTTTATTACTGACGTTATCGACTAATCCAAACTCTTCTAGGACGCTGGCAAACACCATCACTAGTTTGAGGCCAGTGTGTGACTGACATCTCCTTAGCATTCATTTTGCAAAGGTTCATTGATTCAACGACTCACAGCAGCAACTTCGATGATATCTAATGGCATTGTCAGCAGCTTTCCATTGTGTTCCAAATGGACACAAAAAGCAATGTACATATGCCTGGTGGTTGGATGACAACCAGGCATCTGTGGTAAAGTTGATCTTGTCCTTGTATTCCTGGTAAGCCCATCAGTTATGTGCATATCACATCCAATGCGGTCAATACTGACCTGTAATATTTTAGCTATTCTCTTCTGAGTTCTCATGAACACGAGTCAAACATCACGCGCAACTGTCCATCTGGATGGTAAGTAATAATGTGGTCATCCTGTCTTCATTAACACTCTAAAACCTTCATCCTCTATGATTGTGAATGGTCGTAGATGCTTCGAGATCCACTGCACAATTGCTGTGCTATATGTCATTGCATCAAGTCACCACCTTTCAACAATTGTTCAAGATGTACCACGTCTCCTCATGAGTATGTGTCCAATGCGTGTAAGTAATTGTTTTTTTTTCCATTCTGTTTGAAGGCTGCCATAATTGATCCATCTTTCAGGTTACTCTTTCCAATTATGTCATGCACTTCTGTGGCATTCTTGGCATTGTCTGCTGTGCTCACGGTCTCGATTTCCCAACAGCCCTTGGCATGTTTCCTCATGTTTCCAGTTGACTTTGCATCCTGTTTGTCAAGATAGCAATGGATGGTGGCACCACAACTTTGTGCGCCACACACAAAGTCATGGGCACATTGGCCATTGATATGAACAATCCACGGCATCGCTTCGAAGAAACCATAAATAGGTGCGTGCCAGTCCTTCATCAGTCGTTCTTTGAGATGTAAGCTAATAAAAATTATCTGGTAAATAAAACTCACTTAGCTCATCCTTGGCATCTTCTGGCTCGTCCTCAGATCCATGTACACTCTTTGACATCCTTTTTGGTACCTTGTTATCTGAGTCAATGACGATTGTGTCTTTCTGCAGTGCCACTTCTTTCTCCTTGGTCCTAACAGTGGCCTGTCGACCATCTTGCCTCTTTTCAGAGGCTGCTGTCACCACAATTGTCAGTGGCATGCCACTGCTGCTGCTACTGGCCATGCATAGTTTTTTTGTGGCAATGGAAGCTTGTTCAAGTTCAACATCCCAGTCATCCCTTGTACTAGCTTGTTCCGAGTCTTCCTTTCACTTCCTCAACATAGTGGAAAGCCACTCTTTAAGAGCAGCTTTCGCTTTGTCAGTCATTTTTGGGATACATCTGCTCGACATTGGAGTGTGAGTTGGTGGGTGAAGTTGAGAGGTCAGAGTAGATGTGCTCTTTGACATTGTGCCTATTTTCTATGCTACATGTATGATACTCTGCATTTTCCAAGATGGATGGGGATAGGTGATCTTTTTTTTCTATGCTACGTACTCTGCATTTCCCGATCTATATGTGGTTAGTCTAGAAATATATTCCATCTGCGATTGAAAAGGCTACGGGTCCAATCATGGATGTGGGTATGCAAGGCATGGGTATGAGCAGGTAATTTAGCTACCCATGCCCATACCTGTGCTTTACCCATGCCCTGACCCATGTGGGTAACCCATATCCTTGCTCTAGCCTATTTGCAGCTTAATGGAGCTTGGGATGAAGTGGGTACACCCTCACCTCACAGATGTGACTCCATAGGACCTGACCATTGTTGGTCCAGTGGGTCATTGAGCATTGTCCTCCTCAAGCCCAAATATCTGCCTCAACAACTCCACTTGTCCAAATGGCTGCTCCCTTCCCAGAATCACGCTTCCTGCGATGTATTTCCCTTGTGCACTCTCTGCTTGTACCTTTTTGCATAGTGCACTGTGCACCTGGACGAGTCACCTCAATGCACCATGGTGTACTTGGCCAGCAAGGAGAGATGAGGAAAGAGGAAATAGACATGGTGAAAAGATTACATTGGGAGTGGAGAGCCAGAGGGAGAACTTTTCAAGGATCACGGTGAGTGCCTCTGGTTTAGTTGTGGGGAGATGAGAAAGCAGGGTCTGGCACTGTCACAAAGGCAGAGGATTCGCAGTGGAAAATGAGCATCATATCGAGCAGGGGTGGACATCGCATATGGCGGAATATCTGCACAAATATTGCATTATGAATTTTTTACTCCATCATGAAATTTCAACCCATTGCACTGAAATTTTTGCTCTGTTGCGCACCGCAGTAAAAAGGTACCACAGTTTTTTTGTCTTTGATGTAGATACAACTAGTTTTTCACCCATTGTACCTTTGGCACAGGAAGGCAGTACAAATGGTTAGTAAGGCCATGTGTGATCAGTACAGTGTAATCAGTAGTAGGGTGGTCAGTAACTGTAGTCAGTAACTGTGGTCAGAGTGTGATTGGTAGAGTAATCAGTAGAGTAATCAGTACTCCAGTGGTCAGATGTGTGATCAGTATCATTTATTTAGAATATAATAAAAGTACAAAGAACTCAAATGAAACACAGTACAAAAAGTGAAGGATATCCAAAAAATCATTCATTTAGTACATTTCTAAGCACCTCAGTAAACACTACATTTGTTGTTTTGTTGATATTTTGATCAAGAGGAAATGCAACCTTGAGGTTTCTTGGATTTGTACATCTAGAAAGTGCCACATACAATTGTCCATGAGAAAATACTGGTGTATATAAATCCAATCCAACATGTTTGACACTTTGTCCTTGAGCTTTATTTATTGTCATGGCATATGCAAGGTGAACAGGAAACTGTAGACATTGGAGTGGAATAGGAAATTTATCTTTGTTGGCATCAAGAGCAATTTGAAGAATGAAGACAATATTATCATCACCACTTTGTACTCCTTGATTTTCCTGCCTAAGTACACAACATTGAAGGACATGTCATGTAGAGCTGATCAAGAGCATCTGTGTACCATTGTACAATCCATGTTGGGGATCCAAGTTTTGCAGAAGCATAAGAAGTGCACCAACTTTCAATTCCAGCTTATGAAGAGGAAAGTCAGAGGGATCAAGTGTATGTAGAAACTCTGGAGGGATATATGCATACTCTTGCTCAGTAACTGAGTCTGCACTATCATAGACTATCTTGTCACCAGGCAGAGATGTGAGAATGGTAGTGTTGATATCATTAACATCTACATTTTTTGCAGAAAGGATTGTGTGATCCAAGAAGTATCCATTAGGCAAAGGATAATTTTGAGCTGGATCAAGAAGTTCTCCATATAGTGTAGTAATCATAGATTGAAGATCATTTCCACAATACATGTATTAAGGGAGAACAATTTCATTTTCAGTATTGACACCATGTCCAGCACCAACTTCTAGTAACCATTCTGCAAATTGCCTACACTCTATATTTTGATCCAAGCGTATGTTTGTATGAAGATGTCAAAGCTGAATTTGTTGCCAAAGATGAGATCTGCATAAAGTTGCACCAACTATTTGCTCTCTAGATCCATGTGGAATTACAGGAAGTATTTGACGGAAATCTCCTTCAAAAAGCACAACAATTCCTCCAAAAGGCACATCATGTTCAAGTAAGTCTTGCAAAGTATGATCAACACTTTCTATAGCATGTTGATGCTGCATAGGTACTTCATTCCAAACAATGAGAGCAGTCTGGTTCAATAGTTAATGAAGTTGATTATTCTTTTTAATATTGCAGGTACTGGCCTCATGAATAGGAATGGGAATTTCATCAGCAAAATAAGGGTTGGCTGTACAGTGCTGGATAGTGCTGGACAGTGTCATAGTGCTCATAGTGAGGGTCCATATAGATAGTACTCTCATAGTACTCTCATAGTCTTTCATAGTGTTGGCTATAATCATAGTGTTTCACAGTGTGTTCATAGACTCTCATAGTGATCTTATAGTCTGTCACAGTCTATCACAGTGTGTCATAGTGATCTCATAGTGTGTCATAGTGTGTCATAGTGTGTCATAGTAATCTCATAGTCTATCACAGTGTGTCATAGTGTGTCATAGTATAATAAAGTTGAGTAAAAAATGAACCAAAAAATTAATGTTTTGATTAATACACCTACTAACCCTAATCCTACTCAACTTGTAGTATACTACTAATCCTAATCCCAATCCTACATTTTTAATATACATTGAAGTCTAATTCTAATCCAATCCCTATAATACACTTTGACACACTTCTAATTTAAATTTCAAGACTACACTCATATTTATTATATTTTTCATGTACTCTTTACTATAGGTTCAAATGATCAAATGGAAATTATAAATATATGCCAGTGGCAAGAGTTGAACTCAAGACTTTCCCAAAATGGCAATTTTCAAACACATTAACCATTAGACCATAAGACCTTGCATAATATGAACCATTAGATGTATATGACTACATCTCTGACCTTTGACACCACACTTTGCTACATTTTTCATTAAATATCTCTGTTCACCCCTGCTACACTTTCTGATACTTGTGTACACTTTTCACTACACCCTGCCATATTTTTTACCACATTTGGCCACACTTCTTCACCATCCTTTGGACATTGCAATTCTAAGTCTAATTTTAATTCATGCTAATCCTAACCCTACACTTTTTGATTCACTTTTTACTATCATTATTATACTGTGACAAACTATGACACACTATGATAGACTGTGACAGACTATGACACACTATGGCAATACTCTGGCAAATTGTGACATACTATGACAGACTATGGTAATACTCTAACAAACTGTGACATACTATGATTTTAGCCAATACTATGAAAGACTATGATGATACTATGAGTACTATGATACTGGACAGCACTGGACAGTAACCCTGATTGTGCTAATGAAGTATGGTAAAGAAAGTGTAGCAAAAGGTATAGTAAAAAGTGTGGCAAAAAGATATAGCAAAGTGTACTAGTTAAAGAGTATTTTAAAAAATGGATTGGGATAAGTACCACTATGAATACTATGAATACTATGGAAATACTATGGATACTATGAGATCACTATGAAAATACTATAAACTATGAGTACTATGAGTACTATGAATCATCTATGAAAACACTATAAATACTATGAGTACTATGAGTACTATGAACACTATGGCAAAAACCAGGATTTGCTGATGTTTAAAGCATGAATAGGCTGTGTGTCCACCTGAAAGTAGAAGTGATGCAATTTCAGATGATGCAACACATAGTACAATCTTTCCTTGAGCATGAACTGCAGCAGCAATAAGGTTGAAGAGATATGTTTTGCCACAACCTCCAACACTGTGTACAAAAAAACACTCTCTATGGTCCACTGCTTGCTGAACAGTATTTAGGACCTCATCATAAACTATTCTTTGTTCATGATTAAGAGTTGGAATGCCATGCTCTACAATTTCCTGAAGTGTTTGTACATCATAGGCAAGTTGTTCTGCAAGTAATTGATTGCCCTCTGCTGCAGTCCAGTTTTTCTGTGGAAGAGGCATTTCAAGAAAGTCTCTTAGGCTTTTGCCACTTTTGCGAAGTGCAGAATCAATGAGATGAAGACCATAATCATAGACTTGATTTTCTTCAGGTTGAAGTATTATGAGAAAAAGTCATTCAATACAATATTCCAGATCATCATACAGATGTTCACATGTTGCCTCCCAGAGCTGGTGTGGATGCATAGGATTGCAAAAAAGTAAAATAGTGATGAAGAGATTCAATCCTTGTCCTGTACACATGCCAGCAGCTTCTTGTAAACATAAAAGCCATTCACGATCATCATCCAAGAGTCCTCTAGCTTGACAGGTCTCCTTGAATATATCACAAAGAACACCATTAACAGTCCTCAGGATCTGATAAGAGGTAGCAGCTAGAAAGTAAATGAATAAGTTTGAACTTGTAGTTGAATGATATAATACATACCTTTGACAGTTGTGAGCAAAAGCCTAAGATAAAAATGCTCTCTACCATTGGGTGGAATAGAGTACATTCACCCAATTACTCTATGACATTGTCATGGTTTCCATTTTTCTTGTGCCCATACAATTTTTTTTTGGAAAGTCTTGATAAAGACAATTGTGTGCACCAGCAGCAATGTAATTAGCATCAGCATTTGCTTTGAACCACCCTAATAGCTGAGTGTCTTTTGTGGTAGCTCTTTTCAAAACCTCTTGTGGTGCATCATCAGCACCATATAAAACATTCTGCTCATTTTTCAAATGAACAGGAAGTCTGTATATAGAAGGATATTCCAAATACATGGAAAACTCCAGCAGATGCCAAAATGCTTCAATAGATGAGATATATCTGCTGTCCAGATAAGATTTGACCTCATCATGTCCTTGAGTTTCCAAAGTAGCACAGTCTGGACTCTTGTAAATGTACTTGTATATGTACTTCACAGATTTGATGGAAGCACAAACTTCTACATTCATATGGCATTGAAATAGAGCCAACAGCTTCCTATTGTGAGGCACCACATGCTGATTGATAAAGGTATCTTCATTTTTTTGAATAGCATGTCCATTGTCAGGCCTTGCATATTCAGAATAGCCATCATCATTCATTCTTGTTTCTTCACAAAAAGACTTTGGAAAGTGTTTTTTGCACCTGCCATTCGCCAAGCATCTTTCTGAAGTGCAAGGTCCATGAAGCATGAAGTGGGTAACAGCACTATGAAGCTGTGGATGTATGTCTGCATGGGAATCTGAGCTGAAATGAGTGCATCAACTTGTTTCACTGTGCAAATTTTGTTCTGATTTTCAAGGAATATGTGGAGGTACATGTGAGGTAGTCCATGCTTTTGATATTCAATGGTATGTATACACCAATCCAGCTACAGCTCCAAAGTAGCCATCACATATTATCTTCAGCAAGACTTGTTGTTTTTGATAGAAAACATGTGCCACTAAATCTGGTTGATCACCAGGCTGTTGTCCTATGGAAGATAAATGTCAGTATTAATCAAGTTTGAAAATATAGAATAAACAAAACTCACCTGGCAAGAGATTTTTTGAAATTTCTTGCTAGTTTGCATTTGCAGTCATGGTTAAGAAAAGATTTGGCTTTTGACAATCACGACATATTCTGAAGAAGTTGCTACACATAGCATGGACTTCCAGAATGAGATGAAGGTAGAACAACACTTCTTCCAGTGTCTTAAAGATTGACATTGGGATCCTGTGCAACACAATCTCATAAGCCACTATAGAGATCTGCTCGAATTTTTTTCTGATTGTGAATAATCCAAGTGAGATTGGACTGCTCTACAGAGGCCCAGGCATCACAGACATATTGTTGAAATAACCATGCCCCATAGAAAAGATTTCTGGGTTCAATGTCTTGTGGACAAATGTGAATGCAATAAGCATAGTATAGAATTTGAGTGAGATGCTTTGATTGGTTTTGTCTACCCACATTTTGTTGCAGTTCCATGCCAAGATGCCAGCCATGTTCACCTTTTGGAAACAGTAATACATAGTGTAATGTAGAGTATGCATGATGAAGGTGGCTGATGCGTCATAAACCATCACCTTGAAGGCGCAAGATGATATCACAATTCTCATTGAGAACTTCTGTACCATCTCCAGGAATTACTACTGCAATTTCATTGGCAGTTGGTAGATTATATCTTCTGGCATCAGTTGCTTCACTGTAATGCAATCGTACACAAAGGTCATTTTGATTTGCTCCTTGTCTTGTATTTAATATCTGATGGGCATGCCTGAACATATTGATATAGGGATGATGATTAAGCAGCATGTCATTTAGCTCTTGCAAAACATTTACATCAAGATTGTAATTTCGTCGTTGACGAATTGCTACAGCTTCATGGGAATCATGAATGTAAAGCTGTGCAAAGCTTAGAACATCATTTTCCTCAGGCAATAAGCTATCCATCAGATGATACAGTTCTTCATGTATGCAAAAAGCTGCTGGACCAGGGCCTTGTATAGTATGATGATCCACTTCAACATCTAAGGAGGTAAATGTGAATGTGTTGTTATATTGGTGTATATTCTGAACAAAGTCCTGATTGTTTTCATATAGCCTTTTAAGCTCTTGTGGCCACTGAGGAAGTGCAGGAAGTTGTACTTTTCCTTCTAAGCAGCATATTCCAAAGCATTTTCAAGCACGTGTAGACTTGCTAAGCTTTTCACAGTCAAAATACAAAGCATGACATTGAGGACACTATATATCCATAATGCCAAGGTAATGTGTTTGTATAGGTTTAGCATATGGTCTTCCACCAGGAGGTAGTTGAATGGATGGAGGATCATTGCAAGGTGGAGGAAAATGATTATTATCATCTGAATCAGAACTGCTATCTGAGTCAGAACTACTATCATCAGAGTCAGGAGGTCCAGGAGGAGACTGTCCTCTGTGAGCATCATCATCTTCATACTATTCTTAAGAAAGCTGATTATACTCCCTATACAGCTCATTCTGCAATCTTTCACCATTTTGCATGTGAATTTGTTGTAATTGCATTGCATTCTGGTCCTTTATCTGTTGTTCAATTCTTTCATGCTGTTGTAATATCTGTTGGTGAATTCGCTCCTGAGCCTCTGCTTCCTGTTGCAACTACTCCTGTTGATAAGCTCCCATTGGTGATGCTAATTTTCAGCTTGTAAGTTCAAGTTTATGCAATGCTGATGAAATTGCAAGGGTTGTGGTGGTAACGGTGGTGGTGGGGGTGGGGGTGGGGGTGGTAGAGCAAAGTTGAATTGACTTTGAGACTGTTGTCTATGCCGAGCATTACAGTTTCGAATACGTTCCTCATGTGCCTGCTGAAAATTAGTGGTACCACACACGAAATCAGATGAAAAGGCCGGCCACAGTGTGAGATGGCCGAAAATGGAAGTGGCTGTGGTGCTAGGGCTGACTAAATGAACAGATAATAGATACAGTGAGATGCAAAACCGTTGCAATGTCTAACCCCAAACCGGGGCGCGAAGCGCCCCGCAATCACTTGTGGGAATTTCACTTTGCTTTGGTGGGAACAAATAAAGTACAAACCCTTAGCTACAACTTTGTCCCCAGGGTCATGTGATTTCGCTTACATACTGCAAAGATACATCCATTTCAAAACATCAATACTATTGCAACAGTTTTGCACCCTTTGCTCATTACATTGAAATCAAGTGTTATTTGGTTATGTTTGGTCATACAAACAAACATACACATATTAGAAGCATGTCTGAGTTTAAAATAGTTCACACGCATCTTTGTTTCCAACCACAACCATCATGAGAACCATCTCTTCTACTCAAAAACAAACCATCCTCTCTATGCTTGATGCTGGCCAATCTGCTCACTCTATTGCATCCACTACTGGTCTTAATGTGTCTACCATATCCAGATTACGCTCCAAAGAGCGTTCTGAGCTTCAAAAAGTTACTGGAGGTCGTCCATCCAAGCTTTCCTCTGCCAATATCCGGCATGCCGTTCGTCTTATCTCCTCTGGAAAGGCAGAGAATGCTGTTCAGGTGACCAAGGCACTCACCAATATAGTCAACCAGCCTCTCTCTACCTCCACAGTGCGCAGACAGTTGAGGAAGACAGGTATGAAAGCTGTGGTCAAGTCCAAACGGCCTCTCCTTTCAGCCAAGCATCGTAGGGCTCGTCGAGACTTTGCTTATGCTCATAAAGATTGGACTCTGGAGGACTGGAAGAAGGTAGTATGGTCTGATGAGACCAAAATCAATCGCCTAGGGTCAGATGGGCGCAAGTGGGTGTGGAAAAAGGCAGGGGAAGGGCTAAGTGATAGGCTGGTGGAAGGTACAGTGAAGTTTGGAGGAGGTTCTTTGATGATGTGGGGCTGTATGACTTGGCAGGGAGTTGGCTATGCTACCAAGATTGATGGTAGGATGGATGGGGACCTTTACCTTCAGATTTTGAAGGATGAACTGCTCAATTCTTTGCAGTTTTATGGTCTTGATCCTCCTGACATCATCTTTCAGCAGGACAATGACCCCAAACATACTTGCAAAAAGGTGAAGGATTGGCTTCAGGAGCAGGATTTTCATACTATGGTATGGCCTGCACAGTCTCCTGACCTCAATCCCATTGAGCACCTCTGGGGTTATCTCAAAAGAAGACTAGCAGATCATGATTCCTCTCCTAAGGGAATTCATGAATTGTGGGAGAGAGTTCAGGTTGATTGGGAGGGGATAGCAGTTGAAGAGTGTCAGAAGTTGATAGAGAGCATGCCTAGAAGGATTGAAGCAGTTATCAAGGCAAAGGGAGGCTATACCAAGTACTAATATACCCTGGAAAGCAAAAGGTGCAAAACTGTTGCAATGGTATTGGTGTTTTGAAATGGATGTATCTTTGCAGTATGTAAGCGAAATCACATGACCCTGGGGACAAAGTTGTAGCTAAGGGTTTGTACTTTATTTGTTTCCACCAAAGCAAAGTGAAATTCCCACAAGTGATTGCGGGGCGCTTCGCGCCCCAGTTTGAGGTTAGACATTGCAACGGTTTTGCACCTCACTGTAAGTACTAAGCAGGCCACATGGTTTGTACATCTAAATACAGTAATTTTTGCTCGGCTGGAGATCTAACTGTACTTATGTGACGGGTAGGTCACACTTTTTGTTTGATGCCCGTTAGTTAGTTGATGTCTAGTATCTACATAAATATGTATTCTATCAGTACTTAGTATGTACTAGTGATCTGGCTTGGCCTGAAAGCCCCAGCTTTGGCCTATAGATATTCCAGGCCAGGCCCTGAGGCCTGATACCTGGCCTACCCATAGGTTGCCTGCAGACAGCATTGGAGGTGGATGGGTGGACGAATACGAGCAAGGGACTGCACATGTCTGCATGGATGAGAGCGCACACAGTGTGCATACAGTGAGGCCACCTTGAGGCATGACAACTCAAGGGAGAGGGGGCAGACGATGATTGACCTGTGAGAGTGGCAGACTCAGGCAGTTGCTACCGACACGATCTTGACCATGACCTCATGACACTGCCATTTTGGGCAGCTTAGTCAGCATAGCCAATGCGACTGGGAAGTCCTTTGACAATGCTGGGTATGATGGATAGAGAAGCCGACAACGTTAAGGACATCAATAAAAAATACATCAGTGAAGGGGGTACTAGTGGAGTTGTAAACACCATGGGTGGAGTTGAAATTTCATAACACACAAGAGATTGCAATACGATGGAGTAAAAAATTCATAATGCATTATTTGTACAGATATTCCACCATAATGGCAAGCAACTGACTGCAGAATCTTTTGTCTCCAACGTGCATATTGTGTCGCTGAGAGAGGCATCCTTGAGGATATTTTTGTACTGTGTTTCCAATGGTAGTCCAAATGAGTGAACATAGAAGAAACTTACATGCGCGTTTTCAAATAATTGTACCCTCTCCTCAATAGTGTTCCTTACCTCTTTCTGCTTGTCCCCCATGAATGAAAATGGCTCAAGTACGTTCTTATCGTCTGCACGAATGACTGTGATGTGAGTATGGAAGAGCATCAGCCAAAGAAGATATGCACCTCCAAATAGACCAGGCAATTCAATACAAATACTGCACGATTCCACTTGGATGCAACCTGGCCTTTTCCTCAGCAGCAGCAGCACACATAGTAACAGCAAGATCCACCATGATATTCAGAATGCATCAGAATCTCATACTCACTTCCATGGAATCAGAGGACTTCTCGCTGAGAAGGAAAGAATCATAGACCTGCATAACTTCACATAGGAGTTGTGCATGGTCGATGATTGAATGCAGAGAAGAAACGATGGGTTGTCAAGGTCCTGTGGGATGAATTCATGTGCATGTGTGTGAGGAAGCAAGCAGATACAATAAGTGACAAACCAGGGGTATATGATGCAAGGCATGTCCTTGGACCTCTATTGAGTCGAAGAAGACTCTGTAGCTAATTTCTATTATCCTAGAGCACAGTTGTGCATTGTAATTGATACTTCTGATGATTGAGAAGTGCTTACTCCTGGAGCGTCTGGGAAAGTGAAGACTCGTTCCTGATTGTCTGTTGCATGGTGAGCATGTAGTATTACAGAAGATTGGCAACCTTGTATGATAGAATGCTGCTCTCTTGTGCCCGTACAGTCTGCAGAATTTGAACCTGCATGGGAATATGTAAGCCTCACTGGTGAACGACACCAAGGTTGATAGCGTCCTCACCTTGAGTGGCACACAAAGCTTATGCACAGAAGAATCTAGCAACTTCTCTACCCATTCTTCTTCCTCACTCCCATTAAATGTCCATACTGCCCCTACCATGCGGACCTGGCCACTCAAACCAAACAGACTTTTGAGGAACTTGCACTCCACAACTATTGTCTAATGGACTCATGTGAGCATGTCACTGACATATTGAATGGAATCATGCGCATGTAGTTCAATGGATCATGACAATCCAGATAGTCCACCACTGGTCAGGGTGTCAAGAAAGAGTACGAGAAGTGTACTTTGCCTCACCTCTGAGAGGAACTTGAGGGCATCACTGGATGATCCAATTGACAGATGTGGTCAGAAAGATGATACAGTGGCTCAAAAAACTGTCTGCATGTTTGCACATTTTCACCTAAAGCTGATATCCTGCAACACTCCTAACCTGGACTATCATTATGTTAGTGTATGAAATAAAGTATCTGCTATTGGCATTCTATAGCATCAATGATTAAGGAAATTGGTTGAGGCCTGATGAAATGGCAACCATTTCAAAATGATAACTCATTCGGACAGTTTTTTAACTTTACATAATTTAGGTATTTAGTACTTGGTATGAGCCTCTTTTGCCTTGATAACTGCTTCAAGTTTTTTAGGAATGCTTTTTATCCACTTTTGATACTGTTCCACAGAAATTCTTCCCCACTCCTCCACTACTCTTTCCCATAATTCATGGACTCCTTTAGGGGCATTTTCATAGGAGGAAAGGCACCTTTTGAGATTATTCCAAGAATGTTCAATAGGGTTAAGGTCTGGAGATTGTGCAAGCCAGTCCAAAAGCTTGATCTCTTGTTTTTCAAACCATCCCTGAGCTCTTCTAGAGGTATGCTTGGGATCATTATCTTGTTGAAAGATAATGTCAGCTTCTGGAATTTCAGATTCGTGTGAAAAAGCCACAGTCCCACTGGTGGGCATCTCTAGTCTCAACCACAATCCCACCGCACCACCACACGACCCATTTCATGGCGATCGATCGTCTCTGGGTCAGACCTTGAGGACACATTCACGCGGAGACCAAAATGAATAGGCAACATCACCCTTGGTGTGTGCCGCACTGATGCAGGACCAGCTTGGAGAAGTAATGAGTGTTGGCGAACACAATGGCTATCTTGTCCGTCTTGACCACAAATCCGATCTCCTGCACAACAACATCCCCTCATCGTTATCCCAGGTTGCCTACCAATTGTTTCGGGCAATGAGCCAGTGCGTGAAGATACCACCCTTGGTCTCACAAAGCTCATCGCATACCTGGAGGTGTGCCTTGCAGAACCGTCATCCATCTCGACCACAAATTCGATCGATCTCCTACATGGCGATGAGGCAAAATGAACGATAAGCCCATTAACGGAGTGTAGACAAAGGTGCAGTAGAGATTAGGTACATGTGTAGTCGAGAAGCACCACTATCTAGGGTGTATGTATGTATCATTTATCCAAAGTTATGCAGTCATGAATGCTGAGTCCGTGAACAGTGTTGCAAGTGTTATACTAGTACAGTGTAAGGTTGAGTAATATCCCATGGTGTCCATGTCACGAAATGTTCGTATCAACATCCAGGAAGCGGGAAGCTATGTCGCATTGTGTGACATCAGGGCATGCTCCACAGCATGCTGCAAAGCGCATAATGCTCCCCACTGCTCAGCAATAATAGGCTGCGTGGTGAGCAATGTTCGCCATACCTTTGCAATCGAGCTATCCTTGGTCAGTAAATGAGACTTGCCTGACCGTGTGTAGTGAAATGTGCTGTTTGCAGTTGGATGCTTGAGATTGCTGCCAAAGAACAGTCGGGCATCAGCAGCGTCTTGTGTGTTGGCAGTAACTCGGGTACTTGAAATCTTGTTCAGAATCTGCTGGTAGCAGAGTCATTCACCCTTCTTGGTGCTGAACTGGTGCCAGAATGAGTTGTCATCAGCATACTTTCTCTGTTCTTCGATGATAAACTGTCAGTGGGATAGAAAAAATTGAGATTCAGTGACAAGCATATATCGGAAGGTAAACTCGCCTTCCATTTGCCCCATTTCATCTTGAGAGCATCCCAAGCAGTCTCTTTCGCTCCCGTGGCTTTCTTGTAAAACTGTCCCCAGTGCTTGACGGGGATACCATGACTGTTGACGACGAGAAGAGTCGATGTCTCCTACTCTCGGAAAAGGTGGTCGATATCACCCAAAGGTTGATGGCAGGTGGGTCTGGGATGCAACGAATGTCAAACATGAACTTGCTATAGGGGGGATCAAGATGGGCAATGCCCAAAAACTCGGCCAGAATGGTGGCTTGATGGGTTTCCGTGTGACGTGAAGTTGGTTTGGTGGCTGGAATGTGAATGTGAACGGCCATGTTTCCAGCATCATGGTGTGGGTGGGTGAGTATGCTTTCTCGCTGGTCTGAAACATTCGAGGCCCCAAACGTGCCTGCTTGTGGGCATGGAGAAGCTCGGTGCAAGTTGGATGAGTGGGTCTGGGCAGAGAGGGTGTCATGCATGTCATCGACTTGGTCAATCATGGCTTGAAGGCCATGGTTGAGCTTGCACTCGAGACGCTGCATCCTCATGGCGAGCCCACTGTCCTATAGCAATGAGATAAGGCTATAAGTAGACTACCTGATTATGGAAAATGCTCACACATCTGGTAAGTTGTCAGCTGTCACTGGCATTGCCACTGTTCTAGACCCGTATGGGCCGCTCCCATCGGTCTGAGCTGTACTGTCAACAATGATGTTCTTCATGCATCTCTGCTTTGTAGGCGATGTGGGACTTAGGTCTTCGTTGACACCCAGAGCCTCAAGAATAGCACCAGCCTGGCTCATTGTCATCAGCACATGGTGAGCAGCAGTGGCCAACACCATAGATCAAGACTCTGAGTCCTTACTCATTTGCTGTTTGTCATGTGATCTTGGTCAGTGAGTGTATGCTGGACCTGATTGATGCTTTTCTTGCTCTTGTAGGCTATCACTTGGTTGTCTGTGTCCTCCCCGAATTGTGCTGTGATCCGTTTTGTGGACAGAGAGGAGTGGCTGTTGTGGACTTTGCATTTTCGCTTTCTCGTGGGCTGAAAGAGGCTGTATGTGACCTTAGTTCAGCAGATAACACTCAGACCTTGAAGGTTATGCAAGGCTCATGACACTCAAGCATCTTGATCCTGGATGAATTTCCGTAACGACGCAAGCAGACTCGCTTTCAGGCCCTTTGTGGGGAGCCCATACAAGTGTAGCTGGTCTTGAAGATTTCTTTTTGTTGTCTTATTCGTTCTTGATCCAATGTCAGGTTTGTCAGTCTGGCAGGTTAGTGTTGTGATTTGGAGGTCATGCACACAACAAATTCAATTGTTTTGAGCTCAATGCCTGGAATAAAGGTCTGTCCAGGCTCTGGGAGGTCAAGCTTGTCGACTGCAGCTAATATTGACACAACTGGTTCTGCCATCACATTGACATGTTGAGTTTTGGACCCCATAGGAGGTGCAACTCAAGTGGTGCACAGCAGGCTGTGTTTCATAATATTTACTCGTTTTTCGTAACTGTGACTGTACTTCTAGTAGTCTTCCGCTCACACTCTCATGACAACACTCAGTCATTCACTGCTACTACATGGAACAGCTCAATGTCAGCCATGGAAATACTTGAGGAGACCATTATCAGAGCTTTATCATATCTCGACAAGTCTCAAACAGCTGTCGGCTTGGATGCTGCTATCGAGGACCAGGCAGAAGAACTTGAATCACTTGTTAATGGGTTTGAGGTTGACAAAGAACTTGAAGAGGGGACACTCCATGACTGAAATCCAAACTCAGATAATCTACTGGATAACAGGCTGCGAAATGATAGTGCCTTGATTTAATGTCCGACTCGGGCTCAGTGCAATGTCATGATGGCCATTTGGATCAGCTCACTACCAATCTCAAGGATGCTTCAAAGGGTGTTGTTGTTGACACAACACTATCTGACTATGCAAAGTAAGCCATTTGCCTGTGATCAGCTGTGGGACTCTGAGGCTTCACTGAGATGCAACTTGAATCTAGCTACTGGAATCAGTTCAAAGATTTCACTGTAACCACTGGCAGGGTAAAGTCTCCTGGGGAGATTGATGCTCTCTTCCTGAACATACCTGTGGAATTTCCAACATGGATTGCACTCTGGATTATGCACAAGTAAGTTTGACCAATCCCTAGTAGTATGGACAGTGGTTCTCACTTGTGCTATTAGATGTGATGAAATCAACATCTGGACAGGAAAGGCAAAGCTTCCTAGTGACCCCCATTCAACATATGATACAGCTCAGAAAATGTGAGCTGCAATCAGCCACAAGTTTGGATGTGACTATGGTTTGGGAACACAGCAGTGGATGGAGCATCCAACAATTCCAGGAAAATTTATTGGCAATCCTTCCCTATTTGTTGTTGTTTCACAGTACATGATCAGCCTTCGCCGGTGCAAGGTCCATCTTGGTTTTCCTTCCTTTTTCTGTGATTCATTCTGACCTCCCTTTCTCAAAGGTCCGCTCTGGTGAGGCCATCACCAGTGCTCGAGCCATGGATATGGCAACAATAAAGCAGCTCTTTGATTTTGCCAATACAACCAAGCCCAAGGAGTATGGCCCACATCATGAAAAAGCAAGGCAGAGAATCCATCTGAGTGGGCTGGAAAGCACATCAGAATGATGCTCTATCTGCTGTACCTTGTCTCATTGCTCTGCTTGCTACGTTTTGATGAGGCACTCCATATTACTTGAGCTAATGTTGTGTTTCAGATCAAAGATCTTTCTGTTAATGGTCATTGGCAGAATGCCACTCCAGAGCATCTTGTTCAGGGAGTGAAACTCAGGCCAGAGCATTTTCGCATCCAGCTCAACCTTCCATTTTGCAAGACACACCAGTATGGAGGTACAATTCCTATACTAATGTCCTGGACTTTGCTTATTTATTTCAACCCACTTTCAGGCATTGCTCCCTTTTACCTCTATGTAGATTATTACTGACCATGGATATGTCCTCTTTGTGCATTTGCTGTCTGGTAGATTATGGCATAGCAGCAGAATGAACAGCTTGATGGCTTTGTCTTTCGAAAGTGAGTTGGCTCAGATGGAGTAAGCATCAATCACACTGATGGCATGGTATGTACTGTATGAGTCTCTCTGCTTGCTGTTTTCTAGGCTGACTCACAATCCAGACATCAGCTGCCTTTCTTGAGTGTTTTCGCAACAATCTGCTTGATATTGGTATTGATTCCAGACCATATGAAACCCGCTCTTTCCATCGTGGAGGCTGCCAGTATCTGCACACAGTCTTGAAGTGGCCTTTCCGCCAGATTTGTGCATGAGGAGGATGGGCTGAAAACTTTGACAATCCAGGCACAATCTTCAAGTATCTCTTGTCATGGAATGACAACCCAGATCATGAGAGAGAGGAACTTATGAATCCTAACCACCCAGGAACTGACCCTTGTTCTGCATGTGATAGAACATGTCACTGTGCCTAGTTCAAGCCTAAAGATTCGAGTTTGATGATTTACTATACATAGTTACATGAATGCTAGCTTGTTTTACAGTTCAAGTCAGAAAAAACTCAGGTGGCCAATTGCTAACAAAGAAACAGAGGGAAGAGCAATCTAGATCATTCTCAACTTGGATACATCTACACTAGTCATCATCACAGATGAGGTCAATGACATCAAGTGAGACAGGTGGGTCATTGCTTGTCAAATCAACAACAGCAGACCCACTTGCACCCACACCTGCCTCTGAACCATGATGGGTCTTCAAGAACATTACATCTATCCAATGATCAATAAGACAGCTTGGCATCCAAACCTTCAGTTTCGACTACATAGCTGCTGGGACCTCCACACTTTGTAACCTTGCCTGTGGGGCTACAAGAGTTTCTTTTACAAACACATTGGTGGAGACAGGCACAACACATCCAGGAACACCATGTTTGTTTGTCTGGGACTAGGGGAGTGACAAAAAGGCTGCACGAGTGCAGCCAGCCACTCAGCCAGGCTGCAAAATGAGTTTCCTTCAACAAGACCATAAATCAAGTCATTTACCTCATTGGTGCTCAGCTCAATCCTCCAAAGGTCCATCAGAACCTCCTTTAGGATGGTGACTGGCCATATCTTTGATTGGAAATCTCATAGCATTTTTACACTGTCCTCCCAGTCCAGCAACTCCCACACTAGGAAAGCAAGAGCTGACAGGTCAGGTGGGTAAGGAACATCAGCATAGGGTACATCAACTGAGGCCATGATGACTGGTTCAAGATAGAGCTTAACAACATTAGGTGGTGGGAAGGAGTCAGAGACAGAGGCAGCAACTGTGGGATGAAGTCACCCAATTGACTTCATCGGGTCATGAGCTAGATGATGCTGGAGGTCTCGTCGCCATTCATTGAACACATGGGACTCTGGAAGCATGCTGTGTGCACCCGTGAGCACCTCTCATAGCTGGTCACCAACACCACACTGCACAAGGCCAAGTGCAGTCGTGATACCACATCCATGCAAGTCTTATTGTACATATCAGCAAGATCACCCAATCGATGACACAATACTTGGCACCTCATCATAATCACCCCCATAGCACAATGTCATGATAGCAAAGGCTTCATCATGGAGGTAGGAGTTTACTTGTTGTCTGATGGCATCTGTAGTGTAGACCTTGATGGAGTTTCCATCCATCAAGCTGGAGCTGCAGGAATCCAAGATAGATCAGTGAAAAAAGTGTAAGGAAGGGCAGGGGCAACTTACTTTTGAAGTACAGTATGGGTCCCAAAGACGAACACATCACTGTCGTCTGTCATAACAGCATCAACAATGGCTGTCTTGTTCATGTGCGCTTCCACTTCTGCTGGAGCCTATGAAGGTGGAAAGGAAAAAGGGTGAGCATGAACCATCGAGGGTGAAAGGAATGAAGTTAAGGCATCACTAAGACCTACCATGAGCCACAGAATGTGAAATGCATCAAGGATATGCTAGATGGGACGTGTCATCCAGTGGACATTCCTCTTCACTTGCTTATGACGTTTTTTGGTTGGGCATTTGTTGCCATCATAACAAAAGATGAGGTGGATGGGAAGGTGTGCAAGTCAAGCGAGGCGAAAGAGGAATATTCGGAGGACAGGATTTTGTCCACTCTGGGGGTGGACATGGTACCACATCTGTTGCTGGCATTGTTTGAACCAGACACTGGCAAAACTCATCAGTGAGTGATCAAGAATGACAAGTGGTGAACGAACAAGGAATGGAACTTACCTGGCATCAATGCCGATCGTAAATGGCACATGGGGCGGTGCTCCTTGATAACAGTTTGCAAGTGCGAACAGGAGGAGCTGGACCTCCACTGCGGCAGGCTCGATGGCCTATTTCCATGGGGTGAGCCACTGGATGCACTATGCATGGAAGGCTGTGAGCTGCTAGGATGCACCTCCCAAAGTCTGTTGATGCCCATTGATGAGCTCCGAGTCTGTGTTGTGGTTGAAGGGATTGGACTCGGACTCTGAGTCTCGAAGGCAGCAAGGTTGTGATCTCACGATGTGGAGATAAGTTGCCAGTGAGCTGTTGTCACTGATGACAAGAAGGGATGGTGGCGAGTGTACTGTGTCGGGTGATGGCATGGGATGGGCAGTGGATGGGCAAGGAGAGGAGAGGAGACAGTGAGGGGCAGGCTGAGGTAGAAAAAGGAAAGTCCCACAATCCAGAGCCGAGACTGTAGCTCGGCTAGAGGTAGGACTGTGGTTTTCCATGTGGGTTCAAGAGATCTGGTCAATTTTGGCAGGGAAAGGGACGACCATCCTGCGAGAGCTCAGCAGGGTCCTGCACAGAAAACCACAGTCCTGGAGCTACAGTCCTTGGCTAACCCTTGAGGCTCACTGGACCCAGTATGGCATTACAGCACCCCCTGGACTGGGGGGGCTCAAGCTTTCAAGTCTTCTGAATACTCTTAGCTGGTCACTTCACAGCGTCATTATCATCTCCATGGTTTTTTCTTTCTTTCTGTTTTTTTTTTGCTAGCTAAAGTCCGAGTTGTGTGCACCTTGATGACTTCGCCCTGCCGCCTCTCCTTTCCATCGTCGTCATTTGCTCATGCTCCTGGGGTCCCATCATCGCCATACACCACCACCTTTCCTTTCCATCATGCTCGTTTCAGGCAATGCTGACCTAATGCTGTGCAGGACTGTGGATTTCCTGGTCTTCAACTTAGATTCTTCCATGCTTTCCAACAATCCCTGTTTCAAGATGGCCACATACTGTTCAACATTCATTCTTCCCTTCACTTCACTCAAAACTGCCATTCCATTCCACCCTATGCAGCCCCATACCATCAGTGAGCCTCCTCCAAACTTAACTGTACCTTTGACCTCTCTAGAAATCAGCCCTTCACTTTTCTTTTTCCACACATACTTCTGCCCATCTGACCCAATCCTATTGATTTTGGTCTCATCTGACCATATAACCCTCTTACAATCCTCCATAGTCCAATGCTGATACTTAAGAGCAAAGGCTAACCTCCTCTTCTTATGATCCCTAGAAAGTAGAGGCTTCTTCTTCTTCACCATAGCCTTTAATAAGGCTTCTTTGAGAGTGTTTCTCACTGTCTGAGAACAAACAGGAACATCAATAATGGAATTGATGAATTTGATGGCATGAACAGCAGTTTTGGCCTCGCTAGTAATGATTTGCTGGACAATAGCCCCTCTATTGGTAGGAGTAAGTTTTGAAGGATGGTCACCATAAAGCCTAGTTTTCTCTGGCTGGAGTTCCTGAAGCATCTAGCATATAGTAGACTTCCCTAGGCCAGTTTGGGCTGCAATTTTCCTGAAGGAAAGACCAAGAGAGGCAAGAGAGAGGATATTGTTTCTTTGAGAGATAGAGATGGATTTCATGATGAGAGTGGTAAAATAAACATGAAATGATAGGGCTTATATAGTGAAAGCTGATGTAGTTACATAAAGGTGACATAATAGAAGCATTATCAAATGTATGTAATCACTTTACAGCATGCTAGGGTCTAATATATGCAATCAAAACCTAAAGTCAAAAAACTATCCAAATGAGTCATCATTTTGAAATGGTTGCCATTTCATCAAATCGCAACCAAATCCCTTGATCCTTGATGCTATAGAACGCCAATGGCAAGTACTTTATTTCATATACTAACACAATGACAGTCCAAGTTAGGGGTGTTGCAGGATATCAGCTTCAGGTGAAAATGTGCAAACATGCGGACAGTTTTTTGAGCCACTGTATAAGATACCCATGACAACAATTTAGGCCATTGTGAAAGTTGACAGATGGCTTCATTCATGACTGAACTAACTTCAAGTTGGCTTTCCCTTCCTATCTGGTGGAACTCAAATGTCAACCAATGGTGGGTCTTGTCGCATCAGGAAAAAAAGTTTGTGCCTGTAGCACCCTGTAGCCAATATAGCACTATGTCATCACTATGCTTTCCACACGTTCTATATAGCCCATTGTAGACTACTGTAGCAGCATCTGATAATTAAACATGCTATAGCGTGCTATGTAATGTTCTTTTTTCTGACATAGACTACTGTAGTAGTGTCCAATAATTAGCCATACTATACATATAGCATGCTACATAATTTTCTTGTCATATGAGTGAACTATGTAAAGGGTCAGCCACACATACACATTGTGAGATTGGATACATATGTAGGCTATCTAACTAGTTAAAAATGGAGTGGGGTGAGTAATGGCTGGCATTGTCAGCCCTTGAATGAAACCTATGCTGTGTACAGCATATATGGCTGCAAGTACTCATCAGTATTAGTTCCACACTCTGGAAAATGGTTCTCACCACCCACCTGCTCATTAATCCCTGCTGCCATGATACATGTACGCCAATGTAGTGGGCAACATTAACACTCCTGGAATGCGAACAATTCAATTAGCTCTATAATCCAAGAAAATAACAACCATACCACATTATTATGCAGCTGATACCATTCAAACATGCGATGATCAATGTATTTATTGAGGTAAAAGTGCTGAGCTTCCACCAATGTGTGACCTTGAACCCATTGAGGGTTGACAGCCCCACGTGGAAATGAAGGAATCAGGTGGCATTGTTGTACAATCTGATCGACCAAAATGACTTCAACATTTGAAAGCTGCTGCCTGGTTGAGTGGCTGAGGCAAAACATGTTGAAATTGTTATCATATGTCTGCATGGGCTTGAACCAATGGATGTAAATGAGCAGATGAGGGTACGTTTCAAGGTGCAAAGGAAGCATGAAGAAAATATGCACTTTTGCCATGCGGAGGCCTGTGAGCATATTTAGTTTGGAAGTAACTACAATAAATCACTCACCATGTAGCACTTCTTGATCCACTGAGTCCACACTGTCTGTTGCAAGGACTGTGTCAAATCTTGCCAAAGTGAGGGGTTTGTGGGGGCCATTCAGGCACAACAGGTGTGCACAGATTCTCAAGTGATCCTTGGACGGTGTATGTTGGTTGGGGGGTAATATGTAATAGCATGAGATTAGTAAAGATATCAAAGTGATCATGGATCATCAGCATGTAGAATTGGCATTGTCTTCTTTCTAGATAAGATCAGTAGAAATGCTAAGAAAATGCTTACCAGACAACCAATCTTATCTCCACGGATAGTAAACCTGAAGCGAGGTGAAAAGAGTACTCTTCCCTGGTCGAGTTGGTACTAGAAACAAGTATCAATCTTCAATGAGGTTGAGGGGGATTGGGGTTCAGCAATATGTTGAAGGTCTGGTTTTCAGTTGGGGTGGTGGTGTACGAAATGTACAATGGATAGTTGGGAAAATAGTCTAGACAACTCTCAAGTTGCTAGAAGGGTACTTCATAGCGACTAGGGTTACTTTCCTAAGATGCGCTCTCAAATGACTTCCAATTACATAGCTCCAGTTGGCTAGGAATACTCAATTGGGTAGGTAGCATAAATACGCTTCACTCTCACTACTGATTTACACACATCGCTTAAATATACAGAATAGTCTTTCCTAAACTGATTCTATTATGCACTAAGGAGTTGGCAATCAGCTTCAATGCTCAACTCGACCCTTTCCCAAGGTACTAATGAACTATTAGATCTCCCTACTAGCTGGGGATCTATTCCCTTTAATTGCCCGCTCTGGGGTTTTCTCCCTAAAGGTGTCCTAACTGACCCTATCCTAAGGAATTCAGTATACTCCTAACTATGGGTCTAAGTAGCTTTATTTATAGCATGGGAACTACTCTACACAGCCTCACTGTCTGTTTGTAGAGGGGTGCACTTGTGAGTACTTGTTGGTTGAGTTCAATTCAAGTAGGAACCTTTTTCCTAAAAGAGGGAACTTCCTAAAAGAGGGAACTGTCCAAATGGGGCTGAATCGCGCTCCTTATATAGTAATTTACATGTGGCTATGCTACCTTCGGTTTCGAGGTGGCTGTGCCAAAATATAACTCATATTGACTCATACTAACTCACTTTGACTCATCCTGTCAGAAAATGACTTGCAATGAGCTAAAAAATAGCCTTTGGCTTGGCAATGACTCATCATGACTCATGCTGTGCAGGTCACATGATCATTTTGCTAGTCGAGGGGCAGTGCTTTGATTAGTCCTCATTTGACTCACTGTGACTCATTATGACTCATGCTGTGCAAGGTCACATGATCTGAGTCAGGTGATTTACAACTGAGGTCACATGCTCCAATTGCTTCTCTGACACTTGGCTAAGTGCTTAAGGGTAAAAGAGATATTAAGAAAATGGTTTGCTATGTACTTGTAGGTAGTAAGAAAAGTATATTGGAAGAAATCATTTTGTTTCTCCACAACCTGTGAACGAACAAATAAGGAAAAATAGAGATATATTCTAGACACTATGGTCTATATGTCCCTCAATTAGCTAAGCATTTGGACCGTGGGAATATAGTAAAAACTCAAAACCTCGGGTCAAATGTCTAGCATCACATATACATATAGTGAGGTGCAAAACTGTTGCAATGCCTAACCCCAAACTGGGGCGCGAAGCGCCCCACAATCACTTGTGGGAATTTCACTTTGCTTTGGTGGGAACAAATAAAGTACAAACCCTTAGCTACAACTTTGTCCCCAGGGTCGTGTGATTTCGCTTACATACTGCAAAGATACATTCATTTCAAAACACCAATACCATTGCAACAGTTTTGCACCTTTTGCTTTCCAGGGTATATTAGTACTTGGTATAGCCTCCCTTTGCCTTGATAACTGCTTCAATCCTTCTAGGCATGCTTTCTATCAACTTCTGACACTCTTCAACTGCTATCCCCTCCCAATCAACCTGAACTCTCTCCCACAATTTATGAATCCCCTTAGGAGAGAAATCATAATCTGCTAGTGTTCTTTTGAGATAACCCCAGAGGTGCTCAATGGGGTTGAGGTCAGGAGACTGTGCAGGCCATACCATAGTATGAAAATTCTGCTCCTGAAGCCAATCCTTCACCTTCTTGCAAGTATGTTTGGGGTCATTGTCCTGCTGAAAAATGATGTCAGGAGGATCAAGACCATAAAACTGCAAAGAATTGAGCAGTTCATCCTTCAAAATCTGAAGGTAAAGGTCCCCATCCATCCTACCATCAATCTTAGTAGCATAGCCAACTCCCTGCCAAGTCATACAGCCCCACATCATCAAAGAACCTCCTCCAAACTTCACTATACCTTCCACCAGCCTATCACTTAGCCCTTCCCCTGCCTTTTTCCACACCCACTTGCGCCCATCTGACCCTAGGCAATTGATTTTGGTCTCATCAGACCATATTACCTTCTTCCAGTCCTCCAGAGTCCAATCTTTATGAGCATAAGCAAAGTCTCGACGAGCCTTATGATGCTTGGCTGAAAGAAGAGGCTGTTTGGACTTGACCACAGCTTTCATACCTGTCTTCCTCAACTGTCTGTGCACTGTGGAGGTAGAGAGAGGCTGGTTGACTATATTGGTGAGTGCCTTGGTCACCTGAACAGCATTCTCTGCCTTTCCAGAGGAAATGAGACAAATGGCATGCCGGATATTGGCAGAGGAAAGCTTGGATGGACGACCTCCAGTAGCTTTTTGGAGCTCAGAACGCTCTTTGGAGCATAATCTGGATATGTTAGACACATTAAGACCAGTAGTGAATGCAATAGAGTGAGCAGATTGGCCAGCATCAAGCATAGAGAGGATGGTTTGTTTTTGAGTAGGAGAGATGGTTCTCATGATGGTTGTGGTTGGAAACAAAGATGTATGTGAACTATTTTAAACTCAGACATGGTTCTAATATGTGTATGTTTGTTTGTATGACCAAACATAACCAAATAACACTTGATTTCAATGTAATGAGCAAAGGATGCAAAACTGTTGCAATGGTATTGATGTTTTGAAATGGATGTATCTTTGCAGTATGTAAGCGAAATCACATGACCCTGGGGACAAAGTTGTAGCTAAGGGTTTGTATTTTATTTGTTCCCACCAAAGCAAAGTGAAATTCCCACAAGTGATTGCGGGGCGCTTCACGCCCCGGTTTGGAGTTAGGCATTGCAACGGTTTTGCACCTCACTGTACATTAACTATGTATCCACATCCAATCAGTTTGGTGCAGGTCAGCATTCACAGTTGATTGTTCCTAGGAAATCTTTGAGGGCAGAGAGGAAGGACACTGCCCCATGATACTGTTTTAAATATTAAATGGTCTTTTTAAGAAGGTAAGGCTTCAGTGCAATATAGTAGAGACTGTGAGTGGGGACAAGTTCAGCTGGTGTGAGCTTATGGATAAAGGATACATGTGGCCAACACCCATCATTCTCAGAATCCCTAAGGAGGGAAGTGACATCAGCAGTACTATTGTGCCAAATGAGATACTAGTTGAACCACATGGCCGCTTCTTGGCATTGCAGCCATTTGGTCATTTGGATTGTATAGTCTTTCTGGCTGCTAGCTGTGTAGGCTTTCTTGATGTAATCAATGTGAAGATGCTCAGAATTTTCAGTATTAACCCCATCTAGGCTGCCAAGGTTTTTGATTGTATCGATATAGTGGAGGAGGGAATGGATCTTTGGGATGTTGAAGTGTTCACGAAGACCTAGCTTGATGAATATGTACGTCCTTAGCCTCATGAAAATCATCCAAAACTTTCTCTAAACCTTTCAGAGTATTATCCATGTAAGATTGATACTGCACAAGATAAATGAAATCAATGAGGCTGCAAGCAGCAAGGTGAATGTGGGGTTCAGTGGTGATACTGACAAGGCTGCCAATAAAAATCCATTGAAGTTGCTTGTGCTCTGTGCCAGTCCACTATCTAATTTTTGAGATGCCATCGTTGAAATGTCGAAGGCCTGGAAAGATAGGCATGGCATGAATGCGAGCATCGAAGTCAACTGAATCAGCAGTGGCAGCACATCATTTTTTCAAGTGGTCCTTGAAGATTCCTTGGTGAAGCTGATGCAGGATGTTGAAAGAAATGCAGATGAATATGTTGGTATGTGGGAGATCTGCCCAGAAGGGCAAGAAAATGGGCTGAAGGCCATCAGCAATGAATGATGGGAGGTACTGGCCAGTGGCTTGTGTGTGAAGCATTTGTTTGGTTTGTGTTTGGTTGCAGAGTGCGAATTCCTTCTTGGTGCCTCGTTGGTTTACAGGCACAAGGCATTTTGAATAGTGATTCTCAGTGTAGCAGGCTACAAGACACTGCTCAGAGTGATTTCCAATATAGGCTGCAAGAATCGGGAAGATCTGTCACATGCCCCCATCCACACACATTATCTCCACATCATTTTGGCCTGCAGCAAGAGACTGCAGGAGCAGCTTCATGCAATAATGAAAAAGTTAATAGCTCATAATGAAATTGTCCTCGAATGAGGCAAGCTTTGAGGCTGGCAAGTACCCCAGTAAGACCACATCATGCTGGAATGACTTACGATGGACTTGCTTGGACAGATTTCCAATACTGAGATTGACTGGCCAAGTGATCTTGTTGCCTTTAAAGCAAGAGAGATGTATCTTGTCAGATGCTAGAATTACTGGTGTGATGGTAGCACCGGTGAGCAAATGCTCCTTGAATCATATTGGATTAGGTATATATTTGTGTCATCAGCAGTGAGCTCCTTACTTGGGTTTTCCACCACCAATCCCTGGTCCACATCTTATCGTATCAGCATATTTGACCCTCTTGGTCCATGTAAACCTTTTCTGGTGCACATGCCATGCTCTTGTTGAATGTGGGGTTACCTATTAACTCTCGAATGCAGGCGACAGGATCTCTCATCCATAGCTCAAGCTCTTCAGTATCAGTGTCACTATTAAGTTGACCATTGGATGCATTACTTTCAATCAGCTCAAGATCCTTGCATATTTGAATCATTCAGCATGTCCATTCTGGCCTGGTGGGCAACTGATCAATGAGCTTTAAGAATGTATGGCTACTGCTAAAGGTGGGATGCATTTGATTCTTGGTCTTTCTAATGATTTTTTAGGACCTGTTAGGTCAACATTTGTAACTTATAACTTACAATAGGAAGCTTCAGGAACTCATCGGTTGCATGCTGGTTCAAGGTTTTGATCAACCACCATGCCAGCTCCTACTCTTTGTGATCCATGAATGGTGTGTATGGACCTTTTCCTGTGTTATCCTGAAATATTTTCATTTGTTTGAAAGAGGTTGCATCGGTGCCAAGAATGTCAACAATGGCATGCCAGAAAAATTCCTGGACAAACTGGGGGAACGCGGGTTTGCTTTCATTCACTCCTTGATCACTACCTTCTTCACTGTGTGTCTGGTTGACCTTATACACTACATTTGTGTGGTCTCCTTCAATGCAGTGGAGTGTTTCTTCCATTGATGCATCTCTCTCATATTAAGCCATTGTCCCCAGATTCAATCCATGTGGGTGCTTGTGCAGCACAAGCATCAAGCTCTCATTGTGTATAACATTGCTGGGAGTGTGCAGTGTGTCAGCACAAAGCTCCAGCCATCTTGAATGTTTGTTTACAATACATGCACAAATTGTGCTGGAGCTGGGTCCTTTCAGAAGGCATAGTAAGTGTTAGGGGAGGGAAAGTAGGGCACGCAGTGAATCCCCTGGCCAAACCCTATGGGCTTATAAACCATATTTCAATGCTGTAGCCGGCCTTAACCATAGCCCCCATGCCCATGTGGTTTCCTTGATGATCTCTTAGACATATGTCAGACTCTGTAAGTAAAATTTCCATCACTCCAAACCTGCACACCCCACTGACCACTTGCCCTGATCTTTTCCTAATCCGTAGGTCTTTTTATAGGTAAGCTTTAAGCACTCCATTTCACAACCGCACCTCAGACCAATGCATGCCCCTATACCCAAGTGCTAATGCCACCATCATTTCAAGCTCGACTCCATCAGTAAATATTCACTCCACCCCCACACCTGCAGGCCAATGCTCACACTGAATCTGTACACTAACCAAATCCTATAGGACCATTAATTCGAAACGTGCCCCATACTACTGGTACTACAACATGGCCTGTTCTCACTGAATGTCACACTCAATCTTTCAGCAGACCTAAGGTTCCCATCAGAGGTGAAGTATTTCCCTGTATAATATCCTTTGACTTACTCCTTGTCCCATTCAAGTCTCTTGCTTCAAACTACCACTCTCAATGCTGTCACCTTTCATGGCATGCCAACAAATTCAAGCAAGGTTCCCGTCTAGCATGCAAAGCAGCCATTCAGTGAGCATGTATTTAAAGAATGATTTCTTCAAGTTGGATGTTGTCCTCACCCAATTATTCACTACTTATTCATCACTTTCAACTTCCTTTCAACTCTGCAATAACTGTCACACTCACTCATTGTCCTTAGTCTCTATTTAGAGACTTTGTACATCTTCCTTACCATATCGATTCTTTTTCATGTCTTTCGACTCTTGCCCTTGCCTCATTTCCTCATACCATTTGCTAATATCCATTACTTACCTTGTTTCCCATTTCTTTCTAGCCTCTTTACAAGCCTGATTCCATCTAATTCATCATAGATTATGGTCAAAGTTTCCAAAGGGATCTCACAGCCATGAAATGCTGTGTGATCTCTGTCTGGAGGCCATGTAATATGTGTCCATCATCCAAGCGAAAAAGTTCAGGCAATGCAAGGTAAGTGGAATTGCTGATTGTGCTATTTAACCTTTGATCATTTGGCAGAGGATGATGAGCAAGCAAAGGCTGCTCACAAAGAGGATGCCCTTTTCAAAGCTAAAAAGCGTGAACAACATACCCGCAAGCATGACCAAGTAGCAAAGGCAGCTCAACAGGATCTCTCCCAGGCACAACCTACTGAAGGTCAAGATATGGATGATGATGTTCCCACTGTGGTCAATCATTCAGTATGTCTCTGTTTTCATTATTAACCATTCCATGTAGCTACAGTTTGTCCCTCATAGTTCTTCTCTCACTCAACTGGTGGCCATGATATGGCTTTGACCCACACAAACCTTTCAAACCCTCCACTTGTTGCACATCAGGGCATTATCCCCCCAATTCCTGCCAGATTGGGCCATAGCAGAAAAGTAGAGGTATCTACCATGTGCAATTGGTCCCCTCGCAATGACTGACCTGTTCAAACAGCTCTTGTCATGTTTTGGTGCTGGTGGCCCTAAACCATTGTATCACACTAAGATACTGCTCATTCAACCCAGTGCCATAACCATGGACACATCGGCATAGAAGAGGTCACACAAGCCCACTTCTGATCTTGGACAGGAGAAAGAGTAAGTCACAAAGATGACATCCAACAATATGTTGACTCAAGTTCCAGGTCCCACCCAGAAGACCAACCACTCCCGAGAAAGCAAGTGCACCATGTCATCAAGAGCGACGATGATGAACCCTCAGTGGATGCAAAGGTGACAGCTGAAATCAAACCCACAGTGATCAGGCCCAGTGAACGCCAGGTCATTGATACCCTTGCTCTATCTGTTGGCAGGCTGAGGGCAGTCATGCTGCTGACCCAATCCACTGCTTTGGATCATGACAGAGGCAAGTCTCCAGCAGGTGGTCCAAAGCCTTGTTCAAGGACTGGTGATTATAATGGTCCCACATGTTGCACTCTTGATACTGCTATTGAATTCTACTGTATCATGCAATTCTGCTGATGGAGATCCCTTTCCCTCAGCCACATATAGAAGTCGAGTGGGCAAAGTCAGCTTGGGACTTAAGCTGCCAGTTCTATCATGGGACCAACATCAAATACAATCCAGACATTCTCAAGCTGGCAAGTGATTCCTTTATTTAACATGACACAAACTAATTATCATTCAAATCACAGTGAGGGCTTCTAATCTACATGGATAATTCAAAACCAAAGCATGCTCAATTGTTGCAACCATGTTTGGATTTGAATCAAGTGTCAGTGCCACTACACAAGAGTCAAACTGTAACCTTGTTACTGTGTTCAAGTCCCACTCAGCATTTATCTTCCATGTAAGTCCATTTACTTCCAGACATGCCCAGCTTACACTTGTGGTCCAACATCCAGGAATTCTGACCACCCCTCATTGGTATCTACCGAAACAAAAAAGTTCAACAGGTTATCAATGAAGTCTTATTCAAGAACAAGACCAACAAAGGAATCAAGTGGCCTGAATACTATCAGCTGTTCTCTATTGCAGGATATGCTTTGACACTCACGGCAGTAGGAGTCTTGTGGTGGTCATGAGATTATACTTACCTTATGTACCCAGGTTGAGTGTGCCATTGACAAATGGGCATCTGGATCGCATGAACAGATCACATTCACTGAAGAAGCCTACATGCCTATTTACAATGCACATATAGACAACCTAGAATTCTTCCACAAGAGTACCCAGATGCTGAACATCCTGCCAATGATCATGAGGTGGGTGTATGACAATGGAAAGTAAGTATTTTATTAACCTTTGTGCAAATACTCACCCATTGCAGATTGCATGCAGGCATTCCAATTGCTCAACCTGCAAACAGTGTCACTATATCTGCTGTGGTGATTAATGATGTGATTAATGAATTTGATCTGAAGCATGAGCAGGATACTGATGAGAAACAGGATGATGGAGTGTCAACTGATGAAGCAAATGACTGGCAGGATGAGATTGAAGAGGCAGGGCATGAGCAGGTTGAACTGGGTGAGTAGTGATGAAGTCTAAGTCACGCATTGGAGCTATGGTTGGAATTTGGCGAGTAGTGATGAAGTCTGAGTCGCACATTGGGACTATGGTTGGAATTTGGCGAGTGTTTCATTGTGACTGATAGATACACAGTATACCCACTATAAGATGCTATATAGTTCATTGTAGTATCTGTAGACAATACCATGGTGTGCTACAGTTTGCTATATAGAAGTGTCTTGAGTCGAAACATCTACATAGTACATTATAAAGGAATTGCTAGGTTCCTTTAGGTGCAGAGACAACAGCACAAGGGTGATCCCAGTGAGGGAGAGTACTCACTTGCTGTAGACAACTTGCAAGCTAGTTGCTTTAGAAGTTATTCACGTCATGATATAAAGTAAAGAACTTAAATTGTGGGCTCTGAAGGAGCCAGGTTTATATACAGTACAGTTATGTTTGTACATATTGTGGAAATATCCATATAGGATGAAGGGCTATGTAATGTGCAGCAGTGCGCAGCAATAGGCAGCCAATGGCAGATAGTGCACAAGATATGGCACAATATGCCAAGAGAATGGTGTGATGTTTCACCATAATGATATAATATGACGTCATCATAAAGATAAGAGATAAGGATGACATCACTGGTCTAGAACAATGATGTCATGGGTCTAGATGAATTAGTAATCATGTAGAGCGACCCAGACAGGTTAAGATTTAGCTAACAGAATCTAAATATTTCAATACATTATAATGGGGGGAAGTCTATAGACTCTACAGGTACTATAAGTGCTACAAAGTACTATGTAGCATTTTGCTTTTTCCTGATGTGTAATCTTGCTCGAGATGATATCATTGCCATGATATCCATGCTGTGAACTCTCTGAGATTGAAAAGGGCATCATAATGTAGCATAGCCTACCCTACTTTGGTCAGACCTTCCTCTCCAGACATCAACACTCTGCAATTGCCTCGACTTTGCTCTGTCTTGTTCATAGCCAAAAAGAACTGGGAACCAAGGGAGATCTCATGAGAAGTGATAGCTTCAGCTTCATCTTCATTGAGCATAAAACGATCAAGAAATAATAGTACAATGGACTTTCATGTTTCCACTTCTTGCCTTAGACAATGCTCGTGAGGATAGCTCACCTAATAAAATTGAACGCATAGATCGATGTTACGATAGATAGGGCAGAGACCTGTTGTGTTTTGTTTACATCAGTGACAACTTGAATGGAAGGACAACAGCAGGGGGAACTTGAACCAGTGTGTGTGAGGGAGACGTGCTGCCACGCCTGTTTACTCCGTCGGACACCCCTCTCGCGTACCTGCAACCATGGTGGATATCCAACAAGGCTGGTGTCCACCGACGCGCATTGTATTGACACTTGTTTTGACTTGACTTTGCGGTCGCCCTTCTCGAGTTCCGTCGTCACAGCCTCTACCACGTCTAACCAAAATAAATGCATGCACACCACTTGACTCAAGTTACATTGCATTGGACTCAACCCCATGCTCGCCCAGTGAGACGATCAACATGTATATACCTGTGCAGTCGTGTGAAGCTCGATGTCGGATCGAACAATACATTATGGAGTCACAACAGTCGACTGACAGGAGACAACTTGATAAATGGACACACTGCCTCGGGGGACGTGAATCCGTGAGACATCACACTCACACAGCTCTGAGTCTGTCGCATACTGAAGAACGACAGCGAGACGTTGAAGATGATTCGCACGAGTATGACTTCATGGCCCGCTTCGGCACAAGCAAACCTAAAATCGTCAAGCATAGAAATCACCTTCCGCCACTCAACCCTAGCTCCACAAGCAAGAAGTCCATTGATTGTGCGAGTGATCATAGACAACCGCTCTGTCGGATAACGGACATCAGCCCAGACCACGACAGACAACCCGGCATGTCAGACATGTCTTATCATGCACTGCGAGTAACATGCCTGTGGAAATACCTCAACAGGGCAATCACCACAATTCCCGTGGTCAACAACTGCGACTCCGTGCACTGCATAGCACTGATGCAAAACATCAACATCCGAATGAAAAATTTCGGACAGCCCTCTCTGAATGCATCAATCGCATTTCCAAGTTTCTCCGTATGTGAAAGGAAGAGCTCCGTCAACCTAGGACTCAAGAGCTGTTGCACGAAGCAAGAGATTCCCTTTGAGGCCAGACATCACGAAGCTTCGGGAAGATTGTCACACTGGCAATGGAGGATGGGGTCTGGAATTTTTCAAAACAACCCACAGCCAAGCCACACAAACTCCACAAGTCAGAGAGAGCTTGCACGCGACGCGCATAACCTAGAATAATAACCCAGTCTGCTTGTTCAAGCCGCCTGTTGAACGAGCAGTCCTGCAGGAAATTCAGTCACCATCTTTTCGTTGAAAAACCAGAATTGCCTTACACCTTTTGAATTTATCCACGATACTTCAGGATCTTACTAGAGGTGTCAGGTTTTCCAACGCGCCCAAAGTATATCTAATGCCGGTTCTTTGAATGCCCTGCATGTCGTTGCCAGCGACAGTATATCATTTTGTGACTGAGAACGTGCCGGTAGCACAACCAGAAATGGTATGTGAAATGGGACGTAAGAAAAGATATTGCAGAGAATTTCTTCCAAGTAAAGTGCGCGGTGCATGGAGGAGGCCCTCGCAGTCTCAAATTGAGGTGATCAATCGATGTTACGATGGATGAGGCAGAAACCCATTGTGTATTGTTTACATCTCAGGTACCAGGATAGGAGCCGCTGGGCTACAGAACCTTTCACGCGTTGACCTGCACCAAACTGTTTGGATGCGGATACATAGTTATTGTATATGTGATGTTAGACATTTGACCCGAGATTTGAGTTTTTACTATATTCCCACGGTCCAAATGCTTAGCTAATTGAGGGACATATGGACCATACTGTCTAGTATGTATCCCTATTTTTTTTTCTTATTTGTTCATTCACATGTTGTGGAGAAACAAAATGATTTCTCCCAACATACTTTTATTACTACCTACAACTACTTAACAAACCATTTTCTTAATATCTCTTTTATCCTTGAGTACTTAGCCAAGTGTCAGAGAAGCAATTGGAGCATGTGACCTCAGTTGCGAATCACCTGACTCAGATCATGTGACCTTGCACAGCATGAGTCATAATGAGTCAATATGAGTCAAAGTGAGTCAGATGAGGACTAGCCAAAGCACTGCCCCTAGACTAGCAGAATGATCATGTGACCTGCACAGCATGAGTCATAATGAGTCATTATGAGTCGGCATGAGTCATTATGAGTCATTGCCAAGCCAAAGGCTATTTTTAGCTCATTGCAAGTCATTTTCTGACAGGTTGAGTCAAAGTGAGTCAGTATGAGTCAGTATGAGTCATATCTTGGCACAGCCACCTCGGAACCGAAGGTAGCACAGCCACATGTAAACTACTATATAAGGAGCGCGATTCAGCCCCATTTGGCAGGTTCCCTCTTTTAGGAAAAAGGTTCCTACTTGAGTAAATCTCAACCAACGAGTGCTCACAAGTACACCCCTCTACAAACAAACAGTGAGGCTGTGTAGAGTAATTCCCACGCTATAAATAGAACTACTTAGACCCAAGTTAGGAGTATACTGTATCCCTTAGGATAGGGACAGTTAGGACACCTTTAGGGAGAAAGCCCCAGAGCGGGCAACTAAAGGGAATAGATCCCCAGCTAGTAGGGAGACCTAATAGTTCATTAGTACCCTGGGAAAGGGTCGAGTCGAGCACATTTAAGCTGATTGCCAACTCCTTAGTACATAATAGATTCAGTTTAGGAAAAGCTGTTCTGTGTGACTAAGTGACGTGTGTGAATCAGTAAGCGAAAGTGAAGCATATTTACGCTACCTACCCAATTGAGCATTCCTAATCGACTGGAGCTAATTGGCATCTTAGGGAAGTAACCCTAGTCACTACAGAGTACCCTTCTAGCAACCCAAGAAGTTGTCTAGACCATTCCCCCAACTATCCAGTGTACAATTTGTACACCACCCCAGCTGAAATCCAGACCCTCAACAGTTTGCTGAACCCCCAATCACCCTCAACCTCGTTGACGATTGACAAACAAACCACGTGCCTGATAGTCAACCCCTTTTTACGAGATTGATACTTATTTCTAGTACCAACTCGACCAGGGAAGAGTACTCTCTTCACCTTGCTAAAGGTTTACTACCCGTGGAGATAAGATTGGTTGTCTGGTAAGCATTTTCTTAGCGTTTCTACTGATCTTATCTAGAAGAAGACAGCGTTATAACGGCGCGTTCAAGTCGAGTTGTTTGTCTGGTGTCAAGTGGTAGGGCCTATGATGGGTAGGGGGTAACCCGGGTAACCTATGTGGGCAACCCGCAGGTCGAGGGCAGGTCGGGTACTGATGGGTATGGGTTACCCAGGGGGCTGGAACCCGGGTGGGTACGAGCGTCGGAGGACAAAAAGAGAGTCAACCCGGGTAGACCCGTGGTCACGCTACCTACTACAGCGGCCATCTCGGAGCTTTGAATCACACGGCAGCCATTGTCGTAGTATGACACTACAAACGCACATTTATTCCCACCACGCTTTCTGTCCACCGTGCGCCGTGCTTCGTCGTCTCGCGCTGCGTTTTTTCTGTTTCACCGCGTTTTTTGTCCCCGTTGTATGGGGGTCCAAATGCACTTTCCAACGGCCGGGAGCACAGTACCAAAACATGTACACCCGGATCATGTTGTTCAAGTAGTACATACTAGTAGAAAAAAAATCATATTGTATTTTTTACCTACAATGTCTATACTACCACTACTGGTAGACGTGGTGATGGTGCCCCATAGCCATATCATGGTGGTGATGACATGGCATTGTAGTAATGGTAGTGGCTGGTGGTGGTTGCTATCATTGTGGGGGTGGGGATGCTGCCAAGCCGTTGCCGTCAACGTCAGACTCGTGCTAGTCACACTGGTGCTCCATGGCGACGACCTATGGTGGTGGTGACACCAAGTCAGTGGTAGCATCGGGGTATGGTGGTGGTGCTGTCACGCCGGCATTGTCGTTTACCTTCCAATGGTGGTGGTATCCACGCGGCAGTGTTTTCGTTGATGTCGTGATGATATGGAGGTGTCAACATGGTGGTCCACCCCTGTGTTGTTGTCACCTTGGCAGCGGTGGTGGCACCATGTAGATGGGGTGTTCATGCCAGTACCACGCCATGCTCATCGTGTCGTCGTCGATGGGGTAGGTAGTAGTGGTACACGGAAAGGCTGACGTGTTCATTCGAACTCATCACGTGACTCTGCCCACGCTAGCGACCGTTTTTACTACACACCACGAGCGACTACCACTACCAACGAACTCAATACCACCGTCCCAGCACAGCGCCCCCAACGATGATGTGGTGGCACAACCACCACTACCACGACGACTGTGACGCAGCAGGCATGATTACTATGACCAGTGCCCTGTCAACGGTGACGACGGCGACACAGTGCCATAACCGCCGCTACGACAACACCAATGCAGGGGTGGCATGACCGGCGACACCACTGCCGTCACCACCACCACCACTGAGACAGCGGAAATGACAACGCCGTCACAACTGCCACCTGCACTAAGTATCACCGCGATGTCAACGACGAATTGGTGCCACCACTAGTCGCCCGCGATGTGGCTACAGGGCATGCATCACTACGTCTCCCTGTAGTGATATAGACATAATTGGTGCTGTAAGTAAAAAATATAACATGATTTATTTTTCTACTAGTATGTACTACTTGAACAATATGACCCGGGTGTACATGTTTTGGAACTGTGCTCCCGGTCGTTGAAAAGTGCATTTGGACCCCCATACAACGGGGACAAAAAACGCGGTGAAACAGAAAAAACGCGGCACGAGACGACAAAGCGCGGCGCGCAGCGGACAAAAAACGCGGCACAAATAAATGTGCGTCTGTAGCGTCATATCGTAGTTCATACTTGACAGATGCTCATACATCGTCGTACCATGCCATCGTGATAACCATTCCCTGGGCTTCCGACTCAGCATTCCAGGACCACACCAATCTTGATGCAACCTTGAGCATCTTGGAATTTGCACACCATGGAACGACCCGAGTCAACAGTCCGAGTCGATCAACAGTCCAAGTGCCAGCGCACGTTGATAGTCTAGTTTCTGGGCTGACGCTGCTCCTCAGGAACTCAGTTCACGACATAAATCAAATTATTTTGCCCTAATAAATGGCCTTTCGTGTTGTGAGGCCCATTGACAGTTGTCCCAGCACGTTCTGATGGCTTTCGGCTCGCCTGACTCACCATCAAAGCACACACGATCGCAAGATACGGCCAGACAGTCTTCACCATCTATTGTTCTTCATTCTCCGTCACGCAAACGAGCCAAACGTGGAACGTTGACTGATCTGGAAGTTTGGGATTGGGACGACGATAGAATTCTTCGTGTTACACTCCCGGTATTAATATCTAATGTCAACTGCATTTTTGTTAGAGGAGTCGACTCAGAAGTGGACCTCGATCCATTACAAGCACTTCAAACCCAGCGTCGCACGGATTACAGGCCCAAATGGCCAACGCTTTCGGATCGAATTTATCTTTAAATGCAATGATGATCCTGTCAATTGTCAGCATGTTCGGGCGCGCATGGCCACAAGCGAGGGGACGATGAATCTCAAGCGCAAGATCACCGCATGCTTGAAACGACGTGGTGTCAGTAATGGTGGCATGAGCATGGGTGCGCAACAGACAATTACTGGCACGATCTCAAAATACACTCCTCCTAAGCACCGTGCATTGATCGCGATGCGTTGTGCACGGTCCAGCCGCCCCTTTAATGTGGTCAATGATCCCGAGTACAAGGAAGAAGTCGAACTGCTTCGCCCAGGGACAAAGCTACCCTCTGCGCAAACTGTTTTTGATGACGTCCGTCTCATTTACGATAAGGGATCTAAATTCGTCAAAGAGTATTTTTCAGTGAGTGTCACATAGCCACTCAGAACGTCACTTATTTCTGCTGCCAGAAACACGCCGGATCGGTGCATCTTGTCATTGACGGATGGACTTCACCCTTTTCAGCATCATATTTTGGTATCATTGTTGTATGGCTCGAGAATGACAAAATCTGGCGTGCTATTCTGGAATTCATACGGTACGTGAGTAGTTAATCCTGGTGTTGTTTTCTCACCTGTTGTTAGCCTGAGTCAAGCAGGCTCCTAATCTTGTTCAAGTTTGTCTGGCACAGTGTTGCTTCTCGAGCCTCAGCTTGGACGTGCTAACTGTTTTCCTCAGCGCTCAAAGTGGTCCCGAGAACGTCCCATTGCAGGACCATCGTCAACATTGTCGCACGATAGCATCGAATTGTACCTAACCACCCCATGTGTATCGGATGCGGAAATTCTCGCGGCAGGTGGTGTCCTCAAATATTGGGACCACATTCATGCCACCCGACCCCGCCTTGCACAGATGGCGCTCGACTATCTGTCTGCTCCTGGTACGTGTTTAGATATATTCTTTTTACCGCACATTCAACCACCATCATTTTCGGGCATAACCAGCTTCGTCAGTGGACGCCGAGCGCTCCTTCTCTTGTGGTTGGCTGCAGGTCAATCATCTACAGCACGGTATCAGTTCGCAATCATTCAAGGCAAAGCTTGCGGTTGGGTCTTGGTCTCGCACTCCATTGCTACCTCCGAACCTTGCTGAAGACATTATTGGCGCACACATGAAGGGTCTTGGAAAGAGTAAGGGTAAGACTAAAGAAGTAGACGAAGGGGATCGTGGACCTGAAGTTCTGGTTGTCGAGTAGCTACGTTAATATTACCATACTACCCGCAGGTTACCCGGTCAACCTACTGTATATACCCGGGTCAACCTGTACCCAACGCTGACTGACCCGGGTCGGGTATGGTCACTGCGAAGTCGTATCCCAAACCCACGTGGGCAGACCCGGGTAGCACCCGGGTATACCCGGTGTGGAAGGAGTATCCATAAACATGCGCATTATGTACACGAAGACTAATTATAACGAAAGCTGTGGTCTCGAATACAAATACAACGTCGTCCTACTTGTGTTTCCTAAGATACTCCTTGATGCTATCGACAATCACTTCGTGGCCGTCATGCCCCAACCCACTGACCACAATAACGCCAACAATCCCCCCGACGTTCTTCACCCGCACCGGAAACGCACCCCCCAGACATGCATACTTTGTCGGATCTGCAATCTCGTACCGGTCCTTGAGCGTCTCCAGCACGGGCCACGACGGCTTAGCCTGCAAGAGCTGCTCCCGCATATACGACGACGACACCCCCCACCTGAGCACCACCGCCTCCCTGCGCTTCACCCAGTGCATCTGGTCGGGGAGCGTTCCCGGGCGGGAGGTTGCAAAGAAGAGGAGGTGGGAAGAGTTAGCATAGGCAATGTATATGACCGCAGGGTTGCGATGCTTTTTCTGGCAGCGTGCACGTATGATGGTCCCAAGCTCCCAGGCGACGTTGCCGTCGAATGCGGGGAGTACGCAGTCTCTTTCATGGGCTCTGAGGGATTCGATCTGTCTCGGTTGCGTGAGCGTCTGCTGACTTGGGTGCGATAGGGAGGGACTCACAGTGGGGGACATGCACTGGATCACTGTGATGGACGCCCGTGCCCTTGGGGTTTTATGTGTGCACGAGACCTCCCAGCGTTAAGTAAACCGATCAGATTTTGCAAAGATGGGCATATGAGCGCGTTCATCGGTGCTGCCAGATTGTCTTACCAAGGGCCCATCTAGAAGACGGCGGCTATGTGGGCTGAGGTCTAGAACAACCGGCCCCTTTATCTTGAGCTACCTATAAGCAGACCTTGAAAGGCGCGAAGAAAAAAGGTCTTCCACCGCCACTTCGCAGTTGATGCGCACTTGTGCCACTCAAACGGTACCTAGTGGTTGCAATGGAAGACAACGGGATTTCCAGTGGTTAGCAGCCCTACACTGTGTTCTGGACGTGGACCATGAAGAAAAAAAATAGCTTACCGTTCAGGCACCGACAGAATTCCAAGGAACAAACTTGTTCAAGTATGTACTGGGGGCCGTGCGGTTGTATTCTGAATATGAACAAAAAAATACACGTCCGCCTTGAGTCCTTGGAGTTAAAGTCAGAATTTGGATCGAGGCACAGCTATTCTTCACGTTTGGAACATAGTTTAGATCTGTTGCTCAGATGTGAGAGCGTACGAATGACAGTCAACGTAAGTGGTTGAGGATATTCGCGCGTTATCACGGACAAGAGGACAAGAGGACAAGCAGGTGGGCGACTGTATAATAGAGATCGTGCATGTGCGACGTATGCAGGTCCAAAGGGCGGGTCTACTCACAGACGGTGGTGCCCGCAAGGACCGTCAACTGGGCGACGATCGGCGCTGGAGCATGGGAAGGCAGTGAGTTCTACACGTTATGTTGACACTTGTTTTGACTTGACTTTCCGGTAAACCTATGTTCTCGGGCAACACAAATACGTGTCTCGCAAAATATTCCTTAATACCATCGATAGTCACATCGTGGTTGACCTGGCTCAACCCATTGACCAGGACAACGGATCCCCTCCACGTTCTTCACCCGCACCGGAAACCCACCCCCTGACATGCAATACATGATCGGACCTGCTATCTCGTACAAGTCCTTGAGCGTCTCCTGCACAGGCGTCGTCGCCGGATAAACCCGCAGCAAGTGTAACTGCATACACTGTAACACAACGACGATGTCCCCATGCATGTTATCCGGGAACGTTCCTGGGCAGGAAGTCGTGAAGAATAAAAGCTGAGACGAGTTGGCATGGGCAATGTATATGACCGCGGGGCGGTCCCGGTTTTTCTGGCAGCATGTGCGGATAGTGGCGCCCAGCTCCCATGCGATGTCGCTGTCGAACGCGGGGAGCACATAGGCAGCAGGCTCCTTCTTAGACTTTGAGGGATTCGGTTTGTCACGGGTCGCGGCGCCCGCGTGAGCGCCTGACGACTTGAGTGCGAAAGCGAGGGACTCGCGGTGTGCGACATGCTTGTGGGATGCAGTGGATCTATATATGCACGGAATCTCCGGTATCAACCCGATCGGATTTCGCAGAGATGGGACACGGGCGAGTTCATCAGATCGGGAAATTTAAAGCCAAGGCCGCATTAGCTATTTTACCACAGTTTTGATTGATGAAAGGAACCCAGGTCAGGAGGAGGGGAAGAAGAGGGCATGCAGTCGAAACTCTCTAAAAGAATAAATTTTTGTGTATGGTGTTGCAGAGGGAAGTGATGAGCTCATGCTTGTTCTAATGAGCTGGTGCACACATCTATTTCCCAGGTACCTTAATATAACCAGACCATCCCCAAGGACTTACCAAGCGAATCACTGCAAGGTGTTAGAATTTGCAGCTTGATGAGGCTCGGGAGGAGGTGGGTGCACCCTTACCTCGCAGATATGACTCCATAGGACCTGACCATTGTTGGTCCAGCGGGTCATTGAGCGTCGTCCTCCTCGAGCCCAAATATCTGCCTCAACAACTCCACTTGTCCAAATGGCCGCTCCCTTCCCAGAACCACGCTTCCCGCGACGTATTTCCCTCGTGCACTCTCTGCTCGTACCTCTTCGCATAGTGCACTATACGCTTGGACGAGTCGCCTCAATGCACCGCGATGTACTTGGCCCGCAAGGAGAGATGAGGAGAGAGGAAATAGACGTGGCGAAGAGATTACGTCGGGGGTGGAGAGCCAGAGAGAAAACTTCCCGAGGGCTGCGGCGAGTGCCTCTGGTTCAGTCGCGGGGAGACGAGAAAGCGGGGTCTGTGGCGCCGTCACAGAGGCAGAGGATTCGCGGTGGAAAGTGAGCATCGTATCGGGCGGGGGCAGACATGGCAAGCAACTGACCGCAGAATCTTTTGTCTCCAACGTGCGTATTGCATCACTGAGAGAGGCATCCTTGAGGATGTTTTCGTACTGTGTTTCCGATAGTAGTCCAAACGTGTCCGAATGAATGAACATAGAAGAAACTTACATGCTCGTTTTCAAGTAATTGTACCCTCTCCTCGATAGTGTCCCTTACCTCTTTCTGCTTGTCCCCCGTGAACGAAAATGGCTCAAGCACGTTCTTATCATCCGCACGAGCGAGTGCGACGTGAGTACGGAAGAACATCAGCCAACGAACATACGCACCTCCAAATAGACCAGGCAATTCAATACAAATACCGCACGATCCCATCTCGGACGCAACCTGGCCTTTTCCTCGGCAGCGGCAGCACACATAGTAACAGCAGGATCCACCATGATATCCAGGATGCGTCGGAATCCCGTGCTCGCTTCCGTGGGATCAGAGGACTCCTCGCTGAGAAGGGAAGAATCATAGACCTGCATAACTTCACGCAGAAGTTGTGCGTGGTCGATGATTGAATGCGGAGGAGAAACAGATGGGTCGTCGAGGTCCTGTGGGATGGATTCATGTGCACGTGTGTGAGGAAGGAAGCAGACATAATAGGTGACAAACCAGGGGTATACGATGCAAGGCGCGTCCTTGGGCCTCTATCGAATCGAAGAAGACCTTGTAACTAACTTCTGTTATCCTAGAGCACGGTCGTGCATTGTAATCAATACTTCCGATGATTCGAGAATTGCTTACTCCTGGAGCGTCTGGGAAAGTGAAGACTCGTTCCCGATCGTCCGTTGCATGGTGAGCATGTAGTATTCCAGAAGATTGGCAACCTTGTATGATAAAATGCTGCTCTCTTGCGCCCGTACAGTCTGCAGAATTCGAACCTGCATGGGAATATGTAAGCCTCACTGGTGAACGACACCAAGGTTGATAGCGCCCTCACCTTGAGTGGCACACAAAGCTTACGCACGGAAGAATCCAGCAACTCCTCTACCCATTCTTCTTCCTCACTCCCGTTAAATGTCCGTACCGCCCCTACCATGCGGACTTGGCCGCTCAAACCAAACAGACTTTCGAGGAACTCGCACTCCACAGCTATTGCCTGATGGACCCATGCGAGCATGTCACCGACATATCGAATGGGATCATGCGCGTGTAGTTCAATGGGTCGCGGCAATCCAGACGGTCCACCACGGGTCAGGGCGTCGAGAAAAAGTGCGAGAAGTGTACTTTGCCTCGCCTCCGAGAGGAACTTGAGGGCGTCACTGGATGATCCAATCGATAGGTGTGGTCAGAAAAATGATATAAGATACCCACGACAACAATTCAGGCCGTTGCGAAAGTCGACGGATAGCTTCACGCATGACCGAACTAACTTCAAGTTGGCTTTCCCTTCCTATCCGGCGGAACTCGAACGTCAACCAACGGTGGGTCTTGTCGTAACCTTGCTCGAGGTACGATGATGTTGTTGCCATTATATCCATGCTGTGAACCCTCTGAGATTGAAGAAGGCATCATAATGTATGGTAGCCTACCCTGCTTCGGTCGGACCTTCCTCTCCGGACATCAACACTCTGCAATTGCCTCGAATTTGCTCTGTCTTGTTCATAGCCGAAAAGAAACGGGAACCAAGGGAAATCTCGCGAGAAGTGATAGCTTCGACTTCGTCCTCATTGAGCGTAAAACGATCGAGAAACAGTAGTACAATGGACTTTCGTGTTTCCACTTCTTGCCTTGGAGACAATGCTCGTGAGGATAGCTCACCTAATGAAATCGAGTGCGTACCTCTCACATCTCAGGCTATCTGCTTGCTCGAGCAATGATCGGCTCGCTTCCACCGTTAACTTGAGCTGACCCTCAGCATCGTCACAATGTTGTCGCATTTCCGTCACGATCTTCTGCAAGTCATCTAGTTTCTAGTCGTTCATGTAAACAGTGTGTATCAGCCGAATGGAAGTGGGAGAGCTACCGACATACCTGATCAACCTCTCCAAACGCTTTTAAGAAATGTTGGCTACCTTCTGCGAGCTTGTTCTCTAGGTCCCTCTGAAGGTTCTTGCGCACGCGCAATGCGATTTCATTGGCGACATCTGAGTGCCCTGATACACCATCTCTTGGTGCGGTACTTTCGGAATCCAGGTCGCTCCAGCTATCGTCGTTGTCCTCATCGGCGTCGTGTTCTAGACTTTGAATGTGGGACAGGGCAGCGTTGGAGACGGAGGGCGTGCTGTACAAATACGATAATGTTTGCAGTGCTTCTGTTGTTGCTGGATCAGTGAACGTGGTTCCCAATATTTTGCGCAATCGCAAGGTTATTGGGTTGCGAGGAGGTTGTGTTGAAGGGGCTGCATGTTGAGTTGGTGCACTCGGAGACGACACAGCCAGCGACATCGAGGGAACTTGAGAGCGCGTCCCGGTCTCGGGCTCGGGCGATGGTCCAGGCACTTTGTTACTGTTTTATTGAAGGCCGTTTTTCATCCATATCGCCACAAGGGTTGGGTGAAAGTAAGCTCCCACGAACAGGACCTGCTGTGAAGGGGCACGTTGTTAGGGCATGGGGCGCCAGTCGCTCCTTGCCCCCTGGTTCAATCTCTTCTACAGGTTTGTCTACCCATAAACCATGTCTCACGAGGACTCGCCGTCGCCGTTACTACTCGTATCAAGTACCGGCCCTTTCCTGTTGATCTATCGATTCGAACTAAGCTCGACCTTCGTTAGCTCTCGGCGTGTACCTCGATCCTCAATCCCAGAAGGAGATCGAGTCTGTCACCGTGAAAGCTGGTGGTGTAATGAGACAGATTCATTGGTCGATTTCTCCCGGCGGTGGCAACCAGGAATCGTTCGATCCACCTCTGTACGATCTCCGCTACAGCATGTATGGTGGTTGACTCCTTGCAGGGAAGTGTTGCTTGATGCCAACATTTTGGTATCAGTACATTGTCGCAAGACTTTTCGTGGCAATGTCGTCACCATTCCTCTGGATCCACAAGAGGTCTTGTATGGGGCAAATGAAGAGGATGGGAAGCAATGTAAGTTTATTTCCCTCGCTGATTCACTGCTCTCTAAGGCTCTGGTAGTGTACCGCAAGACCAAGAGGAAGGTCGAAGTCGTGATTGGTATCCGATCGGTATGTTCTGTGGCTCCGACTTGCTCGATCATTTTTTTTGAGCTTGCGTGGTAGCTTCCTTCGACCGTTAGTGAGATCGTGGCGTCTTGTCCTAGGCAGGTCTCGACTGATCTCGTTGGTTTTCCCCCCTCATTGGTACTTTCAGGTTCCGGGTCTTGATCATCGGCGAGGTACCAAGGTTACAATCGATCAATTTCTGAAGCTGACTTTCATTTTCACAGTCTGGCGTCGGTAAATCTTCATTGATAGAAAAAGTATTCGGTGTTTCTGGCGTGGTAAGCTGTTCGGCTACTGATCGACGCCAGGTCCGGTGTTAATGACTCGGTGTAGGATGTCTCCAATTCCACCCGTGGTAAAGCAAGTATCGACCAAGAACACATCGCGTCTGACAACCAACGCTTTATTGTTCACGATAGTTGTGGTTTCGAGGCTGCAGACCGAGAGAACTTGACGGCAGTTCGCAACTTCATCTTGGATCGAAGACGCAGGCGAGACCTGCAGGATCAACTGCACGCAGTTTGGTAAGTGTTTTGTTTTCGCAAGTACAGACGATTTAGATAAGTATGTGATACAGGCTATGTCTGGCGGTACCTTACGCTGGCGGCCGCCTCCTGGAAGCCGGTGTTGAGGAGTTTCTGAAGGACAGGCACCAAACTTTGGGCAACAGTATGTTCCTGGAACGGGCCTGTTGACCCTACTAACCCATCTTCAATCCATCCCAGTTCCTCTCGTTGTGGTGTTCACCAAACTTGATCTTCTCGTCAACACGCTGGAGACGGATTGCCTGGAGAAGGGTGAACCCTTTCACGAAGCCGCTCTGAGAGGACGCAGGCAGGAGTCCTTGGATAGGCTTTGCTTGACGCCTGTCCGAACAGCAGCTGAAAGCGACAGCGTTCCGCATGTAGCTGTTTCAAGTACGTGACCGCAATTCTCTTCGTGTTTCTCGGTGCGATCATGATCATGATGATAGCAAAGGAAGGCTACGAAGACAGCCTCGCCGCGCTCATCAACGAGACCGATAAAAACATCCAGATGTATGTCAAGGATGAAGCGGCGCACTACATCGCTGCGATCGCGCAGCGAGTCAACCTTTCCCTCAAAGTGGCGTTGACAATCGCGTGAGTATCTATTGCCATCTCCCTCTGGATCTCCTCCTCCAATACGTTATATCTTAGCGTTGGAGAAAAGAGTGAGTCCGGGTCAAACGGATATCCCGGTCGCTGAGGACGGTTGTAGGATACTGGAAGACACTTATGGCGAGTCCAAGTTTCCGAGGGCACACAATTAAAGAATGTCTGCATGTGATCCACAAAGACATTGTTACGGTTTGGAATTTCAACGATCCAGACAATGTAGGGCCCCCTCTTTGCTTAGTTTCCGTTGAGTTGGTGACGACATTGCTCACCTCAAGACGCTTCAAAAGGACGATTTCAAAGCACGCTTGCTCGATACCCCCAAGCTCAGAGTCAGAGAAGCCCGAAGTATCCAGAAAACCGTGTGGGTGATATATGGTCCCTCCTCGTGGCGTCGGCAACTTCCCTTATCCGCATTTCGAATTCCAGAGAATCCAGCGTTACCCTGATGGCTGCGCTTGTAACGATCATCGCTGGTGTAGCTGGAACGGGAGGTGCCGCCCTACCCATCGTCGTTCCCGTCGTCGGAATAGCGATCTTGGGAAAGTTGGCCCATGACCTGTACAAGACCTCGTAAGTCGTTCCAGTCGTTCCGTGCATGACAGATGGGCCAAGGCGACGACGTTTTCTTTTTCTAGTCAAGACGTCGTGAGACAGCTCATGGCCTACATCGTGGACTTGACGTGTGTCATGCAAATCGTCTTCCTCTTGGCATCGACCCGTGGCCGTGCGGTGAACGTCGAGGTCATTGGAATTGCGATGCAAGCATACGAGCGAGTGCATAGGAACGAGGTTCATGCTGACATCAATGACTTCAATGTGAACCTTGCAATGGCGCCAGGAAAATGTGATCATGTACTCGATAAGATTAAAGAGCTGATAAAGAACCATAGCATTGAGGATGAAGAGCTGCAAAGACTCAGGCAGCAGTTACCATGATTCAGGCGGCTTTTTTTTTTTTTTGAGATCCTTATTTATTGTCCTATGAGGTTTGTGATACCTCTTGTTGGATAGTACATACGGTGTATATCTATGTGCGAAGGGGGAGTAGGTGGGGCCAGCGCTAGCTCGTGGTAGAGAGCGGTTCAGGCGGCATGTGACAAGGGTGTTCTTGCATGTTTTACCTAAATGCATACCATGATCTTGACATACGACTTGCTATAATTTCCAAAACATTTGGAGTGGGCTTGAAGTGGCAAAACACACTTGGCAATCTAGCCCGCTACAAATGAGGCAAATCCCAAACCACGCACGTATCCATCAAGTCCAACACCCTCCTCGCCAGCCCCGCCGCGTCCCTGTCATCCTCGGAATTAATCTGGTGCCTCGCAGTTCCCACACCCGCACCCATACCCGCGCACCCTCCACCCAGACTCCCAGCACTCCCCAAGCCCCCAGGACTGACGCTCACGGCAATCCCCCCACCCGTACCCGTCCAATCACACAAATGCCTCAACGTCGACACGAAGCCCGCCTCGATAAGCTCTTGGCGTCGTCTCGGATTACCTGTCAGCAGATTGAGGACACACAACACCAGCGGGGAGCGGACGCCCGACTTCCCGTCCGCCATGCACGAGTGCACGAGGTCGAGGATGGGCGGGTGTGTAAAGATGATGTCCTGTTGTTCTCGCGTGCCGTTGGAGAGGTTGCCGAGAAAGTAGGCGGTCTATACGTGAGAAAGGGGCATATGAGCGGCGTGTGTGGCGTGCGGTTGTGAGGGGCGTACCTCGCGTGTCACCAGTTCGCTGGAACAGTCGAGACCGGCGGAGATGCAGGCTGCAATGAGGTCGTCTCCCATCGAGTCAAAAACGAAAATGATGCCTTCTTCGTCCTCGGCGAGGTTTCGGAGAATGCAAAATGCCTGTTCTTGGATCTGGGGATCAACATCGTTGACGAGTCTGTTTCGAAAATGGAATCAAGCAGCGGTGACCCGTCAAGAACACGCCATGCAAGGAGCCAAAAGACGCACTCGGCAAGGTGAGTCCACCTGAGGTGCGTCATGACCATCTGTTTCGTGGCAAGGCTGCTCTTGCATAATAAGTTCTTCAGTGCCCACAGGGCACCCATCCGAATCTCTTGATCTTCATTTCTGGAAAGCCGCATCAACCGCGGAAGTAAGCCATCCGAGAGCATGACCTTATCGATCGTTCTCCTAAGTAGACTCCTACGAGTTCGCAATGTGGTACTTACCGGTCTCAGTGGCGAAAAATCGTTCACAAGATTGCACACCACAGCCAATGCTGCAAAGATGACTCTTGGATCTTCATCCTCCTTTTTGAACACCTGGTACAAGGCCAGTCCAGCTCCGCTGTCGGTGAGGTTCGTTCGTATTATCGCGGCGTCACGGCTGAGTGCTCGGATGCATTGACAAGCCGCCACACGCACCCCTATGCTTTTATGCGCAAGACATGCTCGGAAGAGAGGTATCAACTGAATGTTGTCAGCGAGATCGCGTTTGATGACTCTGTCAAAGAGTGCGATGGCGGCTATCGTCATGAGCGCTGCCTGTACAGCGAATCAAAAGGGTGGAGGTGAGCGGTAGAAATGGAGGTAAAGGGTACGCGCAGACCTCTCGGAGAATGACTCTGCTCTCAGACTCGTCGATGTCCCAGTCTGAAGGCTTGTCAAGGGGAGTAATAGATTTGACAAGGGCCGCTACGTTTGCTAAAACTCCACGATCATATACCTCTAGACAAATATCCTTTTCGTCTCTGACTAGCAAGGCTGCCAAAAACATCACCAAGAGCCTTTCGTATCAGTGGAGAAAGGGTACAAACAAAGGATGTGACAGGCTTTGGTTTGGTTTTGGGGAGACTCCGAAGGCGAGACCAGGATGCGATTGAGAACTTGAATAACGGTGAGTGCGGCTGCAGGATCCACCATACCTGGATGGTTGTTCGCTTGTGCACGGATAATGTTTGTAACACTTAATTGCACCATGTTGAGCGGAAGGTATAGGTGTGTGCGGCTCAGTGCACTCACCATAATGATGCTGCGAGTTGGACGTCCGTGACACGACTCTTGGTCAAGGATAAAACTGAAGCAAGTGGAGATGTAGCTACATACAGAGTGACTATCAAGCGCATAGATGCAGTTAGCATGCTTACTGCCGTCAGTAGGCACCCTTGCCAACGCAGTAGCAACGGGTGGATTGTCCAGAGCAAGTGCAGCAAGGGCACATAATGCAGCATCTTGTGCCTGAGCTCGTCATCAAGTCAACATCCGACAACCAGACCAAATAAGAAACGCGCCTTGAGATCCTTCTTCTGAATCATCGCAATTAAAGTACGGATGGCCCAGGCACCGTGTCTCGTTGTAACGTGTACTACCCCCGATCTCTCCCAACCGCGCCTGCTTTTGACGTCTTGCTGGCGTTCCAGACGTGGGAGCCACTCGATGATAGCGGTCCTGTGAACCTCTGTGCGAACCGCAGCTCCGATGAGCTGCGCAATGGCAACTGAGGTCTGCGCCGATATATCGGCCAAGAGAGGTAGGTACACATCTAAGCAATCGAACTAGAGATGAAAGTGTCTGTCTGTATGCGGCATGCGCACCAGGGACTGAAACGGACCTCGAAGAGATAGCTGAGGGCAATCTTTGCCTCGGATCGAAACTGAGCGGAATATATTCGGATTGGACCAAGAGTAGGGCCAGTTACTTCGATGATGGCGCTGGCAAGCACACGCAAGGCACGTGCTAGCGCAGATTTGAGGGAGATGTTCGCGAGAGCCTGCGGGCTGGACAAGGCGCGGATAATCGCTTGGAGCGCATTTTCCCGAAGTAAGCTTGCGAGTGCAGCTTCGGAGCCTGCCGACGAGACAGGAGAGAATGAGAAAGTAATGTGTTGGGACTGTTCGTGCTTACCGTATGAGATTGAAGATATGACGTGGGCTGCCTCGATACGGATGTCATCCTGTGAGCTCTGTGGTTCTCCAGACATGGGCGGGTGGTTAAGGCAGTCTACGAGACTTGAGCTGGAGGTGAAGGTAGATTCTGGATACAACGATGAGAACGCACGAGTGAACAAAGGCAGTGTCGCAGGCAAGCGCAAGTTTTGCAGATGGATTTCCGATGACGGTATTTTTGAGCTGCTTGAGGGACGCGGTCGTGATTTGTCGCACTGTCATTACCGCTAACTTGAATATGCCAACGTACGGCGACCTTTCTACTAGCAGGCTGAGCAGAAAGTGGCGGACTTTGGATTTCCAGTGGAATACGCGGGAGCCAATCATACATGTCCCGATCTCTCCCTTGACGTTTAACCACATTGATCTACGTGCGCGGTTTTGCCATTCCTCGCCGTGGTTGCTAGTACTTCAGCAATCTCACCACAAATATGACATTCGTTCACTCTGGTGAGTTCGGCTTTTGTCTGCACACTCTTGCAAAGAGTGCGGATGGACCCTTCGTTCACCACTGCAGATAATGCAGCTTATCGATTAATGATTATCATGTGCGATGTAAGTTGGCAACCTCCTGGCTGGAGAAGTCGGGCGGCGTCAGACTCCCCCGGAAAATCCATCTTCCGGATGAATCCTTCAGCTTATTCAAAAGCATCTGGAATACGAGGATGTGGTCTCGAGCCGTTATAGGATATTTGGTTGAACACAGGAAGCAGATGCTTCTGTAGCGCAGAGAATGCCGACAGCTAGAGCGCCTTCCCAGAACGTCTCGAGACTAGAGGATGTCCTCGGCTTATTCTGGGGTCAGCTGGGGTCCTCCTGCTAGTGCGCCCTGGTTACGAGACTAGGGAAGCAGATGATTTGTAGTGCAGAAAATGCCAACAACTAGAGCGCCTTCCCAGAATGTCTCGAGACTAGAGGATGTCCTCGGCTTATTCTGGGGTCAGCTGGGGTCCTCCTGCTAGTGCGCGGTGGTTACGAGGCCAGAGAAGTAGATGCCTCTACAGCGCAGCCTTCCCAGATGTCAATCGTAGCGGCGCGAGCGCCAATCCCCGACTACTCGAGGGTTTCCGGCTTCATATTTCACACGATGCATTGATACATAGTTAGATACTGCGACAGTTTTCTGCATATTGTGGGTAATATGTTGGATCATAATATAAGGGATATTCATCGAGATGATGAATGAAGTCATGAGGTGGACATGACGACCCGTCGAGTGCACGGGCAGCATGACATGGGAACTTGTGGAGGAACCTGCAGACAAATGAGCTCGGAAATAGAAAGAAAGAACTGTCACGACTTACATGTCCTGTATCGTGGTAAACGCTCCACGCTCCATAAGCCACTACACTGGGTAAACCTAATTTTTACAGTTTATAGTTGATTATATAACAATATTCACACACGGTATTGCTCGTTTGCAGGTGCCTGGACGTTTGCTACACGGCCAGTTGTTGTAAAGGTTCCACTGAGGCTAAGCGAATATTAGGTTTCCAACGGGGCCAAGCCAGGTTCGTCGGCGGATTTCCGGCATATACCCTACTGTCCATGGGAAATATATTAGCGTTATGTTAGTTTACGGGTTTCTTCTAAGCGTTTGCCTGCACCGCAACCCCCAGCCCTCGGTGGTGTCCGCCCAGCATTAGATTTAAACATCCGGTTGCCGTCATCACTCCCGGTCCGTAGAAAGGTTTGTAGTTAATGTTTCCAGACGGTGGGCCTACATAATTAGATAACCTCACGTTACTGGTTTCGTTGCCATTTTGTCTGAGGTCTGCTGAAGGTCAGGCCAAATATAACTAACCACAGTGTAGTCTATGTACCACAAGTGTTGGAAGCAACACTGAACAAACCGAGCGGTCAACATACATGGGTCGCCCGGATTCACCCCATACAGACGAAGACCTGACACGCAGATCACGTTGACCAGATGCTTGGGCAACACTACAGTGAGCTGCGCTCATCAGCATCCGAGTCCACACATTAGTAATACGAAACCAATGTCATTAAGTGTAGCTAGGTACAGTGGTTGTGTATCGGCCATGTAGCCATTACGATGAAACGACAGGTGGTAGAAAGAATATCCACAGCTATGACGGATTACGACGAAACGATGGGGTGGGTGTAAAAAAAGTAGGAAGGGCCGATTAGGGATTGGTCCAGATCAGGTTGTTGTTGATGTCGCGCAGCCATGGAAGAGTAACCTTCTCCGAAGAAGGGGTAGAAGATTGAGATGGACTGGGGGGAAATGACTTCATGTCTGCCTGGAGACACTGCGTGAGCATTCTGTAAGCGTCATTGGAGGGTGAGCAGGAGTGATCACGCCGATGCATCAAAACTACAACGCACGTCTCCAAAAACTTCTGTTGGCCCCTGACAGTACTGTCATGTGCCACTGCCGACGCTCGAGTTTGACTGAGAAGAGTGTCGACGAACTCCCAGAATTCATTGGACGTCCATATCTTCTCTTTGCCATTGGTGCTGGTCTGGGTGGAGACTTCGTCGGCCGTTGCGGTCCCACCAGCTGCCGCTGCCTCTTCTGTTCCAGGTTCATTCGCGCCATTGCTATTGGTGTTCGTATTGCGTGAAGGTTGGTCGCGGTTTACTGTAGCTAACCTGCCTTCGTGCACCAAATGGTTGAACGTGACCATGGAAGAACGCTGTTATTGTTTGGGCGGGAGAGGCACAGCAGAGGAGCGGGAATAAGTAGTCGTCGAGCTGCTTTACACGAATACACACCAGAAATGCAAACCGCGCCCAGTGATTGAGCGTGATCTCGAAGTGATTACCCGGTGCCAACGTCCTTGCAAGGAGCGAGATGTGACTCTTTGACTTCATGCTGTTTGCGAGCTTTGCATGATGTCTATCAATAAGTAATTCACAACCAGAACGTTGACAACGCACCTTCTGCTTGATATTGGAACGCTGTGATGTCAATAATTCCTTCACCATTGTCGCAATGTCGTCTAACATCTTGGGGTCTTGAGTGGCCTTTTCTGGTATCTTGAACGTTGCAATATTCTTCTTTGCGTATTCCTAGTGTCATTGATATACGGTTTCTGAGGACATTCAAGTTTGCATGCAGTGGGACTTACCAAGATATTAGAGGCCGTTCCGATGACATACCCAGTCAGGTTTGGCGACAGCAAGCAGCACCAAAGTCGTTCCTTCAAGACGTCCTTGAATTCGTCCGATGCGATGTACTTCCGTGTTTCATCCTTCTGACTCTCTTGTTTAAGAGACATGATGGATGCTCGAAGTTCAATAATCATGTCAGCATGTCGCATCTGTTCCATGTCAGTATGCAGCCTGGCCACAACATTGAGAAAGGGAACGAACCTGTGAAAATTCAGCAAGCGCATCAGGAGCAAGGCCCAGCTGCGTGCATGCCTTTTCCGCAAACTCTCTGCGTCGTTTCAGCTCGCGTTCGGGAACCTGGTCCTCGTCTGACAGCGTACGCGCACGACGTTGAGCTGGCGTAAATGGAAACGTATCTTCGAGTTCGCTATCAGTACTTGGTGCTCGCTCTGGGAACCCATGTTGTACCCTTTCATCGGAGCTCGCCCAACTCCGTCCAGAACCGGCATCAAGCTCACTATCGGAGTCACCGGACTGTCTGGACAGCCCCATGTCCAGTTGGAAGCGAGAGAGGATGCTGCCCTCCATCGTAACCCACAGCAGGACAGAGTTGGGTGAGCAAGGGAGGCGACGGGGAAACCACAGCACTGAACGTGTCAAGGTGTGTTTGTATTTATGCTTAATTTACGCAATAAGTGTGACACATCACAAAGTCCCCGTTCACTTGGCGAAACTGTTGACTGAACATTCCAAGAAAGCATGAACGTGTCTACAATGTAGATCTACAGTGTAGCTACATCTGAAATAAGCTCGGAATTGTCATAACACGCTCCCCCATTGGTGATATGAAAGATCTTGAGAGACATTGCTCTCGGGTTGTGGAACGACAGTGGGGACGCCTGGAGCCGGTGCATAAACGGGTTGGTGCAAGCTAGCGGGTCTAACCCAGTAATAACCTCCTTGACCAGGGAGCGCCTGTAGAGATCCGGGAGTGTATGGATCTAGAGTTGTATAGTAACTTGGTGCCAACGGGTGTGGGGGAATTGAATAATACTGAGCGGGAGGTGGAACTACAGGATTGGCAGGGAGTGTGGGTGGAGTGCGATAAGCAGTTGATGCCGCGGAGGTATGATTGGCTGAGGTCGATGCTGCAGCATTATCTGGAGCAACTTCGGGGGGGTTTCCCTTTCCCTTTCCTTTCGCTTTCGTTGTTCTGGATGCCTTTCTATTCCCATTCACCGCGGCTTTGACAAATGCTGGTGCTGGCTGTTCAGGAGTGTCCACTGCAGAACCCGTTGGAGCAGATTCTCCTCCACTTACTTTTGCAGCACGCAACAACGTTGCAGCATGCAATCGTAGGCTATCGTGGTCAGTGACAATCGCTGCTGTGAGTTGTTTGCGAAGGTCAGGGGAAAGGACGGATAGAATTCGACGATAGTTATGGAGCGTGTGAGTATTGAGGAGGTACGCGCCAGTTGGAGAATGTTCGATGACCTTCTTTGTCCGTGTTGAAGCCAAACGTTCTTGGTACACGTGGACATCACAAAAGGAATTGCAGCAAGCGGTTTCGCAATCGTGCTGGACGTTTACTGCGCAATACAATTCCTTGTGATCTCGTTAGTCAATCAGGAAGGTGGACCAAAGGCCGATTTGACCTACACTTGGTGTGATAATGACTCTTTGCTCGGGTACAGCTTCTCTGAGGCACGGAACCTGCAGGCGAGGATGGAGGTTGGGGAGGATTTCGAACCGACTGACTACAATGTGAGACGCAGTGTACGGCGAGTCGCGATGACTGAGGATCTTGATTACTCGTCCAACCCACTGTTCGGATGTGATTGAGTGTTGCAAAATAGTATAGCCTCCTGCGTGAACGTTGTCACCGTCCACGGTCGTGACGGAATCAACACGGTAGAATGGCTCGGTTGCCTGGATTTGATGTACATCCAATCGAGAAAGTTTTCCTGCCTCGGTCGTCTGCCATTCAACTGGAGGAACGATTTCCCTCTTCTCATTCACAACCCGGGCTGGCAAATGGGTTGCGCCGGGTTGTTTGGAAGGAAGATCAGGTATCCCCATCAACCTCCGCTGCTCTGGGTGGTCGTTCACGTAGGTCCGGACGTGTATGCCTGCTTGGACCCAGCGTTGGGTATTTGGATCAAGCCAGTAACCGCCAGTAGCGATATGTTTCACGTCGTCTTGTCGAGCAAATATATGGCATGTATCACGACTTGGAGCCTGGCGATTGCTGAAGATTGCTGACAGCCGGAAAACGTGATTGAACGACTCGAAGCGCTCGGTGGAGAAAAGTATTGCAGGGCCGAACCGACGAATATACATGGGGAGATGAAGAAGGAAATGGAATTTCGCCTTTGAGATGAGGATGCTGGGTGCGCACTGTGCCGAGATTGTTAGGAAGTCCTCAATGACACATGATAGATCTGCCTGCAATGACGTCAAGTCAGCAGTGTCCATATTGGCATGATATTGTTAGTACGAACCAGATATGTCTCTGTGTCCTCGATTTCTGTGTGCCAGAGAAGTACAACAAGCCGCCCAATAATAGTCCACCCATCCAGGACCGTACGTTGACCTGCACCAAAATGATTGGATGCGGATACATAGTTAATGTATGTTTGATGTTAGACATTTGACCCGAGATTTGAGTTTTTACTATATTCCCACGGTCCAAATGCTTAGCTAATTGAGGGACATATGGACCATAGTGTCTAGTATGTATCCCTATTTTTCCTTATTTGTTCATTCACAGGTTGTGGAGAAACAAAATGATTTCTTCCAACATACTTTTATTACTACCTACAACTACTTAGCAAACCATTTTCTTAATATCTCTTTTATCCTTGAGTACTTAGCCAAGTGTCAGAGAAGCAATTGGAGCATGTGACCTCAGTTGCGAATCACCTGACTCAGATCATGTGACCTTGCACAGCATGAGTCATAATGAGTCAATATGAGTCAAAGTGAGTCAAATGAGGACTAGCCAAAGCACTGCCCCTAGACTAGCAGAATGGTCATGTGACCTGCACAGCATGAGTCATAATGAGTCATAATGAGTCGGCATGAGTCAGCATGAGTCATTGCCAAGCCAAAGGCTATTTTTAGCTCATTGCAAGTTATTTTCTGACAGGTTGAGTCAAAGTGAGTCAATATGAGTCAGTATGAGTCATATCTTGGCACAGCCACCTCGGAACCGAAGGTAGCACAGCCACATGTAAACTACTATATAAGGAGCGCGATTCAGCCCCATTTGGCAGGTTCCCTCTTTTAGGAAAAAGGTTCCTACTTGAGTAAATCTCAACCAACGAGTGCTCACAAGAGTACCCCTCTACAAACAAACAGTGAGGCTGTGTAGAGAAGTTTCCCACGCTATAAATAGAACTACTTAGACCCAAGTTAGGAGTATACTGTATCCCTTAGGATAGGGACAGTTAGGACACCTTTAGGGAGAAAACCCCAGAGCGGGCAACTAAAGGGAATAGATCCCCAGCTAGTAGGGAGACCTAATAGTTCATTAGTACCCTGGGAAAGGGTCGAGTCGAGCACATTTAAGCTGATTGCCAACTCCTTAGTGCATAATAGAATCAGTTTAGGAAAAGCTGTTCTGTGTGACTAAGTGACGTGTGTGAATCAGTAAGCGAAAGTGAAGCGTATTTACGCTACCTACCCAATTGAGCATTCCTAATCGACTGGAGCCAATTGGCATCTTAGGGAAGTACCCCTAGTCACTACCAAGTACCCCCCCCCCCCCCCTAGCAACCTGAGAGTTGTCTAGACCATCTCCCCAACCATCCAGTGTACAATTCGTACACCACCCCAACTGAAAGCCAGACCCTCAACAGTTTTGCTGAACCCCCAATCACCCTCAACCTCGTTGACGATTGACGAACAAACCACGTACCTGATAGTCAACCCCTTTCTACGAGATTGATACTTATTTCTAGTACCAACTCGACCAGGGAAGAGTACTCTCTTCACCTCGCTAAAGGTTTACTACCCGTGGAGATAAGATTGGTTGTCTGGTAAGCGTTTTCTTAGCGTTTCTACTGATCTTATCTAGAAGAAGACAACTGGAGCCCACCGCGAGGGGTTTCAGCAACAAGTTATATCGTAACAAGCCCCTAAGGGAATACGCAACTTACCCTTAAATCCACAACAAGACACTACGAATCATGGTAGGCACCTCAGGAACAGCACCTACTACAGCACCTACTACATTACCCAGCCACAGAAGCCGAGATGCCCCTGACAAGTTCAAAGGACATTACTCTAAAGTCAGACGCTTCTTACGGCAATATGAGCGATTGCTCACCCAGTACAACATCACTACCGATCAAGAGAAATGCGAAGGGATCACCAACTACTGTAGCAGTAGTGTTGGACGACTGATCGAATCCCTTGATGAATACGAGAAAGACGATTGGGATGGAATGAAAGCCAAGATCCTCCATCTCTATGATGCTGAGCGAGTAGATGCTCGGTACAGAAAGAGTGACCTTAGGAAGCTCACTCAGAAGTATGCCAAGAAGAGCTTGGACAAGATGTCACAATGGAAGGCCTACCAGCGCAAGTTTACAGTAGTTA